>CM029784.1:9616929-10998417 GCA_017562165.1 Ectropis grisescens | reverse complement strand
ATAATTTATATGTTCCTTGAGACGGCAAGTCTCTTTTTATTGTTATAAAGGAACGGTTGAGTCGAACCGTTACAAGAAACACAAGAGTATTAACAAAACTATATCTCAACAAAAAGTACGCTTCACTACATAGATAGACACAGATAGATGAAGCTATAGAGATAATCAAGATGATCAAAACAACTGTCAGTCGAATCCATACCCACCATGCTTATAGCATTATCAATGGCAATGCTTATACATTGAAGCAAATAAACGTTACCATTTTTGTCACGTGTTGTATCAATCCCACTGCAACGCTTGGCAAGCACAGATCCAGGGGAGGGTCAAGGGAGTCACGACCCCGGGCCCCCCTGAGCCAAAGTTAGATCGTAGATCCGCCCTTGGCATTTGGTAAGGTTTTTGAAAACCTGATGAGCTACAGGCCGTCACAGACCGAATCTATACTAATATTCTAAAACTAGCTGAACCCGCTACTTCGTTCGCGTAAGCAGATGTTACTGACGGATACTTAAGTTGTAAGTATCGTACGTCGTACGTCAAAATATTTGGATAAGTAGTCATTGTAAACCGAGTGAATTTGTTTTTCCACACAAAAAAATATTGAATTTTATCATCTATATTTTTCTTTTTTTAAACAAAATCAAACATGCTTAGTAACGTTTCGTAGTATCGAACATAGCCGCAAGTGTTAAGTTTGTAGGATTTTTATAGGATACATTATGAAAAGTCTGAAGCTGATGCGCATGGTCTGATACCTACTTTTCTCTTTTTACCCGCAAGCTGTTTTCTAGCTGTTACCCGTGACTTCGCCCGCGTAAAATTTTGAATGAAGACTGTGTGGAATCAAAATGATAAAAATTTTGAGTTTAAATGTTACTCAAGCAAGTTGAACCCGTAAATCTAAGCCAAGTCTAAGTGAAATGTTAATGTATGAATTTAATTGTAACACAGAAAAAGAACGAAAGAATCCAAATGCAGGATCAAAATCCTTTTAGCAGCAAAAAACTCATTAGTACAATTTAGAATACCAGTAACGCCACCTAGTGATGAAAGAAAAAATACTACAACAGCAAAACATCGATTTAAATGGCCTTTAGTGCTTTTAGATTTAAACTGGCATTAGCGCCATGTGATGAGAATATGATGATGCTTGTTATTTTGATTATGAACGCAAAGCCCCTATATTATCTACGCCAAAACTATTTTTTATAAATAACCATATATTATTCATGTTTGGCTTTTGCCTTACGTGGTGGTAAGGCAAAATCAGGATGAGCAACTTTTACAATGGGGTCAAATTCGGTATTTAAAGCAAGTTAGTTACGGAATTAGTTAGCTTTGGATTCCATAGAAACTATGTATTTTCCCTGAACAATAAGTAGCCTGTGAGATATTTCGAACTATAAACTATCCGCTTCGCAAACCACTCGATCCAAGTTCCTAACGAAAATAAATACTTATATTAATGTGGAGTTAAAATAAAAGTATAGACTTATTAGCCCATGTGAAATTTTAGACTCTAAACTATCTGTGTTTCGTATGTCAAACCAATTCGTTGTGCCGTGTTGACGTGATAATTAATATTGGCCCATGCTTCTTTTCGGGTTGATAAGTAGTACATACATACATATATATGTGGTATTTCAGACTATAAATTATCTCTGTTTAAATTTTCTACCAAATTTGCTTAGTCTATCCGACGTCACAGTAACCTATAAGTAACCGATTTGCTATTTCTGAGTACAACCTACGTGTTTTTCGAATTCCTTCCGAATATGTTCAGCCGTTTCAACGTTGTCCTGTAAATATTATGAATGTCAATGTTTGTTACTTATTTACATCGGAACGTATCAAGTGATCGGGTTGAAATTTTCTGAAAAAATACAATCCTGGAAGAACACAGGTTAAACATTGCTTAGGTATAAGTACTCTATGTGTTACTTAAGCTAAGCCAAGAATGTGTTTCAAATTTTAACTCGATACATTCAGTAATTGAGCAGCATAAATTTAAACATTGACATATTTATATAATATTAGGAAAGGATAGGATTTTACAAAATTTAAAAAAATATAAAACCAGTCAAATGCATGTGCGACTCGCGCGCGAACGGTTCCGAACCATTAGCAAATAAACGGCTTTTATTATATGGGAACCCCCTTAATAATTTCTTTTATTTTATTTATTTATTCAATGAGCACACAAAACAGAATGTAATAAACACAAGCTATAACATAAGAGTATACTGTACAGAAATGTATTACATTCCAAACTATGTGGGATAACTATGTTAATTATTTTAATTAATTACATTTAAAGAGAACACAAAACTAAATATTATGTGAATAGTTAAAGCTCTTAAATATTTATTTTAGTTTAAGTATTTTTGTTAAAGCGGCAGTAGATATACGTCGTCTGTGAAAATTTCAACTGTCTAGCTATCATCGTTCTTGAGATACAGCCTGGTGACAGACAGACGGACGGACAGCGAAGTCTCAGTAATAGGGTCCCGTTTTTACCCTTTGGGTACGGAACCCTAACAACGGTCTGCTTCGGTCACCGAAGCTTGTTGAACACTACCTTTAAATTTTAAACTGTATTTGGATTGAAATAATACGTTTTCTAATAAGTTACGGCTGGTCTAGTAAGTTACAGCTGACCTAGTCGGGAGAACGCCGACTGCCGATCCGGAGACCCAGTGTTCAAAACCACGAGCACCACTATCTTTTCAGAGTCATGTTCGTAATGCCCGTAATTAAAACGATGAAGGAAAACATCGTGAGGAAACCGAAATGTAGTACTACTAAGTTCTAAGTCATATGTCATCCACCAACCGACACTGGGCCAGCGTGGAGGATTATACCCTTGACTCTCTCCTTGCGAGAGAAGGACCCGACGCCCAGCAGTGGGGACATTTAATGGGTTGTTTATGCTGCTACTTATTATGCTAATGTGTTTTCTTCTAAATAACAAAAATCTACTTCAATGACAGGTAATTGAATTCTGTCATTCGACAAAATTTATAAGAACCTATGACTTATGTCGTACAGATAAATCTAAGCTATCACTGCAATCAACATATCGCTAGTCGTGTCCCACTCTTTCACGTCATGTCCCTTTTTACTAATGACAAATTGATTACAACAGAAAATAATAGTTTAATTGAAATAATTAAAGATTTTGTGTAATTGCGTATGAAAGGTGATGCCACGAAACTTTTTCTTGGTCTTGGAACTATTTGTGCACCTTGTACCTACACATAGAAAATGGCATTGTAACAGCTCAAATCGAATTTCGTGGTATTATTAGAACACATGCGCTCCATTTGTCGCTCACGTAGCGACTGATCTCAATCAGGAGACGTCACCTGATTTTACATCGCCATCGTTGAGGAGCGTGTGCCGCTTCTTCCGTTTTTAAGAGTTGAATTACCTCTGAAGTATTTTCTACCAAACAAAAAAGGAATTATCAAAATCAATCCACAATTAGCGGAGTTATCGCGTAAAATAAAACCAAATAAAAAAACATGCAACCCGATTGAGAACAGCCTCCTTGTTTGAAGTTAGTTATAACCGAATGATGTTTGTTTTTCCACACAAAAATATATTTTTGATAATAATTATTTAATTCGAGACGACGCGACACGATCACGTGGGCACGTTCTAGAATCTAGATATTCTGTGGCTATGTGATATTATAGTTCTATCTAGTAGTCTATGGATACACAGAATACTTAGAAGTTAGTTGTACCGAACGCGCCGCGCGTGTCGTTATTATTTAATGTTTGTGTTATTTCCGAACCACCAGACCGATAATGTTCAAATTTTGACGGGACAATATAAAAAATGTGTTCTTTCTAACAAAAAAAGAATTAATGAAATTAAACAACGCAAACATGAGTTACAACCAAATACACATTCTGACTTTCACCCCCTCCCGCAAGAAAACCGATTAAAATTTGGGGATCAAAAGTAGCCTACAGCAATCTCCATAGTATAAACTAAAATCATGCCAAGTTTCAGCTGAATTGAATCAGTAGTTTTGGCGTGATGCGTGATCCCTATACAGAAAGACAAAAAGACAGACATGAAAGAAAAAAAATGCAGTTTCGCCATAAGTATCGACTATGGATTGCTCCAAAAAATATTTTCAAAATATCTTCAATGTACAGAATTCGACCCGTAACAGTTTTATTATAAGTATAGATATAGATATTAAGATACCTACACATACTTTAAATAATATTCCTTCATAAATATCCATTTTGTGAAAAGCCGTTAATTTAGAGTTACAAATATACACTTAAACTTTATTTATATGTACAGATATAGATGTATAAATCACTGTATCTTGAAACAAAGTTAGTTTAATACATGTACCTATAAAACATAGAGAGACGAGACGAGCAGGACATGCACCTGATGGTAAGCACCGTGCCTGCCACATAGCGGCAGCTCGTCGTGGTCCAATAGCTGCGTATCACTATTGACACGCAGCTATTAGACCACGAAGAGCTCAAATCATTACCGAGCACTGCAATGCACTCGTCGTCACCCAGAGACATAAGGTGTTTTATCTCTATGCCCTGTAATTTCACTGGAAACGTTACCCTTCAACCGGATCTCAGTAATGTGTCTACATTACTGCTTGGCGGTAGCTGGCAATATATAGCTGGCAATGTCTAAATTAACATTAATGATTAAGTACCTTATAAGTTATAGTACAAAGTGTGATACGACAGATGTGTCGGGCTCGACACCACACGGTGCCCCGACTAAACCTCCACAAATTTCTCCTGCATGAAAAAAGGTCATGGTTGCAGGGTCACTTTTCGCACTCCCATAAACGACCCTGACTTGCCACCACCCTTGCAGACTTGCCTCGCGGGGGGCGTTAGTAACCCCCTATTTAGCTCTAGTGACGTGCCGAAAATCGCTGGCGTGTTACCTCCTCGAAGGCAAGTCCCTAGGCGTGGTTCCGGACGGCCTTAAACGGCCAACGCTCCAGGCGCTCCTGTGTCCGCTTCAGCCTCAGTTAAGGAGCGAGAGGTTTCCTACTCTCGCTCCTTTAACTCACACCTGTACAGATTTAAGCTCAAGAGCAGTCCGGCATGCGAGTGTGACCCCGACCAACCCGAAACGGTCTGGCACGTGCTAGTCGATTTTCCCCGATTCATGGTCGTAAGACATGAGCTCGAATCTATGATCGACAGAAGACTGGTTGTCTCGGATCTCCACAACATCTCAATAGATCCAGATAACAGAACACGGCTCCTGTCCTTCCGCATAGCGGACATGAGAAACTCCACTAATTCCAATACGCGCTCTCCAACGCCACCACACCCTGCCCCGCTGTCTGTGGACGCCGCGTGGCATGTGGTTCCCGCCCAACATAGCTCCTCGAAGAGCATCTCCGTCAAATAACTACTGGAGAACGCAGACCGAGGAGAAGCAGGGATCCGTATCCGCGGAGTGGCTCTCTTCATGGACAGCAACAAAGAATGATTCGGAATAAGCTTTTGCTTCGCCTGGGAACGGAAACGAGCACGTTTGTCACCTGGATTGTCTTGCCTGCTCAATGGGGGTACCGCAAAAGTCACAATGAAGCGCAAAACCTACGACGCCATGCCGGTGTGCGAGGTAGACGGCCACCGATTTCGGTTGGTGCGATCGAAAAACAAAACGATTGCACTAATAGAGTACTCGGAAGGTCGGACGCCTTTCACACAGGCAAGTGCGCTGCTCGCACATCTGAGCAGAAATGCAGGTGAAACACCCCAGGTGATAAGCGTGGATGCAATGGCAATCGAATATTCAAGAGCGAGAGTCGACCGGCTGGGTTGCATTAAGGCCTCCAAACATCACGAGGTTGTCGTATACGAAGACACGGGGAAAATCTGAGCTTCCTCAGAACCCCTTCGCACGACCAAACAAATGCAACTGACACTGGTGACATCCTGTTCCTAGTTCGACCATCCAAACCGGCTCCTAAAGAGTACAGCAGAGGGCAGCCGCGGAAAAAGCCTCAGCCAATCTAATTGGCAGCCGAGGCACCAACACGGCGTTCGTGACTGCTTTCAACGCAGCAGCAAGGAGCGTACTCCGAATCACATCCCATTCATCACCCCCCTCGACGTCAAAGACCCCCAAAGCAGCTTCACAGCAACAAACAGCCCGAACGAGAGCCAACATGGGACAGGTTGAACCGCCCCGCTATGTCACGGCTTCGGAGCCGCGGAGCCATGCATGTAACGCCTTCATCGAATTATTAGCCACACTGAGCGCGACACGACAAGTCAACCTCAAGACCTGCGAACACATCATGCAGTCCTATAGGCTAGGAAGTGAAAAAAGGCATGGACCATGGAATCTGTGGTGGCTATTAATAAAAAACATTACCTAGCACCGCACTGCGCTCGTCACCCGGAGATGTAAGGTGGTTTATCTTTAGCCCAGTAATTTCTTTGGAAACGTTGCCCTTCAAACCGGGACACATTAAAGTTTGCACACTACTGCTTAGTGGCTGAATAACAGGCATAGGTGTGGTATGACTACTTCCCCAGGCGGACACTGCAAATAGCCTTACCACAACAAAATTATGTATGTAGATGTTTGTCAAATTGTCTGTGAAATGTAGCGACTAGTATAACTTACTTGAGCTCAACGACTTGACGACTTAAGTTGATAGCTCATCGGTAGACTATTCTGTCATACATTTCGCATCCCGACTTTGACTGAGTTTCTTTCATAGCACAAACGAATACTTAGAGAAATCTACAAAATATCGAATCCAGGTTTGACCCGTAGTAAGGACGATAATATCATCGGCCAAACTTGCAGCTTGACGTCTTACCCTGCCTCGGCCAACACTCGCCTTAGTTGTACCTTGTTGTTGCATTTGTAAATTGTTTAAACTTATAATAAATGCATTTACGCATTCTTTTCCACCTAATCCAAGAGTATTTCTCTACTTAGTCTGTGACCGGGTTCTACCTTTGGTTTGGTGCAGCAACCAAAGGTAGAACCAGCCCCGTCAACAATAGACCGCAGGCCCGTCCGACCGGCCGGGCCTGCGGTCCGGTGCGACCGGCCTGCAGTCTACAAAGGTAGAACCAAGTAGTTATAATCTTGGTATCTTCAAATCGAGAGTGAATCGGTTTTTTTTTCTAGGTAAACACGCTCCATCGTAGACCGCATCGTCGCTTAACATCAGGTGAGATGGCGGTCAAGTGTAAGCCTATAAAAGTTAAAAAAAAAGGTTTAAATAAATTATTATTCTTATTCAAATGACGGGAACGCGGGGACCATAGATTTAGTATGTAACCTCATAAGGATGCTCTCGGTTGCTTCGCGAAACTTTTGTTGTACTATCTATGCCTGTTACTACCCTGTATTCATCGGTAATAGACTGCAGGGCCGTGAACATAATTTATGGGTCATATGATACACCAGAAGACCTATGTAGGATGATAGAAGGGTATAAAATAATAAGATTGAGCACTATGCCGTCACTTGAAAGCTGTCCAACTGAGTGCAGGTAAAGATAGGGGATTGCAATTCTCGATCATTTATCCTTGTCGCATGATTTTGGGCGGCGTTGCGAAATAATGGATTAGAAGAGGTATTGAGACTGTAGGTAGGAAAATGTAGGTACACAATCAACACTTATATAGGATATGATGACTCATAAATTTTGTTCACGGGCCTGTAGTCTATAGGTAAATAAAACAAAGAAACATTGGCACAATCTCTATTTTTGTTACGAATAAACGATGTTTTAGACTGACCTTTCTTCGCGTTCCGCATTCGACATGTCTGATGACCACGCCTTTACAGTGTGTTTTAATTTTAGATAATTTATGTATCGAATATGACATTTTAATACAAAACTGGGTTTTCCGTAATCTTTTATTTATCGCTATCAAAAATAATCAAGGGATTAATTTGTAATTACTGGCTTAGGTAATAATTCATTCGTTCATGATTTTTATGACACTTTAAAGTAAAATCCAAAAGTAGGTGATAATGGACTTAAGGGGTTTTATTTATCATTCAATTTGTATGATATTTAGGATTATTTGTATACTTTTTCAAGAGTTTTAGTTTAGTTACTACTAGTTATTTTACAATCACAAGCAACACCGCTGCCTTTGACAGCAGTGGTGTGTCACGCAGTTATTGAAACATGAAGAATCCAAATTATTACCCAATACTGCATTCGTCACCCAACATAAAATAATTTACGTCCATGCCCTGTAAATTATCTTGAAATACTGCCCTTCAACTTGGAACACAGTGATGTTTGGAAATTACTGCAAGGCGGTAGAAACTGGCAAAGTTCAAAAATTTATTGAGATTGATCTCATTTTAGCCAAAATTTGTAGAAATGTAGGTTCATCTAGTGATGTAATCCTACTAAAATAAATACGTTTCATAATAGTTACTCGTATTATGAAATGTATGCATGTTACTCTAACATGTAAAAAACTAGAAAACTAATCTGGATCAAATTTGGTACATGGATAGATAATAGTGTGGCATAACATATAGGCTAGGTACTTATAAGGAACTAGCAGCGCCCCGCGGTGTTATCTGCGTAGTTCCCGTTCCCTTTATTCCCGTTATATTTTCCGGGATAAAAGATCTTCCAGACTATAATCTATTTATGTCTAAAATTTTAGGCCGATCCGTTTCGGACGTCACGATGTTACTAAGCAACAAACATCGAAATATTGTCATTTATATTATTTTAGTGGGATAAAGAGGTATGGAGTAAACAACAGGATCGAGAACTACGCCGGTAAAACCGCGTGCTAGTGTTATCCAGGTTTATCGGTAATCAGCCTGCATTCTTTTAAGGGCATATTAATTACATTAAATAGGACAACTTTTGTTTTACAGTTTAAAAACAAAGTATATTTTTCATTCTAAAAACAGAACTCTTCGTAGTAACGCGCACACTCTTTAACGCTCGATGACCGAAGTGCCGACGCGCATAGCGAAACAGTACTTATACTAGAGAGAAGTTTTAACAAATGTTATTTATTTAAATATAAAGTTCTTATATGCAGTACTTACATTACACTGACAATAGGTGGAAAGACGACTTATATTAGTTACGACCCATTGGATCATGCAATTGGGCCAGCCTAGCAAAACACCGAGAAAAATGGCAAGTCTTGGAGGAGGCCTTCACCCGAAGAGGGGTTCACTTGATAGCGAACCATACCTAACTATTATTAAATTGTTTAGGTTTTTTACAAATGTGTATATGCTGTCATCTTGGAATGTTAAAGGCTTTTTATTTTATTTTATTTATTATACTTACTTACATGCCAGTATGCAGGGTGATTACAAGTTACCCTGTATATTATGTAGGTATAACCTGAATCGTGGAAATGGCTCAAACAATGTTCATTATATTTAGTATGCAGAGGATTTCGGGGGCGATAAATTGATCTAGCTAGGTTTAATTTTTAGAAAATACTATCCTGACCGTAACCGTAAAATAGGGTAAACGTTGACTAAGGGCAACATTACTTTGAGATCAAAAAGCGATATTATTATTTTTTGTGAAACAAATATTGAAATAATCTTTAGCTCGCCTACGTTGAAGCAATTACATTACCGATAACCTTGTCGCCTACTCAATTATAAATATTATCTGCTTCTTTCTTGCAAGTTTGACTAATGTGTACCATACTTATCAGACTATCTGCTTTTAACTCGCTGTTATTATTAGGTTAATGAAATATATCAATATTCGTGATAATTCAACATTTATAAAAACAACATTTTGACGATTATCTACAAGCAAAGTTACTTAGAAAGTATAAATGAAAAGATAACTCTTTATGTACTTAAATAAGTGTTTCCGCAGATATTAAAGGACGCAGAAGATTTTTTTTTACTTTATCTCCGGATAATAAGCAAGATGAGTCGATAACAAACTCATTATCGCAAGACTTAACTCATTATTATTATCATGATGGTGGACGGTGCTGTTTATTCAAGCAACGAGCAATATAATAATAACTTTAATTTAAAACCCACTACCCACTAACCCACGGCTACAAAATATCTACACTTAAAAATTATTATCTACAAGCAAAGTTACTTAGAAAGTATAAATGAAAAGATAACTCTTTATGTACTTAAATAAGTGTTTCCGCAGATATTAAAGGACGCAGAAGATTTTTTTTTACTTTATCTCCGGATAATAAGCAAGATGAGTCGATAACAAACTCATTATCGCAAGACTTAACTCATTATTATTATCATGATGGTGGACGGTGCTGTTTATTCAAGCAACGAGCAATATAATAATAACTTTAATTTAAAAACCCACTACCCACTAACCCACGGCTACAAAAATATCTACACTTAAAAAATTATTATCTACAAGCAAAGTTACTTAGAAAGTATAAATGAAAAGATAACTCTTTATGTACTTAAATAAGTGTTTCCGCAGATATTAAAGGACGCAGAAGATTTTTTTTTACTTTATCTCCGGATAATAAGCAAGATGAGTCGATAACAAACTCATTATCGCAAGACTTAACTCATTATTATTATCATGATGGTGGACGGTGCTGTTTATTCAAGCAACGAGCAATATGATAGAATAACTTTAATTTAAAAACCCACTACCCACTAACCCACGGCTACAAAAATATCTACACTTAAAAAAATATTACCTACTATCTAAGAACACTTTGGCGAATGAGACTAGTCTTACAATATCTTAGTTACCAAAATCCATCCAGCCGTTTGGAAGATACGTGGAAATAAAAGTTTTACAAACATAAAAAATACGCGTGAAAAACATGACCCTTCTTCCTATTCGGGTAAAAAAGGAAATGTTTATGCTACTGGGAACAGAATTCACATCTTATTTTTTGGCTTCGTAGCCAAATTTCAAAATATGGGACCCTATATACGTTATGTCTGTCCATCCGTATGTCACAGCCACTTTTCTCCGAAACTATAAGAGCTATACTATTAAAACTTGGTAAGTACATGTATTTTATGAACCATATTAACATTTCCATACAAAAAAAGAAAAAACAATAAATTTTGGTGGTGTCACAAACTTGGAACTGCAACTCAAAAAAAAAACTATCAAAACCATACGTGTATCTTCTATGGATAGGTGTTCAAAAATTGTATTGAAGTTTCTAACATTTTTTTTTTCTAAACTGAATAGTTTGTGCGAGACTCTCTTCCAAAGTGATAAAATGTATATATGAGGACTTTTCTTCCAAGTACTAAGTACCTTATTACCAAAGAATATACCTAACGGGCATATAAATGCAAGTTTCATCATTCCAATTAGGGGATTTACGCAGGGGATTTCTCCCCTTTTATTATTTTGCTTATCCGTCAAATCAGAGGATACTAGCTCATAGCGATCATAGCGTGCTTCACTAGTAATACCTACTGAGATTGTTATACTGTGGCACTATGATCGTAATATTTAAAATTTATTGGTTGGCAAAATTGCAAAATCAAGCACAGGCCCGTCGTCCGTGAGCGCCGAAACGCGACTGATCAGGCCTGCCGAACGGCGCGCTATATGTATGGTAGATATTAAAACATAGTGAATAACTGATACTTTTTATCAAGTCAAACTCTGCGAATGCATCTATAACTTTTTAGTGGCTTTCGTTGAGTACAAAATTTAGTAAAAAAACTCATTAGTTTAGTCATAATATTTATGAATATATAATGTATGTAAGAAAAAATCGAAGTCGTCTGCAGAAATTAACTGATCTGAATCCAAAAGCGCACCATAAACACAAAATTGTATTTCCTAAGTGCAGACTTCAGAAAACAAATAACTCTTTCAAATGTAATGGTATTCGCTTCTATAATGCAATCCCTGTACAAGTGGAAGGCCTCAATGAAACCAAGTTTAAAAATGAAATAAAAAGCTACCTATTGAGCAAGGCATATTATAATATAGACGACTTTGTTAAAGATAGTAACGTATGGAAGAGAAATGTATCGAAATTAGAATCTTGTAATAAGGTAAAATAGCGTAGTAGATGTAACAACGTGCATCAGGTCTCTTCTGGGAAAAATCGAGGAATGAGAGGTTGACAAAAGTATCACAATATCGGACTACAATGCAATCACCTTCACTTTGCGTCTAGTTAAGGCTCTCAAACAACAGAGGCCAATAACAACACGCAAATAGGTACAACACTAAGAAGGCAAAGTAGCTAAACTTTATGTCACTGCTAAAATATGTATTCCCTTATACTAAAACGCTCGAAAATCTGAAAAAAGAAGTTCTTAGAAGAAAGAAAAGGATCAGGAGTGACAGACTTGAACTTGTAGTCGAACAACACCAAATTGCTCATCAAGACAATAAGAAAAAGGTCAGACAAACTCAGCCGGTAAGCTCGAAGAAGTTCTGCACGAATCAGGAGGAAAAAAGTATGTGGGACAAGATGTACAGAGTGATGAGAAAAACTTAGACTCGACAGGAAGAAATAATCCTAAGAGACACCGAAGGTAACACTCTATCCCCGCAACTATCAGCAGAACTACTTGCCAAAACTTTCTATCCCGACGACTCTGAGAGCACAGACCAACCGTGAGCAAACGACGGAAATGCCTGTGGACTTACCGGAAAATGATCCACCATTCCCATCAGCGGAACTGGAATCAGTACTGAGAACTCAGAATCTGAAAAAAAAGCCCCCGGTACGGACGGACTAACCGCTGATAAGGGAAAAAACCGAAAGGGAGGTTTTCTTGGCGATAGCAAACAAATGCTTGTCGTTGAAACACTTCCCAAGCAATGGAAAGAGGCGCACGTGATCGTCATATGTGGTAGTGGTGGTGGTCATATTACGTAAACCCCGTAAGACAGGTTCACACACCCAAAATCTTACCGCCCTAGAGGTCTTCTGTCCGTTCCCGGAAAATCGTCGAAAAGGTTCTGGTAAACCGACTCCAATGGCATCTACTCCCAACGATCAGTAGGAAACAGTACGGTTTCATGCCCCAAAGAGGCACCGAGGACGCCCTCTATGACCTGGTAGAGCACATCAAAAAAGGAGTAGACAGTAAACACACCCTACTCTTAGTCTCCCTGGATATAGAAGGCGCCTACGACAATGCATGGTGGCCCGTCCTTAAAAATCTATTAGCGAAGAAGAGGTGCCCAACAAACCTCTACCATAAGCATAGCATAAGCAGCCCACTAAATGTTCTCACTGCTGGGACTCGGGGCCTTCTCTCGCAAGGAGAGAGTTAAGGCCATAATCCACCACGCTAGCTAAGTGCGGGTTGATGGATGACACATGACCTCGAAAGGTTCTAGGTACATGTCGGTTTCCTCACGATGTTTTCCTTCGCCGTTTTTAAGTTAGCGGCATTACGCACATGACTTCGAAAAGACTGGTGCGCGTGGTGGGATTCGAACCCGGGGGCTCTGGATCGGCAGTTGCCGTTCTCCCGACTAAACCAGCCGTAACTTCAAACAAACAAACAAACCTCTACAACGTAGTAAACTCTTACCTCAGCGACCGTAAAGTGTAAGTGCTATGCAAGAGCAGCCTATGAGAAGAAAACAACCAAGGGATGCGTCCAAGGGTCCATTTGTGGACCAACCTTTTGGAATGTGATAGGATCACATTCCAAAACTTGTTTACATACTTGTTACTGCGCATGCTAGAAGCCGAGGGAGTATACTGTCAAGCATTCGCAGGTGACGTCGTTCTCATATTTACGGGCAGGCCAAACATCATCGAACATCAAGCCAGCGGAGCGCTGAGTATGACAGTGGAATGGGGTAACATTAACAAACTCAACTTATAGCGCATAAGCCCAACGCAATGCTTTTCACAAAAAAGTTGAAGTACGAACCTCCAAACATAGTCATGTCCGGCGTCTGGCTCGATCTGGTCGAAGAAGTCAAACTGCTAGGCCTACTGATCGACCGACGGCTCAACTTTAAGGCACATGTGACCGCCCAATGTAAAAAAGTGGCGAACATCTATAGACAGCCAGCATGAGCAGCGAAAGTGACCTGGGGAATACATGGCAAAATCACGAAAACTGTTTACGTCGCGGTGGTGGTACCTATCATCTTGTATGCCTCAGCCTAGCGTAACATCCATACTCTGGAACATGCCGAAAAAATCTATTGAATTTACTCGGCTCAATTCAAAGAGAACAAACACACAGAAACACAGCTTACGTTCTTTTTAACCCCCGACCAAAAAAAGGGGTGTTATAAGTTTGACGTCGATGTCTGTCTGTCTGTCTGTCTGTGTGTGTGTCTGTCTGTGGCACCGTAGAGCTCAAACGGATGGGCCGATTTCGATGCGGTTTTTTTTATTTGAAGGTTAATATTCGTGCGGATGTTCTTAGCTACGTTTGGTTAATATCGATTCAAAATGGCCGCCTCCACAAAATGGCGGACAAAATATTTCTTCACAACCTACCTCAATATGGGTATCAAATGAAAGGGCTTGACTAGTAGAACATTATACATTATAACAAATTTCAAATCCAAGATGGCCGCCACTACAAAATGGCGAATTATAATATTTTTTTCATTACTACCTCAATATGGGTATCAAACGAAAGGGCTTGACTTGTAGAATACTTTGCACTATGACTAATTTCAAATCTAAGATGGCCGCTACCACAAAATGGCGAAATACATTTTTATTTTCAAAACTTCCTAAATATGGGTATCAAATGACAGGGCTTGGCTAGTAGAATATTGTACAGATAACAAATCCGAGGTAGTCGGGTGTTAGTCAAAATTTTTTAATTTTGTTCTTGTTCTAATGCTTTGTTTTTTTCACAACTTAATTTGCAAAAGTAATTATTACGTAAATAAATACTTATTCTTAAATTTTGGCAGTTTCATCCGTTAAAAGACAAAACATTAAAAGAACATTTTTGAACCAGGAGAAAAATATTACCAATTGTACTTATTTCATAAACTAGCTGAACCCGCTACTTCGTTCGCGTAAGCAGATGTTACGGGCTTATACATTAGTTGTTAGTATTGTATGTCAAAATATTTGGATAAGTAGTCATTGAAAAACCGAGTGAATTTGTTTTTCCACACAAAAAATCATTTAATTTTATCATCTTTATTTTTCTTTTTTTAAACAAAATCAAACATACTTAGTAAGGTTTCGTAGTATCGAACATAGCCGCAAGTGTTAAGTTTGTAGGATTTTTATAGGATACATTATGAAAAGTCTGAAGCTGATGTACATGATCTGATACCTACTTATCTCTTTTTACCCGCGAGCTGTTTTCTAGCTGTTCCCCGCGACTTTGCCCGCGTAATATTTTGAATGAAGCGTATGTGGAATCTAAATGATTAAAATTTGGAGTTTTAATGTTACTCATCATCATCATCATCATCATCATCAGCCACAAGACGTCCACTGCTGAACATAGGCCTCCCCCCTAGATTTCCACAACGAACGGTCCTGCGCAACCTGCAACCAGCGGTTTCCAGCGACCTTTGTAAGGTCATCTGTCCATCTAGTGGGAGGCCGTCCAACACTGCGTCTCCCGGTTCGTGGTCGCCACTCAAGAACCTTTTTTCCCCATCGGTTGTCAGTTCTGCGAGCGATGTGGCCTGCCCATTGCCACTTCAGCTTGCTTACTCTTTGAGCTATGTCAGCCACTTTCGTTCTTTTGCGAATATCCTCATTACGGATTCTGTCGCGCAAAGAGACTCCGAGCATAGCTCTCTCCATAGCTCGCTGTGTGACTTTGAGCTTCGTTATGAGACCAACAGTGAAGGACCACGTCTCAGTTCCATAAGTCATCACTGGCAACACGCACTGGTTAAAGACTTTCGTCTTTAGGCATTGGGGTATTTTGGACTCAAAGATGTGCCGAAGTTTCCCGAACGCTGCCCATCCGAGTTGGATCCTTCGCTGGACCTCTTTGTCGAAGTTGGATCTACCTAATTGGATCTTTTGACCCAGGTAGACGTATTCGTCAACAACTTCGAGTGTGGTATTCCCAACAATAACCGGTACAGGTGAGACATGAACATTTGACATGACCTTCGTCTTGTCCATATTCATCCTCAAACCTACCTGTTGGGATACTCTACTGAGGTCCCTGAGCATAGCACCGAGGTCCTCCATCGACTCCGCCACAATGACTATATCGTCGGCAAACCGAAGGTGAGTGATGCATTCGCCGTTGATATTGATGCCATATCCGTTCCAGTCCAGTAGCTTGAAAACATCTTCCAGCGCGGCAGTGAACAGTTTCGGAGATATAACATCTCCCTGTCTCACGCCTTTCTGTAGCTGGATATGTTTTGTGCACTGGTCCTGTAATCGGACAGACATTGTGGCTTTGCTGTAAATACACTTCAACACTTCGATATAGCGATAGTCGATGCGGCATCGCTGGAGAGACTGAAGCACTGCCCAGGTCTCGATGGAATCGAAGGCTTTCTCATAGTCCACATACGCTATACATAGTGTGGCCGATTATACTCCTCGGTTTTCTGTATAATCTGCCGAAGCGCATGGATGTGGTCTATGGTACTATAGCCTTTTCGGAAACCGGCTTGTTCGGGTGGCTGGAAGTCGTCAAACCTGCGTGCGAGACGATTCGTGATTACCCTCGAAAACAACTTATAAACGTGGCTCAGAAGTGAGATGGGTCTGTAGTTCTTCAACAAGGTGTTGTCACCTTTTGAAGAAGAGCACCACCACACTTCTGCTCCACGCTTCTGGCGTACTACCGTCAAGTATGACGGAATCGAACAGCTTCTGGAGGACTTTAAGTACCGGTTTTCCACCCGCTCTCAGAAGCTCAGTCGTAATTCCGTCGTCGCCAGGTGCTTTGTTGTTTTAAGTTGTTTGAGGGCCATCCTAATCTCATACAGGCTGACTTCTGGGATATCTTCGGTAAAGTGTCGGGTCAGCTTGGCTCTGGGGTCTTTTGCCATGCTAACGACAGGTTGTGCTTGCGTAGAGGTGTATAACTGTTCATAGAACCTCTCAATCTCCTCCAAAATCTCAGGCTTCGACGAGACAACGTTACCACTATCGGTCTTCAGTTTGGTCAGCTGACTTTGCCCAAGAGACAGATTTCTTGCGAACACTTTTGAGCCTTTTTTTTTGCTTGATGGCTTCTTCAATACTCGAAGTATTGAAGCAGCGTATGTCGCGTCGCACACACGTAGATATCTGTCTATTGAGCCGTCTGTATACCGTCATGTCGACCGAAGACTGTAATCGCAAATCTCGTCTGACCGCCATAAGATCTAGAGTTTGATCGGAGAGCTTTTGGGTTCTGTTTTGGCGTCGGCTCTTATAAAATTTTCTGCCAACAGCATGAACAGTTTCCACTAGCCTGTCGTTTATTTCGTCCGCCGTTACGCACTCATCTAAGGATTCAAGCGATTTTGAAGTTCGAGTTGAAAGTTATCGGGATCTTCGATCTGAGCATAATTTGGTCGGAGCGTGGACTTCATTAGACGTGATCTTTCGAGCTTAATGTTTAGATTCAGCGTGCCTCTTACAATACGGTGATCGCTGCCGGTCTTAACCCTGCTGATCACAGAGACGTCGCTGAATATTTGCCGTTTAGTCGTCATAATGAAGTCGATCTCATTTTTTGTGGAACCGTCAGGGCTAATCCAGGTTCACTTTCTTTGTGGCTGTTTCTTGAAAAGGAGTTCATCATAAAGAGGCTCTCCTTTCCAAGAAATCCGCTAGACGTTGCCCTCTTGGGTTCCGCTGCCCATATCCGAAATTCCCCACTCTCAACTCATCACCGCTACGTTTGCCCAGTTTCGCGTTGAAGTCTCCCATCACAACTGTGAAATGTGTTGGCGAGACATGTATGGCTTTGGAGATGTCCTCATACATGGCCTCAACCTCTTCGTCGGGATGTGTCGAGGTCGGTGCGTATACTTGTATGACCTTCAATGAATACCGGTCGCTAATTTTAAGTACAAGGTATACCACCCTGTTCGACACACTCTCGATCATTATCACGTTGTTGACGAGAGACTTGCGGACGATAAACCCGACACCCCTTGGGATTGTTGATCTCCTCCCGGTAGTAGAACAAGTTGCCGGATTCGAGGGTTATCCTGTCCTCGCCCTGTCTACGGACTTCGGATAACCCCATGATATCCCATCGCAACTTGTCCACTTCTTCTTCCAGCTCCACAATCTTTTCGTCAGCCCTCAGCGTCCGTGCGTTATATGTTGCCAGGTCGAGTCGTTGGGTTTGGTGGCGGGGCGTCTGCCGGAGATTCTTCGCACCCCATGCTCCGCCGGAACCAAGGCTGCCACCAGCGCCTGGAATAGCGGAGCCGCCGGGGACTAGGGGCCGTTTTCTGGTTGTGATCTTCATAGGGGGGGGGGTGTTTGCCATAGTCACCACGCTTGGCAAGCGGGTTGGTGACCGCGGAGCCAGTCCTTTGCACCGATGACGCCGCTGCCCGTCATCGGCCTGGTCCATTTAGGACTGGCTTTTAAATGGATATACCGCCATTGGTTCGGTCGTCAGAGCCTCGTTAGTTGGCAGCAGGGTGTACCACGCGCAGGAGAGGTTGACATTTGGGGAAGCTAGATGTTAAGCGCTTCCCCCTTACACCCCCATGTTACTCAAGCAAGTAAAACCCGTAAATCTAAGCTAAGTTAAGTAAGCTAGTGAAATGTTAATGTATGAATTTAATTGTAGCACAGAAAAAGAATCAAAGAACAAAAGAATCCAAATTCGGTATGAAAATCCTTTTAGCAGCATAAAATCATTCTCTCATTAGTTCAATTTAGAATACCAGTAACGCCACCTAGTGATGAAAGAAAAAAATACATACCACAATAGCAAAACATTGATTTGAATAGCCTTTAGTGCTTTGAGATTTAAACTGACATTAGCGCCATCTAATGAGAATATGTTGCTTGTTATTTTGATTGTGCATGTAAAGCACCTATATTGTCCACGCCAAAACGGGTGCATACATTTTTAATTTTTGGCTTTTACCTTACCATCACATCAGCATGAGGAACTTTTACAATGGAGTCAAATTCGGTATTTAAAGCAAGTTAGTTAGGGAATTAGTGAACTTTTGCATTCCATGTATTTTCCCGGGACAATAAGTGTACAATAAGCCAACAACAGGACAATGAGCCTGTGAGTTATTTCGAACTATTAACTATCCGCTTCGTAAACCACTTAATCCAAGTTCCTTACGAAAATATATATCTACTTATATTAGTATGGAGTTAAATGAAAATATGGACTTATTACTCTATGTGAAATTTTAGAATCTAAACTATCGGTGTTTCGTATGTCAAAGCAATTCGTTGTGCCGTTTTGACGTGATAGTTAATATTTGTTCCTTAGGGCCCGTGCTTCTTTTCGGGTTGATAGGTAGTATAATATGTGGTATTTCAGACTATAAGTTATCTCTGTTTCAATTTTCTACCAAATTTGCTTAGTCTTTCCGACGTCACAGTAACCTATAAGTAACCGATTTGCTATTTCTGATTACAAACTACGTGTGTTTCGAATTCCTTCCAAATATGTTCAGCCGTTCCAACGTTGTCCTGCAAATATTATCGTGACGTATCAAGTGATCGGGTTGATATTTGAAATACAATTAGATTATAGTCTGGAAAAGAACACATAGGCTAAACATTGCCTACCTATGTATAGTTACCCTATGTGTTACTTAAGCTAAGCCAAGAATGTGTTTCAAATTTTAACTCGATACATTCAGCCGTCCCTACGTTATTGAGCAGCAAAAATTAAAGATTGACATATTTACATAATATTAAAGTCAAAGTCAAAGTTCTTTATTGATAAATGGACAATTTGCACGTCAATTTTAAAAAAAAAAAAAACAAAATAAGAGCTTACAAAGAGTATACATTTTTAAAGTTTAAATTGAACTTTATATTGTACGATAATAGGTATCGTACAAATAAGTGACAAAAATTCAAATATATGTACTTATTACAATTGTAATGAACAATGTCAATTTTTTGCAATTTTATTGTGAGTTTGCCATCACTATATAAAAACTCGCTGTAGCTATGAAAAGTTTGTTCGATAAGCCAGCTTCTATTCGATAATCGGTTTTTGAAGCTACCCGAACTCGATGCTGATTTAACTATTTTAGGAAGAGTGTTATAAACTTCCAGTCCCATAATGTGAGTCAGTTTTTCCGATCTCGCGAGAGAGTGAGGTATACTATCCAGCTTGTCAGCGTTACGTATATTGCGCGAATGTCTCTCTCCTCGCGTGTCGTATGAGTCTAAGTTGTTTCTGACATACACAGCTACTTGGTTGATCAAGATTGCAGGCAACGTAAGTATGCCAAGCTCTTTGAAATATGGTCTGACGGATGTGCATTGCGACACGCCCACGATGGCGCGTATGGCACGTTTTTGGGCGCGGAAAGCACGCTCTGTTATATATACCCTATGTATATGATAGCCCTTAGTCACCATATTCTACTTGCTTGTAAGCATATTCAGTTCCAGACACCTTCCCTCCTGTAGTAAGTTCCTCAGTTCCAATCCATCATCCGCGCGTGACACTCGCCTTTTACTTTAAGCCCAATCTATTGTGAAAATTAAATAAAGTCTTTCCAGATCCAAATAATTTCTTTTTTTTAAAAACAATTCGGACAAAGTCCTCATAACAATTTGGTGGCAGCGGTGGGATACCGATGGTTAAGGTATCCCTGGAATACGTCTCCAAACGGGCTTAGAACTAGTGACCTTCACGCGAGTGCTATTACTGTGCCAGTGGAACTCAAAACTAATTCCATCCTAAATCCGGTTAAAACCGAAATCGTCAAAATACGAGAAGTCCTCCATTTACTCTCGTCACACTGTATCCAGAATTCCAGACAGACCTAGGCCAAGGTCTGGTCCCTGCAACTTACGTCGTGTCCCTGCGTTTTGTGTTTGTGTCGTCTTCAAGTGTTGTGTTGTGTTTATGTGATTATGTTCCTGTACATCCTCTACGTGTCCCTGTAAGTGTAACTGAAGATAACTTTTGACCTTCTAAAGTGTTCCTCAAGAAATAGTTCTCCAGAAGATCCAAATAATTGTTACTATTACTATTTTACTACTCCCATAAGTGCCCTTGTAATTTTGTTACTAGACAAAACAATTCATATTACTTACTGCAAACTCTTATCTCATATCTTATTGTATACAACTCAGTGGCCGCCTATCACACCGAACTGTTACTAATTTTCAACTTCGTTTACTTACTCATATTAACAAAGATGACCACTAGAGATCAGAAACCCGACACCATCCAAATCGGAACCTTATTCCAATTTATTAAATGTTTTGACGGCACACGGGAGAAACTAAATTCATTTCTGACAAACTGTGAAAATGCTATAGACTTGGCGACAGACGCCCAACAACCCATCATATTTAAATATATCCTGTCACAGCTTGAAGGAAAAGCCGAGTCAGCCTGCTCAATAAAAGAATTCGACTCATGGGACGATTTAAGTAGTTTTTAAAACCCAATTCGGGAGAAGAAACACTACGCCCATCTCATGACAGACCTACAGGAATGCCGACAACTAAACAATGAGGCAGTTAGTCAGTTTGCCTTACGCATTGAAACATGCCTATCAAAATTATTAACCGAAATAACGCTTTCGAATAAAAAAAATCAGAACTTGCGGGCCGTATCGCGGCTATGGAGGACCTAGCCCTCCACACATTCTTAATTGGCCTTAAGCCCGAACTTTCCAACATTGTGCGGTGTAAAGAGCCTACAACTCTAAACGAGGCCATCAACGCCGCTGTTTCCGAGGAAAAATTCAAAACTATTCGACAAACGCAGCCCGCAGCCTTCAAATCAACGTCAACCTCCAAAGTTTCAATATTCCCACAATTCTAATACCAACTTCAGATCACAAGCACCGAAACAATTGGACCGAAATCCTCTATTCTGCAGATATTGCAAGGCCCCGGTCACATTATCGAAAATTGTAGGAAAAGAGAATATAACAATAATAAATTTAAAGTTCAACAAACTTCTCCCCCATTCCAACAACGCCCTAATCAACAACATTTCAGACCTCAACCTGCTCGCGTCAACTGGGTAGCCGACAGTGACAACACCGAGATTCCCCCGATACAACAACCCGACACAAATGACTACGAACAAAATAACGATGGCCATTTATATGAACAAACCAATGACTACCATTTAAACGAATAGTGGGCTCGCGGAGGTGTCTCGTGAGACCCAAAATCAACGACCATTCTTTTCCCTAGATAACAATGACACCCGTTCTATACCCAGAGGCTACAACATGGGTAACCAGCCCCAAAATAACGTCTCTACTTCTATTCCCAAGGACCACAACACGGGTAACCAGCCCCAAATCAGTGTCCAAAAATCAATTCCCAAGGACCACAACACGGGTAACCAGCCCCAAATCAGTGTCCAAAAATCAAGCCCCAAGGACCACAACACGGGTAACCAGCCCCAAACCAGAGTCCCATCCAAACCAATAGACGAATGCAAAATATATGAGATATCATCTATTTCAAACAAAATATCTCTTACCTCACGTACTCATCCAAACCTCTGTTTCCAAAAACCACTATCGTTTCTCGTCGACAGCGGATCATCTGTATGTCTTCTTAAAATGACTCAATCCAAACCAAACAACAATTAAGAAAAGAAATAATTAAATTAAAGGAATAGACAGTTGCGAAAAACCAATGCCTACTATCGGTAACCTCGACCTAAATCTTATATTTGGTCGAGAGCAGTACTCGTATACATTTCATGTCATTAACCATTTGGACTTACCATACGACGGAATAATAGGGAATGACTTGCTCAGCCACTTCCAATGTTCTGTTGACTATAACCGTCAAACCCTTAACCTAGGGAATAATAATTTAAAATGAATTTCACAGACCCCACTTACCAGATACCGTCTCGATCCGAAATCACAGTAGAATGTACTGTGAAAATCCTGAATTAAAGAAGGCCTTATCATCGACCAACACATAAACGACACACTTTTTATTTCAAATTGCCTTGTAAAAGTAAAACTAATAACCGGGTTAACTTAACTATTTTAAATACTTCTGAAGATGCAGTCACTCTAAATTCAAACTTACAACTTACTCTACATCCATTCGAAAACCGACCTTGTCTACCATGCAATGCCAACAAAACGTGCTTAGACAGAACAGACGAAGTACTTAAGTTACTTCGGGTGTCACATTTGAATCCCGAAGAACGTGACGCACTCTACAACTTATGTTCAAACTACTCCGACATATTCCATTTACCTGACGACTTACTTACTTCAACCGACGCAACCCGACATGAAATACGTACTTCGCCAGACCAACCAATTAATGTAAAATCTTACAGGTTCCCTGAAATCCATAAACAAGAAGTAAAATCTCAGATAAATAAGATGCTGGACCAAAACATTATTCAGCCTTCTACTTCCCTTGGTCCTCCCTATTTGGATTGTCCTGAAAAGGCAGACGCATCCGGCCAAGCCAAATGGCGCATCGTAATCGACTACAGAAAATTGAACGATAACACGATCGGCGAAACCTATCCAATCCCAAACATTGTTGAAATTCTTGATCAACTAGGCAATTCAAAATACTTTTCGACCCTTGACCTCGCATCTGGGTTTCATCAAATCAAAATGGATCCCAAAGACGCATGCAAAACGGCATTTAGTGTCCCACAAGGACATTTTGAATTTAACCGAATGCCGTTCGGTTTAAAAAATGCGCCTGCTACTTTCCAACGTCTTATGAATAATGTGCTTACTGGCCTTCAGGGCGAAAGATGCTTTGTCTATCTTGACGATATTGTCACGTATTCACACGATCTTATATCCCATATCCAAAATTTGAACGCCGTATTTCACAGACTCCGATCCTACAACCTTAAATTACAACCCGACAAATGTGAGTTTTTGCGAAAAGAAGTGGGCTACCTAGGTCACGTTATCACCGAAAACAGGTTGAAACCCGATCCCAATAAAATAAAGTCGGTTCAAAATTTCCCAATTCCTAAGTGTCCCAAGGATATAAAATCTTTCCTAGGCCTCATTTCCTATTACAGACGGTTTATACCAGATTTCTCAAAATTCTCGAAACCTCTTACTTCTCTGTTAAAGAAAAACGTCCCCTTTGAGTGGACAAATGAACAACAACTGGCATTTGAGAAACTCAAAGACAAACTAATTTCTGCGCCTGTCCTCGTTTATCCAGATTTTACTAAACCCTTTAATCTAACATGCGACGCATCTAACTACGCGATATCAGCGATCCTTTCCCAAGGTCCTATTGGAAAGGACCATCCCATAGCTTATGCGTCCAGAACGCTAAACAAATGCGAAACAAACTATAGCACAACTGAGAAAGAATTACTAGCCATAGTTTGGGGTTGCAAAACGTTCAGACCATATCTTTTGGACGTAAATTCACAGTAGTAACAGATCACCGACCCTTAAAATGGCTATTTAATCACACAGACCCTAGCAGCAAATTACAACGCTGGCGTCTACAATTACAAGAATTCGAATACGACATCGTATATAGAAAAGGTAAATTAAACTCGGCTGCTGATGCTCTTTCCAGATATCCTGTAAATCCCGTGCAACCCGAACGCGTTGAGAATTTCACAGACAACGAACTAATAGATCTTGGGGCTGACATCCTAAGCCCTTTAATAACGACCCCGTTGACTTTAGTTCCTTAAATACGCCAAATCAAACGACTCTTCCACGACGGCATGTCCTCCGGACCCCTCATCGAAAGATGTAGAAGCTAACCCTAAAACTGACTCTGACCCTCAGCCATCAACTAGTGGCTTAACTCAAACACCGCAACAGGCAAATCCGGAAATAATTGACCTTCCGCCAAACTCGCCTGACCCTGCAGATGCCTATAATCAATTTTGAAAATTCCTCCGACTGTACAATATAACACTAAAATCATAGAACACAATGACAGTCTGTTAAAAGCTCTAATAAAATTTTGATAATTCCTACGTCACTTGATCTCGACGAATCTATCCCTTACGTTCAAGATATATTAACGATATCCGGTGACCCTGAATCATTTGCAAATTCTGAAAGAAGTCTCTTCTCATATAAACCACTTCAGGTCGGCAATAAACAGTACTACTTTTTGTTCACTAAAGTACATCATTTCGACAACTCTTCTTATAGTGACATCTACAGATCCCTGAGAAATCTTCGAAACCACTTAATTTTAGAATCAGAACAAATCGAGAAAATAAGTATGTCCGATTTCAAAATCCATTTGACAAACATTCATATACGAAAATCTATAACATTTTGATTCACTTGTTCCATAACACAGGTATACAGATAGATATATACCGTGATAAAATATACTATCCTAGTCCCACGGAAGTGCAAAAGATTCTACGCGAAAATCATGATATTCCAATTGCAGGACACCTCGGATCAAATAGAATGTTCAACAGAATCCGCGAGCAATACTATTGGAAAAATATGCGCAGCGAAATTGAGAACTATGTCAAAAAAATGTACTTCCTGCCAAACTAATAAAGCCTTCCGACAAATTAACAGAGCTCCCATGCAAATTACGACCACTTCCACAGCCCCATTTGAAAGAGTATCCATTGAAATAGTCGGTCCGCTCCCTGAATCTGGCCCCGCAAAACTAAGATTCATCCTCACTCTTCAAGATGACCTTACCAAATATTCAGTAGCTTACCCTATTCGTAGCACTACCGCTGAGGAAACCAGCGACTGCCTAGTCCATTTCATCTCCCTGTTTGGCATCCCTAAAACCATTCTCACTGACCAAGGCACAAATTTCACGGCAGAAATGTTTAAGCATACATGTAAATTCCTTAAGATAAAACAACTCTGGTCGTCTCCTTACCACCCTCAGACACAAGGAGCATTAGAGAGAAGTCACTCGACATTGAAGGAATATCTTAAATCGTACATATCCGAAAATCAAGACGATTGGCCCAAATATGTCTATACAGCCATGTTGGCATACAACACAGCGACACATTCTACGACAAATTTCACCCCTTACGAATTAGTTTTTGGTCACAAAGCTACTCTTCCAAACTCCGTTTACGAACCTCTCTCAGACGCTACTTATCCCGACTACATTAAAATGCTACAACACCGCCTCAAGCTCACAAGAGATAAAGCTGTTGAGCACATAAATAAATCCAAACAATCATCTAAAGCCTACTACGATACCCACACTCGCCCCGTGACATATCACGCAGGAGATTATGTTTATTTAAAAAAATCATCTTCGACTTCGTAAAGCGCTATCGCCCATCTGGAAGGGACCTTACAAAATTGTAAAGATAAACGGTAGAAACAGCCTCACTTTACTTATAAATAGGCGACACGTCAGCCATCATTTCGACCAAATAAAACCAGCCGGTAAGGCATCCCCATAAGTGCTAGCCGTCTTAGCATTGTATATAAAATAATATAAATTACGTGTATTTTAATAAATTAATTATTTTTATATTTCACTTAGTATCGTAACGGTGTCATAGGCAGCCATACGCCATAGTTGACCAGGCATTCTCAGATTTGTTATCGAATGTTTACACTTATACCAGACGTCATGAAACTGAAAGCTCTATTAATTAATTTCAGCGCCATCGCTGGAGCGACTCCAAATTTTATTCAACCTATCCAAAATGGAACAGGACTATACCCGGAATATATGGGAAAAATGAGAATAAAAAACGGATATCTTAACGTTATCATCCCAATCGATATCTCGTATATACAACCTCACCTCTCTAATATTAACTCTGTTTTGGGTACCTTTAAATTTTTATGTAGACAGATAGATTTAATGGAGGCTTCCGAATGCTATAACGTGGTGGAACCTCTAGGTGTTCGCTACCAAGACTTATTAAAAGAGTTTAGTTCAATTTCTCATTTGATAGACATTAGACATAAACGTTCAGCCTGGATCGGTGCGGGAGGCTCCATTCTAAAAACTGTTTTCGGCACCCTTGACGAGAACGATGCCAACATGTACAACAACGCCATTAACTCTGTCCAAAACAATGAGAAAAAGCTAGCCTCACTTATGAAAGATAATATTTTAATGACGTCATCCACTCTAACTATGTACAATCAAACTATACATAAAATTAAATTAAATGAGGAGTATCTTAATACGGCTATCGAGGAGCTCTCGAATAACCTAAAAAACATTTCATTTACTACAAATGAATTATTAGTGAAAAGTAAATTTGAGACTTTGTTAAACCAGCTCGAAGCCACTTTACTCACTCTTTCCTTTCAACTAGAAGACATAACAATAGCTGTGTTACTCAGTAACAAAAACATTATACACCCGTCGGTAATCACGCCGATGCAACTATACCGAGAACTCGCCGATAACCTCCTCCATTTAGCGCCCGGCGTCAGCTTACCTGTAGCTTTAGAATTAAGAAATATGTTTAGTATTTTAAGTATGACTAAAGTTTTGTGTTATTTTTACGATACTAAGATAGTGTTTGTACTTAAGCTTCCTCTGGTCAATACAGACGAGTTTCTACTGTATCATAATATACCCTTGCCGATCCCACACGATGTGAGTCACCCTAACACATATAGTCTGATAATGCCAACATCATCCTATATAGCTCTGACCAAAGATAAAGCTCGCTACTGTACATTTGACCAACTAGTAAATTGTGAAAGTGTCGTCACCGCATATTACATATGTGACGTCACTAGTATCTCGTCATCAACTGACAATCCCAACTGCGAAAGCGAAGTGATAACACGACCAATCACGTCACTTCCAATACAGTGCGTAACTAAATCAATATTTGGACATATAAATATTTGGCACCCTCTACGACAAAATAGTTGGATTTATGTACAATCTGAACTTACAAAATTGGACATTGAATGTGAAAATGCAACTGTATATCGAATTAATATTCTCGGTACTGGTATACTCACCCTTCCTGTATCTTGTTTAGCTTATAGCAAAATGTAAAATTGATACCTAAACGTAATTATTTAAATATTACTTTGGACATGTTTAGTATGGACTTCAATATTATCAATGAATCATGCTGTAATCCTGTTAAGATAAACAAACTCAAACTAAATGCGTCTCCCATCCGTCTAGAAAATATTAATTTGAAAGATTTAACTTTAGATACTAAATTAACTAGCAACCTGATTAGTAACGCAGACACCATTATAAACGAAGAGTCATTCTTAGACCGATATGGGACCCATTTTACACTGAGCCTAAGCACACTAGCCTTTGCTATTATTATAATATTTTGTGTTTATAAATTGTATAAGTACTATTACTCTAAGTTTAAGTGTAATGTTAATATAGCTGGCCCCCTCAGGCAGCACAGAGTGTTCTCGTGATTTACCCGATCCTGAAGACATCCCAGTCATAAAACCATCCCCTAGAATCCGCACTACCTTTTCATAAATTTAACCTCTATAGGTTAACTTTATTTCTAACCCTGGGGGTTGTTATATATACCCTATGTATATGATAGCCCTTAGTCACCATATTCTACTTGCTTGTAAGCATATTCAGTTCCAGACACCTTCCCTCCTGTAGTAAGTTCCTCAGTTCCAATCCATCATCCGCGCGTGACACTCGCCTTTTACTTTAAGCCCAATCTATTGTGAAAATTAAATAAAGTCTTTCCAGATCCAAATAATTTCTTTTTTTTAAAAACAATTCGGACAAAGTCCTCATAACAGCTCCCAGTCGGCAGCGCGTGCGCATAGTTCGGCTCCATACTGTAACCGGGAATGCACCGTGGCGAAGTAACACGAACGAGATACATCTGCAGACACCACTCGAGACACCCGTCTTAGTGCAAAGCACGCACTGCTTACTTTAGCACACATCTTGTCGATGTGGCGCTCCCATGTCATGCAGCGGTCAATCTCGAACCCCAGAAATGTTGTGCTTTGTACCTGCTCAATCCGAACCCCGTCAAGTAAGACTTTTAGCGATTTTTTACAGTGACCCGACAGACAAAAGTGAATAAAATAAGTCTTTTTGGAGTTTACCATAAAACCGTTAGCACGAAACCATGTGTTTAAACCACGGATATTCGGGGGATATGCCTTGATTGCGAATTTAGTTCGGAACCTAGTGTCTCCGGTCTCCTCCCACAACATACATAAAATGGGCGGAGCATTTCCGTATTAACAAATAATTTTGTCTATGTAGAAGGAGTCACTCAACGCCCACATAATATGTGACTAGGGATTGAAATGAGTGATTGCAAAAAATTATTCGACATTTTATTTTGGGCTGTATTATTATATTTTCATTTACTAAGTTTTACTAATATACAAATACGTAAATATAATTACAATATATATAAATTGATACCCTGTACGACATGTATTATACTATAAAGAAATGTATAAAGTTGGAGTAGGAATCTATTTGCATTTTTCAAATTAACAGTTTTACGTTTAATGTATACGAAAGTACTAGCAGTGCTCCGCGGGCTTACCCGCGTAGTTCTCATTCCCATTCTTTTATCGAGATAAAAGTAGCCTAAGCCTATGTGTTCTTCCAAAATATAATCTTACTGTATTTCAAATTACAACTCGATCCGTTCATACGTTTAAACGAGATTGAGCAACAAACATCCAAATACCCAAACGTCGAAACATTGGCATTTGTAATATTAGGTACTAGGATTTACGATACCAATGCCAAAAAAACGTTATATTTTTTTTGCTTTCCTGCTTGTACCGGGTAATCTCTGAAACTGCTGGACTAATTTTAAGGGACTTTTAATGAAACAGTTTATTTAACAAACATTAAATAAACATCACTTTATTCCGGTTTGAAGGACTATGTTTCCAGAGAAATTATAGGGAGGTAAAACATTATATCTCAGACTGTCGAACGCCGTAAATCCTAATGCCGTGAATTGGACTATCTGCAAGGAAGGAAGAGAGGTATTTGCCCTGCAGTGGGACAATGTAGGCTAGTAATAATATTAACATATTATTTTCATCAAGCAAGAGAAAAGTACACGTTAAAAAAACGTAAAAAGTTATGCCTTAGACGATCAGCTGTCTGGTAGTGAAAGTCCCGTCAATTGGTCCAGCTGTTTGGTAGATTAGTGGAACAAACAAGATAGACAAAAAGTTTTAAAATAGTTTTTAGGTATAGGTACAGTACATACTTTCATTTGTCACAACTTAGTAAACAGTTGTTAATTTGATATTACATACAAACGCTCCAATTTTATTTCTTTGTATATATTATTAATAATAATCACAAAACAAATAAAAAAATCTGGAAAAATAGGTAGTTAATTAAAAATGAAAAAAAAACGAACATTGTCCATGTAAATTACCGAATAAATTTTCGAAGAAATTTCACGTCGGCAAACTCCATTACCCCATCACTAACGCGCCAACGTACTCTCTAGGCGCTTCAGAGGGGACTGAACGAATGTCAAAGTTATACGGTCATATTAACCGTATCGAGAAGACACTTCCACGCCCTCAAGGCATATCCCCCGATATCCGTGGTTTAAACCGTTAATTACAGTATTTAATTTATCTTCTAATTCCTCTATTGAAAGGGCGGTTACTATGGCAGCCACATCATCTTAGGAAAGGATAGGATTTTAATTTTAGAAAAAATAAAACCGGTCAAATGCAAGTGGGACTCGCGCGCGAAGGGTTTTGAACCATTAGCAAATAAACGGCTTTTATTGTATGGGATTAATAATTTATTTTAATTAATTAAATTTCAAGAGAACATAAAACTAAATATGTATTCTGTGAATAGTTAAAGGGTCTACATGTGACAGGTACGTTATTAGTATCGAGCAAGAAACGGTAAAAAAACAAGTTTGTTGTATGGAAATAAGCCCCCTCTTAAATATTTACTTTAGTTTTAGTATGGTACTTTAGTTTTGGTAGGCCTCGGCCGTGGTTGGTTACCACCCACTAGATTAAATCACGACGCCAAGCGGCCTAGCCGTGTTCCGTTGTGTAGTCTAGTGACACCATTAGGGGAAAACGGGTCAGAACAGTTGCTGCATTACTACAAGACCGGTCTGTCATACACCAATACTGTACATCGGGAAGCCAGTCATGGAGGGTAGCGGGATCCGAGGCAAGGTTGCCGCGACCGACCGCAGATAGTAGGGGGCCCAAGTAGTGAGCTAGCCACTCAGGAAAGGCTGCCCCGCCATCTAGCAAAAAATCCCGGGATGCGCTATCCTGCCGGTTGGCGACCGGATGACAAGGCTAGAGAGACATCCCCGGGAGGGCTCGGGCGTCCCCGCAGTCTCCAGGCTAGCCCCCCACTGGTGTATTCGTGTTGTGTGTTATGACCAATGGTCAGTAGTGTGTGGCCTCGTTCTACTGCCGTTTTCCCACCGATCCTCTCTCAACATTATGAAAAACACAAAGATAAGAAGCAAAGTTATAGAGCGGCTGCACGCCTTGTCGATTAAAGTGCACCTCACGAATATCCGAGGTCTGCACTCAAATTTCTCAGCAGTCCACCATCACCTTGAGACTGAGCAGCCGTCGCTCTTGTTTCTTACGGAGACGCAGATAGGTTGTCCGTCGGATGTGGTGTACCTAACGTATCCACTCTGGAGCACAAATTTCGGCCCCGTGCTAGAGTGTGCCTGTACGCCCGTGACGACATCTGCTGTCGGCGTCTCCGTAACTTAGAGGACACAAGATTCTCCGTTCTTTGGGTATTGATAGACACAGGCATAGACAAAATTCTCTACGCCTGTGGTGTATATCGGTCCCACAGTGGAGACAACTAGGCTTACGGATTACTTAAGTGAGGCAGCGGACGCGGCTCAACAGAAGTACCCTTCAGCCCAATTAGTGTTACTGGGGGATTTTAACGGCCATCATAAGGAATGGCTGTACCCATACCGGGACACTGACCACGCTGGGCAGGAAACGAAAAAGCTAGCTTTATCGTTAGACCTAACCCAGCTGGTCCAAGAGGCCACAAGAGTACCCGATGTTGAGTCGCATACACCTTTTTGCTTAGACCTTCTGCTGACAACAGATCCAGACCGTTATTCCGTGGTGGTATCTTCGCCGTTAGGCAGCTCCGACCACTGTCTGGTAAAGTCAGTATCTGTCTACCATCCGCCTGATCCCAGCCCTAGAGGCAACCGGCGGATGTGGCGATACAAGTCAGCAGATTGGGACGAGATGCGGTCTTTGTTTGCATCTTACCCATGGCAGCCATTGTGCTTCACTTCTGGTGATCCCTCAGTCTGCGCGGATGCTGTGACTAATGTAATACGAACGGCTATGGAATATTTCATTCCATACTCCGACGTCACATTATCCAGCAAAGCTCGCCCTTGGTTTGGTTCTCAATTTAAAAGTGCTGAAGCATTTAAACATGAGACCTACCTAGCTTGGGCTGATGCTCGACAGCGTAGGGCAAAGGACATACACCAGAAGAAGAAAGCGTTCAACAAGGCTGCTAAGGCATGCAAAAAGGTTCTTCAGAGGGCTCGTTTTGACCACATTAGTCGAATAGGGAACAAACTAGCTTCGTACCCTGCGGGCAGCAAAGCGTTTTGGTCCCTAGCTAAATCGGTCGAATCGAACTTCTGCCGCCCCTCACTGCCTCCAATGCTGAAAGCTGATGGGACACTGGCTCACACCGCAATGGAGAAGGCAAACTTGTTTGCATCTCAGTTTGCGGAATCTTCGCGTCTAGATCCTGGTAGCGCGACACCTCCTACTTCACCTGGCTGTCCGACTTCTATGTCAGAAATACATATTCGCCAATTGGAGGTTCGCAAAGTGCTACGCAATCTGGACGTGAATAAGGCTAGTGGCCCAGATGGTATTCCTGCCGTATTGTTGAAGGCTTGTGCGCCTGAGTTGTCTCCGATACTGACGCGCCTATATAGACTCTCTCTCGAAACTGGGCAAGTACCGAAGTCTTGGAAGCTTGCCAACGTGCAACCAGTACCCAAGAAGGGTAGTCGTGCTGACCCTGGCAACTACAGGCCAATCTCCGTCACGTCCATACTCTGCAAGACTATGGAACGTGTCTTAAACCACAGGCTCCTGACGTACCTAGAATCGAACGACCTCCTCAGTGACCAGCAATACGGGTTTCGCCGAAATCGGTCCACCGGGGATATTCTAGCGTACTGTTACGCCCCGGCTTTTGAGGCTGTGATGCTTACCCAGCAACCCTGGATCAGCATCACGGACTTAGGACCGGAGAGTTGGGTTACGATACCGGTAGAATCGTCAGTCCGTCTTGAATCTCCGACCTGTGCGGTTGCTTTTACGAGGGTGTTCTGTGCAACCCCTAAGTTATTTTATAAAGTTTAAAAAAGTAAACGTAATAAACCCTTTCCCTTATAATTCTGTCTTTTTTTTAAAAGACTCTAAACCATTACCGCATAACAAATTGGTGGCAGCGGTGGGATCGGAAATCCCCAGTGCCGCAACCGCACCGACGGACTCATCTTCATCGAAACCGTTCGAGTCATCCAGTGCACAGTGCAGTGCTATAGTGCAGTGCAATCATAACCAAGTGCATCGAATCACATCCAGTTAGCCTGTGACCAGGCTACCATCCAGCATCGCCGCAATCGCCGCTACCAGCCAGAGGCCATCCCGTGTCCAAGGCCTCCCTCCTGCAGCATATCCACTTCATCACCAAGAAAAGCTAAATCGAGCATCACATCGCTTACCGCGCCGGAATGCAGCCGGCCGCTATAATCCTTATCGCTGCCTTCCTGTACCAGTGAGTCTTTGGTCATTGTTCTTAATTCTCATTAGGGTTGTCACTACAGTAAGACACTAATTACCACCTAACTTTACCTCATAAGTATACTCTAGTATGTCAAAACAGAAAAAGGTAGACGAAAAGTTGTTATTAGATATACCATCCCCTAACGTCGAGTTCGAGAAATCACCCTTAAGCGCAACCCCTGTTGAGATGGACCTCAACACTCTGTTCAAATTTATAAAGCCATTTGATGGGACCCGTGAAAAATTAAACTCATTTATCGTCAACTGTTCCAATGCTTATGAGCTCGCCACGGAACCCCAAAAACCAGTCCTATTTAAGTATATAATCAGCCAGTTAAGTGGCAAGGCAGAGACCGCCTGCTCCATAAAAGAATTTAGCTCATGGGAACAATTAAAGGACTTCCTTAAAACGCAATTTAGCGAAAGAAAACATTACGCACATCTGTTGACAGAGCTCCAGGAAAGTAGTCAGGGTCCCAGTGACAATGTTAGTCAATTCGCTCTCAGGGTAGAAACGCTCCTATCACAATTATTGATTGAAATTTCGTCATCCAATACAAAAATTAAGGAATTGCCCGGGCGCAGTGCTGCCATGGAGGACATTGCCCTCCACAGGTTTCTAATGGGGTTGCACCCCCGTATTTCCAACATCGTCCGATGCCGTTCCCCGAAGACATTAAACGATGCTATACATTTAGCGGTCTCGGAGGAACGGATACAACAAACGTTATATAAAAAACCAGAACCGAAGACCAATAATAACCCAAATAGGTTCAATAATACAAACAGATCCAATTTTTCAAAACCCAACACCAACGCCACGAATTTTCAACCTAGACCGACTTACTCACAAGGCTCAAATGACACAAGGGCATTTTGCCGCTACTGTAAACTTCCCGGCCACGATATCTCAAATTGTCGCAAGAGAGAGTTTAAACATGATCAATCCCAATGAACCTGATGAAAACGACGATGTCGGCCAAGATGAAGTCGACCTCCCTGGGGAAAACCAGGATTTAAACGAATAAGCGTCTCGCCTCGGTGTCGCCCGAGACATAGCCATAAAGTCGACACCCACATACAAGCCAACCGACAGGGTAACCAGTCCCAAACTGACGGCTCTCACAAAATCCAAGCCAACCAACAGGGTAACCAGCCCCAAACTGACGGCTTTCACAAAATCCAGGCCAACCGACAGGGTAACCAGCCCCAAACTGACGGCTCTCACAAAATCCAAGCCAACCGACAGGGTAACCAGCCCCAAACTGACGGCTTCCACAAAATCCAAGCCAACCGACAGAGTAACCAGCCCCAAACTGACGGCTTCCACAAAACCCAAAACCAACCGACCGAGGGTAACCAGCCCCAAACTGACGGCTTCCACAAAATCCGAGCTAACCAACAGGGTAACCAGCCCCAAACTGACGGCTCTCACAAAACCCAAGCCAACCGACAGGGTAGCCAGCCCCAAACCGACGGCTTTTCCAATACCCAAATATTCAAAGTCAATCTAGACACAACCAAACGGCTCCTACCTCATGTAGTAGTAGACTCACAAGTATCCAACGTTCTCCTAAATCTCCTAGTTGACTCAGGGTCAGCCGTATGCTTACTAAAGCAAACCTGTATCCACAATGTCCAAAAACTAGCCAAGGAACCTATCAAACTCAAGGGTATAGACCCCATGACGAGCCAACCCTCACTGAAGGCCACATCCAACTCAAACTAAAGTTCCATGAAACAAAGCCTATTTCCTACAAATTCCACGTTATAAAAACTATAAACCTCCCCTATGACGGTATCATAGGTACGGACTTCCTAACAACATTCGGATGCAAAATTGACTATACCCGGGACACCCTAAAGATAGGGAAACTAAACATAGAACTCCACTTCGTCAACCCTTCGTACATCATTCCACCTCGTACTGAGACAGTAATAGAATGTTCAGTGCAAAACACCAACCTGACAGAAGGCGCTGTATTAGACCAACACTTATCCTACTCCCTATTAGTATCCAATTGTCTAGTAAAAGTAAAACCAAACCATAGAGTTAACATAACTGTAGCCAATACATCCGAACAGCCAGTGAGGTTGAAATCGGACCTCAAGCTGAAACTCACTTCAATCAACTCCTTGCATGTTAATGGTTATCCCAATGACTTTACAAACAACCAACGTAACATACCAAACTGTGTCTCTCGAGCAGAAGAAGTCCTCCGCCAATTACGTGTGTCTTATCTCAACAATGAAGAAAAAGAAGCTCTTTTCCAGTTATGTTACGAATTCTCTGACATCTTCCACCTCCCTGGAGAAGCCTTAACTCACACGAATGCCCTTAAACACGACATTAAAACGACAAGCGACATCCCTATACACGCGAAAACTTATCGATTCCCAGAAATTCATAAAACCGAAGTACGAAACCAAATTGATAAAATGTTACAACAGCATATTATAGAGCCCTCAGAATCCCCTTGGTCATCCCCTATATGGGTCGTCCCTAAGAAACTAGACGCTTCCAACACACAGAAGTGACAAGTAGTCATTGACTATAGAAAACTAAATGATATCACAATTGGAGACACTTATCCTCTTCCACAGATCACAGAGATCCTTGACCAACTTGGATCTAGCAAATACTTCTCCACTCTAGATCTCGCATCTGGGTTCCATCAGATATTATTGAATGAATCCGACAAGGCCAAAACCGCATTCAATGTTCCTGAAGGACATTTCCAATTTCTGCGAATGCCATTCGGATTAAAAAATGCTCCATCCACTTTCCAGCGATTGATGAACTCTGCCCTCTCAGGCCTCCAGGGCACTCGTTGCTTTGTATATCTCGACGATATCGTCTGCTATGCTTACGATCTCCCAACTCACATTTTGAATCTTAAATCTATTTTCGAGAGAATCCGTAAGTTTAACTTGAAACTAAACCTGACAAGTGTGAATTCCTCCGACGAGAAGTCGGCTATCTAGGTCATATCATAACTGAGCAAGGCGTCAAACCAAACCCAGACAAAATCAAAGCCGTTACTGATTTCCCAATTCCAAAGTCCCCTAAGGACATCAAAGCATTTCTTGGGCTAATATCGTATTACCGCCGTTTCATACCAGACTTTTCAAAATCGGCTAAAGCCCTCACCAACTTACTCAAAAAGAACGTCCCATTTGAATGGAAAAACGAGCAACAGCTCGCCTTCGAAACCTTGAAATCCAAACTCGTCACAGCTTCTATACTCGCGTATCCCGATTTTACACAACCTTTCCTATTGACCTGTGACGCTTCTAACTTCGGCATATCTGCCATTTTGTCTCAGGGACCTGTGGGACAAGACCGTCCTATAGCGTTCGCCTCTCGCACCCTGAATAAAGCCGAGTGTAATTATAGCACTACAGAGAAAGAATGCCTAGCCATAGTCTTTGGCACCAAAGTTTTTAGACCATACCTCTTCGGACACCGTTTTAAAATACTAACTGACCATAAGCCCTTACAATGGTTATTTAATTGCAAAGACCCAGGATCACGACTAGTCCGATGGCGACTCAAACTAGAAGAGTTCGAGTACGATATCCAATACAAAAAAGGCAAAGTAAACGCCAACGCTGACGCGCTTTTTCGATTCCCTGTGAGGGTTCAAAGGGAATCGAAATATTTGGATAGGGTTATCCAACGAAATACATCCCCAAGACCGGAAGCTCTTGCCGAAAGTAGACCTCAACCTTTAGACGAAGATTTATTAGACTTACTAGTCTCACCTCCATCATTCAATCTCGAGGAAGTCACCCCAACTTCCCCAGAATTGCTAGGCCCAATTGAAGATCTCGTGCCTCTACCAGATATACAACCTGAAATACTCAACGAAGCCAAGACAAGTAACGAAGAGGAGACGGAAACAACAGATGCTGTCCCCAAACACTCTGCACCTCCCGAAGTTGCGGGCGGTGACTCTCCAGTCCCATCTACAAGCTCAGGCTTAGACATCCCCGTCGACGACTACCCTACATTTCTTAAAGCCATGGCTACCAAAGATGAAGATATAACACTGAAATAGAGGAACATAATGAAAGTCTTTTAAATTTCAAAAACCATCCGACCAATTTCGATAAGATTTATATGGGATCATTCAGGAAGCATGCCCATCCGAACACAAAAAGAAATTTAAAAATCGGTTCAGAGGTTCTCGAGAAATCAGGTAACATACATAAAAAAACGTAGGGTCAAATTGATAACCTCTTCCTTTTTTTGGAAGTCGGTTAAAAATCCTAGAAAATACAACAGTGTAGGTATAATATCTCAAAAAAAGCGTCTGAAATTATTACAGCCAATAATTAAAAGTATATATCGTGTAGGGGAAATTCCAAATCACCGAACAGTTGAAATTTCCCCGAGATAAATGATACCTAACACATAAAAACAAGATACATAGGCTTATGATTAAGTGATTTAATCAAGATTATCATGAAGATTCATACAGAGTGTATAACGCAATTAAACACACGAAAAAAATCAACAATAACATGTTACCACTCTACTGTATTGTGTAATCAGTTAAAGCTAACTAGCATGACCAATCGTTCTCAATTATCTTTCGGACACCTAAAGCTCGAAAATAGCTGACAATAGTGAACATAACCGAATTGAAATTGATGATATTCAGCAGTGGTAAACCTCTTTGCAGAGGCCGCCTGGGGAAGTACCTTTTCAAATCATTTTATTGCCAAGTAGTAATGTGAAAACATGTTCCGGTTTCAATGCCAATGTTTCCGGATAAATTATAGGGCGTAGAGACAAAATATCTTGTATCACCGGGTTACGAGCGCAGTGCAGAGCTAGGTAATGATTTAGACTCTTTCTGTTTGAATAGCTGCGTTCGAATAGTTCGAATAGTCTATATTATCTATTCTATGGCTGCGTGACACTGTGTTGTTATGTTACTTACTATCAGACACCAACATGTCCTACTCGTCTCGTCGCTTTATACTACAAAAACGCAGTATTTCTACTATTGTTATAAATGTGATAGCTGCGATGTTTGCTGCTCAATCACGTCTGAACGTCTGAACGGATAGCGTTAAAATTTGGAACACAAAATATAGTCTAGAATAGCTCATAGCTAACTTTAATCACGGGAAAATAATGAGAACGGGAACTGTGTGAGTAAAACCACAAAGGCTTATGTCAAATGACTAAGAAAAACCAATAAAAAAATGGGTTTAGTAATATTATATTACTTTCCAAATAAGCCTATCCAGAGATTTCCTCATTCGGAATAAATAAGTTATTTTTGTTTGAAAAAATTAGATTCAAACCATTTTACTAAGACCACCGGGCGTTGTGTATTTCAATAGGAGATTTTAGTCCTTCAATTTAATTATTTTTTCTTTATTTTAAGCATAAGCGACCACTAAAGTAATCTACAATAGCAATAAAACCATTTTATTGCGTTTAATCATGCGAGTAATGTTGATATAATCGTAAAAGCATTACGTAGTGTACTCGTAACAAGTTTAATTCACAATTAATACTGTTAAAGCAATAACATCAGATATTATTGAATTTTATTGTATTTGATGATGCGAGTTGCCTTCATTTAAGCCAAATAGACCTTCATTTTTCATCGGTATAAATCAAAAGATGTGCCCTGAGCACCTCGAAATTGTTAGCAACCTGTGTCTGTGTTGTCTGTGGTGTAGCGTGAGTAGTTTACAACTACTAATCCTCTTGACCCCTAGAACTGCGGCGAGGTATGCTGTGGATCTACTTATTTTAGTTGTTCACAACAAATTGTGATAGGTACGTGTAAAAACGTCTGCCGTTCACCGCTTCCTGCAACCGACTAGAACGGAAAGAGTAAGTTCGCTTAATGTCATCGACATTATTCCGTGCGCCTGAAGTTTGGGAGAGCACATCCACTGGTTTATATCGATGTTCAAAACGTGTAGGGGTTAATTTATAGCAAATTTCTACTCCGACTCGTACTAAAAAATTGTTGTTACTTTGGTGTAACTCTCTTTTTATTTACACTTGAAATTTAAACGAGGATATAAGCAAATCCGTAACATTGTTAGTTAGGCTGTATATAGTGCATTAAAAACATAAAACACATTTGGTGTAGAAAATCATTACATTTCTTGCCCCGTGTAGTATAAGTGGAAGTGGAAGTGGAAGTAAGTTTTTATAAAATTTGGCCATGGCTCCTGTTAGGAAATGGTTTTTAAAATCGCTAGTTCAGGTTACAGAAAAGCTATTAAAGATTATGAATTCGACAGGAAAAGCATAGGGCACATAGATGTAGATAACACTATAAATTTTTCGTAACTTAATAAGAAAAAACATTTTATAACCAAAACATTATGTTTATTGCTTTTCAAAATAATTCCCTTTAGATTTTAAACATTTTTTCATGCGTTCGAACTATATGTTTCCATTCAACATTGTTTTCTACGTGCTGATCACAGACTAAGTAGAGAGATACACTGTGCTGATTGAACGCTGTCACTACCTCTTCGGAGTTGGTAAAAGTGAAACCTCTCATCAAATCTTTGATTTTGGGGAAAATACAGAAATCACAGGGTACTAGGTCGAGGCTATGCGCAGGATGGGTGACGAGTTGTACTTTACGGAAGTTAAAAATGACTTTGTTTTGTTGGCCGTGTGTGAAGAAGCGTTGTCATGATGTAAGAGAACGCGGCTTTTTGGTCGCCTTTTGCGAACTTTTTCTAACACCCTGGGTAAACAAATGGTAGAATACCACTCGGCATTAGAGTACGCGCAAGATAAATCTGCGCGCGACTGGTGGCGTACTTAATGTTGCCAGGTCAAGCAAAAAAATGGTTCCCCGTGCTTTGAGATATTTCGTCATCATAAAATAGGTAAGGGAAAGGATAATTCAGGGAAGCAATAGAACTACACCGATAAGTTTAGTAACGTTTATATTTCCCACTTTTGACTCCTATTCAATTACATGTTTACCGCAAAGCAGTGGCGTGCCAGTGCGCAGTGGTCCGGTTGAAAAGGTATTGTGGTCTAGTATAATATAATTACAGAACAAGTGAGACTCAAGAACTAATGTCTCGAAGTAATGGACGCCGGCGCAGTGCTGTTTTGATTCAATATGACCAAGTATCATTAGTACTGGTTATTAGCTGGCGGAGTCTCTTACCATCAAGAGAACTATGTTATAGTTTTTTACAAGATCATTTTATACGGTCATTTTCAACCTACATCAACAACAAAGTAACAAAAATATAATATAACTTTGTAAATATTTTATTGAGTATACAACACTATTTGAAAATTTGGCAAATGAATGGTATTTCAATGGGCAAATGCCTTCCATGGGATCATCTTCGCTATAACACCAGCTAGATTCTTCATCAGAACATTCGGATGTTTCACCCGTAACAATTTGTCCATTTCCATATCCATTAGTCTGTCTGACTCAAAATATTTATCCTCAATTTTTTCTACGTGCAGGCACACATTAAGCCATTCCTCTGCTGTTACTATGCGGAATGCTTCCTCAGTAAGCGTCTTTATTTCAGAAGGCGCTTGACCAAAATTTTTTTCTGCAATGCGCCTTTTCACGATTGGGTTATTTTTTCGATAGAGTTAAGATCACAATGGTAGGGCGGTAATCGCAAAACCTCATGTCCATGTTCCTTTAACAAAGAAGTTTTCACCTCAAAAAAAATTACTTGTTTCTCGCATTCGGTCTTAAGCACACACAGTTTTTTCTCCACGTGTTATTGTTATTGGTAACGACAACAAGCAAACCTCAAAAATAAAGCCTCATAAAAATACGCTGATAACAAGTGGATGCTATGGTATCCCTAAATATTACCTATCAAATAGCTCTGCCTTTGGAAAACTGTACTTTTGGCCCGTTATTGTCTCGTTGTTCTTCACAAACACGATTGGTTTTTTACGGTACAGGATCAGGGCCAGCACTTTTAATCAATTTCGGCATAATTAAAACAATTAATTACTTTAGAAATTAATAAAAACACCGAACGTAAACAAACTTTTGTCACCTGACGTAGACAAGAAACACGTAGTGATTACTTCCTCTGTGGACAAGAAGATGACGGCACGTCAATTAGTTCCGTTCTCTGCCGCGCGCAGACTTAAATTGCGTGGACTCTAACACTCTTTTGACATTCAAGCAGAATTGTACAGATAGGCCACGTAGCTGAGAAAAAAAAGAACACGATCTTTTTTTTTTACCAACGTTTCTCGCCTGCCTCACTTTTGTTGGCTTATTCTCATTTTCAAACATTCACAATATTGCTGTTTTTTTCGGATTCAAAACAATAAATCCACGTTTCGTCTCCTGTGACAATGTCATAAACAGCATTAGATTGCCCATAGTCGTTCTTCAGTAGCATCTGCTCCACTATTCCACGCGAGCCCGCTTCTGCTCCGCTGTCAGTTCATGACGGGTCCAACGACAATAAAGTTTGCGAAATGTCAATTCTTCGTGTAATTTTTTTCAAAAATTGGCTCATACTAACTCCCATTAGTTCTTGAATTGTCTCATCTAAGTAACCCACTGGTTTTCTTTAGTTGGACGTTTAACAGTAGCCACATTATTTTCGTTGACGGCAGTTGAAGCTCTTTACGAAATTCGTCATGTAAAGAAGCTCGACCTCTCTCAAATTCAGCAAACTATCGCCTAACGATGCACAAACAAGGTGATTCCCAAAGCATTTTTAAAACGAGCCTGTGCACGTCTTCGGAGAGAGAGAACTTTTAAAATCATAAAAATCGCTCGAAAATCTTTCTCGATTTCATTCCATTTTCGTTGCGTACTTACGTAGAATGTTTGATGTGTGATAAAAAAACAATTGATAAAAATATTTACCGCCAATTGTTTTTTTATTACTAAGAAGATTGCAACGTCTCAAAAAATTTAACATTCGAAATTCAAATAGTCCCAATTAGCTAGAAATGCAAAACTTTTAGTGCGCCCCATTCGTAGTAAGTAGATAATAAAAGTCACAGTTATTTAGAGCTGTAGGTGCAGACGACAGATCCCGAATTCACTTAGAGTTAGCACGTTTAATAAGAATTAAACAAGCCATATTAAGGTGTCTAAATGCTTGACAAACCCATATAAGATTGTAATGATGATTGTAGTAAACTTTATCAAATCGTTAAAGTGACGACGTTAATTGAGTAAGAAATAATTGCCTGTGTTGTTAATCTAATCAACAATCGTACCATTGACAAAGTAAGTGATAAGTCAATGTAAGACAAACAAACTTTTATTTCAGAACTGCGGGCCGAAAGATTAAAAGCTATTGAAAAATAACGGTGTTTGCTGTCTATGTAATGTATACCTAATAATTAATATTAGGCTAGTCTGTTTTAGTCTGCAAAAAAAGAGTCAAATTCAACTGACTCCTACTTTTCGAGATGTATACATCCGATCACTGACCATCTCGATCTTTTGGGCGTCACATTTGAAATCTGTTGAATTAAATCAAATTAGCTGCCAAGAAACTAGGTGTCCTCAAAAATGTGAATGTGCTTCAAGTCTGAACGTTGCTGATGATATATTTAGAAAGCACAGATTCGCTCTTGTGTGGAGTTCCGTTCGCACCTTTGGCATCTCAAATCCCGATCGGCTAAGTTTGAGCTAGATGTTCTGGAATCGATCGAGAGACGTGCCAAAAGGCTCATAAGCGACGACACTCTTGTGCAAAAAAGACTTCGAAATCTTGATTATTGCAACAAAATTGCTAGCGTTTTTATCGGAAACACTTCGGAGAGTGTTCAACTCATTTGCATGATCTGGTACTAACCACCTTGCTCTTTTTTCTGTCGCACTACTCGTACCTCGAAAAGCTGACATCGTTATATGGTTGATGTTTGACTCTACTTTTGTGATAATAACGTAAGCTAGGCTGAGGAATGCTTTGTCTGAGTGGGTTTTTCCCGATGGTTACAATCAGGGTGTCTTCAAATCGAGAGTGATCCTGTATTTTTTAGGTAAGCTTCATCGTAGGCCGTATCGTCGCTTGACATCAAACGAGATGGCGGTCAAGTGTTAAAAGGTTGTTAGTTTAATTATCTTACTTATCGTTACAAAAAATATTAGATAATTAAACTGACAACCATTTCGAACAGAACTATAAAGACAGCGTAAGTGAATGATCACATCTCAAAAAAATCTCTTCGAAATGAGGTATCATCGTCCGAACCTGGTCACAAAGATCAGCCAGGAGTTGCTCTGCACACATCGAAACCCAATGGACGTCGCATATGCACTGAGGGAAATATACTCCGATATGTACTCCTCAGCGTTCCGTATAAAGTCCCTAGAGCAGAGAAGATATAAGGGAGCCCAAATACCAAACACCCTCTTTTTAGTTCAAACTCAAGAGGAGAAGAAGACCTTGACAAACCAGGGTTATGGGTCAGGCACCGGGTCACGCATCCTTACCATCCATGAAGCTCAGGGACTAACATGCGAGTCGGTAATCGCAATCAAAACCAAGGCAAACATGAAGCTGCACGAGAGCGTGCCCCATGTGGTTGTAGCAATCTTACGGCACACGGGGACCTTCACATATTACGGTGACGATACCGACGACGCCATCGGTCGGTTCGTGCGGCGAGCGTGGGCTGCATCGCCGAAGACCATCTGAGATTTTAACTTACAGATGGCCATCAGGGACAGAAATGCGGCCATTGTGGAGACTCTGGGAGGCCTCCTCGGAAGAGGCAGCTTAGGCAAATGGCAAAAGGCAATTAGGCAAACACTCGATGTCGAGTCGATTACAACCGGGAGTGATCGGTTCTACAGACAAGCACTAGAATTAGATTTTAAATGTACCCAACTCCCTCATATTTCCTCTTCTTCTCCTTATCCAAGAAATGTGTAAAAAAAGATAATTGTAATGACAAAGATCACGGACCCCGGAGTCTGTGGAGTGGCTAATTTAAATTTAAAAAAATCACACCTCAAACTCAAGGATTTTAAGTAAGTATGTAACAATTCTATGGATATAGTTATGTAGATTTGTTAAAAACGACTAAAACCTTTTTTTTATATACCTGGTAAAGCTACCGTGATTTACCTGTTGTTAGTAATATCACCAAGATGCAACACGTTTAGCTAAAACGTATTTGTTAACTCTAGGTTTGAAGATATCCAGATTGTATCTACTGGGAAACACAGAATCAGGTAGAATAATTCCACGTTTGCAGTGCATACAGTTATGTATTCTAATTTCGTGATATATTATATTTTGCAGTTTGAGTGAAGATTTGGATTGAGACGTAGCATTCTATCCAACTGCATAATTTCAAAGAATAAAAATGCTGTATTCATACAGAGTAAAATGACTTTATTGTACAGTTTTCATAATTGATTTAAAAAAAATCTAATAAATGAAAAGTTATAATTGTAGTAGTATTCTAGACAGCAAACAGTACTCGTAGGTGGAAATGTGAAACCAAGGATCAAGCTGAGTGGCGAGCCATGGGAAAAGCCTATGTCCAGAAAAGGACTGGAAGATAAACTTATAGAAGATAGAATGATGATGGTGGTAGTAGAAATTAGGTTAGATTGTCTGCCTGTCGTTGCTGCGACGAATTTTTTGGTGGAATGATTTTGGTGGAATGGAAGGAGGCCGAAGCAATATGTCAGTAGGATGTATCGTTAACATAGACGATGAATCGTCTATTTCGCCAGTCAAACCTAGGCTTCTATCAACCGATGAATTAAAAACGCTCATAAACGCTGGTTTGATTTGTCCAGAATTGAAGCAGTGACACAGTAAGAAAGAGAGAAAATATCCCTTGGTATGATCAAAATTTACTTTTAGGTGTCATGAGTCATGACGTCCACTCACAGAACTAATATCCTAAGAATAAAAACGTCCAATGCAGAGCCAAATCGATTACCTTTGTTATCTGCGCGATTGGGCCAGTTCACAGAATTTAATTGCATTAAAAATTACATTTTAGTTAATAGGTACTCAATCTATCTTAATCTTTCACGTAGACGAATCAAGGTCGCATCACTAATCATTATCGTCATATTTTTGTGTAGGCTGATTATAAAGGTAACTTTGATATCACTTTAACCATCAACTACCTACCTAATGCAATGCATCATTTAACTGAAGTGTTTTGTTGCGTATTTTCGAAATTTTTATTTTATGAAATAATGCTTATCTACCTATGCTGCCTAGAAAATTTATGTTTAGATGAACTACATTCAAACCTTAGACATATAGATAAATGCTTATGCTTTCTATTGGATAGTCCATTTATCGAGGAAGGCTATAGGCTATAGAAAATAACGCTACTATTAACAGAAGCGGAGCATGAATCAAGAATGTAACAAAATCGGGAAAAAAATATTCCTTTTTGAGAGTTTTCGTACGTTTCGTGCTTTGACATGACACATGACAGCATGTGTCTAAGATTGCGTCATTGAATATCACAGATTACATACCTCTTGAACATAAAACCTTTGCTAATCTCTGAGTTGGTACGACCAACTTCCGACAGGTGGCGTAGCAGGTAGCTGAAGAGGTGTTTTGTTTGAAAGCGATATTCTCAGGAATTACTGAACCGATTTCTAAATTTTTTTTACCGTTGGATATGTGCGGGATCTCGATGACTGCTATATATGTTCCACGGGCGAAGCCGGGGCGGACGTCTAGTACTATATATTATAGGTACTGGGCAAAGACTGATTCTACTTAGAAGGAAGGAACGAAGCAAGAGCGGTGGCAATTTCAAGATTAGCACGCATTGGCTTCTCGTAAGCCATGATAGTTAGACACATGAAAATTTTACACATAATGTACGTGTTCCTGTTACACTCATAGATTTCGATTTTTTTTTGCTACGCAAACGTCTTTGGTTAGACTACGAACTCATGGATCGGTTTCCAACCGCATCTGCGCGCGGGCGCGAACCGCGACGGGCGACGGTTTTATTTCAAAACTCACGAACCGCTGATTTTCGCGGTTTCGCAGCCGCCGCGAGCGATATCTACGCCCGCGAACGTGGCGGGGCTCGAGCGCCACGAGCGTAAACCGCCTCGTGGGTTTTGATTTCAATTGTGACATATAAATTTTGTTTATTTATATTTTTTTTTTTTTTATATTATAACAACAAATACGGAAAAAATAATTAAGAGGCATATCGACATCGGGCATGATAAACAAATGTTTTTCCCGGTTTTGTTCAATTTATTAAGAACGGCAACAGGGTACCTACGCTTGAAATGTTCATAGAATCATCATTTGCATACGTTGGAATTGGTCTGAAAATATTGTATTATTTTTAACATGGACGGATAAAAAGTCAGACGTAGTCTCGCTAAAACAAAAATAAACTAAAATCATTATTATAAGCGCTACTCACTCATCTATTTGAAGTCGGTGCCAGCAAAATCTAACAGGTATAGGATAGATACTACTTACCTTTTTTTTTTTTATGTGGGGGAAATGCATACTACTTACTGGATACTACTTACCTGTGCCAACTTACCATATGCCTACATAGCATCAATCTACTAACTTTTTGACCTCACTGGCACCGACTTCAAATAGATGAGTGAGTAGCGCTTAAAATAATGATTTTAGTTTATTTTTCGCTTTTGAGTGCCTATTTGTGGTTTTGAAGTCGGTTTAATTTTTTGTACGAAAATAGTTTATTTTACCCTTTTTAGTGTACAAGAACACAATTAAAATTTTGATTAAACCCTGACTACCTCGGATTTGTTATCTGTACAACATTCTACTAGTCAAGCCCTTTCATTTGATACCATACCAAATAAAGGGAGTTGTGAAAAAAGAAATGTATTTCGGCATTTTGTGGAAGCGGCCATCTTGGATTTGAATTTTTTCATAGTGCAAAGTATTCGACTAGTCAAGCCCTTTCGTTTGATACCCAAATTGAGTTAGTAATGAAAAATATAATATAATTCGCCATTTTGTCGTGGCGGTCATTTTGGATTTGAAATTTGTTATAGTATAGTACTCTACTAGTCAAGCCCTTTCATTTGATACCCAAATTGAGGTAGGTTGTGAAGAAATATTTTGTCCGCCATTTTGTGGAGGCGGCCATCTTGAATCGACATTAACCAGACATAGCTAAGAACATTTGTTATGGTATTAACCTTGAAATAAAAAAACCGCATCGACACGGTGCCACAGCAGACAGACAGACACACAGACAGACGTCGACGTCACTTATAACACCCCTTTTTTTGGTCGGGGGTTAGAAATAAGTTTTTATTAAAGCATATATACACAATTTTGTATTGACAGGGTCGAGATTCATAACTTTTGTGAAATCTACAACTGCTTCATCCAGATAATTGTACGCAAATTTTCAGTTTTTGGTTCATATTTCAAAAACCACTTGACCGATTTCGATAAGATTTATATGGGACCATTCGGGAAGCATACCCATCCGAACACAAAAAGAAATTTAAAATCGGTGTAGAGGTTCTCGAGAAATCAGGTAACATACATAAAAAAAACATAGGGGTCGAATTGATAACCTCCTCCTTTTTTTGGAAGTCGGTTAAAAAACTGTATCACTAGAATCGGCCACATTTGCACGTGTGCGTTGTCAGGCTGTCGCTGATAGGCTGACGCGCACACATATACACAAGTAGCGCGAGTGACCCACTGATATACGTGCGTGTCAGCCTGTATATGACAGCGCACACGCGCATATTATGTGGCCGACTTGATGGACAAAGCTGTTGTTTTAGCGTGACCAAGTCCGTTTTTTTGTATACGTCCATGAATTCCGTTCCGTCCGTCATTAAAACTATGAGGGGTACCGGGGTGCTGATTCCCAACTCAGTCGGAACGATTGGGGCACGGAATAACAATACTTGTCACTGGATAATGTTTATATTATAGTACCTACGGGGCTTAATCACGGATAATTCATTGTTTAAATACCATAATTATAGTCTTCTCGTGGCCACGGCGCTGGTAACGCTGACGAAACGTCGAGGTATTAAAACAATGAATTATTCGTGATTAAGCCTCGTAGGTACAATATATAAACATTAAGTGTTCAAATCGCGCAAAATCTAAGTTTAAAAACAATAAATACTTGCCTCTATCTTTATAAACGGCTCAGACAATGAGAACGAGAAGTTTGATTCCGCGTCGAGATCAATCCGATTGCGTTGTGAATACAGGAAAACTGTCTAAATTAATTAATGACATACTGAATAAATTGATCTAATTTCTTACTGAAAAATGGAAGCTCAATATAGAAAGAGAATTTACACAAAAAGATAAACACTACCTGCTCCACTTAACGTAAACTATCTAGGTACATAATATAGTGCATGATATAACTTTGATGGTCAAACGTTATCTGGTCCAACGAACGTATGTGATTGCTCACAGATTCCACGAAAAACTCATCTCATCTATATGTACAAATAAGCATAGTATAGGTTACTCTTACTCATCATCACCATCACTCATCATTAGGATCATGTTATCTGTTACCCAATCAAGTCAAACCATACTAGTTGACTGCCCTAGTGGCTTAGTTGGTAGTAGCTCTGCCTGCGAAGCAGAGTCGAGGGTCGTGGGTTCGATCCCCACCCAGTGCAAATATTTGTGTGATGAATTCAAATGTTTGCACTGTGTCTGGGTGTTTATATGTATAATAAGTATGTATTTAAAACTATATAAGTATTATATCAGCTATCTGGCTGCCATCACACAAGCTTTGCTTAGTTTGGGGTCAGATGGTGTTGTGTGTGAATTGTCCACCAATATATATATTAAATATAATGAAAATAACTTATTGAGGAAATGTATTACTACGTCTCATATTAACAATTAAATTTTTAACTTTTCTTCGGCTTCTTAGTATTGAATACTTTTAGGCTGACCATGATAACACATCTAACGGGCGTGCGGTGTGCGTCCTTCTAATTAGGCTAGGGGGATCAGAATAGTTGATCAGTCGCTGCTCTTACTTGAGGAAAATAATTAGGGTACCATGAATAATAATAAAATTCTTAAAATGCGGATGTGACCGCGGGTACAGCTAGTAACGACATGTAAAGGATTTACCCGAAAATAAGTGCAGGGTTTCTTTGTTCAGATATTTGTGCTATCTGTAGTCTCAAGAACAGAAAATGGTTATAGTCATATTTCCAAGAAATGCAATGATTTATAGAATTGTTACGAGTAAATCGTTTGTAATAAGCGAGTTTTAAAAAAAAAACTTTTGGGTTTATTCAGCTACTAGATGTCCGCCCCGGCTTCGCCCGTGGTACATTATATAGCACTCATCGGGATCCCGTACATATCCAACTGTGAAAGAACTGAAATCGGTTCAGTCATTCCTGATAATATCGCTTTCAAACAAAACTGCTACGCCACCTGTCGGAAATTGATCGTACCAACTCAGATTTAGAAACAAATGATTAGCAAAGGTTTATATTCAAGAGGCGTCATTGAATGTCATAGATTAATCTGTGTACATGACAGCATGTGTCTAAGATTGCGTCAAAGCATGAAACGTACGAAAACTCTCAAAAAGGAATATTTTTCCCGATTTTGTTACATTCTTGATTCATGCTCCGCTTCTATTAATAGTAGTGTTATGCTCTATAGCCTATATATCTATATAGCCTTCCGCGATAAATGGACCTATCCAATAGAAAAATAATCTTTCAATTCGGACCAGTACTTCCCGAGATCCTAGCGTTCAAACAAACAAACAAACTCTTCAGCTTTATAATATTAGTATAGATTCAGGTTGTGGTAACTCACTATGGTACATAATAACAGCGAAATAAATAAAACAACAAAATTGCAAACAGACTTTTGAGAATGTATATTAAACATTGTAATCTTCAATAAATAAATAAAGCAGTGACTAGCATTTTAGAGATGTTGGTTGAAGAAGTCCAAGAAAGACGTGGTTCTAGCGAAGGCGGCAGGCATGCCTGCTTGGCAACCCAGGGGAGATCCGAAGGAGGTGATACCAACCTGCAAATAAATGGATGTTAGTTCCAACATAAATAACAAAGCATTAACAGTTGCGTAAGGCACTGGATTTCACAACACAGGACTTCCCCTGGTGTGGAATCCAGGGCTCAAATAAACCAAGTAAGTACTTCTGCTGCATTATTGCAATATTATTTTTATAACTACTGTTTTTGTCCCAAATTAAGTTTTATGTATTATTATTATTTATTTATGTATTCATTAGTGTGGTGTGTGAAATGTCCACCGATATTCGTATTTATTTATTTATTCTCACACAGCTTTCATAGTGGTGACACCACTAATACATTATCACTATCAAAATCTCTTTGTTTTATTATTTAAAAAATCAAGCTATGTTTTTTTAACCCTTTGAATCAAGGAAAAACATTAAACAGGAATAAATAACAAGCTATATAGTTTTAACAACGTTCTCATGATCTTTTCTTGTCCACTACCATTCTATCACACCATTGAGATGTAATTACAAAACATTTAGATCACAATTTGAATAAAAGTTCAAATTGCGAAAATCTAAAACTTATACAGGAATATTTTCTACGGTAATCTTATGAATGGTCCTTATAAGCTACTAGATGTCCGCCCCGGCTTCGTCCGTGGTACATTAAATAGCACTCATCGGGATCCCGTACATATCCAACGGTGAAAAAATGACTGAAATCGGTTCAGTCATTCCTAATAATATCGCTTTCAAAGAAAAACCTCTTCAGCTACCTACTACTCCATTCTTTATTCATGCTCCGCTTCTATTGATGGTAGCGTTATGTTCTATAGCCTATATAGCCTTCCTCGATAAATGGACTATCTAATAGAAAAAGAATCTTTCAATTCGGACCAGTAGTTCCCGAGATCCTAGCGTTCAAACAAACAAACAAACTCTTCAGCTTTATAATAATAGTATAGATAACCACGGTAGCATAAGCAGCCCACTTAAATGTTGCCACTGCTGGAAATCGGGGCCTTCTCTCGCAAGGAGAGAGTCCAGGCCATAATCTAAAACGTTGGCCAAGTGCGGATTGGTGAATGACAAATGACCTCGAAAGATTCTAGGTACCTACATGTCGTTTCTTCACGATGTTTTCCTTCACCGTTTTTAAGTAAGCGGTTATAACCACTGTAAATTTCATAATATAATTAATAATAATATTGTAGTGAACAACCGTAAATGTTTGGTGATGTATATTCCTTTGATTGAACAAAGTAACCGTAGATTTCAAAGTTCTTTTGCTACGCATTCACTTCAAAATATCTTTGAAAAATTTATTGATCTGACATAACAAAAAAGGCTTTTTTTTCTTTGGGGCGTTTTTAAATTGTAACGGATATAAGGCCTCGTCCATTTTGCACTACGCACAAGTAGGTAAAAAAGTGACGTAGCTAATGGTAGATGGAAGTAGAATATTGTAGGTACATGAAATTGATATAAGAAATAGTTACCAAGATCTGTCTGTTGTTCCTTGTCACAACGAGAGGACCACCAGAGTCTCCTCTGCAGGTGCTAGTGCCTCCAACGCCGCTGGTGCAAATGTTGGAGTCGCGGAGGTACAGAGGGAATGCCAAGAAGCACACGTTGTTGGTGATGATGTTCAACTGAACATGGCTTAAGGTTTGGGTCGCGGAGATGGAACCACCTATACATAAAACAAAAATGTCAGAAAAGTTTTGATTTGACTTATACCCATACTACGAGTGTTTAGGACTAAGTAGTTTTATGGTTATGAAGAAAAACTACAAACTTTAACGAGAGATAATCTATTTTCTTAAAAAAAAAAAAAAACCGATTTCAATTTCAAATTAAATTCAGGAATTTCACCATATTGAAAAGTAATCAATCACTACGCATCGAGGTAAATTTTCGCTATTTCTTGTTTATAGTTTCACTAATTTCAATAAAATTGTCGTATCATAATTGACGGCGCTATCTCGTTACATACATACATACAAAAAACATACAACCGAATTGAGAAGCTCCTCCTTTTGGAAGTCGGTTAAAAAAACTAAATCTGTGGAATCTATGTATATCTCAGTATCACTCATATTTGCAATTCTTTGTAAACGTTTCCTTGTTACTAGTACAGGTTCAATATCCCCACAAAAATTACGCTTAAAGCTTAATTCAGATACCAAAATTATTGTTGATCGGTTTTTGGACTGTGTCAACATCCTTACCATTTGAAGTGGTCTAACCCAGTCTTATAACTCGTGCACGTTTTATTGGGACATAGAGTAGATAATAAATATAACTTGTTAGTTTTTGAGTCTATTTTAATTATCCGTTGTTGCTTTCATGAAACAGTTATCCTAATCTTATCTTTTTATTTCTTTCTATCACACTCATCATGACCACACAGTCTAGTTTGATCATGTTTATCCAAACCTACTGACGATAGAGTTCTGCGAATCTTATTAATTTAATGAATAAGCTCTAGATTTGAATTTGTCTACAAATGTTGGAACAAACTTGAGCTCTAAAAGTGATGCTCTAAAAATAATCTCAAAGAAAAAAAATTTAACTCACCCCAATCAGTTTAAAAAGTTCTTAAATTAAACATATTCAAGATCAAGTTGTAAGTAACAAATTTAACAGTCTTGTAGTTTGTTAGATACGTAATAAAAAACTATATTAAACTATAGCCAAAATGCTAAATTTTATTAACTGTATTTTAACCGTCTTAAAAAAAGGAGGTTGGTGTTTTGTTTGTTTTTTTTTTTTGTTGTAAATTTTGGTAGTTACTTTTTGTTTGGTAGATAATTCAGAGGTATATAAATTTAATTAAAATCAGTTTGAGGCTTTTTGAAATATAAACAAAGAACTAAAATTTATCTAGACGACTTAGTGATGGCTTGTTATGAAATTTTGTCGAGTGTCAGAATTTAATTTTAATTAAATAAATAAATTGTGGGCATGGATGTAGTATTTATAAGGGGTAGGACGACCCCAGCACCATGTTCTAATTGACCCGCCTATCTACCGCCTAACTAAATTGGTTTTGGCTTCGTTACTATTGATATCTCTATAATTTCAAGTGAAAAGAAAAAAGAGAGCAATATCAAAGCTAAGACTGTTTTCCTTAGGCGGCAAGCCCCCAGCTCACTTATGCTTGGCCTAACAACGTAACAACTTACCCTACGTCACTCGTTTTGATGAGCCTTCTTTCCTTAAGCTATCACTAAAGTCGCCGCTGCATAGATATAAAATATTTTTTACTTACCATCCTGAGTCAGGCCAAATCCAGAAGCGACGGCAGATTCCTCAGCGAATTGCTCATTGATTTCAGACCCAGAAGGCAAAGAAATAGGAGCGATAGTACCTGAAATATTTAAATAATTCGTCTAAGTATTTCAAAATGGATATTTAATTAAAATTAAAATCGATAAACCAAAATTAGAACCATTATATTTCAGGTTGTGGTATTTATGACGCTTCGCTGTGGCACATTATGATGCAAAAATTAGATAAAAACAATCCTTGATGCGGATTATATATCATTGTAAAATTTCAGCTCGATCGGTGCAGAACTTTTTGAGTTTTTGAAGCGTACACAAACCAACACAACATTTTGATTTATAGAGATTTGTTAGTCCAATAGGGATGTTAACAATTTTTCGGAATTGCTTTTATTTTGAAGATTGACTCTTATTTACCATAAAACAATATTTAAAAATATTAGTATTCAATGAGTAAAATACAATAATAAAGTAATATTGAATTTTCCCGCTAAAACACTAACGAGTGACATAACGTCACTAGTCGCAAAACATTGGTCGCGATTCATATGATCAGCGAAATACACTATTCTGTATTTTCGTAAACCATTGTACTTACTCGAGAAAGAAACGGAGCTAGGCAAGTAGATGATAGCGACATCGTTGCGAACTAGAACTGGGATCCAGTTGGGGTGCATGATAATAGCGCTGGTTTCTTGTCTGTTGCCCCCTGTAAAGATAGTATTAGACCCAAGAACAACCGTCGTGATATAGGCCTGGTTGATGCCATCAAACCAGCAGTGGGCGGCGGTGATGACGCGGTTAGCGGACACAAGAGAGCCACCACAAACGCCAGTGCCATCGATGCCTTGGTAACGGGAAAGGAGGCCGGCCTGAAATGAATAGATAATTTGATTGACACATGATAATACCATATTTATTATTTATGAATTGATCATTAAAAATGAAACTTTAAACTAATCCTACTCATGCATTGAAGTATTTTTGTCTCAGAAAGTCCCTGATTAGGTATTAGGATTAGTGTCATTTGACTTTTAAAATTAGTGGTCTGTTTGTTATTTTGAATTAGCGACTGTTTATCATCTTTATCTTTCGAGAGATGGCGTCATATTTTGGATAAATATTTAAGGCAAATTGTAAACTTGCCATATACATGTTATTGGGTATGTCCCGATACGGAGTTGCAAACTAGGTTGGTGATTGGTGGCGGGGCAAAATGAAACTATTTTTATCATCAATAAAATGAACATGCTCGAGGCAATGTGCAATTTTTATGTGTTGTAGTTTTATGTTAACAAAATACTCGAATACCTACATAAAATTTGCTGCCAACACTCGGAATATTAGTGCGAGCTTGACGAAAAGCCGGTTGATCTAATATGGTTACGACGTTTAAATAAAAACATACATTTATATACAGAACAATAAATTACAATACCTTAGAAATTATTTTATTGCCTACACAAATTAATACGCCTTCGTGAAAAGTTATGCTTTTACATAAGCCGTTTTTATAGCGTGAGTATGAAAATGCAAGGCGTTAGCTTTAGACTTTAGGCGTTTAGTTTAGCTGGCAAGAGTTTATGTACCTACATACTTATTTCAACTCATGGTACCAGAATTTTGGTTTCTTAGGACTATAACCAGAGTATCAAAATTAATCAAATAATAAACTAAGAAAAACATGTGATAATTTTGTAGCACGTTGCATACTTTATTTAAAAGAAATAAACTAACCAATTTAAATTAACTTTCATCTCATATCTAATTTGGTTCATAGTTAATATGGTAATGCTTTGTTAATTAAAAGGTAGATAATATTTTGGGAACAAAACTAATAGTAGCCCTATGTAAGGTCAAACACTAAGTTTAGCTCTTACCAGTACATAGAATGATGGCACTAGTAGGAACTAAAAACAAGCACAGGGTCTAACTGTCATTTGAATTTGGAAACATTTGTCTCTAACCAAAAAATGTCTTGATGAAGCAATTATTTAAGTAGTGTAGAAGATTATGTCTTATACAGTGAGTCATTTATGATTAAAACGTCAATACGATGCAGAAGTAGGTAAATTTTTGGGCTATTTTCACAGATCCATTTTAACAGGGCAAACGTTTCTCTATTATAGTGCCTTTTTCACAATAACCCAGGCAATGCAAATGCATTGCAAGGCATGGTAAGCAGATTTGTAAACTGCTTTCCCGAAAAACTCACCTGGTAGGGGAATTGTCCCAGATGCGATTCAGTACCACCAACGATTCTTAAACCAGTATTAGCTTCCTCAGCCTTACGGATATCCTCTGCCAATGGAATAGCAACATTCTGGATATGTCCATATGCAGTATTAAGCGTCTGCTCATATGCAGCAGCGCAAGCCACGAAAAGGGCGATAACTACCAAGACCTTCATTTTTTCTAAACCAATTCTACGAAGTAACAAATTTGGTAAGGTAGCAATATTTATACCAGTGACAAAACAGAAGTCAGCTTTATCAATTGCGTTATGATAAGCTAAGGATTAACAATAATTTGTGTAAAACCCCAGTAAAGGAAAACAGTAGCTTGTGATACAGATTTAATTGATAACATTATGCTACACCAAACTAATAGAGGGTTATCTAACCAATATCGGGAAATTGTCGATCTGTTCATAAATAAGGACGTATAATTACGCAGACGCAATACCCCATATTGCGTCTTTAGCCTCTCGCGTAAGAAAACTCATTTGGGTTTTTAAATCACTCAGAGATGTTGCCCCAATTAAATTGCTTAAAAAACATTTATTTAGCTATTTGCCAATCAATACTTGGCTACTGTGTATCAGTATGGGTGTGTATCAGTAGTGCATCTAAAACCCACTTAATCAAACTTGAAAGAGCGCAACGCTCGGTCCTCAAAGTTATGATGCGGAGAACGTTCCGATACTCTACTGAATATCTGTATCGGGATGCACAGGTATTGACCGTCCGTCAACTCTTTATACTGCATGCTCTTCTTGCACAACACAAAACACTTGAATATGACCCAGAGCTCCCAAAATCGCGATTGTGCAGAGCTAAAATATGTGAAACCACTAGAATATATACGTCATTTGCGAGAGATCAACTATACTATTTAAGAGCATTACTCTACAATGAAATTAATCCAATCTTAAACATATACTCTATGAATAGACATTTATGTAAGCAAACAGTTATGAAATGGCTTCTCTCCCAAAATTATGAAGAAACTGAATCAGTCCTCAAGGTACCTTTTTAAAAGATATTAGCTAATTAAAAATTGAAAAATGAATTAGCGAATTCTTGACAAGTGGTAATTTAAATGACTTTCCATTCCCCTTTTCTTTTATCTCCCCGTCCCTTGTTCCTAACCTCTCCTCATAATCTTTCCAATCACCTATATCAATATAAATAAATATTTTTTTATTTTTTACAATTATTCTAGCTTTTTTGCATGTACATGATTTTGATTTTGAATTTTGTCATCTTTTCAAGTTACTTATTTCAATATAGTTTTATCATATTATTATAATAATAATAGTGTTAATAGTTTAAAACTTTTGCAATTTAGAATTAGACTTACATGACTCCATTGAGAATTATTAATCAGATTATGTTTAATATAAAATTCAATTTATTTGCCTAATTCAATAAAATTAATAAGAGGTTGTCTAAGTTTATGTAGTCGGGGAAGGCCTTGGTATCCCATCGCACAGGATAATCCTAGTTTGGGTGCCAAGTTCGTCCTACCAAGCTTACAGATTTAATTGAACGATGTAAATGTATTCTTTGATCTGCAAATGTTTGTTGATGAAATAAATTATTCTTATTCTTCTCTTTAATTGTAATTATTGAAATCTGAAGATTTGTGTTCAAGCATCAAATATTAGTGGACACTTTACACACAAAATAAATTCAAGGCCCGAGGACCAGCGCAGACGGGACCACGTTATGTGACTGCGACGACTCCATCCCAGGCCCCAGGGTTTTAGTGAGTAGGCCGTCGGTTGGTGGCGCAAAGTCCCACAGAACCACTTCCGTTGGACGGTGGTATACTTTAAGTTTTCTCCTTGGGGGAAAACAAGTCGCACGTCTTACGCGTCCCGCCGTACTATCAAATATTTTTTTTTTCTGGCATAATCATGTATGTACCTAATTTATCTTTAGCTTATAAATTTTAGATTCATAAAATTAATTTGCTATTAATCGATGTAATTTAGGTCTGTTTTCTGGATATTGGTTCTTAACGCAAAAAATTACATTCTTCTTCTTCTACCTTTTATACCCTATCATCACCTAGTTTCTTTGTACCTACTCTTTCTTTTTCTAATAGGTACTTGTCATGCAATTGTATCAATATTCGGTAGTGGGCAAAGAAAGGAGAGAACCGAAAATTAAGCTTTGCTCTATCGCGATTTTTTTATTTGTAACTAGCTGCCCGCCCCGGCTTCGCACGGGTACATACACACACACACACACCCTTTTTTTTGTATCGGGTTTAAAAAAAAGTAAAATTATAAAGGGAGTTTGAATTTTTTTTATGATTTTGTTTTATTAATGTTTTTTTGTATTTTTTATTTTAAAATTTTATACATATGTATATAATATTATTTACAAAAAAAAAGCCATTAGTTTTAGTGAGTCAGAGCTTCCCTGTAAATGATATTTGAGTTTTGTGGCAGCAAAATAAATTGATTTTCAGGAGCTCCGACACGTGGGCCAACATACAGTTGGCCATGAGTGAAACATTCTTTCGTGGTCGATCCCTAATAATTCGAAGGTTTGGCCCTGGGACTTGTTAATAGTTAACGCGAAAGATGATTTCACCGGAAACTGAAGTCGTTTAAAGGGATTGGCAGATCAGTTGGAATCATCGGTATCCTCGGTATATGAGCTAGTTGACCAGCTGCTGGGCCAGTGATAAAATTTTGTTCAGCAAGCCGCTGCGAACGCTCGATACTTGACTCTCTAGCACGCGATTGCGACGCGTATTCTCTTCGACTTTCAAGGCGATTTTCAGTTTCTGATGAAGATTCCTCATTACGCCGTATTTTATTGCCCTCGCCTAGGAACTATGTTTAGAAAGTTGATATCTTGATCTTTTTGGCATTTTAGGGCATTATAAAATGAAAAATAGAAGGAAATAAATAATTAAACAGGCTTTTACTAAATTTTGCTTATTAAACTATATGAAGTACTAAGCTGTTTGAATAATTAAAATATAATATTTATTATCAGGTAAGTAGTAGGTACTTATTGAAAGAAAATTAAAAATATGGGCGTAGAAAACTACCTTTTACTAAATTTTTGCTTAAATTTTGAATAGGAATGAATACCCATAAAATACTACTATAAGCAGTTTGAAAAGTTACATTAAAATATAATATTTATTATCATGCCAACGAAACGAATTTAAAGCGAATTCAAAAATGTTCAAGCTAAAATCATACGATCACGCACACGACCGCTGCGTAGCGCGCGAGTGAGCCGCGCGGCACTTAAACATTGTTTTGTAGATAATGATGAGTTCTGCGTTTTTTTGTTAATGGATTTAAACAGATTAATTAGTAAATTTTTTTAAATATAATATAGTATTAATTATATTTTACGGTCAGTAGTTTCGGACCTATTCATTACAAATAAACAAACAAACAAATGATTCAATAATTCAGCTGCCTTTGACTAAAAAATCATTAATTAGTAAATTGTATTAATTATATTTTACCAATTACATTCTGATTCAAATTTTCCTTTGACTAAAAAATCATAGCGCCCTCTTTACGAGTAATCAAATTATTATTTTTATCCAAAGAAATTGGAAAATTTTATAATCATACAAATACATACTTCAAATTGACGTAATTACACCCAGTCTATATCGTCAACAGTGAGGTATTCTAGACAAAGATATTATTTATTATATTTTATAGTGAACTATGGTAATCGGTATCTAGTGGCCTGTAGGTACTGTCTACCGAACTTTGGGCTAACTCAGAAAGCGTAAGACCAAGGCCATACCATAGAGTAAGACTCTATGGGCCCTACTAACCTAATCTTAGCGTACTCAACAAGTAGCACATAAAGTACAACGACCAGCACAGGGGCACCTCAGACGGTACGACTTAGACTTGGGCAGCCGCCTAAGCCTAAGCGTTAATGAAGATCAAGGAATTGCCTGATATCCCAGAAAGGGATCCCCTATAGCCCTAGTGTAGAGCATCTAACACCTGCCGACTTGTATGTAGAGCTAATAATACTAGTTTTAATCATTATCTGATGACGACTGACTAATTATTTGACGGATCGCGTTGCAAAAGATGTATCTGAGTCGGCTGATGGCCTGTTATTTTTACCATGCGAGTGTCACACTCACCCGACTATCAACCATAACAGAAAGAGCCACAGGCTATCTATCGGCTTCTTTGGGGAGAACGCGCTACCATTGACCGCGAGCGTCAACGGAGATCGCGGTCCCTAGAAAAGTCCGAGGAGAGGAGAACGAGTGAATGCGCCTCGTAAAAGATTTTGGCTTCTTGGAATAATCCGGGGACGCACGGCTTACCTTAGCGGCAGGCGGCGGAAGGTGAGAAGCTTTGACAGCCTTAGTTGGAGATACGTGGGTAGGGGGTGAAGTCATTAAGCTCATTGTTTGCGATTAGCGCAGGAACTTTTGCAGAGCCTACGGACTACGGATTGGCTCTTAAAGAGTTCGTGAACGCTGCAAGAGCACTGGTTAACTCCATACTGTTGGGTCTGTATACAGTGGCAGCTCGGCGGGGAAAAAAATTAAATAATGGCGGTAGTATAACTGGCAAAGGTGTGGTACTTCCCCAGGCGGACTCTGCCAAGAGTCCTACCACTAATGAGGTCGTAGCGTCAAAGGTCATGCGTTTCATTTCAAGAGCTTTGACTCTACTTTTGTGATAACAAAATATATGCTGTGGAATGCGTCGCTCAGGTGGGTTTTTCCGATAGGAAGACATAAAGTGTCTTCAAATCGAATCTTCTAAATAAGCAAGGTCTATCGCCCACCGCATCGTTGCTTAAAATTAGGCGAGATTGCGATGACGTGTAAACCACTAACAGTTAAAAAATGTTAAGAAAATTTAAAACAAAAACATGGGTATTTTCTGTGAACATATTTATTGACATATTGTAAACCTAGACTGTAAGTAAGACATTGATTAAAAAAAATACAAAACTAACAAAATCTATACTATTCGACTAATAGCTAGTCTAATAATGACTCGTAAAATAATTGGTGTAACTCATGGACGGAAAAAAAACGTCCATGGTGTAACCATTCTGCATATTATTAGTGTAATAATCCCACAAAAAATACAATATTGGCTTATAAGTAAGTATTTAATTAATGAGTAAATTGTGAATGTAGTAGGTAATTTGTTAACTCACACCATCGTAATATTATCCTAATATCGGTATGTCTCATTGTAGCAAATAATGGTTTAGAAAATAAAAGTAGAAAAAATTATGTTCTGACAAAAAAAATGTGCTTACCTGTTTGTCAATGGTCGTTTGCCATCTTGTATCTTTGTTTGCCGAGAAGAGGAAAGTTTTTACCTTTATTGCATTGTGTGAAGTAAAAGCTACCCCGTAGCCCCGTACCTATCTACCGTCGCCGCTTCGCCCGTCGCCCCTGCCCCCCGCCCCCGCCATTCATTCGACCGGCAGCCGTCAGACGAAACAGACATGTCGCGTTCCAAACTGGTGAGTGCCGGAATTGAATTCTCATTAACTAATGTTATAACGACTTCATTGTCATTTAGATAATTAAGCATCAACAATTGTTAACGATTGTATCGTAGACTGATGTGTTTATAGTGGTGCGAATCTGATCTGACCAACGCATCGGACTGCGGCTTCTTGTTCTTTTTGCCGTCAACTTCCCAGTAAAGCTACTATCAGCTTCTCGAGGTTATCACATTCCTTCCTGGTTATATGCCCAAAGTACTCTAGCACTCGTTTGTGGGAGATGGAGTCTTGTCTTGATTGCTGCTGAAGTGTGGAAATATTGATCCTACGCGCTGTTCAGGATATCCTGAGCATTTGTTCTCCAACAGCATATCTCAAAGGTATAAATACGTCTGTGGTCTGCTGATTTAAGAGTAGACTAGGGTCCAGACTAGTCTCAATACCTAATATCAAAATTAATAAACTATTTTTTTAGAGTATTATGTGAAATATGGCGAAGGCGGATAGGTAACAATTTGAGCTTTAGACGAAATTGAGAAATATGGTCATATTTGCGAAAACCAAATATGAACCGAATGAAAATTTTTTGTAAACGTTCAAGTTTGTTCAATTGCTCTTCAGTCAAATCCAGATAACAAACGTCAGCGTAATCCAATATCGGGAAAAGAAGAGATTTTACAAGCGCAGTTTTAGTAGTGATAGGAAGGAAATTACGTAGCCTCCTAAGAGCAGTTTTAGTAGTGATAGGAAGGAAATTACGTAAACATCACCTGGGAAGATGGAACCAATCAAGAGAATTCAGGAACCGCAGAACTTTTAAATATCTTCCGGCTTACTTCTGCCAGTTGAGGACCCCTACGAAAGTTGTCTGTCCATATAACTATCGGATGCCTTCCAGATTTTGACGACTTCACTAATAGCGACCATGGGTGCCGCCTTTGTCAAACATCACCTGGGGAAGATGGAACCAATCAACCTTCGAGATCATTTCAAGACTTTGAAGTCTTTTTCGCGGAACTCCCAATTATGATGATTTGTGTTTTCATGGGGTTCATACAGAGAGGCCAAAATGATCTTTGCTCCAGTTTAACACGCTATTCAGATCGGTGTTGAGCGTAGCTTGGTATAGCCTCATAACCGTACATTATAATTATGATCCATGGGGTTCAAGTCAAAATTGACATTGTTGAAAGCCTCATGTAGTTGCTCCAAGTCAAAATTGACATTGTTGAAAGCGTTGCTAAAGTCTATTAGCGTCAGCTTACGATGACCAATACCATCCCGAATGTCATCGGTAATTTCCGTAAGAGCAGTAACAGTACTATGCCTAGCACGAAACCCCGATTGAAAAGAATTTAGAAGGTTATTTTTAAAATTAGGTAAGAGGAAGGTTGTTGGTGTATAAGGCGTTCTAAAACTTTGGACAGGAAAGGAAGAATAGAGATGGGACGGTAATCGGAGTAAGATACGGGGTTGGGCTTTTTAGGAAGTGGAGTAATCTGGGCTTCTTTCCATATAGTTGGAAAAATGCCTGATGTTACGGAGTAATTCAGAATGAGCTGAATGACAGGAGCGATTTCGTCGAGTACCTATAGGTACGATCATTTTGCGACTTAAGCAGTCGCTACCAATAGCATTGGATGAGATAGATTGAATGCTCTTCTTAACATCACATGCGGTAAATTGATTAAAGATGAAAGGGTCATAATCGGGAGGACTTATAGAGATAATGGATTATTATCATCAGACTCTTAAATCCATTTATAGAGAAAATGGATTTAAGAGTCTGATCTTTTAGTGGTCCGTTGAAACTGGAAGAAGTGGAGAAGTGGAGATTCAGCTGATTGATGTCTAATTTTTTTGGAACGTTATCGTGAGGAGATTTACCAACTCCCAATGACCTCAAAAATTTCCAAACATTTGCAGGATTTTCATTTTCAACAAATTTTTGGATATGTCGCCGTTGTGCGGCCCTACATGTTGCAGACGTTACGATAATTAATATACTTTTCCTAATCATCAGAACCAGAACAGTTTTTCTTAAGTTTGTTCTTAGCGACTAGTTTTTTGTGCATTATTAGTACTCGGATTTCATCAGTCAGCCAGGGGGCTGGCAAATGCTTCATTTTTACAGCGCGGAGTGGCGCATGAACATCAAAAATTTTATTTAAAAATGTCATTGAACTTTGTTATTTTGACATCCACGTTTTCGGCACTCCAAACATCAGACCAATCAGTCTCTAACTAGTATCCGACCGAAAGTTCGGTTTCGGTTTCGGCCGAAAATCAAGTTTCGGCCACAGTTTCGGTTTCGGCCAAAATCGGCCGAAACTTTTGCCGAAACCGAAACTTAACAAGTTCAAGCACGTTCACTATCGCCTAACTTTGTTTTCCGCGGCAACGCTTTGACGGACGCTGTCGGCCCTTTTCGGGAATTATCGTGCGCCGTTCGGATAGTTCTGTAGCAACCAGCGATGCCAACCGTACGAGATTCCTCGTACAAATACGAGATTTGTAGTCTTTCGTACGAGGTACGAGGACACTATTAATTAACCTCGTAGAAATAAGTGCGAGATTATAATATTGCTATTATAAAATAGTGAAAACTAGAGCCATCTATCAGAACTTGTAAGGACTTACAAGACTTCTTACTGATTTCTTATCTATCCTATTATGTTATACCTATATTGTGTTTCCATTTCATGCCCTAATTAAGGCAAAATAATCGGTAAAATTTCACCAAATTTCAGTATTTTAATAAATTATATACTTGACCACGTGAATTTCGGTTTCGGTCTCGGCCGGAAAATCAGTTTCGGGCGGACACTATCTCTAACGCATATTTTCGCAAATTCTCAATATTAATACTACCAAAACTGCGCTGCAAAAGAATTTTGTGTTTCAATTTAGGTGGTCGAATTTTATATGAGAGGAAAATTAAATCGTGATGAGAAAGATCATCTGCCGAACACTGGCCGTGTTTGGCAGCATGAGCAGGAGAAGATATAATCATTAAATGATTGCGATCTTATCCAAAGCATAATTAGTTTAGGTAACTATTATGGTTTGAAAAAGGTTCAGATGGAGTGTTGACATCAAACGGATGTAGGTATTCAAACTTGTAATCGATATTCAGAATGCCTTGAACAAGCCTGTGATCACTCCTGCCCTTCTACCGCCGAACAAAATCGGCTATAGATTTGCTATCGCTGTCTCTATCATTTCAAGCGAAAAGAAAAGAGAGCAAGATCAATGCTAAGACAGTGCTAGATCGGCGGTAAACCCTCCAGTACCTAGCAAAGAGGAAGATTTCTGAGATGTCCCTGAATATGCGTTTTTTGTGCGTTATGATGAAATCAATTTCATTTTTATCCGCCCGTCGATGCTTCGCCAAGTCCACCTCCTCTGAGGCTGATTCTTGTAGAACGAATTTATCAATGAATGAAGCAGCCTTTCCTGCTCAAGGACGTCGACCAGCATTTGCGGCTGTCTTGTCTTCGTCCAAAATCATGTGGTCCTACACTTGCGATTTACTGCAAGTCTGTACTCCCATTTCGTGCTAAAATCCCCCAATGACAACTTTGAAGTAGGCTTTGGTGGTATGATAATGCTTTTATTAAATTTATGTGAGTACTGGGACACACTAGACTTAGCCCTTCACAGTTGTACATAAGATGGCCTGATTCCAGGGTTAGGTCCTGTCCCTCGCTTCGGGCTTCACAATAATGTTAATTTTAATAAAATATTGGCGCCTGATAATTAAGTTATTCAGTGTTCAGTGATGTCACAAAAAATAATATGTACAATAATTAATTCTAATTGAAAATGCAAATAAGTACTTATTACTTAAACAGTAGGTAATAGCTAAATAGTCATAGGTATTTATTTATATTTTCGACGTCGCGGCTAAGTTTCTGTTCATTTTTAGATCTGTGATTTTTAGCAAATATACTTGGCTAGCAAAGCTTGTATCCAGTTCAGTTATGAAAAAAGTTGGCAAATATAGAAACAGTGTGAATGCAAATAATTTGAGAAAAGTTAAATTAACATATTTCAATTTCATATCCTAATCTGACATTCACTGTTGCCAGATTGGGGGGATTCCCCCCAAATTTGGGGGTTTAATAGCCATGGAGGGAAATTTGGGGGACAAAATGTTTGGGGGATTTGCGGGGGGAAAAATTGTTTGTGGGGGAAATTGGGGATTTTTCATTGCCGAGTTTTGCAGTTTTTAGCGAATATGGCACTTATCCAGGTGAACTTAGTACAAAAATTGAATCGGCTTTTCTTATGGGAAACACTTTATGGAGTAATAGAAGCTATTTCTGAAATAGCGTTATATTGTGTTTTAAGAGTTAGGAAAAGTTTATCAATTTTGGGGGTTTTTTTCTTGAAAACCGGTGTTTTGCGGGGATTTCCGGAACATTTTGGAGAGAAATTGAAGTGGTCGTCAGCGTAAAATTATGTTTTAGGGGTAAATTAATATATAATTTACTTTGGGGGTTTTTTTCAAGAATCCCCGCTATTTGGGGTGATTTCGAGAACGTTTTGGGGGAAATTGAGATGGACTTCTGACAACACTGTCTGACATTTCAACAATACTATGTGGTCTGTGACACAATCACATAATTTGATGTAAATTAAAATTAATATTTGTTGTAAAATGAACGATAATGATGACGAGCTTACAACGTTTTGTGATTCAACGGTGTGTAATTTATTGAAAATAAATTTAATTATAGCTTATGTCGTGAATAATTTGTTTACCAAACATTGTTGTTTTCTGGTTGTTTCAGGCCTCTCTGGTGGAAGGATGCCGTTTGCCAGTCCGTATGCAAGGCGGCGACGATTGGCCTCTGGCTGAGATCATCAGTATCAAAGAGATTCGAGGGCAAAGAGGATATTATGTGCATTATGTTGACTGTGAGTTTTTCTTGTAAACTTTGTGTTTATGACTGTCCATGCAGTTAAATCACATATATTTTTGTCAAACCGTTGTTGCAGACGCAAAATTACCGTTTATATCTATACAAGATAGTTTTGTTTTGCTTACAAACTTTTCATGGAGCTGCCGCTTCCATCTTATTTGTTTTGTTTCCAAATTTAATACTTTCATAGAATAGTAATCATCTGATCACAATACAGTAATTTTCAATTACATATCCACCAATATTTATTTATTTTTGTTCTTACCAAGGTTATGGAATTCCATGATAGGCAGGTTGGCAGGCATGAGGGTTCGGCGCAATTGCATTGTTCTCAAACGAACTACTAGTTATTTGGTATAAATGCTTTATGGCTCACAATTTTTCATATTTACCGAGGATTCCAGCATTAAATCCTGATATATAGACAGGATACTCACTCAAACAAGATTTATCTAAATCAGTCTAGCCATCTTCCAGTCATCAAATACATACAAATACAATAAATTAATGGCCTTGGACATCCAAACAGATTCCATTTTCTACAGGAACATTAGGTTTACACAAAGACATTCTTATCCCAAAAGTCAAGTAAATTGTCGTTGTTGGAGTCTTAAGAATGTCAACTATGAAACAATGTCTCTTTTCTAGTTACAAGCAGTCCAATAGATAAAAAAGCAAGTGCAGACAACGCAGATCCAATTGACACTCTGAAATTATTCCAATTTTATGATGATATTCAAGACTTTGAAGTTTTGTTGAACAAAGATGTTGTTACCTATGAGGCTTTTGGCATGTCTGTAGATCAATTCCAAAGCGTACAACTGGAACTTACCTGACCCATACTAAAAGTGCAAACAGTAGTAGGTAATACAAGGACAAATCTGTGGTTGACGCAACATGAGCAACTGTTGAAACTGGTATAGTTTGGGACTAGTTTGTATAGGGATGTCCACTAATTTAATTATTTTATTGTTAAGAACATTTTTCCTAGTGTTAATTGTTTTGTGTGAATTGACCACCGAGTGACTATGAAAGCTAAAATGGGAGTAGTAGGCTATCTAAAGGTGTTAGATTGAAAGACAATTGAAAATATGATCTCTCTTCAGACATTGTGTTGTAATTGACAATGTAATTTGAAATTAGGTCATTAAATTTTTGTACCTAGATCTAGATAGATAGATCTATTTATGGTTAAACTGTATGCATGTTAATGGTTATAATATTTGTTTTCATTCAAGCTAACAATCTTCTATTATAAATGTGTATCATATATTTTCAAATTTATGTTTTACTGTAATTTTGTAATTCATAGGTGATTTAGCTTTTTAATTTATTAAAATATATCTTTTAATAAGGCTTCTGTTTCATCAAAACTTGTAAGATGTATCCAATCCACCAAAACAATTTTACAATCATGATACTGCATTGGGTAGATCTGTACTGTTGTTTATAGTATTATACAAATGTGCAGACCTACATACAAATTGATTACTCGCAAATAAAGTTTCAGTCCCTGGCTCTATTTGAAAGAAAAATAAGATTATTTATATTGTATAGATATAAGTTGTGACAAGTCTTGTCTGTTTGTTATAGTCAACAAACGTCTCGATGAGTGGGTGGGTGAGTCATGGTTGGACACGAGGAAGGTGCAGTTCCCGCGGCGAGACGGCGCGGGCACCGGCGGCAATACCACCCCTAAGAAGTCTCACATCGGATCTGGCGGTGGCATGATGCCCACTTTCATTAGTATGTTTACCTTTTACTTAGTACATCTTTTAAGATTTTTTGAAGCTCAAACTTTTGTATACACTAAAAATATCTGCTAAGAATTAGCTTAGTGGAGAACAAGATAGATACTTAACTGATTGTGTTAGTCAGAATCACATCATCAAGTGAACACCATGGTAGTCTGCTAATGTTGAGGCAAGTTTTATCCATGACTGCTATCACAATAAGAAGAATGTGCTGTGTTAGTCTGAAGCAATATTTGCCAATGTAAACAACCCAGGTTGAGGTGGTAAGGATTACACCTCACTGTAGAAGTTTAATTTTGGTAAAGTACACATTCACAGATTATCCAATTGCACACAGTTGAAGTAAATTGGGCAAGCAGCTTATGATGAGAACCAGTTTTCTGTCATAGAGTTACTAAATTGCTTGAGATTGAGATTAGACAATATACTTAACAAGTAAACGATTTTAAATTAATGAATTATTACTATACTTATTACTATGGCGATAGAAGTACATTTTGCCATTGGCACATGGAAATATATTCCAAATATGTAGTGCAACATTATCTCGAATAGAAATTACCACATTTAGAATAAATATCCAAGTGTATTTGTATTGAGCATATAATATAAATATATCCAATTTGTTTTGTATTCGTACCTCATTAGGTAATTATAACATTTAAGGGCCTATACACTTGGTAAGAAAATATGGTCGAATTGAGAAACCTCATTTTTTGAAGTCCGTTAAAAAAGAATAAAATGAAGTGCGATTTTATTTAATTATAACACTACACTTTTTACAGTACCTTTGCAGCGTCCACCTGCAGAAGTCACTCAACATTGTGGACACAATTGGCATTTTTCTAATGATATATTTTGTCTGCAGATGAAAACGTCTGCACTGAAATTCAGAAGTCTAGTACGAATAGTAGAACTCCCATTGCGAACCCACCGTCCCAACTGTCCTATCAGAAAACTGAAAAAGCCCCATTTATTTCTACGGCACATAACGGTTCTGCACATAGAAATTCACTTGGTATGTTAAAATTTGTTTTTTTATTTTAAATGTTTGTGTTGTTTTTGTGTGTTACATCTTTTCACCAAGGTGAATTACATTTCATTTTGCAAATGCAAAGTTGATTGGCTAAACGGGATTACATAGAACATCTGCACTAAGACAAGAAAGGTGTATTAGGTATACAGTCTATCACCAACAACATTGACAATGAGACCAACATTGAAATCCTAAAAAAAACACCACCAGCTGCACTGATCGGAATGCTTCCCATTTCTGACTTGGTCTTTCAGGATCTTTCAGCTGTAATTAAAGTTCGGATAGAGATGCAAGTTATAATTTGCAACACTTAACTGTATCCTCCTATTTTGTCACCATTTATTTTTTTTACTTGTGTCCTTATGGAAGCAAACTTAAAGATGTATCAAAGTGAAAACATTAGCGCTCCATACAAGTATAACTTTAGGACTTTGCAAAATTTATGCAAGACCTTTTTCTCTTTTCATGATTTTGGGCTGGCATCAAGTTTTTAAAACAGGTTCTTTCTTTTTTAAGACTCTTTCTTATTTATTAGTATAGGTGTTCTGTGTTATCCTGTCTACACAGCTTTCATTACATTACACATTTCGTATTTTAGTTGATGCTGCTATATACCAAATTTGTTATAGTAAGTTTGCCTACCCATCCATTCCTGAACTAATCCTCATTACAGATATCATTTGGTAGATTCGAAAATGAATGTTAGTGAAACTCTCTACCGTTATCACAAAACTGGGAAAAATATCAATATTAGATAGACTTTATTGACACACCAAAGGAATAGGATACACAATAAAAAATTAACAATAAATCTTAAAACTAGTGCAATAAATTGGCGGCCCTATAATTTAAATAACTAGGTATCATGGACATATAAAAAAGTCGGACGTAGTCTCGCTAAAACAAATCTGTGTCACTAGAGTTGGACACATTTGCACGTGTGCGTTGACAGGTTTCCACTGATAGGCTGACACGCACAATATACACAAGTTTGCTCGTGTAAGGACCACTAATGTGTGCGTGTCAACCTGTATGTGACAGCACACACGTGTATATTATGTGGCCGTCTCTATGGACATAATTTTTGTTTTGGCGAGACTATGTCCGACTTTTTATGCGTCCATTCTAGGTATATAGTTTATGTCTTCAAATCGAGAGTGAATCGGTTTCTTCTAGGTAAACACTATCCATCGTTGACCGCATCGTCGCTTAACATCAGGCGAGATGGCGGTCAAGTGTAAACCTATAAAAGTAAAAAAAAAACTTTCACAATTTGAAGTCAAACAGAAAACATTGCACAGAACTTAATCTAAATTATTATTTAATAATAAACCACAGAGGTTGAGGTAATTAAATTGAGATCACTATTAAGTACTGTGTAATATTTTCAATTTAAAGAACTATAGTTTTCGTAGAATGCAATGTATGCATAACAATTTATTAATATCATAATAATAGAATAATACTGACAAAACTTTATTATCACACTATTTTACAATACCTTAACTGGGTCTTTTGTACATAGTTACTGATTTTAGCCATGAGGTCTAATGATATGCGAATACTCTGCATAATAATACAATTTTAATGGAAGTGGAGAGATCATCGACAATCATTTTCTTATGATCAGAGTATTATTATAGAATAATACCTAATTATTTAAAGCTCTATTCAACAATTTCATCTTTAATTCAGTCATTCATCCATGTTTTGTAGTTTTATTATTTCATTGAGATCACATCTAGCTCTCAATTCGGTTCAGATAATGTTCTCTCTCTCTCAGAAAAGGCCAGATTCCCACCAGTGGTAAAATAAAGTGGGATGCTTTTGCTTTATGCTATAAATATTTCTATCAAAAAATTACTTTTATGGCTACGCATAAAAATAGTCAAATAAACAAATTGCTCTATTATGTGTTAATGGGGGCGGCGGTTACCATCAGATTGTCTTTTGCTTGTTTGTCTACTGTTTTACATTAATTGCTGCTGGTTGGGTTTAAAACTAATAAACCATAAAACAAATTTCTCTTATTTTTTCATAGTGTATTAGAGTAAAGGAACAAGCAGGATATGTGCCTGATGGTAAGCAACACGCCCGGCCATCGCACGCAGCTATGGTAAAATTAAGAGTTCAAAAATTAAGAGACAATTTATCCCTGAACCAGGGTTCAGATTTTTTAGGAAATTTAATCCTTTAAACGGAAAAGTTGATTAGTATCTAACCTGCTTTTACTACTCTGGGACTTGTACAAACTAACCTTATATTTAGTGCGTACTTCGTTCGCTTTTTCGGGTCCTGCGCAGTCTGCGCTAATACAAATACTTACCGATAGGCGTGGAGGCACCCCAGCGAGCTCGTATCGGTATTCTAAAAAAAAGTGTGCTTAAGACCGCACGGTAGAAGATAAAACTTAATTATTAAAATTATTTATCATGTTGTATTATTAAAGATCGCGTTAGTATGATAAAATGAGAAAGAACACACGCTAGTGACAACGATGACACGGGAGTGAAAAGCAGATGTCTGTGTCTTTCTCGTCGGTCGGTCTCGGCGGTCCCGAGTTCACCCAATCGAACCTTTCAACTCAGATCGTGGCGGTTCAGCCTCACTCACAGCCTACGGAGAAAAGTGTGTGTGGTGCACCAAAAGAAGTTTTAGCATCATCGTTTGGCTTAATATACTTCTTAGATGTGTATTTTATCTCTTAGCTGTGTATTGATGTATCGTCGTATCAACAAGGTGGCGAGAAAGTGCCGACCCTGCCAGGAGAGCCTCGCCAACTGATATCACGGCCCGCGAGCCCCACCCTGACCAATGAGTCTACCTCTCTCGTGAACGGTGGAGCCGTTCTGGCAGCCGCTCTGCAGAAGAAAATGAACAGGAAACGGAAAGCCACCTCGTTGGAAAGCGAGGTATGAATGTAGACACGTAGACAGTCTTAGTTTTGTGTCATTAGACTATTGGATATGTACCTACTAGCCCCACAGTTTCACTTGCGTAGTTTCTGTTCCTGTTATTTTCATGGGATGAAAAGTAGCCTCTGTGTTATTGCAGAATATAAAATCTATCTATATCAAATTTCAACCCGATCCGTTCTGGCGTTCCGACGTGATTGAGCTATGGTATAGGATGCCAATTCAGTAATTCAATCAACCTGGTACAGTCAATAAAATATTGATATAATTTGTGAAGGCTTGCAGGCTGACTGATTATTGGAATTTAAACTGTTATCGTCTGATTTATTATTGTCGAGGAATTTAAGAGGTCAACAGGTGCCTTGTTTGCGAGACTGGTGCTAGTGTCGGGTGACTTAATATGAACGAAAATCTAGTCTAAATCTATCTGCTAGATGTGATACCTACACATCAAAAGGGAGGACGTCTACCACCTCTCAGGTTGACTGCCGGTGGCACTGCCATTAGTACCCGAGGGGCTACCGCCTAACTAAAATTGTCTTAGCTTTGATATTGCTGTCTCTTTTCTTTTAGCTTGAAATGATAGAGACAGCGATAGCAAAGCCATATCCGATTTAGTTAGGCGGTAGAGGGGCCGGTGGAATATTAAGTTTTCTTTATTAGTTTTAAAACATGCGAAAATGTATCCAGGGTGAGATTTCCCTGGAGCCGACCGAAGCGGAGACGCTCCCTAGCGGAGCGGCGACACCCACCGCGCCGCGGCCGCGAACCTCGGGAAGCATGGTGGCGCATGGACACGACGACCTCGTCACTAGGATGAAGAACATCGAGATGATCGAACTTGGCCGCCATAGGATCCGGCCATGGTACTTCGCGCCTTACCCTCAGGTAGCTACATAAAACAAAAATTGGCAGTCATAGGAACTGCCGATAGAAGTGAAAACTTCCAACTCAGAATTTGATAGCCCACTTTAGAATTTGTAAACTGCCCGCGTGAAACCGGACGCGAAACGAAACGCGCTGCTAGTCTGGAATTAATCTTCAAAGCATTGTCGTCGAAATAAGTCTTCTAAACATGGCCGTCTAGACTAGATAGCCATGGTTGCGAGTTCACTCGAAGACTTCTTTCATTTCCTAGAGTGACGCTTGAGCTCAAATCGAAATAGCCGCTTCCACAAAATGGTGGACAAAATATATCTTCACAACTCCCTCAATATGGGTATCAAATGAAATATTTTTAAAGCTTGACTAGTAGAATGTTGTACAGATTACAAATCCGAGGTAGTCGGGGGGTAAATCAAAAAAAATCTTTTGTTCTTGTTATCCTTAAAATAGTCTCCATGGATTTCGGAGCCCATGCCTTTGTTATATTTTCAGGAAGAATCAAATATATCTTAAACTATCTGTCTAATTTTTCACTAAAGTTCCCCGCCGGATAAGAGTCGCCAATGCCGCGTTGCGATCTTTAATGGCCATCTTGAAGTTGTAATTTTTGATACGACTAAATATGAATTTTAAATACGAGTTAACGGTAACACGTTATACATTCTAGTAAAGTAATTGTTCCGTTTTAATTTCAGGAAATGGTCAACCTCCCGTGTATATACATCTGCGAATTTTGTCTGAAATACAGAAAGAGTAAAAAGTGCTTAGAAAGGCACCTGGTAAGTACATTATTCACTCGGGAAAGCGCTTTTTATTTATTGAGAGTATAATAGTAAATTAATCATTGTAAGATGCAAGATAATGCACCATGAAGACTAACCGCCTTCTTGAGCTGTCAAAAAACAGAATTAACCATCTTCCGAACTCTTTTCCCAGATAAAATGCAAGCTAAAACACCCTCCAGGCAACGAAATCTACCGAAAAGGCAGTATATCTTTCTTCGAGATAGACGGTAGAAAGAACAAGACATACGCACAGAACCTCTGCCTACTGGCGAAGCTGTTTTTGGACCACAAGACCTTGTATTACGACACCGATCCCTTTCTGTTCTATGTTATGACCGAGTATGATACAAGAGGTTGGTGCATAATTTGACATTAAAATTGGAGCTACAAGAAAAGCCCTTATCAAGGGAGAATCAAAGTAATTAATCAATAAAAGAGAGTTTTTAAACTTTCGCAATTTCAACTCGCCGTCAATTTTGTTTTTCATTATAGACTGACGAGACGAGCTTGACATGTGAGACTTCCGGAGTGGGAGAGGTTGTGACGTCATTCTATCGTAAAAATCGTACCATAACGTGACGTGACTCGAAACTTCTAAGCGCCGCATCTTCGTCATTTTTTGTTTGAGAAACAAAAGAATAAATACATGTTGTACAATATTTGTTATTCATCTAACTGACGAACAAATTTTTTCGCGCCTATTATAAAGTAATTAATTTATATGGCCTTTAACTGGTGTGACCTTAAAGACGGTTTTCTATTTCCAGGTTTCCACATAGTGGGTTATTTTTCGAAGGAGAAAGAGAGCACAGAAGACTACAACGTGGCGTGTATACTAACCTTGCCTCCTTACCAGAGAAAGGGCTATGGAAAACTGCTTATAGAATTTAGTAAGTTTTAGCATTAGTTCATTTAGGAAAGCTATGTTTGGTTAATATAAATTCAAGATGGCCACCGCCACAAAATGGCGGACAAAATATTTCTTCACAACCTACCGCAATATGGGTATCAAATGAAAGGGCTTGACTAGTAGAATACTATACACTATAAAAAAAAATCCAAGATGGCCGCCACCACAAAATGGCGAATTAATTTATTTTTTCACTACTACCTCAATATGGGTATCAAACGAAAGGGCTTGACTAGTAGAATACATTGCACTATGACAAATTTCAAATCCAAGAAGGCCGCTTCCACAAAATGGCGAAATACATTTCTTTTTTCACAACTCCCATAATATGGGTATCAAATGAAAGGGCTTGACTAGTAGAATGTTGTACGGATAACAAATCTGAGGTAGTCGGGGGTTAATCAAAATTTTTAATTTTGTTCTTGTTAGGGTTATATTTTAGATTGTTTCTAAAATACATGAGTACTCTTAAAACCTTTCTTTCGAACTATTACGACTGCCAAATTTGGCGCGGTGGCTGCTTTGCGTATCGCTCAATGCGCGCACGCAGATTTGATTGAGTCCATGCTTCAGAAAAATGTCAATGAAAAAATATCTCGACCGAATATATCGAAATCTCGCCCGATTGCATTGGCAGCTTATTAGATGTATACAGTTTGTGATAAACTAACTATACTTACGCATATACGTAGAAACTTTCTTAAAATGTATATACTACATCATAGTATTACTATCATACAGGTTACGAATTGTCCAAGTTCGAAGGAAAAACAGGGTCACCAGAGAAACCGCTGTCGGATCTCGGCCTCCTCTCGTATAGAAGCTATTGGGCTCAGACTATACTGGACATCCTCATGAACGCGAAACCCGTCGGCGATAATGAGAAACCTATCATCACTATCAAGTAAGTTTCTAAACGTATAGGTATAGACTTAGAAGATAGTGAAACTTATCATCAGTAAATATCCAAGGAGAATGAATACAAATACTTATTTCTGCAAATTAGATAGATAGGTTAAACGGCTAGAATGATCTCTTCAAGGCAATCATTCACGAAAGGACGAACTAAAGCAGGCTGGAGACCGCGACAGGATACCCAACGTGCACTTACTGAGCTTTAGGCTGAGACTCCACCAAAGATGATGAGATCTTTCTTAACAACCAATAGAATTTCGTTATCCCCACACATCTCGTCTCCGCTGAGCTTCCGTGGCGACCACTAAGCGGAGATGTATTATATTTGTATGGCGCGATGAAAGCGGAGATGTGAGAAATGCACACTTTCAGTTTAGTCACCCGAGCTGAAAACGTCGCTTCTCGTCTCCGCTTCAGACATATCCATGTCTTTGGTGGAGTCTCAGTCTTATTTGGACGCCAGTTCGTCTCCGGTCTTCTGCTATAATGTCAAGTAACTTTCGCGGTCGCGGCGCGAACCGCCGCCTTTACGTTTTATAAGTTTGCCTAGAAACTAAGCAAAGCTTGTAGAGGTACCTACTATGAGAAAAATTTAGCTAATGTAATACATAATCTATCTTAAATACATACTCATAATACCTATAAATAGCTAGACATTGACCGCTCTGTAAACTTACTACCAAGTGAGCCATAAGGCCAATCTTACTGCCTATACAGTATACACAGTACACACTTATTTGTTTGCAGATAGTTTTCAACTGTCGATGTAGAAGAAACCAGTGTAATTTAGACACTAGTATTATGAGACGATCTTCTTAGCATTCCATGGATTTACCGTGCGGGTGCCGGGTCCATCGTGTGGCAGAGAGAGAAATTCCGAGTAGATCCCGTGGCTTGTGACACGGGTGTATGTTTTGGTTTAATAGCGTCGATTTTTGTACGTAATTTGAAAAATGCTTGTTTCTCCTTTCCAGCGAAATTTGCGAGTTGACTAGTATTAAGAAAGAAGATGTGATCAGCACTCTGCAGAATTTGAACCTTATCAACTACTACAAAGGGCAGTACATCATATCAGTCAATCAGGTAAAATATACATACAAAACTTTTTATACATTGATTGTTGGAGGCGAGGCAATTTTGGTAATATAGCAAATTAGCAAATATTGCTTATAGTATAAGGTATCTTTATTTTTATAAGTTGAAACTTGACCGCCATCTCCCTGATGTCAAGCGACGACGCGGTCGACGATGGAGCCTTTACCTAGTAGAAACCGATTCACTCTCGATTCGAAGACGCCAAGTTTATACTATCGGGTAAAACCCAATCAGGCAACTCATTCCATAGTCTAGACATACTTATCACAAAAGTAGAGTCAAACCTCTTCATTCGTGTCTTTGGAACATCAACCATGAAACGATGCCGCTTCTTCGAGCTACGAGAAGTCCGATAGAAAAAAGGGCAAGGTGGTATTAGATCATGCAGGTCAGTTACACACTGTCCGAAGTGTATCCGATAAAAAACCCGATAAGCTAGCAATTTTTCGGCGATGTTCACGTTGCAGTCTTTTACGCACAAGAGTGTTTAATAATAACACTCTATAGGCCATAAGGCCTATGAGCCTTTTGGCACGCCTCTCGATCGATTCCAGAGCCTGAAGCTGATTGATACTTAGCCGATCCATCCCAAAGGTGCGAACAGCAGGTCTACTATGAAGTCCGATAAACGATATATCGGCCGAAGTTATGGACGTTTTATACCACGAAACACAATCGGTTGGTTGATCTGATCGGGCGTTTAGTTCATCCCGACCGCCGCTGATTTGACAGTTTTTGTGTCATCAACCGACCGATTGTGTTTCGTGGTATAAAACGTCCATAACTTCGGCCGATATATCGTTTATCGGACTTCGTAGTAGACCTGCAGTACTCCATGCAAGAGCGATTCTTTGCTTTATATAACAAAAGCAATTGTTCAAAATAGCATAAAGCATAAACAGCCACTGAATGTCCCCACTGCTGGGACTCGGGGCCTTCTCTCGCAAGGAGAGCGTCAAGGCCATACTCCACCACACTGGCCCAGTGCGGTTTGGTGGATGACACATTACTTCAAAATATTCTAGCTACTACAAGTCGGTTTCCTCACGATGTTCTCCTACGCCGTTTAAAGTTATAGTTTAGTTATTATAAAAATAAGTCGATTTTTTCGTGATCGTCAAAATGAATTGTTACAGCAACACGAGAAGACTATGGAAAAGAAAAACCTCAGGATTGATCCTAAATGTCTCCACTGGACCCCGAAAGACTGGTCAAAACGTGCCAAATGGTATGTAGGAGCCTTAATTGTTTTCAGCCTATTTTGTTCTAATTATCATGCTGTGAGTTATTAACTTGTATGCAAGTAATAAAGGCGACATTTAACTTTCTTTTGGTTAAATTATTGACAAACTTATTTTTTTAAATTTTGATCATATATTCTATTAAATTTTGAGTAATGTTGAAATTTTTGAATATGGATATCTTTATCAGAGTCCTAATATTGGAAAAGCAGATATTTTTGGACTGATATTTTTTTTCCAATATAATATACTTACTCTGTTTCCATCGCGATGTTTCCTTTTATTGAATGTGGATCCTCTAGGTCGAAACCTGTAATTGCTGTAATTAGAACCCAGCATTTTTAATATTTTCTAAGTTTATTAACTAAGATGTCAAGTAAATGATTGGCTGCCTTGACTTTTAAATATGTATTCATTTATAGTCTAGTTATTCTGCGGCCATATTCACGATTAAAATTGTAATATTTAATTTTGAATGAATAAAACCTCACACAATTATTAACCTAATCTTAACAGCAATAAAGTTTTAAATCGTTCAATAAACGTTATTTCTTTCCCACCAGCGTTTGAAGTGACAGTATAAAGAAGATGCGACCTAACAAGCTTCGAAATAAGTACGCAAATACATTTTGTTGCTAACGTTGTCACTATTTCTATCTTCATCTCTCATCTAACTCTGTCACAGCTTCTGTCCTTATCTTTCAACTAACTCTGTAACATTTTTTATCCTTATCTTTCATCGTTAACAATTTTGGGGATATCTCACTTCGTTCTTCACTTTGTGTAGATCTCGCATTAGTTGTTCATTCATACTTTTTCTAAATAATCGTGCATTCGCATTTGTGTGCTGCATGTTGGTTAAGGTCTCACATAATTATTTTAGTTTTGTTTCGCTTTTAATAACAATGCACTTTTATTATGGTTTATTTAATTTGACATTTTGGTATGGTGTATTTATTATCTTAATTTAATTTCTCTAGAACATGTTAAGAGGTAGAATGATAGTGCCACACTGCGTCCATCCACAATGAAATAGGCAAAGTATGAATACGAAGCTTTTACGTTGCCGTACACAGACAAAAAAAAATAGACTACAGGCCCGTGAATAAAATTTATGGGTCATCTGATACATCAGGAGACCTATACCGGCATTTGAAAGCTGTCCAACTGAGTGCAAATTGAAGAGGGGGGTTCCAACCCTCGCTCTTTCGTTCTTGTCGCATGATTTTTGTACGGCATTGCGTAATAATGGATTAGAACAGGTATTGAATCTATAAAAAATTTAAATTTTAATGTTGTAAAGTAAAAAAAAAAAATTCAGTATTAAACAGCACTAATGTTTCAGTATAAGTCACCTGCATTGCTAAAGATATACGTCTATTACACAAGTCTGTGATGCGTACCTACTCACCAGATTTCACCTAGCCAAAATATAGACCTACAGAACAGAACTTACCAAAAGAAGATTGCACTTCCAAAAAACTCTACATTTACAAAAGCTATTTTTAATTTTCGTTCTTACAATTTTTTTTCGTTCTAATACATTTCTATTTTCTAGGTAGAATGGGGCGGCGTCGCTTCTTTGAAGAATTCCAAGCAACCACCTTCATAGTCATTAGAGAAATCTACCATTTATATTATTATGTTCAGAATACACGTCATGGAGTGTAGTTTTAGTGATGATTTTTATACATTTACGCATTTACATATAAATATACCTACTGGGTTTTATCATATCATGCTGATTACTCAGGAACGATATGCCTTTTGCTAATAAGGTACGAAAGTTACTCACTAGTATGACCATTTTATAGAAACAATCCCTAAATGGTTAAAAACGGTTGTTCCACAAATATTGTGTTAATTGGACAGAACAAAATGTAGTTACAGATTTTATTTTCCTTATTCTACGTTTGGCGCAATTAATTAATCCATTAGGTAGATTCTGTAAAAATGTGGGACGATTATATTTTTGTTTTATCAAATTATTAATAATCGTCAAAGATATATATACAAATATATTATCATACTTCCGTTATGCTGTTATTTTTTCATGAATAAACATGGTGGGACAGGCAAAAAGTGTGTTTGAAAGTAAGATATACAACGTGGGGCGGAAAGGTCCAACAATATTTATTGTAGTTCATCATCTATACTAGGTATCGAATCACATATGTGAATATTAGACACGAAAGCACAACATTTTTTTCCATACAAAGTTAAAAATTCGTTGTTTATTATTTTATTTCATAACCCTAATCACCGGCGGCGCGGCGCGGTCACTGACCGCCGGCCGCCGCGCGCCGCTCCGTCGTCGCACTCCGCGCCGCCGCGCATTAGGGTTGAAGCTAGAGGTTTGCACTGGAGCAGTGAGTACCGGAGAATAACCGGTGATTTACCGGTAAAAGTACTCAATTGAAATAATCGGTATTTAACCGATTGATCTCCGGTGATCGTCGCATCTATTTTTTTACATAATAAAGTTACACAAATAAAAGTATATCTATTGATTATTCTTATTTCTGCATTATGAATGTATAAATTTATAAAAAGAAACAAATTTCTTTATTCTCCGGTGACCTCCGGTTTTTCACCGGAGATTGCCCGAACACCGGCACCGGTGAAATCAATCGGTTGTTAAAATCTCGCTCCGGTGCAAACCTCTAGTAGAAGCTGGTCAATTTTACATCAAACTTTGACTCGAATTATCTCGCGATCTAAAGTGCTGAGGGGAAAGAGACCTTCGGAGATGAAGTCCACATCAGTGTTGGAATGACCTATTCAAATATTGTTGGACCTTTCAGCCACACGTTGTATATACAGCCCATAACAGCACCTTGCTACGCAGCTATTGGAACATGATGAACATATATCACCGTAAAAGTGTAAACTCAGACAGAATTTAATCCTACATAAGGATAGGTTTGTAATCTGTCTATCTTATGCTTTAGGACACCAGCTATCTAGTAAGTGAAAGTCCCGTCATAATCGGTCCAGCCGAGTAGGAGATAAGGCGGGGCAAATAGATAGACAAACAAAAAAATAAGAGTACTTTTTTTAGGTATAGATACCATTCATTATAACTTAATAAAAAGCTGTTAATTTGACTACATCCATACACTCCAATTTTATTTATTTGTATAGATAACGCCTTGATACGCCACCCGCATATATAAGATGATTTACCGCGTTGCCCAGCAAACTTACTAACTTTTTACTACATGCGTAAAAGTATAAAAATTTAAGCACGATAGAAGTTTTTTTTTTAGTTTTATGCGTCAGGGTCAGATTTACATATACCTCAAATATTCATTTCAATTCATTTTGTATTTCTGTTTTGTACGCTTTTAATCATCTAAGATACTTAGTACTTTATTTGTAACTCTTTATTGTGATATTAAATAATATCATTGTTTAATAATACTGGTTTTATTAATTTACTTCGAAATGCTTAAATCGACTTATCAACCAATTATTATATATACCTGTAAACGACCAATTCTTGTAGGTATATAGGTATATATATATAGAATCTGAATCTCGGGAAACGGCTCGAACGATTTTCATAAAATTATGTATACAGGGGGTTTCGGGGACGATAAATGTATCTAGCTAGGTTTTTTTTAAATATAATTTTATGCGCGTTTTTAGACAATGAAAAACTACAATGTCATTTGAATACGATAACTTATTTCGCCATTGTTCTTTAAGTCTAAATGACTCGGACGGAATATGCTCGCCCTCGTAGTCAACAGGCTCCGGTTCGAATCCTGATGGTTACACTTGGGTCTTTTCTTTTTGTTCTTTTTTTTTTGAGAATATCTTTTACATAGAGCCCTTTATAAACGCATTTAAACCGAGCAAAGGTCGGTCAACCAGGTAGGTACTTTTTATTTATATATCAAAGTATTGAACGGATTTCAATAACAATGTGGGATCAAGTTTCAGGTACACAGATGTTAAAAGAAATACGTTATTAAAAAACCTTGTTTTTCGGACTTAGGCTTTATATTTCTTCATTCCGTTTTCAGAGAACTATTCATTAATTAAGACAAAAGAAGACAAAGATTAATTTTAAACTAATTTATAGTTGCCGGTAAACAAGTTGACCCAAATGAAGTCAGCAAGAGGAATGTTCGCGCATATGCACTTCCACCAAATGAACCTTATAAACGTTTCTGCGCAGCTAACTTCTTTGAGTCAATTTGTTTGGCGGCCACTATACTCGTATTTAAATTAAGTTATAGTTAGGCTCAACTCACACCAAGCGGTAGCGACGCGCAGCGCAGCGACGAGCGAGTTTAATTGTAATGCGATTTAATATCTTACCTATGTTCATTGTTATCTATACTAATATTATAAAGAGGAAATATTTGTATGTTACGAATAAACTCAAAAACTACTGGACCGATTTCAAAAATTCTTTTGCCAATAGAAAGCTACATTATCACTGAGTAACATAGGCTATGTTTATCACGAAAAAAATGAGATATCCTCGGAGACTTTAACTAAAACCAACGCAAGGTGGAATAAAAACAGACTTAAAATGGCTTTCATCGCATACGCTACGGAAAGTACTAATGATAGACCAAAACAATGTTCTACAATATTATAGAGCGTATTAAAATCTACAAAAAACTTTGCGAAATCATATGTCTAACTACAGTAGTTACGTCGCTACGACTACTTTTTTACATTTTAAAAGTAGATAAAAATGTAGGTATATTAAATTCAGACCATGTTATCCAAACATTTGTAGGAATTCCTATCCAAATAAATGATTTCTTATTCAAGAATCTTTTAACTATTCATTATTGCTTGCTCATATTTGCTTATAAATAAGTTTATTCTACCTTTACTGTTATCGTTTACGCACTTTCTACATTAAATTTATTCCATTTCTGTATCCTCACGCTATATCTCTATATATAGCTCATCCCCAAAGGTCCCCTTTACCCTACCCCCTACCTACTAAAGTAGAATAAAACGGATCATTAAGGACTACGTTGATGTGACGATCAGACATCTAGCTGTGTCAATAGTGTATCTATATAAGCAGCCCACTAAATATTCCCACTACTGGTACTCGAGGCCCTCTCTCGCAAAGAGAGAGTCAACTCCATAATCCACCACGCTCCCCCAGTGCGGGTTGGTGGATGACACATGACCTTAAAAGATTCTAAGTACATGGCGGTTTCCTCACGATGTTTTCCTTCACATAAGTTAGCACCATTACCTACTCACATGACTCCGAAAAGACAGTGGTGCACGTGGGATTTAAACTCGGGGCTCCGGATCGGCTGCCGCCGTTCTCCCGAGTAGACCAGCTGTAACTATTTAGCACGTATTTAGAACTAATAGAAACCACCATTCTTTATTAATAACCATCAACTACCTACTACTAACTAACCTAACCTAAACATTGCACAACCATAAACTACGCCGTAGGTGGCATTAGCGGAGTTTTAACACTAAATTACAACCATTAAATATTTACTGATTTGATTTGATGCGTACAAGTAAAAGGGGAATAAAACGACGCTAGACACGCCTAAAACTAAAACAAGTGCATGTAGGCATAACGTTTTTAGGGCTAATGATAATATACCATAACAACTAACGCATAACTGTTTTCGCATAATTTTTGCTACCATAGCATACCATGTATAGCATAAACATAACTTAGCATAATGTTTAAAGGCACACATTGAGAGAAGCATAGCAATACCAAAACATAATGATCAAAGAAGAATTAGTCCTATTAGGGCTTCGATCACGAACCTACTTTCCTGATCGAAGTATTAGGTCTTATCACTGAGATTCGACTCCGGGTGGGCTCCCGGAGCCAGAAGCTCTGTGGCCCTGCGTGTCACTTCTCCATACTCGACATACGCTCCGCTACGGAGGTCGCCGGCGTCTACGCTTGGCCTCGCTTGGCTCGCTCCTCTCAGGACCTCCCTTGAGATTCTGACTCCCGCATTTTTTTCATAAAGTAAAGTAGGTAAAATATATGCGTTTTAAATGATAAACAGATGAATGGGATTGTTTGTTGTATTTTGGTCGTATGTCCTAAGTATGGTAAGTCTGCCAAGAGTGTGTTAAAATTTATAAGTCTAATAATTTTGTTTTATACTTATTTTCCATAATACCCGTGCGAAGCCGGGGCGGGCTGCTAGTAATACATAAATTGCTTGAGAAATCGCGCATCATCAAATCGTAGGAGTCGTCGGAGTGCTCGAGAAGTAGAGGGTGGCCGCGCGATTATAATTTTTTTTAAGTGATACTGTGTGCTATGACAATGATTATAAAGTTTTAAATCGCATCACAATAAACTGCTCGTCGCTGCGCTGTGCGCCGCTTGCTCCTTTGGTTTGAGTTGAGCCTAACAGTAAATACTTGAATGAAAAGGATACTTCCGGGTGTCACGCGCGGTGTAATCCGCGCGATATTAAAAACACCCTTCAAAGAGATGGGTGAGTACCGCTTACAACAATTATAATTATTTTTTTGCTTTTGAGTGCCTATTTGTGGTTTTGAAGTCGGTTTTTTCAAACGTATTTTTTAGGTAAGTAATACTAAAAGTTTAACCACTAGTCAGATTTAACCAAAATTCAGATATTGACAAAAAACATTATACTTATACATTTCCTCGCTTCCTAGAACTATAGTACCAATGTATGTATATTATTTTCCCAGTGGTTGAGTATTACTTACTGTGGCTTGCGCAAACCATGCCAACTATGAATCTATGAATTTTTCCTTTCGTGGCTAGCTAGTTTTCAAAGGTCTTAGAATAGATTCACGTTCGAAAAATAAAAATTAAATTTCGTTTTCGGGTGTATTTTTAACCCTGTATAAAAACTGTAAGTAGGTAATGGTCCTACAGTTCCGAGAGTCGGGATTTTTTAGTCGGATCGGAACCTAAAAAGCATTTGTTGACTAGACTAACTAGAAGATTAAGATCAAAATTAAATTAGACGGTCAATGTCGCTTATGTTTTTCGACAGATGGTGTTTCTTTTCAACGCCTTTAGTATGGATTTTAAGGTAAACTTGCCTAAAAACCCACCGATAGGTAGTTATCGCCTACGATACTTATAATTATTTCATCTAGAAACAATACTACGGAAACAACGGCTCTCAGGTACCTACCTAATAAATAAATAATAATATAAATATTGGTAGACAATTCATACACAACACCATCTGACCCCAAACTAAGCAAAGCTTGTGTGATGGCAGCCAGATAGCCATATATAATAAAAACTTTTGTATCTCGAACAGGTAAAACTGAGAATTTTAAATACACACATTTATTTGGTCTTACTGCATTAACTCGCATGCTTCTTATCTTACTTATACTCAAGTATTAATACAATGTCAAAGTTTGTATCTTTGTGGGTTACCTGATCAGTGATCACTGCTGATGAATCGCGATGGATTGAAATTTGGAACACTGATTGAACAGCACATACCTGGGCTATTTATTATTATTATTTATGTAATGATTTGGACTATCTTTGGATAACTTCTACCTAAGTATGTTCCGAATTTCAACCCGATCCGTTCAGGTGGTGTTCCGACGTGACAGAGCTACAAACATCCAAACTTACGTACCTACCTATTCATCATATTGGTAGGGTTTTTTTCACACGCTAGAGGTGTGTATTAATTATAGGTAAGTAGGTACTTGTGGGACTAGAGGATAGATCAATGTTTTCTTAGTATCTATCATTAGGGCAGTAATTAACATTGTGATCAAAGACTTGTCTAATTAAAACTGAGGCACTGCGTTACATGTGTTTAGCTATAATAAATAGTTGTCATGGTGTGGCACTGTTGGAGTTACGGCTAGTCTAGTCGGGAGAACTGGGACTGCCAAACCGAAGACCCCAGGTTCAAGTCACACGCGCACCACTGTCTTAACGAAGTCATGTGCGTAAACTTGCCGCTAACTTAAAACGGTGAAGGAAACATCGTGAGGAAACCGATATGTACCTAGAATCATTCGAAGTCATGTGTCATCCACCAACCCGCACTGGGATTGGTGGATGACACACCTTGACTCTCTCCTTGCGAGAGAAGGCCCAGAGTCCCAGCTGTGGGAACATTTAGCGGACTGCTTAATGGTGTGGCATTATGCTGTAATAGAATAGTATAATAGTAGTAATAATAGTAATAATAGTGCTATAAGCGTGTTGCTTACTATCAGAAGCGGGTTTTGCTCGCTCTGTGACTACATCATAAAAATGGGGCCTCATGCAAGCGGTTGTATAGTTTTACTTAAAAAAAGTTATAGGAAAGTAAAAAAGAGACATTTTATGCAATATAATGATTTATTTTTCGATATATAAGCGCAATAATTTTGCTTTGATTGTCATAATATTTATACTCAAGCAGGTACAAGTGATGTTTACAACACTTACAACCTAAATCTTAATTACTGTTAATTAAATTTCAAATCATAATTACAAAATAAAAAAGCTGTACGAATATAGTTATTAAAAAAATCACTTTGTGACCTTCAATAAAATATGAATCCAAACTGTAAAGTTTACAAAGTACAAAATGTATTAAAATTTCAAATATCAAAGCGTTAGACTTATTGTAGATACGAGTACTTATACTTAAAAAGATAATAACGTGTTACAAAGATTTACTTGTGGTATATAATTTGATTGTTTTAAAATAACACAGGAAATTGGGAAAGGAAATCAGTCAATAGCACCTACTCAAAGTCATGTGGTTTCATAAGTCTGCCTTGCTTGTACATTCGCCTTTTTCCAATCATAAGTAACTATATTGTCTCGCTCTAACAATTTAAACATAACTCTATGCTGAGAATGGAACATATAAACGTAAACGAAATTACAATTTTGTTTCGATTTATTGTGTTTTTCGATGAAAATAAAATTTTAAAATAATAACTAAAATGGATAACAAACGTGAGTAATTATTTGTACAAAATAATGTAAAGTGCGTAAGCAATGTTGTCTTTAACTGATTTGTGTAATTTTGTTTAAAAGATTCAACAGTTTGATAAGAGTTTTAAATATTTGAGGAAGACTCAGTTATAAATCTAAGCTACGTCAAGAATAGTGAATTATACTTACTTATTAGTTTTTCATTATCATATTTCAGTAATTCTCAAAGTATTGTGTTATTTTAAAACAATCAAAAACAAGAAATATAAATTACGCAAATTTAAACTTACCTACACAGTAACAACAACAGATAGTCAAAGAGTAATACTAGCAGTTATAACTAAGACATATGCAATAGTAATGTACTATCGCAACTTCCAGAGTTACAGAAGGAAGAAATACAAAATATAAATTAAAGGAAAACATTTTGCCGCATTCGGAACCACGTAATTATCATTAACTCAATAAAAAAATCTTTTTAGACTAAAACACGGGTTACTTCCGTGTACTATAGTCAGTCTAGTCCGATTATAACACACGTGAGTTAACCGTGTATTAATTTAAAATGTGTAATATGTAACCACATTAGTTTTCATAATAAGACATCTTTTGTTATTGTCTGGTACTAGGTGTATTATATGCCATAGATTACCAGGTTGGATTATGATCTACGACTCTTTCCATGTAACGGAATGCCCCGATTCGAAGCTATGGGAACATTTGTAGTGGGCTACTTACGTTATGTGACATTACGAAAAACACTAATTATTTACTGTTTATTCCAAAATAAAGTGTTTTAATGTGCAGCTATGCAAACTTACAAAAAATTACAAATCATTTTTCTTTAATTAAACTTGATTCTATATTTGAAAAGGAATAAGAATAAACACCTGTATCTAAAAAGAAATGATACAGGTTATGTGGTACCAAATTGCGGCAAACCAACCATCTTACGAAATCACGAACCTATACTGTCTAAAGTTAATCTCATGCGCAAGATTACTACGACGGTACGATCACACTACGAAGCGACTAAATCACTAAGAATATCATCATATCAACTAATCAAAATAATAGATAGACAATTCTTGAAAAGTCTTGAAAATGTAGAGTTGGGAACACCCGTACTAAGCCGAAAGGAGCATGCTATACGAATCATCATTAAGAATTTTTAGCGGCAACCCTGAAATCACAAAAAGCCAGCTGTTCCAAACATTTCATCGTCAGCAAATGATACTTTTGTAAGAGTCGTAAAAATTACTTATTGGTGAAAATAGCACAGCTCTTGTGGCTTAGTACCGTACGACCGGTTAGGGAAAACCTTTCAGAGATGTGTGGAAGGGCCTGCGCATTACGTGAGTTTCGTAACTAAGTACGGTCTATAGGTACATGCGCCGCCTAGAGACCAACATCTAAGAGTTTATGTCAAAAAGGCCGAACTGGACAGGTGTCCTACGTAACCCTGTTAAGACACAATGACTTGTCATTATCATAGTTGCATTATAACCAACGATTTTAAGGCTTTTTGGATGGAAGAAACTATCATACTAAGCTATACATACAAAATTCATTAGAATTTTAAACCACTGAGACTATCTTGTCACACAAGCAAAATTCATTTGAATTTCAATTCGTTGAAACTTTCTTGTCACACAAGACATAACATTTGTGCTTTGTGTTAATAAATAAGGTTTACCTATCACAATAGTACCAACAATATAAAAATAAATGCTCACGCGACTGACTGCTCTTTACTAGACGCAGTCAAAGACTAGGATCACTGGTTGCAGAAGGCACTGTCTTAGAACAAGTCTTATGAGACTTGTTATAAAGCACTTTTGTCAGGTAAGCATTTAAGAGCTTCACGGCAACGCAAAACGTAGGCAACTATGACTACCGAATGCTATTTTTTTATTTATAGATAATTGTTATTTTCAAAAATATTGTGCGTTTTATGTTTCCGTTATATCTCAATCTGCACAGAAGATTAATTTAATATATTCGTACATATTCGTAGCAGTCCAACCCCGGTTGCTACAATATTAAACAATATACTTCACTGATCACTGGTCAGATATTTAATAATATCTTTACAATATTTTATGTCACAAAATTATTATTATGTAATGTGTTTTTTCACAGGCACTTGAATAGGTATCTTTATTTAGCATAATGTTTAATCAGTGTTATATTTACAGTAATCAACCTTTCACGGAGTCATTTTTCATGCAAATTACTTGAGTTGCCGTGTCAATATATTATATAAAATATAACGTAACAAATGTTCTTACTACTATGGATTACTTATGTGCTTTTTGCACTTGGTAAATTATCATATCACGAATTAATCTGAGTTAAAGCACCTTAAAACTATATACCTTACCGTATTTTAACACATAATATATAATCTTGGAATATATCTTCATAATATAAATCTGATTATATTAGGTATCTATGTAAATAGTCTGTAGTAAAATAATATATGATTTGGAATTTAACAGGAGGTATTTATATTAAAAATTGTACTGGAAGATGAGTTATTATGGTGTGATGTCTATGTATTTCGGAATTTTCACGAGACTAGCTTTTTAGATGATAAGATAAATTTCAAGTCGTCAAACAATCAGATCTTATTTTTTTATATTGAAACAATTCAAAGCAAAATTATAGAACTTAAACAAAAAAAAAATTAAAACGAATGTATTAATTGTTAGACATCTAAATAAAATAATGTGAAATACCTACCTACATATAAAACTGTCATACAGTTCTGATTGAATGTTACCCTTACAAACAAATTATGGTGACTCGAATTTTTTATTTGCACAACACATGAAAAATTAATTTTTATAATTATGTAAAGACCGATCTGTATATATTTGCAGTTTTGCGGCGTTTCGTGGTACCTTAAACAGTAATATATTTCAAGACGACAGTTTTTTTAATGTTTCACAGGCACCATACTTACAATACGTTGTTGTTCTACACAGTAGACATACGATTTCGTTTCGAAATAAATTTCCCCGCCTTTGTCGAACTCTGGCACTTTTATATTATAATGAGATGCAGTTTTTATTCTAACAGATATCAGCTTTCCTATCACAAACTTCTTGAATCCATTGTGAACAGTCTATAATCCGGATTATTATTGACACCGAATAAATCATGTAAACTACGTTGTAAAGTAAAACAAACGGTGATACTATTTCGAATTTCTCAACTTTAAGCTTAAATTATACGTATACAATGTCGAAAATAAAATTTTGGACCCGACGAAAATTATCCGGACGTAGTTGACAGGCTAGACGAGGCATCCATCATTGAGGCCGTTGTGTTTTGACTGCGTTTCGGGGATGTTGCCCGGGTAAGTGTGACACTGTTGGTTTGGAGCCAAGTTGTAGTTTACTTCTGTCTCGTAGTATTCTTGTTCACCGTCTATCGGTACCATCATTGTTTTAGGCAGATAGCCGTCTGTTGTGACGTAATTGGCGTCGGAGTTGGGTGGAAGACTGAGCACGCTGTCTGGTCTGTAGTCGCCTTCGATTAGCGGCGCGACATACAGCGTATCGATAGAAGACATGGTGTCCATGTTATCTGCGCTGATGGGCGTGCAAGTGTAACTAGAAGTCAAGATGTTGGCGGACTCTGGCCGAATGTAAGGAGAGTGAGCCTCGTAGTTGTTAGGGAATGTTGTTGGGGATTCGAAGGACCGAATCGGATTATAGGGGCACGTCGGAGAGCCTCGTGCGTTGGAGTTATTCTTTACACATGACGCGGCGTGAAGAGATAGCATATCGATCAATTGGCGCTTCTGAACTTCAAGGTCCTGAAACAATGAAAAACCCGAGTTAATTTTATAGGAATGTAAAAGAAAATATGACCGTGACCATAAGAAATTAAAAATCAGAATAAACTCGAAGCGACGTTCTTATCGGCCGTCGCTATAATTAAGACTAATGACTACTTTACGTGGTTCAATTGTTATCATGACATGGCGACAGTCACGTCAAGGCTGATAGTCAAATTGCGATGAAATGTTTGAAGAAAGTGTACTCTTCAGGAAACTTAACATGCGGCATGCGCTGACCAAAGGAAAACAATACTCTTTATTTCTTATAAATTACAATAAATTAATTGAAGTAAAATAAATTACTAACATTTGAATCTTTGTCATGTACAATCGCACCTTTTATTTTTTTATGTTTATAAAAAAGCATGGGCTAAGGCTTTTATAATGTAAAAAAAACATTAAACTCAAAACTATTTTTGAGAACTTTAAGTGTTGACTGTTTGTCCTCGACGTAAAGTTATTTTCTTGTTAATATATTAAATTTGTTAATTGTGAATAAAATTGATATCTAAATTAACTATTCACGTTTTGTGTTTTTAGGAAGTTACCTTTAGTTGTGCCTTCAAATCTATGTTCTGGTTCTCCAAGACTTCGCTCTCAGTGACCAGGTTGCATGTTCTTTCGCGTTTCTTCATTCTGCATTTGGTTGCTGCTATTTTGTTCCGTTCTCTTCTGCGCCGTCTGCGTTCCTCATCTTCTGGGGTCAGCTGTAAATAAAATATGTTAAGTTAGTAGCGTAAAAAGAATACAGGAAGTTTCAGGGACAATCTATGCACTGAGCTCCGCGAATCACGATTATGTGTTGTAAGGTTGAAACGCTTGGTGACAATTCATCGCTGCGTTTAAAACCGGACTTAAAAGAGGATTGTTGAAGTCATTTTTTCAATAATTGATATTTTTATTTATTATCAAATCATGTTTGCATAGGATAGCGAACAAAATGTATGGGGCATATGATACACCAGGAGATCTATTTAGGAAGATAGAAGGGTATAAAATAATAATATTTAACACTATGCCGGCATTTGTAAGCTGTCATCTGAGTGCAAGTTGAAGATGGGCGGTTGCAACCCTCGATCATTTCTCCTTGTCGTATGATTTTTGTACGGAGTTGCGGAATAATGAATTAGAAGAGGTATTAAAACTATAACAATTGTATTTTTTTTTTATGAATAGCTTTGTCGGAAAACGCATAATTTTCTGGCGATTTTCAGGGTAAATTTCGTCATTTGATTACGCACGGCATTGGTTCCATACAGTTTCAATATCTCTTCTCATCCATTATTTCGCAATGGCGTACAAAAATTATGCGACAACAAGGAAAGAGTGAGGGTTGCAATCTCTTCAACTTCCACTAAGTTGGACAGCTTACACAGCCGGCATAGTGCTGAATCTTATTATTTTATACCCTTCTATCATCCTACGTTGGTCTCCTGGTGGTTCATATGACCCATAAGTTTTATTCACAGGCCTGTAGTCTATTAGTCCGTCAGCTTGATCATGGAAAAATATGGGACAATTATTTTTTGTTTCATCAAAATAGTACCCACCAGTGACGTCACGCAAAACTTCTAACCACTGTATCTTCGTAGTTTATTTGTTTGTGAAACAAAAGAAGAAATAAGCATTTAATATTTTTTATCAATCTAACTGACGTAGGATTGTACCCTATTTGATAAATTTGTTTTTTTTACTGCAAGGATTCTATTGCATTTAAATTTATAAATTAATGTTTATTTTTCGCCTATAAATTTGTAGGGTGGACATCAAACTATGGAGTCGTATGAATTATTAAAAGTGCCTGTTGTACTACACACACTTTTTTTGCATCGGTAATACTGTACTTAGACTTTTTATCAGTTCCTATTACTTTGAAGTAGAGGCGAACAACTAACTAAATCAACAAACATTGACTTAAACGTTAGAACTACGCGTAAACAAGGACAACTATAATTTTGGTGTATTAAAAACAATTTTCATGATGACTGTCGTTTCCTAACGGGCAAGCTCACGACCACGTACAAATCAATCATTTCTCATTGCCACATCCAATATTACTTTTCAATATCAGGAAGTGGAGTCACGACCGCGTTCACATTTGCAATGCCTTCTTCGTAAACTCATAAAATCATCAATGAAACCGTTGAATTATAATGCATAGAATCGTCTCTATAAAACTTAGAGACACTATTCGCAATCTATCGTGGCTATCTTTATTTCGTTCCTTGAACGCATGTTGGGTGGCGTAGGACTGAATTTAATGACATACCGCCATGTTTTTCATACTAATATATTTATCTACGCAGTAAAACGACCTAGTTGTTAGGACATGTCTAGAAAACTTTATACTCGCGAGATCTATATCGTTGATCGGTGTTTGCTGGTAGATGTTCTTACTCGTGTAAATCTTTAAAATGTAGGTGACTCTCTATGGTTCTATTGTTATTCACGCCGCTAACTGCGTATCTCATAAAATAAGCAAGATGTGTATTCTCTGTTTCATCACTGTTAAATCAGCCTGAAAATATTTCACCTACTTCTGGATAAAGACAACTGAGTATTTAGCGCAGTAAAACGTACTTGTAGGTATTCAATTATGATTAATACATTATGTATGCTGAGACACGAAGTTAGAACCGTATGTTAAAAAAGGCTAGCCTATATCTAAATAAATCCAAGTAATAATTCCAGAGTTCAGTATATTGAAACGAAAAAGTCTTTCAATACCGTGTTTTGTTTTTACTCCATAGTGACTCCATTGTATGTGATGACCGTTTTAAAACTAAACACGTGCGTTTAATAAAATTATACAAAACAAATGAATGCAAGAGTTATTTTTAATACAACATGCGTAGCCTACATATCGTGCCTATTAAAAGAAAACGTGATCTCGCAAGCAATGCCTACCGTATATCATTTTACCCAGAATTCTGTGGTCGCGACGACCTACTGTTTTTAGTATTGGACAGGAAAATGTCTTTCATTCATACTTATCTGTTTTAACTTACAATAAATATCACTAATTGTCGATTTGGAAATCCGGACAATAAGCTGAACAAGTATTTATTATTCACTCTGTTATGTTCGATACTTACTTATTTATTTGATCGAATTTCACTGATCCATTTTCCTCTTAATTTATTAATTCCAAGTAGCCTACATAGATATGAACATTTTGGTTATATTACATGTAAACTTTGGTACATATTCGCCATCAAGTTTCAAGTTTTTAAATTGGCTCTTGGTTTGGTTTAGATAAAAATTAGTTATTATTATTATTGTTGACATTTTAACTAAATTTGACAATTACAATAATGTATACATTTGATTTATGAATTGATTTGGATTTATGTATTGACACAATCGTTATTGTTTTAATTTAATTTGATACAATAATGAACCTATACATATGATTTACAATTTGATTTATGTAAGTACTGATTTTGAATTTATGAATTGACGTGTAAAAGTATTTTTTATCAATAAATATGAATATAGTGTTGTCGCCGCAAGATGCTCAAAGACGAAGTCCAAACCAAAAGACAAAATCATACTATAATACTACGATAATCGATCATGAAATATTTACCGTCGTTCTATCGTGGAAGAAGTCTCCGATAAACTGATGCAGCATTGATTTTTATTTTTGAAGTGCGAATTTCTTCTTTTAGCGCACCACAGACTGATTTTTCGTGGGCTGTGAATTGAATTCTAGCGTTACGCTCGGGAATGATAAGAAATCTTTCCGTAAGCTCGGGACAACGCACTCATGCCACACTCATGGCCACGCCTCCGGATTCACCCGCGTAGTTTCCAAAGTAAGCTATCAAATTCTGAGTTACAAGTTTTCACTTCTTTCGGCAGTTCCTATGACTGCCAATTTCATTTTTAATTTTTTATTTCTACACCAAGATTCTAACAATTGGGAAAAATTCATTCAAGCAACGTATTCCATCCTAAACATTCGTATACAGCCTAAACGTTCTAATCACAAAAGTAGAGTCAAAACTCTTCGTTAGTCTTTAGAAAGTCAACCATTAAAGGATGTCGCTTTTTTGAGCTCCGATAGAAAAAGGGTCACGTGGTATTAGATTATGCAGATCAGTTCTCACTCTCCGAAGTGTATCGGGTAATTGTGGACTTGCTCTATCATAAAACAACCACAGTAAATATATTGTTACTAAATATATTAGAATAGTGGACAACCGTGATTAGCTTAAATAAAAATTTAGAAAATAATGTATTAATACATTAACCAATAAGTACAACAATGTTTAGCTAAAATAATTAGCGTAATATCATCCCTCTGTATACTTACTTATATGTCATATTTTGCGGTTTTCGCTGTAATGCGTCATGAAACAAATGTTATTATTGTGTGCATTGGTACTTATTGGCACTTTGTTGAGAAATGTAATTAATTTATTCGGATATGCGAATACATTGTATGAAGTGTTTCCTTATTTTAGGATACTGTAGGTACGTTAGTAACAGAGTTTTGATAGATTACCGCGACTTCCTATGCATAGCGCATATAATTCAAAAAGAGACTAGTCTTTGGGATGTTGATTTTTTCAAGTTTATTTTTAACCTGAAATCTTAAGAAGTGATTCAAACGTTCATATGTTCAGGAATAGTTCTGTTACTGTCTGTTCGCGACTTTGCCTGCGTAGAATTCAAGAAAGGATTATTGGATTAATTTTTTTGGGATTCCAAATTCAATTCAATCCAATCCAAATATTACAGATATTAATGATGAATGAGGGAAGTTACGCAAACTACAAGCTTTGTCAATTCAGCCCAGAAATTAGGCAACTGTAGGCTAATGAGATAAAATTAACTATCAACAGGTGTACACTAGTTGTTTCGCCTAATAACCAAGCTACGGTCTACGTGTCTGATAAACTTAAATACGATCTATTCGATAGTCTTCGTGATTTTTAATTTAAATCTCGATTACTTCAAAGTTATTCTTTCTTTCATCCTTAGATGACTAACGTAAAACTGTAAGAATAGGTAATGGTAAAAATGGTGCCATCGTGATGATCCAAGAAGTTTAAAAAAAATAAGGTACCTATGGCATTATTGTAAACAAGTTGCTTGTATAATAGTCACCGTAAAATTGTAGAAACTGTCAGATTATAATATAACGACGGCAGATTACAGACTAACCTAACCTACCTACTAGATACTTATAATCTGACGGGGTCGAAAAATTTATAGTGATATATTAAATATTATAAAACTTAAAAGATCAACATTTCTGAAGAGAAAACTTCTTCTGGCGCACCACATACAATTCATCCGTGGGCTGTGAATTAAGCTCAAGTGTCACGTTCATAAACGAAAGAAATCTTCGGGTAAAATCTAGATGACCATGGTCATGTTATGGCCACGCCTTCCAGGGTCACCCGCGTAGTTTCCAAAGTAAGCTATCAAATTCTGAGTGAAAATTAGTTTTCACTTTTATCGGCAATCCCTATGACTGCTTTCTTTTGTAATTTTGGGCTAATTTTAAGTTGAATGAACATACCCCTTCAGATTTGGGCATCATGGTGTTACTGCTGTCATATTCATCGTCGCTGTCTTCCTTCTTCATCCTCTTGACGCTGGCATCGGTATCGCTGCCCGACATCTTGCGCTTGGATTCTATGGACAACTTCAGGCCAGCCTTTATTAATTCCGAACACGTCTGGAAAAGGAAATTATTTAATTTATAGCAAACAATAAGGGGTGTTCTGCCTGAAATGCAACTTTCAAACCCTTAAAATACTTTTTTCGCAATATAAAGTTGCCTGTGTCAATTCACAAGTGTAACAAACAGACATATAGTTAATTTTGTAGTTACACATACATAAGTAGGGATCAATGTTGTTGTATCCAGAAGTCGATACATATTAAAGTCATGTACCGCCTTATTATCAAATTTGCCCTAAGCTCAATTTTATCTCTTTGGATTCGTTTACGCCACAAAAATTCTTTTTTAACCCCCGACCAAAAAAAGGGGTGTTATAAGTTTGACGTCGATGTCTGTCTGTCTGTCTGTCTGTCTGTCTGTGTGTGTGTCTGTCTGTGGCACCGTAGAGCTCAAACGGATGGGCCGATTTCAATGCGTTTTTTTTATTCGAAGGTTGATTTACATGCGGATGTTCTTAGCTATGTTTGGTTAATATCGATTCAAGAAGGCCGCCTCCACAAAATGGCGGACTAAATATTTCTTTACAACCTACCTCAATATGGGTATCAAATGAAAGGGCTTGAGCAGTAGAATACAATACATAATAACAAATTTCAAATCCAAGATGGCCGCCACCACAAAATGGCGAATTATATTATTTTTTTCACTACTGTCACAATATGGGTATCAAATGAAAGGGCTTGACTAGTAGAATACTTTGCACTGTGACAAATTTCAAATCCAAGATGACCGCTACCACAAAATGGCGAAATACATTTATTTTTTCACAACTCCCTTAATATGGGTATCAAATGAAAGAGCGTGACTAGTAAAATGTTGTACAGATAACAAATCCGAGGTAGTCGAGGGTTAATCAAAATTTTTAATTTTGTTCTTGTTTTTTAATTTGAAAACTTGTTTAGCCGTTTTGAGCACTTTATGGTACGAGAAAATTTTAGGGGTTCGCGTTACCGATAAGATAATTTAGCGGTGTATCGTCGGAGAGGCAGCGGAGCAGCGGAATAAAACGTGCGCGTTAGACGCTGTTGAAATGAAATCTTCTGAATTCGCTTTACCGATTTGCCTGATAGCAGTAGGTCGTTATACCTGTACGCTATAAGTACGTATATGTATTAGTCCTGTTTAATACTCTAATTCCAAGTTAAAATCTATCGGCAGTCTCTATAGCTGCAATTTCTTTTATAGCGCCTTGAGGTTCTATTAAAATAGGCAAGTTTTTGGCTCTCGTAAGCCTTGAGTAAATGATTTGTCCTCTACGTATATGTACATACAATACTTCCTTGTATTGTACTCGTACCGATGAATGGATTATTTTCATAGAAGACGGCTAATAGTTGTTAATTAAAACAGCGTAGTTATTAATAGATTATTTAATCAATGCTTTGAATCTAGCGTGCTTACAATTGCCTACTCGGTTCTCCATTCATAACAAAATATTTAAATAGCTTTATAATGTACATTCAAAAATCACAATGCTTGTTCAATGAATGTAAATCAAATCATAAATATATAACGTTACAGAGATCGCATTTGCACTTGCAATAAATTTGAATTTTATTTGAATTCTAATTGTCACGTCAAGCGTAACAAACGTTTTTTTGCGTCACGTCATTTTTCACGTGACGTGAAAAATTATCAATTTTATGTCAATTTTCAAAAGATTTCCAATCCAGGTTAATTTTCTTAATCGTTTATTTATTCTAAGTTTAACATATTATTATCATACTTGCATGAATTTTACCATACATATTTATCAGAGGCAAGTTTGTTGCAGGAATATTTTTTTTGTGGGTAGGTTTGTCTCATTCAAGTAGGTATAAACTGCGACTGTCGCGGGACGCTCTTATCATAGGCTAGTATAAAAATATTACGTTTACATACTAGGAAATCAATACCTAGAGACAAAGTAAACAACTAAGAAAGGAATTTACTAAATTCGTCATTATTATTAACAATGCAATGTACCCGTTCCGCGTGATTTACACCGTGTTTGTTAAAAAACATCTATGAACATTGAGTAGTTATTTTGCACACTCGTATAAAATTCTGCGTGTCGGGTGTAAATAAGTATGTACCTATCTCATAAATTCGTAACTTTAGCTTTGTCGTGTAATTTAAAAAAAAAATTCATTGTAGTTGAGTACGCTTTTAACGAGTGTTTTTTAGTTAAACACTATAACTATAACTAATAATATAATTACATTAGTGAATTGTATACCACGATAGGTTGGCCAGAGTTCCTACAAAATTGACACCATCGACTAATCCAAGTTCGTACTCCAACGAGCTCGGAGCGTTTTAAAAATACTGGACGATGGAAGATCAAAACCGGATTAAATGGAGGGAATTAGAGAAGACCTTCGCCTAGCAGTAAAATAACTGAGGTAAATAAAAAAAAAGTACAACATGTCTCTCAGATTAGTGTATACAATCTGCGTAATCCTCTACAATCAGTTCACTAGGAACCTCTATTATCAGGTATATTAGCATGTGGGCTGTACACGGATGTTTACCGTAGGCAATGGGCGTGTATCGAAGATCACACAGAATTAACATTTCTCAGTCGTGCATTATTTTTTCATACCTGTGATTCACGGCCACTTCACCTTGATTGGACCGTGATGATCCATCCAAGGTCGAACCTATTCAACTACCTACTCGACATAAATGCAATTCCAACGTATTGCAGAAAAAATAATCAACGGCAATGATGAATGTGGAATTATAGAATTCGTATTTATTTTTCTCACATTTACACGTCCGCCTATTGTATAGGCCAGTTTACATTTATGCCAACGAACGAGACAAAAAGCGCGCTTCTATTCATAAGTAATAACTATAATTTGAATACGAGGTCAAAGGAAACTTATTTATGCATTTTGCGCATTTACCAATGTTTTTCTTTAAACCACAAGATCCGGACGTATAATTCAATTGTTTGAAATCAGATTTATGGGGTTCTTTGGAAGGAAAAACCTCACAAGATTATCTTTACTAATATTACCCAGAGAGAACGCAGATTGTGTAGTTCTGTGTTTATTTGTAAAGTAGTCTTTGGAACCACAGCACCAATATCAAAATTGAATAGGTACTATTTGAGAGGTATAGTCCAGAGATATACTCCAGGTGGACTTAACACACTAATATTGCAAAAGCGAAAGGCTATGGATTTGTAGGTGTGTCTAACTGTTCTGACGTAGGTATGTCTGAATCGTAAGAACGAATTTTAATGAAATTAAATACGTAGTAATTACATTGCCTGGATTAACACGTGGCTACTTTTAATCACGAAAAAGTAAGTGGTTGTTATAACACGAGATGTATTTATTTTGACATGAGATCTATATTTTTGCCAATTGTGTTACTGTCAAGCAGTACTTAATGCGAAAAAAATGAGATCTTGACAAAGTAATATATAAGTCAATGGATCTTGAGTACTTTTCGAACCATCCTTCGCCTGCCTAACTAAAGTCTATATCTCTTTATTTCTCTGTAATTTGAGATAAAAATGAAGAGAGAATAATATCAAATCTAGGACCATTTTCAGGTGGGCGGTAAGACCCCCAGGACGAAAACGGCATGGAGCTCTAGTGTAATTTAATTCTATGTTAAGACCGCTATTATTCATCGATCTATCATCCTTAATCCTACAAAGTAATTAATACTGGTTGTATTGAGTAAATTAGATATATGGCCCTGAACAGTTTTTATAGGTTACCTACTCCTCCACTAAGATTGTAGCTGTTACAATCGACATTGGTTTTAGTGTGAGTACAAACTATTGAGCTTCTGTTTAATCAGACATCTTCAAAATTCTATATGAATTTCCTGTTATGTTTCTTCAACAAGTTCCTACATATGTAGGTATTTAGAGGGGAAATCAAGGACTGATTTGAATGGCGTTAAAAGTCATTATATTTGAAAAACATCCCTGGTTTAAAAAAATGTGGATTGGGACTGTGAATGGTGCGATGTTAGATAGATATATAGATACACTCTTTATTGCACTTAACAAAACAAACAACTTGTTGACACTTAATGTTCTTGTATGATACTATGAAATGCATATGGCATGGCTAGGAAGCAGTATGCAAAAGTGTCTACCACTTTTACATAAAAGAGTTCTTGACTTAGTTTAGATGACTGACCTCGAGGCTTAGTGGGTAGTAACTCTGCCTGCTTAGCCGGGGTTCGATTCCCACCCAGTGCAAATATTTGTGTGATGAATTAAAATATTTGTACAGTGTCTGGGTGATTCTATGTATAATGAGTATGTATTTACAACTATATACGAGTAAGTATTATATCAGCTATTTGGCCACAAGCTTTTAGTTTGGGGTTAGATGGTGTCGTGTGTGGATTGTCCACCAATATTTTATTTATTTAATATACAGCAATGGAATTGTGTTTTCATGAGATAAAGTGGCAATACGATTAATGTAATAAAATCTGATCTGAAAGCCTGATGGTAACAGACAAAGCCGCAGTATCTTGAACACGAAAAGGGTTAATTGCTGTATAGCACTTTACTGTCAATCAAACATATATATCCACAGAACATATTTATATCATCAAAATACCGCGTGGTGGCTGAATATCTGGTAATTAAACCACCTATGTCTAGCAGTGGACGTCTGCAGGTTGCAGATGAAACCCGTGGTAGTAACCTACTTCCCTAACATGATATCTTCAAAAGTATCCTATTGCTACTAAAATAGTATACGCTCGTAACATAAATATGAAGATAGTTACCTTCTGTATGCTTGGCGGAGTGCTAGAGGACGGTGAGGTGGCTGACGAACCATTGGACATTGAGGAGTTCGAGTCTTGTCCACATCCAGGCTGAAATTACAAAAGAATCCAGTTAAGTAATGCTCGCCTGGGAAATTAACATGTTATTAATATATATAAACTCGTTTTTAAGTATGTGCTGATAATGTTTGTTACTCTTTTAAGCAAAAAACCACTAAAATAATCTAGATGAAATTTGGCACATCGATACATGGTTTTGAATAAAACATTAGCTCATACTAAAACACATAAGCTACTTGTTATCCCGAAAAAAATATGGGATCGGGACCTAGACGAGTGAAACCGGGAAAGCTGCTAGTCTACAATAATTAGGACACTGTACGTATCTTTGTCTACTATCTTTGAAACTGTTGTGATGTGATGTCTATGATGGAACACGCTCGCCAAGGTGGAATTTGTTTAGTCTATTTTATGATTAGTCTATCTTAAGGCCGTCACAGACGTAGCTATAATATATATTTTCATATTTTCGTGACGTCAGCAAAATATACCGCAATATATTCATATTATGGCATATTAACACAGCAAGACATATTTTGAGTTTACAGTATGTTTCAACATTGTCTGAGCGCACGTCACGAGTCTTTTGAACTTTTTGACCCCCCGAAGCAATAACGACAAGGTGTTATAAGTTTAACATAACTGTGTTTGTGTTTGTAGCATCGTAGCTCCCAAACGGATGAACCGATTTAATCAGACCAAGACAACTAAAACGATCCCAGATTTGACGAAGTTTCGTCATTTCATGACAGAGTTCCTATGATGCATTTCAAGATCCATCATCAGATTTTGGTTAATATCGGGATAGGTGAAATTAATAAATATAAGCTTGTAAAACAACTCGTGAGGTATGCTCAGACAATGTTGAAACACGCTGTACATTCGAAATATGTCTTGCTATACCATAATTTATATTAATATGCCTAATATTTATTACGGTGTAGTTGGGTGACGTCACAAAAATATATATTATAGCTGCGTGTGTGGACACTCGAGGTTTTGTATAGAAAATATACGGAAATATGTCCAGCTATGAAATATGAAAATAAATATTAAAGCTACGTCTTTGACGGCCTTTAGTCGTGTAGCCGGATAGAGTTGATTTTCCTCTATTTATAAAAAATGACTATAAAATATAAAGTGGACGCTTAAAATTCCTAAATTCCGGAATGGAAAAATCGGAAACTCCGAGGAGATTTTAACACGAGATGTTCGAATTCCAAATTTTACTGAAACGTGTTCTGCGAACGAAATCTCTAATATAAGTAAAAACATATACATCTAAGTTACATCAGAACTGCGAATGAAGATACTACTTATCGCCTAATAGCATTCCACAAAAAAAATCGCTATAAAATACTTTTTTCCCACACTGAAAAGATCTATTTCCCTACCGATAAGGTCTATTTTCAGTAGTTTGTAGATTCAGATACATTTTGCACACTAATGTAATAATTTCCCATTCTGTTCTGAAAGCGGGAAGTGAGTCGTCGCGCGCTCAGCGCAACTAATGGATCTTTTCACACCTGGCTGACCGAGGACAGCTAGAGCCGCCGTGTTTTGTGAGTTTTTATGAATCTTATCTAGATTGACTCGAAATTCTGAGAGAAAGCGAGATAACCTGACTAAGTAGATGTTTTTTCCATGGTTAGACAAAAAAAATCGTTGGTTTGACATTCATACCAGTATTACTAGACAACTGTTTATTCCAGCACAAGTCTAAACGAAACTTAACGTACCTACTCGAGATAATATAAAATGTTATGGGAGAAATTGGGCAAACCAAAGGCTAAAAAAAAATATTTTATCAGTCCTGCCAAATAAGTTCACTTTGCGGTGCAACGGAATCAAAACAAATACGATACTATTTAAGATGATTTAAACTATGCCTTCTACTTATACTAGGTACTGAGACTTGCAATGAGAATGTGACATTTATACCTGAACAAATAGTTAGGAATAAATTAGATCCTGACCAAGTTAAAGGTCAGAAACAGACCTTGTAATGAAAAAAACACAACACAAACAAAAATCTTGAGGTTTTCAATTATGAAACGATAACAAAAGCAATATAAAGGTAACAAGTACAACGAGTCCATCGTTGTACACGCAAGAACTTCTGAAAATAGGAGACCCAAAATACATTTCAAATTTGGTCTTCACAATCTACTGGATATGACCCCGTAATTTCGGCTCTTCATTTACAACAGTCCTCAAATAGATATGGGCAATTAACTAATGTCCTATTGTCTCTTCACGCTCTAAATTCTGCCCCATTCATATCATTTCAGAGCAATAAAACTCATTCATGGAACTACTGAATATGTTTAATCTACTACAAATGGTTTGTATCTGTAGATAGAGGTATACGTTTGTGTGATGCGATAACTAATATAGATAGCAATATCAAGTGCAGTTGTGGCGCCTTCAAGTCTGCTTCTCAGCTGTGGATTCTGCATGGGTGCATGACCTCATGCAAGCTGGTCGTTATCAAATGTTTATACAGGAGAGGTGGTCACGTGACGGCGTTACGTGGCGTCCGACCAGCCGACACTTGGCTCGTCTCCAAATGCTTGTAACACTTATTTTATATGCTAGCCGACGCTCTCCGATGCGACCTAAGTGCTGCAAGGATCCTACGTGCATTGCTACCTCATTGTTCTGTGAAAGCGTCTAGGAATGAGCATTGCAAATATCGACGGTACGATAATTGGCAACAGTCTGCGAATTGTGAATACTATTTTTAGCTACAACAGGGTCTTTGGGCCTACATACTACACGATATATTTTATTCAATGCAAGTTCAACATGTTTAGTCATAGAGACAACGCTATTTCAGAGTACTAGGTTTCCATTATCACGTGTTTACATTATAATTAGTTTTCTTGTATAATAGTGAATCACTCGGAAGCAAAGCATCATTAATGCCGTATTGTTTGTCGCGGAATCAACGTTATCAATGAAGTTGATGAATAAGAATCATTGTTTACCTTAAATGTTGAGTTTTGATGGTACTGGTCCAGCTGGTCTAAAGGATTTGTCATGGTGATGACGTCGTTGACGATTTCTGGTGTCCGCAGGGTTGTAGTCCCCGAGGCGGACTCGGCAGATAGGAGGTTGATCATGTTGGAGCTTGCAAAGTTTACGTTGACACTCAGGTTGTACTGCCCTCCTTCTCCTTCAGTCCCCACCGCTGCTCCCGGCGATGGAGACGTGTCCTCGCACTTGATCGTCGGAACAGCTGAGCTCATGCTCGTAGAGTTCATTATATCCTTGTAAGGAGCCAGTTTCGCTTCTTTTTGGTAACGGTTCACAATAAAAACTATAGCACCTTAGCCTAAGATCACGGTTGCACTATCACTACCTTATCTAAATATCACTGCTTGTGGTAAACTTGTTTCGAATGGCACTTAATGTCTCTTGAACTAGAAGTCTTCACGGGTAGCGTTCGTTCACTGTTTTCCACCTGTAAAGAGAAGAAACATACGATTAATAAATCGTGCTATAGGTATTGATTTGGACGTGGGTACGGTAAGGATGTTCGTGTTATACTGTATAGGAAATTATACCTAGTTATCGTTGTTTCCAGCGGCCACTGAATCATTCCCATTAATCACTCTGATTTTAATTAGGAGTAACATGTGCGATATTGTGGGACTTTTGCAGAAATTCTGAGAAAACTGGAATCTGAGACAAAATCTGTTCAGTAGCAGCCGAAGGGCACAGTTTCGCAATTGGCCGATTCGGCGGAGTCGCGCTTTCGCAAGAGTGCATGCGGCTGGTTTTTAATTAGACCTATCCGAAGCCAGCGTGACCTCGGTGCCAGGATGCTTCTCCAATAAAACGCTTTTTTACAGGCCCCAATTGAACGCGAGCCATAAAATTTAAACTACGCGCTTTTTACGACGTATTTTAACGCTCTTCCGTGTACCGTGTCGCCTCCATTGTTCGCTGCGCGGTACGCTCACAGCGGGATTAGCAGACGCTCACAAGGACATGCATGGATTAAGCATTAACGAGCACACGATATCTGTGTTAGATGTAGACTACATTATGTGGAAATTAAGGCGTCGCTGGCGTATAATTAGGAGGCATTCGTGACTGAGCTATTCGTCAAACGGGAGCTAACTCTACTGACTCCATATATAGCATCTCGAAAGCTGTAGAGCGCCTTGACCCGGCGTGTATCTGTGTATCTCATATCTGTCGCACGTAAACACAATAAAGCACCGACACTGAGTAACCTAGTTGCGACGTTTGCTCATTCCACTCTCGAACTCCGAGGAAAATAAACTATGATCACAAAATATAGCGCCGGGTAGATACGGAGCCTCTTTGTCAAGGTTGCCTCAAATTCCAGGAATTTATATTAATTTATTCATACCGTTTTCCTAATTGCAATGAATAAATCATCTACATTACCGCAAATGTTTAGGTGTGATTATTAGTTTTATTGTTTTCGTCCGAATGTTTCGTTGTTATCCTATTCGAAACATCTTGTTTTTTTTATCAAATGTAATTAGCTATTAATTATTGTACCATTTAAATTATTGTACTCTTTTAACTTTCTCCTACGATAGATTGGGGAGTATATTTAATCAGTGTTTTGTTTTAACGTGAGTAGGTAAAGGCTTCAAATTAATTATTGATTAATTATTATTGTCGTAAGCCATGGTGGCAAGCCGAGAAATTTTAGTTTCAAAGTCACAACGACACAGATTCGAATCCCGCCTCTGAGTATGTTTCCAAGCCCAAATGAACATATTTATGTCATCACGACAGATTTTGACGGTGAAGGAAAACATTGTGAGAATATCGGCACGTTCCAAAAAAGACATCTTGAATCAACTGCTACCTTGCACTTGGCCAACCAGTTGGATTATAGCCTTCACTCAGGTGAGAGAAGGCTCTGAGTCTTAACAGTGGCAACATAAATTAAGCTGCTTATGTTATGTAGTTGTGAAGTCCATTATTTTAGAGGTCTATACTACTCGAATGCGCTGCTTACTTAGTAGGTATGTAAAGTTAAACCAGTTAGCTGACTATTTATCTTTCACGCACCTGCTCACATACGCAGACAAGTGTCCTATTCACAGTAACACACGTATTTCTAATGCAATGATGCAAAAAACGCCAGAGCGTCGAACGTTTGCGCAACTCAAATATCGCTATCGGCTTATTTGATGAGTAAACGCAGAACATCTGTTTAAATACGAAAACGCATGTGAGCCAGAGATTTTACGCTCCCACAATAAACATGTGTGTCTAATGGCGAAAGCGACAAAGTGGAAAAATAGAGAAAAGTTTATGATCAGACAACTAACCGTGGTAATTTATTAACAGCGCGTAGAAATGGAATAGAAGCCAAAAGAGTAAAATGAATTTGGAATGCTTATTTTAGTTTTAAAGCCACAGAATATTTAAGTGTCGTAATGGAGTGAATAAACCGTGTATAAATGTGTGGGCGCCAATAACTGCCTTATAGCGAATATGCAAATAACATTAGGTAGGACGTCCGTGCCCGAAAAGGGGGAAAGAAATAACGCTAATGTATCCGCTCGCTGTTGCGTGGGCTTTGGATTAGTTATTGATATAGCTAACTTTGTATTAGCACCTAAATATGTATATAGGTATACTAAGATTACAGTTCCTATCCAATAGTTATGAATATTTTCATTTTGGTGTATTATAATAATTTACAAGCGTTGCAAACATTAGAATGTATGTGTCATTAAAATTATGTGACCGAAATATCTTACCTACTGTAAGCCATGCCTGCCGATAACACCACAGCGATACGCAGCTATTGCAACATGAAGAGTCCAAATCAATACAAATCACTGCATTGCGCTCGTCACCCAGAGATGTAAGATGTTTAATCTTTATGCCCATTAATTTCATTGGAAACATTACCTTTCAAACCCGAATAGTAATGTTTACATACTGCTTGGCGATAGAATAACTGGCAAAGAATTCTACCAGTACAATTAATAAAGGTTTATCTCATGTCCTCTAATTTATCTGGAAACATTGCGCTCCAAAGTGGTGCACGATAGTATTATTTACACATTTTAATATTTGCCTATTACCGTTTGGTGATAGTACCTATACCTAATTGGAAAAAGTGTAGTATGTCCCCAGGAATCTACAAAGTATCCTACCACCATAAAGGTTATTCACGTGCGTCGTTTGGTTTAATACAGGAGGACTGCGTATTATTGTACCTCTAAAACAATTTCATGTATTTGTGATCTAAGAAAACAGTTGTAATTTACCTAATAGAAAATTGTTTTCTTTATCGCAATGTCTCTTCATCGCCATGCAAATAAGAAGTTTCTATGACACAAAGCTTTCTTCGCAATATCAACTTTCATGCAGTTTTGTAGCATAACACTAAGTTTCTCTAACGGTACATGTCAAAGAAGCAATAAAGTTATCTGCGTAGATCCTTACAGAATTGTAGGTAGATATTATTTCGCGAAGGATCCAATTACTATTTACGGGGTAAAGCGTTGGAGAGGAGCGAATCGCTATAAGTTTTCAAGGAAAGGGGGTCGAGTTGCACAGTTTTAAAAAGACATAAACGTATCGTTAAGTCACGGCAGTTACGCCGTTTCTGTTTTGATGCTGGAAAGAAATGGGTCACCTAGTTTGGACCGCGCCCGCTGCGTAGTACGGTTAATGCTTGTAGAGTTAATTGCATTTTTATGTGTCGATCTTTAATTAAGTAGGATTGTGTTGCCATTTCAGTTGTTGTTTGTTAAATCGTTCTTTTGTCTTGTTAGCAATGACTTACGATTTTTTCGACATTGTTTGATAAAAGAACATCAGATAAAAGTGCATTAATAAAATAAAGATTGTAGGTGTAAGACTCCTTTGTAGAGTCTACCTGGGAAGAACTTTGTCAGTTATTCTACCGTCATGAAGTAAGGTCTATTATATTTTATTAAGGGAGTTGGACAACTCATATAATAATTACATAATCGTAAATTTAAACTTTTAATACATCAAACACCTAGACATACTTAGAAGAAATATTCCTATTCATAACAGAATGTAGTACCCTGGGCAATTTTGTATCGAAACCACGACGAAGACGCACGAAGACAGTTGCTACTGAGATACAAAGTCGCACTTTTCTTGTTCGAAAACACCAAAACTTTTATTCGTCGACTTTGTACGTTAATCTTAAAAATGAGATGAGAAGTTTTTAACCTAAGTTCTTTAATAGCTTCATATATTAATTTACTCATACAGTTTTCTGAAAATATTCACCCATCTTCTTTTTGGGAAATTTAGGAAAATGGAAAATAATACCTATTATGAAACTTTAGTACTTAAGGAATTGTTGTCGCCTGTTTGTCTAGCTTTGTAACTTAGCATGACGTTTTTTACTTCATATTTATGAGACGTAAATTATCTTCCTTACAATCATGATGAACGACGTAACAAATGCTGTTCTACACAATAAGCAATAAAACAAATCTGAATCCATGTTCAGCGGCGGAGTGTAACCAGGATTTGATTCAGGGCCATACATTGAACAGATCCGACAATTAGACTTTTGATGTAATTGCGAATCGGGATTAAGATACTGAAATACACACAACACTTAAATAATAATATCAATTAAATAACAGTTTCGGTCGCTTCAACAACTAATTGTACCTACACAAGCATAAGCTGCCCACTGCATTGCCTTAACAGGGAGTCATGTACTACTTTGGTAAATAAGGAATTAAAGCCATTGGGTTGGTGGCAAACTCAAAGCAGTTGGGTTATTTTAAATAATGAATTAAATATAACAAAGATTACAGGGGTAATAACAATTTATGTCATACGACAAAATACGTGATAATGTTCACGGATCATCAATACTACATTGTATGCGTTTGTGTTTTATGTTATCTGTTTGTAATTTAGCTTCTTACATAGCTCGAAATTCTTAACAAAATTTGTAACTATATCAGATTTTAGGTTGTTCTTTTTTTGTATATGTTTCATATTTTGTTTCAATTATTATTCAGAAATTAATAATGTAATTTTTGTTTCAATGATTGGTATCTACGTACACGAAAAGGGGAGAATCCCCCCCATATCGCCCCTACCTACATGCGTCCACGTAAAGCCTCATTGTTATTCAACTGTAGAGGACGTAATTTTTTACTCTGCCGTGTCTGGCATTAGCACCAGCAAAACAATACCACTATACAATTTATGTATGGAACGGAAACAAAACATTTTAAAGTGCTCGAATTAAAGCACAAAAAATGTTAAACTCAGAATATAATTAAAAATTGGGGGCACTATTTCAATTCATACAAGTTAAGTTAACATACACGAACAAAATAAAACAAATGTTTAAAAAAATCCTCTGTACAGAAATACGTTGTTATCTTCTTGAGGTCAAAACGTCACGGAAAACAGTTTCAGACTATATGTGCTCTATATATCAATTTTAAGACCACTTTCTTCTATAAATGTAATTGAATCAAAGAAAAAAAAAATTGGTTGCCTGTAAAGTCGGTATACGGGCGAAAGTTTTACGTGACAACGATTTTGAGTGGTAAAATAATTTTACGGAAGGGACGCGTGCCTTTCACATTTTATGTCTGTCTCTCTCGCTCTTAGGCGGGCTAACCATGCCCGAGTGGAAGGGACGCGTGCCTCTCACTCGCTCTCGTTGTGAGTGCATAACGTGAGCGGAGCGTAACGCAGTTTCTTGAAGTGTCACCCGGCAAACCAATTTATAAGACGTTGTCACGTCAAAAAAAACTAATCCTATGCTTTTGAAAATATACAAATTAAGTATTTCGTGCCTTAATTTTAAACAAACAAAGAATTATAATCTAAACCTCGAAATAGTCCACGGCGCCATTATACAACAATGGCAAAGATCACACGATTAATCTAGAAATGCCGTGCCACGAAAAGGACGTTCGTACCATCAATAAAACTGTCAAGCTGGACTGACATTAATAAAACTGTCAAGCTAATCGCGATTGTGTAAAATGCTTGACTGACTCAGGCGAATTGCATTGATCAAGTCTACATTGTTGATTTGCTTTATCGTTTTGGCTACTACTATTTAGAATGTGCAATAAATTACAGAATACGAGTATATACTCTAACTCACAACACAACTTAACATGTACCGAGATTGCCTACGCAACTAATTACATCGTCTGTAATTTTGCAGAACCAAAAAGGATTTCTGTAACTAAAAAGTACAATCAATGAAATGAATTGCTTAGTTGCGAAATGGGAATCAGTTAATATATATACCAGCATCGTGTCATTACGAAGGCGAAGTTCGACAGAGAAAAAACACATTACAAGCCAACATTTTTGTAGAGGTTCAAAAATTGCAATTGCATCGGTTTGTTCGCGTATTCAACGTATATTTTAGTTCGTCATTTCTAGCTTTTGATATAGCAAAATCTTCGAAACTATCTGTTAAACTAAATTTAAAAATTATGTATTCAAAATATCTACTAAAAAATCTTGTACGTTGGTTGAATGAAAGTTTTCTTTTGTCATTTCTAATATTCTTGAAAGTGTACCGATTATTAGAAATTCGATATGGTTAATCAATAAAGAATGTTAATAAAGTTCTTTTAAGGTTTTAATGAAACCTCAACTCCTCGGGCGTTAAGATAATTCGAATCGATTTTATGATCACTCTACCAATAAGGTCAATGCCAATTTATATTTCTATTTTATTTATCGGTTTTAGGAAAACGTAACTGTAAGCTAAACATCAATTAAATGAAATCACTGTTAGATTTTGTAAATATTTGTTTTTGTTACTCGATCATTTAATTAAATCAAGCAAATATATGTAGGTAATTTGTTTAAATATGAGGGTTGTATCAAAAAGTACTTCATATACCTTTTGTCAAATGAAGTATTTTTTCTGTATCCTTAGTTCACCTTGGGCATGATTTTACAATATACATAAAACCTACCTAACCAACGTTACGTATCCAACGTATTTCCAAACTTCATGATTCTAGGTATATTTAAACGAAATATAATTTCAATACATTTTAGCTATAACCTATTTATTCTATTATGGATATCAAAAAAGTTGGCAAATTAAATGGATATGGATATTTACAAACGTTAATGTTTGTATGTCTTGTTGCGTGAGAACGGAACGGGTGAGTTTCAAATTTGGAACTCAAATATAATAGCTCAAAAGTTATTTATATTTTTATCCAGTAATGTAGAGTTCCTATGAGGATACTTCTTTTTGAAATTTTAAACAAACGAACTGTATATGTACATCTATCCAAAAATTTAATCCTTGAGCCGTTTTTCTTTCATTCTGTATATTTTCAATATTATTTGAGTGGGTATACTATTATTGCTCTGCAGAAAGGTGCGGGATTTCCCAAGTGGGTTTCCTCATGATCCATTTCTACCAAATTATGTTTCCAAAACTATTTTTAATTTCTAGAGTATCTTTACAGTTTACACCAATGCTAACTTCACTGAATGTGTTGTATAGAGTTGGACATTTTTCTCATGTTTAATAAAAGAGATGATAATCTCTTATGTTATGTCTTATGTTTCTAAGTTTTGGTACTTACATATTTTTTGCCTACAGTCTGATAAAGTCCAATCAACTGTGGTTAAAATTAAAGTTACTTTGCCCTCAGCGAAATGGCTTTCAATCATTAACCCGTCCACAAAAACTTGTACTGGCAACTTTTTTTTCCAAATCAAAGCGCAGAAAAAAAAGAAAACGAGTTCTTTATTTAGCGTGGCAACAGATTCGGCCGTCCTTGACACTCGGCAGCGGGCAAAAACTATCGGCACCGAGAGCACAGAATATTAAGCAGTTGGTTCGGCCGCAATTTCGGCGCGTCTCGCTCGGTGGGTGTGTTCCATGTAGATACGAGAACGCACACATGTAAGCGGAATCCCATGCCATAGATCAAAGACAGATATTATTTGCAGAAGTGCCATTTGAGCGAGTCATTGCCGACATGAAAAGACAATAGAGTTAAGATTAACTTAAACGCAGTTGACGTATTAAATACTACGTAAAATTCTCAACATCTAATCTAACTCGTGAAATTGTAATCTCACGGTAGGTTAGGTTGGTTTATAATTTATATAATCAGTAGATTATAATCTGAGGTTTTTAAAATTTTATAGCGACATAAATGTATACATTTATATATAGAGGTATATACTCGTAGGTCATATATAGGTTATGCTAACTGGTTCTATTTTTTGCTATTTATGTCCCGATAAATCGTCAATTAGCTTTTATATTAAGTATATTTCGCTACATTATAGAACTCGTTAGATATTTATACACAATCTAATCTATAAGGAGTTAATGAAATAACAACACTAACACGTAACACAAATTCGTGTGTGCCTTTTAGTCCTGAGTTATGTCGAAATAGTTGTTGAAAAATTGTGTACTGATCATATAAAATGTGGTTGAAAAAAAACAACACTGTATCTCAATTTAGAGGTCAGCAATATAGCCCAATTTGTACCAATTCGGAGGACGCCCACACAGACCGTAATCTAAAATTAAACAATTTAAACTACTCGGAGGCCCTCACGATGTCAATAAAATATAAAATTACGATTTTTTGCCTGTGCGAAGTTCATTCTAGATCTCTACCTATTATGTTACATATTTTTGTATTTAATCGATTCTTGATTTCCATCGTCAATGTCACTGCGCGGCGGCAAGAATCTTTTAACTTTACAGTTCATGAGTAGGTACAATTTACGACAAGACTAAATCGAATCTCATCTCCATTATAGCTGTTATGTTATGATGGCAATAAAATATTGCAATTTGCAATAAAAATATTTAAAAAAATCAAAGTCATTCATTGAATGCGAATTAATAAAATATGCCAAGCAATTGCAACTCAGTCGTGGACCTTGGGTAAACGTTCGCACATTCGAGCTTTTAATGCAAACTTACTTGTACAATTACAGATTATGAATGAATGATTTTCAATGCCTTAAGGCAGACATTACTCGATAAAGTAATTGCTGTATTGTCTTTCGCTCTAAGTGGGTTAATAGGGCTGTCACTTGCTAATGTTGTTTATTCCCTTAAGTAGCTATGTTTGAATCTTATTATTTATTTGCTTTAAATCAATTAAGTCACCGTAAGTCAACATAAACTGTCATAGTTTAAGTTGTATACCAACTAAAATAGCTTAGTTAAGTTATTCTTAGTTTATTAGATTCATAAATACCTATGAAGGTTTTCACACAAAGATACATACCACCATTAAATTGTTCTTCTGTGAACAAGAGTGATAAATCCATGACTTTAAGTAATAACATTATTTATTCAAAGTAGGTAGTGTCCTTTCTGACACCATACACATTCTATAGCACATATTTATAGATAGGTATATTTACTAAACACAGCGGCGCCACAACAAAATATAAGTAAACCACGTACATACATAGATATCTAATGTATGTAGGTACGTGTTTGAATGTGTGCGAGGAACAAAGGAAGTGCGGCAAGGTAATGTATTGTTTCTTTGGTACCGAGTCTGCCGAATTGTAGACCGATTTGCAATGCAAAATTACGTATTAAGCACCCACACAGCTATGGCTCGAAAGTCACTCAGGTATCAAGTTTAAGGTTAATAACTTGTGATAAAGCCAATAACAACACCTACAGGATAAATTGTATACTTTACAACTAAAATGCTAATGTACCCGTTTAATTCATTTTAGGGATATTTTCAACGAAACCAAATTTACCTAAATGAAAAATTATGTTTCTGATCAATTCCATTTAATGAATTTGATTATCACAAAATTCTGGAATTACTCAAGCTAGGTACCTATTTCAGGAAAAAAATTAATGAACGTACCTAGAAATGTAACGAGTGTACTTTTATCAATTCCTAATAAGGCGTTTTCATTATGACATAAAGGAGCGATAAATTGGTACAAATTATACCTATTGTATGCTTATCAAATCTGTGTAACAAAATGAAGCAAAACGACACCTTATATAAGGGCAGGGTTGATGACGAAAGAGGAGTGAGGACTACACTCATCAGTGGAATAGAGAAGGAAAGAGAAAAAGAGAGATGGAATGATGATGAAGGAAGCTGACAAAATGTACATGAAACGTAATAGTCTGTCTATCTTTAAACGTTATAGCAATTAATAAGCCCGCCAAATATGTAAGACATTGTCTCCCTAGTTACTATTCAGTTCTATTGTTAAGAACACATTCTTAACCTTCACCGATTTTACATAGATATTATTAATCGACAAGAATTTACATTTAACACAGCTCACGACCGACGCATCTGATTTGAAACTAAACGCGATAGACGGTTACTTAATGAGCATTTTATATTTATCTATTCTCCATGATCTCTGCCCACGAACGCCCTTTATATTGTGTACCTATGTGATATTTTTTTAAATTGAGGAGCTCGTGAATAGAACCTGATTTGCATCAAACAATATTATTTATTTAAAGTAGTCACATATTTCACACTATTTAGAGAGTGAAATCCTTAAGACTCTGAATAGCGCCAACTGCCACTTTTTAAACACACATTTAACAACATGAATATGGTTTGAGACTTTTAGTAAAATATATGTTATTCTTGAACATATTTATTAGGTAACCTATTATATCAAAACATATAAAATCTATCAACAATGAGGAGTTTTCAGATGGTTGATAAATGTTTTATTGAAATATTTATGTGCCTAAATGTTAACTCACACTATTTTCATTCAGCGTTAAATCCGAATTTCAAGAAAGACGTCTTTCGTGAACGTGGCCAACATGGCGTGAATATGGCTAACGTGGTGGATAATGACTTTGAACCTCTCGTTTTTTGGGAAGACCCTAAGTCGCAGCAGTAGGAACACGTAGTGGATTGTTTTTGTGAATAAGGAGGCGTTTGTCAATAACATATTACGAGACAGTTGTTACATATTTCAAATCACGATAATAAATCAATCCTGCGACAAAAACGCAATTACAATAAATAAACAATCAATCAAAGCAATTCAAACTTGTAACCTCTAAATCAATTATCAGACAAAATAGACCATCAGCTACAAAAAACCATTCTGCCAGGTCCAGAAATTGATCAAACTTAGAAAAAAACACAACTAAACATTTGAAATGCATAAACATAATTTAGGTACCTATTCTAGTTAGATATTTAGTACAAATACCCGCAAAAAAATCCTAATCTTAGCTCCTGCCCTAAAATTAGATATAATAAAGTATGAAAAATTCTTCAGTACAACATGATGTATCCTTATAACCCGTTACCTAATGAACTACAATAGAAATATCAATTATAAAAATGCTTTTAAAAACTAGAATAAGTATGTACTAAATTGAAAAAATGTACTACTTTTTTTTTACAAATTTTACCAATACTTATTTGGACGCCTACTTGGTTAAAAACGTTACGTTTCATTAATAGTTTAAAAAAAATACGCAGCTCTATATACGTTTGTAAGATAAATCTTAATATTCACAATGACCTACGGGGTTTTAAGTGTATTATACAGTAATATAGCAATTTACTCACTTATTCATTAACATGCAACTTTAAGCCTTAAATATCAACATTGTTTGAAACCGCAATTTGAACACAACACTGTATATCACATACGGAAAACTGCAACAATATAGGAACGCAATGAACGACGTGCACTCCTCAACACGACCTCGCTCATTTTACGACAGGAAACCAATAAAAAGATAATACCTGGACACTACAAAGAGCTTAGTTAATTACATAGCTCTAAACTCACGTACACCATACACCTGCTATACCTACGTAGTGCTTACGTATTTGTAAATATATTACTATTTAGATTAGTTTACAAGGTGTTAGAAACTTTAGGCAGTAGTTATTGCGCTGCGTTGGAGTTCGGTTTAAACGGGAGAAATTAAAAGCGTAGCCTTTATTAACAAAACAAAATTACAATTAGAACTACACTATACTACATACCTAACTAGTACTACTTACACTAAGCATATCTGAATTATCCATAGAATTTAATGGATAATTCAAATATGCTTAATATGATTTAAAGATAATCAAACTTGAAAACTAAGATGAAAATTGAAAATGATGTTTTTTTTATATAGAAAGAGTGACAAACAAGCAGACAGCTCAGGTGATAATGAGTGATAACTGTCGCTTTTAGACATGTGCAACAGTGATGTTAACGATTCTTTACCAACCTGGAAACGTGCTTAAAGATTACGTAAAGCGACTACAACTAGAGATAACGAAAATCAGAGATAACTTCGAACACGTCGGGTCAGAAAATTGATATTGTAATTGTTGAACATTGTCTACAAGCTTCGGAAAACATACATACAGCTCCAAAGAAAAGTTTGGTGGTCAGTAAAGATAGATCACACGAGGCCAACTGGGATGAACCCTTAAAAACGGTACTTACTAAATTTTAATTACATACTTTTTATCCCCCTAAAAGTTATTCTCGTGATTAGGTTTCCGTGATATAAATATACTGTAATATCTACTATACAATATATATATTATATATACACTATGATAACATTTTTTTATAATATTGAGTGACAAGACGAACAGGACATTTGCCTGTTAGTAAGCAACAGGCCTGCCCATAACAGCACAGAGTCACGCAGCAGTTGGAAGTGTCCAAACTATAACCTAGCACATACTGCGCTCATCACCCAGAGATATAAGATGTCTTATCTCCAAGCCATGTAATTTCACTGGAAACATGGCCCTTCAAACCGAAACTCATCGAATACAAACGCTATTCGTTCTCGTCTACTGATAACTTCGAAAAAACATATTGAAACTATGTGTGCGTTACACAACGTAAGTAACCACATATCTGGTACCAATGTGCTTTATGTTCGGATGAAGTTAATCATGATGTCGCCAAGGTCGTGCTAGTGCAGCTAATCTGTCGGAAATGAGTTGTCGTTATAGAAAATAGCAATTGTTGTTGAACAACCTCTTGTTCGAGATTGCCTAGAAATACGTATTGATGCAGCACTCCGTTTGTACTTTGTGTTTTTGTGACAGATACTATTTACATCAGCAATCTGGCATCTATAGTATACACTTGACTTAGTTTGAGGCGGCATGGTGCTATGTAAAAAAGTGTTAACAATGAATTTCAGATATTTGTATGACTAACCCAAACCGTCCTACTGTTGGCAAGAGCATATATTATTTTCGCTCGTTTCAGATTCAGCCTGATCTACAAGCCTTGTTGGACCAGTTATCTTGTCAAAAACGAAAACATCTATTTCTTATTGCCTTGGACGAGTACTTTACATCTTTTTATTATTTAAGTTTATTTTCATTACTGTCAAATTTGCTCTGCATTCCGAGTACAATGTAATATCTTATTTTTATTGCCGGGAGCCTAAGATACAGGCGTAGCTTAGTTTGGGGCCCACCGGACAAACTGCCGAGCTACAATAGGATTAAACATTTATAGAATGTGCTTTAATTTAAGGATAACTAATGTAATATATAGTGTTTTGGTGAATAAATGACTTATCTTTGCCCAGCTCTGTTATTCGTCTGAATCATATGTTCTAGTAGACTATCAATGCTACCCCAGAAAATATCGCTGTAAGTCTGCCATTAATGGCAACAGTTTCAATGCTTGGTAGAACGCATCTTATGTTTGTATCTGATGATAAAAATAAATTTAATAACGCTCGAGTGGTTTTGAATTTAACATTGTATTTATCAGCATACTATAAAATTATGTGTATATTTTAAACTGGAGAATACACATGCATTTCCCTAAAAATAATTCTGATGGCGCCCATGTTTGTACGATATTGTTTTTAAGCTTTCGCGATTTGAACACATAATGTCAGTCTTCTCGTGACCACGGCGGTTGTAACGCTGCCGAAACGTCGAGGTATTTAAACAATGAATTAAATCGTGATTAAGTCCTGTACATTATAAACATTACATGTTTGTACGAATCTATGTATGTTATAGTTACAGGCGACATACGATGATGTAAGAATACCCATTCTATGTCAACTTGAAAACTGGTTAAGCCGATAAATATGAATTGTTAACCGAAAACAGCTATACCGAACTTCGGTAAACATTTATATAGTCGTGGTTAAGTGGCGGAATGTCACCGCCCATTACACATACTCAACATTGAACAACAATGAAATATAGTGTAATATTTTGAGCCCTATAAGATATCGGTATCGTATTTTAATGTCTTTAAAATATATTTTCTAACAACCTTATTATTTATATATTATAATATACCTATGGCAGTTGGCGTTAGATGGCATCTACTGTGTACTGGACTTTAGACTAGCGAGCGTAGAAAAGCAGGACTCTACTAACCTAAGCTACTGTAAAGCATACCTGAACGCATTATCTGCATAACAGTTTTTGGTTTTTGTTGTGTGGTTGTAGATACTGAGTCTATTATCACTGAGTATAGCAGAACCGTCTCTGAATCCCTAAATGTTAGCATTTTAGTAGAAAAAAGTTATAATTAATTGTGGGAAATTTAGTACCTATGTAAAAAAACAATTGAAACACGTTTCCATAATAATAAAGCAACATAACGATAAAAAAGTAGACATCTTATAATATCTCATCTGAGATGGTGTTGTACAGGTTTAATGGACGAAAACTCTTGAGAAATCCATGATAAACTGTTTGCTTTTTTGATAATCAGCTAATAATGTTAAATTGAACGTAAATTGAATACATTATTATAGCTAAGTGCAGTGTAAAATAACGGAAAACACAAATGGAGATCACTTTACGTTTTAGACGGTTACAGGAAAACTTGGCCACTTCACGATTAGTGAAGGTTAATAAATCATTATTTTAAATGTTCATACGAACAATGCTAGGTTGTTTGTTGCTAATTACTACTATATACAAGAGTGGTGCGGTTATTTTGTACGTACATACTCGTGTAGATATTGTTTTTATCGTTTGCTTTTTTTACAGTATAGAGTTCCAATATGAGCAGGACATGTGCCTGCCACATACAACAACAAAGTAACACGAACGAACAGCTGGAACACGAAGAGGCCAAATCATTGCCGAGCACTGCACTGCGCTCATCACCTAAAGATCTAAGAAATTATATCTCTAAGTTCTGCTTGTCTTGTTTTCTAGTTAACGTAACTTTCAGATTATGAAACAATTGTTATAACCTGCTCAGTAGTGCAAACTTTTTGGTAATAAATACTGAATACATAGTACATTAAGAACTTTATTCATTTTATTTCCCTATAATTATGAGTATATACCTACAAAATTCGACTCGTATGCATAAGTCCATCTAATACATATATAAAATAAATATTAACTACTAGGGAAAGAACAGATCCTGAATTAACTCAAGGAATATATAGTGTCATCTAAATTTAAAAATAAAATTTTATAAGAGAAAATAAACGTAGAATTAAGGTGTTTAAACTTAAATCTTAACAAAGTACCAACCACTTCCTCGCATAAACAATGCAAAGTGTCTCTTAACTTGGACTCACAAACGATGCCCCTAACGGAACGTACAAGTAAGGTTGAAGTAGGCTGCGCAGGAGTCGTTACTTAGCCTACTTTACGGCTTAAAGAAATTTCTTTGGGCAGTTTTGGAAGATCCTCATTTGAATAACAATGTAAAATGCATTTAAAGATCATATACAATTTATGTCGACTAATCAAATATTAATCCTACTAGCTGACCCGGCGAACTTTGTTCCGCCTTAATGGCAATAAATAAGCAGATTGTGTTTTTTTTTTATTGGAAAAAATACAAAAAAAAATTAAATAACTACAAAAATCATTCATTATTATTTCGTATTTTAGTACATAGGTTGCTCTTCACTTAAGCACCTTGTGATACACGACATTTTTGTTTTATTATCAGGCGCAAAAACAAACAACGCAGATGGTCTTCCCACCCGTGAACACGCCACGTATAATTGACCATGGGAAAAACATGAATGTTCTAGATTTAAACCACAAACTTTTAAGGATTGGCCTTGTGATTTGTTGATGGTCATGGCAAATGCAAGACGTATCGGAAATTGAAGTCTTTTAAATTCAAACGGCATGTCGGTTGGGATCATCGGATCCTCGGAATGAGAACTTCCTCACCTTTGAATTTTCCTATCATTATCGTAGCGTAAATTACATTGTTCATCAATTTACTAATCACCAAACGCGTACCGTTGCACAGTTTTGGTTGGTTTATGTTTCGAAGCATGATTACTACGGAGCCAACCTTTAGGCGTAAATTGTGCGGTGGTAAGCCAGGCACGTCCAAAGAGTTTAAAAATTCAATTGGATAGTTGGTGGCTTCATCTTCATTTGTGACGCAGTCAATAGATTTGAATGAATGCATTGTTCCAATGATTTTATTTTGAATTATGTAGTTCAGGTCATCTACGTCTTTATTCTTAGCCGCTAAAATTGCTCGCTCACTCAACCATTCATTATTTTTGTAGTTAGAAATAATATTTGGAAATACATTGTTGATAAGTTCGTCTTTTGATGAGACAAAATTACAGAAATTATTTGAAATGATATTAATCCGCTTGATTCATCGACAGGTACTTGACCATTACCGATAGTCAGCAATTGCTCCGAGAAATCTTCAGCAGATGTATCATTAAGCAATGTAACTCTCATGTTTGTTGTCAGCTGCAGTTTCTTCACATAGCGCCATAGATTTGACGATTTGAGGCAAGCGTTTATTTCGTCGGCAGCCGTTGATCTTGGAATTACTGGCAGTATTTGGCGGAAATCGCCAGACAGTAAAACCATTGCTCCTCCAAAACATCTCGAGTCATTGCGTAAATCTTTTAAAGTTCGGTTAAGTGCTTCTAATGCACGTTTATGCGCCATTGTGCATTCGTCCCAGATTATGATTTTCGTTGCCGCTAAAACTTTGGCCATTGCTGAGTGTTTTGCAATATTACACGTTGGTTCTTCAATAGTTTGAAGATTTAACGGTAATTTGAATGCTGAATGAGCCGTACGGCATCCTTCTAACAATGTGGCTGCTATTCCAGAAGAAGCAACTGCAACAGCTATGTTGGATCTCGACCGAACAGTTGCTAAAACTAATGACATAAGGAATGTCTTGCCAGTTCCACCAGGGGCATCTAGGAAATATAAACCACAATTTTCATCAGCGATTGCCTTCATTAAAGTATCATAAACTTCCTTTTGTTGGTAATTCAACAGGGTACATTCCTTTGGACTACTAAATCTAATTCCTGGTGATTATATTCACGTTCCCGTTCCAATTCTCGATTAAATGCGTCATTCATTTCACGATTTGGCGCTGGCATTCCTAACCTGATTAATAAATTACCGCACATGAGGTAACACATATCTTCGATCAAGAGTAAAGCGCGATTATGTATCTCCTCATTCATCTCAATATCGTGATTTCTGGAACTGACACGACTTTGATGTAAAATATCTTCTGACATACTATCCTTGTATTTGTGCCACAGGTTACATGGGTTTGATGGAAAACATGTCGAAATTATGATAGCGAATAATGTGCGTATCTGACTTGGAGATGCAGAGATAATGGCTTCAGCGATTGTCGTATCCCAATGGGTATCGTTTTCTAATAAGTTCAATTCTTCACATGCAGCACGATATGTTGGGAATATTACACCATTAACAGTTCGTAGTGTCTCAAATGAAGTTGGCCCACGCACATTTACCAGCAACAACCGCAAATAGAAACATTCATTATTCTTTGGATGAACTGTATACATACGACCAAGAGCATCAGTAGAACGCACATCTGGATACCCAGGAACCGCATCACCTTGCTTCCGTCTTTGAAAATTCTTGGAAGAAGCATTCCAAGTATAATAACGTTGCATCTCCGAGTAAAGCAAAGTTCGTGCAAACTGATCGCTTTGGCAGATTGCAAAAAAACTGGTCAATGTAGTTGCTGGAGGTGTTTCAGCACGTTGCGTAGCATTCGAAGCCGTGAAATATACTCGTTGACCATTCTCCAGATGCACCGCCAAATGTATAACAGTAGGATGACGTTCGTGAATGGGAAATGCGAATATACGCCAAATCGCTTCATTACAGTTCACATAACGACCAACTTGATAGCGTGAAATTTCATCGTTGGTATTCGAGGATTGCAATCCAAAAACCGCCATATCACTGCCTTTCGTGACATATTTGCAAATATATTTTATTGACTTAACTGAATTGCAGTATTCAACGTTGCAATGTGTCTTGAACGTTTTAGAAATAAGTGGCGAATATGGAACAATCCAACTGTTGTCGATAACGACGCTTTTCACTTTCGTTGTGACAGTTCTACCGTTGTCATCTGGTGATCGACGCCGATACAGCGGATACCCATCGTTGCCAGTGACAGTCTCCGCCGTTAATTTCCGTGGATATCGTTTAGAGCACCTTCCATCGACCATGCAAGGTGATTGGGGGTTGATGGCACCACACGGTCCATGAATCATATTAGTAGTAACAACATCATGTAGGTCTGGATCGACTTCATTATCAGGAATCTCGGCACATATGATATCATCTATTTGGTCAGGCTGAATTCTTTCCACTAACCAAATAAGAATGTGTGCGTGCGGCAGGCCTCTCTTTGCCATTCGATTGAATACATCCAGCATCGAGTATCTCCAAAGATGCGTTGTTTAACAATAAAGTTCATCAGGGACCGAATTTTTGCCTGAATATACGTGCTGTGATGTCGTGTCTATCATTTGATGTTTGTCCGGGAAGCAGCAATTGAGTAATTTCTATCCATTTTGGATTACAGGTAAAAGTAATAAAGAGATCTGGCCGGCCGTAATGACGAACATATGTCATTGCATCTTGTGCATATTCATGCATATGACGTGGGCTACCAATGTACGTCGCCGGCAGAATAGTTAATCGACCAATATTAGCTGCATTTCCTTCAGTACTAACTGCATCACGTAAATGGATGTATTCCTCAGAACGCAGTTTGGCTTGGTTCAACCTAATAAATGTTAAACGTTCCGTTTCTATTTTTACATACATGTCAACGCAATACTGCTGAAACAATCGACGAAACCGCAGCAAATAGTTGTCAGCATTTTGACGAATCATCAAACGATATGCATAATAATTCATTGAGCTAACTTTCTTTGTAGTTTCTTCACCTGAAATTAAAATTTGATAATTAACCATTTCAAAGGCAAATAATACAGACATTAACCATTATTAAGATACTGATACTTTACCATTCAATGGATTTATCATTTTAATATTAAAATAATATCCATCTTCTCCTTGCCAAAACATCAGTGGGTACTGCAATGCGTCATATGATCGATGAGTTTCAGATATTTGTTGCAGTTGCCCAGTATCGCGACGTGTAAGCACAATATCGCGTCTTTCCAATTGTTCACCAACAATCAGGATGGCAACTTCGTCTACTGTTGGAGCATTAAATGTGCGTTCGTGTGTTCCAGATGGTCGTTTATCTGCTTTGATGACAACTTTATAGTCATCATTTGGCATGCGCTCTAAAGCACTCTTAAACAACCTGACCAACGCATGATGTTCATGAAGCAGACACTGCAAGTCTTGAAGAATTGCTCGCCTCATTCCTGCATTGATCCCTAGGCGTCGATCAAGTTGTTCTTCCATGTTGCCCATGAAATATATTTGTAAAAATTTATTCTGTGTATCTTCGAAAGGTAGTAATGCTCCAATTCGATGGTGAATTTGTCCTTGTATCTACAAAATAAAAACCAGACAGTATTAACATGTTTATAAACACTTTTTCTGTGGGAGGGTAGAGTTCAGTATTAGCAAATATAGTACATACCAATAGATAAAGTAAGTTATTATTTAACTACATTCTATGTAAGTACAAAATAAATACCTTAAATGTCGGATTAAATCCTTCTTCTTCGATAATGTCTGCCCCAAATGACGTCATTTGGAAACAACTATTGTATTTTCAGTATTTGCAAGAAAGTGGCGTGATTCTTGTGTTTCGCCAGAAAGCAATGAATACAACGGCTCATGTGGCGCAGTCAACACTGGCAATTTCACTTTACCATTAAGGCAGCATAATCCAGGCGTTTCTCCGGAAAACTTTAATGCACCACAATACTTGCAAACAACGTCCATTTGCCCAATGCAAACGCTAGGATGCAAGCTGTAATCATTGCTGCAATCGTATCGAAACGCTGCTCGATTCAAATCAGCTAAATATCTTGTTCTGCGTCGCAAATTATCTATTTGTTGACTTCTGTTGTTCGCTCGACGATTCTGCATTGCCAACCGAGCTGTTTCACGGGCTGCTTCACTTTGCTCTCGTGATTGAGAAGCACGAAGTCGAGCCATACTATCGCGGCGCTGTTCACGTGCAATTTCTTGTTCTTCTTCAGTCCTTTCATTTGCAGTATTTTGTATTCTTCTTGCATTACGGCTTTGTCGGGAAAGATTCGATCGTCTTGGTCGCGGCATTATTAATTAAACTTGTTAATTATTTATTTAAAAGAAATAGTTTTAATATTGATTTCACAAATATCAAATTGTCATCCATACGTCATTACATAGCTGTCATTATATTTATTTAAAAGAAATAGTTTTAATATTGATTTCACAAATATCAAATTGTCATCCATACGTCATTACATAGCTGTCATTATACGTAAATTTTGTTATTCCAAGTCTGATTCTTTTTTGTTATACCACGTTTTATAGTGACTGACGTTTCATGTCAAGTCACACGGGAACGCTGTAGAACGGGATAAAAAGTATCCTATGTCCGTCTCCTGGCTCTAAACTACCTCCCTGCCAATTTTCAGCCAAATCTGTTCAGCCGTTCTTGAGTTATAAGTGAAGTAACTAACACGACTTTCTTTTATATATATAGATTATTCGCTGTGATGTGGTTTGCTAAACCAAAGTTGGTTAGGAAAACCCAATCTACCTACTATCTACTACCTTCTGATAAAAATAGTCTTAGCTATTATCGTCTCAAGTTGAAAATAGAGTTTAAGAAATTAACAGGACAGCCATATCAGAGTTAGGCAGTTGAAACTGGCCGCAAGTACTGCAACAGACTGCAATAGAGCTGGCCTGTAACATTAAAACTTGAAATACATTTTTAATAAATTAACGGACTATATAAAAAAAATAGTCGGTAAAACCATTCAACATAAGTTTCAACCGCGTTCGGTAGCCTATTTCAAAGGGAGTGCACACGCGCTGAAGTGTGAAGTGAAGGGCGCTGAGCCGATCAAATCCCGCGTGACTAATCTTTGGTAAAACTTAGAATAATTGATGATTAATTTACACACTCTATGCCAAAATATTTCCATTGTGCGCCATAAGTTCGATAAAGGCATTAAAACCAGTTTCGAAACAAACATATTCAATATCATAAGTTGACAAAACAACGATCGCAAGGTCTAGAAGGCATAATCAAAATTCAAATTGTTTTTAGCGCAAGTATGGCATTTGATTACTAGCTCCAGGTGAGTTCGGGAAGTATAATTTTACCAGTTATTCTACGGCCAAAGTGAAATCTGCAACCATTATTGTGTTCCAGTAAGGGCAAAGTTTCACCAATCGGTAAGTCGTGTGGTCGTGTGGTCGAAAATAATAGACATAAGTTTAGAAGGAACACGTGAATTTCGAAGGACATTTTGTGTCCCACTTAGGTTCTTATAATATACAAAACTTCACTTCACTTCAATATGACTGATTAGGAGTGAAACACAAAGCCTCTTTAGTACCATTCATAAAATAAAATGTTAGACAGAAAAGTCCTTTGTGCTCACATGAGTATAGGTCATGAATTTTCAACAGCTACTTTAAACCGCAGACCGGTTTTATGAAAACATCTAATACTGAGGTCACTCGTAAAAATAGGTATTGAGTATTGTAAACTAATAAATAACCAGAATCAAGCAGTGGTGGAATCATTAAAGTTATCGCAACAAAAGTCAAATTATAATAACGGCCTTTTAAAGTAAACAATCGCGATAAATAATTTCTGGAATATAACATGCGATAAATGACCCCCAGTTCGGTTTTATCTCAAAACTTAACCCATATCTCAACGAGAACAAGAAAGTATAAAAACTTAACTTTCATTATATGTATCTTTTTAAGACTCATCTTTTTATACGTGGGCGTAAACCAGTTTAAAAAGTATATGTCCCCAAATATAAAAATGTGTAAAGAATATTTTGTTCAACAATTTGGAGATCCGCACAAAATAAATATTGTTTTGGACATGATTTATGTATTATTTAACGGGTTCTGTATACATTGCAGAGAGTTTTATTTGGGACGTAGGTACTTATATCGAACAGATTTCAAAATTAACCTAGATTCGGGCGATCAATGAGGAGTTTCCGATTCCAATATAAATATTAGCGGTTGAATGTTTAAAAACATTGGCGTAAAGAAAACTTATAAAAGCTTTTATTGGAAGCCAGTTGTGTTACAAAAAATTTTGCGAATAGATAACTATTTGGGTATTCAATAAATGAACATTTATTCATAGTCATCGTATTAATCCTGCAAATATTATAAAAATAAAAGAAAGTAAATTGTGATGTTTGTTGCTCAATCAACTCGTAATGGCTGAATAGATCAGAGTAAGATTTGGGATAAAGGTAGATTATTAGTCTGTAACATCATTATAATAGGCCACTTTAAAAAAAAAAAAATCTGAATTTCTTGAAGAACGTACTTACGATCTCAAAACTATATTTTTTATCTAAAGGCCTCAGAATAATGGAAATCTTCACAGTAATTGAATCCATCTCGTCGTATAAGAATGTACGCCATTTTCAACAATACGCCGCAGTATTTTGTGGGGGCACTAAAACTGTGACCTATTTAGCGGTTATGTCCTACTCCATCCTGCCCACACTTCGACGTGCCTGACTTCTCAATGCCATCTAATGGTGCTCCTACACAGCAAAATTTTGATTGATAAAAATAATGCAACAGAGTACTCATTTTGCTTTTTTAACGACGGGACCTTTGCCTGCTTCTCTAGATGGTTTTACACTTTGATAGCTTTGCCTGTATAGGGTAGGTATAGTGAACTCTATTATAACTTATTTCGATTCACTGTGATTTACACGTTACTTGTTCTAAACGCAAGCCTTTGTTTCTTTTTCTAAATTACTGTGTTCCGGTTTGAAGGGCAATGTATCCAGAGAAACTACAGGACTTAGAGATATAACATCTTAGATCTCTGGGTGACGAGCGCAGTGCAGTGCTAGGTAATGATTTGGATTCTTCATGTTCCAATAGCTGCATGTCAACTGTGCTGTTATATGGCAGGCATGTTGCTTACCATCAGGCACATGTCCTGCTCGTCTCGTCACTTCTTATTTAAAAAAAAAAATCTTAGGTACCTAGAATCTAGCACACACTTATCAAGATACAAGTTTTAACCAGCGTTGACAAACAATAAAGATGATAGGTATTTTGTAGTTTGTAATATTTAATAGGAATTTCAGACACATTTTTTATTATTACCTTCTCAAATTGTAAGGGTTTTTATGTTATAATTGTACAGTAACGTATAAAATTTATACAAAAACTTAAGCATACACAGCCTAATTTAGCCAAGGTTATTGTCTTTTCTGGATTAAAATATATGTAGGTAATTGGTATCTTACCGCGATTATGAAGAAGAGCATAATTTTATTTCAAAATATGTTTTCATAAATTTAATAACTCGCTAGTTAATCAGCATTGACGGCAGAGTTAAGAAACAACAACTCAGTTGTTTCAATGACATGTTTGTTTGGGCTAGCGTGATTTAGAGGTCGCCACTGGTTAGAACTGTTACGGACAACACAAAGCCATTCTTGTTGCAATTTTGAGGGGCCTAATTGTATTACAAAACTGAAAAAGTAATAAAAATTAATTGAAACTCAATTTTGGCTATTTTAATGTTACAGACGTCAAACTTTTCAACACTGATTTGAAAATTTAACGGATTTTGACTAACGTAAGCTTAGAGGAAATACTTGCAATTGGTATGACGATAAGTCTGTATTTCTGTAACGTAGTGGACATGAATATAATTAAGTTCTAAAGCCAACAAGCAAAACCAACACGATGTTAATCGCTATCATGTTGTGTTTAGTAAAACTCTTTACCTCTAGTATCAACAGTAGTAACAGCTTTCAGTACACACTGGCCTTTTGGAGCATTTTGCATACCTGCAAAGAAACAAAATATAGGATCAAAATTACGATTCCAATTCCACAAAATACTGTTTCATTTTAAATGCAAGTGTTTTGTTTTGAACCATCCAGAGACACACTAATTTATTTTACAACACGTTTAGTTAAATTATACTTTTATAGAGTGTAGTTATGAGACAATAACAGGGTGCAATATTAATTAAAACATGTCAGTTTCGGTCACTGTCTCTCACTGCACTATCGTCGCTTCAACACAGATAAAAAGTGGTGGCTTTTTTTAGTTTTTTGTCCTATAATTACTTACAACATTACCCTCCAAATCGGAACACGTTACAATTTAAAGTATGTTTGTTATTAGTTAGTTTAGTTTTCAACTCTACACCCAGCACTAAAGGTTTGAACAACCTTGAGAAGACACCGTAATTGCTAGTCTGATTAAAGCTTACGACCGACGCACGAAGGCTGCCCATAACTATTTACGGCCACTATGGGAGTATTAAGTTTCGCACATAACGCCTGCTGAAGGCAACAATATGTAGCTTAATGGATTTTGTATACACACATATATGTTTTTATGGCTAAGCGGAAATCGATTAATATATCTAACCCGCAAGAGATTTGATACACTAGCTCTGCACAATTTTAACTTGGCCAAGTCTGAAAAGTGATAATTATGTATACATTGTTATAGTAGTTCTAATCCCCTTTCAATTTTGTTTGTCATCGAAATTTATGAGTTCACTTTAGGGGCACTATAGGGAGAGTCCATGACTGCCATACCTTTATTTTAGTATAAAAGCTGAAAGGTATTCTACAACAAGTTATATTTTGACAAATTAGGAGGTGAATTGTTTCAAATTTGTTACTCCTTGCCTACCAAAGCCATTATGATCAAAACTTTGTATATTTTTGGGACATGGGTGAAAAACGTTCAGCTTAAACAAATTCTATCACTAAAGTTATACTTTTATCGCACTACATTCATACTTACTTATAAGCTAAAAACAATTAAGATTTTTGGTATTGTTAAATAATTATGAGTAATAAACGAAAAACAGTGTAACAATGTCTCAATACAAACCATTGGCGTATTAAACCAAAAGATAATCGACAAAAGAAAACTTCCGAAGAATTTTACGTGTCCACTGTTTCGTTTCTTTTATTAGATTAAAGTTTATATAAGAATGTGATGAATGGTTCAACTTCCCACGATTTATTCCATTTCCTCTCAGAAACGAGACACCTTCATAACAACGGTCCTTGATCTAGTTAAAGCTATAAAAACAAAGGTGATTGAACTCTTTATCTTCATTTAGTATTGATACTAATTTAAATGGATTTATTTACATGTATTTCGAGATCGTTATAGTTTATTGCGACAAATAAATAAGGTTCGAGATTTTGCGATTTGCTTCTAGAAGTGAACAAAATTGGTATCACGCAAAAGATACAAATAAATATTTTTTATGTACTGTTATAAAATTTGTCGTTTTGTGATCGTTTAAGACATTTGCTTTTAAATTTTACATTTTATAAATTAAAATTTAGTTTAAACACAAATTAGGAATACATTTTTTTGAAACGGTTCATCTATATCTATACTTCTATACTAATATTATAAAGAGGAAAGGTTTGTTTGTTTGTTTATTTGTAATGAATAGGCTCCGAAACTACTGGACCGATTTCAAAAATTCTTTCACCTTTGGAAAGCTACATTATCCCCGAGTAACATAGGCTATATTATATTTAAAAAAAAATTAGAAATCTTTACTAAAACTCCAATAATGTAACATAAGGTGTAAAAAAAGACCTGAAAAATTCCTTACGTCGCGTGCGCTGCGAAAACTATTGATGATAGAACAAAATCATTTACTACGACTTTGCAGAACTCATCATTATCTACAAAAAGTGTCGCGAGTCAATGTAATAAAATAAAGTGCCACGCGGCTCACTCGCGCGATCGGCTCCCTACGCAGCGGTCGTGTGCGTGATCGTATGATTTTAGCTTGAAAATTTTTTGAATTCGCTTTAAATTCGTTTCGTAGGTAAATAAGTATATGATAATAAATATTATACTTTAATGTAACTTTTCAAACTGCTTATAGTAGTATTTTATGGGTATTCCTTCCTGTTCAAAATTTAAGCAAAATTTAGTAAAGGTAGTTTTCTACGCCCATATTTTTAATTTTCTTTCAATAAGTACCTACTACTTACCTGATAATAAATATTATATTTTAATTATTCAAACAGCTTAGTACTTCATATAGTTCAATAAGCAAAATTTAGTAAAAGCCTGTTTAATTATTTATTTCCTTCTATTTTCATTTTATAATGCCCTAAAATGCCAAAAAGATATCAACTTTCTAAACATAGTTTCCAGGCGAGGGCAATAAAAATACGGCGTAATGAGGAATCTTCATCAGAAACTGAAAATCGCCTTGCAAGTCGGAGAGAATACGCGTCTCAATCGCGTGCTAGAGAGTCAAGTATCGAGCGTTCGCAGCGGCTTGCTGAACAAAATTTTATCACTGGCCCAGCAGCTGGTCAACTAGCTATATACCGAGGATACCGATGATTCCAACTGATCTGCCAATCCCTTTTAAACGACTTCAGTTTCCGGTGAAATCATCTTTCGCGTTAACTATTGACGAGTCCCAGGGCCAAACGAAAACGAAACTTCGAATTATTAGGGATCGACCTACGAAAAGAATGTTTCACTCATGGCCAACTGTATGTTGGCCCACGTGTCGGAGCTCCTGAAAATCAATTTTTTTTTCGCTGCCACAAAATAAAACTACTTCAAATATCGTTTACAGGGGAAGCTCTGACTCACTAAAACTAATGGCTTTTTTTTTTGTAAATAATATTATATATGTATAAAATTTTAAAATAAAAAATACAAAAAAACATTAATAAAAAAAATTATAAAAAAATTCAAACTCCCTTTATAATTTTACTTTTTTTTAAACCCGATACAAAAAAAAGGGTGTGTGTGTATGTACCCGTGCGAAGCCGGGGCGGGCCGCTAGTTCACTATTAAGATGTTAATTTTATAGTTACATCATTCTAGCTCAATCTACGCAATGTTAGTTCCCAATAAATCATTATGAAAACTAATTATTCTGAACATGAATGCTATTGAAGTCCATGAAATCATAATAAATAATCTATTTTACAATAGGAATGTAAATTACATAACAAATATGTTGATCGCGAGAATAATAACCAAGTGTGATTGATACGATTGTACTGCCAGGATAATTTATAGTTGTAATATAATACACAGCTATAAAATGCAGCAACATTGTAAACCGATATAAATACATCAAGGTATCGGATATAGGATAGATAATCTAGTAAACTTAACTACACTTGAAACACAAAAAGCTATAATCATTAGCAAACTTAGCAAATTTAACAAATTATTAAAAGTGGTTTAAATTTAGCCAAAATTGAATTCAATAAAGTTGGAAAGAATAAATAGCTCCTTAAATTTTAAACTGGTCTCGTAAGACTCAACATTAAAATTAGATTCGCTTCAAAAACCCAAATCGCTTGAGATGATTTTTATTCTCAGCAATCTCTATATATAAAATGTTATGTTGGTTTGTGTACGCTTCAAAAACTCAAAAAGATGTGCACCGATCGAGCTGAAATTTTACAATGATACATAATCCGCATCAAGGATTGTTTTTATCAAATTTTTGCATCACAATGTGCCACAGTGAAGCTTGGCAAGGTACAGCAGCTAGTTGATGATAAATTCATAAAAAAAAAAAGAAGAATTCCCTGATGTTTTCCCGAAACGCATGTAATTAAATTGGTTGTGTAGTAGGTATATTTATGGAACGTAGTGGGAATCCATTAGCTACGTCGCCTTAGGGCTACGCTGTACGCTACGATATCTAGGTCACTGCGCTACGAGTCGCTTTGTAACTGGAGCTTTCAGATGTAATGGTTAGTTGGCGTATAAATGTCAATTTTGTAACTTATTGTAGGTTTTGCCTGCCCCATATTTACTTATTATAAAATACCCGCATAGAATTGTATTGCACTTACTATGCTTATAATAATAATAATAATAATAATAATAATAAAGCCTCTTTATTTCCTATCCCCTAATTATTACATATATTTCAACTTATAACTATTTAATGCTATTTTACAAGTTAGATTACATTATTGGGATATAAAAAAAAGTTTAGATAGGAACCCCTATTTGGGTAAAGGCCTCCTCCAGTGCGTTCCAGCTTTCCCTATCTTTAGCTCGCTCAGTCCACTCTTTTCCCGCTATGGCTATGATTTCGTCACTCCATCGTTTCATAGGTCTTCCCTTCCGTCTTTTCCCACTAGGTCCATTCCATTTTGTTACTTCTTCTGTCCATCGTTTGTCGCTGTATCGTGCTACGTGCCCAGCCCATCGCCATTTCGCCCGTAGACTGTACTGAAGGACATCGATTAGCTTGGTCTTCTTTCGAATAAATTCGCTTCTTATTTTGTGTATTTTTCTGATTTTTAAAAGGCTTCTTTCCATTGCTTTCTGGCAACTGACTAGCTTTGTTTTTATTTTAGTGTTGTAGGGCCTTGTCTGGCATCCATACGTAAGAGTTGGCAGAATGCATGTATCCATCACTGTTTTCTTCAGGTGTAGCGGATATTTGCCTTTCATAATTTCTTTAAGAGACCAGTATCTTTTCCAGCCTATATTTATACGGCGTTCTATCTCTTTCTCTTCGCTTTTATCTTCAAATGATAGTTCTTTTCCTAGATATATGAAATTATTTACGTATTCAAGTGTATTTTCTTCTAGTGTTATTGTACGTGTATAGCTGTTTGTCATAACTTTAGTTTTATTTTATTCATCAAAAGGCCTACTTTTTTGCTTTGTTCACTTAACTCGTTTACCATTTTTTCTAATCTTTCACTACTTTCTGCAAAAAGAACAATATCATCTGCGAATCTGAGGTGATTTAGGTACCGGTTGCCTATTTTGATTCCTTCTTTCTCCCATTTTAATTTCACAAAAATGTTTTGGAGCACAGCTATGAAAATTTTTTGGGGACAAGGATCTCCTTGTCTCACTCCTCTTAGAATTGGTATTTCCGGTCCCCTTGTCTCTAGTTTCACACAACTGGTACTGTTTTCGTATATATTTTCAAAACATTTGTATACTTTTCATGGACCTGGCATCTGTTTAGTGCTTCCCAAATTGCATTGTGTGATATAGTATCAAATGCTTTTGCATAATCAATGAAGGCTACATATAAAGGTCTATTGAACTCCTTATGTTTTTCCATTATTTGCTGCATCACATGTATATGGTCAATTGTTGAAAAGCCCGACCGGAAGCCCGCTTGTTCTATTGGTTGAAAATTTTCGATTCTGCCACTAATTCTACTCAATAGTATTGAGGTAAAAAGTTTATAGATGCTAGGGAGAAGGCTAATAGGACGATAGTTGCCTATGTCTTTGGGGTCACCCTTTTTATATAGCAGTATTATATCTGATTTCTTCCATTGTGTTGGTATTAGTCCCGTGTTTATAATTTTGCTGAATAAATATGACAGTGGGCGTGCTAAAAGAGCAATTCCATTTTTTAAAGTTTCGTTCGGTATACCATCTGGCCCTGGACTTTTCTCGAATTTGAGATTTTTTATATGCCTTCTTACCTCCATCGCCTCGACTTCCGTGGGTTCGTACTCAGTGTCGTAATTGTTAGAAGGATAATTGTTTTTGCTAACTGCAGTGTTACATTTGTATAGCTCCTTGTAGAACTCTGTGGCACAGTCTATGATGTCTTTCCTCGTGTTATTTCCTGTGGCATTTGTTTTTAAATTTTGTATCCAATTTTTATGTGTTGTCAATTGTTTATATGCTCTTTTAGTGCTTCTGTATTGCTTTAGGTTTGTTTCTATTATCTGTTTTCTGTAGTCTGCGTAGTCTTTTTGATGGCCTTGTTAGTTTTCTTGAATAACATACTTAATTCTTCCTTCCTTTCCTTGCTTTTGTGTTTTGTTTTCATAAGTATTGAGCGTCTTGTCATAAATTCTATTGTAGATTTTGAAAGTATTTTGTTTGTTTTGATTTGATTTTCTTCTTTTGTTTCGTTGACATACTTTTTTTGATTATGTGTTCTATTTTGTTATATAATGTCTGGACATCGACGTCATCATCTATGGTTTCTAATTCCTTAGTATAGTTTTCTAAATTTCTAGTGTATAGAGTTTGTTCTTCTTCAGTTTTGAAAGTGTTTAAATTTGATTTGAATGTCTTCCTGCATTTTTACTATCTTGTAAAAGATAAATGGCTCTCACCAACCTGTGATCAGAACTAAATCCTAACCCGTGTAGCACTTTTATTTTCCTAATCTTTTGGGCTCATTTGACAGGATGTAGTCTACTTCATTCTTTGTTTTTTTCATTTGGTGAGATCCATGTCCATTTGCGATTATATCTCGTTTTGAAATGTGTATTCATAACCGACAGTTCGTGTTCAAGGGCAAATTCTATGAGCTTTTCTCCTCGTTCGTTTCTTATTCCATAGCCGAATTTTCCTAAAACTTTATCTTCATTTATTTTAGATTGGCCTACTTTGGCATTAAAATCTCCGATAACTAATATGTGCTCCCCGGCCTGATTTTGTGCTTCTTGTAGGGTATCGTAAAATTTGTCTATTTCTTCCGTGGATGCTTTTTCTGTTGGTGCGTATACTTGGATGATTGAAATCAACTGTTTGTTGAATTTTAACTGAAGTAGAGCCCTCTTTTCCGAGAAGCCTGAGAAATTTAATATGTTATTTTGTATTCTTTTTAATAAGAAACCCTACACCATGCAGGCCAAGCGTTTCTCCTTTATAGCAAAATATAAAATCTTTGTGCTCCTCAATGTTACAGCCCATTCGCCTGACTTCGGCTAAACCTAATATATCAATTTTTATTTTTTCTAATGAATGCATGAGTTCGATATATCTGCTTGTGGATGCTAAGGATCGTACATTAAAAGTTCCAATGTGTAGTAAATTTTGAATTGGTTTTGTATTTTTCGCTGGAGGGTTTTGGTCATTTTCCCCCACGGGGACCAGCCGGCTTGGGGAAGTGTTTTTTTTGGTTATTTGTTGAATGTTTGTATCATGGTAGTTGTTGTTCCGATTTCGGGAGTGCGTTGGTTGCTACGAACTGGTACTGTCTTTCAATGAATTTGATCTCGCGCGTGCCATGTATTCGTACGCATTAGTTGTATTGGCTTTTTTCAAAGCTACATGTAATGGCTTATCTGTTTGTGATGTGTTGGCATTGGGTGAAAAGACGGGTCTCTTTTCCGCTTTTCACGAGTAACATCTATTTGATTTTTACCACTAGCTTATCTGCTTTTAAGTAAGCTATATTACCTTTTTTCCGTTCTTCTTCAAGCTTTGGTTGTAAAGCTTTGCGCACCTCTAAGATTTCCTTTGTAAAGTCTTCTTTCACATATATGCCTGGGGGTAATCTATTTTTGCATCTCATTATTTCCATTTTCCTCCAGTAGCATACAAATGAAATTAAAATGGGCTGCGGAGAACTTTTCTTATTTCCAATTCTAAATGCGTTTATTATTTCACGTGTTCTTGCAGGTTCAATCCAAGATACCCGTTCAGTTTTCCAGTTAAACTTTTCACAAAGCTTGACTCTTCTTTCTTATCTTCCTTCAGTCCGAACAGGAGTATATTATTTTTCTTTCTAGCCATTTCCATTCCTTTCATTTTCTCCTTCAATTCTTTAACTTCGTTTTTAAGTTGTTTATTTTCTTCGTCTAACTGTTTAAATCGCTCGTCGATTTGTTTCACTACGTTTTTAGTTACTGTTTCCGTTATAGTTATTGTTTGCTGTTGCATTTGTTCTTGAATTTTTTCGAATAACATTTGCATTTGGCTATCCATTTTAATCGTGAAAAAACAAATCTTCCGATTTTCCCGATTTATGGGTAATTTTGACTGAACTGGCAGCACTCGATGAAAAAGTAGCTTTTTTATTTCTTGTGGTAGCCACACTGTTTGTTTTAATAATTTTTTTTTTTTTGCAGTTGTCTAGACTGGGTGAGATTGTCTATGATTTGAGTAGCAAACTAACTTCGCTCTGTACTTATTTTGAGGTTATGTATCTCCATAAAAGTATCACTTTTTGCGCTGTTTCTTATTTTTGTTGGATTATTTCAATATGAACTCACTTGTATTGACTTTAATTATGGTACTATTGACTTTTAGCACTGTATGTACGCGTGGATTAAGGTAAAAGTGAATATTATTGTGGGAGCAAACAACTATACTTCTGACTACCTTGACACTCGCTATTACTATGCTTATAACAACAAAAAAACCTATTATTAATAAAATTATCAGATAATAGAGGTATTTACTGGAAATAAAATCCGTTATTACCAATCTATAAAATTATTTCACTCTCTTGCTTTACAAATTTAAACATTATTTACTATTTAAGCTGAAAAGTTTATACATACATACCATAACGAGCCTTGTTTCACTAAGCTATAACTTTCAATTAAACGTTTTTCCATAAAATCCAGAAAAAAATCATAATTTTACTAATTTAGTTAGAATCAACAAAGTACTTTGAAAGTTTGTATTTTGTTTTAAATCTTGAGTTTTTGCTTTTGATATTAGTTTCATTCCTGATTTTGTAATGCAGGTAATTAGCATTCAAAATGTAAATTATCGGCATTAATCAATCACTATTCGATTGTATTTTTCTGATCTGTTACCTTGAACTTTGCTTTGTAAGAGGATGTCATATTACGTTTATAATCTTTTGGATACTTTCAAAATCGTGTTGCATCGTGCATGTTAAAATACTTTAAAGGCAAAGCGCAATTTTTATTTAACTACATTATATTTAATTTAGTATCGCACTAGCAGCGCCCCGCGGTTTTACCCGCGTAGTTCCCGTTGCCCTCGATGCCTCGGGATAAAAGTAGCCTATGTATATATTGAGACTATAACCTGTGTTCCGAATTCAGCGCGATGTGTTCAAACGTTCCGACATGATTGAGCAACGAACGTTCAAACGTCCAAACAATACAATGACATTTACAATATTAGTAGGATTAATGTCCTCGACAGATGTCTTCTTTTAAACCTGTCGGTTTTCTCATAATGTTTTCTTACACTATTATTGCCAGCGCTGATAAGTAACTTGTAAATCTACAGTTGTAAATATACTCGGGAGTATATTATCGGGAGTATATACAGGTGGCACCTGAGACCTCGCGAGTGTGAATTCGAAGTTCTTAGCATTAGACCTCCATGTTTTCTTAGTAGTTTCTCGTAATAGTGAGCAGAATATAGTAAGAGCACCTGCCCATAACAACACAGTGATGCGTAGCTATTGGAACATGAAGAGTACCTACATATCATTACCTAGCACTGCACTGCGCTTGACACCTAGGAAATGAGATGATTTATGTATGCCCTGGAATTTTCCTGGAAACATCAGCATTTAAACTGGAAAACAACTACGAGTATGTTCATACAATACTGCTTGGCGGTAGAATAACTATCAAAGTTGCGGTACTGTTTCCAGAGACATTACAGTGCTTCGAGATATAACATCTTAGATATCTGGGTGACGAGCGCAGTGCAGTGCTAGGTAATGATTGTATGTTATGTCGCAGGCATGTTGCTTACGATCGTTGTCCTGCTCGTCTCGTCACTCTAAAATATAAAAAAAAATATCTACGTGCGGATTCTTGTAGTGGTAGGACTCTTGGCAGAGCCCGCCTGAGGAAGTACCACACCTTTGCCAGTTATTCTACCGCCAAGCAGTAATGTGCAAACATTACTATGTTCCGGTTTGAAGGGCAATGTTTCCAGAGAAATTACAGGGCTTAGAGATATAACATCTTAGATCTCTGGGTGACGAGCGCAGTGCAGTGCTAGGTAATGATTTGGACTTTTCATGTTCCTATAGCTGTGTGTCACTGTGCTGTTATGTGGCAGGCATGTTGCTTACCATCAGGCACATGTCCTGCTCGTCTCGTCACTTTTTATTTAAAAAAAAAACTATACAAAGTATCGTACTACAAAATTAGAATATTTTGCTTTACGCTAAAAATTAGTACACTCTCTCACGACCACTTTACTTTTAAATTGGTCGGAACGATCGGTATTATGTGATTATTTCCGCCTTTAGTTCGATTCGTCGCGAATGAGATTAAGCAGACTAACGACGCAATACGACCGAATATCTATTAAGGTCAATAGTAAATGCAAATATAGACGTATCTCAGCATCCTTTGCCTTATTGTACGATGATACGTATATCACAAAAAAAAACATTTTTTTAACTTAATCTACGTATCTTAGCGTATTTTACTTTAGTCTAATCAGTTGTCATTAACTCCTTAGTAAATGGTTAGTAACTCGGCAGTGGTATCTTTGAGTCCCTCCTACGTTTGAAACTCCGAAAATTTCTAACCCTGTCACTTTACTCAAAACTTGCTGAGCTTTTTGGTCCACGTAAGTCTTGGGGAGTTTTTTTGGATTGTTGCAGGCAATTTTAGAATAGAGTTTAACGCACTCCAATATTGCGCGTATTAACGGATGAAGTTACAGAAAAAAAATATTCTTCACTTACTAATATTTACTTGAACGCAATTTGTGTCTCTTTAAGTTGCCTGCGACTTTTTGGTGGTTTAAGTCTTAATGAATATTTGGAATACTTAACTTTACCATCTCGAAATTGAAACGGAAATCGCTTAATCTCAAAAAAATTGGACAGCAGATGCCATGGAGACTTCATTACATTTATCGTTCCCCGATCCTGTGTTAACTCTGTACGTAAAGAGGAAATATCAAAATAATTTATTATCTCCGAACTCTGGCAATAATTACTTTACGATTCATTTGATCTGAACACGACCGCGTATATAAAATAATATAATTATAATGAAGGCCGCCGTCACCTTGCATCTATTGATTAATGGAAGCGGTTAATCACTGATCGGACTCGCGTGAGAAAAATCTGTTTATGTAGTATTCGAAAAAAACGTTACAGAAAAAGGATTAATTAATTATTTTATCAATAAAACAAACACGTTTATATGATGTATGCTTTGGAATTAAATGTTCAAGCAAAATTCAAGGCCGCTGATTAAATAAAGATACAAACTAAAAAAGAAACTATACATCATTTGTCGTAATAGCTACTCCACACTTTCTACGTGACGGAAACATAAGACATGAAAAATCGCGTAATAAAATTCTTGTAAATATCCCACCACAAACATTTTTACGTGCATGTGGCAGAATGAAGCAACGTATATTTTCTACAGATGGCTTACAGAAAAAACTTTAGTGGTTACGTCGGCGACTAAAGAGATAAGTTGGTACGCAGAGTCATAAATTCTAAAATAATTCAGTGACATTGGAAGCATTTCCATTCAGCCAGTCACAGGCTATATAATTATTACGCATCTTGAAGCGGCGTCCAAATGTCCATAGACTACGATATTGTGTAATATTTACTCGGAAATCGCGAGCCCGTGTGAAAACTGAATCCGCTTTGATGATTCGTCAACGAAATGAAAATGTTATTCAGTTCGTATATTAAACGTAATTTGACATACATTATACAAACTTTGTTTGCTTAACACGGAAATTTCAGTTAGGGTTCAACAAATCAATAGGAGCTAGTTCTCTGGGCCGTAATCAAATTTCGACTGTTTTACATTTCAAGATAAATAAAGAAATCGTACTCTTGACTATGACTTTATCTATTCATAATGAAATGCAATATTATTATCGCTTTGTAAAATGTTATTCCTATGTGAGCGGTCACGGCATTCATCAACAATGTTAGGAATGTCGGTCGGATAGATAAAGTAGTTTTATTATGTACAGTTTCCTATATTTTATAGACAAGCCGTCTAGATCGTTACGTAGATGAATGTTTAGTGGTAGTATCTATGCTTTGCGGTCGGCTAGTGCATATCAAGTGTGGGCGTGGCCTCGGTTTCGAGGCAACTCTCGGATTGGTCGAACTAGGAGGGCAGTTGCATTTCACTTACTTGATGAGAATTCTAATTATGGAGGATACATTTTTGCAAAAGGTAGGTTAGGAGAAGACATGGCTTTGTTAGAGGATGCGTTACAAAGCCTCACCCTGTTTTGTCTTTCGATTATTGTCTAATCGGATAACTCTATTTATGGCTTCTAGTATGCTCTTTGTATGCCCGCAAGCATTGTTAAACAGCTTAGGTAAGTGAGGCCTTCTACGCTTGCCCAGACTATTGAGAATCTCTATATAAATTGTGAAGCAAATACTCCCTAAATTTTAAGTGTTGTTGAAGTGGGTTGTTCTCAGAATCTCAAATTTAGAATCATATCTAAAAAACCAAAACACTCAAGTTGAAATTTGGTGTATTCAATGATACTTCGAGGCTTGGGCCGATTTCAAAGGGTTAAATAAAGTAAATTCACTAAAACATTAAGAACAACAAACAAATTAAATTGAAATGATAAATATCTAAAAACGTAATCATTCAAATAACACTAATATCTAAAATAATTGAACTTAAAATAATTATCTTTGGATTAAATTACCATTACACGTATCGGGCAGAATTTATTTGTAAATTATAAATATGAAATCAAAAAGTTATGTCATCACCTTAATTTTACTTATGTCACCACCATTTTGTTCATTAAAACTAATTAATCTATCTGTTTCCTCCATGTTATAATCTTATGTAATCCATTATTATATATCACAAACACCCGTGTACTTAAATAACTTACAATAACGATTATCTCATACCATTTTTTACCATAGCAGGGATTTCCTTCAATTGTTGCAGAATATAATGAAATTAATAATCTTTTAAAATAGCTGCGCTTAATAAACTTACACCTGTAGGTATTGTTGTAGGTATGTACAGAAACCTAAAACCACCAATGCCTTTGTAATTGATACACTTAGACTTTATCCTTATGTTATTGTTATTTAAATATTAACAAAATCAATTATATTTACTTATTTACTTACCTACCGACCGAGAGCCTTCGAACCTAAGAAACTTCTAAAATATCTATAACTTTTTTTGGCTCGCCTATGGTATAGGGTAGATATTTGCAATACGAAAATCCAAAATTATACACAAAACTCAGGATCTCAAGCCTTTAAAACTAATTACAAGCAATACTTATAGCCCATCTCATACGCATGTTGTGATCCAATGTTACCTTGCGTATTTAATCGCTAGCTAAAACAAGCCAAGTACTTCCAAGAACGGTCGGCGAAAATACCAAGAGGAATGTTTTCGGAGATGACAATGAGGCAGACAAACGATCCTAACAAAGGGTTTGAATAGATAATAGAGCAAATCAAAACAAACACTCATTAATATTTTCATGTTTCCAAACAGAGTTCTTTGGATGTCTCAGGACACGTAAAATGTACTTTTGTAAACGGTTTTATATCGACACAACAAACCAAAATGTTGATGCAATCTTCGCCAAAGTGCGATTACTTAGAAGAAACCGATTAGCTAGAAACTGGTAGACAGAGATCACTAATGTACTCTTACTATGTGTAAAAGTAATAAGAGTATTCATAACTAACAAACTGGTTTAAAAAAAGAGGAAGTTGAGAACCTCCTCTCTTTTAGGTCAGAATCTTTTTTATCTCTTTTTACCGATTACTCGAAGACCCTGAACTGATTTGGATTTTTTGTCAGCCCAAAAATTGCAAGTAATTACTTTTAGGGTTTCCAGGAATTTATAGGAAGCTATAGGTTAGTTTTAAAAGTAAAGATACCTGAGTGTGATTAATTTCGATGAAGAATATTATACTTTGTAAGTGTCTCCAAATACAAGTAGTACTAAAATAATGAACATGTCAGTTTTAACTAAAAATATACTGCATCTAAATTAGTATCTGCGTTTAAAAGCCAAAGTACCAAACAGAAAAACAGGCATGCAATGGTACAATGGTGTAAGTCAAACTCATAGCCCATAATCCAAACCCACTCTTATTTAAAAAACGATTTACGTATAAACATACAATTATTGAGAAAAAAAACTGAAATCGTACACGATGAAAACAGCGCAGGATTCCATTAATTGTATTAAATTACTCTCCATACTAATTGCTATGTAATGACTGCAAAAAACAACGTAAATCTTTTTTATACACACATGGAACGAGCAATATTAGCTAATGCAGCACATTTTTGCTTCTCAACTTTTTGTTTACAAGTAAGTAATATGAGAGAAGAAGGATTTATGTAAACAATTATTGCAGCTGCATACTTGGTGGTTCTCTTGACGATAGCTTTATAAGTAAAAGTGATGACTCGACAGGGCATTCCCCTTTATATTGTTTTACTTAAGAAGCTTGCTTCCAAGAATTTGTCGGGAAATTTGCTCTAAGATTAACTAGTATTCTAATATTTTGTATAGGTACGTAGGTTAGTAGGAATTAGATGACGATTAATTTTACGACTGTTAAAATCTTTATTTTCTAATATTTCTCTAAGTACTTACTGACTGTATTATATCTGTATTATAGAATTTAAAAATAATACTTTGCTAGGTACTACTTAAAAGTTACAAATAGGACCCCTGTGGTGAAATAAATTTGAGAAATGTTTTATTTTATTTACTTCTTTTGTTTGAAATTGTTTTTTAATATTAACACGGGTTACATTATTCGAAATAAACTAATTGTAATTAAATGAAAACATCTTATTTAAAAAAATTAGGTAAGACTCCTTGTAAGAGCAGGCTTCGAACCTCAGCAGTAGAAAGTTAATTTAGTCAGTTACTTAGTATATATGAGTAGGTACAACAAAATTACTACTGTTACTATTATTACTATGTAATTCCTATGAGCTTGTTACCTTAGGACTAGGATGCTGTTGTGTATAAAAAGCGTCAAGCAATAGGTATATTTTAATAAAATTGTACTTACTGCTCCTAGTAGAGTTGAGGTGACTAGTAAATCTGGCAATCACCCATATTAATCAAATGTTGTATTATCTAATTTTAAACGTGTAATTTTTTTAGATCTATACAGAAATGACAGGTATCTTTAGTTGTTTATACATACATTTCATAGTTTACCATGACATAACTACTGCTTTATGATACAATCAATAGTGATCACACAAGTAGAAATATTTAATTGTTTTTCATTTACCAGTATTCAAATAGATTAATAAGGAAGTCAGATATTTACAAATTGGTGCAATCAGAAATGTAAATTATTCATAAATCGCGTTTCAAATTTTAATGTATAAGCAATTATTCCCCATTAAAATTTAAAACAAAGTGGAGATCACAAACGATTCATTGATGAAGAAACTAATAAAAATCATAAATAAAGAAATAAATAAAACTGTCGGTGGAACGCACAATATTTTACAATGTATTTGTATTTTTCGCGTTTGGCACCACGCCCGTGTTACTATAATGTTTTCAAATGAGAACAGAGGTTGATTTTCTTTGATATAAGAAAAGACCAATCGCCGAGCTCGACGAACGAAGATCAATTTAGAAAGATTAACTCTGACGAACCATACTTTCTTTTTTTCTAGGCTTACCAGGACCACGGCAGCTGTAATGCAGCCGAAACGTCGCGTAATTAAATAATGATAAATATCCCATCATAAATCCAATGCTATGTTTTCAATATGAACAGCACTTTAATTTGCAATTTCGGTTAATGAAAATTAGTTTTCATTTGATTACTAAACTTAGCCTAAACAAATAAGTACTTGCCTGACATGTGATTTACAAATTAAAAATGAAAATACAATGTTAACGGACCACGAATTTAAATATTTTATACAAGTAAATAAGTTTAACATAATTCAAAATGTAAAAAACATACTCGTAGTGTAAGAATACACACGCACATTCAAATAACAATCGTTTTGGACAACCAGTTAAAATATAATTTAGAGAGAAATATATCATGGATTAAAATGAAGTGTAATTGTATATTATCTAAGTTTATGCTTTATTTTCTTTCTAAATATAATTATGTCTTGATAAACGAGATCATCTACTAAAATATGCATGCATGCATCCCTATAGCATAATTAGTATCACACATTAACTTCCTCTATTGGCAGTTCTCCAGTTTTTTCATAGGACATCGGAAGCATCTGTCATCTGCCTACTTTTACCCATATTATATAACTAGATATATTATCAGACCCATTATTATGTCAGCTATTTTGTTATTCTCGGCGTTTACATTTTTAGTTTCCTCTATATTTTTCTACGAAGAATTGTATTTTTCGCTAGAAAAGGCCTGATCATTCCATCTTGGAGAAAAACTCCGGCAAACGTCAAGTATTTTATATACCTACACCGGACTTTCGTGAACCTTAATACTATTTAGAGCGTTAGCCATTTTACTATATTTAGTATTATTGCTTCCTAAATTTCTATTCGGTAAAACAATGATTTATACTCATAGCCCTTCGAATGATATCTTAGCGAGAAGTCAATAGTTTTATAGCAGCTTTGTCCTTTCTGCATTCATAAAATTGGAATCACTTTCCTTCGGCTGCCAAATTGTGACACACCGATTCTATTCTAGCACAGAAGTCGCGCATTAGACCTTTACGCTCGAGCTACATCCACCAAATTTATAAAAAATACTTAATACAAAGCCATTTTAAACAACGAAAAACGACAAACTTAAATAGCGTCGTTTGTATTTGGCAAAGCAAGATACATCGAAAGCATTTGGCAAAGCAAGATAGGATGTTCGGATTCGCATACCCTACTTGTTTACAAAACCGCCAGACTTAAGCCAGATAGCTCTGAGTGTAGCTCTGAGAGCCCAGAAGCGTTGGGTGTAGGAGATCGACCGATATCAAATTTGGATGTACAGAGATTTGCAAAAATTACAAAAATATCTATATGCCATTAATTGAGAAGTTTGGGCTAGTGTAAGCCTAGATAATAAGGTCGAGACCTAAATTTATTTAGGAAGACGACAGTTTCTGTTGAAAACTATTAAAATATTATTTGGACTCAAAATATGTTACGTAAATTTGATTATTCCCTTCTATTCGTACTTAAACTTGCAATATCCACACTACTTTCCACGGTAAAACAATTTGTTTTTAGAAGTAAAACAAATAGTCACCGACTCAAGGTTTTTCCAGAATATACCCTCGCAGACAAGTTATCAAAGTCAACCAATGTAGGACACTTTAAAGTCCCGTCATTTACAACATTAGACATGCCCCATTTATCATCTCGCAATTTGAAATTACGGACTGATTAAATCTATCTGTCTGGAGAGATGTCTGAAGATTCCTCAGGAGTTGATGTGAAATTTCATCATTTGCACCTTAACTGATTGGGATCGTGCCAAGTTGATCAAATACATACAGGTTTACTGCGATAATACGTTTAAATGGTTAACAATTACATTTATAGTTTACTTATTAAGTATGTGAAGGCATAATTCAGAAGAATGGAGGATATTGAAGTGAATATTGAAATACTCTATGTCGTCTATGTAACCTACATTTTCTAAACTGATTCTATGATTCGGATCGGTGGGGTGTTGTGTGTTAAATTAAGCTTTTTCTAGGGGATACAAAAAAGGAAAAAATAATTTAACAAGTTTTATTAGGGGCGATGGTAATGTTTTTAAATACGTCTTATTTTACTTAATATAATATCTTCTTAATATTATCACACTCCAGAATCCAGCAGGTCTACTACGAATTCCGTTAAACGATATATCGGTCAAAGTTATAGACGTTTTATACCACGAAACACAATCGGTCGGTTGGTGACACAAAAACTGTCAAATCAGCGTCGGTCGGGATGAACGAAACGCGCGATCAAATCAACCAACCGATTGTGTTTCGTGGTATAAAACGTCCATAACTTCGGCCGATATATCGTTTATCGGACTTCGTAGTAGACCTGCTGAATAGAATATTACACTAAATTATGACACTAATCCACGACGATCAAACCGCGAGCATTTGCTATTTAGTAACTTTATATCAAAATAAAGTTGGTTAATTTTGTTACCAATAGTTATTACATAATGGGTATTAGTCTATCTTTCCATACTTATTCTTTTAATAATGACCTACTGTGGCGTTTTGCCAAATTATTCATCCAGAACAAAGCTGCGTCAGGTGATGTACCTAATTAATATATCCTCCTACTTATTTAAATGAACGCTTTTCGAAATAACAGATTTTAACAATTTTTTTTATAAATAGTAAGAGAACAATACATTTATCATAATTCTCAAACAATAAGTTATTTTAAAGTTATCAAAGGGTTTTCCTCGTTATCCATAATACCTATGTATAGTTTACTTTTACCTTAATAAGTAGGTTGTTTTTATTTTAACTTGGGATGTTGACTTTTATCGTTGGAAAATGTAAGTACCTATATAAGTTGATTTGAAAAAATAACGTATATTTATGGTCATATCATTTGATTACACGCGTTACATCGTGCAATGTAGATATTGACACGGAGCGTATGTAGTAGATGCCTTTATGTAAAATTATTTTGAAAGATGTAGTTAGCGGAATTAATTTTAAGAGTAAATCCCAAGTTCTTAATTTACAAGCTTATGACAAGCTTTGCTTTGGGCTAAATGGCGTTGTATGAAAAATGTCGACCAATATTAATTTTATTTTAGCTTTACTTAACTTTATAACGATTTATTGTATTTTTTCTGAGAACGAAATGCGATACTAATATTCATCTTAATTTTGTTGTTTAATATTAGATTTATAAAACAACTTCATTCTGACTGAAAAACTTAATTTCAGTTAATTTCGGGTATTATGTCTCTATTTCGTGAATTGTTTATTGTTATTATGTTTTTCAACTGTATTAATGAGTTTTAATGAAGAAAAAAATATCCTGTAAAACCAACATGTTGGAATGTAGAAAAAATATCAGAATCTAAACTTTTCCAATGTGACCAAATAACAACAACGTGCAACATGTCATTTTGCTAATGGGGCGTTTACAAAACGTAAAAAAACTTGACAAAAGTGTCAAATACAATTCCCAATTTCACCGTAGATGGCGCCACTGTTTTATTTTGTTAGAGAAATTTCACAAAAACCAACAGTGGTGCCACACTTGACAATATTTAGCACTATCTTTGACAAGTCTTTTTGCGTCTAGAAAACGCCTCATTGTATTTTTTTTAAGTTTTACGTTAAACTTTTTGAAAGTTATAGCGAAGATATTACTAAACCGTAAGTAATTTACATAGGTACCTAGATAGCGACAAACGAAAGTAAACTTTGTATTACTATTTAAAACCATTTCACGTCTCCATGTGTCAGAAACCCATTACACACACATGTACGTCACAGTTCACACCCGATATACACATTAAAATTAAATAATGGCTCAAGGCCCCGCTTTGTTATTTTTGTTTTAATGGTAGCCTAGCTTCCCGACATGCGGTAAAGCTGCTAAGCCGCATGTCATATTATAAAGACAAGGTATGTCCATTAGGTAGATCGGAAGCGGGTGAATGTCCTTGGTGAAAAGATAACTTCTGTTTGCTGTACTCGAATCCTCGTAGCGGAAACTTGGGGTTATTTAGTAATATGGTATTTTTCTCGAAATAGGTAAAATTATCCTAGTAACTATAAGACTAATAAGAAATAACCACGGTTAGAAGTAATAATGGTTTTCATTGCCATTCAGCAGGGTATCATTCCGCCAACGCAACGTTCAAACAGTGGTCATTGTTTCGTAGAATTTATTTATTATTTTTCTGATGTTGTAAGATTCTTTAGCAAATTTTATATTTTTACCAAGATTGTAAATGAAAACAAAGGGTTAATTTGTAGGTTTGTTAATTGTTAACGTAGAATAACTAGATCATCAGTGATCATTAATTTTGTACTTTGTGAGCAAATTACATTAAAACAAATGTATGTCTAAGAATTCTTTTACTCTTTAAATTAACGTTATTTATTGCCAAACCACATCTCTTTTAATCCGGTATTTTCAAGAGAGTATTTTAACTACGGCATAATTTCTATGCCAAAAGAAATCGCTGGCATGTTATGACAATATGATGCTTTACACGCGATTATAAAATGCTTCAATATTGTTTTGAGTAAGATTAAGGCAAATGAAAACAATGGAAGATATTACGATTTATTTAATATTTAATTTTAAACGACTTGGAAAAAAGAACAGCTTATAATTTAGTTCATTTTGTATTTTCTTAAGTAGGTACCTACCTATATTTTGATAAGGACAACTAAGATAATAATTATAAGAACGTTATAATGAAACTGGTATACAAGCCAACATATATCTACTACTAATCGTTTTAGTTGTCAGGTTGTTTTCAAATGACAATTTTATATCGGCCAGCAAATCTTTTTCGGATTCCAAGGTTAGTTCTAAAGTTTAATTAAATAAATAAATAAATATTGGTGGACAATTCACACACAACACCATCTGACCCCAAACTAAGCAAAGCTTGTGGTATGGCGGGCAGATAGCTGATATAATACATATAAAGTTTTAAATACATACTTATTATAAATAGAAACACCCAGACACAGTGCAAACATTTGAATTCATCACACAAATATTTGCACTGAGTGGGGAATCGAACCCACGACCCTCGGCTTCGCGGCAGAGTTACTACCCACTAAGCCACGAGGTAATTAGTACCATACAACAGTACAACACGGCCTTTTTGGTATTTGCACGCTTCTCATGCTCATGTGCGATTCCTACAATTTACCTACTACTTCCTTAAATACAGCTACGTAATTTTTACCAATAAGTTTTAGTAAAAAAACTATTTGTAAATATGCATTTGTAAATCATTTGAGTACGTAAAAGTAGTAAAAATAAATCAAGTAAAGGACTCATAACTTTGACATTTTCGCTCTGAAACTCCTTTGTAGTTCACAATGCACGTCCATTACCGTCCTTCATTACGTGTTTAACGTTTGGTAACATAATTTAAAGCAATAAAACCTCTGTCAAAATGCTTTACACCAATTCGCTGTAATAAAATGGTTCCCGGGAAACGTTACATAAACTATTTATCTGTGACAACGGGATTAAAATTGCATTAGACGTAGTTGTGTAAATGTTATGATAAAAAACAGGAATCTCAGTTAGTGTGTATTGTGAACTGTTTTATAGAAGTATTGCAAACATTCACATTTTTAGTTTTCCTTGAAGTTAAAAAACTTACTTTTTTGGGTCCTTTTTTCTATTGGTAGGACTTTTTTGCATGGTGCTGCTTGGATGGGCAATGAATGTTTCCAAAGAAATCACAGGGCTAGGAGATAAACCTTATGCATATTTCTATGTAACGAACGCAGTAAAATGCAAAAGAGTGACTCTTTATACTTATGTCTTATTCTTTCCATCGCTCATCTTTTATAAATAAAAGTGGGTGTTACTTGGGTGCCTGTGACTTAATTATGTAGGTACGCCAGAAGTAAATATTTCTACTCTTTATTGCTCGTGTTACGGAGTCTAACTACAACCATAGAAGATATATTTCTATCTATATAGATAATATCTTCAACGCAAGAAATATTAACCAGAAGTTCGTTACAATGATTACTAAAATGTCGACTAGCTAACTTCAGGGTGTCAGTTGTTAGTGACGGTCTGACGGAGTGCATTCAGATCGTAAAAAAAAATTGGTTGTCTGTAAAGTCGGTTACTCTACGGACAATAGTTTAACGTGACAACGTCGTAACAAAACATTGATCGATGCGGCGCAAGCGTACAACGAGCACAACGGGACACTTTTTCGTGGATGCAGCCGGCGTTTATCGATTTATTAGACGTTGTCACGACAAAATCACCTCACAATATTTTTCCGTAACGCGCCAAGAGAAGCTTAACATAAAAAAAGTTCTGAAATATCTTCATAATCATTTGCAAATTAACTAAGTTAACTAAGCAAATAACAAAAAAATATGGAACAGACTAATCAATAAAGCGAAAACCGTCGAAACTTATTAATTCTGAACACGAAAATTAATAACGAGGTATACAAACTAAAGCGTGGCGTGCCCCTGCGTGCTTAGTTACTGACGCGCCCTCTGGTGGTAGATAATATTAACAAATTAGACTGTCATAACGAGCCCAAATAAATAATAGAATTGACCTCAATGTCACAGTTATACGATAAAATTGTTACTCGACATTTAATTTACCGTACATGTTGGATGTTGATAATATTACATTCGCCTTGTGCGGTTTACGGGTGGTCTGGTAGTTGGTAGTAAGTTAAACTATGAAGCTGTTCGAAGGCCGTGGATTCGATTCTAACCCAGAGCAAATATACATAGTAATTTACACTAGCATACATACTAGCTGGACGCCTCGGTTTTCTCGGCTAAGTTACCCTTCCAGTTTTTCCCCGCAATAAAAAGTAGCCAAGTGTTATTCCAGACTATTATCTATCTATGCAAAAAGATTTCATCAAGATCCCTGTAGTAGTTTTTGCGTGAAATAGTAACAAACATCCATCCATCCTCACCAACAATTACCGTTTACAATTTTAGTAGGATTAGTAGGATTTTAATTTTGGTTTACATTTAGTAAGCTAATCCCAAATGTAACTATGAATAAACTTCAGTCATTTAACATATTCCATAAGTAGGCTATTCATACAACTGCATTGTATGTACCTAAACTTAAAGAACAGCTTTTTATGCGATTTGAATGGCCACACATAAGCCCATCTCATTATAAATGCTCTTAAAAGACCAAAACATCTATAAAAATGTCATTATAATATTTACATCACCACGTATTATTTCCATACGCATAATCCGTTCAGTGTAGACATACATTTGCGTTTAAAATACACATAATGTGTAGGCATTATTGAATTATCATAAGTAATTCGTAGTTATGGCGCTTGACTATAAATCTGTCAAATAATAGATTATGGCTATTATTTTTGACTTTATAATGCACTATGTACATAATAATGACCTTAATGTCACACGGCTTAAAGAAATAGAATTACAAAATTTTAAATATCATTTAGAAGTTTTCGGTAAACGAGAAATAAAGAATGAAGGAATGAATTTCAGAAGTCGCCAATGGATATTTAGTATATTTACGAGTCTAAATGCTAAAGATCATCATTAATATCATATAATCATCAAACATTTATTTCAATTAATTATCGGTATCCTAACATGTACTCACAATACATGTAAGGTGAAAATACAGATGACATGTTGGCAATTTTATTATGAAATTCTTCTTTTTTTGACATTTTTTTTCTTCTTTTCAGAGTGGTCGTGGTCATCATTCTACTAGTTATTATAATACATTATACCAGTTAACTGGGGTACCAGTTTTTTCAAGCTTTCCTTAGTTTGAGACAGACAGTGCTGCGTGAGCAGGTAGTGATTGTAAAATATCATAATTAAGTAAATCGTTGAAGGTATTATTTTATTAATTTAAAAGGAAACGTGAATTGTATGGAGACATATTCTCAAATCTTCAGAAAGTTCTGATATATGCACCATGTACTATCCTATCTACTATGTTGCATCACAGTTTCACTGAAGTGCGAAATATGATACTTGCATCGTTTTATACATGCCCTACGCACAGGTAATAATTTGGTCATATACTTTTATTTTCAGTATTTTAGGATCCTATTTTAAAAAACGTTTACCATTGTCGTTAAAAAACCGGTCAAACCAGAAGGTTCGCATACTTCTCGTGCACCGAAAAAGTTCACTATTCCTTTTTTTCGTTTATTTTGGAAGTCACTTGCATTTGGCAAGTGTTTGTTTTGTAGAGGTGTTTGACTGGTAACTTTGATACATACAAGTGTTTTTTTTTCAACCCATACATAATATGTAAAATTAACGAAGCTGTCCTATATGTTATGCGTAGAGTCAGTGCCACAATTAAAGTCACATGGCAAAATTATTCAACTATAACGAGCTACGTCAAATTTTTATTCGATGCCTAGGTATTCATCATTGTGGAAAACGATAGCGGCATCCATCTGCAACGGTTCTGAATAGTAAGTAACGTAACATTTAAACTAACCCAGCGAGCTGATTGGGTATGGGAATGAACTTAAATGTTTTTCCGATACAAAAATGAATAATATTAAAACAAACATTTTAAATTGTGATCTACTACAACTTGAAATCAGTTTAACTGAAACCCGATAACACAATTAAGACAAAGCACAGAGCTGCGTTCCTTGAGACTTAATCCTAGAACCTCCGCAATAAAAATATTTCGATCGACCGAATCATACTCTTCTAGCCTATTTCTTAGAACTTAGTTTAAAACTACACATTTACTTTCAAACGCGCAGTGCGTGTTGTATGAAGGCTTCATATAAATTACTGATTAAACGCTTGTCAAAGATATTACAGAGATGACAAGAGCGAGAAGGTTTTTATTTTTTTAAACGGAAGAGTAACGGCATCGTGACCAGCCACACCTGTCGGGGTGAGGGACAATAAAATTAATTTTAAAGCTGAGCATCCATCAGCTACCTATGCGAGGATGTATTAAAACAAACGCGCTAGAATTCCGCTCAGACCAAAGATGTGCATTGCGCAGTGACGTAGCGAGATGTTATCGATGTATATAGCTAGTTCAGTTTTTTTTAAGTAATAAGCGTTAATGGCTGTTCGCAGAAGCTTAGTTCTACGCGTACTTATCGGACTTTCGACTAGCGCAGAAAACTCAAGGCCCTACAAACTTAAGCTTACTAAACAACTAAACTTATGCACACACATAGAGCATTTTTATAAACGTAATTGACGCATACTCAAATTTCAAACTCTTTGTACATCATTTTCGCATTTAATAAATATGTGTTCACATTCTCTGCTTACATTTTTGTATATACCTCTACTCGTTCATTAATTGCCTTCCACTAAAGCTGTGCCAAGTGATGTAAGAAAAACAAAAAAGATTATTTTGCTGTATATTTTCCTCGTATTTAGCTTAGCTTCTTCAAGCTAGTGAAGTGGACGCTCAGCCTAACGACCATATTATATTCTATTAATATTCAACTTTTAGATTTGTTTATAGTTATCGACCTCAGATTAGATTGGATTTTATTGATTCGTTAATAAAATTTGTATGAGCTTTGGCTGTCTTTATTTAGTTCTCAAAGCGTTTTATTAGTGCTGTTATGATTTGGTCAATTTTATTTGGATTTCAAAACATTAATTTTAAGCTTTATTTATGGCCTTGGTAGTGTAGGTAGGTATATCTAAAATGAAAAAACCCTAATATATTTTGTAGTATTAAAGCTTCTTCGAAAATGTGGTTTGTAAATTAATATTTAAATTAAATGGGTAATTAAACTTCGAAATATTATTCGGAAATACGATAATAATGATCGTAGTAAATAATTGAACGAGATACATGTGATACAATGTAAAATCTAACGCAAGAATTTGTGTTTTCTGAAATAATTTTCTACAACTTCAAACAGCTGTGTATTTGTCAACCAATGTCTCGAATATACATTCTATTAATAAAATGTTTGTAAACACAAAACTCCTGCGGTAGGTTAGCACAAAGGGTTATATTCTACTCATATTGGCGAATAAAATTTTCTTTTGAATTAAATTTAAAATCATGTAAAAAACAGCCGTTCCTAACAAAACAACCTTTAGATTAAGTCTATGATACAAGTGAGGAACTTATGGCTCAACTTTGAAACAGTTGAAGTTTTATCACGATTTCAGGGTTGCCCCCTTGTAAAAGTTAATTATGATAAGTAGAACACAACCATTTCTGTCTGGTAAAAGTCGGCATAACCCTGCATAGGGACGGAGCTATCGACTGAAAGTTATCAGTCAACACAAGGCACAAATTGTTATTGTCATTTAGTACGTTTAATCGCTGCTTGATACCGTGACCCGACGGTCAGTTGAGGAGCTTTGTATCTTGGGGTAGGTACAAAGAAACTGCACAGTGCTATCGCACTCATTTGTTGATAGCGATGTACTTTAGAAGCATGTAGTTGAATGTAAAAGCATCAATGTTTTGTAATTTATTTTTGTAAACATAACAATATTTTAAATTTTAGTATTAAACGGGTCATTCACGTGGTTGAAACCGACCAAAGTTTCAACCGCACTTGAAGGGATTTTGTTCAAAAGCACCAATGCATTGTACTTAGCTCTAAAATCTACAATACCACATTATAAATTTAATAATGTTTTTTTACATATTTTTTTTTTCTACATACATATATGTGCCTACTGCTGGAACCAAAGACAATATACCCAGGGTGTTTAATCTATGGCTAGGACTGATATGATATGAAAACTTATAGTTATTTTAACCACAGACTTAGTAGAGATATATTATAACCGAATAAATATCTGAGCGTAAGGTGTACTTACGGATTAAGGATTAAAAATTCATATACTCACAATTCAAAAAAACATTCACATAGATTCATAGTTCTTTTCACAAATCATTTATTTTCAGTTACGAGTGAAATATATTTGTACAACCTTCTTATGTTTTGTTTATGTGCATAATACTAACAATTGAATCTGTTGGAGTCACGATGTAGTCAGTCTTAATCGTTTTGTCTGCACTTTCAAGGCGTGTCAACTTAAAAGCTTTTTAATGTTTAGTCATTAAGTATGACTTAAAGCTAAAAGCACCTAAACTTGAAATAGGTCATTGAATTGTAAAAAGGGTTAGAACAAAATAAAAAACTTGGAATCACTCCCGACACAAATCATAACTGTGAAGATTCAGACCAAGTACACTCTCAAGAAAAAAATTTAAATAGGTCAATTTGGGAAACGAACATACTATACAGTGTGTAAATGTAGGTACACATGCACATTTGTTGGACTTGTTAAAATGTTGAAAAACAATCACTTCAAGTTACACAAGCCAATATTAAAATCTATTTGGTGTTGTATATAATTATACATTATGATGATACAGGCTAGCTTTCATCTATCAAGCTAATTTCGTTAATCGTTGTTATTATGATGAAGTTAACAAACACTGTTATAAAATAAGATACGAGACGCTCAGTTGATTACCGATATTCTTCAACATTGTGTACTGTGCATAAATGTGTCGTCGCACCGTCGGCAACCTTTGATGTTATGTCGGAACGATAATTACGCTCTTAATGATATAGCAGCGATACAGAGGAGCTATTTTATCGCAATTAAGAGTGCTATCGAACGACCTAGTTCACCTACTTGCCATCCTACTGCCTCTGCGCTAATTCACAAGTTCCCGGCCTTGACAGACCATCAGGCCTCACAGTTTTAGCGAGAGCCAAATTGACTAGCGGGGTCAGCTAAAATTTTAGGAAACGGTTTTTAAAATTAAAACTACGAGGTGAGATAACCTTGATTTTCATTTAACTAGACAATCTAGATATCTATAAAGATATGCCGTTGGAGGCTAAATGTCTAAATAGCACGCGAGGCTAATGGATTGCAGTACTCCGCGCAATAAGAAAAACACATTCCCGCCACGACCTGTGACCCGATTAGACACTGGCTGGCGAGATTCTTTTTATCTAGTTTTAAATTTCTCGTTAATCGAATTGAATGGATTCTACTAAATCGAATTAGAATTCCCATTTTAATCTCCTTGAAAATTTTGACCTATTCATGTTTATTCCAAATCGTTTTGTATGCCTACTTGCCAAATATCACTAGGCAGTATTACTTACTCATAACGCTACAAAATACTCGGTTAAAAACTAGCTATAGTACAACCCAAGAATAAAAAGTCCGTAAGAAAAAATATTAAATTAAATACCTACCAGTACCAGTGATTACCTATGACAATATTGCCTTTTCTTGAAACATAACTTAATAAACGAAGGTTAAATACGTCGCTAAGAATAGTAGGCCATATGAATTCAGTAACTCTATAGCTCTGTGCGGAGGATGAACCCAAGGTTACTTATACCGTGTTTACGCATCTATGCATTTCGACAATGTAAACATATCAGTAGACTTTGATGGATTAGTTGCAAGATATACATCCCACACGCAAAAAAACTCACAAAAAAATACCTTCTAAGTGTAGAGACAAACTTGACCAAATCAGAAAACCAAAATCTTGAAATACTTTCCAAAGCATTATTGTCGCGTTTACAAAAGTGGCGCTTACATAAAACTCTACATGTACACTACCAAATGTCGCGTAGTTCGTATGTGCAAGAGTACTCAAATAAAGTCACATTTGTATAAACACCATTACTGAAGGCTAGTAAATAAAAAGCTTGCTGAGTTATAGGCGGTGGCTGGGCCGGGTTGTTTGTTTTTCTTCGTCAATCGACGCGAGGAAATCCGCGTTATTTTAGCAAAATGTGTAAACTGTATTACGATAGCAGTCGCTTCGGGTTCGGACGTAAATTGCGGTAATGGGATTACGTAACGTGTTATCATTGAGATTGAGAAAAGAATTGGATGCAGCGTTTTCTAGTTCGTATCAGATTTGTAGAGCGATTACTTGATGTTTACTAGCGTACATTGAAATCAAGCAAGATATATCAGTCAGTCTGTTACTGAGTTGAACGGGCTTTGTAAGACAACGCCCATGGAAAACCGTCAGATTAGAAATCTGCAGGCAACGAAAAAGCGACATTGTGTCAAGGTTTATATACCAAAGACTAGAATGATGAAGTTTGACTCCACTTTTGTAATAAGAACGTCTAAGCTGTGAAATGGGTTTTTTCCGAATCTTATCTTGGTGTCTTCAAATCGAAAGTGGATCAATTTTTTCTAGGTAGAATAGATACGCTCAATCGTATACTATATTATTAATATCAGGTGAGATGGTGGTAAAGAGATAGGTAGATAAAAAACATTATTTCAGTACCAACTATTTCTTTGTTGATTCATTATTTAGCACGTATATGCTGTCAGCGTATTAGACAAGCAGCAGTTGAGTTTTTAACATAACTGGTATATATGTATTACATAGATATGTATTACATAAATAAATAAAAATGTGTACGGCTAACTCCATCGAAATATTGAGCACTGTTAAAACTGTTATTACGATTACTGTACCTAGATGTTGGGTTACCGAGCTAACAAAACCATTTTTCTATGTATCCTTGCAGAGGCATAGTGTTCTTTTTATCACCATCTTAATATTAACTATAAATCAGCTGTTATTAAAATCAGTTTACGGCCGCCATTATCGTAATCTCAATAAAGCTGTGAGATTATTTTTATCTTGGAACATTTGCACTTGCAAATGGCGGACGTCCCCTGACCTGTTTGTGAGTGCAAATGTTTGTTCTGGACAAACAATCTTATCCGTTTACTTCGCACGTAGGGGTAGCTCACTCTACAGGCACAATATGTATAGTATCTGGGTAAGGAAGAGTATGAGAATTGAGGTCAATCTTGAGATGAAAGAAGCGTTGAATTGCAGCTCGCAAATGAAACTTTTGCTAATGACTTCACATATGTATGTAAGTATATATCACATTTACATGTAAAGTATTTTTTGATTGGCTGTAATTTAGTAGACTAGTTTTCTTAGGCCCCGTGCTGTTTGCACTAGCTAACTTAAAAGTATTAGAACCAGTACTTAAAAGCTTCCTGATTTTTTTTTTATTTTAAATATTGGTGGACAATTCACACACAACACCATCTGACTCCAAACTAAGCAAAGCTTGTTATTTACAGTAATTTGTTTTTAGGTAATAGTAGACATTTGCTGAAAAAGGTATTTTGTAATCATTATATTCATATACATAAATATAACATATTCAGCATACATTTGTATGTGTACATAGATACAATTATCTTAATTTATCTTTTACTTAACTTAGTTTTAAATGTTTTAATTTGTGAAAACCACTTTTTTTGTTTCTGGCTGCTTAAAGCTACTACTAATTATTGAAACAAACAACCACACCGTGAAGCTATTAATAAGCATTAATATGGTTTAACTATTAAGGACGTTTCTTAATACAATACTAACCTAACTTAGTCCAAAATTACCTAACCAAAATGTTGTATTATGAATATATATTTAGTCATATAACAGACAAAACATAGTAAATACACAATTTTGACAAGAAAATATCCTTAGAAATAACACAGAATAAACGTTTTTGTCGCAAAACTGTTTGTACTGAGAAGGAATCAAACACACGATCAGTACGTAGACTGACTACCGACTGGACTAAGAAGACGTTCAAACTCAAACAATAATAAAATTAACAAGTATAATTCGTCAGGTCGCACAACGAATGGAAATGTGAAAATTCAAAACCATTGTTGAATCAAGACGGATTAATGAATTCAAATTGACTTGATTAATATATGCCTATGTTCATTGAATTTAAATTTATTCGCCTATTATAAAATAAATATTGAAAAGGATTGCCGATTGACATTACCAATGTGATTCATGGCTTTGGAATTCCATTGAATTTGTACATACAGTGTAATTATGAATTTTATTACTTGATAGTTTAAGATACATCTAGGATATGCTGTGTAGGATGATGACGATTCGTGCTCTGTTGACCATATAAAAAACTACTAACATTCTAACTACGAGTATGCAATAAATCAAGTAATAATATCTACATTTTTTTTGCGTCACGTTCAAACTCTTTCATTTCACAAATCTCTTAAAACAGTAATTTGTTTTAGGGCGCATATTTCTCGTTTGTTATTCGTTTTAGTCTCTATTTTTTTTGTATTTTATCCGGAAATGAATTTAAAGAAAACCATGCCTAATTTAAAGGTTGTTTTAAACAGGTGTTTTCTTTTACAAAGAAATGTTGTATTTGATCCTTGAAAAAATTGTTCTGATATTTTCTTTGCCAATCTACTAAGATTGGTCTTATCCGCGGTGATCAATAATTTTTTAACCTCCGACCAAAAAAAGGGGTGTTATAAGTTTGACGTCGATGTCTGTCTGTCTGTCTGTCTGTCTGTCTGTCTGTCTGTCTGTCTGTCTGTCTGTCTGTCTGTGTGTGTGTCTGTCTGTGGCACCGTAGAGCTCAAACGGATGGACCGATTTCGATGCGGTTTTTTAATTTGAAAGTTAATATCCTGACGGATGTTCTTAGCTATGTTTGGTTAATATTGATTCAAGATGGCCGCCGGCACAAAATGGCGGACAAAATATTTCTTCACAACCTACCACAATATGGGTATCAAATGAAAGGGCTTGACTAGTAGAATACTGTACACTATAAAAAAATTCAAATCCAAGATGGCCGCCACCACAAAATGACGAATTACATTATTTTTTTCACTACTCCCTTAATATGGGTATCAAATGAAAGGGCTTGACTAGTAGAATGTCGTACAGATAACAAATCTGAGGTAGTCGGGGGTTAATCAAAATTTTTAATTTTGTTCTTGTAACTCAAATTGTCTATGTGCCGAGTAAACAAATAAAAATCAACAACTTATGTTGGCGCTTCCGGTCTTTGTTATTTTTGCAGAAATAATTATTTTAATTATTTAAGTTTCCTGGATACAGATATCGGACAAATACCACGGAACCTTCGTTTTCTTCTAGTTTACCGAGTTATTTTAAGCAAAACATTGCTAATTGTGTACCGATCTCAGTTGAAGCGTAGGAGTCGAGTATCGTCCTTCCTTGCCTACTTGAGTTGATCGACAAGCACTCGAAAATTACCGAATACACATTATAAAAACAAACAGAGTTTGTTAACGTTATAACGTGTCGTAAGTAACACGATGCGATGCCAAATTGACCTTTTACCAAGGACGGTTTAAGTCCTAAAACACAATATCAACGTGTTAATTTATGAGCGCATGCCTTCCGCCCTTTGGAAGTGTAGGAAGCGATTCGAAGATAAAGAATAACAACAGTTCGAGTGTTCTGTGATTCTCACGGGCAACTAACACCTACCATTTTTGTACGTGTGAAGGTGTATATCGCTTTATTGCAGTTTTGCTGGAATGTTTCTCGATTTGATTCGATATCGCCTACAGAAAACAATATCGTGGGCATGGACATAGATGTGAGTGTGATACTAAAATTTTGAATATCCAATTTGTCTCGCTGTTTATGTATTTCCAATCGGAACAATATTATGGAGTTTATATGTGTGAGTGAGAAGCATGTATGAGTGTATAAGTGTTAAAACAAACGTACTAATTAACGTTCATTCAGATGTGTGGAGGCCAAGTTGATTTATGTATGTGTGGCCGGTTGTGTTCTTATTCATGGTTGTGTGCATTCTTAGTAAAGGAATGGCATCTAACAATTTGAATACTTTTAAAACGTTTAGTTAACGCTGTTGTCCGTTTTTATAGAGTATTTATATTATTGTGTTTTTTTTTCTCTTGAATCTGCACTCTGTTAGAAATCATTAACTTCTTTGTTTACATTTATAGAGTGTATGGGTATTTTGATACCTCTTCATCTACTTAAACTGATAACTGATGTATTTTTTATTTGTACATATATTGTTGAGTTTAGTTAAACCAAATTTCTCCGTTTTTAATATTGAAATGAACTCGTGCAATCACTTTCATCCATTGTTAAATACCTAATCTTAATAGATTTCTGCTAATTCTATTTAAAATTGGGTACTATTTTCAATCTTAATATAAATGAACGTACAATATAAATGAATAAATATTGGAAGACATTTCACAACACCATCTATGCTCCAAAATAAAGAAAGCTTGTACTACATGAGCAATGTAATATATTACTGCTGATGCTTAGGTACTTAAATCCAAACGTATAGATTTTTAAGGATTCTAATGGTTTGTCCAATCCAATTCGGCGTTGTTAATAAGGTCAAGGTTCATTCAATTCAAATGAAAATACGTTAACAATTCTTCAATTCATTCGTTTCGTACGTTTAATGGACTATGAATAGGCAAATTCGCTGTACATACCCGTTCATATGTAAGTAGATAATCTCAAGCTATCTTCTTATAGATATCGTAAAGTCAAATAACAAAAAAAAAATGCATGGATATGTATGAAATAAAATGTTATTGTATTATTTAGTATTTTTTTATGTAAGTAAGTATATCGCTAAGTTATTGACATTATTTTCGGATGCATTTATATTTTATTTACCTTACTTATTTTGTACTGAATTTGGTTTCTTTGCCATTAGGTATAGGAATATTATTATCATCGTTTAAAATTTAACTAAAAACATTCACGTCTAAATTCCTTGTTCCAATTTATGGAACTAGGTAGATAAGGAAGAAGTAATATCGTTATGTGTAAAAATAATACAGTTTAATATTGTTTTATCGTCACAATTTTACTTACACTAAAATTAAAACAAAAACTCAATTTATGCTACAAAATTTCACTCACACTAATTTCACTAACAAAAAATAAATGTAGGCGCCAAAATTTTAGCTACTGTAAAATTATGGCAATTAGTAAGTAAACCTAAGCGTCAAAATTTTGTACATGTAAAAATATTAATTTAGAAAATTAGTAAATGTAAACGTCAAAATTGTATCTTCTCTAAAATAGATTAACTTGGCACATTAAATAGATTTAAGTAATCGTTAAAATTTCACATTACATTAAATGTTACATTTAAGTATTTATTTTGTCCAATCTTTTTATCATTTATTATCTACTTATATGATGTGTCGGATTTCTGTTTCGTCTTCAATATATTAAAGGATTATTACAAAGAGATTAAAGCATTCCAGTAGTTTGTCATTTGAATTCAAAACTTTCTAGATGTCATATCTCAAAAATACATCTAGGTATGCCCTTAATAACTTAAATGATTTTTACTTTCATTTCGGAGACGTTTTGTCACCTATTATAAATAGATTATAATAAAGGATTTAAAAACTAACAGGTAATTTGTCTTTTTACTTCTCTAGATGACTAGAAAATTCTTAATGTCGTGTCCCAAAAACACATCTGTGTCCGTACTGACCTCTAAAACTGTGTGAGTTGTTAAAACGATTAATATTGTCGTCTTCGCACATAACGACGTTCATTTTTAACAGTAACAAAGGATGTACTAAGGTGAAATCAGAATAGTTCTCTGGCCAAAAATAAAACGTAAACTACAAAAACTAAAAATGACATTTGTATTGTTGAAAAATGAAAAATATTAATGCACAGAAAGTTGAAAGATCGAAGATAGGGTTGCGGTTCCCCAGCATTACGCTGAAGAAACGATGGACTGTAATATAAAGTGCTCTTACCCACTACCTAGAATCTAGAAGAACCAATTTTTCACTCTCGATTTGATTGCGATTGGATGTTTCCAAGTGGAAATAATATGAGTGTTTTTAAGTCAAGAGTGAATCGGTCTTTTCTGTTTATTCGCTCCGTCGTAGACGGCACCGTAAATCTTAACTTAACATCAGGTAGGATCACGGTCCAGTCAATCCTCAAAAAAGGTAAAATCCTTCCTTATTTTTTTTTTGTACAATACAAAATTATAATTTATTCGGTTATTTATTGGTCTTCTTAATTAATAAGTTTCTTACAATATATATACATATATATATATATATATCAAATATTTTATTTATCATTAGGTAATAATATTAAATTATTACTATTAAGAAAGACATGCAAAGAGGTGGTCCAACACAAAATTGAAAAACGTGATTTTTTTGCTATATTAAATAATACTAACAGCGCGCAGCGTCTCAAAACATTAGTGAAGAAACATCTTTTCGTTATCAGCAAAACTGCGCACAGAAAGAAATAATTTACATAGCATTTTACTGCGGACCAAATTAAACGATTCGTTGAGCTATTTCGTTGTGGCAAAAACGATTGCAAAAAACCAAGACGTTTCATGATTTTAATCTACTAAAATTTTCAGCACAAAAGTCAAATAAGTACATCAAAATCTAGATGTTACGTAACCCACAAAGTGATATTTTTATGAAACATTATTATTGTAGGTGTGGCTTAACAAGCTATAGCTTTAACGGGATAAAGAGTAGCCTATGTTAATCCAGGGAATGATAATACGTTATAATGATGTTAATACGTGTTTGGTTTCTTTCTAATGCGTTCAACCCATTCACGGAAACAAATATACACAAACTTTTGATTTTACAATATTAGTGTGATTTGGCACAGATTTGATTGATATTTACTCAGAATCTATGCAACATGAAGCTCGTTAATAATGTAATAATGTGAAAATATTCATTGACATTTTTCTTGACCTCATTTTTTATGTCGTTGACCACATTCACTAAAGGCTCAACACAGCTGAAACCTGATTTTGCCAACCGTTTCAAAATAAAAACATCCAATACACAAAGCAAAAACATTTTGTTGGCGTGGGCGAGCCATTCATGAGCGGACAGTTTTGTAATACCGCGCACATGTTCATTTATCACGCGATTGTTTAATTAAATTCACATAAGTGTCTATGCTAACTCTACAATATGTTCTAGACTTTATGGATCACATCCGTCTTAAAAAAAAAAAAAAACGTCAACGTGATACAACAAAGATGGCTGAAATAAGATCTGTTAGATGTGCCTGAAAAATTGACGGATTTGCTATAATACCAACGGCCTGTTAAATTTTAAATTAAATATCGAATGCCTTAAGCACTGAAAATTATTTATGCATCTCAAGGAATATTTGCGTAATTGTTAGTAAGAAATACGTACGTATAATTCGCGATATTTACAATAGGTGTATCACATAGTAATTCTGACGCTATAAAATTACATTATTTTCGTTCAAAAGCATTTTTAGTTTTCATTTAATGTGAGATCTACATGTAATTAAAATTATTGGTGTCGATCCATTAGATTTTCATTATGTGGCGATTTTTATGACATCATAGAGTGACTTTCAACTCAGTTATTTGAGTAAATGTTAGAATATACACTGTTTGTTTGCATAGTGTATATTTACAAATTTAATGTGTTTATTTTCCAATAAACTGTAACACAATGTATGAGTCAAAACACCATTAAATTATTTCTTGTTTTGATTTACGCTTCAGACTCTGTCGTGGTGTACATTCGGTGGTACTTAGGTAACTAACATATTTCCTCAATCCTCAATAATGGAGTACTTATTTGTTTTTTCATGTGTAGGTGAAAGATATATTGGTAGGACAACACAAATTTTAAAAACTTGTGGAACATCGATTCCGTACTCTTAACATTAAGAAAATCTAGAGCAGGCTCACCGGAGGATTTAAAATATACAAATAGCTTACAGACATCAAAATGAATACAAAAAGGAAAACATAAATGTGTGTATATTGTAGCTACCGCTGAATAATCATATTCAGAATAGTTAATTTTGAAAACATATAATATTTTAAATTTGACGTAATATAGAGGTAGAGTTAGGCATGAAAACTTAATAAGTATTCATTCATTTTGTTAGTTGAATTTTAATAAATTAAATAATGCTAGAAATTGTAGCCTAAAAGTGTATCTAGTTGGCAGAGGTGCTAACTACAATGAAACATACATTAGGGTGTGTTTATTTATTATCTCAGAACGAAAGCAGATAGACTAAACAATGCAACACATAATTAACCACAAGCATTTTATAGTTCTTTATCTTTCTGGCTTCATTATCTTTTATCATTTGTCAACCATCTAACGTAGAATACGGAAATCATGAATACGTATGTAGAGAACTAGAGAATAATTTGAAGATATCACAAAACTTTGCTCTAGTAGATGGCATGGATTCACTAGAGTTTGCTCTATTATCTAAATTTGTTGCAATGTGAAAACTTTTTCAATTTTCTACAAAGCAAAGAGTTATGTAACACTAAGTAAGTATCTAAGCACCCAAGTTATTATTTCAGTCTTAGCTAACGAACATTTGTAAGTGCGATTTTCACAAGATGCAAATAAAACCTTCAAAGATAATAAACATCTCACGTAGAAAAATGCATGACCGAAAAACATGTCAAGTGCTAATTAGTGTTCTAAGAAAAGCCAAAAATTGGTATAGAACTGCGAAATTGCAGGCAAGATGTACCAGGGGATAAGCAAAGCAAGGAAGCCAAGGTCACAGGAACGAGTTTTACCTCAGCACGTGCGGGGCGCGCGTCGGCCGGCGTTCGGCGAGTCTGCGGCCTGCTGAAACCTTCGCGCGAGAGCCTCCGAGGCAGCACAGCACAGCCTCAGTTCCACACTAACAATCAGCATGAACACAGAGACCAGGGTCGCAACACCCGGCACATCCACCAAACGCCGCCGGGTCAAAACATCGTTATCACGAACCTTTTCGACACACAGACTCGATTTGCAAAATTTATTCATCGCATCCGCCGAAAACACTAAAAAAATTATGAGTCGCACTGAAAATATGGCTGAGGGGCGTCGCGGATCACCAGTGTCCTCGGTATTGACGTATAGGCACCAGGGAACTATGAAAACACCGCAGGAGATGCACTTCAGAACCGCCGGATTCAGAAAATTCGTATTCGCGCGAAACGCTCTCGAATGCGTGCGCTCGCCGGCTACACCGCCGCGCTGTAAACAGAGAGCGCGCCTCAACAACACACACACACAACGACACATACGTATCGCCGCACACATGCACAACCGGCTCGGCGCGCGCATTCAATCTCCACGCTAAAAATAGACGTCGCGTCATTTTCCACCAATGAAAATCCTTCCACATCACGTCATACTCGCTCGTGATCGGTCGAGACTCCATTGATAGATTGGCTACCACAAGGCGTTTCAATTCGCGATTAACTGAAAGTTTCTGATAAAACTTAACTGATATGAAATCTTAACAGATGGATACATCGATATCGCCGTTTAAATCGTTAAAACAAATAGCAGGGATAAACAATTCGTCGATAACTGGGATTAATGAAGACGTACCTACAGAAACACTCAACGCAACGAGGTTTGGCGCGAACTGTAATCAGAATAATCGTTAAACGTCTTGTCGTCGATTAAAGTGGATTACTTTACATGTTTATTGTCGGTTAAAGTGGCCCCAGCAAATGGGTTAAATGCTCGTCTATCTATTCATTCCAACATTTTATTGTGCCCATAGAGCATTTTCATTTTGTCCCACTAGGAAATAAACGCCTCAATCTCTATTTTTTCTGGTATCTTCTCTTATATTTCAGCTTCAGTGCACTGTTAATCTCTAACGTTAATCACATAAGTATCTTGAAAATGAAAAAAATGCTTGTTACTTTTTATGGCTAATGCTGTCCATTATAGAGTTTCAGCACGAATCAAGTTTTGAATAACGCACACTTACAAACGATCTTTGCTTGTATTTTAGAATCAGGGGTCACGATCATATCCGAGATTGATAATCTGAAATAGTTCTTAACGCCCTCAACTTAAAGTTGAAAATCTATACAATAGAGATAATTTTAATAAAAACATCTACTTATGTAACACTGTTGCTAATAGGATGTATTGTGCTACGTTTGAATGTGTGCGTGGAAGCTTTAAATTTCGTAGATGCTAAAGCGTTTTAGCTACTTAGCTTTAATGAGATAGCCAGATATAATAGCCTTATGACGATGTTATATTACAATGATATAAATCTTTATTCAATAACAATGTTTTTTCAATTTAAATTTAGTGGGTGTGGTACAATGAGAATATTATAAACTTAAAAGCATTACCTAATAAATTTACTGATTGGAAAATTATTGAAATTTTTAAACTTTAGGTTGATAACTTATTTCTTTAGTTTCGTCTCGTCAACCAATGCTATAAAAAAGTTGCATAATTGGATTTATCTCAGATCGTCTCTAGCTCTAGTGCCAAGAACAAAAGATAATTCATCTTATAGCTCTGGATGACAAACGCAGTACATGAGTACACTGCCAGGCAGTGATTAGAACTCTTCATGTTCGAATAGCTGCGAGCCACTGTGCTTTTCTGAGCAGGTGTGTGGCTTACCATCAGATGCATGTCTAGCTTGTCTTATTGCTTAACATTAAAAAAAATGAAATCTTCTAGAAAAATACGTTTGAGAAATAAAGGCGATTTCCAAAAAAACTTCTATTTGGTTTGTAGCGTATCAAAAACAGCCGACTACATGTTCTCACTTCTAGGACTCAGGACCTTCACTTGCAAGAAGGATAGTTTGTGAAAACAGAAAAAAGCACTAGCAAAATTAGAAGGATGACTAGGTCAAAAATATACCATTCAAATTATTAGTCCGTCAGGTTGACCATGGAATATTATGCAACACGTTTTTTTATATCAAATTATTTATAATATACATTTAAATTGACCAAAATGTAGATGATCAATCTACCAGAGTGGAGGGGGCTGTAACAGTGTAACATCACATCTTCATATTTTTTTACAATGAAGTGACGTCACTTCTAAGCTCCTGAAGGAGTATTCGTCATTATTTGTTTGTGAAACAAAAGGAAAAATACGTGTATATATATCTTTTAATAATGTAACAAACGAACTAATTAATTTTTTAGTCATAATGCCTATTTTTGGAATACGCCGTATTCCTACGATATTTTCCTTCATCGTCAAAACTAGCAACGAAGACAAGCTTATACATGCACTTTCTGGTTAATTAAAGAATATATATTTCTCAGCAAGAAACTTAAACGAAAAATCTTGAAATTAGTACTTAAAACAAAAACGTTACTTCGACTTCTACGTAGGTATCTAGTGGGTAGTGGGTAAAAAGAAGCTTCACTTAGACGAATACTCAGATATGACTTCCCTAGTGTCGTTGTTGGTAGTAAGTTCGCCTGCGAAGCCGTGCGTCGTGGGTTCGATCCCCATCCAGTGCAAATGTTTGTGTGATGAATACCAATTTGGGGTAACACTTAGAAGTGACTTAAAATGGCTTTTTTTATTTGACAAACTTTGAAACCTTCATACCGGTTTGAAATTTTTGAACTACTACGTAAAATTTGGCAGATTTAGGGTCATCGATACAAATCGAAAGATGTGCCCTGAGTACCTTGTAATTGTTAACAAATTGCTGTGTGTAGCGTGAGTGGTTTACTACTACCAATCTACTCGTACTTGACCCATAGAATCGCTAACGGCGAGATACGTTGCGGTATTTTGGTTGTTGACAACGAATAGCGATAGGTATAAACGTTCGGCGTTTTCCGCTTCCTACGGCAGACTAGAACGGAATGAGTGAGCTCACTCTTTCCAACAATAACATAATTTCATGCGCCTAAACTTTGGGAGGGCACATCCATTGATTTATATCGATGTTTATGACTGCAGAAACCAAGAGTAAAGTTTTGGTAAAAAAATTTGAACTTATATACCTTTCTTTGACTTTCCCCACCACGTAACTTTGTTAGATATAAAAAAGAATTAGAAAAAGTTAGATTAATATGGATCCCCAGATATTTCGTGATAAAATGCAGGTTGTGTATTATTTCAGACTATAGTCTACCGACGTTCCTAGCTTCAGACTGATCAGATCGGTTATTAAATGACATTTAATTAAAATATTGGTTGTCCACCAATATTTTAATTAAATACTTCTCCAGAATAGCAAAATTGTAGCCCAAAGCAAAACAAAAACTGACATTCAGGACACCTTAATTAACCACACATTGTGGCCAATAATAATAACATAATGTGTAATTATCTCAGAAATAATTATTTTCTTTTAAAATTGACGTTTCATATTTGTTCCGCTTTTTTGCCGAATTGTTTTTACTGATAAACACCTCATACTAATCGTGTCGGTCATAATCATGACTACATTATTGAGGAATTTCGTTACCTAATCGTTAATTGGGATGAAATAAAGTAACTATGAAAACAATTTTTTTCTGCTCAAATGCTTCGATTATTTGCTTAAATGGATATCAATGTCAGTGCTAAATATTGTTTTTATTCATGACTTTTCACTACACTTTTGTCATAAATTTTGGAAAACTATGTTTTTCTCCACATATTATAATGGTATACGTAAACATCCCTTTATTTTCGGTGTTTGTGTGATTTCAATGTCGTTTACAATACGTAAGTCCCAGAATAAGATTCTAGGGCCACCATAGGTCACGTATTTTCTGATGAACGAAATGTGGACGATTGAGTAGTGTTAGTATGTACTAAGAACACGTTCATGCCCGCTACGGTACTTAGACGGCCCATTTTGAGATATTAGGTAGTGAAGGTACATAAAAATTACTTATTTCACGTAAATTCTCCTAATCGATTTTCACGTATGTGACCGGTAAAGCACACGGAGACGGAACGTGTCTGGGAGTATTGGTGACTTATTTTTAAGGAAAATATCCGTGAAAATCAGTTAGGCGAATTCACGTAAAGTAAGTAATTTTTTTTATGTACCTTCACTACCTGATATTTCAAAATCGGCCGTCTAAGCAAGGCGGGTTATGCATGTATTCTTAGTACATAACACGACTCAATCGACCACATTTCGTTCATCAGAAAATACGTGATGTCTGGCTGCCGTGATCGTGGACTATCCGTGTTTGTTCGCCATATTGTTTAACGACATATTTATTTAAACGTGGTTCTAGAACAACGTGATACTTGCATGAAAGACATAGGCTAACTTGCCGAGTTTTTTCTTAGTAGTAATATCTCCATTAATCCTGTTTTTCACGCTGTTCCATACCGTGATGGATAATATCGTTGACTCTTGCCACGTGAGAGAAGACCCCGAGTCCCAGAAGTAAAAGTAGACTTGTATTGTCGCCTGTGGTATACAGAAGACAGCAAATAGTGGTGAGCGAAATGTCCAAGAATAGGCTAAGCTACATAGACATAATACGAGTATGTCATATTAAAAACCATTCAATCGTTGATTAATTGAAGTGCTAAAGTGATTGTTTAACCATTACTTTATTTATTTACTCAACTAGTATTTATCAAGAAATAATACTGATTTGGTATAGTGCCTGGCAAACATTGTGAAAGCCTAGCATCATCCCCTCCTGCTCCCCACACCACACCTATTGCAACCCACCTCACCTACCCCCAGTCTTTACCTTTAATGCGTCTACTAACAAACAAAAAGTAAAGCAAAAATTATTCATTTTTTCATATAACCTGAAAATAATGTTCTGTTATTCTCTCCTAGGATAAAATAGTTCCTGGAGTAGCTTTTGTCAGGTTCGGAATATTTAGACTATAAGTAAACTATGTTCCAAATTTCAGCGCGATATGTTCAACTGTTCTAACGTGGTTGACCAACAAACACCCAAACAACGAAACTTTGACGGATGGCTCTACTAGAAGTAAATCCGATAGAAGAAAAGAAAAAAACATTTGAAAGAAAATAATTCTGGAGAGTTTTGCGAAAGAAAAGTGGGAAGGGCGTTCTGGGCGTTACGTAATATAGTACATTTAGCCATTTGCGTAACTTTGCTATCAAATTCAGAAGTTACAGCTGTTCTAATCGGGAAAACGTCGACTACCGTTCTGGAGCCCCTGGTTCAAATCGAACCGGCACCACTGTCTTTTCAAAGTGCGTAGCTTAAAAAGGTGAAGAAAAACATGGTGAGGATACCGACATGTTCCTAGAATCTTTCGAGATCTTGGTCAGCTTGATGGATTATGACTTTGACTCTCTTCTTGGGAGTCAACGCCCGGAGTCCCAATAGTTTCAAGGGAATATTTATAGGGCTGCTTATGCTATGAAATCCTGTTTCAACCGGCACAATGCTTGATATTTTGCTTTATCACCCGCCAATGGAATGAAATTTCAATTTGAAAATGATGTCATTGGTGATTTGATCTGCTGATAAATAAATAAAAGCAAATACTTCATCATTTAATGTATGTGTCAAATTTTATCTAACGCCCGTATCTTTTTGAACGAAGGACTCTAACGCCTTTATTAACTTTTTAGTTTTACACTTGCCATCTCGCCTTGTTAACGAAGGACTTTTACTGAGAAGGACTTCCTTGCCTGAAGTTAAGAAGGAGAGAGCTAACGCCATAATCCACCACGATGGCCCACATCCAATGATTTATACCGCTGATTACTAACTTTTAATTAGCATGAAAACGGATTGGGATAAGTGGGCGTTAACGGGCTGTGAATGATGATGATGAATCAGCATGTCTGAGCGACAGTAACATGAAGAGGCTACATTAAGTGTTGTGAGATAAAATGGCGGATTTTCAAAGACCTCACGTAACATACCAAGGATTAAACTCAGACAGCTCTCGGCATATTTCATAGGTTAATAGAAGTGTGATAATAATTTTCCACAATAATTCTCAAATAATAGATGAGCGTCTTAATATCATGTCGTAATTATAAAAGAAAATTAAAGAAAAATAAGAACATATATTTATTATATTAAAATACACTTTATTGGTGCACCAACAGAAAAGGATACAGAAAAAGAATTAACGGTAAAACTTAAAACTAGTACGACAGCCTTATCACTAAAAGCGATCTCTTCTAGAAGGGCCTGGGCGTCGGGCGTTTAGGGTCACCCGGCACCCCACCTAGGGATAAGCCCTCCCGAGGCGATGACGCGCCACTGGTTTACGGTGCGTCCTTGGAGCCAAATCCGGAGGTTCCGTCCCTCCACGAGGCGGGCCTGCAAGGGCACGTTTGGTCAGAGTCGTAGGAGGGAGTGCGACGCCGCGACTCTGACTCGCTGTTCTGCCGGAGAACCGGAGAAACTTGTGGGGGTTTTAGTGGGTGGCACCAGTTTTGGTGGTGTCGAGCTTGACACACCTGCCATGTCTCTATACGGTGGATGGTGCGTTAATGCATTTTCCTCGCACACAAAAAAATACCTTTACTGCAGTGCAGGTTCCATCAATTCAAAAAGTTGTCGACCTAATTGTAAGTCTTATGCAGGATGTGTCTCAACCAAATATTTTTTCAAAAGCTAACAACACATTTCTCGGATTACCTACTCATCTTCACCATTTTCATAATTATCCATATAATGTGTTCGATCATATCCATTTCGAAAATATCATATGATATATTCGAATGGATGATTACTGAGGTGAAATTCAAAAATATTATTTGATGTAGTTTACTAATCTCTTAATAATGACATATTATCGTAATGATAAATTACTAATCGTATCTATATTTCTTTAGTCAATATTTCTTTGCATTACCTATCGCAGATAAGTATTAATTCATTGAATTCAAATTAAATTTAGCGATAACGGAAAAGCTTTTTTATATTGCCGTATCGTACGTTCGTATTCGTAACTAGCAATTGCCATATACATATAAATTATCAAAGGAATGAAGTGTCCACGTGAAGCGACACTTCGTTTCACATCAATACACTATGACAAAATTATTAATATAGCACTGCTTTGCATTCTCGTATTTTGTTCTTTTACGAGATATAATAAAATAGCCAATATGATTTTCCAGACTACAATCTAATTGTGTTTCAAATTTCAACGCGACCTGTTTAGCCGTTCTAACGTGATTGAACAACAAACGTCCATATATCTACACTTTCACACATACATATTATATATAATATTAGTAGAATTGTTTCTAGAAAGTACTATATTACGGATTAAAAATAGAGGGTTAGGCTGAATCTAAAATTCAGCTCACATAGCTTCTTTTAACAGGTCATGGCATGGATATATATGGTGAGAGACGACCTCTCGCTGCTGGTCATTGCAGAGGCGATGGCGATCAGCAAAAGATCGTCCCGGATATCGGATGACAGTCAGTACTGTCTACAATAACTGCAATGAAGGTAAGCGTAGAGGGGAAATTAGCTCGATGAGCCATCCCCTGTGCAAATGATTAAATAGAAGGTGGTTGGCTTCCAAATGATGGACGTCACTTTAACAAGGGTACTCTGGACAGTGACTCTAGGGGGACCTCACGTGTGGGTATAGAGTTCCCAGGGGACGACCACTATGCCTGTGTTCCACGCATCGCTATTGAGAGAGTTTGGATTACTACCTAAGGTGGCCCCTAGACGATCAATCATTTTGCGCAATATTGCAAATTGTGCAATATTATTGACCGTTTAGGGATAATATTGAAGATTGCTCAATGATTGAACGAAAGTTTAAGCGAGTTTAGTTTTATTGCCCTATATTTTTTTCATTGGTTTGCACATTAAAAGCAAAGATTTCCACAAACAACAATACTTACGAGTACTACAGCTGCAGCTCAATCTTGTTGGGACATCTCGTTCGCGCAATCGGGATCGCGGAATCAACATCATTCTCCGACTAAACACGAAAACATTGAGCAGTTTGTATTTTTGTACAACATAATTAATTGTTTGGATGCAAAGTTCGTTTCAATCTTTTTGTACAATAAAATCTATTGCACAAAGTTATTGTAGGTCTTGGGGCCGCCTAAGACCGGAGAGTCTACCGCCTAACCAAAACTGACTTAGTTCTGATTTTGCTCTCTTTTTTCTTTTCTTGAAATTATAGAGACAACAGTAGCAAAGCGAAAATAAATTTAGTGATGGTCTTAATAGAATCATCGTAGCCAAGCGAAGCGCAACAGATCGCTGCTCCACGGAGAAATCCGTAAGCGTGGCCGCAGTCCCGATCAACATTTCACGTTGCTGTTCCGCCATTTTTTTTACCCCAGAGGAACTATAAAAATAAAAGAAGGTAAAAATTAAAAACCTACTTATTCGACCTGTTTTCATACCGAAATTTACAACATAAACAGTTTTAATTGGTCAAGCCGTTTCGAAAAATGAAACATAGACTAAGTAGAGATATACTCTGAATAAAACATACAGCCGAATAGAGAACCTCCTGCTTTTTTGAAGTCGGTTAAAACCACAAATTATACGGCATGTTTTTTACGATTTTTGGTTCTGTAATACCTAAATTCAAACCTAAAAATTATCGTAAATTTGTAAAATTTCCAAATTATGTAATAATTATTGTTTATTTTGAAAATATTTGAAATCGTTATTTTTCCGTTATTATCTTTAAAATTAATAAGGTTATTAAGCATTGATTATTATAAAAGTTACAACGGTGGTTACAATACCTACAGTTTGATAAGCGGACGTTTTGTCGGCTGACCACGACACGACGGAAACGTCTACTTGCTCGTTATCAAGATAATAAACAAAATTAATCCTAAGTGTGATTAACATTTCCATCAGATTTATGGATATCAAAACTACGTAGGTCCATGTTCTATAGAATGACTACTAGGCCGATTATGGAGACACTTTCTGAAATCGAGTTAACGTTATCGTAAGATGAAAACTCCGTGAGGAATCTTGTAGGTTTTAATAAAAAAATCTTTCGAGGTCATATTACCAACGCGGACTTGAGCAGCTCGATTATGTGACTTAGTAAGAGAAGGGTCCAAATTTCAGAATAGGAACGTATTTATAGTGGGCCGGTATTGGTGAATGTGACATAGAGGCTTATATATACACGGCATCCCGTTATTTTCCCGTGACGGCATAGTGCTCAATCTTATTATTTTATACCCTTCTATCATCCTACATAGGTCTCCTGCTGTATCATATGACCCATAAATTTTGTCCACGGGCCTGAAGTCTACTTATATATATTTAGACGTTAGTACCGAAGTGAAGCCTTGTAAATTTTACACCGTAGTTTTAAGAATGTGATTGTTTAAATACGTTTTAACATTAAAATAAACACTACAACTTAAAAAAAAAACGATTGGCAACCTTTTCCCTTAGAGCGTTCTCTTATAGGTCCATATAATATGGACTGTAAAATTGTAAATACCATCAGTTTGTAATGTAGGTAACGACCTCAGAATGAATTATCAGTGCTAGCGGCAGTATTACAGTGAATAACAATGCTTATTCGTTGAAGCCAATATATATGATTGATTTTTTAATCCAATGATTGAATATTCGACTTCACTTTAGAAGTTGTTTTTATTAACGAGGACTATTCTATTAATCCTTTTTACGTTAGTATACCCTGAATGCGTAGCCCTGTACATTTGTCTTGTAAGCTTTTGTTATATTTAAAGCTATGACCGCTTGGAACCATGTTGCGTGTCAACACCGCCTAATGCTGATGGCCTCTCATGACATATTGACGGAACAAAGAAAACGTGTCCCATCTACGATTTTGACTGACATTAGAATAGTATTGATAAGCTTCCGTACAATGTTGGCTTTGGTAAGTCACCTACTTATTTAAAGTTGAAAAAAATCAACTGGCTTTTTACATTTTGGTTTGGTTTGGTTCAGATTTTTTTTAAGTCAGTTCAGTTGAGCACTTACATATTGCTCTACTTTTGTAGTGATAGAGCTCTTGGTAGAATCCGCTTGTTACTTAATTGCTAGTTATTCTATCGCTAAACAGTATTGTGTAAACATAACTGTGTTCTCGTTTAAAGCGCAATGTTTGCAGATTTCAAGGGCATAGAGGTAGATAATCTTACCTCTGGGTAACGAACGCTATGCTAGGTAATGATTTGGACTCTCCGTATTCCAACAGCTGCGTTAAATAAAAAAACAGTGTTTAGGCCGATTTATCGTTCGATGTTTAAAACTAACATTTCATTTTTTTTTTTAATTTTAGTTTCGTCACTTTTGTACTAAATGTGCGATTTGTATTGTCTTCTTTAACAAAACTATCGACCGCCTATTTAAATCTACTAACCGAAACTAATTATTACAATACATAAATATTACCTATTATTCCACAAAACTATAAGCCCACGAGCTATTCCAGAGTATAATCTATCTAGTTTCTCAGTGTTCCATTTAGTTTTTAAAATACGATTGAACAACAAACATTAACATTTTTTTTAATCTAAGCATCCGAACTTTCGCATTTCAAACTCAGTAACTAAACGACGTAGCTCATCGAGTTTCGGACCGTTTGATTCGACTTGACGAGTACTTTGGTACTAGATTGCATCGTAACCAGAGTTTGATGATAGAGCTAAAAGATGGACATTGGAACTTAGTAATTAAACGACATGACCCCAAGTCTGATGATGAAATATGTCCATAGAAACTCAGTAATTAAACGACATGACACCATCTAGTTTTGGCTAGTTTACTTTTATCGCAAAACAATAACGGGAACAGGAACTGCCTACGTGAATAAAACCAAGGGCGATTTAAAGGCATAATAATTTTAAACTTAAATTATTTAACGTAGTAATATTACTTAAGCTATGAATTTTAATAATATTTCAACTGTATTTGAATTGTTAACCAGGGCTTTACCGCCTAACCTGAACGGTCCTATATATTGAATCTTTATTTTCGCTTGAAATTAAAAATGTTAGCAAAGTCATAACCGTTTTAGTTCAGTGAGTTTAGTTAGTAAGATTAGGCGGTACTCAAGTGTGTAAGACGTCACGTTATTAGCACGTGTACCAAAAAGATGTATGTATTTAAACAGAACTTTGTTGTTTTTAATTTGGAGAGTTCTAGCATTAAGTTTTTATCTTGATTAAACAGCTATTATTGTAATTGGTTTTAATTTAAGTCTAACCCAAAGTACCGACATGACTATAATGTTTGCTTTGTACTCTGTTTGAATAGCGTTAGTCTGTCAATGTATTGAACACGTGACACGTTTTAGTTATTTTGTTACGTTTGGCAACAACTGGCAAGACGAAAATCAATAACATGGTAGAGATATATTCTAGAGTATTTAGAGTGTATTTCTCATTGTAATTTACTTTGGTTCATATAGGCTCAGCTCTTTTAAACATTAAACAGAGCACGGTTGCCCATGAAGTACTCTTACTACCTATGCACTCATATCTGAAACTACCTGTACGCTGAGTGCGAGTCCATCCTGTCAAAAACAATACGCGTTCTACCGTGAGCGCGTAAAGATGACATTTGCATAAATAAATTTACAGCGCGTTCAGCGGGCGCTAGAGTCCTTCATACAAAAGTCATATTTACGCGCTAATGGTAGAACGCGTATTGTTTTCGACAAAACTCGCACTCTGTATTAAAATTATCTTAGTTTTTAACCAAAAAGTCTCTACGTACTTTCGTTTTTACACAAGTTAGTACTTCGATATGTAGAGTAGCGTAATTCTCATTTCAATTGAATTTTGTTAATAAAGGCTCTACCCCTTACTGAGATTTACTACAGAATGTGAATGTCGCACAGATAATAAAACTTGTATAAATTCTCTATGCAGTCTTTCCAAGAAAATAATAAGTTTGAATATTATGTTTGTTTATTATTATGAATAAGTTTCGTGATTAATCCACGTTTTCTGTGGTTAGTCATTCTAATAAAACATTTATGAGGTAATAATACAAAAAAAAGGAAAATCCTTGAAAAGAATCAAATTGGTACATGAATTTTAGACCTTTGTGATGTAATTTTGTAAAACAGTGATAAAAAATATCTCAAGTCTAGGCATTAAACAAATTATTTTGGGGTTTCTTTCAATTTAGATCCTACAACTTTGTTAGCATTTTTTTAAAACTATTTCACAAAAAAAAATATTGATCAGATTAATTTAGAAGTCACGATAAATTCAAACAGTAAGTAAGAATTATGATTAATAGGAACAAGTAAGAATTATGATTAAAAGGAATCGTATTTTCCGTCTATCTTTGTACTTCGTCTACTTTTTTAATTGGCTAATCAGCAATTGTTTTACTAAGTACATAATATCTAGGTACCAAATTTAATCTGGATCCCTTTAGTCATTTTTGCATGAAAGAGTAATAGACATCCATCCATCCTCACAAACATTCGCATATATAATTAATATTGGTAAGATTGTGGACAATAAAGAATACCTATCTAACAATTACGACGTGGTCAATCAGAAGTTGCTAGAACCACCACGCCTCCTACTCTCTGCTACGTTGGCACTGATAAAGAGAAGATATACAGATAACATTTATAAAGTCATTGCCGTTATCAGTCATAAAGTCATGTAATTCTTATCAACTATTATCGCACAAAAATACAACAGCAAGTACTTTGGAATTTTTAATGCTTTTTTGTCTTTTGTCCTGGAAAATTTGCAAATTATGGATATAAACAGTTATGGATGGTTAATAACCTACGTTTTTATTCGATAGGATTATTTTTACGTTACAATAAAATAATGTAAAAACCTAAAAATGTTAGTGGCCGTATATTTACGTTTACTAGAGTGGCGTCTTAAGGTTTATGGTGTATTTATCAGTAATAAAAGGTTTTCACTTTTGACCGTCATCTCGCCAGATGGTAAGCGGACAATACGATAGAGCCTGCTTACCTTGAAGAAACTGATAAATTCTAGATTTGAAGACAACAAGATTATGTTCATCATCATGAACATACTCAGGCAACGTATTCTATAGTATAGGTGTTCCTATTACAAAAGTAGAGTAAAACTTCTCCATTCTTCTTCAGAACATTTAAAACATGAAACGTTGCCGCTTTTACAAGCTATGAATAGTCTGGTAGAAAAACTGGCAAGGTAGTATTGAGTATTATTTCATGGGGATCAGCTGCACACTCTTCGAAATGTATGTGGTAATAATCATAAATGTAGATAAAATCTATCCTGATAAATACGAGTAAGTATTTATAATGATAAATATATATAAATTATGCGTCAAGTTGTTTGTCCGCGATGGGGTTCTAAACTACTGAACCGATTTCAATAAGACTGCACACGGTGTGCAGTTTGATCCAATTTGAAAGACAGGATAGTTTTATTCCGATCATTTATCTCTATATGACAATATCAAATCGAAGCCGGAACGGGCCGCTTAGTATTATTAATTAGTACGTTCGTACGTACGTAGGTACGTACTAATTTCGTAAATCTCCTGTCGGCATTCTAGTTACGAGTAGGTATATTCTACTGTTCTATGAATAATAAAAATATAAAGTTTGGATACTTACATCGGAAAACCTGAATGGGTAGTAGAAATTTGGAACGTCTATAGTTATTTTCAAAGTATAATATACAAATCCGTCGATAATGAAAATTTGAATATTAAGTTTATTTGGATGGTAAGAAATTTTTTTTTTTTTTTTAAATATAGAGTGACGAGACGATCAGGTCATGTGCCTGATGGTAAGCAACATGCCTGACACATAACAGCACAGTGACACACAGCTATTGGAACATGAAGAGTCCAAATCATTACCTAGCACTGCACTGCGCTCGTCACCCAGAGATCTAAGATCTTATATCTCTAAGCTCTGTAATTTCTCTGGAAACATTGCCCTTCAAACCGGAACACAGTAATGTTTGCACATTACTGCTTGGCGGTAGAATAACTGGCAAAGGTGTGGTACTTCCCCAGGCGGACTCTGCCAAGAGTCCTACCACTACTAAAACTCTCGTACTTTCATATCTATAGATTTTATTATGTTTAAAGAATATATCCACTTGCTATCCGCTTGCTATTCTGATTCTATTTCTTTGTTCATACAATTCTTTCCTTTTACTCGTAGGTACATTTGTTCACAAAGCTTAAATCTCCAATAGTTCACACGTCGCTCATGTAATTGATGTCCTTTGTTCTGAACTGTAAATCTGGAGAGGGTGTGCACTGTCTATCGTTAATAATCGAGTGTCGGGAATCCCTAGCTGAAACTTCTGTGGCCATGAATTAAACAATTTTATGGACGACTTTTCCATTCTGAATTGTGCTAGTTTCTAAGTACTAGAATTGACGGTTTAATTTATAGTATGTACATTGGTTTACTGGTGTCATTTAAATGACGAATACACTTCTTGTGATATATATATATGTCGTAATCGAATCGTAATAATCTCAATCGAATCTCAATAGAGTTGCAATCTTGCAATCTAGTAGTGTCCGGGACGTAAGTGCCCCCTGGTGGTGCTCGATGGAGTTAGTGGCGCGCGCGCTGTCGAATGGACGGATTGTTGGAGTCAGTTCTCTCTTGGCTTTCGACGCGTGCGGTCGGCACTGAACCATAGCGCGTTCTACGATACGTACTTCGCTATAAACCGAACTTTGTTACACTCCGCGAGGTAGAAGCTGAGCTTTGCATTAGTGTGAGTGATCACCAATCAGGCAGGAGCGCGGCGAGACAGAATGGCGCCGCGCCTAAGGCCGGTTGTCACACCTACACTATCCATGTACACTCACACAAATGCAAAGCTCAGCTTATGCCTCGCGGAGTGTACCTGTGCTTCATAAATTCGATGGTGTTAGCGAGTTTTTATCCAACACTACGTAGTATGTAGTGGTGTGTGCCAGCAATATTACTGATCACGATGCTGTGTTAGTTTCAATACCCGGTAAGTCAAAATCCACTGTAACTCCTAGAAAATCTGTTAAAATAGACTACGCAAAAGTCATAAGTGACCTTGAAGAAGTAGATTGGTCCAGTTTTTATAACCACAATGACGTGAATAACGCTGTCATTGATTTTGTCAATATCTTAAACGGAACAGTTAATACGCACAAGACAGTAAAAACAGTCCGTAACTCTAAATACATAAGAAGAGATTGGATAACTCCGGGCTTAATTTAATGTATGGAAAAGAGGGACAAACTTAAGACTAATTCAAAAAAGAATCCAAATAATACTGAATTATTAGAAAAGTATAAAAAATATAGAAACTACTGCAACAATTTATTGCAAAATCTTAAAAATGAGTACGAGTGCAACAAACTTAAATCAAACATTGGAAATAGTAAAGACCTCTGGAATTCTATCAAAGACGTTTGTAACTTAAAATCTACCAACGCCAAAAACAATGATCTGTTTAATTCAGCTTATACCCCAAAACAGGCTCTTAATAATGTAAACCAATATTTTACATCAATCGGCAAGTCTCTTTCTGCAGATATTTTAAATAAAACAAAAACATCTGAATCTGCGCTAGCACAATCAGTTACGATACCGAAGTCTCCCTCAAAGTCCATGTTTCTGGCTCCAGCAGATTCAGTCTTAATAGAAAAGACATTAGGGTCTTTAAAAAATGGGTCTGCTGTAGGCTCGGATAACGTATATAACTACTTGCTAAAGTCTGGTAAGCATGTTTTGGCCGCGCCAATTGCGTTCATATGCAATCTTAGTTTAAAAACTGGCACCTTCCCTGAGACTTTCAAAGAAGCAGATGTATGCCCAATACACAAAGCAGGAGACACTGAAGATCCCTCAAATTATCGTCCAATATCTCTATTGTCTTCGATCTCCAAAATTCTGGAAAGAGTTGTAAGTAGGAGTTTTATGAGTTTCTTGTAAAAAGAGAAACTTATTAGTCCACACCAATTTGGATTCCGTTCCTCCAAGTCAACGGAGGACGCCGTTACATCTCTGGTAGACTTTGTATCTGGTAAGCTGGAAGCGGACCAGAGGTGTATTGGTGTCTTCCTTGATTTGGCGAAAGCTTTTGACACAGTCAGCAGACCAATTCTGTTGAAAAAACTTGAATACCTTGGTATTCGTGGGATTGCATTGAAATGGTTTACGTCCTACCTTTCTGGCCGTAGGCAACGTGTTAAAGTTGAAGGCGTTTTAAGTAATTATGAGGAGATGTCTTTCGGTGTTCCACAAGGAAGCGTGCTAGGTCTGGCCCTATTCTTGGCCTACATTAATGATCTATGCCAACTCAAATTAGCAAATGCACAAATATTTGCATTTGCGGATGACACTGCTATTGTCTTCCACAGTAGCAAATGGGACGCCTTATCTAATGTAGCCAATAGGGGTCTGAGAGATATCGCATATTGGCTCCAGCAGAACCTATTAACCTTGAATGTCACAAAAACTAAATTTATAGCTTTCCGCATCTCGAGACGCTCTGCTCCCAAGCACTCCCTTACAATTAACTTGCATACGTGCAGTAATGACCTATACCAACAATGCTCGTGTAACTGCCCTAGACTTGAACAGGTTAGTAACATAAAATACCTGGGAATATACATCGATGAGGCCCTCACCTGGACTAAACACATACAAACGGTACACAATAGGCTCAGAAAAGTAATATTTATTTTTAAAAATTGAGAAGTATTGCTGACACAAAAACGATCAATATGGTTTATAATGCCCTTTGTGAGTCAATTTTGACCTACTGCATCACATCCTGGGGTTCAGCTTGCTCTACACACCTCATCAAAGCCGAACGAGCACAAAGACTAATATTGAAAATAGCTCATAATAAAACCTTCAGATATCCTACTGATGACATACACCGAGATACCAAACAACTCCGCATACGCCATCTCTTCATAAAAGCATGTGTCTTAAAGTTTCATAAAATAGCAATTAGTAAATCCAAAAGAACCCACAGGTGGGACCAACCCAAGAGTAAAACGAATATTGGACAGAGAAGTTACAACTTCCTGGGTTGTTATCTATATGGCAAACTTAATAAACAGCTTGATATAGTCAACGACACAAAAACATTTGCAAAAAAAAGATTAAGAAATTTCTTTTAACACTTAACTATAGAGATTCAGAGGAGTTCATAAAACCATTAGTATAAAAAAATGCTTCCTATGAGACACACACATACGTTGTCTATACTTACACAAACATACACACCCTCACCGCCGCACTTGCACCCTCGCACACCTAACACACACATACTATTACACACCCTTACATACACACACACGCACGTAGCACTATATGTAACCTAGGTATAAATACACAAATAATATAAAAACAAGAACAAAATTAAAAATTTTGACTAACCCCCGACTAACTGGGTTTTGTAATCTGTACAACATTCTACTAGTAAAGCCCTTTCATTTGATACCCATATTAAGGGAGCTGTGAAAAAATAAATGTATTTCGCATTTTTTGGTGACGGCCATCTTGGATTTGAAATTCGTCATAGTGAAAAGTATTCTACTAGTCAAGCCCTTTCGTTTGATACCCATATTGAGGTAGTAGTGAAAAAAAAAATATAATTCGTCATTTTGTGGTAGCGGCCATCTTGGATTTGAATTTTTTTGTAATGTACAGTGTTCTACTAGTCAAGACCTTTCATTTGATACCCATATTGAGGTAAGTTGTGAAGAAATATTTTGTCCGCCATTTTGTGGAGGTTGTCTTGAATCGATATTAACCAAACATAGCTAAGAACACCCGCACGGATATTAACTTTCAAATAAAAAAACCGCATTGAAATCGGCCCATCCGTTTGAGCTCTACGGTGCCACAGACAGACACACACACAGACAGACAGACAGACAGACAGACAGACAGACAGACAGACAGACAGATAGACAGACAGACAGACATCGACGTCAAACTTATAACACCCCTTTTTTGGTCGGGGGTTAAAAAGTAAACTACTTATTGTGCATATTAAGATAATGAAGTTATAATGCTTAGCGTATTTAACCCTAACACGCACCAAAACACTTTAAACATACACCTCGGAAGAGAAATAGCTCCCACAGACACAGGGAATCCTAGTGTGGGAGCTAGGAATATCTTACTCATACCATACTCATGACTTCGGCACCAAAGTAATGCCTAAATTAATTAAAACTAATTAAGATTATTATTATACTAGAGTAATCCCATAAATTTTGCATGTTAATCCCAATAATGATTGCACTATTTTTATTTTGGAATTGTAACAGCATCATCATTTTTTTTGTAAGATAATTAACTAAGTCACATTTTTTGTACTAATAAATAAATTATTATTAAATTATTATTATTACTACCCGCCGCTATGCCCACAGTCGAAGGATGCGATCAATAATGATGATGGCGAGACTCAGTGTCGCCGACATATATTTTTTTTATTATAATATTTATTTACTAATATGCACAATGACTATTTTAAATAATGTTGGCATGTTAATATACATATTTAGATGCTTGAGGCTGAATTATGTCGAAAGAACGAAGTGCTGAAACATGTCAGAGAACTTGCTGAAATTTGGAACATGGATAAATTTGAGGCACATACATACTTATACCTATAGGGTTTTTTTAATCCGAAAAATATGCAAGTCTCTTACTACGGCAATCAATAAAACCAAAACTCTGCGTGGTTGCCGGTAGTAGCTACTACTAATGTGTATTTTAAAACAACATATCGAAAACAAGTTAGAGGTATAAAATATTTTTTCTCTAAGGCTCTTGAGTAGGTACAATACGTCCACATTTTCCAAAGTTCGAAAACTTTACGTCCATTACATATTTTGATTGTATAGGTGCTGTACACGTAGTTATTGTTATTATCACATCTCAAGATAGTGTTCGCTGATAACGTTTCATCACTTAGGTATTACTTGATAAGGAAATAACGTTCATTAATGTATTTAGTATCTGCGATATTATCCAGCATACAAAGACCTCTGTACATCTTTTAGGTACTTCCGAGTTCGAGTCAATTTAATGACAAACCATACTAACGAATACAATCGCTGCCTACTGCGAACCTTGAAACAGTGAACATACAACTCATAACGTTTTGTATGAAAAAACAAAGTATCGGTTCTTCAAAATATTCACAAGTATATTTTGGTTTAAGTATTATAACATTTATAATATCATCGCTCCTATAATTGAAGTCATCAATACTTACTCATAATTCACAAATAGTGAAATGATTATTTCAAGAGACAACACAATACCAGTACCTACTTATTATTCAATTTGTTTACGACAAAATATTGTTTCCCCCAATGTTTCCCCATCTCTATTACTGTCAATCTAAAAACACTTTTTTTAAATATTTTATTAGTACGGTGTAAAAAGTTTTCATGGGAAGTACTAAGTCGCGTTGCCGTTGCCATGTTTCGAAAATTAAATGGAGCTAATAGGAGCCCAAGATAAACTACAGTTGTTTCCTCTTGCCTCTCAAAATTAAACAAAAATCCCAAATACAATAAATCTAATGGACAAACTAACTGGAAGATCTAACACGTGCTGCGGCTCCGATAATGTGGAAACATTAACATTATTTGGGGCTTCAGTTATAAATGGGACGCCATCTTGACTAACGATACCGACGGGCCATCATGAGTTATAAATGATTTCATTATCTTTTGAGAAAAAAGTAAAGATGAATTTAAAAATTTGACAGAAAAACTTTGTTTCGTGATTAATGTGGTAAGAACCGATGTAACTAATGGTAGGTAGTCGATAGTTATACTAATAGGTACCTATTTAAAAAAACATAGTTTAAATTTCTGCGTTGATGTAGCTTTAGTAGAAACATTTTTTGCATTTGACTAAATTTCGTTAAGCCGAAAATTGCTGTTTGTCCATCTGGAACAAAGAATATCGTCAATTTTGCTTCAAAAATTAAAAAGTTATATTCTATAATTAAAGTATTAGTAGTTGTGTTATAACATGTTATAACTGTACTAAATGAGACAGTAAAAAATTAAATTCAAAAAGCGTTTCTAAAGACTCCTAACGTCCGGTTTCCAAAATTTACTTGGCTCAATTTTAGGCTTAACAGGAGTGGTTTATTAATTATTACTAGTGACTAGTGACCCGCGGTTCAGGCGTCCAATTTCCCTTTCCTGTAATTTTAACAAACATCGAAAGTTTCGCTATGAGAGTGGATTTGGATTTCTATTTTTTAACGTCAAACAAATCGAAAAGTATCTGTACCGATTTGACTGTTCTGAAAAATTTGCCAGTTTTTTGGGTTATGTAAGCCTTGAAATGGAAATACGGCGCTCAATCCATTTTAACTACATCAATTATTATCTAATAGTCACAACTAATTGATTGATATAAACGACAACCTAACAAAATGTTGTTTTAAACATGTCTAACATAAAACTACCAGCGAGTGTGTTAATGCACTTGACAAATATTAACACGGTTAAGATAAATGAGCTTATCCGAATCGCTTTGACAAATCAAATTTGTTTTTTGGAGCCTTCACGGGTTAAGGCGTTAATTTTATTTGTCAAGGCTCTTTGTCCGTTTGATTAATATGAATAGTTAGCTACTGACTAGCCTTTGATCCATTCGGTAGATATGTCAATCATATGTTCAGTTCTTTTTTTCTGTTACAACTTTACTATTATGGAGTGGTAAGATAAATTTGAGTCGTTTTGGTCCTTAATGCATTCATTTATCTAATTTAATATAGTTTATTGTATTATGTATTATGTAACGCTATTGTATAGAAAATTTAAAATTTAAAAATTAATGAGATCGGATTTTATAGCGGCAATAAATTGACAGTAATTTACTTAAGTAAATGTCGTTTTCAGAATGACACACGAGTGCCACACGTGTCAAAATATGTCAAATTATTGTAAACATTGACGTATGCTTTTCAAATTTGTCGTAACTAAATGAGACATTAACTTCACCTATGGCGCACTTGATAACTGTTATTGACAAGTTTTACATTAATTATGAATATACAGCCTAACTCTAATATTTATCTATTCTAGGTATGGCCTTACACAAATTAATATTGGCGGACATACCTACTACTGCTTTTTTCTTTTACACGAAGAGAACAAATTTACGCATACTTTTCCGCCTAAGTGGACGATCCGATATTATCGGACTCAACACCACGAGTGGTGCCTCCGACTACCTTCACGTGAAGATGGAACCTCACCTTTACCGCCAATGGTGGGAATATCAGGACGCTCTGGCATTATTCTGTGACCCCGCCACAGACAGACGCCAGATGCCTGAGACCTGCCCTTCTACCGCCTAACTAAATCGGCTATAGCTTTGCTATTGCTGTCTCTATAATTTCAAGAGAAAAGAAACGAGAGAGCAATATCAAAGCTAAGACAGTTTCAGTTAGGCGGTAGATCCTCTGGGCACTGATTCTAAACGCAATCCGAACGACTCCAATGCGGCATGACAATCCTTGTCTCTGTCATTCTAAATGGATAAGACAAAGACCGAGAGGAGTGATTCCGTGTCTAGATCAATCCGACTGGGTTTAGAATCACTATGCTGACGCCGGAGCGCTGGCGAGGGCATTTCAGAGGCATGTTTTACATTGTTAGACTGATTAGACATCAATATCAGGCAAATGACGTTCCCAAGTCTCTCTGGCTCCATCCCACCCAAAACTTCTACAGGTACTGTTCGAAAAGATAAGCGTTCATAAAATTATTCACTACAATAGGGATTAGCGATCAATCACGGTTACGGTGGTTGTAAAATAAGGACTTCAGGGATCCAGGGTCCAGGACGAGGTTCCCATATCGCGTGCGTGCTTTTACGGTGACCGTTTTGTTGTCTAGGAGGTTCTTTGAAGTCTATAGAAAAACTTTATCAGCGCTAAGACACTGCATATTTTTGCTATAATTACGTATTTATTTAGTTAACTAATCTAATAAAATAAGTGATATAATGTAATAAAATTGAAATCTTCCTGACATGATTTTTGTATTTTTTTTTAGCAAATAGTTATATAAATATTACAACAAAACAAACATTTCACTGTAGAGTCAAAGAGTGTCACAGCATGAGTAAGCAAGTGTGAGTTCTTGTTTCTCTGTTTATCTTATAGTGCCGTGTGAACGCTACACATAGATTACAATCAATGATTTTTTTCAATGACATGTAAATTTTACTGACCACATTACGTATTAACAGTTTTCTCCCAAAAATTTAGTACATTTGATAAAAAATCGAGTTTTTTCTATCAATTGCATTTACATAATGTACATCGTGTCTACAATGTCAGCATTTTGTAACTAAGTTAAAAACTACAGTAAAAACTCAAAAAAGGCAGAGCTCATAGTTTCTTGTTTCTGAATTGTGTGCAACTTAAAAATATTTATATTACGTATCATTATAACTAATGATGAAAATTGATTTAGCAGTTTTAATTGGTTTCTTTGTTGCTAAAGCTCCTCACATAATTATGTATTTACACATGTAATAGATATTTCGATGTTTGTATCATACATTTGTATTTATTTCGGGTAAGGTCTTGAATCGAGCCGCCTAAATTTAGGGAAGTAGGTGGAGGAGGGAGGGAAGGGAGAGAGGAACTCCCCCCTACCATTTTTTCTTGCCGGAACCGCATAGTTTAAAAAAAAAATTAAATATCAAATATATGCTACTCTACTAAATCACTCTTACACCTAAATTTAGGGGGGGCTTATAAATAAAGCGGGAGCCAGAAGCACAAGGGAGGTCCTGAACTTTGCTCCGCCACACACAGCCTTCGTTTCACTACAGAGGTCGCCGACTCGCTTCGCTCGCCACCTCCCCCCTTCGCTCAACTTGGCTTCATGCGGCAAAGCAACGTTCAGGACCTCCCTTGTGCTTCTGGCTCCCGCTTAATTTATGAACACTCTAGGGGTAGGGGCTACAAAACTAGGTGGAGTCGGGGTGCTCGGTGTCGGTTTTGTGACCAATTTCGACCTAACCGGTCTGAGTTGGTCTCTGGGTATGGGTAATTTATTAAGTATTGAAGGGAGGAAAATAATGCGAGTACTATATTTCGTTCACAAAATTATTTATATAATTTAGACACATAATTTATCATATTAATCATTTCTAAAACAAGATCTTTTTTTGGCTTATAGACATCGCCTCCACAAATATAACATCATGAAAACGTTTCGTTTCAGGAATATAGACATCGGAGACATTCCAAATTATGCAATATTTCCTGATATTGCGTTGCATTTCACCCATTCGCATGTTTTTCGTGCGAATTTATAGAAACGTTAAATATTAATTTAAAATATTTTCGCGTAACTCCGGCAGCTAAAATCGAATTGGGAATTGGTCAAACCCCACAAATCCCTTTGATCATTTTACAGTAGCAGAATCCTCAAATTTAGGCGGCTCGATTCAAGACCCACCCCTTTATTTCAGATTATAGAACATACCTATATCAGGAGGTCATTTGGACCAAGAACAAAATTAAAAATTTTGATTAATCCCCGACTACCTCGGATTTGTTATCTGTACAACATCCTACTAGTCAATCCCTTTCATTTGATACCCATATTAAGGAAGTTGTGAAAAAAGGAAATATATTTCGCCATTTTGTGGTAGCGGCCATCTTGGATTTGAAATTTGTTATAGTGCAAAGGATTCTACTAATCAAGCCCTTTCGTTTGATTCTATATTGAGGTAGTAGTGAAAAAGAGAGACGAGACGATCTTCTTAGCATTCCATGGATTCACCGTGCGGGTGCCGGGTCCATCGTGTGGCAGAGAGAGAAAAACTCGAGTAGTTCCTGAGACTTGTGACTCGGGCGTAGGTTTAAGGGGCCCTTTCTGACGTACATCAACACTCACCTTCACCACTCGTTTTTCTCTCCTGCCTAGCCAAATCTGATATGAGCCTACTAGTGCAGCTTTAGATACTCGTTCTAGTATAGAACTTACTGCACTTCTGGATAAGCCAAGGTCTTTCAGTAGGTTATAGAGAGATTTTGCTGGTATACCTCTCGCTCCCACTTCTACAGCGTATAAACTAACTACATAGCCGTTTTTTATTAATTCGTTTAGGAGGTCGTAATACTTATTTTGTTTCATCGCGTGGTCTTTAGGTATATTAGTTTCCCACGGTACGGTAAGTTCTACAAGGACTATGCGTTTCGTAGCTCTAGAAAAAGGAAAATGTCCGGTCTGGATGACGAAACACCCACATCCTCTGGGATTTTGTAGTGCTTTTCATACGTGTCCATTAAAATAGTCCAATCAGGTGCTGTACCCAGGATTGAGTAAGGCTTGTTCCTGGAGTTTGAAGTTGAGCCTGCTTTTACAAAATTAATTTGTCTTTTGTTTGTCGTCAATCCCTTTTGGGCTCTAGCTACTGAAAGGCTCATGGCTTCACGTATGATTTCAAGTACTCTGTCATGACGCCGTGAGTAATGACCCCCATTAAGGAGCACCTTGCATCCCACCAATATGTGCCTTGCTGTACATATCGCCTCTCCACAAGTATAGCAACATTTTTCAGAGGCTTTTCCCCACCTTACCAAGTTACTCTGGTCAGGGAGGGTCATTTGGAATGCATTTAGATAAAATTTTAATAAGGCAGGAGACCAGTCATAGATCAAGGTGCGCCACTTTAGAGATAATGGGATACAGAACTCACCTATGGTTAACCACTCACTTTGCATTTCTAAATTCATAGCGTGCACTTTGTAACCGTTATTTTCGTCTTGTTGTAGAAAGGTTTTTACCATGTCTCGGTCTTCCCTTTTCCTTCTCGCACCCAACCCAGCAGTATTTACTTGTGCACCTGCCATAAATTGTTTATGGAATTGAAGTCTAGATTCCAGGTCTGAAGCAGTTTTGTCTTTTGGGAGAGATGTAATTAAGTCGTCTTGCGACTTTCCCAAAACATGCGTTTTTGTAACTCTTAGGTGTTTGTAAAGTTCAGACGGTTTCTTTAGTTTCAGCCCAAAACTATTGTGATCCCTAAAAGAGTAGAGGATCAGCCGGATGTGCCAATCCTAACCATGACTTCAATATCTTTATGACATTGGCATCTAGCTTTGCCAGGAGAGTTTTACCGATGTCATATACTAGGAAAGGCCAAGTGAGACGTGATGTGAGGTAGTTGTCATATATCCATGCTTTTTTGATATTGCTGATAGGCTGCTGGTCTACCTTATTGAGGTTGTTCATGAAATTTTCAACAACCACCTCTAATGATGGTGTACGTCCTTTGTGATCTATCTTTCTACCAAGAAATTTGAAAGGCACTGCCTCTGCAATTGTGGCAACTCCTTGGCCACTTATGGAGAGTCCCGGATCGTAAGACGTATATTTGGTATTTCGTCTACCCAGACAAAGACAATGACATTTAGATGGTTTTGTCCTCATTCCTCCGTCCATGTACAGAACTCATCGACTTCGTTCAACAATTCTTGACACTGTTTAGGATTACGTGTAAGTATTGCAAGGTCGTCCGCAAAGGCCAAGATTGACTCAGTGTACTTATTGTTGATTTTAAACCGGTAGCCCCATTTCTTTTCACGGGATATTATTTTGTCTACTAAAATATTTATAACTATATTAAATGCTATTGGTGATAAGCAGCACCCTTGGAATAGTCCTACATTGTATTCAAGTGGTTTTGTGTATTCCTTGTTTACTGCTATGACGAATTTTAAGTGGCAATAATAAGAATTAATTATGTCAATAATTTCAGCAGGAAAGTTATACCATTTTAGGGCAAATATCATAAGTTCATGCTGGACAGAACCAAACGCGTTCTCTAGGTCTATCCAGCAGACTGTTATTTGCCTCTCATGTGTTCTGGCATCTTTCAAACTTTCTGCTAGTAATGTATTGTGTTCCAGGCATCCAGAAATACCAGGCAAGAACCCTTTCTGGTGATTGGGCCTGAAATACTTATTGCTAGTCATAAATGTGGTCATTTTTGTTTGCAATATACTGAAAAAGATTTTAGAAATTGTATTGGTTAGGGCTATCGGTCTGGTGTCTTTGGGATGAGTTACTTCCTGCTTTTTAGGGATGAGGACAAAAATTGCTCTTCCGAATGCTACTGGGACTTGCTTTCTTGACCAGATCTTAATGAATATATTCAAGATATGTTTACGAACTGATGGACACTTTTTATACACTAAGTAAGGAATGCCATCTGGGCCAGGAGCTGATTTAGTAGTTTTCTTTTTAATTTGATAGTTTACTTCCTCTTCACTAGGTGGGGTGCTTTGAAAGTTTGTCAGAGGATCATTAGGTCTTTGGATGTTTGGTTCTACGTACGAGCTCCCGCGTTTAGGCACTTATGATTCGCCATTTTGTGTAAATCATAATAAAATCTAAAAATTTGGAGATTACTTGAAAATAATTTCAAACAGACATGGTGCTCCTACCGACTAAAACACCCACAGATTTCTTCAGCATGGCCAGGGGTCAGGATCGCAGGGTCACTTTTCGCACTTCCATCAATGACCCTGATCCACTTGCCACCGCCCACATTGGCTTTAGTGACGGGCCGGAAACACCGGCGTATCACTTCCTCGAAGGCCTATCTCTAGGTGGGATGCCGGACGGCCCTAAACGTCGGACGGCCTAAGCCTGTAGTGACGGGATGCGAGCAACCAGAGTCTCCAGGCTCGCCCCCGTGTCCACTTTCGCCTCAGTGGTGCGAGTTAGAGAAGCGCTATTACTCACTCCTCTAAATCACACGAGCTCTTTCTGCCGAGCTCGAATCTGGCTAAGATGGTCGACAGGAACAGGTCCGTCCTCACCGCCGCAGCTAGGGGTAGCCGCTGTTCCGCCTCTGGCCTCTTCGCGGCCCTTGTCCTTTCACTGAGTACTCTGCTAATCAAAGTGCTCGTGAAGAACGAAGGTCCTTTACAATGATGACTGTGATGACTTGGGAGATTTAGATTTAGATTTAGACTTTTACTTGACCGATATGTCAGTCCAGTAACCTTCCCAAGTCTTCCAGTCCCTTTTTCTAGCCTCTACACGCACTGCTCAAGAGGGAGAGGAGCACGAGTAGAAGCTCGCTCCCCGGCCGGTATTCACAACAAGATGTCCAGGGTGCAACACGCGGAAGTTCCCGATCCACATTCCCCATTACTTCTTAACCCTACTTTATGCAAAAATGACGTAAAACGAGAGTCTGTTACGAATTTACAAAATCATTTTTACCTGTGACGAATTTACTTTGTGGTAAATGTACAATAAATAATAACCTTCATATAAAAAATAACCTTTGAAAATCAACCCCTGTGATCCTGTTAATATTATAATTGCAAAAGTTTGGATGTTTTAATGTTTGTTGCTCAATCACACCAGAATGAACGGATCGGGTTATAATTTGAAACACAGGTAGATTATAGTCTGGAACAACACGCGGGAAAATAACGGGAATGGTAAATCGCGGGCGAAACTGTTGGGTGCTGCTGCTACATAGCTTTTTTTAACCCCCGACCAAAAAAAGGGGTGTTATAAGTTTGACGTCGATGTCTGTCTGTCTGTCTGTCTGTCTGTGTGTGTGTCTGTCTGTGGCACCGTAGAGCTCAAACGGATCAGCCGATTGCAATGTGTTTTTTTTTATTTGAAAGTTAATATCCGTTCTTAGCTATGTTTGGTTAATATCGATTCAAAATGGCCGCCTCCACAAAATGGCGGACAAAATATTTCTTCACAACCTACCTCAATATGGGTATCAAATGAAAGGCTTGACTAGTAGAGTACTAAACGCTATAACACATTTCAAATCCAAGATGGCCGCCACCACAAAATGGCGAATTATATAATATTTTTCACTACTACCTCAATATGGGTATCAAATGAAAGGGCTTGATTAGTAGAATACTTTGCACTATGACAAATTTCAAATCCAAGATGCCCGCTACCACAAAATGGCGAATCACATTTCTTTTTTCACAATTCCTTTAATATGGGTATCAAATGAAAGGGCTTGACTAGTAGAATGTTGTACAGATAACAAATCTAAGGTACTCAGGGGTTAATCAAAATTTTTAATTTTGTTCTTGTAGTATTAGAGTGATGAGCGGGGCATAAATGTTAAATAGTCCTAATCATTACCTAGCACTGCGCTGCGCTCGGCACCCAGAGATATAAGATGTGTAATCCCTGTGTCCTGTAATTTCACTGGAAATATTGATCTTCAAACCGGACCAAAGTGATTTCATATTATGGCTTGGCGGTAGAATAACTTGCAAAGGTGTGGTGCTTCCCCAGACCACTGACTCTGCAAAGAGTCCTACCATCCCAAAAAACTGTGTCAGTAGTCCGTTACCTTAATTTGAGGCTAAATCATGTTGTGTAAAAAACTTTTAAAGGTATTTGATTAATACTTATGTACTTATCTTTGCTATTTAGTTAATCTAAGACTATCCGTTGTAAATAGTTCTAATCGAATGTTGTGTTTTGGTGAGCTCGAATACGAATATTACACGCTGTGAGGAGGTTATTTCGAAATTGGTTGGAGTATCCGGTTACTTAGTTAATTAGTAAAATGTCAAGTCTCCAAATTAATTTAAGTGGAAATGTTTCGTTTATACAGCTAATTAGTTTGATTAATTTCGATAAATGTGTTAGAGGATTCACTTGTTGCGCCCCGCAGTTTAGCTCTCGTTTTTCAACTATAGATTATCCATGGATTTTTCGAAATGCAGTCAATTGTATTGAAGCTAATATTTAAGTTTTGTAATCTTTTACTGTAGTAGACTGCACTACTATAATGCTTACTTTTGAAATACATATTTGAGCAAAAAATAAGTAGGTAACCACCATGGTTAATTATATAATGGAATGTTAAATAAGTACCTAATGAAAGATATTATAGATAAAGGTGGGTATATCTTGTTATTTTGGTCGGTAGCTGTAGATACTGGAAACTATTGCCCAGACCAATTTTGCCCGATGAAAATAGACCATTCTGTTTGACACCATAAACGCCGAAAAGTTCTGCACCGATTTGCATAGGACTCAAGCAGTTGATTGGGTTTTGTATCTGTGGTCATACCTCAAAAAATTTCGATAATCATGATACAAAACTGAAAAAAAAAAAAAAGTTTGAGTTCAAATAAGTACAGAACTTTTCAGCACTTAGGTATAATGTCAAGTAACATTTTTGTATTTTTGAGTCTCGAATATTACTACTTTCCAGTAGGTGTATATCTTTGCAATCCCAACACTATAGAAATAAAAACCAAAAAAACATTTTTTTGGAAATTCAAGCTTCCACAGCATAGAAGATTGTGTTACGAAAGTAAAAAAAAAATGAAGGCAAAAGTGTAGGCAAACCTCATTTCACACTACAAGCGGTTAGTTGATTATGTAGGGTATTTTGGCATTGCTGTATTTGTTTATAAATACTCCCATCGATAACCGATAGAGTATTATGGGTTCTTGAGGGAAGATCGGAGGGTCTACCGCCTAACTAAAACTGCTTCGATACTGCTTCTATACTGCTAGCTAGCTAGCTTCGATACTACTCTCTCTTTTCTTATCGCTTGAAATTATAGAGACAGCAATAACAAACCCAAAGCCGATTAAGTTAGGCGGTAGAGGGGCCGGTCTAGGCAAGCGCGCTGTAGGACACCTAGTTGCCAGGTGGAGTGACAATCTACGCAAACTGGCGGAAAAACAGTGAATGACAAGAGGTCACGATCGATCTCAGTGGCGTAAATAGGGAGAGGCCTTTGCCTAGCCGTGTACAATGAAGGATTGATGATGATGATAATTAAATATTAATGTATCAAAATTATAGAAATTCCCAAAATTACAACCCAACATGATTTTTTCACAATTTCATGTTACAACATCACGTTGAATAAGTTATTGTTTTTGCTGATGTGACTCTGCGCACTAGGATACACTTTTCCTGCATACAAACAAAACAGTCATTAAACTTGATTCAAGTTCACTAATACAAATTAAATATATGTTTATGTATATTGTCTCGATAGATTATTCATGCTCAATTAATTCCTACAAACGATTGCACTTTGAGAGACGTGCTCATCTACGACCGTGTCTAATCTAAGTCAGTAAATTCCAAATAGCTGAGTGCGAGAAGTAACTTAATATAACTAAGTATATGTTACGCCTGTGTCATAATAAGTACAAAAGATAATTTCTATCGTATTAAATTTTACTAGGTATAACAAGTAACATGGTTATACATTTCTAATTACTAAAACCGCAAAGAAGACCAGGTACGTCTGTAAAAGGCCGCAAAATGCGGCTGAAACTTACGTCGGATTTTATTGACCATATAGCACGTGTGTATGTAAATTTGTTCAAAATTTAATTGACTTACTTTATATTTACACAGCATATAATTTATAATTACAAGGTTCCAAATAGCTTAACTACATAACAGACACCGTATAGTATAGATTGGTTAATAATTCTAGACGCGAATACAAAATGCAGATAGTAGTAATCTTTTGCTTCTAGTGTTGTGTAAGTTATTATACACTTCGCAAGGCCAATGATAATATTAAGCTTTGAAGTGTTGCCGCCGAAGATATTAAACTAGGACCTCATCATCATCATCATCATCAGCCACAAGACGTCCACTGCTGAACATAGGCCTCCCCCCTAGATTTCCATAACGAACGGTCCTGCGCAACCTGCAACCAGCGGTTTCCTGCGACCTTTGTGAGGTCATCTGTCCATCTAGTGGGAGGCCGTCCAACACTGCGTCTCCCGGTTCGTGGTCGCCACTCAAGAACCTTTTTTCCCCATCGGTTGTCAGTTCTGCGAGCGATGTGGCCTGCCCATTGCCACTTCAGCTTGCTTACTCTTTGAGCTATGTCGGCCACTTTCGTTCTTTTGCGAATATCCTCATTACGGATTCTGTCGCGCAAAGAGACTCCGAGCATAGCTCTCTCCATAGCTCGCTGTGTGACTTTGAGCTTCGTTATGAGACCAACAGTGAAGGACCACGTCTCAGTTCCATAAGTCATCACTGGCAACACGCACTGGTTAAAGACTTTCGTCTTTAGGCATTGGGGTATTTTGGACTCAAAGATGTGCCGAAGTTTCCCGAACGCTGCCCATCCGAGTTGGATCCTTCGCTGGACCTCTTTGTCGAAGTTGGATCTACCTAATTGGATCTTTTGACCCAGGTAGACGTATTCGTCAACAACTTCGAGTGTGGTATTCCCAACAATAACCGGTACAGGTGAGACATGAACATTTGACATGACCTTCGTCTTGTCCATATTCATCCTCAAACCTACCTGTTGGAATACTCTACTGAGGTCCCTGAGCATAGCACCGAGGTCCTCCATCGACTCCGCCACAATGACTATGTCGTCGGCAAACCGAAGGTGAGTGATGCATTCGCCGTTGATATTGATGCCATATCCGTTCCAGTCCAGTAGCTTGAAAACATCTTCCAGCGCGGCAGTGAACAGTTTCGGAGATATAACATCTCCCTGTCTCACGCCTTTCTGTAGCTGGATATGTTTTGTGCACTGGTCCTGTAATCGGACAGACATTGTGGCTTTGCTGTAAATACACTTCAACACTTCGATATAGCGATAGTCGATGCGGCATCGCTGGAGAGACTGAAGCACTGCCCAGGTCTCGATGGAATCGAAGGCTTTCTCATAGTCCACATACGCTATACATAGTGGCCGATTATACTCCTCGGTTTTCTGTATAATCTGCCGAAGCGTAATAAGTAAGCGTAATAGCGTAAGCGAATAATAATATGGTACTATAGCCTTTTCGGAAACCGGCTTGTTCGGGTGGCTGGAAGTCGTCAAACTTGCGTGCGAGACGATTCGTGATTACCCTCTAAAACAACTTATAAACGTGGCTCAGAAGTGAGATGGGTCTGTAGTTCTTCAACAAGGTGTTGTCACCTTTTTTGAAGAAGAGCACCACCACACTTCTGCTCCACGCTTCTGGCGTACTACCGTTAAGTATGACGGAATCGAACAGCTTCTGGAGGACTTTAAGTACCGGTTTTCCACCCGCTCTCAGAAGCTCAGTCGTAATTCCGTCGTCGCCAGGTGCTTTGTTGTTTTTAAGTTGTTTGAGGCCATCCTAATCTCATACAGGCTGACTTCTGGGATATCTTCGGTAAAGTGTCGGGTCAGCTTGGCTCTGGGGTCTTTTGCCATGCTAACGACAGGTTGTGCTTGCGTAGAGGTGTATAACTGTTCATAGAACCTCTCAATCTCCTTCAAAATCTCAGGCTTCGACGAGACAACGTTACCACTATCGGTCTTCAGTTTGGTCAGCTGACTTTGCCCAAGAGACAAATTTCTTGCGAACACTTTTGAGCCTTTGTTCTGCTTGATCGCTTCTTCAATACTCAAGTATTGAAGCAGCGTATGTCGCGTCGCACACAAGTAGAGATCTGTCTATTGAGCCGTCTGTATACCGTCATGTCGACCGAAGACTGTAACCGCATATCTCGTCTGACCGCCATAAGATCTAGAGTTTGATCGGAGAGCTTTTGGGTTCTGTTTTGGCGTCGGCTCTTATAAAATTTTCTGCCAACAGCATGAACAGTTTCCACTAGCCTGTCGTTTATTTCGTCCGCCGTTACGCACTCATCTAAGGATTCGAAGCGATTTTGGAGTTCGAGTTGAAAGTTATCGGGATCTTCGATCTGAGCATAATTTGGTCGGAGCGTGGACTTCATTAGACGTGATCTTTCGAGCTTAATGTTTAGATTCAGCGTGCCTCTTACAATACGGTGATCGCTGCCGGTCTTAACCCTGCTGATCACAGAGACGTCGCTGAATATTTGCCGTTTAGTCGTCATAATGAAGTCGATCTCATTTTTTGTGGAACCGTCAGGGGTAATCCAGGTCCACTTTCTTTGTGGCTGTTTCTTGAAAAGGAGTTCATCATAAAGAGGCTCTCCTTTCCAAGAAATCCGCTAGACGTTGCCCTCTTGGGTTCCGCTGCCCATATCCGAAATTCCCACTCTCAACTCATCACCGCTACGTTTGCCCAGTTTCGCGTTGAAGTCTCCCATCACAACTGTGAAATGTGTTGGCGAGACATGTATGGCTTTGGAGATGTCCTCATACATGGCCTCAACCTCTTCGTCGGGATGTGTCGAGGTCGGTGCGTATACTTGTATGACCTTCAATGAATACCAGTCGCTAATTTTAAGTACAAGGTATACCACCCTGTTCGACACACTCTCGATCATTATCACGTTGTTGACGAGAGACTTGCGGACGATAAACCCGACACCCCTTGGGATTGTTGATCTCCTCCCGGTAGTAGAACAAGTTGCCGGATTCGAGGGTTATCCTGTCCTCGCCCTGTCTACGGACTTCGGATAACCCCATGATATCCCATCGCAACTTGTCCACTTCTTCTTCCAGCTCCACAATCTTTTCGTCAGCCCTCAGGGTCCGTGCGTTATATGTTGCCAGGTCGAGTCGTTGGGTTTGGTGGCGGGGCGTCTGCCGGAGATTCTTCGCACCCCATGCTCCGCCGGAACCAAGGCTGCCACCAGCGCCTGGAATAGCGGAGCCGCTGGGGACTAGGGGCCGTTTTCTGGTTGTGATTTTCATAGGGGGGGTGTTTGCCATAGTCACCACGCTTGGCAAGCAGGTTGGTGACCGCGGAGCCAGTCCTTTGCACCGATGACGCCGCTGCTCGTCATCGGCCTGGTCCATTTAGGACTGGCTTTTAAATGGATATACCGCCATTGGTTCGGTCGTCAGAGCCTCGTTAGTTGGCAGCAGGGTGTACCACGCGCAGGAGAGGTTGACATTTGGGGAAGCTAGATGTTAAGCGCTTCCCCCTTACACCCCCATAAGACCTAGGTATACTTAAATATTTATACATCTACACAAATAAATAAAATTGAAGTGTCTGTTCGTAATATTAAAATAACCGGTTTTTACTACATGCATATGTACATTTTTACATGTAAGTATATGAATGTATCTAGACGAACCAAAATCTTTTTATTTTTAATTTTCGTCTGTCCGTCTGTTTATTCCGACTAATCTCCAGAACGATCCGACTGATTTTGTCAAGATTATCACTGGCAGATTACTGATGTTCGAATTCTAAGGCATAACGTAGGCTAATCTCACTGGATCAAAATATTTAGGGTTCCGTGAAAAAATCAGAAAATCTTTAAAACGCGCGTAAAACCGCGAGCACAGATCATGTTCCGTGTCTTGTGCGCGAATAACTAGTAGGTGGTGGTACTACTCTTTGCAGAGTGCGCTTTGGGAAGTACCACACTTTTGCCATTTATTTTACTGCCAAACTGTAGTGTGCAAACATCACTGTGTTCCGATTTGAAGATCAATTTTTCCAGAAAAATTACATGGTATAGAAATAAATCATCTTATATCTTTGGGGGACGCAGTGGTCTGCTTTTCTCTAGTACGAGTATGTTCGGCTCTAGTCTAATTTATCTAGAAACATTGCTCTTCAAACAGGAACACATAGATGTTGACGTTATAATTGTCGAACAATTCTATCCACATTTTACTTATTTAGCTCTAGTAGTTATTAGATTTATCAAATAATTATTAATTGTGTCGTCTGAAAAATCAAACAACAGACTTGAATTTAAAAAATTGCTAAAAAATAACAATTCAGTACATTTTGTTATCAGGAAGACTTTTTATTAACCAATCTAAAATACAATGAGAACTACATTACGCTACATACCTAACCACTACTACTACTACACTAAGCAGTACTTAGTAATTCATAATTCAGATGTGCTTAGTAAGCACATAAGCACATCTGAATTATCCGCATACCAATGAAGGTCTACAGATATTCAAGATGTTCAAGTCCACTACCAGTCGGAAACTCGTCCAGTGTGCTGGTGCCATTATCACGCTGAATGGCAAAGCTTTTCTCAAAGCTTATGCATTGCACCAAATAAACACCAGCATTTTGGGCACACGTCTCGTTGACCAAGCGCTCGGAATAGCTTTTGAAGCTTTGGAGCTTCCGGCCCCCCACAGACCCAATGTCTCAACACCATAGGAGTCCAATATGTAACCACTTCCGAGGGTTGCATATTTCCGCTGTTTGAGACGCTCAGCTGAATTAGCCGCTGCACCGGCCCTACATTGTGTCTCTGGATGTGATGGTGCCAGAGTATCGCCGCAAGGTGGGTCCCCCACTAGGGGCCGACCCAACTTCCAAGATACAACAGTCATGCCGTCAGGTCTTTTGCCATGGTCACGCGCAAGACTACTCGGTTCGAGCATGGCTGGGACATTGGCGGTGTAAAAAGCGCGTGGCTTAATGTCGTTCAGGCTGGCGTGACGGCCAATTCGGTCCGCGGTTTTCGAGCTACAAAAAACAACTTAATTCCTCAAAAGTCCTAAACCGATTTCGATAAAATTTACATGGAACCACCTCTGAAGTATGAATCCACCAACCAAAAAAAAAAATCATTAAAATCGATATAAAACAGAGCTATTAACATATTTTTATACAAGGATTTGTCCATACAGAGAAATAAACAACCGATTAGGGACCATATCTTGAGATCTTGAATTCGATTAAATATCAAGCTTTGTTTAAAATAGTGTGGTTAGGAGGTATTTAGCTTCCACAAACCCGGACACCGTTAGTTTAGGTACTACTACACCTAAATTGATATTAAGCACGTTTAACCCAAATAGAGATTAATCTTCCAGTTTAGTTGGTAATTTCAATGTATTATCGTGTAAATAGGTTGTACCTAGTTTATAATCTAAGTTTGCATGTTACGACCGTAAACCGGTCAAATATTAGGTAAAAGATTAGTTTCGTGACGCTGTATACCACGTGATACGGTAAAACACATATGTTTTACGGAACAACAATACCATTATGTAAAAATAATGCATAAGACCTCATTTCATATCTAAATCTGGAAAATGTTGACGTTTTGTATAAATTAAGCAGGTATTTAGTAGGTGGAGTGCAAGTCTCGGGAACCTCCACGTGGTGAGACTCGGGCATCAGACAGCTTACCTCAGTGATATTTTGTTGTCTGATGGCTAATCCCGGCCGGAGAAGGAAGAACTACTATGAGCCAACTTCAGCCCCTCGAAGGTCCCGTGGAGAAGTTCGTCCGGAGCACTGGAATGACTTAGAACGTTACTCGGCTGATAGTTATATCCGGTCGAGTAAAAGTCCAAAACCATTCCAGCAGGGCGCTTGTTGAACACGGGTCCTAAGATCAGGTTGGGCTGCTAACCAGTTCTTTGAGCTCCAAGTCAAGAAGGTGTATGCAGAGACTAAGTAGAGGCCGCGATATCAATGGTAATTCAACTATAACGTCGGTAGATAATAAAAAAAATATATAAATAAGTACCTACTAACTACTAAGTATTCCTATTAGGTACTTCATTTTATAAATGCGAAAGGTTTGATGTTCGTTGCTCAATCACGTCGGAGCACTTGAACGGATCGGATTGAAATTGGAATACAGATAATTTCAATTACTCAGTTATTTATTAATTCATAAGTTTTTTTAAATAAGTACAAACAAAGATACATTATTGTAGGCTTGGGCAAAAAATATCGATTTTATTTTCGAAAATAATCGATATATATCGACGGTTTTTTTCTTTTCGATATATTGATTTTCGATATTTATTTTCGGATATCGAAAACGATATATTTTGCCTCGAATTTTCAAGCATATATCCACTTTAATTCTCCAATTGCAGTATCAAATGCTATATGAAACACAAGCAACTATATTCGCTCAAAATATTCTTCAGTGACAAATTTATTCAGAACAACGTTCTTCAGATGTAAGGCCTGACCGAGCAACATCAGCAAAAGCAAAATAAATGAAATATCTATCTGGTGCAGACGTGAGCAGCTTTTAAATCTGAAAACAGCTACGCCAGAGATTCCGAGCTCTGGATCTGTCCCCAATAAGCTTAACCAATAAGCTTAATTTGATTTGATTAACTTATTTCATTAATTCATATTCTGTTTGTTATCAATTTAACATTCCAAAAATGTTTTGTAGGAAATGTTTTAAATCTCAAATTGCTAACAATGGCAGATTATAATTTTTAACAATCTTATCTTAAATAATAGTATTTTATTGCCTAATTATTATTTGCATGAAATTTGTCTTTGTCATTAAATTATCTTCGCAAATTGTGGCACCTAGTCGTCAGCACTTTCTAAAACTGGAAATGTTTTGTAAACCTGGAGAGGCGTCCAAGTCACAACCTTAGCCTAGTTTGGAGCTCACGGAAATACCTATTTTTGTATATGTTTACTTCTTGCTAAATTACCGTCATATTATATTGTGATAGAATCTAATTTTTGGAAAATAAATTACTATTACTAAAAAAAACTGGACCAACCACTTTTTTAGAGGAATTCAGATCCAATATATTTTTGAATGAATTGTCAAATTTTTACGCTGGTTCTTTCGGAAATCACTCTATCTAATATTATGTCAAGCTTTATCGGTATAATCCGAAAGGGTAGCTTCAGTCGTTAATTTAACAGTGCCAGATAATAGGAGCAGATTGACAGGTAGGCACATTAAAGAAAGAGTGCTGCTGATGTCTATATCAGACTATTGCATATGTAGGTCGGAGCAGAGCTAGTGACAACACGGTGGTTAAATGCGCAGTAATACACCTACATAACGCAGACGAATACTGGTCTCAGTGATGATTAATTTTGAACAGTAAAATATGCACGAATTATGAATAAATAATAAAATTGGTTGTCTGTAAAGTCGGTTGGCTTACAAACGATAATTTAACGTGACAACGTCATAACAAAACACTGATATATGCGGCGCAAGCGTACAATGAGCGTAACGGGACACTTTTTCTGTTCATCGATTTATTAGACTTTGTCACGTCAATATTATGCTAGATATTTTGTATTTTCATTTTTAATTATCTAATCAATAAGTGCTTAATATGTAACTAACCTTCTCTTGAAAAAAAATCGATATATCGTAATATCGACATTTTTTGAAAATATATATCGATACATTTGGAAAGTATCGATACGATTTATATCGATATATTTTGTTTATTTGCCCATCCCTACATTATTGTGTATTCTACGTATAATAAGTATGTACATATTTAAAACTATATAAGTATTATATCAGCTATCTGGCTTCCATAGTACAAGATTTGCTTAGTTTGGGGTCAGATGGTGTTGTGTGTGAATTGTCCACCACTATTTATTTATTTATTTATTATAAAAAAAACTTAAAAATTAGGGTGCCGCCAGCAGCGACTATAATAATATATTACATATACTTATATACATATAGTCTGAAATAGCACGTAGCCGAGGAAAGCTCGGTCATCCAGGTACTGAAATCCCGTCATAAAATAAAACTAAAAACGAAAGTCATGAAAATCTGTCGAAAGAATATCTAGATGTAGGCACGTTAAGCGTTTGAGAATGTGAATAAATCCAAGTAAATATGTTTACTTTATTTTAAAAGAAATCCTTCTTATTAGTTTCTCGTCCTGATTCAGAATGACATACGATCCTGCGGAATTGTGGAGGCGAAGTGAATTGTAGCTTCACGTGCAGGCGAATTGTTGCAATTGCTTTATTTATCATCGTAAATGTCAAGCGGCGCTAACACCAGCCAGAGTACATGCATTACTGGGGAGAGCAGCTCATTGGCTAATACTATCTAGTCAGTGAACGATCAACCATGAAACGAAACTTTTACAAACTACGAGCAATGCGATAGAAAAACGGCCAAGGTGGTATTTGAATCATGCAGATTATTTTCGCAGTCTTCGAAGTCTACCCATTAAAAAACCGATAGACTTGAGGTTACGGCGATGTTCAAGGATTCTCCGCGAGGAAAATAGTTGCATATGAGAATATTTTGTTATTTCTCGCAATTGAACCTAAGTAAGACCTACAGCTAGTTCTTAGCACAGATGCGAACAGTACTCCATACCAGAGCGAAACTGCGTTTAGCAGTATCAAGTTTAAGCGCAAAGCTTGAGCTTTGGCGCGTAAACGCTAGCTAAAGCTTAAGCTTAGCGCGTTTTAAGCGTTCACCAACTCTTCAGATGTTCAAACTTGAACTACTTTCGCACTTTCTAAAGGTCGTTTTATTTTTGTCAGGTATTTTAAAAAGGACCCAAAATCGAGCATAGATATTATAATGCTCAAGCGTTCGATTACGAAAAGATACATTGGGAAAAGTAGGAGTCAGTCCAAATTGTCTCCCATTATAAAATTTGCGATGAACACGCCTGCATCTTTTCCTCCTTAAACGTAGTTAGATTGACTTTGCCTCATTCAAAGACTGCTTTAAGGCCAAGTTCAGACGCTCGAACATTATATCTCAGGACCTGATTTTGGTGTGTACTAGATTGTGCGATGGACATGTAACTCTCCATAAAGGTGCAATAAGGTTACGAGTAAAATTGGTCTTCCCATGGACGTATAAAAAAAGTCGGACGTAGTCTCGCTAAAACAAAAACTGTGTCCATCGAGTCGGCCACATAATATGCACGTGTGCGATTTCACATACAGGTTGACACGCACACATCAGTGGGTCCTTACATGCGCTACTTGTGTATATGTGTGCGTTACAGCCTATCAGTGACAACCTGACGCACACGTGCAAATGTGGCTGACTCTAGTGACACAGTTATTGTTTTAGCGAGACTACGTCTGATTTTTTAATACGTCCATAGCTCCATAGGTCTACCACATAACTATGGTAAGTAAACAAACGTGATAGCTAAAAACAATGTAAGTACAAGAATAAAATTAAAAATTTTGACTAACCCACGACTATCTCGGATCTCGGATTATCTGTATGACGTTCTACTAGTCAAACCCTTTCATTTGATACCCATATCAAGGGAGTTGTGAAAAAAGAAATGTATTTCGCCATTTTGTGGTAGCGGCCATCTTGGATTTAAATTTGTCATAGTGCAAATTATTCTACTAGTCAAGCCCTTTCATTTGATATCCATATTGAGGTAAGTTGTGAAGAAATATTTTGTCCGCCATTTTGTGGAGGCGGCCATCTTGGATTTGAAATTTGTTATAATGTATAGTATTCTACTAGTCAAGGCCTTTCATTTGATATCCATATTGAGGTAAGTTTTGAAGAAAAATGTTGTCCGCCATTTTGTGGAGGCGGCCATTTTGAATCGATATTAACCAAACATACCTAAGAACATCCGCACGGATATTAACCTATAAATAAAAAAACCCATCGAAATCGGCCCATCCGTTTGAGCTCTACGGTGCCACAGACAGACAGACAGACAGACAGACATCGACGTCAAACTTATAACACCCCTTTTTTGGTCGGGGGTTAAAAATACTGCGTAATTAGAGATGCTGCCACAAGAAGTTTATACAAGCCGAAACTAAAGAATTGGCTTATCGAACAGGCATTTTACAGGTACTCTGATCTGACCGAAATAAAATTGACATAATTTGTTATGATTGTCTTTGAATTATATCAATTTTTTAATTATTTTTACTTAATTTTATTATTGTAAATTGTATTATTCGATGACTATGATTACTTAAGTTAAACAGATTTGACATTAATATTTATGTGACACTGTTGATAATTGTTTATATCTTTATTTTTTTAATTAATTTTATTTTGATATTTGTGTAAAATGAATTAATTTTGTGACATGTAACATTTTCGTTATAAATAAAATACTATGACTGTTGGCGATCGACACATCTATGTACAGAACTAGTTATAGCGATTTTATAACATGTTGGTGAAATTGTAGGAAGATTTAGTTTAACGGTAAATATTGTGGTAAATTAGGTTTATTTAGTTAGGGTTAGGTAGGACACACCTAATAAATATGGTTTTGCTTTAATTTGATTCGAATATCAGGTAGGGTGTCCATTTATTTACCTTAAGTTAGGCAAATGTTGGTAAAAATAGGCAGTTTTTAGGAAATAGCTAAATTGTAAGCTAAGGTACCCCCTAGGATGTTAGGTTCATTTATAGAACTGGTCGTAGGCTACATTTCGAGTGGTCATTGGTTAGCCTACGACCAGGAATGGAAAAGTTATGGTCAAAATAGTGACTATTCCATAGTGAAAATGAACCGAAAAGAGGGCTCGAAATACGGGGCTCTCTTTTAGGTAAAGGTAAGGGGGTACCTTAGCGATCTTGATTTTGTTCGGAGCATGCGCCCGAAGCACCCTACCACCCCTCGCACCCCCCGCGTCGTCTGGTCGCGGCTCCGCATCCCGCGTCCTGAGTGTGTTCCGTTAGTGCCGATCGGTTAGCTGGGCTTCCCTCACGGGTTCCACCTGGCTAGGCCTGTATCGCCGCGGAACATATACACTCGGACGCCGAGCTACCGACCAACCACAGAGAGGTGCGAGCGAGACAACACGAGCGGGCTGCGATTGGTCGATAGACCCATCGGCAGCCGCTTGCACTGCAACATACCCCTACTAGTTGGCGAGTAAAACGCCACGTAGGATGGATACCAAACCGAGCGAACAGCCGACGAACCTGCTCGCCGAGCTACTGTCCGCCGACTACTCAAATGACCCGTACTGGACATCAGACCCGAACGCTCCCTACTGGCCGAGAGACCCGAAGGACCCAGCCTATCGGGGCTTCGAGATCATCGCAACTAATCCAGTTGTGATGGTCACACCAATCGGGACAACAACATTCGAGTCCCCGTTCCACCCGGGACACCTACTGAGACCCGAGTTTAGGGAGGAACTGGGGATAGAACCCTATAAGTCACTCACAAACGAGGAAGCGCAGCAACTATCACATGCAGCCGCCCCCGGACACCGAGACCAGCATCATCATCAGCAGCCACAGTCGCCCGTGGACGACAGGGCTGACACGGTGATGTGCATCAGCGACGAAGCCGAGATGGACGAGAATATCTCGCCACCGCCGTCGCCGACACCGTCGTACTCGGAGATGGTGTCCTCCCCCCCTCCGAGGAGGGCGACGCCATCCCCCCCGCCCCTGCCGCCGCAGCCCCCCGCGCACCCCGCCGGGACGTCGGCCTGCGGCAAACACCCGCCGATTATAGTGGACCGCCTGGACAACTGGGAGGCCCACCTCGGCGCACTACAGACCATCCTAGGCTTCGCGCCTAATGTTAAGCCGTACCTACGAGGACTACGCTTCCGCCCGAAAAGCGACAACGAATTTCGGGCGGTTCAGAGATACCTTGTCGAGGAGCGAGCAAAGAATCCCAACATCGAATTCTACTGCTACGCCCTCGACCGAGAGAAGCCCATCAAGGTAGCCCTGAGCGGGCTACCCGACGACACAGAGCCGGACCAGGTCGTCAGAGCCCTGAATGACCTGGGGTTCCCGGCCACGTACTGCCGCCCTCTGCCGAAGAGAAACACCGCCAGAAGGAAGATTTTCCACGTCCAGTTAGACCAGATGCCGTGGGACAAGCTGGACGCCTTGTACAGCGTCACGGAGCTCCTCTATATGCCTGGAATCATAATCGAGGCATGGAGGGGCCGCACCATCGTGCCGCAGTGCCACAGGTGCCAGCACTTCGGCCACGCGTCCGCCAACTGCCACCGCGGGCCGCGGTGTGTCAAGTGTGGTGGACCGCACGCCGGCACGGACTGCCCACGTGCTAAAGATGCCCCCCTGAACTGCGCTAACTGCCGGGGGCACCATGCGGCCAACAGCCGCCAATGCCGTGTCTTCAGGGAAGAGGCGCGCCGAAGGAAGATTCGCATTCCCGGCGAGCGCCCGCCCCTCCCAGTAAAGACACAGGCAAAGGCGGTAAAGAAAACGAACCTAGGGTCCCAGGCGGCCCCGACCTCACGGCCGGGCGGGCCGCCCCGGGACCCCTCTCCGAAGCGGGACTGCAAGCCCCCGCGCTCCCGGGCTGTTACCGCGCCGCCCCTTGATGGGACTTGGCGCACGGTAGGCCCCACCACCCCCGCCCCACCATCGTCACCGCCCCCCCCGCCCCAACCCAAGGGCCGAGGAAGAGGCGGGCGAAGGAGGAAGAAGAAAACAACCCAAGAAGAGGGCCTCTCCGGTGGCGGCATCCACCCCGCTGCCTCCGTGTGAGGAGGCCCCCCCCTCACCCCCGAATAAGGGGTCCGCCCAACCACCGCTGACAACGCTACCGCGGGGTCCCGACTACGCCCATCCCAGAGACCCTCGCACCTCAGCGCGTGTAGCGCGCGAGCGAAGGGAGCAACAGACGCAGGTTGAGGAGGGGCGCTCTCCCCCCCCACCCTCCCTGCGACTCACCCTCACCTGCCACGGGCCCCCCGACCGCGCCCGACTCCCAAAGTTCGACTCGAACTGGGACTCGGGACGCGGGGAGGACCCCCTCCGCCTCAATACACCGAGCCGGCGCCTAAGCGCGAACTGAGCGCGGCGCGCTCGGAGCCGCGGCTGGTGAACTCGCCGCCGCTAACACCGCCACCGGGGTTCGGCCCTCCAACCGAAGGGCCACCCTTCACCCCCCGCTTCCCCCGCCCACCGGCGGGTTCAACCGCAGCCGGCGTACTCGGGACTCCTACATTCATCATTTGGGAGTCCCTGAGTAGCGCCTGTGAAGCCGTCGCGTCTGGGACGCACCCGGAGCTCGCGGCGGCGCGGGCGATGTCCGCCATCCTACAGAAATTGTACGGATAGCGGACTCAAAAACGACACCGAAACCTACAGCCCTGACGCGCGCGTGAGTGCGAAAGGGCCGAAGAAGCCTGCCCCGCGAGAGGGCGGGCTCGCAAACTCCCGGGGATCAGCGTGTCCCCGAGTCCATCTCCGGTAAAGAGGGCTAACCTCGAGGCCGGACTCCTGACTTCCCCCCTAGGGGGAGGAAGAAGAATTATTAGTTAGTTTAGTTCGGAGCATGCTCTACTCAGCGGCTCCAGTACAAGAAACAACAAGAAGAAAAATAAAAGGAAGACTCAAGAATCAGCGTTTCACTACCCCGCTCCCAGCTCCCTTTCAAGATCCGGCCAAGAAGATCTCGTCGAGCGAACGTCGGGATCGCGCCGAGTTGTCGTCGTGTCATCATCAAGGGCACGTCAGGACACGCCGACGGTCGCGCCGACTGTCGCGCCGAGTGTTACGCCGAGTGTCACTCCGACCGTAACGCCGACTGTCACGCCGAGTGTTACGCCGAGTGTCACGTGGACTGTCACGCCGAGTGTCACGCTGACTGTCACGCCGAGTGTCACGCTGACTGTCACGCCAAGTGTCACGCTGACTGTCACGCCGACTGTCACGCTGACTGTCACGCCGACTGTCACGCCGAGTGTCACGTGGACTGTCACGCCGAGTGTCACGCTGACTGTCACGCCGAGTGTCACGCCGAGTGTCACGCTGACTGTCACGCCAAGTGTCACGATGAGTGTCTCGCCGAGTGTCACGCTGACTGTCACGCCGAGTGTCACGCTGACTGTCGCGTCGAATGTTGCACCGAGTGTCACGCCGGGGATAAAGTCAAGGTCAAGTCAAGGTCACGTCCAGGTCAAGATCGAAGATTGTCCCACAGCGGTTGCAAAGTGAACCCAGGGACGAGACTACCAGCGCCTGTCGGAACGAGAGGGCACGTACTCAAGAGACCTGCTTACAACAGGTCTCTCCCCCTCTTGCTGCCGGCAGACCAGGCTCGTCAACGCATAGCGGTCGGTCTTAAGCCGGTCGCGACAGCTGGTCCTTCGAGCCGGATTCACGCCATAGCAACTATCGTGGGACTTCGTCGAGGAAGTGAAGACTTGAAGACATCTGCGCTTTGACAACGGACGAGGTGATCATCGTGCGAGTGGAAACGAAGATCAAGATGCCCGTTACAAGAAGCCAGAAGGGAATTGATCGGCAAGAACGCACGCCGGCTGAGAGAGCATCACGTGGCACCACAATGGAGTCCGGCACGACATCCGGTACCAGAACAGAGGGTACCTTCCCGTCTGGGACGTCGTTCGAGACTACGACTGAGGCCACAACCGAGGAAGTCAGAACACTGGTGGGAAGCCCAAGTTCGAAGATCTCCGAGAGGCTACAGAAATCAAAGGCCTCGTCTGTAGCGTCAACAGCCAGAAGGAAGAAAGAGATGGAAGCACGTGTGGAGTTAGCTAAACGGAAGCTAGAAGAGGCACGAGCTGCGGCTGGGTTGGCAAAGGTTGAACTGGAGATACTTCAACTGGAAGAAGATGACGATGATTCTGTGATCAGCGTACCAGTTGATCGGAAAGAGATGGTGCAGAATGGATCAGCGATTCGACGGAAAGGCTGCCAGGAAAGTGTCAGAACCGGAGAAGCCCGGCAAAGCACAGACAGCCACGAAAATTGCCGAACCTTCTGCTGAAATTAAGAGCATCGCTGAAGCTCTACGGGACGTCGTCAAGCTATCAACGAGAAATGTAGCAACACCTAGCTACATGTTCGATCTCCCACAGTTCGACGGGAACGCTAGCGAGTGGCTAGCTTTCAAGAGGGCATATGAAGATACGGCTGAGAACTTCTCTTCAATCCAAAACATAATAAGGCTGAGGAAATCCATCAAGGGTGCAGCGCGAGAGTCGGTCAAATGTCTACTGTATTCAGACAATACACCTGAAGACATCATGGAAGCGCTACGCCGGCAATACGGAAGACCAGATGGACTAGTACTGGCAGAGATGGAGAAACTAAAGAGGCTGCCAAAAATGACGGAGAGCGCTCAAGACGTGTGCGATTTTGCATGTCGAGTGAGCAACATCGTGGCAACCGTGAAGAGTTTGAGAAAGCCTCAGTATCTCCAGTCGCCGGAAATGCTGAAGACGATAGTGGACAAAATGCCTGCGGTCATACGGTTCCGGTGGTTTGACTTTACGGCTGACACGGAAGATCCAGACTTACTCCAACTGAGCAAGTTCCTGAACAGGGAGGCAGACCGGTGCAGTCAATATGCACTACAAGAAGCCGTGACCAAAAGCCAAGGATGGAAGAGAGAAGTCACCCATGCCGCCGTGGAACAAAGGGAAGATAACGAAAACTGTCCACACTGTCAAGGAAGCCACCGTATGTTCCACTGTAAGAAGTTTACGGAAGCCTCGATCAAGGAACGATGGAAAATTGCATCAAATTGCAAGCTATGCTTCAAATGCTTGCAAGGTCGACATCGGAAGCAAGACTGCCAGAAGCGAGGTTGCAGAGTATGCAGAAGGTGGCACCATGAGCTTCTGCATGAAGATCGGCAGACTGAAGGATTAAAGAAGGAACCGGATAGAAATGAAGTTACCAACAACGTGCTCCAGGTCAATACGGTGAAAACCAAGAAGGCGTACTTAAAGATGGTACCAGTTGAGATCTACGGGCCAAAGGAAGCGCCAAGGTATTGGCTCTGCTTGATGAAGGGTCAACGGTAACACTGGTGGACTCATCGGTAGCCAAACGATTGGGGCTACAGGGAACTCGAGAGCAACTCACCATAGAAACAGTTGGAGGAAAGTTGCTGTCGAACAAGAGATCCATGAAGCTCAATATGAAAGTTCGAGGAGCTCATCAAACACGAAAAAGGACCATCACCGGAGCCAGAACAATAGACGAACTTCGCCTGACACCTCAAGCTGTAGACAAAGAGAAGGTCAAGATGTACTCTCACCTAGACAAGATCACGGAGCAACTCTGCTACAAGGAAGAACGGCCCATGTTACTCATCGGTCAAGATAACTGGGAATTGATTGTCTCCAGGGGAACGCGGAAAGGGAAGAAGACTCAGCCCGTCGCATCACTCACCTATCTAGGATGGGTATTACATGGATGCGACTCGGGGGCAACTACAACATCGGTCAACTTCGTAACCTGCGCACACGTCTTGGCCCGAGACAAAGAAACATCAGATAAGTCCACGGAGAACCAAATAAAAGGCATCCAGAAGAAGCTGGACAACGGCGAGAATTGTAAGAAAAAGGATCTTACGCGGAGAAGATCTTCGAAGAAGAAGAAGAAGAAGCCTCAAGAAGAAGTAACGATGACAGTTGAAAAAAGACAGACCGAGAGCTCATTGGAAGATAAAGATGAAGGGGAAGCCCCCTGAGACGTCAAAGTTAAAAAAGATCCATACGATGACAGCAGAGGACCTACCAGGAGAGGTAAATCGCTTCGGAGTACCGCCTTCATCGAGTGCGGCTATCGACTACCTTGGCCCCACTGTTGTCAAGGTGGGTCGACGGCTTAAGAAGCGAAGGAGAGCCATGTTTCGGCGAGAAGACTGCCTGCCGCGCCTACACCGTGGCGATGCAGTCCTCGCTGTGGGTTCCACGCTGCGCAGAGAGACGGTACTCAAAGGGGAAGTGGTCCGCACCTACACCGGACCAGATGGCAGAACACGAGACAACGAGGCCCGCACAAATGGCGGAATCCTACGACGGGCAACATCCAAGGCCGTGGTGTTGGTGCCTCCATGGGCCGGCGAGCACGAGGTTCGAGACGACTAGCAACAGGCCTCCAACCGGTGAGATCGCCGAGCCAGAAGATGGTGCTTGCGCACGAAGGGGAGGATGTTGGCGATCGACACATCTATGTACAGAACTAGTTATAGCGATTTTATAACATGTTGGTGAAATTGTAGGAAGATTTAGTTTAACGGTAAATATTGTGGTAAATTAGGTTTATTTAGTTAGGGTTAGGTAGGACACACCTAATAAATATGGTTTTGCTTTAATTTGATTCGAATATCAGGTAGGGTGTCCATTTATTTACCTTAAGTTAGGCAAATGTTGGTAAAAATAGGCAGTTTTTAGGAAATAGCTAAATTGTAAGCTAAGGTACCCCCTAGGATGTTAGGTTCATTTATAGAACTGGTCGTAGGCTACATTTCGAGTGGTCATTGGTTAGCCTACGACCAGGAATGGAAAAGTTATGGTCAAAATAGTGACTATTCCATAGTGAAAATGAACCGAAAAGAGGGCTCGAAATACGGGGCTCTCTTTTAGGTAAAGGTAAGGGGGTACCTTAGCGATCTTGATTTTGTTCGGAGCATGCTCTACTCAGCGGCTCCAGTACAAGAAACAACAAGAAGAAAAATAAAAGGAAGACTCAAGAATCAGCGTTTCACTACCCCGCTCCCAGCTCCCTTTCAAGATCCGGCCAAGAAGATCTCGTCGAGCGAACGTCGGGATCGCGCCGAGTTGTCGTCGTGTCATCATCAAGGGCACGTCAGGACACGCCGACGGTCGCGCCGACTGTCGCGCCGAGTGTTACGCCGAGTGTCACTCCGACCGTAACGCCGACTGTCACGCCGAGTGTTACGCCGAGTGTCACGTGGACTGTCACGCCGAGTGTCACGCTGACTGTCACGCCGAGTGTCACGCTGACTGTCACGCCAAGTGTCACGCTGACTGTCACGCCGACTGTCACGCTGACTGTCACGCCGACTGTCACGCCGAGTGTTACGCCGAGTGTCACGTGGACTGTCACGCCGAGTGTCACGCTGACTGTCACGCCGAGTGTCACGCTGACTGTCACGCCAAGTGTCACGACGAGTGTCTCGCCGAGTGTCACGCTGACTGTCACGCCGAGTGTCACGCTGACTGTCGCGTCGAATGTTGCACCGAGTGTCACGCCGGGGATAAAGTCAAGGTCAAGTCAAGGTCACGTCCAGGTCAAGATCGAAGATTGTCCCACAGCGGTTGCAAAGTGAACCCAGGGACGAGTCTACCAGCGCCTGTCGGAACGAGAGGGCACGTACTCAAGAGACCTACTTACAACAGGTCTCTCCCCCTCTCGCTGCCGGCAGACCAGGCTCGTCAACGCATAGCGGTCGGTCTTAAGCCGGTCGCGACAATGACTACGACTGTGACTACTACTAAGTACCTAGTAGTACTCATCAAGAGGTGGTAACCCTGCCCCGTGGGAGCGGGGTGACCCCCATGACCCCATCTGGATTCACCCTTGGTGCTCATAAGTTTTCGTATTTATTAAATTCAATGGTTCATTTGTAAGATTAAGTTGAATACAATTTTTTTAAGGAACCTCTAGCAGTTGTCTTCATGTGACCTAAACTGATCTAGTACATATTGTTTTTGCATTTAATTAAGTTCTCTAGGTTTGACCCAACATGGTATGCAAAATCAGCTAAATATATATATGAATTAGAGTTACCTTTCATTTCATTACAATATATATTGCACAATTCAACAAACATCAAAGATATGGACTCAATCTGAAAACTGCAATAAAGCTATATTTTTACTGGTTTAATAAGTTTACACTTGACCGCCATCTCGCCTGATTTTAACCGACGATGTGGTCCTTGATAGATCACGCTTAGGTACTCAGAAGAAACCGATATACATATTCAAGACTTAAAGACACTCAGATTATATCTATCCGAAAATACTCACTCAGGCAACGTAGCCCAAAGTAGAAACGTCCTTACTACGAAAGTGAAAACAAACTTCTGCGATCGAGTATTTGGAACATCGACCATGAAACGATGTCACCGGGATCTACGCCATAGTAAATATGAAGCCAAGAGTGTATCTATGCGAAGCTCAACTAAGCACGCCACTTTATAAGAAGGTACATCAAATTTTTCCATTATTTCTCCGATTAATCATTGTCGGTGTGCTTTTAGCCTAATGCCTTGTTTACTATAAGTTATACCGGTCAGTAGTGAGTCGACATAGTTAGGTATCTTTGTACGTTAAGTAGTTATGTAGTATTCGTATGACTAAAGGATATCTGACCGCCTACGCTAGAAGGACTAACCAGTCGTGACCATGATTCAATCGGTGATGTAATCCCTCGCGAATGATTTGATTATTCTCGTCAAATTAGCGCTTGAAAATTTAAAGCATCGATATCGAACTATCGATTGATTTGACATTTACTTAAAAAGTCACAGAATTTTCAATATAACATAAATCATTTCAATTTTTTTTAAATAATTTGACATGAAACAATGAAGGAAAAATTTAATTTAAAAGGTAATTCTGCAGAAATTGGTGTATTTGTAAAGGCAGTAAAGTTAACACCAAAATTGCGACCATGCAGAGGCGTTTAAGATGAAGACAGATAAATTGAATCACCTGAAACCTGAGACTAACGATGATTGAGAAAATGGGACTGAATTGGTTGGATGAGTTGTCTAATAGAAATATAGTTTGCTTTTTCAATTTAAACTAATAGATCGACAAGGATTTTGGTCACATTTACACTTCAAATTAGGTATGCCTACTTATTCTATAAATTTCCTGACTACTGGTTACACACGTATTTTCTGTAGTTGCCTACATATTTACAAGGTTATAGTTTGAATTTTTCCTGATGTGCGTTGTCATACATCATCGACATCGATATTTTGTTATACCAACAGTACATCACTAGTGCTAACAGCAGTTTAACTCCGTCACTTTTCGACGTCACAACTCTTATGAGCTCATGACTGTTACCGAATGAAGATGACACAGAAAGTGGGTCTTATTTACAATTCGCGTGTCAATTATGGTACCTACTTGCTGCATAATGTTACGTACTTACGCATTTACTATCTGAAACGTCATACATATCATTCATTCATTTGATTTAGAACAGGGATAAATGTTATATTTATCGATAGGTTACGATATGGGCGATCTTGGCGATGTAGGATGGCACAATAATGTCTTTGCCATCGACCTACATTTAAGTTCTAAAAAGGTTAATTCATAAGACTCCTGGTAGGTCACGGGTAGACTTCGAATGAATTTTGAACGAAAAAAGGTTTATATGTGCAGATAAAAGCGTTGTCATTAACCGACTTCCAAAAAAGGAGGGGGTTATCAATTCGACCCCTTTTTTTATTATGTAAGTATGTTACCTGATTTCTCGAGAACCTCTGTACCGATTTAAATTTTTTTATACAATCATGTCCATTATGTTTTCCTCGTGAGAGGTATGCAATTATTATAGCGTAGGTTCGAATTATTTTGACACATTTTATTTTTTCCAAATGTAGACCACTGGCTTAAAACTGGCAGTAAAGGAAAATATTAATATCAACAACAAGTGTGTTCCAAGAAATATATTGTGATAGGATATGTATCATCTACCAACGCGCACTTGGCCAGAGTGCTGGATTAAGGCCTTGACTCTCTCTCTCTTGCAATTTTTTTGCGAGAAGGTACCAGTCTCAACAATGGACACATAACGTGGGGTCCTTATTCTAATGCAGGATCAAGTCCTAGCCATTACTAATAGTTACTCTTTTTCATAAATATTGAACTCAGTAGCTCTCAATCACATATACATTTCTGTATTTTTTATCAATAGACGTGAATTATGGCGCAAACACTAGGTTTAATAGACTCAGTGAAAATTCAAACTGTTAGGTTAGCGGAGGTTCCTATAGCGTTATCATTTTAGCTCTTAGCGCCCCTTAGAGATGTGAATAAGCCTGGAGAGTAGTGATCTGTTCAATGCTCGATCATTTGTAGTTCTGAGAAGAATAGACGGATGCTATGAGTCCTCAGTATTCTTACAGCTTATAGGTACCTAAACTAAGTAAACTTTGTAAAACACGTGACTAAGTCAATTTAGGTATTGCAACAAGTAACGTAAGTAATGCATGTACCTAACTTAACCATATAGGAAGGTCAGAAATACTGCACCTACAGTGTTAAAAATAAAATCTATTTGTATAGGTTCAATAAAGTTGTGTGTGGAGTAGGTACAGAATTTATATCGGATTTTTTCTGATACAGAGTGACGTGACGAGTAAAACCCTCCTATCGGGCGCCTTCTGCGTTAGCCTGAAGTTCGATAGGTACTAGAAGTGTCTACTATAGATCCGTTTAAAAAAAAATTATTGCCTTTACTTATTTCAAAACTAAAACACAGAAATACACATCGAGCCATCAATTTCATTTTACTTGAAAGTAAAACAAAAATAATCGAAACAGATTCATTCGTCAAATGAACTGAATTTGGAAAAAAATATAATCAGCATAAACAATGTTTAATTAAGCTCTTAGTTATAAATATAGATAGGGATTTCTCATGTGCCTCTATTGCTCGGAATGGCGCCTTGAAAGGTATTGCGGAGGAGTGGCGGGTCGCTCTCTTTTTCAAAATAGGTAGGTTAAATTTGATCGACTAAAGCGGTTGCTGAAAGATACATCATAGTCACAACGGACGCTTGTGAGATTTGGATTGCTTGTGGCACATTTATGCTACATAGAAATTATATTATGCTGAACTTATGTATAGTTCCCCAAAATGTTTAATGCAAATTCTGACAAAGAGCACAGAACCTGGTTTCTGTGGTCGTTAAATATTTTAAATAAAATAAAACCTGGATCTCAGAAGTTCTAGGCTATCTATAAAACGGTTAAAACTAGCTGACTTCAATCAATAAAAAATCTTCATAATTAAGCCACACCTTAGGCATGGACGATGTCGTCTCACGGACCTTGACTTTATCAAGCGAAAGCTTGAACTATTAAGGGTTCTCAAATAAATACCAACAAATAATGTTTTCTCAATATTATACTCTAAAATATGCGTAAACGTATTAAATGATTCGTATTATTATGCAAAGGACAATTTGCTCAGTTAGTAACGGTGTGATAAGGTATACATTAAACTTAATTGAAAACAGGATAGGGTTTTGTAAATTAAATTCTGTGCAGCACTGCCGCCTTGAGCAATTTAAGAGCTTAGTGACTTTGCAGTAAGGTATATTATTAATTCAAAAATTTCGGGTAATATTTACAATTATCACTATTAATTGTTTCTAAATCATATTTGGTGGAAACAATATTACTTTTCAAAATCATTAAATGATTTCTAAGGCAGTCCAAAGGATCAGTAGGCCAGAAATCTACGAAAACGGCTGCAATTACAATGGTTATCGCTCTCCCTCTCTCTCTCTCTCTCTCTCTCTCTCTCTCTCATTGTCTGTAATTTGTGTAATTTAGAGTTTACTACATTATTCTTTACATTTTATAGGTCAGTAATAAATATGGAGCTTCGTAGATAATAAATATACTCTCCAAAAAAAAAAAAAGGCGCACAGGTAGGAACAACCTATAATAAAATCAATACTCTTAAACAATCTGATACTAGAGAAATATTTTGAAAACAAAATAATTAAGTTTAGTATAATATTATTTTCAAATTATCCAGTAGGTATACAATATGAAGGTTTAATAGTTACTAGAAACACAAAACTTCAGCTCTAGTTAAAATGTTTTATATATAAATTTAGATTTAATTTGTGAACTTTTTACTAAAGACGTCTTCACAGATAAACTATAACAGTTTAGAGTTCTCTTTCGCATGTGAGAGGTATTATTTTGTTGAATAACATATTAGTTTGTTATTGTCAGTATAATTTTATTCTAATTAGTTGTTCGTATTTGACGTGTTGACGGTGATGTATTGTATTTTTATCGAGTTAGGTAGGTACCTACCCTATCACATTTTTACCTAGCACAGTGTTTATTAACCTGTAAATACATAAGTAATCTTTATTTTAAAATAAGTACATAATATTAGATACCTAGTAACTTTGCGCGCAGCACCGTAGGTCGTGTGATAGTTATTTGTAACAACAAGGTGTGTATTATTTCAGATTTTTGGTTAATATTTATAATACAAAATTTACTTCCTTTATGGCTATATATGTAGTGTTCTATAAGGAACGTCTACTAATATCCAATTATTATATTCTAACTTCACTAAAAGAAGATCTTAACCAAATCAAGTGACAGCTCCTTGGCTAAAGAGCTTTGAATAAAGTTCACGCGTAGATAATGTATTCCACGCTTTGTGAGCTCATAGCCTATAATAGACATGCGTACCTACTGCAGAAAAAAATGTGTCTTGCTGTTCGTATTGAAGATGTTGAACATATTTAATTTTTTGCAGTTAATCTAGATGAGTACCTAGATATGGAAGTGTGTTTTACTGACTAATATTTATTTTTAGCTACGAAATACCTACACAACTATTTTATTATATTATTTTATGTAGGTACAAACTGAAATAATGACTATTTTACTTCGATCAAATATACCTTACTTGAATTCTTGATAAGCCGATTTCTTCGTAGTACAACTTGGGGTATCAAATTTTCGGATCATGAAAGGTTATCGATGGCGCCACTATGAAGGCTATGGTTTCCTTATTCTGTGCACCGTCCCAGATTAGTAAGTTAAACGGAAATTAGGTACAGTTTGTATGGGTCAACTTTCAAAATGTTTTGTAATATCTTATCTTACCTACAAACTGCAATAAAGATTTTTGTATTTGTACAAAGTACTGGTCACTAAGGACCAGTAATAATTAGGTAAGTAACGTTAGACTTTACGTAAGTAAAGTTAGAACGTGGAATGTTTTGCCTAAGTTTGCCTTAACTTTCACAATATTTATTTATCTTGGTGTCTTCAAGTCGCGAGTGAATTTGTATCCTCAACGTCTTCATCTAAGAGATGAAGACGTTGTATCGTACATCGTATGGTCGCTTAACATCAGCAAGAAATATCCACAGATTTCTAAAACAAAAGGAAATATCTTTGTCATTATTGTTATTACCACGGATATTGGGCTCATTACGCAGAACATACATTATTTCGTCTAGATGGACCCTGCAAAGAAAACTACTACGTAGGTACAAATTTACCATTTAGCAGGATCATTCTGTATCATAATTATCATTTATATACTGGTTCCTTCTAGGCTACATTACCTATATTTATAGTCCTATTATGTGATATCTTCGTAGTACATTTGGGGTATATTCGGGTCACAGAAAGGTTATCGATGGCGCCTCTATGAAGTTTTTTTTTGTTCTGTTTCCTTTTTCTGTGCACCATCCAAAATTAGTAATCCGACTTCCTACTACTGTTATGAAAATTTGGATGTTTAGATGTATGGATGTTTGTTGCTTAATCATGTCAATGCGTGAGTTGAGTTTTTGCGATGTGTATTGACCTATAATGCTAGTGTCTTGCGAACGTCTGAACGAATAGGGTTGAAATTTGTAACACAGCTATATTATGTTCTGGAATAACATATAGGCGCGGCAAAAATAAAGCAAACGGGAACAGCGCAGGTAAAACCACGGGGCACTGCTAATAATTAATATTTTGTGATTATACGCGAGCAAAGCTCCTGCTTATGGCTAGTCAACGCGTTCGAGTCAACTGCAGGTATTTAGCCATAGAGTCACCCATTCCACCAGTACTCAGAGAAACTTTCAAACAAGCTGACACTAGCCACGCTGACTTCATAATGAAAGGTGTGTCTGAGGAATTCAAAATCGACCAACGGACTATATGTGTCAGACAATTAGACTCGGACTGGTTTGGAAATGATAGGAGCTGGTTTTCTTAGGTTTAAAAGGTTCCTGATCTAAAAATAGGAGTGATGTATTGGCGGAACTGCGCGGATTAAAATGGCATGCTGAATCTGTGTAGTTGTTTTCAGTGGATATAAAGACTATCATTTTTCTACGTCTTCTCTTCTTCTTTGTTCTTCGTTTTCTTTGTCTTCTCGTGACATTTAAGACAACTCTTAACGCCGTATTCGAAACACTAACTGGCTAAGGGTGCGTCCATTAATTACGTAAGGTGTTCAAGGAGAGAGAGAGTCGAGTCAAGTCTAACCTGGGGGAAGGGGTGATATCGTAAAATCTCACGTAATTTTTTTTTCGGGGTTGAACAAAATCTCGTCAAGAGGGGAAAAATATAGAAAAAAATATATAGAAAGTATAGAAAAATGCGCAAAATTACCTTAATTAATTATAATTAAATTAGACTGTCAACGTTTTGAAAAAAAAACACTATACTACGTGAGCCTTAAGCATGATCCGCAAGACAGTTGTAAGTTTGACTTAGAAACTGTCAGTGTAACATAACTGTGTTCCGGTTTGAAGGGCAATGTTTCCAGAGAAATTACAGGGCTTAGAGATATAAGATCTTAGATCTCTGGGTGACGAGCGCAGTGCAGTGCTAGGTAATGATTTGGACTCTTCATGTTCCAATAGCTGCGTGTCACTGTGCTGTTATGTGTCAGGCATGTTGCTTACCATCAGGCACATGTCCTGATCGTCTCGTCAGTCTTTATTTAAAAAAAAAAAACAAACCAACAATAAACTAACATCAAATCAATGGAAATAGATTTTCCAACTTCTTTGGCAAATAGACAGAATTCTGCCTAAGTTTGTCATGTTTTGTGATGGGGTCATTGAGGTGTTTTCATAATACAGTCTGTCTAACCTAGTCCTCAATTTGGCCCCACTGTTTCATTTTGTTTGAGAAATTTAATGAAAGGCGGGAATATCGACGAAATTGAGAATAGGCTTGGACATTGATATTTGCGTTCTGGAAATCCTTCATTAATATCACAAAAAAAACTCACATCGTTTTTTTATACTAGACCAAGCTACCTGTAGGAATTTTAGAGAAGACGAAACAAAATGTTTCATAGTTGACACAAACATTATCTATGTATGTACCTACTAAATTAATCAATTAATGTAGAATTCTGTAACTTAGGTCGTAGGCTCTACATTATGTGAACCAATTTCAAAAAAGGAGGAGGTGTTCTTTGTTTTGTTTTTGTTTTTTATTAATTGACGTGTAAATTGTACACTTATGAATAAAGTACTTTGACTTTGGTTTTCAATTTGGTTGTATGTGTTTTGTATGTATGTTACGTGATAGCTTAGAAAATTCTGAATCGATTTTAATTATTCTATTTCACTTTTTTGTAGATAATACTTCAGAGGAGGTCCAGTATAAGTATTATCGATATCTGTGTAGCTGTTTTTGAAAATACAAGAAAAAACAATTGAAGTCGTTTTTTTCGGAGAACATTATAAATCATGCTCATGACTTTATTTTTAATATTAGATTATTTTTTAATTATTAATAATTAATGTTAAAGCGTTCTCTTAATTTTAATAGAAAAATAGAATGACATTACTAGTAGCATCCCACGGATTCAACCACGTGGTTCCCAATCTCGACATTTCCATTATAGATAGATAGATAACTCTTTATTGTGACACACAAATATGAATATTACAGTAGAATACTTATGCACCACAAATGGCGGCCTAATTGCTTATAGCAATCTCTTCCAGGCTTAAAGGAAATTCGCCTACAAACATGGTTAGGCGAAGCGAGGTGACACTTTAATTTCCTAGTACCTACTACTAATTAAATACTACAATTTAAAACAAATTAATACATAATATACACAATCATCCAAAGACAATATATAAAAGTGAGTCTAATATATAGGTAAATACAACTTATATTAATTAGGAACATTATGTATTTTCCTGACTAATTATTATCTATCTATGTAGGCACCGAATTTATTTCAATCAAATTCCTTCAGTTACTTTTGCTTGAAAGAGTAACAAACAACAGTAACATTCGTATAAACTCACGCATTTTATTAATAGGATTACAAAACAGAACTCTATCAATTCCGATAACCAAATTCACTTGTAATGCAGGTATGCATCAACTCACTGATTGATACTCCCCAAACGACCTGTGACCTGCCGTGCCCATGCCCAACCTACCCACTTACATAATTTATGCCGAGGTCAGGTAAAACAAAAATATTTTAAAACTGTAGGTGCTAGATTAGCCGTGAACTTATCACATGTGTTCATAAAAATTATTGAATCATTTTAATTGACACGCCTTACAATCAACACCTTATCTATACTAATAATTTAAAGAGTTTTACCGGTTTTGTTAATTTTCGGCACCATTGCTCCAATATATCTATACTTATAATAAAACTGTAACGGGTCGAATTCCGTACATTGAAGATATTTTGAAAAATTTTTTTTGGGGCACTCCATAGTCGATACTGATGGCGAAACTGCATTTTTTTTCTTTCATGTCTGTCTGTCTGTCTGTCTGTCTGTCTTTCTGTATAGGGATCACGCATCACGCCGAAACTACTGATTCAATTCAGGTGAAACTTGGCATGATTTTAGTTTATACTAAGGACATTGCTGTAGGCTACTTTTGATCCCCAAATTCTGAACAGTTTTCTTGCGGGAGGGGGTGAAAGTCAGAATGTGTATTTGGTTGTAACTCATGTTTGCAATGTTTAATTTCATTAATTCTTTTTTTGTTAGAAAGAACACATTTTTTATATTGTCCCGTCAAAATTTGAACAATATCGGTCTGTTGGTTCGGAAATTACTCAAACATTAAATAATAACGACACGCGCGGCGCGTTCGGTACATACAAACTTCTAAGTATTCTGTGTATCACAGACGATCCACAGAATATCTAGATTCTAGAAAGTGCCCACGTGATCGCGTCGCGTCGTCTTGGATGACAAAATAATTGTCAAAAATATATTTTTGTGTGGAAAAACAAACATCATTAGGTTATAATCGACTTCAAACAAGGAGGATGTTCTCAATCGGGTTGCAAGTTTTTTATTTGGTTTTATTTTGCGCGATAACTCCGCTAATTGTTAGTTGATTTTGATAATTCCTTTTTGGTTTTTTGGAAAATACTTCAGAGGTGATCTTAGATATCGAAAACAGGGAGGTAGTTTTTCAAATATCAACAAAAAACTAAAATCAGCTTAGATATATCTGTACGACATAGTTATACCTTCTTATAAAATTTTGTCGAATGACAGAATTAAATTACCTGTCATTGAAGTAGATTTTTGTATTTTTGAGAAAACATATCAGCATAATAAGTAGCAGCATAAACAACCCATTAAATGTACCCACTGCTGGGCGTCGGGGCCTTCTCTCGCAAGGAGAGAGACAAGGCTATAATCCACCACGCTGGCCCAGTGTCGGTTGGTGGATGACATATGACTTAGAACTTAGATTATAGGTAGATTTCGGTTTCTTCAGGGTGTTTTCCTTCACCGTTTTAATTACCGGCATTACGAACATGACTCTGAAAAGATAGTGGTGCGCGTGGTTTTGAACCCTGGGTCTCCGGATCGACAGTCGCCGTTTGCCCGACTAGGTCAGCTGTAACTTACTAGACCAGCCGTAACTTATTAGAAAACGTATTATTTCAATCCAAATACTGTTTACAATTTAAAGGTAGTGTTCAACAAGCTTCGGTGACCGAAGTAGACCGTTGTTAGGGTTCCGTACACAAAGGGTAAAAACGAGACCCTATTACTGAGACTTCGCTATCCGTCCGTCCGTCCGTCCGTATGTCACCAGGCTGTATCTCAAGAACGGTTATAGCTAGACAGTTGAAATTTTCGCAGAAGATGTATTTCTATTGCCGCTTTACTCATGGCGGAACGTATCAAGTGATCGGGTTGAAATTTGAAATAGAATTAGATTACAGTCTGGAAGAACACATAGGCTAAACATTGTCTATGTATAAGTACTCTATGTATTACGTAACAAACATCCAAACAGTGACATTCATAATATTTACAGGACAACGTTGGAACGGCAGAACATATTTGGATGGAATTCGAAACACACGTAGTTTGAACTCAGAAATAGCAAATCGGTTACTTATAGGTTACTATGACGTAGGAAAGACTAAGCAAATTTGGTAGAAAATTGAAACAGAAATAACTCATAGTCTGAAATACCACATTTATGTATTTATTACCTATCAACCTGAAAAGAAACATGGGCCCTAAGGAAACAAATATTAACTATCACGTCAAAACGGCACAACGATATGGGTTGACATACGAAACACATATAGTTTAGAGTCTAAAATTTCACATGGGCTAATAAGTCTACATTTTCATTTAACTCCATATTAATATAAGCAAATATTTTCGTAAGGAACTTGATGTGATGGTAAGGTAAAAGCCAAAAATAAAAATGTATGCACCCGTTTTGGCGTAGATAATATAGGTGATTTGCGTTCACCATCCAAATAACAAGCAACATAATATTCTCATTAGATGGCGCTAATGCCAGTTTAAATCTAAAAGCACTAAAGGCCATTTAAATCGATGTTTTGCTATTGTGGTATGTATTTTTCTTTCATTACTAGGTGGCGGTACTGGTATTCTAAATTGTACTAATAAGTTTTGCTGCTAAAAGGATTATGATGCAGAATTGGATTCTTTCGTTCTTGGATGTTTTTCTGTGTTACCTACAATTAAATTCATATATTAACATTTCACTAAGACTTGGCTTAGATTTAGGTACGGGTTCAACTTGCTTGAATATCATTAAAACTCAAAATTTTAATCATTTTGATTCCATACAGGGTTCGTTCAAAAAATTACGCGGGCGAAGTCGCGGGTAACAGTTAGAAAACAGCTTGCGGATAAAAAGAGATAAGTAGGTATCAGATCATGCACATTAGCTTTAGACTTTTCATAATGTATCCTATAAAAATCCTACAAACTTAACACTTGCGGCTATGTTCGATACTACGAAACCTTATAGACTGCAGGCCCGTGAACAAAATTGATGGGTCAAATGAGCCAGCATGAGACCTATGTAGGATGATAGATGGGTATAAAATAATACAATTCAGCACTATGCCGTCACTTGTAAGCTGTCCAACTGAGTGTAGATGAGCATTCAAAAGCGCAAGTAGAGTGGTAAATTTTGGTCATTTGTTTTTGTACGGCATTCTAACCATCAAATAGATCCATAGAAAATAATGAGAAAAAGCGTAGTGCCATACAAAACTAGTGGTCCACCAAATCGGAAACATGTTTGATATTTCGGAAATTTTCAGGGAAAATTTGGTCATTTGATACTATACGGCATTGGTTCCATACAGTTGCAATAGCTCGTCTAGCCCATTATTCCGCAACGCCGTTCAAAAATAATGCGACAAGAGGAAAATATCGAGGGATCAATCTCCTCTTTTCAGTGATCCAGGGAGGTGATTTGATACAACGTAAAATTAATTTATTCCGAAAGCATTTTGAGCAAAAATAAAAATGTTATACGTGCCGTACATTTTTGTTAGTCCAAGAGTCAGTAAATACCAAAAAACTCTAGAAAATACCATGTGACGAAATTTACTTTAGGGTGATATTTAGTACGATTTGTTTAAACGACATTCAGATAATTTATTTGAATTGAATACATGTCTAAGAAAAGTCAATGCTGTACAAATCTGAAAGCTCATATCATAGGCCAGTAAAAATATAATTTAACTTTACCATAAATTTCCGATACAAATTTCTTTTTTATGAGGATCACTTACAGATTATAAAACCACAAATTGCTGACAGATTCACGAGGAGCGCCATCTTGAAAAAATGTTTGAGGCTGATATCTCGGAAACTATGCACTTTAGGGCCAATATTGAAATAATTAGTGTAGAAAATAAATTTTTACATAAAATTTTGCCTAAAACTTTTTTGTGAAACGTACCATTTACGATTTAAGGCCCATTTGATGAACCGGTTTTTTTTATCGCGGCCGATAACTCTTGAAATATTAGATTAATCAATAAAACACGTCAAGTCATTTTAAAGACTAGTTTATTCTTTACAAATTTTACCTTTTTTAGTAATGACTATATTTTTTGAGTTATATGAAGTTTAATGTTGGACTACTGGGCGTAATATTGAAAATTTTAAGACACGCATGGTAAAATTCCTATTCTTAAAAGTAGCTTATGTGTTATTCCAGACCATGATCTATCTATGCACTAAGTTTCATCGAAATCTCTTCTGTAGTTTTTAAGTGAAAGAGTTACAAACATCCTTCTCTCCATCCATACTTATGTAAGGATGGAAGGATTGAAGTATGTACTCCGAGTAAGTTAGTTTTTAACTCTTTAAGCATGCTTTCATATTCACTCTCGTTTCATCTAATACTGGCTTTCATTCTAATGTCGACTCAGTGGTTGATTCAGATTAACCCTCCGCTTATAAGTTGAAATCCTTCCCCGTATAACAGAATTTAAACGTCTTATAAATCAAAACGTATGGACTTTAGAAAAAAAAGATGCAGGTAAAAGTTATAGAAAATAAACTGATCTTTAAAAATGAGATGCGTTTTATTGATTTGCCTAATATTTCAAAAGTTATCGGCCGCGATAGAAAAACTGTTTCATTAAATGAGTCGTAAATCGTAAACGGTACATTTCACAAAAAGGTTTTTTGACAACAAAAGTGTAAAATACTATTTTCGACAATAATGATCTCCATAAGTTTTGCCCTAAAGTACATAGTTTCCGAGGTTCCGAGTTTCTAACTAAGTGATACGCATTTTGTTCGATTAAGGGTTAAAATGTACGGCATTATTTTTCCTAATTTATTTACCTGAGTACTATTTAAAGCAACAATAATATGTTAAAATTGCTATATTTCATTAATCTATGATTATTGAAATAAATGAAAATTGCATGTTTTGTATTCCTCTGTAACTTTTTAGAACACGTTTTTTTTGTACGGCATTACTATACAACAATAGTTTTTAGCAATGTCATTTAGAAAAATAAGGTGCCGTACAGTATCAAATGACCTACCACCTTTATAAATAAAGTATACGTTGAAATTAAGGTAATTATCGATAATCATTTAAATGAACAGTAATTTTTGTACGGCATTATTTTTAACTGTACGTTTGACTGCTATACAATGTTTTGGAACCGATGCCGTACTGTATCAAATCACCTCCTTGGATCACTGAAAAGAGGAGATTGATCCCTCGATATTTTCCTCTTGTCGCATTATTTTTGTACGGCGTTGTTGAATAATGGGTTAGACAAGCTATTGCAACTGTATGGAACCCATGCCGTACAGTATCAAATGATCAAATTTTCCCCTGAAAATTTTCGAAATATCAAACATGTTTCCGATTTGGTGGACCACTATTTTTGTACGGCACTACGCGTTTTCTCATTATTTTCCATGGATCTATTTGATGGTAAGAATGCCGTACAAAAACAAATGACCAAAATTTACCACTCTACTTGCGCTTTTGAATGCTCATCTGCCCTCAGTTGGACAGCTTAAAAGTGACGGCATAGTGCTGAATCTTATTATTTTATACCCATCTATCATCCTACATAGGTATCATGCTGGTTCATTTGACCCATCAATTTTGTTCACGGGCCTGCAGTCTATTACCTTTGATTTGATTTTGTTAAAAAAAAGACAAATAAAGATGATAAAATTAAATAAATTTTTGAAAATCAAATTCACTCAAACTCAAAGGTTTTTCAATGACTACTTATCCAAATATTTGACGTACGATACTTCCAACTAATGTATAAGTCAGTAACATCTGCTTACCAGTGGCGGATTAGCCTTATAGCAAGAGTAGCAAATGCTACGGGCCCAACGTAAACTGGGGGCCTCGCGCTCCGACGTCTGTCTGACTGTAAACATGTAGCGAAAATATCTTACATAACTTGACCCTACCATTCCTAAATCTAAGCAAACCAAGGGCCCCTTGACAGAAATTGCTACAGGCCCCGCGCTGGCTTAATCCGGCAATGCTGCTTACGCGAACGAAGTAGCGGGTTCAGCTAGTAATATAATAAATATAATAAATCTTACACCATTTAAAAAGAGCTAATGAGTTGTAATACTCGTAGCATACAGCAAGTGAGTGAAGTAAGTACCTACATGGAATGGTTTCATGTTTAGAGTGTACTTCAAGTATAGATTCAGATACCTACCTACGTTTCACGCTTTACGTATGTATGTAGATAAGCATAGGTAGTTAGATGTACAGTCCATATATTAGGCCAACTGTAATCAATCCTTATAAAAAGATAAGGGCCAAAGCTGCAGGTGATTTGGGCTGCAAGTAGATAAAAGTAATTTTAATCCGATATCTTCCAATGTTCAGCAAAAGCCTATCCTAAAGCCTGTATAGAATAGGTAAGTAGGTACTCTATCTTCGTTCTACTAGTTCAAAGACTAAAATGTTTTGATGAAAGAGATCGCTAAAGTGCATAAATTAATGTTGTTAAAATGCAGTGTAAATGTGAGAGGACAACTTCTCAGCGAGAAGTGGGACGTTTCAAATAACTTTCTTGGAAACGCGCGGTTGATTGCCAAGTGCTCAGTGAACCACTGCCATTGCCAGACTTTGTTACACTGTCAATGATTTGATTACCCAGTTATTTAGAGCAGTACACACACTAATCTAAAGTTATCTCCTATAATTATAATGAGAAAGCATCGGAGACACATGCCAATGTTTCATTTTGATAGGGACATTTAACAAAATTAAACTTTGCCGAAATCTCTGGCGAAATTCAGAACTATCTATGATAGATAGGTATATTTACATGTTGAAGATGCCTCATTTGTATTTGTTTATGAAGTTACAACTTCGCTTGAAGGGTGTTGAATTATAGCCTTGATTCTAGATACTTGTAAGACGACTGATCTGCTTGATCTGATACCGCCTTGGCCTTTTTCTATCGAAATGCTCGTAGTTCGAAAAAGCGACATCATTTCATCGTTGACGTTCCAAAGACTCGAACGAAGAGGTTTAACTGTACAATAATTTGTGACAAGAACATCTAGGCTTTTGAATGTGTTTCCTGAGTGGGTTTTCCCGATGGTTACAATATTGGTGTCTTCAAATAATAATACAGAGTGATTTGGATCGGTTTCTTCTAGGTAACCATGCTGCATTGTAGATCGCATCGTCGCTATAATATCAGGCGAGATGGCGATCAAGTCGTGTAAATACATACCTAAACCCATCGATATAAACCATGATTTATATCGATGCATAAACCTCTAAAAGTAAAAAAAAATCTGTCTAATTTAATTTTGAATATTCTATGAAATCAAACATTACCCCCACCTTTGGATATTATGAGATCTAGCCATGACAGATATTTATTTTATTTGCATTCTGAAACGCCTCATTGTAGTAGGTAAAAATAATTTGTCTGGGACTCTGAGATTGGTAAAGCAAATGTATCGAATAAAATTTTAAAAACGTACGGTGTCAAATAATTTAAAAAATAATTTACAGGAATTGTTGTCCAATGTCTTTGTCTTATTTGTTCCGGTTCAATATAACTCTCCACTGTTAGCCACAGGATCTATTCTATGCCACAGGTACAAAAAATGTCATGTAGTACAAGAAAATAAGCAGTTATTTCACTAAAATGTGTTTGACTAAATATATTTCAGTTAAAAATGTTATTTTCGATACTAATTTTTTGGTCTGTTTACCTAAATAAATTTGTTTTCAAATATTATTCTTTTTCTTGTTTTTGATTCGGACGGAACTTTCAGACTTGTTAACGTCGTTAGCACGTCAGCAGTCAGCGTCACACGCAAACACTTCTAAATGTCATATGTCAAATCATACAGAATCAAAACAATTCAATTTTGCATTCAAATTCTTTGGACCTATTTTTAACTTTTCCCACGTTTTAGATTAAATTACTTTCTAAGTTAATATTTTATAACTAATAACTAAGTTAGTGAACTTTTTCCTGTGCGTATAACATTTTTCCGAGAACACCATGGGTCGAAAATCGCAATCGAAACAAAGCTCTAAGAAATCATCAGGAAAGGAAAACAATAGATTTGTTCTACAAAAACGAAAAGAACTAGTAATTTTAGTAGATAAAGTGCTAAGGCTCACCAGCGTTTTCCAAGCCACTACTAATGTAGCCAAGAGCTGGGAGCATCATTTAGAAATTGATGCAATTCTCAAAGAAATTATAAACTTGGAATATCCTCAGGTTAAGAATAGCCAAAGGTATCGACAGAATAGCATCGATAACTATTTGAAATGGTTGAAGGAAAACGAAGTGAAATTTGATGGTAAGTATGTGTTTGGTATTTTTATTTTGCCCTAAATTTTGTAGGGTGCCCCTGCGGTGTTACATGGAGCCTTTTCCATAGAATGAAAAATATCCTATGTTCATACAGGATGAGCTCTCTATCATCATGCTAAAATTCATAAAGCAAGTCACGAATAAACAACAAATAACAGTTTACACTTTTCTGATTAATACCTGTCTATAAAATAATGACTCATTTTCAATATTGTCACATGTACATTATAATACTTTGGTGATATTAAATTCTTTAGTTTGATTTTTTGTGGACCAACCAATGGCTTTAACAGTGAAGAAACAAACTGTGGAAAACCAGAATTCAAGAATGTTTTGAGGTCATGTGTCATCTGCCAATCCACACTGGAGCAGTGTGGTGCTGGACTTGACTCTTGGAGCTATGGGAACATTTAAATATAAATAATAATAAATAGAAATAGTGAGCTACTTGTGTTAATCAGATGAAAATATAGATAAAAATATTTTTTTGCAACCACAAGTCATAGTCATTTTTACTCTTATATGATGATGGTGTAGCCATGAAAAGTCTACAGTTAAGCCTGATCTCATTTATGAATAAATCATCGTAAAATTGAAGTCACCGTCAGTTTACAATGTAACATGTGAGATTACAATCTCATAGTAGCTTGTGTTAGTTATAATATAATGTGTTTAGGGTATTAAGGTGATATAAATGTACATACCGCAGACTTTCTAAACAAACTTAAACTAATGGTCACTATCTCTCTACTTAGTCTGTGATGGTCACTGAGTGGTCAAAATTTAACCATGAAGAATTTTCTAATATTATGAAGCCGAAGAGTTTGTTTGTTTGTTTGAATGCTAGGATCTCTGCAACTACTGGTCCGAATTGAAAGATTCTGTATCAGTTAGATAGTCCATTTATCGAAGAAGGCTATATAAAATTACACTGCTATCAATAGGAGCGGAATATGAATGAAGAATGTAACAAACATGAGAAAAAATATTCTGTTTTGAGAGTACTGTGTGTTGACGTGACGGCATGTTTGTGTCTAATGTTGCTTCAATATAAACCTTTGTTATTCATTTTTTTTCTAAATCTGTGTTGGTACCAACAATTTTCGACACATTTTTTTGTTTGAACACGATATTCTCAGGAATTACTGAACCGATTTAAAAAATTCTTTCCCCATTTGATATGTACGGGATCCCTGAGTGCTAAATTTTGGCTATATATGTACCACGGGCGAAGCCGAAGCGGACATCTAGTATTCTATAATCCTATAAATAAGCTACTTATGTATGATATTTCATACTCAATTTTCGTAAAAAAGGGTACGTAGTTTTTGCTTCACTTATTAATTAATACATAAATAAAAAACAGGTCTAAAGACCACCACTTTTACTCCTCATGTTAATTCCTATTTACGTGATTGGTTTCAGGAGTTGAGATAGCAGAATTCGAAGGTTATGACCTTGGCTTGAAAGCATCCCAAGACTTTACCGAAGGCTCCCTGCTTCTCACAGTTCCTACGAAAGTGATGATGACAGAAAAAAACGCAAAGGAATCAGAACTCTCAGCATTCATATCTGTAGACCCACTGTTGCAAAACATGCCTAATATCACACTTGCACTTTTCCTGCTGTTAGAGAAAAGTAATCAAGGTAACAAAAGATACATTTGTCTACTCACTTGCAGCTTCCATAAGGAGCTTATATCTTAAATGTAAGAAGCTACTTGGTAAAGAATCAAATTACTGTAAAACAAGTAATATTTCAAGTGAAGTGTCAATATTAAGAATTATTCAACGCTAATGTAGGTTGAGGACAATGTTGAATGTTAATTTGCTATTATGATTTTTATCACACAATTATATTAATATTTGTTCAATGTTTTAAAAAATCTCATAAATCTAATTTAAATAATAAGCCTAATACAGAAAATGTCTTTGTCCTTAATTAGTAAAATTTACATTTCAGGATCATTTTGGAAGCCATACATTGATAGCTTGCCCGAGAAGTATTCTACAATCTTGTATTTCACTGCAGAAGAACTGTCTGAACTACGGGTAATATAGTCTATCCATATTTTGCTTATTATATTATTAGTATGTAATATGAAAATTTCAGATTATGTCTGTACAGTGTCTGATATGTCTGATGCATTTTTATAACAATTATTTTCAGTCGTAGGAGTCAAGAGTCTATAGTCTAAGGGAAGAACCACACTTTGGCCAGTTATTCTACTGTCAATCATGTGCAACATTACTGTGTTTAGGTATGAAGGACTAAGTTTCCAGAGAAATTATAGGACAAAGAGATAAATAAACCATTTTATATCTCTGAATATCTGAAACTTTGAATTTTTATATTTGAAGAGCTGTGTGTCACTGTGTTGTTATTTTAGTGTTTCTTACCATCCAGTATAAATGTCTTCCTCGTCCCAACACTATATGAAATAGTAGTTTAAGTAAATAATATAGACAACTCATGTGACACTGTGTGTGAGTGGTTTTCTCAAGTTAGTTTGGGTACAACAATAGGCTACAATAGCCTTAGATCATTTTAATCTGTTCAGCTTGAGTGACAATAATTTTTGTACTATGTTTAAGTCTGGTTTACTTTCTTTTACTACCTTTACCATTTTATAATGATTTACCTATTTACTTTCATAAATACACAAGAATAGGCCAGTAAAAATAAACGTTTTCTTTGTGGTCAACTTTGCTCTAAATTTCCCATCCAATTTTTTTATAAGGTTTAGGATCACTCACTGAGTATTCAATCCCAACATGCTGACAGATCCAGGTGGACCTTCAAGCGTCATCCTAAAAGAAACGGTTTTGGCCGAAATCTGGGAAATAGTTGTTTTTATCACAAAAGTGGAGTAAAAACTTTTCGTTCTCGAATATTTGAAACGACAAACGAAATTTTATTCTCTACAATAATGATCTCTATAATGATTGCCCTAAAATGCATAGTTTTCGAGATATTGGTGGTCAAAACCGCTTTTTTAAGATAGCGCTAACAGCTCCACCTGGATCTGAGCATTTTGTGATTTTAGATTAAAAATAACGGATTGAAAATTTTGTGCAAAGTTAAATTCGTTTTTTACTGTTTTAGAACTACGATGGGGATATGCCCTTTATTCTTGTTTAGTTATAAGCTTTTTTGGCACTTGGCACAAGATTATAACAGGGACAATATAATTTAGATTACTTACCTATGCTACAGTTGCGTCCTTATTTGGTGATGGACTTTGTATGTATGTATAAAGAAAAATGTAGATGTGTATTATCATAAGGCTATTACATAATCATTTTCCATTTCCTTAAGCTTATCTTTGCATTTAACCCTACTGTAACCTATTATCTTATCACATTTCAGCCATCTCCAGTGTTTGAGTCATCATTGAAGTTGTTCCGGAGTATTGCACGACAATATGCCTACTTCTACAACAAAATTCACACCCTGGACATACCGGTACTGAAAAAGCTGCAAGATATATTCACATTTGATAACTACAGGTATGGCTTTTTACCTTTATAGTAATTGTTACAACGTTAATAATATATTTATTTGAAATCTCAACGTCATAAAATAATAAAAGTAATGCATTTGTGTAAACTGTAATACCACTACTCAAAGAGTTTACATATAGAGCAGGAAGAAACGCTTTACACCGAAAGCACGGGTCTGATCTCGCTTGCCTTGTCGCTCTTGTGGAAGTGGCACATCACTCTGTTGCCATAGCAAGTATGCACGTTATCTGCTTACGATTGGTACAAAGGAACCGTGCGGAAAACCTTGATCTATTTACTTATTCTCTGTCTATGCCACTACTAGTATAAAAAATAAATAAATAAATCTTGAGTCATGGCACTCTCTACTACCTCAATTACTTGTTCTTCACTAATGATTGATGACTGACCAACAGACAACACACTTTGTTTGTAGAGACCATAATAATGTAATATATCTATCTATCTGTGAATGTGATTTTTAAGGTTAGTGGATTAACTACAAATATTTAGTTAAATTTTACTATGCTACCATTCCTATTTTATGATAATATAATAATAATGCCAATATTCAAAAGATATTCAATGCATTCTTGCAAATAGGTTGACTCACTTACACACTTACCTACAGGAGGAAATAGACAAGATTTATACCCACAAGTAAAATGTATATGTATAACTATTATATACTTACTATACTTACTATTATAAATCTGGTATATCAGTGTATAAGGACAGTGTACATACATCATTTCTCCTGTGTACTGACATACCCTGCACAAAAGGATAGATTCACTGTAAATTTGTAAAAACCGTCAGATTATGATCTAACGTCGTCAGATTACAAACTAACCTAACCTACCGTGAGATTATAATCTCACGCATTAGATTATAATCAGGCGGAGTTACAATTTTGCTTTAAGATATTGTAAAAGTACCTCCTTATATAAATAATAAACTACAGGTAATAAAAGATTCACTGAATACTTCCCATTGTCATTTTATTACTAACTTATAAAAGAATATGAGATACGAGATAAATTAATGAAATTGCACTTGCCACATAATACTGGAATAACTGAAGGTAAAAAATGCAGCTTACGTTCTACTTAAACCTAAAAAAACGTATAAATAACTCGAGTATTATACTGAAACACAGTCTGCCTACGCTCTCCTCAAGTCCACAGTATCAGACAAGTAGAAAGGTGAAGTTCAAAAAGGGTAGCCAGACCCCTAGCTAAAGGGGCGTCCTAATCGAAATTAGTACTTTGATTTTAGAGTAGGTAAAGCTGTTTAGCTTTACCGCTGTTTAGCGTTTATTTGTTTGTTTGTGTTTAGCTGTTTAGGTAGTTTTACCGCTCCCAAAGGTGGCAGAAAGTGCTGCTTGATAACAACTGAGTTATTTATATTTGCAAACTTAATTCCACAACACAACAAGCCACTATTTGCAGTGCTTCAGGTCACTGGTTGTCAATATCAGTCAATAACTCATTTAATATTTAAATAACTATTGAAACGGTTTTCGTAAAGTATCCCACATGTAATCGGGTGACTCTTTACCATTTCTCGAATCTAACGTGTTCAGTGTATAAATATTTGATGAAAGCATCGGGCTGATGCTGCGGCTACTGCTATTGTTTTTGTGACCCTTTCTGTTTTCAAATACTGGTGTAGGCACGTGTTCTTCGGAAAAACTCTTTCTTCGAGTCATTTTTCTTTGTTGCTGCCATCGGTACCCTATGTACGTCAGCAAAAACAGCACCATCGCCAACCCTGCTATACTGGCTGTCGCAACTGTTACAGACTTTGTCTGAGTCGGTATTTTATCCAAAATTGAAGCTTTTGTTGTAGGATTCTCTGCTCTCTCGTAAGTATTGAATTCTAAGTTCTCATTTGATTCTGAAGCTATGTTGCTGTCAAAATCTTTCAAATGTTGCAGATCTTCCAACACGATCACACCACCGCCATCCGCATCCTCTTCCAATGTCGGTTTCTTAATTTTTTCTGCTGGTATTAAACCTGAAAAATTAATAAATTCATAATTATCATAATGTTTTCTCAAAACTCGAACAAAAAAATTCTTAATATCTTACCAATGATTGGAGCCTTTGGAACGGCTTCCGTTTGATTTTCATAATTTCTACGCATTAATGAGAATATTTCATTCCAGCTGACTATGTCGTCTTGGTTTTCGTTTATGACATGAATAACTCTACTTTCTCTTATCGTGTTATTTTCGTTTCGTCCGTCAGTTGTATTAACAACTGTTATGGAAGATTCGTATAGCGAGCCTTGAGAATCTTTCTTAAGAACAGTTTTCGAAATAGGATTTGTTTGATTTTTTGTAATATTGTGAAACAATGACATTATACCCATATTTTCTGCGTTCTCGTTAACATTATTACCAAAATTCATAACGATTGGAATGTTGACTTCAGTCTGTAAGGTGACAGGATCGGTAGTCGGATATTTTGCAGTTGTATCATGGTTATTGGCATCCAGAAGAGCTCTCAACGGATACGTTTCCTTAGAAATTGGTTCAATTAGTGATTTGGATAGGAAAGGTTCCGGTGGAGTAGGCTCCTTAGAGGCGTTGTGGAAAATATCGGCCAAATGTATGTGGCTAGATCCTCTTTCTCTGTGCTCTACTAATTCACTTAGGGTCATGTTTCTTTCTTTTAATATCCGAGCGAGTCTTGCGCTTGCTGAAATGTAAATAATGTGATTAAATTATGCATTCTGTTACAAAAGTCGCAATCATTCCTACCTTGTAAAATTTGTGATACTTACTCTGTGTGTCATTAAAAATTTCTTCTATTTCTATTTTGGCAGTCTCTTCTGTTGATTCTGGTACGAAAATAGAATGCGGTGAAGTTGGCTTAGGTGAAGAATATTTGGTAGTTTTTGTTCTGCTCTCGTGACGACGTGGCATCTCAGTAGTTATAAAGTCTTCTAAAATAGTCACATCGTCCAAACTTGTCTTCGAACCTTCAGTGCGTGCGATGAATTCAGAAGATGACACTAGATTAGGAATCCCGAAGAGGCTCATTCTAACATCATCTTGTGGAGTCTCAGTTGTAAGATTTTTCTGTTTTAGCCTCTTTTTTTTTAAGCCTGTTATTGAATGCTTGCCTCCTTAGCCCTGATGCGCTGAGTGGCGTTGTAGGTGACTGCACAATTGTTTTTTCGGTAAAGTTATCAATAATTGTCGGAAGACCAGGTTTACCTCTTACTATTGTTTTTTGCCGATCTGTAATAACTTCAATATCATCGAAATTCTCATTTGCGTCGTTTTGTTCATTTTCTGATTCGTTAATTTTTGTGCAATTATCGACCTCTTGAATCGTTGTTTCTTCGAGTGAATATTGTACCGTAGTAGTCTCGAACTCTCTATTTTTGTTAACACTCTCAGTACTAATATTCTTTTTCATTACAGGCGCAAGATCTTTCCATTCTTGATTGTTTCGGCGTCTGTTATTAAAATATTTTCTAGCATTCAGAGCTATCATGTCCCTACTTAATTGACTTTTGTAAGTGGTATTCATCATCGGTCTAATTCGTTGCTTTCGCCGAGTAGCTGTTGAAAATTTACGTATAGTTGGTAATTTGGAAGTTTCTTCAACCTTAGGCTTTTCTGATATTGGTTGTTCTATGTCAAGTTCCGTGGTTACTGCTACTGTCACATCTTGAGTATCATTTGAAGTAGAAGTAATCGACTTAACCGCATGTCTTGATTCGGAATTTTCCAATGATTTGTCTTTTTTTTCTATCTTTTGTTTCCGTGCTTGAATCAACCACGATATTAACTTCAGGACTTGACTCATCAACACTAGCTGATGCTTCTAAGTTGTCTGATTTTAAGACTGATATAACCTCTTCTTTACCACGAAGTAAATCGGTTAGGGTCAAATTATGTTGTTGTAGTATTTCACTCAAGCTGCTTCCATTTGACTTTTTTAATATTTCTTTTAGTGTGTGTGGATCGATTGGTCCCATACTCTGAAACGTAATTAACATAACAGTTAGCTTCAGAACATCAACGTAATAATCAACTTACATTCATTTTTGTTTGTTACGTCTAATTAATATAAAAGGAATCTACGTATTTAACTAAGGTTAGTAATTTAGTAAGGTTAATTATAAAATCAGATGAAATACTATAATTAGACATTTCAAAGTTTAAAATGTGTATGTACCGGTTCATTCATTAATGATTTTGTTTTAAACTTGCATTCTTCTTTTCTCGCTACTTTTAGTCATCATTGATAATAATATCCACCCATGTCTATATTATTGAAAGCATTAACTATTGACAATCGTTTGATTTTTTTTCTAATTGATCCCCTTGCATTTTTCCTACAAAATAATCTGAAGTTGTTATTTGAAAGCTAACATGTATCCATTTAACAATGGAAGTTATCATTGCGTACCTGAATTTTGTCTATTGGCTTAAACTGTTTTTCCGCTTTCTCTAAAACTTTATCTTTCAGACCAACGCTAACTTCGTCATTCTGTGAATTCGTTACAAATACAGGATCAGATTCTTCTTCTGAAAATCCAGAAAAAGAGTCCACAACTGTTCTATGTCTATCATCATTTCTGCCGATTTGATATCTTGTGTGATTTTCACTTTTACGATCATCTGAAAACTTAACTTTTACTTTGCTTTGTTGAGCTTTAACATCTGTATCAAATTCTGTTTTCAGATCTTCAGTTAAAAGTTGTCTGAAGGGATCGGGGTCTGTGTCGGAGAGTTGAATGTTTTCTTGGCTATCAGAGTGCCTGTAGTCGTCATTAGTAGGTAGCTGGGTAGTGTGCATGGTCGCAACTTCCTTTATTTCTCGAACGTCATCAGGCCGATATATGTTAAATTCACTAAAGGCAGGCCAAGTTTCAGATGGGGGTCGTTTTCGTCGTTGCCCTCTTCTTCTTAATGGTCTATCTTCTTCGTCTTGCGATTCCCATCTACCAGGACGCGGCTCTTGCTTTTTTTCCTTCTTCGTCTTGGTAAATCTGAAACCTTCCTCTCGGGATCCACGTCATGGTAGGGCCTTACAAAATCTTCGGCTAAACCGTATTGTTCTAAAGGTATAGCTTCTTCGGAAGAAATTTCTGGTCTCCGCTTTCGTTTACGTCCTAATTTTCGTCGTCGTGGCGGTTCGCCGGAAGAGTTGGCCATCCATGTGTCTCTCGGAGTTGTTTGCTGCGTCACTGACTCCAGATCCATAGTTCTCCATGGCTGAAAAAATTGGAAACGTTACTAAATAGTGTGATTTTATCTATTAGGTGGCTAATTCGATCGATTGGCTTTAGCGATGTTCATACCAGGACACTGTTGTCAATGAGTAGAATCGAATAGTTAAAGTATTTATGGGTTTTCATTCGGAGCGTATAATATACTATAATATTTTATATGTTTAGTGCCCCAAGAATTAATTCGAAACGAGACAATAATCGCCGCGTAAGACTTGCTGCATTTCAAAGTAAAACAATCAATATGAAAGATAAGTTATTTTAATTAATATTCGCTAAATGTACGAAGTGATGGCTTTGCGCTATCATTATAAAACTACAAAAACGTTCTAGTAAGCCTCAAGTAAATCGCGCTGCGAAATCTTTGCACTCGTAGTTGCACATGGTTTTAATTGGTATGTATAAAGACCGCTTAGCTTAATAGACGTTAATAACTATTGCGGAAAGATAATTACATCTATTTCCAAACTCACAGTAAAATGTTTGGTAAGAACCATAACAACAGTTTTTCTATTGCTCTTCGCTTTAATTGTATCGCTGAAAAGGATTAATTTGTACGATATCATTGCCTGTTAAAAATAATGACTATGTGTGTTGAATATGTTTCTTTTTGCAATATGACAATTCATTTAGCTCAGTTTTAATGACAGAACTCATATCTTACAAAAATCTACGGCCGCATCCTCTCAAATGTGGCAAGAATGGATCTGCCTTATTATCCTGCTTCTTCGAATTTTGACTAACTGTGGACTGTCAAATGTATGTATGCGACTGTGATCACGTGTTTATGAGTGTTTGCACTCCTTCGTGATTGTATGTTTCTATGTGTGCAGAAATGTGGGAGGTCTTTATGTTTATGTGTGCTTGATAGATGCAGAATTATGTGGTTTTGTTTATTGTATCTAGATTTTGTTTTATGTGGTGTGGTCATTACTGAAAGTTGGTGTTCTTGTCACTTGAGACATATTTATGATGGTTTTTTATTTCGACTAATGCATTTACAATTAACAACAAACTGGTTACTAATGTTGATTGTTGTTCTTAATCGATCATATTGATGTGTAACTTTCATAAGTCTGGAACAGATGGCGCCTCAAATTAGTTTTTTTGTAGAAAACTGTTGAGCTGTTTATTAGGATTACCCCAGGCATGGATACGGTATCTAATTATGCATTCACATAACGATTTGTACCTCTTCATTACTAACTTTGTTTATGCTACTGTTTTTAGTATTTTAAATTTGTATGCCTATTAGTTGTCTAGTTCTAGTTAGTATTTTGTTATGTGAAGGTTCCAATTATATTTTGTTCTTGTACACTAAAAAGGGTAAAATAAACTATTTTCCGACAAAAAATTAAACCGACTTCAAAACCACAAATAGCCACTCAAAAGCGAAAAATAAACTAAAATCATTATTATAAGCGCTACTCACTCATCTATTTGAAGTCGGTGCCAGTCAGATCAAAAAGTTAGTAGATTGATGGTATGTAGGCACATGGTAAGTAGGCACAGGTAAGTAGTATCTATCCTATACCTGTTAGATTTGGCTGGCACCGACTTAAAATAGATGAGTGAGTAGCGCTTATAATAATAATTTTAGTTTATTTTTCGCTTTTGAGTGCCTATTTGTGGTTTTGAAGTCGCTTTAATTTTTTGTCCGAAAATAGTTTACTCATCCTTCTCTTCCGATTACAGCACATTGCCGCGTACCTATTTGAATACGAAAAATCCAAATTCTAGCCTGGCACCGGACACGTTTCAGAGACAAATTGATATTGATGATTTTTGCTTTGTCGTGGAACATAGTCCTTCAAATGGGACCACAGTAATTTCACATTATTTCTTGCCGATAGAGTAATTGGCAAAGGGCGATACTTCCTAAGGCTGACTTTCTGAAGAGTCTTACCACTACAAAATATATATAAACGTCTCAAGAATTTAGAAATTGTCTGACTGTCTGTCAACCAATTACGCACATAGTTGTCACTTTCATAACCGTGACGGTGATTCTAACGTATCAACGCATTTTTCTTGTTCATCTTTCGTAAGGAAAACTGCGTGTTGCGTAAGTGTAATAGTTCTAAGACGATGATTTGTGTTCTATTCAGAGCAGTTATTGTTTGCTAATTTCTAGACAAAAACTCTTAGGTACAGATTCCGTGTGAATTCTATGACTTAAATAGTGAAGATTGTCTTAATTTGAACTTTTGCAAATATTACTAGTTAAGGCTATCATCGACTTATAAAGGTCCATTACATTACCTATAACATTCGGTTTTTAGCGTATATATTTTAAAAAGCTAGTACTTAGATGTATACCATGTACTTAGGGAGTAGGCATAGGTAAGCAGCATCTATCTCATTTCTATTAGACTTCGCTGGCACCGACTTCAGAGTGAGCGGCACTTATAATAATTGTTAATATATTTTTCGCTTTTTTTCGAGTCTATTTGTGGTTTTGAAGTCGGTTTAATTTCTTGTATAAAAAGAGTTTTTTTGTTTGGTAGATCCATAGTTCAGAGGGGGTCAATAATAAAGTTTATCGAAATCAGCGTTACGGTTTTTAAATATGAACAAAACACAAAAAAAATGTTTTCATGTATTTAGACAACGTAGCGATAGTGAAGGGATTCTTATGAAATTTGGTGGTGTCTGAATTTAATAGTTATAAATTGAAGCCGATTTTTGTTCTTTTAGTTATAGTATATATATATATATATATACTATATATTATTCATATATATATCTATATACTATATGAATAAGTTACGGCTGGTTTAGTCGGGATAACGGCGACTGCCGGTTCGGAGCTCCCGGGATCAAATCCCACGCGCACCACTGTCTTTTCGAAGTCATGTGCGTAATCCCGCGTAACTTAAAACGATGAAGAAAAACATCGTGAGGAAATGGAAATGGTCATCCACCAACCCGCACTGGGTCATCGTGCTAGATTATGGCCTTGACTCTCTCCTTTTGAGAGAATGTCCCAACTCCCAGCAGTGGGAGCATTTATGGGCTCCCAGCAGTGGGGCTGCTTATGCTTACTATGATGCAAATGCTGACAAATAATGTAGCTGCTCTGTTATAACCGTAGTTAAATCCCGCATACTTTGTGGAGGTAATTACTCGTACGAGTGAATCGATGATGTTTTCATTGCGTGCGTGTTTGGTTTATTGCTATACTGATTATTATAGATGTTGTTCTTGAAATTTCTGCCTTGTGTGTGTTAAAATACAGTTCATTTTGTTAAATAGGATTTGTGTCTGGAAAATGCTCGTAGAAAGTGTTTCGATGCAAATTATACGACACAAAATATAACAATATTTTCACTGGCAAGTATTTGTATCAACATGAGTCTGGGATGTTTTTTTTTTAACAGACACGATCGCAACTTGAAATTTTGGACGGGGGATGGGACTGAATAAATAGCCTTGATAGAGAGAGAGGGTTCGCCTTCTCTCTCTACCAAGGCTATTTATTTACGCTGGTAAAGTGCGGATTGGTAGATGCCACATGTCCTCTAACGATATGCTTCTATGAACATGCTGGTTCCCCACTGGGCTGTGCTATTTTTTTATATACATACTAGTGGCGTTCGAACCAACGGCCTTACGCTTTTGAAATTAGACATTTTTGCCATTAGGCTACCACAGCTTACATACAATATAAGCTGTGGTAGACTAATGGAATAAAAATATCATATTTATATAATTGTAAGTACATCCTTATAAAACATTGAAACAGCCAAATAGAAAATGATATACCATGGTGATATGGTGATATAGGTATATGATAGCAAATCAAATACGATATGGAGCAAATCCCGGATGTTTCATGTCTCATGTTCGCGAATGAACGTGGTGGATTAAACCGAGTTGTAATATGATGGACCTGATCCACTATATTATAATCTTGGTAAAAAACTGTAATTAGTAAAGTGTTAAGTGAAGAATCGTCCTAAAAAAATCCGTATTCACCATTCATAAATATGTTTGGCCGGCGTATAAATAAAACCGCAAGATATTCGGCTCTGTGGTCAATCATAATCGTACGTACTACCAACTTACCAACAAAATTAATCACCTCTAAGAATTTTGGAGACAACTACTGCGTTTATATATAAAAGTTCTCGTAACTGTAATTAGAACTTACATAATATAATTGAAGATAAACATTGCGTCCCTATTTCATTTCCGGCAATAAAACCTTTACGTGGGTACGCTTAATTTCCGATTATCTAACATCTCAGTACCTCTGTCCATCATTTCATAAGTAATTAACGAAATGCCAAGTCAAATATACCTATTATTCGATACTTCACTAACTCATACAAATTATTTTATTCGTTATACAACGAGTCGCTTGTTTAATAAACAATAAAGGCACTATGCACTTAATTACACCTTAGTAATCCTACAAGTATTAACGCAAAAGTTTGTAATTAGGGATGGATGTTTGTTGCTCTTTCACACAAAAACTACTGAATGGATTTGGATGAAAGAACAATGGCAAAATAATAGTTGACATCGTTGATAGCGTCTAGAAATAACATCTATACGAAAGTAATTTGTTGTTTTTGCTAAGATTTTTCACATAAATATAAATGGTAATAGAAGCCACAAAAAATATTACAATTTATTGGGTTATAAATGACTAAAATAACTTCCTACTTAGTTCAAGCGAGACCACTAACTATAATCATACTATTTTGGAAGTAATTTTAAAACAATAATTACGCCAAAACATTTTTATTTAGAGTTGGTACTATTAGTTGATAAAATATCAGTAGTTATAAAAAATAAACGATAGAAAATGGAAATAAGTTGCACTTAAACTTCTTCCCGCTGTATTACGATTACAATTTTAATACCTACCCTAATAACTATTGGTATTAATTTTATTTTATGTTACGGTAACATTGGAAATACCTTTGTCGCTGTCAAGTGTCAAGTTCGTTGCTCCTGCGCTTTTCGTGTCGGTTGTTTTTGTATTTGAATATCTCATTATAATTATTTGACTTGGATTGTTTACCGGACTGATATTCCTATTGTTTTATATGACTTGTGCGTGCCTAAAGGATTCTGAACTTGCCCTACGTTACCTGTGCTTCTCCCTCTGGATTTCGATTATGTTTCATTGAATGGATATTTGAATTTGAAGATGGGAGATCATAACAAATCAACCAGAGTTCAATGTGTCAATTGCAACATTTGCGTTAACTCATTGCGCCGTTATCCTGCCCCGGCAAGAAAAAGTAGTTTTCTTGTTGTGAGAACATGACGTCTCGACGTACAAGTGTCAAACCAATGTCAAACCTACATAACCTAAAAAAAAGTTTAAACGTAAATATCTTTTTTTCACGGCCTTTTCAAGACAAAAATCTTTCCACATATTACTCAGGGGCTGACGCTCAACATTTTAAGATATTTTTGATGAATAGACGCTATCATTTCGTCTCAACTATTTTAAAGTATGAAAGTCTGCCATTGTTCTTTGATATGTGCACAGATAATGGTCTGGAATAGCACATAGGCTACTTTTTAAACCGGAAAAATAACGGAATCGCGAACAATGCGGGTGAAATCGTGGGGAATTGTTAATAATATGTAAATAATATGATAAATGCGAAAGTTCGTATGCATGCATATACATAAAATATGTCAATGTAGAATTGTAAATAACCTAAAATTATAATTTAACGACGCCGACGTTAGAATGTAAACTATTACCTAATCTACTGTAAATTTATAATGTCACCCGTTTTATTATGATCTGACGGTTCGTACAATTAAACGGAGACAGACGTACATATTTATGTCGTTTTTTGTAGCTACGAATAGTCCGATAGAAGGAAAGTTCTGTAAAAGAGGTTGCTCCAAGCTATAAGGTCGCCAATTAAAATGCCAAGCTTAATAATAGTTTTTAAGTTTCTTTTTGTAATTTTTTTGTTGCGGCTTTTAATAAAAAAAAATCTTATCTTATTCTTTCTGTGGAAAACCTCTACAGAAATGTGAGTAAAAAGTAAAACCTCAGAAAGCGATGCAGACTATTTCCACTTACGAGTACTTACCTATAAGATATTCGGATTATACAAACAAATCGACCAATTCACTGCAATTACTCAGAAACGTAAAAAACTGGTTACACCAGTGCCATAATTTGTTCACAATTTGACACCAATTTAGGCGTCATCTCATTAAACAAATATATGAATATAATTAAGTTATCTCACCGTGAAGAAAGTCGCAATACCGAATAACCGATGGCATAACGCGGGAGGAAAGTGGAAAGTGCTGTACCGGTTTGAGGCGATCTTGATCCGCGCTTCGCTGTATGGAAATAGAGGTCATAATACGTAATATGTAAATAATAATTATGTGCGGTGAAATAACTGCTTAGTAATGTTTTGTTACCATTACACTTTAGGTACATAGGCTCACGCTTGACCACCATCTCGCCGGATGTTAAGTGACGATGTGATGTGCTATGTAATACGTTTTTAATTTGTTTATTGTATGTTAATCTAGGTAATGTACAAAATCAATTAAAAATTCGTTATTGACATTTTTTTTAATTCGTGAACTTTATTAAATTTTAAAACTATAACACATGACAAATAATGTACTTCTTACGTATTTAATTTCATTCACACCTGTTTAGCCGTTACAGAGATTCGTGGGAACAAATTATATTTACAAATATACAAACTTTGACCTTGTAATATTATTGTGATTAATTCATAATTTTATTCGTAATTTATTTAAACGTGTGTAATCGTAACGAACAGTTGCAGTAGATAACCGATGTGGAGACTATCAGCGCCCCGCGGTTTCACTCGCGTGGTTCCTGTACTCGTTATTTTCTCGGGATTAGAATAGCCTATGTGTTATTCCAGACTGTTCTTATCCACATATGTTCAAATATAACCACATCATCCAGATCTCTTCAGTTGTTTTTGCGTGAAAGAGTAATAAACATTCATCCATCCTCAGAAGATTTTGAATTTATAATAATACCAGCAGTGCCCTATAGTTTTATCTGCGCAGTTACTTTTCGCACCTAGTCCGCCTAGTCCGCATAGCCTATGTGTTATTCTAGAATTCTAGACTATAAACTAAATTTGTTTAAAATAAAATTAATTTATTGTTTAATTATATAATCTCCTCACAACGAAACCATAACTAATAGAAATAATTGTAATTATCATGCATCTACTCGAAAAGCTCCCATTATTAAGATTTTCTACTTACGCCAATGGATAGGTAATTTGATTACGAACATTTTGGTAGAAATATTTAAAAAAAATCTGGTTTTATCAATCTTTTATTCTAAAATCTGAGCGTCAATCAATGACAAATCCTACTGTTTCTCTCTTGCTCTGTCTTGCGGTGTGCGATGAGGTAAGAAATACTCAAGGTCATTTGCTCGGGGTAGGCCATTAATATCAACCCGATCCGTTCAGATATCCCGATGGGATAAAACGACAAACATCCGAACATTCGTATTTATAATATTAGTACGATCACTAGGATTTCTGCTTTTCTATAATGGTTTGAAGTTTAGAAGAAAGTTGTAAATGTATTAAAATCGGTTTTCCGACCTCATTTCTTTCGAACCCTCTGCTATTTAATTTCTATTGTATTGTATGTGTCCTTTTGAAATTTATATTTTGTGCTTTGTGGCTTTTAATAAACAGCTGTTGTATTATACTGGTCCCCCCATATTCTCAGCATACCTATTTTGTTTTATTATTGAAAGGGACCTACTATAACATCAGATGGTCTTTATTGCCTACCAATATTTGAATGGTCAGCGCCTCTACTATCATTGCTATCTCTCTATGCGACAATCAATTGAATGCAGAAGTAGACCCTTGGCTTTCACACTAGCTGGGGTTGTACTACCTAATTTAATGTTAATAGCTAATGGCTAGTGATGATTCAGCATCATATAATTTCTCTAATTGTAGCGTAATGCCACACGCTCTAGTTACCGCGTCCCACCCCCGATTTCTCGACCAGTTTCTATGCCTATACTAGTTTACCTCGGCCTTCCTGTGCCATCTTTCAAACAGGTTATAAAACTAGTAGAAAACGCGTGACTGTCATTAGCAATGAAAGTCGACAGACCTAGGAGCTTAGTTGGTAGTAGTTTGCTTGCGAAGCTGTGGTTCGTTGGTACGATTCCCACCCAGGGTAAATATTATTGTGATGAATGCAAATGTTTGTTCTGTGTCGGGGTGTTTCTAAGTATAATAAGTATGTATCTACAGTTAAACATATGTTATATCGGCTTTCTAGCTTCCATAATACAAAGTTTTATTGAGTGGGGAGCCTAGATGGTGTTGTGTGAGAAATGTCTACCAATATATGTTGTTTGAGCTTTTGTGATTTAAACTCATATTAAAAATATTACATAACCGCGGTTTTAAATTGTTATTTAATTACTTCCCGACATAGAATCATCTGCCATCATCATTATCAGACTTCTCGTGATTTTTTATAGTGTAGAGTGACGAAACGAGCAGGACACGTGCCTAATGGTAAGCAGCTTACCTGCCACATAACGGCACAGTGACATACAGGTATTGAAACATGAAAATTCCAAATAATTACCTACCACTGCACTGCACTCGTTACCCAGAAACATAAGATGGTTTATCTCAATGCCCTGTAATTTCACTGAAAACATTGCCCTTCAAACCGGAACACAGTAATGTTAAATAAAGACTGTGTTGTAACGCTGCCGAAACTTCGTGAGGTAATTAAATATTAAATTATATCGCGACGACGTCAATATAAGCTATGAAAGTCTTAATATAAGATATGAAATTGATATTTTGCGAAGTTGATACTTAGTTAAAATTATCACACAAAATGTGTTCTTTATTGTGTAGGTCAAGTACGAATCGAATGCACGGTAGAAATATCCAACGGAAAAAAAAACATTTGTTGTTGTTCGGAACTCACGGTTTTTGAGTGTCTGACTCGCATTGTGTGTTACATAATTCTTTCTTAAAATATATTGATCGAAAAGCTTGCAAAAAACTTTCATGTCTTAAAAATGTTGCATAAATTATTCAAAAGTCGTAAAAGTAATATGTGAATATTATAGATAAACATAATTTTACGTAAGCACTGCAGTTTGCATAAAAAGGTGTCAACAGTCTACGTTTTGCCTCATAAAACAAAATGGCATAAATAGAAGCCGCAAACGAAAGGAAACCTTCCATTGTTATGAAATTCGCAGCAAAAGAAACTAAACTGGTGAATTCTAAACAATTTCCTGCAAAAGTACGCTATTTAGGTGCCAATATTTTCCATACGTTATTTTAAACTATCGCGTTTATTTACTACATCTATTCTTATGAGCTGTCTATTATTATGAACTGGCAACGCCCCGCGGTTTTACTCGCGTAGTTCATGTTCCCATTATTTTCCCATGGAATGCTAAGAAAATCGTCTCTGTCTCTTACGATTACTTTGTACTTGTAGCATCCCATGTAGCACTGTAGTCTCACTCGCCTAGTTAACGATACTGTTATTTTCCCGAAATTTAAAAAAGCCTATACTATTATTATGTTTTTATGTACATACTAAATTTAATCCAGATCCCTTTAGTAATATTTTATTGAAAGAATAACAAACATTAAGTCATTCTAACTTTCGTATTTTTTGTATATTAGTAGCTTAATTTAGCAAAGATCGTATTTAAAAACAAAGCTGCAAACACTTCAAAAATATTTTGTAAATTTTGAAGTATGACAATTGACGGTGTAGAAATGTAAATAAATATTTGCTATCGTTACCTGATCGTAAATCCTGGGTGATCCAGTATCCAATACCCTGGGTCTCAGTTGCCTCCTGTTGTTATATTCTTCATATTCTTCTTCTGCAGAATGTGCAATGATCACTAAAGCAGCTAACGTGCTCAACAAAACCATTTTATACTTCCAAATCAGACCCATATTATAACAAAACAACCGACTCTACTACAGAACACCCTATACACACTACACTGCACAGAAAGTAAAATTCACACGTATTTAAAACACAATTGAAAGAATAAAAAGACTAGTTAAAAGACATAGAAGATAAGAAAGGAAAAAGAAGTAAAGTTTAAACGCTTCGAACGACAATGATCGTTGTTTCGCCGTAAACTATCAAAGTAATCTATTATTGATTTGTTTTGGAAATTTTTAATGTCTGTTGGTAAACAATGTAATGCTTTTGTATATTCGTTATCGGATTTTGTCGCGTCTTTTCTTGGTTCGTCTTTGTGAAAGTGCAGCGCGCACGTTTGGCTTCAACGGCTGCGTCCGTCGAAGTGGTGGGTGGCGGCGGCTAACAATCCCTGTTGCTTACACTTTGATTATTCCTTTTCAACATTTTTAATTATATTAGCGATATAAAATAAAGAGTAAGCAATAAAAAATGCAATCGTCGAGTATATTTCGATTTTCATCGATGCTCGAAATCGCAGATGGTTTTAGCATATTGCGTAACTGATATTTCTAGATAATAAAGAGCTTTAGTGGTAATTGGAACCGATTCTTTAAGTCGTCGCATCCGCTACAGATTTATTCAGTGAATACGCGCAGGCTGTTATCGAAGACAATATAATTGATGTTATTTGATGTGTCTTTGTTAAATATTTTCGGAAGATTTTGTAACATTTGACCTACAAAAGCCGTGATATACTCAAATTCTCAAGTTTTTGTATGAAAAACAAAGATAAACAAGCGATATGCTCTCGATGGTGAGTGCTTACTTTCATATATTTAGTAGTTATGCTATAATCTAAAGGAATACAGTTCTTTGTAATTCAAAGAGAAATTAACAAAACTTCTTCGAAAACCAGTATCCACATTATTTAATACGTAATATTAACGTAAGAAAACAACAAGCCCGCTTAGGACTATGTAAGTAAAGATCAATTTAAAATACTAGTTAGGGCACTTATGCACCGGCTGCCGTTCGGGACTATTTGATTGTGGACGTGCATTTCCTGTGTTTTTTTTAAGTAATTGCACACACTCTATCTTGAAATTTGAACTGTATTGAAGTTAAAGCTTAAATCATGATAAGGTCCGTTTGAGTCGTTAGCCATTGCTCTCTAGGTTTATGGCACCATGCTAATGTCGGTCTATAGAATAAAGCTCATTATTGATTTCTCTTGAAATTGGATTCAACTTTTGACTGTCGGTACTCGGATAATTTACAATACTAATGTACAAAAACCTTACTTAATAGTTTTGTATTAAGTAAGGGGTTTGTAAATTATTATTTTCAACAATTTGAAGTTATCTGTATTTTCGTGAATTTGGAACTATAAATAAAAATAACGTTTTCATCTATCAGATGTCATTTCGACATTTGTACGCCCGAGATAAATTTGAAATCTTCTGAGAATATCCAGCGGAATCCAGCTGCAGCGTGGTGGTTTACTTTTTGGTTTTGTATATCTACGATTGAGCGTGCTTACCTAGAAGAAAACATTTATTTTCTATTTGACACCAAGAGATAGATAGATAGATTAATTCTTTATTGCACTTAATTTAAAACAAAAGACATAAAAACTTAAAGACTAAAATTAAAGTAGCAAGAGATTGTAACCATCGGGATAAACCTACTCAGGCAACAGCATTCCATGCCCTACGCGTTCTTATCACAAAAGTAGAGTCAAACCTCTTCGTTCGATCACGCAGATCAGTGCACACTCTCCGAAATGTATCCGATAAAATACCGTTAAACTAGCAATTTTGCGGCGATCTTTACTTTCAGACTTTGAAGTTTCTTTCGAACAAAGGTATTGTTGATACATGTGATTAAATGTCTATTTCCTTCGATTTCTACCGAGATGGTTGTTACTTGTGAAACGGAATGCGCGCACGCGTCGCCTGTCGCGCGGTATGCGCTCGCGCCGGTACGTTCACAATCGTTTATTGATCAATTACCACAGTACTCACTACCGGTGTACGGAAGAGCTGCGTTATAAGCATAAACAGCCCACTAGATGTTCCCACTGTTGGGACTTGGGAGCTTCTCTAGGAAGTAGGAAGTCAAAGCCATAATCCACCACGCTGACCCAGTGCAGGTTCACACGTGACTCGAAAGATAATCTTTCGAGAGCATGTGTGAATTCGAGACGTACGTGTCGGTTTCCTCGCAATGTTTTTCTCCACCGTTTTAAGTTAGCGGAATTACGCATATGACTTCGAAAAGACAGTAGTGCGCGTGGGATTTGAACCCGGGGTTTTCGGATCGGGTTCGGACCCACCTTTACCACCGCATGATAAACCAGTCTTATTTTGATGGTCTGGTGTTCTAAATAAAGGTAATTTATCGCTTCCACAGTTAGGCTGGATCTTTTAAAAAAAGTTTGGGTAACCATTCTGTTTTTGGAACGTGAAAAAAATACATTATTAACCTTGGCTTTTTATAAATTAGAGTGACGAGACGAGCAAGACACACGTATCTGGTGGTAAAAGCAACAGGTCAGCCCATAACATATTTATTTATTGATTTGTCCGCGTGCTATATTTATACCTAGCAACAATATATTATGCTAGCAGTGTCCCTTTATCCGAGTTTCAATAATTTTCCCGAGACTGAAAGTAGCTTGTCTGTTATTCCAGATTATCATTCATATATATATTTATATTTGGAACAAACATTCATATCTATTTTAGTAGTATTTCATGAATGTGTCACAAACGTGAATCTATCCGACCATTCGCAAACTTTTACTATTATTATTAAACATATTAGGCACTATCATGTGTATATGAGTAGATGCATACTACTCGTAGTAATAAATAGTAGGTATAAAATTATTGTTCGGTTAAGGACCAAGTTTGACACGCATATGTTAGACATGGCAGGATGCACACATCGAATACTTTCCGCTTCTCTGCCATTGGTATCTCTTTATTTTTCATAATCTCGCTCAGTGACCAGAATCTCTTCCAAGTATTAGCTATTCTCCTATCTATTTCTTCTCCTATCAGCAAAATAAATTAAATATTTGTCAGAATGGGATAGAGAGAAGTGTATTGGGAATAAGAAGATGCGATAAAGTACAATTAAAAAGAATAAAAGAAAAGACTAAGTTCGGGAAAGTCCAATCTATTTGCAGAAAAATGAAGTGGCGCTGGACTGGGCATATGGCGAGAGAAAAGAAAGAAAAATGGACCAAAATAATAACAGAATGGTACCCCAGAGAAAGCACAAGAAACAGAGGAAGACAAACTAAGCGATGGGAAGACGATATTAAAAAAACAGCAGGTCCAGAATGGATACGAACAGCACAAGATAGGAACAAGTGGAAAGCCTTAGAGGAGGCCTTTGTCGAAAGACAAGCTGTTAATAGGGAAGAATAACAGAATGCCGATAGATTTTAAGTTTAAGTTAAGTTTTAAGTTTAATTTTAGTTAAGTTTTTTTTTTCAAGTTTTATTAAAATTGATTGTTAAATTAGTACTATAACAGTAATAAAGGCTTATATTATTATATTATTATTATATTATATAAAAATTATTTAGTAATTTGATTTAATTATATGAGATGCATCGGGCAACCACATTTGTATTTTATCATCTATACTAATATTATAAAGCTGAAGAGTTTGTTTGTTTGAACACTAGGATCTCGGGAAGTGCTGGTCCGAATTGAAAGATTCTTTTTCTATTGGACAGTCAATTTATCGAGGAAAGCTATAGGCTATATAAAATAACGCTACTATTAACAGAAGCGGAGCATGAATGAAGAATGTAACAAAATCGGGAAAAATATTCCTTTTTGAGAGTTTTCGTACGTTTCGTGCTTTGACATGACACATGACAGCATGTGTCAAGATTGCGTCATTGTATATCACAGATTACATACCTCTTGAATATAAAACCTTTGCTAATCTCTGAGTTGGTACGACCAATTTCCGACAGGGGGCGTAGCAGGTAGCTGAAAAGGTGTTTTGTTTGAAAGCGATATTCTCAGGAATGACTGAACCGATTTCTAAAATTTTTTCACCGTTGGATATGTGCGAGATTTCGATGAGTGCTATACCTATATGTTCCACGGGCAAAGCCGGGGCGGACATCTAGTCTTCTGAATAAAACTGGGCCTTATAAAATTGAGTGACTGTTATTAGGAGCGGTCCGTCACGCAACAATACCTGGTTGGAATGTTACAGAGCTTTGACTACGATTCCAAATATGTAGTAGGAACTTTTGATTGGTTTTAAACCTAATCATTCCCTCCTTGTTTCATTAACTTTGAGGCTGACATTTTTTCATGTTTCATATTTTATTATAAACGTTTTCCTGTATAATGCTTAGTTTTTATTAACATTGAGTTGTTGTTTCTTTTTGGCCAAATTCTAAGTCTTCTTCATTTTAAACAATTTATTTGCAAAGGGTAATATGGGTGTACTAGTGTTCATTTTACTTCTAGTATTACGAAATCATAAATATTCATACCTATATTATATGAGTCAGCTTATTTTAAATTTGTAAGAAAAAATAAGGTACATATATCTTCTGTTTATAACCAAATAATTTTAGTTATAAAAATAATTAATTTGTTCAAAACATTAGACACAAAATTAGACACACAGTACGCTTTATCGGTACTTTGTCAATTATTAATCTATGTCGCTTTTTCGATCAGCTCTAACCGATCGATCACTGTAAGCGATATAAAGGCGTCATTTATTGCACTATAAACATAAGTTACTAGCTGTACCTACTAGCGTGTTGCTGTGGCACACTGTGATGCAAATAAACTATTTTCGTACAAAAAATTAAACCGACTTCAAAACCGCAAATAGGCACTCAAAAGCGAAAAATAAACTAAAATCATTATTATAAGCGCTACTCACTCATCTATTTGAAGTCGGTACCAGCCAAATCTAACAGGTATAGGATAGATACTACTTACCTGTGCCTACATAGCATCAATCTACTAACTTTTTGACCTGACTGGCACCGACTTCAAATAGATGAGTGAGTAGCGCTTATAATAATGATTTTAGTTTATTTTTCGCTTTTGAGTGCCTATTTGTGGTTTTGAAGTCGGTTTAATTTTTTGTACGAAAATAGTTTATTTTACTCTTTTTAGTGTACAAGAACAAAATTAAAAATTTTGATTAACCCCCGACTACCTTGGATTTATTATCTGTACAACATTCTACTAGTCAAGCCCTTTCATTTGATACCCATATAAAGGGAGTTGTGAAAAAAGAAATGTATTTCGGCATTTTGTAGAAGCGGCCATCTTGGATTTGAATTTTTTCATAGTGCAAAGTATTCTCCTAGTCAAGCTCTTTCGTTTGATACCCAAATTGAGGTAGTAATGAAAAATATAATATAATTCGCCATTTTGTCGTGGCGGCCATTTTGGATTTGAAATTTGTTATAATACATAGTATTCTACTAGCCAAGCCCTTACATTTGATACCCAAATTGAGGCAGGTTGTGAAGAAATATTTTGTCCGCCATTTTGTGGAGGCGGCCATCTTGAATCGACATTAACCAGACATAGCTAAGAACATTTGCTATGGTATTAACCTTGAAATAAAAGAAACCGGATCGAAATCGGCCCATCTGTTTGAGTTCTACTACGGTGCCACAGCAGACAGACAGACACACAGACAGACATCGACGTCACTTATATACACACTTATATATAACACCCCTTTTTTTTGGTCGGGGGTTAAAAACAAGTTTTTATTAAAGCATTTACACAATTTTGTATTGACAGGGTCGAGATTCATAACTTTTGTGAAATCTACAACTACGTCATCCAGATAATTGTACGCAAATTTTCAGGTTTTGGTTCATATTTCAAAAACTACTTGACCGATTTCGAAAAGATTTATATGGGACCATTCGGGAAGCATACCCATCCGAACACAAAAAGAAATTTTAAAATCGGTTTAGAGGTTCTCGAGAAATCAGGTAACATACATAAAAAAAAAAAACAGGGTTCGAATTGATAACCTCCTCCTTTTTTTGGAAGTCGGTTAAAAATAGATAAAAACAATCCTTGATGCCGATATATATATAATTTTAAAATTTCAGCTCGATCGGTGCAGAACTTTTTGAGTTTTTGAAGCGTACAAAAACCAACATAACATTTTTATGTATAGAGATTTGCTGTACCATTATTTATTTAGCTGTAAATGACTTCTGGTGTGCAAATTTACGCATTGTAGACCACATCGTCACTTATCATCAGTCGAGATGGCGGTTAAGTGTAAACCTATTATTATTATTATTAAGAGCCTGAAATGTCCCAATGCTGGGCAAAGGCCTCCCTACCCTCTTTCCACTTGTCCCTATCCTGAGCTATTGTATACCAATCCTTGAAATGTTTGTCGAGGTCATCCCGCCATCGCTTAGTTGGTCTACCGCGACGTCTTTTGCGATCGGTTTCCATTATGTGGTGATTTTGGCCCAAAGGTCATTTGGCATGCGGCAGACGTGTCCAGCCCAATTCCATTTCAAACTAGCAGCTTTTTGGTTCACATTTTGTAAACGTATAAAAGTTTTTTAAAAATCGCTTTCGTCCAGTTTAAACTCCATAACGTGCTAAGTACTGTACATGCTAATGTAGGTAACTGGGGCACATCTCTTACGATATCGCGGTGAAACAATATCGGTTTCACTTTATTAGATACATAATGGATTTCACTTCACTAACTAGACTTTCTGCTCGTCATTCGTGTTTAGGATAATGACTGGCCCTGTCAACTCTTACGTGTAGAAAAGCAGTAAATAACGGCTGATGTTTGGACGTGCTAACTATAGAATAGGCTATTAACATTCAGATAAGATAAATATAAAGATTTTAAACACAAAAAAATACCAATTACTAAAATATTATATTTGTTTTGTAAGTACATCCTTCCTTTTTGTGTTAAATTTGTGAGCGAGTCGATTGCTCAATTCAAGCTACAATGGAGCGAGCTTATTATAGAAGTATTAATATTGTCAATGCGAAAGGTTTGTATTGATGAATATTTGTCACTTTTTCATGCAAATAAAAAATGTTTTAGCGATGAATGGATCTGGGTGAAATTTGGTACTCAGATAGATTACTTAATATAATATGTAACATAATATATAATTATTATGTTATCTATCTCTACATATTAACATTATACATAGAAAAAGATAATGGAGCCAGCTCACTCGATCCATTGTGTGTTAAATCGAGCAATCGATTCACTCACAAATTAAACACAAAAAGGAAGTACTTAAATCGCTTAACATCTGACTAATATATCTCAGTACCAAATTTCATCCAGATCCATACATCGAAAAACCTATTTGCAATAAAGAGTAACATATATTCATATGTAGAGTCTGGCTAACGAAAATGGATACTGACAAAGCGCGGCAAATTTAAAATATATCAGCATGGCATCCCTAAACTGAAAATCTCGCCAAAAATAAACACAATCCAGCCACTACGAAACATCAAAAACACGCCATTTTATTGCGTCAGAATTAGGATACCATATACTGATTCTGATTCTACCAAATCTTTCGGAATGTCGCCGAAAATTATTTTCTTGAAAATGAAATTGCAGAAGCTTTTCTCTATTAAATAGCGTAATTAATGAATCTATTTATTAGGCCAACTTAAGGCTTAGTGTTGCACTTGAAATAATCGCCAACACGTGATAATACGTCGTACTTATTTTTGATGAATATAATTTTAGATCACATACGAATTTTTAAAACTTATGTGACAAACAAACTTAGTTGTTTTGAAAATGCCTTTTTGCAATCAAGTGTCCCTAAGTACTTTCTACTTTCTTAAAATATCCCAATTTGTAGGGTACCCAATACCCGATGGTAGGAACACTGAAGTGCTGTCATGTAAAAAGTTTGCAAAAAAATCCAGTATCTACTTTCGTTGGCCAGCAATTGGCCAGACTCTACAAACTTTCGCATTGACAATATTAAAACCATAGATTACAGAAACAAAAGCTTTACTTTTTCGTTTGCTCGATGTAGGAAATCGAATAAACAAAACTAAACGAATCTAATAGTACTGGTTTTTGTAGGAAACTGCGATAAATTATGGTATGTTAGATGACGCATAACTTAGAGTTTAGTTGGGCTTGCACCCTAAAAGGATATTTTCCTTCAATTAGCCGTGTAATATATTGAGACACATTGAAAGTATTAACAATGTGCTAAATCAAATAAAAATGTGAAAAATATGCTAATGATATTATTTTTGTCGCATCTCGTCTTCATATTTACAACTCTCAGTGATTATGCAATGGCAGGTAATTTGTCAGCCTTTTACTAAATAGTTACACAACACATAATTTGGCGTAGTATTGCTAGAAAACGAAGATCGAGAGAAATGCCTACGGTGCAACCAAATTATTTCTGATTGTAGAGACAGCGCTACATTCGATTTTTCTGAGGTATCAAATAATATTCATGTTTTTTTTAGTTAATTGATCTGGCCACTTGAAAAAATAAATTAGTCATACGATGCGCGCAAGTGGGCGTGAAAATTTGAATTCTGTTTGTCACGACGAAGCGAACAACGCGGAACACCCGTTGCGGTTTGTACTGTGGTACCAAAATATCCGTGGAGTTGTGTTCTGGCGCCACTAACCTATTTTTATACAAAAAGCACCATTATGTTTGTAAGTGTCATCGATCAATTTCAGCTATTTTGGTAATATTTGTAGAAAACACATTTTGTAGACTCGTGGAAATGTGGGTGCTAAAAAAATGTAAATAATGAGGAAATTGTGGAATTGTTACGCTAACTGTGATTTGTAGTATGAATGGTTACGTTTTTGTGTTATGATTTATTAAGATCGAAGCCGTGGTGGACTAAAAGCGAAAACAGCAAATTATCCAGTGCGAAATCGTTGCTTTGAATCCCACGTGCACCACTGAATATTTTTCCAAGTGTAAACGTGTTAATTTGTCATTAACACTGATTTTAGCCATGAAGGTAAACATCGTGAAAAAATCTACAGGTTTCTAGAATGACATCTCCCTAGGACGTGCGTTATTCTTCAACTCAGGCCGGGTCAGCGTAGTGTGGTATGGTAGCACCATATTATGGTCTTAACTATCTCCTTGTGACAAAATGCCCCCAATCCCAGGAGTGGGATCATAACTGTGGGCTACTTATACAATGAATCCTAGTAAAATACTAACAGAGGCGAGTTCGGTATCGTGCTGAGCATCGATTTTGTGTTTAATTTGGTCGTATTAGTCCAATACGACCGAAAGCGGTATACATAAACAACCTACCTAGACCTAACCAACCAGCTGTTACCAGCCAACCAACCGGTAACTAAACAACCAACTGGTTACGTTGGTTTGTAGTAAGTAGGATAGTTTGCAAAGAGTGTACGATAGCGGCTAGAGTGATAATGATGATGAATTCACTTGTCTCTTTCCCATTAAATTACTCCGAGGTATGCGATACGCACATGATTGTAGTGAAGTAAGTACGCGAGCGATTGCATCTCATACGAGTATATTGTATAGGTGGGTCATTGTTGCGCCGATTTCTCACGCAGACTCTTACTTTCTTCTGCGAATAGGCATATTATAGTTTGCTTAGCAATCATAGATTTGATAACATGGATTTCGAATAGGCAGCATGCTAAACCAAACTCTCTGACTACATCTACGTACTAAAGTTTCGAGTCCCAAAGTGTATTTTAACCCCCGACCAAAAAAAGGGTGTTATAAGTTGGACGCCAGTGGCACCGTAGAGCTTAAACGGATGGGTCGATTTCGATGCGGTTTTTTTATTTGAAAGTTAATATCCGTGCGGATGTTCTTAGCTATGTTTGGTTAATAACGATGGCCGCTTCCACAAAATGGCGGACAAAATATTTCTTCACAACCTACCTCAGTATGGGTATCAAATGAAAGGGTCTGACTAGTAAAATACTATTCCCTATAACAAATTTCAAATCCAAGATGGACGCCACCACAAAATGGCGAAATACATTTCTTTTTTCACTTCTCCCTCAATATGGGTATCAAATGAAAGGGCTTGACTAGTAAAATGTTGTACAGATTACATATCCGGGGTAAATCACATAGTCGGGGGTAAATCAAAATTTTTAATTTTGTTCTTGTTAACGGAACTGATTAGCGATTTCGTGGTTGTATCATAGAAAAAAAAATCGTGGCAAACGACCTTGTCTAGTTTAATTTATTTTTGCAACGTAACTTTTCAGTGAAAAACAAAACGTTAATAAAATATCTACCTTCTATTTATCTTGTGTTTTATGTAGCGGTGCTAAATTTGACTAAGAACCACTGCTTCCTCAGTTATTCTACCGCCAAACAGAAAGTTTAAACGTTGACTATGTTATGGTTTAAAAGCAATGTTCCCAGATAAACTTCAGGACAAAAAGATGAACATCTTACATTTTTGGGTCACGAGCACAGTGCAATGGTAGGTAGTAGTTGAAGGTCTTCATGTTCAAATATGTGATAATATTACTGTGCTGTTATGGGTAAGTTTGCTGCTTAACATCAAGCTCATATATTGTTCGTTCGTCGTCGTAACTATATTAAATGAAAACTTTTCAGAATATAATGAATAATAAATAAATAAATTCTATTCATCTTGTAAATCCATGAGTTGGTGTTTCCGTTGCGGTTTGTACTGCGGTACCAAAATATCCGTGGAGTTGTGTTCTGGCGCCACTAACCTATTTTTATACAAAAAGCACCATTATGTTTGTAAGTGTCATCGATCAATTTCAGCTATTTTGGTAGTATTTGTAGAAAACACATTTTGTAGACTCGTGGAAATGTGGGTGCTAAAAAAATGTAAATAATGAGGACAAATGAGTAACTATATTAAATGAAAACTTTTCAGAATATAATGAATAATAAATAAATAAATTCTATTCATCTTGTAAATCCATGAGTTGGTAACTCGATGCAGACGACTGACTGCATAAAGCTCGTTAAAGTAAAGCGTGCGAGATCAATATAGATCATCGCATGTCAGCAGATACACGCTAGATACATCGTTATCGTTGCGAAAATATGAGCTAAAAAGGCGACCTATTGGATGATCTGTAGAGGCCAAAGAAACTTCGCCTCTACTGCAATAGTTATGAAAGTTAAACTTCATAATACATTTTTTTAGGGATCGAACACCGCCTGGAACTTTGAGTATTTTTGAGCATTTTGCCACAAGCAGTTATACAAGTTTATCATTACCACTGGATTTAACATCGTGAGGAAACTGGTGTGTTGCAAGAAAAATATCTGGCGAGGATATGTGTCATCCGCTAATTCGTCCTTGACCAGCGTGCTGGATTAAGGTTTTGACTCTCTCATTGTGATAAAAAGCCACGAGTACCAACTGCAGATACACAAAGTGTGCCGCATAAGCTTATATATTTTAGACACCTTTCGTAAGTTCATCATAAAGTAATCACTCAACCAGAACTTTAATTTATTAAAAGTCTCTTTCTTTAACGTATCCATGTACGTATAGTGTGTCAGTATGTTTAATTGGGTGTGGCCCTGATATTTCTGCTCAAGTATAAAGTTTGGTAGTCAGTAAAAAATATTTGAAATCAACTTCCATAAATCCCTGTATTAAAAAAGACTACCATGTCACCTGTCTCCCTTTCTCTATTTGACCGTATCTCCAAAATATCTTGAGCAATATTGTGTGCGCAATTTGTACAATATCTCGGTATTATTGGCGGCTGTATTTTTATTGCTTTATATCAATTTTCTGTGATTACTGAACAGCTTGAATTGTGCTGTTTCATCATCGTAACGTCACCGAGTTGAACTGCTTGTCATACTTAAATCAGGGCCCGAATTTCGAAACCGGTTATTTTCTAAACAGTTTATTTATAAACGGAATACATTTTTAACAAAAAGCCAAAAAGCAAAATTTTAGCATGTACGTTGAGATCGACCTTAGTCACATAAAATAAGAACAAAGTTTTTGGTACACCAAGCGGTTCTAAACACTAGAGTTCTAAAAGGTCTCATTAGGATCTCAAGAATCTAAATTAAACGTTTTTTAAGTAACCCTGCTGTTTATTGGTATTTTAAATAAATCTTTCCAATTAGTTTCGAATTTCGTTATAGTAGGATATGTGATTAATTAACTAAAATCAGTTGTTTAGTTTTTCAGAACAAAAAATGTAGCACAATATAGTTAAGAAAAAGAAATTAAACGAAAATCTACATATGTGCTTATTATTTACATTGAATCGTCTTAGAGGTATCCATAAAATGCCAATTACTCTTGTAATGTAGCTAAACTAACAAATTATGAATTAATTTATATCAAAAATAGCCATCATTGCAGGCGCGGTCCCAGCCTCGAATTTGGAGGAATTAGGTTTTGGGAGGGGTCACATGTAAAAATACAATAACTCGAGCAAAAATACTTTACTAGTAGCCCCCCAAGATTTTACCAGCGTAGTTCCCGTTCTAGTTGTTTTCCCGCGTTAAAAAATAGTCTATGTACTATTAGATATTTTTAATTTTCCTAGATTTTTTGTTTAACTTATACGATTTTGGGGGGGTCATGTCCCCTGTGACCCCCCCGCCCCCTCGGACCGCGCATGCATCATTGTATTATACATATTTGTATTACATAGTTGTGCTATGTATGCCGAGTCCATCTGGGGAAGCACCACGTGTTTACCAATTATTCTACTGACAAGTAGTAAGTTCAAACGTATTTGTGATCTGGTTTGAAGGTCAATGTTTCCAAAGAAATTATAGGGCAATGAGACTGTCTTTGGGTTACCACCGCAGTGCAGTGCTAGGTAGTTTATAAACCCTTCACGTTGAATGTTGATGTGTACCTAAATATTATTCTCTTCCGTTTTGATAATAAACATTATTATATTCGGGCAGTGTTTCCCAGACTCAAATACAGTGCAAAAGGATATAGTATATTTTTTTGTTGATGAGAACAACCATCAACCGCATGTTTTGTTAGTCTCGTAACTCAAAGGTGTGAAAAAAAATTTAAATGTGCGTAGTTACCGCTCAATTTAAAAACCGGTAACAAACCTTCCCAGAACGTTCGTAAGTTCAATTTGAACTCAATTACTGTCGAATGAATGATTATTGCCATCATTTGTATTGAAATCTCACGGAAACTCTATTGGGTCACAGTCATAACAGTAACGATTCCATCAAAGTAATACGAGTTAATCTCTTCTTGCTGTTTGTTAACTCTGACTTTTAACATTTAACGCATTGATTGCATTATTGGTTTAGCCTACTTATCGATGTGTTATTATGTTTTACTTACTGCTTCCTCTTGTCATGTTATTAAGCTATATTTATAAATACCACGTTGTTTTGTTGTGAAAGCAACGGTAACAAGCATCGAGACATCCGCTAATAATATACGAATATTCGTACCAAACACGTCCCACGTTTATTATCCTCTGTAATACTGCATCTAGGGTTGCCACTTGCGTAAGAGATTAATCTCATCATGCGTTATGTCTATTTTACATATTTATTTATTTAATATTTATTGCACAGTAACAAAAATAATGTACAAACGGAAAGCTTAAAGCTACGGCGCATTTTCTACCAGCTACCCGCTGAGTAGGACATTTAAATGTTATGTAGGCAAATATAAACAGTAGAAACTAAAATAATTTTGAAACAATATAATGTGGGAAAAGTTTTAAAATAATATATTATGTACACGTATACGTGTGTGTATTTTATCATACTTCAACTTAAAAAGAGGATGTAATATGTTATTCATACTTTTAATTATAGGATAATAACGTGAGGAATACCGACCGATAATAATTGACTGGCACATTCCTAGAATCTTTCACACTGAGCAGCGTAGTGGTTTATGGCCTTGACTCTTTTATCATGGGAGAAGGGCCTGATTCCCAGCAGTGCGATCATTCTTTAGGTAGCTGTTTATACTTATCTGTACCTATAACTTACTGTGGCGTCACGTATGCTTGAAACTTGTTTAATTCAAAGATGACCATCGGTAAGATTTCATCTATTGGATCTATTTCAAAACTTTACTTAGACAGCATAATTTCCGTTTCGTCAATTTCTTCGTTCGTTCTTTTTGCTTCAGAAACTTCTAGTAGTTTTACATTGACTTTGAAGACTATATCTTTAGATATATCTCTAGATGTGGCTAGCTTAAATCCTATATTAAATGATTGGAATAAAGCGGTTTGACTTAGTGTCTGTGTTATGAAAATACCTGTACCTACGACCTTCGTTTTCATTAGACCATAAGACCCGTCTGTATTGGCATCAAAATATCGAGTATCAACCCTGTTCTACCGTAGTTGCTATTAGATAACTTGAAAGTACATAATCTCGTGTGATTGTCATCGGAGACAATAGACCCTGAGTACGGGTGAAAAATTTAATTAAACGAAAGTAAAAGTTTACGTAGACATGAGAAACTTTGCTATTAGCTTAATGTGCTGTTATCTCTGACGTTACGATTTGTTACCACTTTAATGCTTATAATCTCTAAAAATAGAGGAAAGTTTAGTGAGCATTAAGTAGAATTTTAGTAAAATATTTTCCACATTTTGGACAAGCTACTCTTATATAGAAGACATTCCGACATAAGCACAAAGCACTGTTGTTTCGTAACAAAGCCTAATACTCGTACATAGTGATAGGACTCTTTGGTGTGGAAGTTCGGCCTAGGGGAATATCACACCATTGCCTGTAATTTTAAGGTACAAGTTCGCCCGGAGACCGCGACGGCGCGAACTGGCGCCCATACAAATCCATAGTGTCAAGTGTCTGTCGCGGTCTCAGTGAACCGCTACTTTTAGCAGTAATATTTAAACACTTTCCTGTGGTTCGGGTTGAAGGTTTTCCAAAAATTCGGGCAATTGTTTTCAAAAAAATACTGGACAAAGATAAGAATCATCTTTCACCTATCTCTGCAGTTTTTGTGTTCAAATATTTGCGTCAGGCGTTCCTATGACTTGTTCTTCCTATCATTTTATATTTTTTAAATAATATGTGTTTTGGTCACAGTTTCAAGAACCAACATCCCAAAAGAGTCCCAAAACCGCCAAACTATTATTAATGCTAGTTGCCCCTAGATGGCCTCTACTACCTGCCGAGCTTTGGGCTAGCGCAAAGGGCTCCCCTAACGTAAGCCTACTAACTATACTTACGCACTTACGTAGAGCATACCTGAAACATAGTATCACTCATAAGAAACTACATACATACATTCAGCAGGTGAAAAGCGTGTGACGTGAGCAACAAATGGACCGCGACACGACATCCGAACAATGCTTCTTGATTACGAACTATTCAATGCATCACACCGAGTTATGTGATCTCTTGCTCGTGCACCTGCGACATCTGGCTTGACTCTAAATTATGCTATAACTAAGCACCAATTTGCAATTTGAAAATTTGTATATCTCAAAGCCATATAAAGTCATCTATCACGCAGGGTATTTTTATAATTCTAACTTTTTAAAATTGTGAATTATGCTTTAATCATTGCTATCTATAACTGTAATGATGGAAATAAGATAAAACTATTTAACTATATTTAATTTGTATATTTGACAATACATTAATGTATTTATTTTTTGTACAAAATTTGAAATTTGCAATGTTTTCACAGACATTACTTATAGGGAATAGACATAAAGAATCTGATACATGTGTTACCTGTAATCAGGCACATTTCTCGGTCGACCCAAACTATTTCGTGAAAAAAAAACATTTTTCGAGTTCAACACACCCGTGCTACCCGAATGGAATATAATAGAAATCAGTGGCATACGATAACTTTATTAAATCGATGTGCTCGTGTAATACTACTGCGTACAAGTGGAACAACTTCAATTGGACGAAAACAAATATCACAGTCTCTTGTTGTGAAGTGGTACCAACTTATTTCAATTTTTTCTAACATAGCAGCACTATCGTATTTCCTCCATGCATCATGCCCTAATAATTTATTTTCTCAGAAAAAAAAAAAAAAACCGACTTCAATTTAAAATTAAATTCAGACACTCCATTAATTCGACCAAATTTCATAAGAATCCATCACGGTTAGTATTATTCAATACAATACTTAATACCAACAAACTCTGCCCCTCCGCATGAACCGCATACTTACAGGATAAATACCTACTTGTGTGATGAAATTTTGTGTGTTTATCTGTTTCTTTTCATTATTACTATGTATCTTTATCTTTCTTCTTCTGTCTATATATTAAAATGTTATGTTGGTTTGTGTACGCTTCAAAAACTCAAAAAGTTCTGCACCGATCGAGATGAAATTTTACAACGACATATAATCCGCATCAAGGATTGTTTTCATCTAATTTTTGCATCACAATGTGCCACAGCGAAGCGTGGAAAGATACCGGTATGGTTTCAATGATATTGCATTAAACTGGATCGAAATATCGGGATCCCGCGTCACTGTAAAACCACGCTAAATAAATAAATAAATAGCCCGTAATTAATAATAGAGGTACTAAAGTGAAGCTTTATCTGCAAGAAGTTCTCTCATTTTACCGATTCTACGAGTAAATTCTTTGCACTGCAATTCTTGAATTATGTTTGTTAGACATGATATTGAGTTTACGGGTTTATATTCAAGACATTGCTTTTTCATGGGTGCAATGACTTGCTCCTATGCGCTGTAACTTGTGATTGTTTAGTTGACCGTCGTCCGTCTTCAAGTAAGGAATAGGTTACAAATCAACGTTCTAGACTTACGACTTGTCCTGTATGGAAAGAGGAAGGTAACATACCTTATTTGAACTGTTGCACACTCTCCGTTATGAAATCTGTAAAAGACTAACAGACGTGCCACTTTTCGACGATGTTCTAAACTGGGCTGCTTTTTTGCAACTATGTCTCTTTCATTTATTAGCAAGAGTCAAGAGCTTCGAGCTAAAACTTTGCCGATCCGTCCCATAGGTGGCAGCAGTCAACACGCGAAAGAACTTGTGTCTGATATAGAGCAAGTAGTTAGGAACGCATTCTAATAATGTATACTGATACATTGTTTCTGTATGTTTCAGATGGGCTGTTTCTACTGTGATGACGCGACAGAACAACATAGTAATTGACAACGCTGACGTCACAGCTTTCATCCCACTGTGGGACATGTGCAATCATGAACACGGGAAGGTAAAGATAAAATACACATAAGGATAAGAAGAGCTAAAATAAGACGATAGAAATACGTATTATTTTATCTCTTATTCAACTGGAAATTTGAAAAGGTAGCTTAACGTTGTTGGCCTTAAACTGTTGTTCCGTTGTTAAAAAAACACAGTGACGTTTCATCTTCATAATTTTTTTATACTGTAGATTGACGAAACGAGCAGATGATGGTAAGGAATAAAGCATCATGCCTGCCACATAACAGCAGAGCGACAAGTAGCCATTGGAACATGAAGAGTCCAAATCATTACCTAGCACTGTGCTGCTCTCATCGCCCAGAGATCTAAGTTATTACCTATATCTCTAAGCTCTGTAATTTCTCTGTAAACATTTCCCTTCAAACCTAAACACAGTAATGTTTGCATTACTGCTTGGCGGTAGAATAACTGGCAAAGATCTGGACGTCTACTCTCTTTCTACGAAATACGTAATTTCGAAATAAACTCACTACTTTCCTACTCTGGTTCTATTTCGCTACGTCCGATCGAACATTGTTTGATGTGTGTTCTAAGCCCACTGTAATTAGAGTAGTCATAGAAAATTTAAACGGTCGAAACGACGGATCGAAGTAGAACCGGAGTAGAAAAGTCGCGAGTTTATTACGAAATTACGTTTTCGTAGAAAGAGTGTAGACGTCCTGGTACTTCCCCAGGTGGAGTCTGCCAAGAGTCCTACCACTACAATTATTTTGTATCTCCCCATCCACTCATACGGCGCATAAACATAGTCTTTGACTCGCACAACAAAAGTTTAAGTTCTTGATCTGTCCACACGCAATAGAGCGCGGTGTACTTGGGATTATTACACTCACTTGTTTTTTTTTCTCCAGATAACTACAGACTACAACAAAGAGTTGGAACAGGGAGAGTGCTATGCTCTGCGTGATTTCAAGACCGGCGAGCAGGTGTTCATTTACTACGGCGCGCGGTCTAACGCAGATCTATTTCTACACAATGGGTAAAATTACACTTTATTTTACATTGATACTTTATTACTCATACTTGGAGAAAACTCTCTCTCTCTCTCTGTTAAGTGTTAGGGTTAATACTGGTCTCCCACCGTTGTTGGCATATAGATTCGTTGCTATTGTTATCGAGTATAGTCCTCAATAAAAGAAAACATATAGTTTTTTTTTGTACTTTTCTGTATCTATTATTACAAAACGTTTTATTTTTAAATATGTTTACCTGTGCAAAGCCGTACATCTGTATTACAATATGTATTATTTTTAAATATGTTTACCCATGCAAAACCGTACAATTTAAAACTGTAGGTAAAAGTTAGAGATACATTTAAATACATAGGTATAACTTAAGAACATCTAACGGTTTCCAAAGAAATTACGCAAAAAATGTATCTTCACAATTCTGTATGCTAACGAGCGCAGTGTGAAAAAGACTCAATGTTCAATTTTCTTTTTTTATCTGGGCAGAGCCTTTATTAACAAAACTAAAATACAATGAGAACTACATATACTACACTACAAACCTAACTACTTACACTAAGCACATCTGAATTATCTATAGACCACTGTAGGTCTATAGATAATCAAGATGTTCAAGCCCACTACCAATCGGAAGCGTACCCAGCATGCTGGCGGCATTATCACGCTGAATGGCAATGCTTATGCGTTGGGCCAAATAAACGCCAGCATTTTAGTTACGCGTCGCGTCGACCAAGCGCTCGGATAGGCTTTTGAAGATGAGGTGATCTCCCGGCCCCCACGGTCCCAATGTCTCAACCCCAAAGGGCTCAAATATGTAACCACTTCCGAGGGTTGCATATTTGCGCCGTTTTAGTCGCTCAGCTGAATTAGCCGCTGCACCGGCCCTACTATGTGTCTCTGGAAGATGTGATGGTGTCAGAGTATCGACGCAAGTTGCGTCCCATACTAAGGGCCGACCCAACTTCCAAGGCACAACAGTCATGCCGTCAGGTCTTTTGCCATCGTCACGCGCAAGACCACTCGGTTCGAGTATGGCTGGGACATTGGCGGTGGAAAAAGCCCGGCGTATGATGTCGTTCAGGCAGGCGTGGCGGCCAATACGACCCGCGCTTTTCGAGCAAGAGAGACCATGGTGACCGAGTTGGTCGACGGCAGTACCACAATGGCAGCGATGGGCTTCATAGCACCTTGCACCCAAGCGCAAGCTAACAGCTAGACGAAATGCAGTTGGATCTAATAGGCTACCGGTATTGAAAGATGGCAAAGCTTGTAACCAAAGGCCCGATTCCCACACAGACACAGCAAGGATACGAGCACGACCCGCGATACTAGGACACGTATCGAGAAGAGAGTTCCGTGCTAGATCGCAGATCGGTCGATCCCACTGTCTCTGAGATGACAGACATCTGGGGAAATCGTTGTTTGGACAAGCCAGCCTCCAAGCATTCTTAGCCTCGCACAAATTAGCTACTACTACATCCGAATGGCCTAATGAGGGTGCGAGAATTTTTTCGATTAGATTTTGAGTTTTATGAACTGAGGACAAGAATGCCGGTAAAGCTACACTTGAAATTTGGTGGACCCCTAGGCCTCCCAACCTTATGGGTAGTGAGGCTTGTGACCATGCCCTCCCACTCAGGTCCACATTCAACACCGATATTAAAGATTCCTTTACGACATTGTCTAAGCTCCAAAGGAGCTCACCATGTTTCCACAGTGGACTACATCGTAAAGCGTACATAAATTTCGGAACAAGGAGACAATGCCGAATAATTGTAAACGCCATATGGGCGTTTACTTTGAGTAGCCTATCGGAGGCTCTCGTAAAATTTTGAATTTTTTCCTCGACAAAAGGTGTAAACGACTCATCTAATATCGGTGAACCCAGGAGGCGCAAGGAATGTTTGTCAACTGATTTGATGTTGGGGGCCAGATCATTAAATTTCTGTATTATCGAATCTTTATCTGGACATGTGTCGCAAACGAAAAGTTCGCATTTTGAGAAATTTAGTTCCAAACCAATGAGACGAAAACCGTCTATAAGTTTTTGTAAATCAGTTAAAACAGTATTCACATCGCCCCCCAACGTTCCGTCGTCCAAGTACCAAACGTTTAGTTTGGACTGGAGACTTTGAATGATAGGGTCAGTGGCCAGGGAGAAGTTCGCAGGGCCGAAGGGATCACCCTGTTGACAGCCAACGGAGGATAGCATATGATTGTTTTGATAAGTCAATTTTGTGGGCTCGCCATAACATTGCCAAAGAAAATTGTACAGATCAGGAATTTTATCCTTCACTTGGGCCAACAGGGCTCCTCGATCAACCGAATTAAAAGCGTTTTTGACGTCCACCTTTAACAGCACCTCTCCGCAATTTTGGTGAAGGAAGGTCCGGACAGAATGAACGGCAGCCTCACATTCACCCCAAGAACCAAAGCCGAGTTGTATTGGTTGGAAAAGGGAGCTCAAAAGAGCAACCTTTTTCCTACAACCCACCTTGGCAGCAAGGCGACGATATGTGGTGCCGACAGCGATTGGCCTGATCCCACCATCTTTTTTGGAAAGTGCGCACAGATTAGAGCCGTACAAAACTTCGACAATGTCACTACTGACTCGACCAGATAACATGAGATTAACTAAAGAGGTTAGATCTCTCAAGAGGGACTCTCCGACCTCACCAGAGCTAAAAGATAGAAGATCTTTTAGATGTTGAGGTGTCAGGCCATCTAGGCCTCCGGCTGAGCCACTCAAAAAAGATGTAATCGCAGCCGTAACCTCCTGCGATGTGGCCTCAATAGTGACGTCATCTGATTGTGGGATCAGGGAGGTGGAGATTAGCTGTCGCAGGTGGATGTTTGTCAAATTATGGTGTCAAATTTCTACATGTACGGCGCTGTTAGGATCAGTCCTGTTGCTTACCATCAGACACGTGCCTTGCTTGCCTCGACTCTATATTATAAAAAATGGCTACTTTACTTACTCTTTCTTAACTCTTTCGTTTGTTTATACCTACTGCGCATATAAATAGTGCCGAAACTATTTAGAGCGAAGAGCATTATTTTGGCAAAAGGCTCATTAACCAAAATCTCGTATTAATTATGCAGATACTGTTTGCGAACCGTGACTTCGACTCGCAGAGCTTTGCCGCTGACTAAATAATATTATAGAAGACGCAAGTTTGTTTTTTTGTATCGAATTAAAATACTACTAATATTATAAATGCGAAAAGTTGGATGCTTATTGCGTAGTTGCGTAGGAACAGCATCCGTACCGATTGGCTTGAAATTTAAAACACAGCTAGATTATAATCTGGAATAACACAATTATATCATAATAAGGATGTTTTAATTGCGGAAAAATTACGAAAATGGGAACGCGGATAAACCCCGAGAGAAGGAGGGCTAGTATAAGTAGGTATATAAATGTGAAAATTTGGATGTTTGTATATTTGTTGCTTAGGGACGTCGCGTGGACTCACTCACTCATGCATAGATCCGATCTAAATTTCAATTGGTTATTAATTTAGTTATGATAACATTTGAATTTAATTTTAGGGGAAATCTAAGTAAGCCTTTGCCACTAAAATTGCATAGTTCACTCGGGACTAAATAAAGTTGTAGACTTTCATTATCTATGTATATAGTCCAAAAAAATAGTTACATGCTGCTGTTATCATACACATATTAATTCTAATATAATTTAGAATATCACTGTGCACTAATACCGAACATCAACTTGCGTTACCTCCTCTAACTCTGTGTTCTTTCGACCGCATAATCGGAATAACACTGTTCCTGGTACATAATCTAGTGACGTAATGTTTTATTCGAGTTGCATCCAAGTTATGATCGATTATGTCATAATCGTAATGCCGCGCTGGAAATGTATTATGAACCTTTTTGATAAAAAATTACAATTGAGAGTTAATTTATCAAATAAATCGATTTAATTAACGTAAGTATATAAAATACAACTTAAAAGATCTTTATATGAAAAAATGTTATGTTGGTTTGTGTACGCTTCAAAAACTCAAAAAGTTCTGCACCGATCGAGCTGAAATTTTACTTTTTTTTTTTAATTAAGAGTGACGAGACGATCAGGACATGTGCCTGATGGTAAGCAACATGCCTGACACATAACAGCACAGTGACACGCAGCTATTGGAACATGAAGAGTCCAAATCATTACCTAGCACTGCACTGCGCTCGTCACCCAGAGATCTAAAATCTTATATCTCTAAGTCCTGAAATTTCTCTGGAAACATTACCCTTCAAACCGGAACACAGTAATGTTTGCACATTGCTGCTTGGCGGTAGAATAACTGGCAAAGGTGTGGTACTTCCCCAGGCGGACTCTGCCAAGAGTCCTACCACTACAATAATGTATAATCCGCGTCAAGGATTGTTTTTATCTAATTTTTGCATCACAATGTGCCACAGCGAAGCGTGGCAGGGTACAGCTAGTTATTTATAAAAAGGCACGGTGACTAAAAAAATAATGAGACCGTGCCAACGCACGGTCCTATTATTATTTTTTTTGTTTAAAAATTAATGTATTAATTAATGTAATTTTTCTTTTGTTTCAAAAACAAAAAGTCACGAAGATATATATTGCTTATAAGTTTCGACTGACGTCACATCTATATACGAATGTATGCAGAATTGACGTCACAACAAACGCCGGAAGTTTGATGGTCTATATCTTTGTCGATTTTTATATTTGATAATACAAAAAGAAAAAAAGAGTTCCATATTTTTTCAAAATCTACCCTACCGACTAAAATTAAAATGGTATATTTTTGACCCAGCCATCATCCCTATTGTTACTGTCTGTCGAATGAAGCAATAAATCTTAAAACAAAGTATAGTACTGAGACTTATCCTAACGATACATACACACTAAACAAGCAGAAATAAACGGAACTATAAAAATCGAGTCTACAATGGTTTATCGAGTTTTATAGTCGACTTGAAGTATTTCGGGTGTACTTGAACATTCTGGGATACATTCGGTTGGTGTTGGACATACTCATCACACGATAATAACTAGTCCCATGTTAAGCAAAGTTTTCATTTTATCAGAGCCAGATAGTTTATATAACGTTCTTGTGTCACAAATAAGAGTTATCTATCTCTCTATCTATCTAATACGCACGTACATATAAATACGTACTTATTAGAGACCTTCGGCTCGTGGACAGACTTACTACCATTTAGTATGTATACTGTATAGAGTAGCTTATTGAAGGTAAATGAGTGTTAATTACATTCCTGTAATGTTTCAGTTTCGTCTACCCAAACAATCAAAACGACAGCTTGAGTCTGACGCTAGGAGTAAGCGGAAATGACCCTCTGTGCGAGACAAGGATGACACTTCTCAGCAAGCTCGGCCTCGCCGGTGTGACGCATTATACTCTGTACCGTGACAACCCTGTGAGCGCAGAGCTGCTCGCTTTCATCAGGATATTCGTCATGAACCAAGGTATTTTAAACTCTATCGTATAAGACAGTAAAGATAAAATTTCTTTGGTCTTAAAACGAAGATAAACCTTCTTAGCAAACTGGGCCTCGCCGGTGTGAAGCATTATACTCTGTACCGTGACAACCCTGTAAGCGCAGAGCTGCTCGCTTTCATCAGGATATATGTCATGAACCAAAGTACTTTAAACTCTATCATATAAGATAGTAATGATAAAATTTATTTTGTCTTAAAATGAAGATAAACCTTCTGAGCTAACTTTGTGTGCCGCTTTATATTCTGTACTAAGACAACCCTGTGACCGCAGAGTTACACGCTTTCATCAAGATATTCGTCAGGATCCGGATCGGGTTGAAATTTGGAACACAGTTATATTATAACCTGAATTAGCAGACAGGCTACTTCTCATCATAGGAAAATAACTGAAACGGAAACTGTGCAGATAAAACTGCAGGATGTTGATAGTTTGATATAATTTCATCTATATCAACAAAACAACGTGTACTAAAACTACTGGTATGTAAATTTCCAGAAGAGCTAACGAAATGGTCGAGCCAAGGCGTAAGTGAACTGGTGTCATCAGACGAAACAAGTTCGCAAGCCGTGGGAGCGGACTTGGACCGCCGCGCGTACACTTACTTGCTGACGCGATGTCAACTCATACTTGCGTCCTATAAGAAGGACGGGGGCACGGACCCTGACAACGTACACAGGTACCTAAGTCGTTAGATAAATTAATCTATTTTCTCCAAAAAATAAAAATCGACATCCATCTAAAATTTTATCCAGAGACTCGACCAAATTCATTAGAATCTATCACTATATCGTCTAAATAATTGAAAGCAAATTTTTAGTTTTTTGTGCCATATGTATTTTTCCAAAACCGTCACGTCGATTTCAATAAAAGTATATATATGTATAGATGTATATGGGACCAAAGAGTTTACATATTTTATCTAAGGGACCACCTTTGAACTATGATCTTTTTTTACTACAATATAATATCTACCAAGCAAAAAAATGACAGAATCATTTATTGCATCAAAATCGAGTCACAACAACTGGCGGCGCTATTGTGGAACATTTGTACATATTTGTACAGAAAAAGCTGAGGATAGGGCTGAATGGCGAGCCATAGGAGAGGCCTATGTCCAGCAGTGGACCAAGATAGGCTGATGATGATGATGTACAGAAAAAACATACTTATAGCCGAATTGATAACATTCCCCTTTTTTTAAGTCGATTAATAAAATATCGGAGATCAGGACGTAGGCGAATAATGTTGCAGCTAATACGAAAGAGATTCGGAGTGACAAAAAGACTACCCAATTAACGTTGGTAGAGTTTTTTACAATAATTTGCCAGAAAATATTAAGACCATTTATAGCAAAAAAAAAACTTAAAAAAAAAAAAGTTAAGCAGCTGTTAATTGAGAAAACTTTGTACAGCATAAGTGATTGTTTAAATTATTATAGTTGCGAATAGTATTCATCAGCAATTTATTTTTAAAAGTTATTTGACTTTGAAATGACGAGATACGAGTTATATGATTGCTATGTTAAGAAAATTAATGGTGAAATAATGTAATTTATTGATAATTCTAATTTATGTCTTTTAATATGTACATAAAATACTGTCTCCTATTAGCACTAACGATTCTCTCGCGGTGGCGTTGTGTAGCTGGTGATTCCCTACTATGGATGTTATGGATATGATATTTCGGTTTTGGATATGGATATAGGAATAAAATTACATCGATATCGGATACGGATATGTCATGATTTCGGATTATCCGTAAGTTTCGGATATTTTCGGTTACGGATATGGGATTGAATATAGCTCTAATAGTCAAAACTGAGCAAATGAAGGTTACAATTAACTAAAAACATTTTTTACGATTATAGCTTTATTACGATTCTCTCGATATTCAAATCGATTGTATCTGAATCTTGTGAAATGGATACGGTTACGGATATATTTTTATTTCGCATATCCGATAGCTTCAGTTATGGTTACGAAGCTCCATAACATCCCTGTTCCCCCTACAGTAAAAATGATTAAGAGTAATAGTGATGGTGATTCAATGATGATGGTGACTCGTGATTGTTTTTTTTTATTTCATTGCTATAAGAGACCTACAGGAGTGACCTCAAATCAGTTTATAATAATAATATTGAAATTCGTTTCTTAAAATAATAAACTAGAACAAAAGAGTATATAACAGTATATTTATGTAATTTCAAGTTAGAAATATCCAATTATACGCCAAATATCTCAGTTTTCGATTTGTCAAGTTTTGTCAAGAAAGTCAATAAACAGTTCAATAAATCATTAAATCAGACTGCCATTACGGGTTTTCGCCATACATTTGAATTTTCCGTTGTTACAGGAAAAACATCAAGCTGCTTAAGGAATGCGAGATACAAACCCTTGGAGGTGCCATCAAATATTTAACCGAAGCTATACAAAAGTTACCCACCGACAACAAACAATAGAGCAAATTTTATTATCACCAATCTATCTGTGAAAAGAGAACCCAAAAACTATTTAAACAAATATTATTTTTGTACGAAAAACAAGACGAACCGCATCTAATGTATGGAAAGTAGATATTATGTTATAAAGGTAGGAAGAAAACATTGAAGGTAATTTTAAGAACAGAAGTAAAGTTACAATAACTTGCCTAGTGACTTAGTTCACGACAGTAGTAAGTCGGTCTGCGAAGCTATGTATCGTGGGTTCGATTCCCGCCCAGAGCAAATATTTGTGTGATGAATACAAATGTTTTTGTTGTGTCTGGGTGTTTCTATGTATAATAAGTATGTATGTATTTACCATACATACATACTGGCTCCCATAGTACAGGCTATGCTTAGTTGCTGAGACCAGATAGTATTCTGTGAGAAGTGTCCACTAATATTTATTTATTTTATTTTAGTGAATTTTTTGGGTCTGCCTTTTGCATTAGTATAATGTACACAGTCCCCCTGGGTAAGTAGTTTGCCAGTCCCCTTTGCCAGTTATTCTACCGCCAAGCAGTAATGTGCAAACAACACTATGTTCCGGTTTTAAGGGAAATGTTTCCAAAGAAACTACAGTTCAAATAGATAAACGCAGTGATTGACTCTTGATGTTGTGATCGCTCCGTGGCACTTGACCGTTATAGGTAGGCTTGTTGTTTTACCTTCGAGTCTGGACATCTGTTAAATAAAAATGAAAACTATACAGTAGTGGCGTCATCACTCGATTCACAGATAAGTTGGTTGATATTTTAACACAAATCATGACAGTATTGAGTTTCTACGACCTCATGTAAGTTATTAAACATTAATTTTAGTTTATAGTTTTGATTTAATTAATAGAGCAACGAATTTTATATCACGAAACTGTTTTATTTTTTCAAGTGTGATTTTTATTTAGTATTTGTAGTTTGTTTTATATGTAATTAGTTTATGTACTTAAGTACCTACCTACGATACTGTGTGCAATTTTTAATATATGTATTTTGTTTTCTCTATGTCTTTATTTTTATTTTCACAAAATTTGTTTAAATTCTAGTCTAATGACTACTGTGATCACGTTTAGATTATTTGGTACGTAAATTATGGAAGGGTTAGGGTTATAGAAGGCTTGCGGTGTCTTCCGTGTACAGTACATGGAGACATTTTGTTTTGAAGGGTAATGTTGTTGTTAGCGAAATTACAGGGCAAATACAAATCGTATTTTGTCTTTGGGTGACGAAAGCAGGGCAGTGCTGGGGCGAATACTTGTTGGCTTCGTGGCTTAGTTGGAAATACAGGACACATATTTGTGTGATGAATATTTTTATGTATATTTTTGCTGTGCCTGGGTGTTTCTGAATGTATCAGAAGTTGAATTTACGATTATATAAGTATTATATGAAATATAGAGCTTTCTGTAATACAAGTTTTGCTTGGTTTGGGTTTAGTGTTTTGTGAGGAATGTCCACCTATATTTATTTATACGGTATAGTATAAACTTACTACTACTGTACATTTATACTATACAGTACCTTACTGATCTGGCAGGAACTTGCCTTGAAAGACTTAGAGGCGTATGTCCAGAAGTGGACTAGGATACAATAATGATCAGGAAAATCGTCAAATAAAACACAAGATTATTCTTATATTTTCTTCATGTCAATAATTATAAAAATAAATTGACAATAACCTAAATCTTAAGTTAAAACTAAAAGAAAAATATTCTAATATTTACAATTTTGCTAACTTATACAGTAAAATTAAATCATTTAAATAAATATAACTTTAAACTATCATAGGTGCTATCGGAAGTTCACACAAATGCTATTTAATAATTATATCTATGTCTTAGATATTATTTTATCACAAAATGTATAAAATTGTAGACAAACGGAGGAGAAATATTTTAACTTGAAAATAATAGTCCTCGCAATTTGTCCTTACATAAAAGGAAGATATTACTTAATGTATATAAATATATAAATTATTACAAAAATACGTCACACAGCGAAATGATCCTTTATCTCACAGGAAGCGGCGTAAAAAGGATTTACTAAATCTAAAGACGTTTTTACGCTACTTAAGGAACAGCTTTTGGCAGAGGTTAAATTTGCGGAAATAGCTGTAATTTACAAACTATTATCATGAAAATTTAAATACATTTAGTCGGATAAAGTTTGATAAACTTTGTAAAATTCCAATGTTTTGTTTTGTCAAATATTATGACAAATGGCGGTACATTATTTTGTGATTTCAGAAAAAATATGTTAGTGAGCGTATCGCGTTCGTTTCAGATTGATGTACGTAGTCATGTATTCTAGATTTGTTATTTTCTGAACTTTAAACTATTTCATGGTAGGTCATTAAGTTTGTATGAAGTAAAGTTGTTCCTGTTGTCAAAGTTATTATTGGCCGAACGGGCAGTCTACCGATAGCTAAAATGCCCTGAGCTTTAATATTGCTCACTGTTTATTTCCGCTTGAAATGAAAGAGATTAGCAAAGCCATAACCGTTATGGTAGGTGGCCGAAGTGCGGATTTCTCTAACGGCCGTGGTTATACCAAACATTTTGTTTAGTATTTATTGAGTAAAACTTTGTACTTATTTTAAAAGTTAAGTAAAGAACATTTATAACACGAAATAGATAACATATGTATGTGGTTTAAAATAACAGTTTGTTGTTTTTCTTTTCTTCAAATCAGTACATACCAAAGAGTTACATATACTACATACGTATAGAGTTAGATTTTCAGCACGGTTCCTTTGTGTCAATCGTAAGCAAATGATACTTTCTATGGCAACAGAGTGATGTCCCGCGGCAAAAGTATAACGCTTCCACAAGAGCGACAAGGCAAGAAAGACGCTACCCGTGCTTTCGGTGTAAAGCATTTGTGCCAGCTCTATACGTAGTAAATGTAAACTCTTTGGTAACATACCTATTATTGTTTCTTCAAAATAAGCATGCTGTATCGTCGATCGTATCCTAACATGAAGCGCGATGGCGAAGCTTAACTATCAAAAAATACTTTAACTGCAGCTATTTAGACATATGGTGGATATTATGTATTTCTATGTTTTTATCACGACTAATATGATGTATCCTACGTGTTCAATATCCGTTATAATAGATACAACACTTATTCGCGATAGCGAACAAAATGTCTTCGACTGTTCAAATTCTTTCGAAATTCTCGTAACGTTATTGACAGTTAAGTACAAAACCTATGAAAGATGGTTAAAATGATCGTCTTTATTTGATTCGTCCTTTATGCGGGACGTACGTGTTGTGATTGGCTCTGGTCTCGCGGCGGCAACCGCGCGCGGCCACTAGGATGGCTCCGAGGAGGGCCGCGATAAGGATACCACATGACGCCATAATGGCGGATAGGGCTGTTGTCTTCATGCAGGTCTGGCCATCCGGAGCCGCTGGAAACACATTCGAGTTTAATTTAGATAGCATTTTGTAAGTTTCAGTATTTTATAAAAACAATGTAATCAATTGGCAGGTGATATTATACGAGGACCAAAAAATGCAATGCCAAAAACGCCTTCCAGTCTACATAAATCTACGATGAACAGTAAAATACCATCGACGTGTAGTTTACTCTAAAGATCTCACCCTTCTTGCTGTGTTCTTAGGTTGTATTCGAACCACTAACAAAATACCACCTACCTACTTAGTTCCATGGGTGGAGGGAAGGGGAGGGGTGGAGAGCTTACTTTTCGTCTTTGATTGTCTGGGAGTGTAGTGACGTGATTGAATTCATGTAGCACTCTCAATATGTGATCTGTATAAATCTATATATCTCTGCGTCCTCCTTATCTACTTATTACTAGAATAGTGGTAAGGTTTGAGATAGACATCATCATCACATCTTTAATGAAGGACCTGAGGCCTTTAGTGATTCAACTTAAATGACAGCTGTCATGATTTTCGTCTAATACTACCGTATGGTAGAGAAATTTACATGCCGATCAACTTGCACTAACCTGTGCTAGACGCCGTCTCCGCATCTTCTTCTCCCTCTTGCAACACCCTTAATGACTGGAACAGCGATATGTTCTCGGAAAGACGCGGCGCAACGCTTGCAGCCACCTCGGGCAGACCCACGGAACGACGCCTTACACTCTTCATGTTGCGCCAGTGGCATGGCTGAGACTGAAAATTATTAAAATGTTTGTGTTAGATTTATTTTTGGGCAAGCAATATTCACAATTTTGTTAAAAAATAAGTAAAGTACAAAGTGTCCCAGAATTTAAAAAGCCAAGAGCCAGATGCGAAATTTATTTTCTCATGGGAGGTGTATTTTCGGCGTTTCATAGTAAAACAAATACTTCGCTTTACATCAACTGAGATGACAACCACATCCTGAAATCTTCCGATCACGCAACCGTTTTTGTTTTTATTTACGTGGTAGGTCTCCGTGCAGAGTCTGCCAAGGAAAGTATCACTTTTGCCCATTGTTCTACTACTAAGCACTATTGTTTTTAAGCTTTCGCGATTTGAAATGTTTATAATGTACAGGACTTAATCACGATTAGATTAGATTATCTCCACCGAACGTCATTACTACGCAAGAATAGTTCGGGAAGCCTTAGAAATTAAAAAACATCATAATTTCAACCGGGAGGATGGTTTTCGGTTATCGGCGTCGTGGAATCCAGTCATAAATAAATGTACGCATCGCAGAGTGAGTTCGGAGAAGCCTGGTGATACGGTTAGTGTTGTGTGTCGTGGTGGTAACCCTGCGATTTTTGAAGACCAAATGAGGGTAGATCTAGATCCCCTCATTTCGCAATGAGACGACCCGCAATTTCTTCAGTCTTCTCGTGACCACGGCGGTTGTAACGCTGCCGAAACGTCGAGGTATTTAAACAATGAATTAAATCGTGATTAAGTCCTGTACATTATAAACATTATACTAAGCACTAATGTTGCAAACATCAGTGCATCATTCAACAAAATAATTGTTCCGGTTTGAAGGGAAATGTTTATAGAGAACTTACAAGGCAAAAAGTAATATTTCCATAAACATTATTATCTGTATTTTCGGATAACGAGCTCAGCGTAGTGCTGTACACTGTACAGTGATTTGAACTCTTCAACTTTAAACAGCCGCGTGGTATTGCTGGGGCTTGTTGCCTACCATCAGGCGCACGTTATGCTCCTCTCAACCCTAAAGTAGTAACCAGGTATTTACCGGGCATCTTCCGTGGCACATCCTGACGTCACACTCGATGTAGAGCGCAGGGGATCCAGTGAAGCGGAAGGTCTTCATGTAAGCGTAGACTTGAGTTTCGAACACGCCAGACTCCGACCAGGAGCCGCGGAACCGAGAGATCAGCTTATCATCGACTGGGCAACTGGAAAATAGTTTATTTAGGATCTCAAAACAATTTCGAACGCTGCGTAGAGATTTACTACGATAACATGAACCGCCCCTCCAGAATTCAAAACGTTTGAAAATATTTGTGAAAGTATGTACCTACAACGCAGCACCACACATGTGTGCGTACTGCTACTGCAGACGAATAATTACAACTACAGACAAACTCTTTCGTAAGGATGTGACTACACAAATTAAAACAGTAATTTGGAGGGGCGGGCCATGTTATCGTAGTAAATCTCTAAAACAATATTAATATAATTATTCCAGAGCTTTCTGCAGGGCAAAGGCGTCCCTACCCTCCTCCCATTGTGCGTACTATCTATCTCGTTCTAAGGCTATATGTCTTTACGGTAAGAGTTAAAATTGTTTTACCATCTCCATCTAAGTCTTATCCTACTAATATTATAAATGTCAATGTATGGATGTTTGTTGCTCAATCTCGTGGTAACGTATGAACGGATTGGACTGAAATTTGGAATACAGTTAGAATAGAGTCTGGAAGAACACATAGGTTTTTATCCCAGTAAAAAACGGGAACGAGAACTACGCTGGTAAAACCTCGGGGCACTGCTAGTGTTTTATAGATGAACATTATTTTTAATTTTTTTTTGTTGGTTGGAGCAATTCGTGGTGGAGTTATGCTGGCACTGGTAGTAAAGTGATAATTTTGACATGTTTTGTTTGAGTGTTTTATAAGTTTATATAAAAAAATGTATATAAATTGTATTTATACCCATATTCGTCGATGAGTTGTATCCTCTTCGTGGCTCCGTTGTGAGCGTAGCAATCGTTCACCACGATGTCGAAACCATCTGAAAAAATAATTTAGTATATTAATCATTTAGGTACCAGCTTTGTCGGCTAGCTAGTTCTCTTAAAGTTGTAACCTAGGTCTTGTGAAGGTCAGAGTGAATAGGTTCCCTTCTAAATCTGCGTGGTTCATCTTTGGCCACGCCGTTGGAAATCACCAGGAGGTTAGTTGCAAGACACAGTCTTTAACGCGTTGAAAAAAAAAGTTAAAACGTTTGATAGATATGGCATGAAGAAAGTGGACGTGTACCGACCCCACGTCGAGTGGGATATGGGTAGGTGAATCAAAATTATAAAATTTGATTTATTTCTTTATTCATTATCATTAGCCTACCTTTAGTCCATTACTGGACATATGTCTCTCCCATGCCTCGCCACTCAGCGCTATCCTCAACCTTAAGCATCCATATACTGCGTTCTTCAGTATCAACTCTAAAACATCACTTGCTTTGTAAACCCAAATATGAATTTAATGTCTATTAGATAATCGTCGAAGATCATCGAACTTGTGCATAGAATTGGACGTAACATTCGGAATTGCGCCATATCACGCGATCCAAAGCCAAGTCCGTTACAACAGCGCCCTTAGATACGCCAGTTTAGCCTCTAATTGATATCAAAAACGTATAATAATAATCTATATTGAGCTATTACACTGACCAATAGTCATTTTGATTTTCCTATTTGATTTTGTATATATTTTGTATGTGTATTTGAATTCTGTAGCGGGAGGACTATTTGCAGTGTTTGCCTGGGGTAGTTGCCACACTTTTGCCAGTTATGCTACCGCCTAGCGATAATGTGCAATCATTACTGTGTTCCGGTTTGAATGATAATGTACTATATGTATTATACTTAGGTATATGTGCTTGCCGAGCACAATGCAGTGCTCAGTTGCTTCATTTTAATGATGATGTAAGATATCAAGAAATAATAAACTAAAAAGTAGAGCAACGACTGGCGGCCTTATCGCTGAAAGCGATCTCTTCCAGTCCACTGAGGTGTGTGTCAGTGTGTGGAAAAATTTAAAAACGGGTTGTGCAAACTAGAAGTGTTACCAGAAAAGAAAAGCGAAAATTCTCTTACCAATAAAAATATTAGTAAAATAGTTAATCTAACATGCTACATACTAATGCATAATAAATACCATACGACAAGTTATTAGCACATAATTTAATTAAGGCGTTTTTGTAAATGCCTATTTCGTTTACAAAAAAGCTACTTATTATAAGCAATTTGAAAATACAATAAAAAAATCGGTTTTCACGATATTTTATTAATTTAGGAGCTGTAAAAACCGCAAATTACATGACGACATTTTCAAAATAAAAAATAGTAGTTTCACGCTACTAGATGGCGATAGTTTTTTGAAGTACTTTCCTATCACAAAAAAAATCTTACAGTACATAAATTTCACGTGAACGGCAGACTGTACAATTTTGGCATTAAATTAATAAGAAAAAATTACTATTTTCTTTAAAACAAAAAAGCTCTCATTGTTCTCCGATCTCGCTCAGTAAGGTCCATTGATTCAATCGTTTATTAATTTGCAACAGATCGCAACGAAAGTTACTGTTAACTTTCGTTCTGTTATCGATTCGAGACGCCCTTAGAATTCGAACGGCATTGGATTTGATGGGTAACTGTTTATGAACTTTATTTGTCTAAAATCACGCAATTGAAATTGATTGGATATCTTTTGAAGAACAATACTATATTTTCAGGGGATTACGAAATTTTTGGTTGTAACAATCTCAAATCACATTCAAGAAATTCGAACCGAGTTTTCACTTCATCGTCATATTCACAGGCATCTCTGCCTCATTGCTGGATATAGGCTTCTCTAACTTTGCCGTGAGATTCAGTCCTGTTCCGATCTATTTTAAACTGGGTTCTGGACCACAAAAAGTGCTTAAAAGAAGACTTAATAGGGAATATGCATGTAGTTTAAATTGGCTTCATTTTTTTTTCGTAGAATCCTTAATGTCCCGCCATTATGCCAAAACAATTATTTTATTATTTAGTTAGTTATTAATTATAAAAAATATTATTTAAAAAGTGCAAAATAGGCGCGGGAAATTCAAGTTTGCGAAACGCATCACTATTGTTCGAAACCAAATGTGACGTCATATAACATGTTTTCTGCTTTAACGGTGTCGATATTCGTACGGAGCTAGTAGTGTTAGAGAGAAAAGTCGTGATCTCCATCGTTTAATTAGCTAGCACAACTAAAAAATCGGTACAAAGTAACTGCAACACTTGTAGTGAACAAACACAGGTCGTGGCCTGTGACGTCATGCAGGCGCGGGAAAGATGGCGGCGTTTAAACTGGTCAAATTATATCGATATTTTAAAAATCAATTTGTACATTTACAAGAGTATTTATATTTTTTATTGTGTTATAATAATGTAAAAAGTGAATTAAAAATATAAAAAAAATGCATGCATATTCCCTATTAAGAAATGTGTCAACTCAGATATCTACCCTCAATAAAGTGGGTGAATTATGATTATCAGTTATTTTAAATATTAAACTCACCATACGCGCTCCTCATGTAGATCAACAACGTTAGAGGGTCTCCCACCCTCACAGGACCCGATATCCTTGCGCCAGTCGCTCCGTACCCTGACCGGATCTCCATGTAACACTCTGGAGGCTGCAGTGTGAACACCACAGGATTCCCTGTCGCCACTCTGAAATTAGAAAAAAAACTGGTAAGGAAAGCTTTCAATGATATATCTGACTGACTTGACATGATCCTGCGTGTTTTGGGCTAGAAAGGTATAAATCGAAGGTAGAAAAATGTTTGTTTCCTGGGTTTGTTTAAGAGTGTCAGTTGTAACTCTATTATTTTATTATTTGAAAGAGTTTAAATGCCGGATCAATATAACAAAACACTGAAATAAAAAGTTATAACAGCCATTGATATAAATCAATGGATGTGCCCTGAGCACCTTGAAATTGTGAACAAATTGCGTCTCTGCGTGTAGCGTGAGTGGTTTACAACTACCAATCTACTTGAGCCCTAGATTCGCTAGGTAGCGGCAAGGTATGTTGTGGTTCTACTTATTTTGGTTGTTGACAAAGAATAGCGATAGGTATAAACGTCAGGTATTCACCGCTTCCTACAATCGGCTAAAACGGAAAGAGTGAGTTCACTCTTCCCAACGATAACATAATTCCGTGCGCCTGAAGTTTGGAAGGGCACATGCATTGATGTATATAGATGATAAGAGCATATATATACAATACTATCTCATACTTGTAAAAATCTTTTTTATCACACCTAAGGTCTGAATTCTCTCATCTCATCTGGTTATTCAGACCTTTAAAAGATTTATATTGTAATAATTCCAGTCTTTGACTTCACGAGTGGAAAAAGTGTTAAATATTTAATACTTAAATAGTCTGCATACCATAAGCGCAGAGACTACATAATAAAAACGTATATCTTGCGTTCAACCGTAAAATGTAAACACTACTTAGACGCTAAGTGAATTAAAATAAAAAGCTAAGAACAAGTAAGCTTCTCAAGTTTTTTGCGGACCGCAAATTATGAAAATCACTTGACCCAATAAACGCAGAAATGAGGTCTCGTATAATCCATCCAGAAAGCATGTTATTATCCGACGAGAATGAAAGGGAAGGTGTTTCAATCAGCCATCAACTTGGCCGTGGGAAAACAGCTTTACTTAGAAAATGTAACGGATGACGATCGGTGGCTGTTATGCTGTTTTATTAATTTTTAACCGACTTTTGAAAAGAGAAAAGGAATTTTCAATTTGTCAGAAACCTTTTCTAAACTCGGACCCAAAAACGACGGGGTTTCATAGGATTAAAGTGTCTCAGCGTGTGTGTCTGTGGCATGGTAGCTCATGAAAGAATGAAACGATTTAGATTTTATGGTGGAAAGGTGTCGTGATTTGTCGTCTGTCCAAGATGGCAGGCTCTACAAAATGGGGGATTACATATTTTTACACAACTTCTTCAATATGTAATTTTTTTTTTAAATAAAGAATGACGATACGATCAGGAGGGTTATAGGCGATTCGCCACAAAGTAAATTCGTCACAATTTGTATACTCCATACATTCAAAGTAAACTCGCCACAAGTTATAAAAAACAAATGAACAATGACACAGGTAAATAAAGTTGTTGTAAATTCGTCACAGATTTTTGTTTTATGTCATTTTTGCATAAAGTAGGGTTAGCAAGTAATATTCGCCACAATGTATTGGGTTAGGTAAGTACTCAAAATGATACAAAGATTTTAAAGTATGAGAACAAATAACTATAGTCGGGTCATTTTAATAGGTATCATTTGACAATTCATCAAAATTCGACAACGTAACCTTGTAACGGCGGGCATAAAATAATATATTTTTTGTTTTTTTAAAACTGGACATGTGTCTGATGTTAAGCAACATGCCTGACACATAACAGCACAGTGACACGCAGCTATTGGAACATGAAGAGTCCAAATCATTACCTAGCACTGCACTGCGCTCGTCACCCAGAGATCTAATGTCTATAATGTAAGAGGCTTACGATATAAATCATTCTTTTCAATATGAATATCAAATGAAAGATTTATAGACTATCAAAAAAAAACATTTCAAACCCTATATGACCGCCACCAAAAAATATCGAAGGTTTCAAACATAGAACTCTTAATTTATATCAATGGTTTCAAATTTTCAATTTAATTAAGTTGTTATACATAAATGCACTGTTGTTTGTTTCTGAAGCTCCACCAAAGGTTGATCTCAATCCACATGTTGTTCAGAGAGAAAAAATAATAGAATAGGATTCTTTCAACTTTGCGTTATACTATCAGTGCCCCGCGGTTGTACCTGCGCAGTTCCCGTCTTTTTCCCGTGATAAAAAGTGTCATACATATGTGTTATTCCATTGTATAATATGTGTTACAAATCACGTACCCGATCCGTTCAGACGTTCCAGGGTGATTGAGCAACAAACATCCAGACTTTCTCGTGGATAATATTAATAGGATATAAGTGTGTATTGGTGTAGACTTACTCGACATCCAAGAAGGGGAAGGTGACAGTCTTCCAGAAGTCATAGCCGTACTCGCAGGTCACCTTGAAGTGCTCGTCCAGCTCCTCCTCGATGAGAGGGTTGTACTGCACCGTGATCGTGTTCCACATCAGGTTTTTCTGTTGAAGTAATTAACATAACATACATAAACAACCCATAATATATACCGTCTCAGATGCCATTGCGATAGCCGTCAGACGAAATGTAGTACTCGTTGAGTGGGTACGGTGCGATTACGTTAGTAGAGTGACGAGTGCAGTGCAGTGCTTGGTAATGATTTGGACTCTTAATGTTCCAATAGCTGCGTGTCACTGTGAAGTTATGTGGCAGGCATGTCGCTTGATATCAGGTACATGTCCTGAGTCTCGTCATTATATTATTATTTTTTTTAAGTAGGGTCCTGAGTTTTTTGTGTTAGCCCAGAGTTCGGAAAGCTATACTAGTATGATGTCCCTTGAGACCAACTGACATAAGTCTACTGCAGACAGCCGCCGCTCTGACCCTACGTCGCGTCGATACATTAGCGTGTTGGTGACGCATAAGATTTTCCTCTAACAAAGAGTGAATTCAAAGAAATTTTCAGTTCAATGATATGTCTACCGAATCCGAAAAGTTTTAAGCTTTTTTTCGACAACAATTAGTTTATTTTTGACAGCCATCTTGCCTGATGCTAAGCGACGATGCGGTCTACGATACCATTACTTGTGCTTACAAAGCTTTTGCTTAAAAAGTACGTCAAGAATAAGACGATTTCCTTGTACTTGTTGGTCTCCAAGTGGTCGAAATTGAACTCCTCTGTATAAACAACAGGAAGTCTAGTTTCTTTCTACGAAAAACGTAGTTTCGAAATACATAAGCTCATGACGTTCCCACGCCGGTCTTACTTCAATTCATTGTTTGTTCCGCTTAAACGTTATAAGCCTGCTGTAATTAGAGCAGACTTAGTTTTTCATCAAATTAGTATTTTACATTTTTCAGACATCATTTCGAAATAATGTTTTTCATAGAAAGGGAGTAGACGTCCAGGTGTGCGAAATTTCATACAACTCCGTCCGCGCAATTTTTGTAAAAAGTTGTTGGTAAGCGCAACGTATTAAAATATTATAGAGATATAGATTACGTACTGTAGGATGTTTCCTGGAGTCGGCGTGCTCGCTGTTCCGGCCCAGGGTGCCGCATCTGTTCAACTGGATGTAGAACTCGTAGTAATCCCGACCTGTGCCGTTGATGTACATGCAGTCGGGATCGTACGAGTAGCCTGGAACAAACGTAAATACTCATTTGTATAAATCTTTTTAAGTTACGGCTGGTCTAGTCGAGAGAACGGTGACTGCCGATCCGGAGCCCCTGGTTCGTATATCACGGGCACCACTGTCTTTTCGATGTTGTGTGCGTAATCCCGCTGACTAAAATGACGAAGGAAAACATCGTGAGGAATGAGGCCATGTGTCATCCACCAACCCACTCTAGGGCAGCGTGGTGGATTATGACCTTGACTCTCTTCTTGCGAGAGAAGGACTCCGAATCCTTCTAACTCGTACAAATGTACGAGTTTGTCATCACCAATGATTTTAACACAGGAGGAAAACATAAGGGCATGGAAATGTCATTTACCTAATTGTGCATAGGTAAGTGGAGACCATCTGAGGTCAACTACCGTAGATCCCTCTAAAAATACTGATTAAATTATATTTTGTTACATTATATTATGACAATGGATGATATATTCGTTGATATAGTAGGTGTGGGACGGTAAGTATAGGTATAAAACCATTACAGGTGTGCTCTAGGTGTGTACGTAAGCTCTACTTAATGGTAAGTTTAAGCTAGTAAGACCTACGCCTTATTTTACAATAGCCCAAAGATCGAGGCCATCTAACGGTAACTGTTACTTAATTTAAGAAAAGGGTTATAACTAAAACATTTAAATAACTTTCATTTAAAAACCCTGACTGCAAAAAACGCACATATAAAAAAAACATTATGTGATACTATATTGTAATTACATGTCTTTTTTTCCTCTTTTTAGACATGGGTGATTTAGACGTATCTAATGATACCTTAGTTGTCAAATTCATCTAGCCGTTTGGAAGATACGTGGAATAAAGAAATTTACAAACATACAAGATACGCGCGAAAAACATAACCCTTCTTTCAGTCAGGTAAAAAGAGCCATAAGTCATAAGTGTATTTGTCGCGTTACTTTCGAAGACATTAGAAATATAAAATCTGAGCATTATATGTCATAAACCAGATTTTCAATTAACGTTACGTTAGCAATACAATCGTAAAATTCATAGGCATGAGTATTTTAGCACTATTTTAAAGAGCATTAAATTACTCATCTTTCACATTGTTAAGTAACAAGTTATTGACGAAGTGGCGCTATTTAGCACACAAAGTTGTAACGTTGCGGAAATCACACCAACAGCTTACATATACGAGCTTCTCATTAGAAAACAATTCTAAACGCACTGTTAGATATCTTATTAGCATAGGCTGCATAGGTGCTCGTATGTCTAAGGTACAGTAATATTGAAATGCAAAAACGCTTTATTCTGTGCCTTCGACAATTCGCAACCATGTATCGTGAGAACGCTGGTTCCCTCACGGATATCTTGATAATTTTCGATAAGAAATTATCAAGATGTTAGGAATGCGTGCCGCGTTAGGCATACCACTACGCGACCGAGTTCGAAATACGGAAATGCGAAGGTCAAAATGTAGAAATAATTTGTCGTTGGCTAGAAATTGTGATGCCCTGGCTACTTCCAGACGCCCCATAGTTCTCTAGCTCTAGAAAAAATATAAAAACCTAAATGGGCAAAGGTCACAGACCCTCGAGTTCGGAGTAGCTATTTCAGCACTAAACGCCCTGTCCATAGAAGATTTAAAAAGACTAATTTTTTGAGTGAAAACTTTTTGGCGTGCCATAGATAGATTTAATGTATGCTGTGAATTGAACTCTAGCGTCACGCTCGAGAATGATAAGAAGTCTCCAGGTAGACTCGAGACCATGACCATTGTAAAACCATAGCCGCGCCCTCCGGATTCACCCGCGTAGTTTCCAAAATAAGCTATCAAATTCTGAGTTATAAGTTTTCACTTCTATCGGCAGTTCCTATGACTGCAATTTTTTTTTATAATATAGAGTGACAGGACAAGCAATACGTGTCCCTGGTGGCAAGCAACAGGCTTTCTTTGCAACTCAGTTCTACGGAGTTATTCGAACATGAAGGATTCAAATCACTGCCAGCATTGTGTTGCGCTCGTCATCCGAAGATATAGGTATATAAGATAATTTATCTATTTCCACTGTAATTCACTAGAAAATATTGCCTTTGAAACCGGAACATAGTAAGTAGTGTCTGCACATTCGTGGTTGGTAGTAAGTAGAATAAGGGGTACACTTCCCCAGGCGGACTCTCCTACGAGTTCAAACGCTTCAAATATACTCTATTTTGACTTGATTTGTGCGTAGCGTATTAGTCACTACTTTAATTCCCATATTGTTTTATTTGATCCTAGCAGTTACATGCCACTCATAGGTACATTCTTACATATACCTACTCAAGTTGAAGACGAAATTTATGACTACGTGAGATAAAGTAATGTTCTCCATAACATTCCTTGCCACGACGCAAATAGGTAAATCGTGTCTTCAGTGTTTATAGCTCTTCGCCTTTCTAGTAACTGTTCAAGGATTTGTTCTGCACTATTAACGAGATACAGTCATAAAATTTTCGCCGAAATGCAACAGGAAAGCTATGGAGTAAATCAATTTGTCCTGAAACAGAGCTCTTAGAATAGGACGGTGGCTCGACTGGAATCGTGATACAAAATAACAAAGGCCTTATATAGATTGTTTTCTTTAAAAACCGATGTTGCGACCTAATGATAACGCAGCTTTCATAAACATGTAATCCACCAGCTACCCTTGGCTAACGTGGTGAATTGTGCCCTGGAGTCTCTCCTTGTGAAAGGTAGGCCTTAAATCGCAACAGTGAAAAGATAAATGGAGCTGCTTATGTGTCAATGTATATGTCAACGTAAAATTGTAAAAATAAGATATTATAAACCGGCGACGTTCACGGTCACTTTAAAGACGTGTTGCACTATGCTGTGTATTGTGTAAAAAGTATGTACCTAAGCAGAGCGTACCTACTTAAAAGATAGTTTCGTAGGAAAGTATCCTTCAAATCTAGATGAAAAATCCATTAATTAATAGGTAAATTTACTTTATCATCGTAGACATAATAAGTAGACATATATCACGGCAAAATACCCAATAGGTTCGAGTAATAAATTACAGCCATCACTAAGACCATTCACAGAGGTGTGCAATTTTGTCGGCGTTAACGGAATCTTGAGAATCGCTTGTCTCATGATTCACTGAACAATGCAGACCTTAATCTCACAATTTAATAATAATTGCAAGGGGAATCTGTTCTTAGTTTACAGTACATTTAATTTCTAGTAATTTGTGGAAAGACCGTTGACGACTATTTTTTTGAAGTGAACACATTTCACCCGACTGAAAGAAGGGTTCTGTTTTTCGTGCGTAGGTATGTTGTATGTTTGTTCATCACAATCACTTAAATGTCTTACATAATGTTTTTTATCTGTTGATTTTTTGCAGTCGAGTTTTTAAAATTATAGTTTAGTTTATTATAGGGGAAAATCGTATGGGTTTGCGTACCGAAATGCTAATGCCGCTAAAACGAACCAATATGAGCGAGGTGTAGCGTCAGAGCGGCGGTAAAACAGTGGAGAGGGGAGTGCACGTTACACGTAAAAATTAAATCTTGCGTCCCTAAAGGCTTGTTCGCATTAGTAATTTAGCCTAGTGGCAAGTAATTTAGCAACTAAACGTGTATGAACAGTGAAAATGTAGCCGAGAAGTTTAGGAAGTGATTTAGTCGAGTCAATTTTTTTTTTCTAACGGACCTATAGTAGCTGGCGGTGGGTGCCTCTACTACCTACCGGACTTTGGGGTCAGCGCGGAAGCGCAGGACCCCCCTAAACCTAACTTAAAGCCTAACATACTTACGCTAATTAGCATACACAATCCTGATACCTGAAAAAAATTCGAACTAAGCCCATTTTGTTCTATTTTCAACGGGCGAGTAGCACCCCCACCACGCGTTCGTTGCGAGCGGGCGCTCATTGGCTCGCCGACTAAACAGGTTCGAACTTGTCGAATTAGTCTAGAGAGAAAAATTACTTCAAACAATTTTCCAAATACGAAATTGTCTGTGGAATAACTTATTTTATTGAACACACAAATTTCCTCATTCACCTCTAAAATAGCCATTACGATTCGATAAGATTAGCTTATTAATTCATTTATTTTATTGCGTTGTAGGATCTTCATGTTGCGAAACGCTATTCACTTGTGAACTGTACTAAAGCACGGTGCGAACGATTTTTGAATAGTAGCGAGTATTTTAGCTACTAAATTACTCTCTACTAGAATAATTTAGTAGCCTAATGCGAACAAGCCTTTAGCGTAGTAGCAGCAGTAAATCTGTTATACCTAGTAGTATAGCAGTAGCTGTACATGAGACGTATTGTGGAATATAAGTGTTGCAAAACACTAAAATTTTATCTAAATAACTAAAATCTAAAATCAGCTATTCGGTTATTCTAATTTACCTACCTAAGTACATGTTTTCTTTTTATCTGCAGTCCCTATGATAGCCAATTTTTTCAATAGTGTCACCCTAGACAGGTTTAGAGTCATGCAGAACACAAGAAAGGTAAAACGGCTTCATCACAAAGTTCCTGTACCAAAACTTCTCACACATTTTAATTTCCTACAGTATCCCTAGCATTAAGTAAGATATCATCAGACTCACAAAACAGTATCGCTACTGTACGCATTGTGTGCAATCTTAGATCACTTGCATGAGAGTGTGCTAACAATAACAATATAATACCGCTTTACCTAACTAGCTCGTAATGCACCTAGCAACAAAATATATCTACCCGTTCACAGAGAACTGTTTCTGTATATATTAACGTTTTGTTCGTCGTACTCCGGCCTTTGTAGTAGTAGGACTCTGTGCAGACTGCAGAGTCTGCAGTGAAATACTTATGAAATAGGCAAGACGATAAAAAATTACTAATTAGTTTGTCAGTTGCATTATTTAATAATTCATTTAGTAGTGGTAGGAGACTATTACCAGAGTCCGCCTGGGGAACTACTACACTTTTGCCAGTTATTCTAAGCAATATGGGCAAATATTACTGTGTTCCGGTTTAAAGGGCAATGTTTTCAGAGAAATTACAGGGCTTAGAGATAAAACATCTTAGATTTCTGGGTGACGAGCGCAATGCAGTGCTAGGTAACGATTTAGACTTTTTATGTTCCAAAAGCTGCGTGTCACTGCTGTTATGTGGCAGGCATGTTGATTTTATTCAGCCACGTGTCCTGTTCGTCTCGTCAAAAAAAAAGTTCGTCATTAAAAATCACGTATTTTTTCTTTTGTTTCACAAGCAAAAAATTACGAATATAGTGTGCTTAGAAGTTTCGAGTGACGTCACTTTTTCGTACAAACCAGTAGCGTCACAACTCCTACTTTGGAAGTTTAAAGATCTATATACTTGTGTTTTTATTAATTTGATAAATCAAAAATACGTGAGCCTTATTTTTCCTTAATCTGCCTGTCGGAATAATTAAAATGATATATTTTTGCCCCAGTCGTCATCCCAATTACGTCTTTGCCAATTATTATACCATTATACAAAAATGTGCATTTGTTACTGATTTTCAGTTTAAAAGGTTATGTTTCCAGAGATGGTACTGAGCAAAGACCAATCAAAGAGCAATCACCCTTTATTTATAGAGTATCGAGCACAGTGCAGTGATCTAGGTTCTCAATACTTGTATAATTTGGTAATAAATATTAATTTATCCTACGTCCCTCTCTGTGGATCACCACTAGGATCTCCGTTTGTACGCACTGGTGTCCCCCTAACAGGTCGCGTGAGTAATCATCCCGGGAAATTTATGCAGTTTTAACAGAACAAGGGAGTGTGGAAATTATCCAGCTTTGAGAGGAAAACACCTAGCATGAGAAGTGAAATATAGTATATTATAATAATAACTAAATTACCTTGGGCCTTAGGCCTTGTCAACGGGTCGTTGACAAGGCCTTTTACAGCCGCCTAAGTTTGTTTAAGCTTTTGTTTTTTGCTTGTTGGTTTGTTTAAACTATAACCATATGTGTGCGTTTGTATAAGTTGTTAATTAACGAATTATCTAATTTAATTGTTTGGACTTATTCTATTGTTTTGAAATGAATCACATGGGAAATATACGAATTACGACTATATTTAAGATATTTCACAACGATGGACTACGCTGTATCTGTGCGTTCCCTGGACAATATATTTTTGTACTTAGCGACGATTTTATTTTTACAGTTGTTCACATTTTCACTAAAAATCATAAGTTTTTAATGTATAAAAATTCCTGAACACATAATATAATAGCCAATTTTAATATACTGTATTTGTTTTAATTACCCATGAATTAAATGTTCGTAGAAATCATACAAAACAAAGATCGGAACTGCCTGTAGAAGGCAATAACCAAGTGCGTAAACGTTAACAACAAAAGATTTCCTATTTATCCACTCCAATAATTTATCTTGTTCAAACCATCTGTTCAAATTAAACTCGGTTACTAAGCAGGCCTTGAGAAATAATAAAATACGTGCTCATCCATAAATAATGAGGAAATTAATTATAAAAAATACTAAATACTGAATCTATATAGAGATAAATCTAAAAATGCACATACTTAGTACATAAATCGTTGTATTTGACAAGTACATACTCGTATATATATATTACTAGTTCTGAAGTACATACGTATATAGCTATATGAAGTATCGTCTCGTCACCATTTATTTAAAAAAAAAAAAAAAAATATAGCTTGAAAAGTATGTGGTTTTGCTCGTGTAGTTTCAGCTCCCGTTATTTTTTCGACATAAAATGATAAAATCCTATGTGCTATTCCAGTGTGCGTACATATACTTAATTGTGTTCGAAATTTCAATCTTGTCCTTTCATTCGAGCAGTTTCGACGTGATTGAGCAACAATTATCGAAAATTTCACATTTATATTATAAGCAGGCTAAAAGTTTCAATTAAGTATTATCTATGGTCATATTAGAAGTAGACACATACCTGCGGAGTAAACGAGGCCGCTGAAGGATCCATTGAAACCCACTCTGATCTTCATAAAGTCGTCTTGGCACTCTGCTTCGATATCTGTGTGCAAACATATTACCTATCATTAATATCACGTCGGAATTCCAAATTTGAGACTGATCGGCAACAAACAACTTTACGATTCTAAGCGTTTCATTTTAGTACTTATTATTTATATACTAGCTGAACCCGCTACTTCGTTCGCGTAAGCAGATGTTACTGACTTATACATTAGTTGTATCGTAGGTACGTCAAAATGTTTGGATAAGTAGTCATTGCAAAACCGAGTGAATTTGTTTTTCCACACAAAAATTAATTTAATTTTATCATCTTTATTTTTCTTGTTTTAAACAAAATCAAACATACTTAGTAAGGTTTCGTAGAATCGAAGATAGACGCAAGTGTCAAGTTTGTAGGATTTTTATAGGATACATTATAAAAAGTCTGAAGCTGATGTGCATGATCTGATACCTACTATCTCTTGTTATCCGCAAGCTGTTTTCTGGCTGTTAGCCGCGACTTCGCCCGCCTAAAATTTTGAATGAAGCCTGTGTGGAATCAAAATGATAAATTTTTTGAGTTTTGATGTTACTCAAGCAAGTTGAACCCGTACATCTAAGCCAAGTCTTAGTGAAATGTTAATGTATGAATTGAATTGTAACACAGAAAAATAATCAAAGAACGAAAAATCCAAATTCGGCATCAAAATCCTTTTAGCAGCAAAAACTCATTAGTACAATTTAGAATACCAGTAACGCCACCTAGTGATGAAAGAAGAAATACATACCACAACAGAAAAACATCGATTTAAATGGCCTTTAGTGCTTTTAGATTTAAACTGGCATTAGCGCCATCTAATGAGAATATAATGTTGTTGTTCTTATTTTGATTTTGCACGCAAAGCACCTGTATTATCTACGCCAAAACGGGTGCATACATTTTTCATTTTTGGCTTTTACCTTACCATCACATCAGCATGAGCAACTTTTACAATGGGGCTAAATTCGGTATTTAAAGCAAGTTAGTTAAGGAATTAGTTAACTTTTGTATTCCATATAAACTTTGTATTTTCCCGGGACAATAAGTAGCCTGTGAGTTATTTCGAACTATAAACTATCCGCTTTGCAAACCACTCAATCCAAGTTCCTTACGAAAATATATACTTACTTATATTAATGTGGAGTTAAATGAAAATATAGACTTCTTAGGTATTGTGAAATTTAGTTAGTCTTTCCGACGTCACAGTAACCTATAAGTAACCGATTTGCTATTTCTGAGTAGGTACAAACTACGTGTGTTTCGAATTCCTTCCAAATATGTTCAGCCGTTTCAACGTTGTCCTGTAATTATTATGAATGTCAATGTTTGGATGTTTGTCATTGTAATCATGGCGGAACGTATCAACTGATCGGGTTGAAATTTGAAATTTTAGATTAAACAATTAGATTATAGTCTGGAAGAACACATAGGCTAAACATTGCCTATGTATTACTTAAGCTAAGCCAAGAATGTGTTTCAAATTTTAACTCGATACATTCAGCCGTTCCAATGTAATTGTGCAGCAAAATTTAAATATTGACATATTTATATAATAGTATGAAAGGATAGGATTATACAAAATTTTAGAAAAATAAAACCTGTCAAATGCCACTGGGACTCGCGCGCGAAGGGTTCCGAACCATTAGCAAATAAACGGCTTTTATTGTAGCCCCTTTAATAATTTATTTTACTCAATTACATTTAAAGAGGACATAAAACTAAATATTATGTGAATAATTAAAGCGTCTACCTGTGTCAGGTACGTTATTAGTATCGAGCAAGAAACGGTAAAAAAATCAAGTTTGTTGTATGGAAATAAGCCCCTCTTCTCTTTTTTGGTCTAGTAAGTTACAGCTGACCTAGTCGGGAGAACGCCGACTGTCGATCCGGAGACCCAGGGTTCAAAACCACCCGCACCACTATCTTTTCAGAGTCATGTTCGTAATGCCGGTAATTAAAAGGTAAAGGAAAACATCGTGAGGAAACTGAAATGTACCTAGAATCTAAGTTCTAAGTCAAGTGTCATCCATCAACCGACACTGGGCCAGCGTGGTGGATTATAGCCTTGACTCTCTCCTTGCGAGAGAAGGTCCCGACGCCCAGCAGTGGGAACATTTAATGGGTTGTTTATGCTGCTTCTTATTGTGCTAATATGTTTTCACCTAAAGAACAAAAATCTACTTCAATTATTAATACTTGGTAATTTAATTCTGTCATTCGACTAAATTTTATAAGATGCTATGACTACGTCGTACAGATACATCTAAGCTGATTTTAGTTTTTTGTTGATATTTGAAAAACTACCTCCCTGTTTTCGATGTATGAGATCACCTCTGAAGTATTTTCTACCAAACAAAAAAGGAATTATCAAAATCAATTCACAATCAGCGGAGTTATCGCATAAAATAAAACCAAATAAAAAACATGCAACCCTCCTTGATTTGATCCCATGATTGAGAACATCCTCCTTATAACCGAATGATGTTTTTTTCTCCACACAAAAATATATTTTTGACAATTATTTTTTCATTCAAGACGACGCGACGCGATCACGTGGGCACGTTCTAGGTAATTTTGTGGATTGTCTGTGATACACAGAATACTTAGAAGTTAGTATGTACCGAACGCGCCGCGCGTGTCGTTATTATTTAATGTTTGTGTAATTTCCGAACCACCAGACCGATAATGTTCAAATTTTGACGGCACAATATAAAAAATGTGTTCTTTCTAACAAAAAAAGTAAATAATGAAATTAAACAACGCAAACATGAGTTACAACCAAATACACATTCTGACTTTCACCCCCTCCCGCAAGAAAACCAATCAGAATTTGGGGATCAAAAGTAGCCTACAGCAATCTCCTTAGTATAAACTAAAGGCATGCCAAGTTTCAGCTGATTTGATTCAGTAGTTTCGGCGTGATGCGTGATCTCTATACAGAAAGACAGACAGACAGACAGACAGACAGACAGACAGACAGACATGAAAGAAAAAAAATGCAGTTTCGCCATCAGTATCAACTAAGGAGTGCTCCAAAAAAAAAATTTTCTATATATCTTCAATGTACAGAATTCGACCCGTTACAGTTTTATTATAAGTATAGATTTAGACTACAGGCCCGTGAACAAAAATCTATGGGTCATATGAACAACCAGGAGATCTGTGTAGGATGATAGTAGGAAATAAAATAATAAGATTCAGCACTTTGCCGGCTTGTTTGCCGGCTTATTTGTAAGCTGTCCAACTGAGTGCAAGTTGAAAACCCTTTTTCAACTCTTCGCTTCTTCTTCAACTCCCAATCTTTTTCCTTATCGCGTGGTTTTTGTGCGGCATTACGGAATAATTGATTAGAAGATGTATTGAAACTGTATAGAACCAATTCCGTACATAATCAAATAACCAAAGTTACCCAGAAAATCGTTGGGAAATCATGGTTTTTTTCAACAAAACTAATAATAAAAAAAATTACAACTTTTATAGTTTTATTAGCTTTTCTAAGACGGAGCAAACACAAAATAATACTGTTGGTGACAATAAAATACCATAATAATCTTACTGCCGGTGCCGCTTACAGCGCTTATAACTTTGCTATACTTGTTAATCTCTGTTTCCTGTCTCTGAACGCTATGAATGGTTCTATAAAAACTAATAAAAATGCAAACAAAGGGTTTTGTAACGGCGCCACGCGTATGGATGGTATCTCAATTTAAAAGTTTCAACATTAGGTACCTTTGCCTACTGGTCTTACCTATGAACGTATGTATATTGTTTAAAAAAAAATACAAGTATTATTTAGATTTGTATTTACACAAACTCTCTACTAAATGCAGTAAATAAAATTGACTAACGTAGTACAGTGTTATGCAATGATTTGGACTCTTCATGTTCCAATAGCTACGTATCTATTGGAACATGAAGAGGATACGACTATATTCTATTAAAATAAGAACTTCGTGCTTCAGATATGTAGACCCAGAAACATAACTAGGAATTAAACCAAGAAATCAAATTTGATTCCATAAAGTATTTTTATAAACTGGTACTTTCCCAGTGGTCGAAATTTGACCATATTTTTTTATCGTGTTTATCAGCATAATTAAAAAAATAGTATTCTGCATACTGACATTGCAGGCGGTAGGGCCCGCTCTCCCATATGAGTGGGTTATTCTACAGAAACCGCAGTTGCACTCGATAGTACTCGCTCTCCCGTATGAGTGGATTAATCTAGAGGTATCATCGACGTTTTAACATCATTGACAGGTATTATGGTTTGATAGTGACATTGCACTCGGCAGTACTCGCTCTTCCATACGAGTATGTTCTTTTACAGGTATTATGGTTTGATATACATAAGGCTTACGGTTTGACGTTACGGCCGGTCTAGTCAGGAGAACAGCGCCTGCCGATCCGGAAGCCCCTGATTCAAATCCCACACTCACCACTGTCTTTTCGAAGTGTTGTTCGTAATGCCGCAAACTTAAATGGTGAAGGAAAACATCGAAACCGACATGTACCTAGAATCTTTTGAGGGCATGTGTCATCCACCAAGTCGCACTGGGCCAGTGTAGTGGACTATGGCCTGACTCTTTGCGAGAGAAGGTCCCGAGTCCCATCAGTGGGAACATTTGAGTGAGTGTAGAACAGTGGAGTGTTTATGTATGGATTGATACTGACACTGCACTCGGCTGCCGTTGGTGCGGTGGCGGCGGTACTCGCGCTCCCACGCCGGCGGTTCGCGCCACGCGCCGTCGGGCGGCGGCGAGCGCGCGCGGATGCTCACCGGGATGTAGCTGTTCTTGTCCGACAGGAATACCACCTGAATAGAAACCAAATTCAATTAGTTACAGATTTAGACATATTTATTTCTTAAATTAGCCACTTTTCCACAGACTCCGTGACAAAAAAAAGAATCCACATGACAAAGGACACGGATTTTTTTTAAAATAACAATAAAATAAAATGAATTATTTTTATTTATTTTATGTGAAAACTTCTTTTGGCGCGTCACAGACGGATTTTTCGTGGGCTGTGAATTTAATTCTAGCGTCACGCTCGGGAATGATAAGAAATCTTCGGGTAAGCTCGGGACCATAGCCATTAGACATCGAGGAATGCGTCAGCATTTTCCATTGGCTGACGCATTTCTAGATGGCCATGCTCATGGCCACGCCCTCCGGTTTCACCCGCGTAGTTTCCAAAGTGAGCTATCAAATTCTGAGTTATAAGTTTTCACTTCTATTGGCAGTTCCTATGACTGCCTATATATTTTCTTCTTAAATTAGCCACTTTTTACAAATTGGTAGTCCCTTTGTCATTTGGGTTCTTTTTTTTTTTAAAGAAAACGTCTTATGGAGCACCACATACAGCTACAGCCTCTATGACTGCCAATTTTTTTTAAAATTGTCATCTCTACAGACTCCGGAGTTCGTGACCTATGTAAATCTTTTTATTAACATATCTTCTTGGGTTTGGTAGAAGAATAGGAAATACAGTTTCAGCTCTCCCAGACAAGATATGTTGAGAAATCTACGTTTTCCATCACCTTTAAAAATTAGCTTGTTTGTTGATAAACAGGATTCCAAAAAATCGGATTTTTATGATAAAAATCAAAACTCCGATTTTTTTAATGTATTCGATTTACATCGGATATTTAGAACCAGGCTAAGAAAAAGAAACTAACTTGATTAGTTAATTGGATTAAGCACTTAAAATTGTGAAAGGAATTGTTAAAATAATATAAGTCATTAAGTAGTAGTAAGAGTCAAATTACCACATGTTTAATTAAAATTAAAAAAGTTACAAAACAATTAGTGTTTACTTGATTTAAAACCCCTCTTTAAATGAGGTTGCCATTTTAGGAAACAATCTAAATAATGCTGAATTGCAGGTCTTCGCCACGTGTTGCCAGGGTAAACTTAATCTTTGAATTAATCTTAATCAGGGACAGTCTTTAAATTTTTTAGTTCATTGGACAGGAAAAACTCAATTCATATATTTCAAGATAAAAAACAATTGATATATATCCGCTGAAATATATCGGCGAACCCTATTGATAAATCTATGGATTTACATCATTAGATCAATAATAATCGTTCACATATATGTGACCAAAAGATGATAGTAAGTTTTTTAGGTAACAATTTTTTTAGATAGCAATTTAATTTAATTATGAATTTCGGGCATTTTATACAAAGCCACTTTTTTGTTTTAAAAATATAGAGGCTACTGCCTCTACGCTACGTCTTCATTTCATTATTTAATATTACACAAAACGAACTGTTTTAGTAGTACGTGCTGTTATAGTGACAACAAATTACTTATGTATATAGTAAGTACCTAGAAATAAACATCACTCAGACACATCACCTGTGAAAATTTCAACAGTCTTCCAACGAAACCAAAAGATTTGTCATTTACGTAATTGTAAAGTGTGTTTGTAGAAAAATCACAATAATTTCAACACTTCCATCACAATCCCGTATGGTCTAGTGGCTAGGATACCTGGCTTTCACCCAGGAGGCTCGGGTTCGATTCCCGGTACGGGAAAATCTTTTTGCACTTGGTTTTTTTTTCTCTAAGTAAATACACACAGTTTTCACATTTTAGTAGCATATTTAAACTACATTTTTGAAATATGCACCAAAGCAACAATTACATTTTGGTACAGTTTGTAAAACTAAATTAGTAGGCAAGGCACCGTTGTATTGTTAATTTTAAAACAATGCATAATACCTATGCAGTGGCATAATAAATCAATAATAATTGAAATAAAATTAGTAACTGTGTGTTAAATGTTTTAAACATTTGAAATATTTTTGTAAGCGATTATCAGCCTGTCATATCATAGCTTGGCTAATTTATTTAATTTTTTTCTCTACAAAATTTATGTTCAGACTGTTAATTATCTTTGGATCAATAATGTAGGTACATATATGCTTTATTTGAATTACAATGGTTGGTAGGTATATAATGTAGCGTCTTGCCGAAAATAAGAGCAATAAACCGCATAAAATTTATACATGCTGTAACTAATTCGGAGATGGTATATACCTATCAAATTATAGCTATTTGCATAATTTAAGCTATAAATAAACTAGAGTTTTAGTTACATAAAACAAAACGCCTTCTTCAACCGGCTTCTAAAACTTCAAAACTTGATTTTCCCAGCTGCGTAAATTCGCCAAAAATAAGGCGCTAACTGTTTTAACCCAAGCACAACCACCTGATTCAAACAATGACCGTGCTTTGGGTGTCTAATCATAATTATACACGGTATTCTACAAAGCCATTGTTAAATTAACCTGCGTGAAATTCGTGCTCAAATAATTTAACCAATTATGACATCGGGATAATGTAAAGCATTGTTTGTATAAGAAATGCGCAGAAAGGGTGATCTATTCCGAAAGAGACGCGGTCACAAAACTCTGCATATTATTTAATCTGCAAAGAATATAAAACATCTTGCACGCCTCTAGAAGAAGAGGCCAGTGTGTATGGGTCAACTTTTAAAATGTTTTGTATCACCTTATCTTACCAAAAACAACAATAAAGATTTTTGTATTTGTACTTATAATGTATTTTTTATTCTCATTTGAGATATACTCGCAAGCTATTCTTTATTGCAGAGCCACGGGGTTTTACCCGCGCTGTTCCCGCTTCCGTTGTTTCTCCGGTAAAAAGTAGACTATGTTTTCTTCCAGACTGTAATCTGTGTTCTAAATTTCAACAAGACACGGTCAGACGTTACAACGTGATTCAACAACAAACATCGGAACATCAAATATTTATCCCCGAATATTGTAATATTTATAACGAACCAAAAAAAAAAATTGTAGGATGTTCCAAAAAATTATGATTTAAAAATACGTTATGTAGTTAATTTTGAAGGGGGTCACAATATAAATAATACAATTTATCGGGTTATCGGGTATATTCGACTTGTCAATTGGTGCACTTATTATAAGTACAACAAACGAAAATAAAAGCACCATTAGTTGTCAGTAAATCATAAAATACACCGTATCTACGCAAAAACTAGCTTTTATTTTGTAATTTTTAGAAGGTTTTTCAAATTAACGTATACGGTTTTGGAGAGGCGTCTCCTCTGTGAAGGGACCTGTAGCGAGCAATAGCCAATAGGCTAGAAAAGATGTTTGTTAGGCGATAGAGCCCTTGTTCTGTACAGCCCTGTACCGAGGCTTGATATCCCGCTGCCGGAGATTGCCCAACTGATAGCCCTGAGATAAGGCAGGTCTAACCACCTCCGTCCGGCACACGCGACTTTTGACTACCTTCAACGCTTATGAGTTTTACAACCTCCGCCAATTATGTAAAATTTGCCGCGAGTTAGCATCGACAGGCGCTACTTGTCTTTAACTATATGTAACCAAATAATCTTTTAAAAAATTCAGAGTGACCCTGGAATGTGTTCTATTATATTGTTTAACGCATTAAAAACATGTCAATTTTTTTAGAACACTTTATCTTCTGCAATGAATTATCATTTTATTGTTTCTTTCAATTTCGCACCAAGTATCTGATCCATTATGAGACCTGTCTCATAAAATGTCATAATGTGCCTATTGTTACGATAAATTTTATTTGCAATGATAGCACTTCTTTGAGAGTCATGATAATTTGTGCTTTACTAGATATTCTGATTAGAGTCTACTTAGATACTGCACTAATTTCCCAGTTTTCCTAATGAGAGTCCGTTCATATACCAGTCTGACGCTAAATAGTGCCGTGCAACTAATACAGTGAATACAGTGTAGGTACTAGTTTGGAAAAAAAGTTTCATGGGAAGTAAATTGGGATTGAAACTTGATGATTTTACTTGATTTTTGCACTGAGTCGAGCACATCACATGTTAATTACCTGTGAATTAATTTAAAAAAATACTTGAACATTTACCGATGAGACCAAGCCGTGATAGGCAGTAGTTTGAAGTCCTGTAGTTCAAAATAGGTACCCATGGCACTTTGCTACTATGGTCGCACAAAATTGTCCGATCATAATAGACCAATTACCGGTGTACTCTTTTTCCTGAATAAAAGGTTATTCTTGATTTATTCTGCTTCTGCTTTATCTCGGCATTGTAGTAATTAGAATGATTTTAGGGTTTCCAGTGTTAAAATTGCCATTACGGAAATCAAGCGATTTGTGTTTTTCTCTTCGTTGTAAACGACAAGAGAAAATGAACGCGTTTGTTTTCCAGGCGGCAAAGGATAAGATCATAAAGTTATTCTGATCGTTTCCCAAAAATAGTCGTTAGAAGAGACAAAGAAAGCCCACATCCCTTCGGATACAGAGTTTAAAAGCAGTTTAGCGCTAGGAACGAAGAGGTTTGACTCTACGTTTGTGAAAGAACATCTAGTCTGTGGACCTGAGTTTTTCCCCGAGTAAATCGAAAATCGGTTTTTCTAGCAGACCGCATTTAGCGCGGTCAAGTGTAAACCTATAAAAGTTTAAAAAAAAAGCAATGATTTGGACTTTTCAGGTGTTGGGCACCATCAGTTCTATGTCATGCTCGTTCCGTCACTGTATATACAAAAAAGAAAGGCCAACAGAAGTGGTAACATAATATACATACGTATACACCGAGCTGTAGTTAACGTTGTATCAAATTCAATTGTTTTTCCCATCTCAGAAAATGCCCCGTACACCTTAAGTAGTTTTCACTTCCAAAATAAAGATATATTATTAACAATAGCGTTATATATTATATCTACGAGTTATCAATGATTAAGCAATATTAATTGTTTATTTACGTTAACACGTCCACGTCTTTCCTGAACCAATGTCGTTATCACCAGCAGATTGACCTAAAACCCTAAAGTGAAACAGTTAGCGAGACCTAGCCACCAGAGCAATCTAGATTGAATCTATTATCTCGCGTACAAAAACCAAAACAAACTATCGATTGGCCGGATGGTCGCCGGTAATGCACCATTTCACAGTCACGACCCCCAGAGTTTTGTACAAAAAGTCATAAATGGTTGGAAGTATGTCAGGACGGGTCGCACGCTGCCGCCAGCGCCGCCGCCGAAATTCGGGCCAGTAGATTACCGGCTCTCATTGTCGCCACAACACTTGTACAAATTGATTTCGGTGAAATAAGATAACCAAATAAAATAACCCATTACTCGGGTAATTTATTTGGTAGCTCAGTCGAATGTATTTGGTTAGATGGTAACGCGATCGATATGTAACCAAACGGTTAGTCATGATTTCCGTGAATGTAAATCAAATAATCTTTTCTTGCTGTTTACGTACTATTGTATATATATAATTATTTAAAGAATAAAAAATACTTATTTTCTTAAAATACATACGTTTATGTGTAGAAAATTATTTTATTTAATCATCCAGGTAACCTAACAACTTTGATTTATATAAGTATTGTAAGTGTTTAAGTTTCTTAAAGGTTTGTTTAAGTGTAAGTTTGTTTAGTAGTTTTGATAGATTTATACCTACAAATAAGATAAAAAGTTTACATCCTACTATGTAATGGAATCCCTTAGATATAACATAATGACATCTCTAAAGACAGATATTTGTTAAATAATATTCATCAAATACGTGTAGTTCTACACTCACGAAAAACAATCCCTTTTCAATTAAAATGAAAGTCCGGTATTAATGTAACAACATCGCCTTTAATCAAATTGTTTCAATGCGCTCCAAAAATGAGGTAGAATAATTCTATTTCAAGTCTATTTTGGGTGATAAACAAGTGAGGGTAAACTCAATATAAATCCGTCCTAAGATTTTGTCTAATCACTCCAATGTCAATCTTGTTATTAGATGTAACGAAAATCCCGTTGCGATAAAGATCTAGATAAAATCTAAACTTATATAAATTGCGGATAAAAACTCCGCTTGAGACCTAAAACAAAACACTTAAGCCATAAACCGTTTATAGGGCACAGCAACGTGAAAAGTTCATGGTTTGAGTGCAATGTGAACCACAGAACAGCTACTTCATCACACGGCGACGTGACGACCCGGTCAGATGGCTATCTGCCGATATAAGCCACTCGTTGTTACACCTTGTTGCCTCGGCAGTGAACTTGACTAAGAGTGAGGTCACAGCGAGGCGGCGACGCAGCGCGAAAACGACGCCGTACCGCAATACGATACGTTACTATAATTGGGGTGACGACCGGGTCAAAAATGTATCTACTATTTTTATTATTCCGTCTAGAAAATAATGCAAAAAGATGGGACACGTATTTTTTTAAATGAAATTATTAGGTAAACATCGACAAAGATCAACAAACTTCCGCGGTGGGGGATTCTGACGTCACGTCATCGTAAAAAAACGTGCAATGAAGTGACGTCTCTGGAAATTTCTAAGCACTGTATCTTCGTCATTTTTTATAATACAAATTAAAAAATAGTAATATTTATTTTTTATAATCTAGCTAACTGACTAATTACTTTTTAGTTATCATGATTATTGAAATAAACGTCCTTAGCTCCGTTGAGCAGTTTTATAAGGGGTAAATCTTATCTCTATATCTAGGTATAATATAATATTATTAATTTAGAGGGATGGCGTAGCGGAGACGGTACAGAGAAGCAGGATGTGCACGTTAGACACTTTTTTGGATGGATGAAATCTTATAAGTTCGCTTCATCGATATGCATAACAACAGTATATCTATAGTTATGCAGGTTGCGTATTGTATCCTAAATTGAGCTTTATTTCCTTGTAATTCGAATGGAATAAAAATCTGCCCGTGCAATGTCCGCGGCCGGCGCCACATAGATAATTAGAGACATAGATGTAGCCTACGCCAGAGACTTATCGCTGCGACGTCGCTCCGTACTGTGGCATGACCCTAACGCTTTTCTCACGCTATTCTGTTAAATTAATTCCGTAATCGAGATAACGTGTGTCTATCGACGCAGAATTGAGGTTTATACTTTTAACAGAATACTCCTGTTACAGGGCATTTTCACACGAGGAGCTCGGGAAAAAAACAATTCTCTTGAACAAGAAAGAAGTATTACGAGGGGTGATCCAAAAGTAATGATAATCAGTTATTTCTAGTGCACACAAAAATACAAAAAAATTACAGTCACTTGCTCAATTACCCACTAGTTCAGGAAAAAAATATCATATAAATAGGCCACGATTCCCGGGTGCTACATTCATTTGAATACGGACTGTCAAGGAGTGAACATCAAAATGGAAAAACACGAAATCAGAGCTGTCATTAAATACCTCTGCTTGAAAAAAATGTCTACCAAAGACATACACAGCGACTTGGTGGAAACATTAGGGGACTGTTCTCCTCCATATTCCACAGTTGCACGCTGGGCTAAGGAGTTTAAGCTGGGAAGAACATCGACGGAAGACGAACACCGCGAAGGGCGCCCATCGACGTCCCTCACTGGAGAAAATGTGAAAAAGTTGAAGAAGTTGTATTGGAAGATCGAAGAGTGACTATCAGGCATGTAGCTGAGGTCACAGGGATCTCATATGGCAGCATTCAAAGAATCCTTGTGAACGAATTGCATATGAGAAAGGTCTCCGCGCGTTGGGTACCGAAAATGTTAAACGACGAGCAAAAGAAGAAACGAGTCGACATGTCAAGAGCAAATCTCGAAAAGTTCCAGGCAGACAAGGATAATTTTTTATCACGTTTTGTGACCATGGACGAAACCTGGATCCACCATTTTGATCCTGAAACAAAACAACAATCGATGACATGGAAACGATCCGATGAACCGACGCCGAAGAAATTCAAAGTGTCAAGCTCAGCAGGGAAGGTTATGGCGTCTGTTTTTGGGACGCTGAAGGAATAATCATGGTGACTACTTGGAAAAGGGGCCACTATTACAGGCTCCTACTATGCAGAAGAAATAAGAAGATTGCGGGAGGCTATTAAGGAGAAAAGGCGAGGCAAACTGCGGGCTGGAGTGCTGTTCCATCAAGACAACGCACCGGTTCACAAAGCTGCAATTGCCATGGCTGCCATTCAGGAAGCGGGCTTTGAGCTGGTGGAACACCCCCCCTATTCACCAGATCTAGCCCCCAGTGACTTCTATCCTTTCCACGACTCAAGGAACACCTCCGGGGCAAGAAATTTGACGATGATAGCGACGTGATGGCCGCGGTTGAGGACTTTTTTGAGAGTCAAGATAAAGATTTTTTTTCTAAGGGAATTTTAAGTTTAGAAAAGAGATGGACTAAATGTATAGACTTGCTAGGAGACTATGTTGAGAAATAAATTTAGTTTTTGATTTTATTCATTGTGTTTATTATTGATTATCATTACTTTTGGATCACCCCTCGTATATTGTTAGTATATTTATGAGCGTTAAGTATAGACGTCTAACTAAAAAAGAAATAAAGAAATGTGTTAGCTGGAGTCTATTATTAGACTATACGCATCTGACTATCAGATACACTCCCCGATACTTCGAAATTATAGCACCCCGCTCTTTACGTCGCAGGTTAAAATGCCAAATCCTCAAATTGACAAATTTTATAATGACATTTCGTTTTTTCTATCGGACTGCTAGTAGCTCTAAAAAGTGACATCGTTTCATTTTTGATGTTCCAAAGACACGAACAAAGAGGTTTGACTCTACTTTTGTAAAAAGAACGTCTAGGCTATGGAATGCGTTGCCTGACTAGGTTTTCCCGATGGTTACAATCTTAGTGACTTCAAATCGAGAGTAACTTTGTTTCGTCTAGGTAAACAAATACGCTTCAACGTAGACGGCATCGTTTAACGTCAGGTGAAATTGCGGTTAAGTGTTAAACTATAAAAGTTAAAAAATAAACTAAATGGTGCAATTTGTTTTATTTTTAAGTTATTTTAATTATTTAGGTGAGCAACAAAACATTGCAATGAGTACCAACACTCACTTCAATGGCACAATTCTGCCGTGAGGCGCCCCGACCCAACAAAAGACATCAACGTTCGCTAAACAGACTCCTCGCTCGTTTAACGCTTCGTTAAACGAGGTCTAGTTATTTAATTTACGTTCATTCAAGAACATTTGATTAAAAATCGAACAAAATTTTGATTAAAACTCTTCAATGGCAAAAGAAAAAAGTACACTCGAGTACAACTTTTCCGAGAAAAACGAGATTTTTGTGTTAGAAAAAATAATTTGGTCGATTCAAAGTGGGCGCAAACGATGTTTTTCGTATCAGTAGGGCGAGTCAAGGTTTATTTGTCACATTGTAGAGCAAATGTCGTTTTTTTAGTCATAATGTTTTAAGTTTATAAGGGCAATTCCTTTCGTAAAGTGTATCTGAAAAGACATGACGTAGAGAAAAAGATTTGCTATAAAAATTTAAAGGAAGCTTTTCATAAATTTGTGATAATAGAGCAAAAATAATTAGAGCTTGTTAGATTGATTTGACTCTAAGAATGAGTAGAATGGTAGGTATGTCTTTCGTTTTTATTTCTAAACGGGCAGTGCATTTATTAACAAAACTAAATTACACGAATGATTAAACTACATTTTTAAGGAGCCTATGGTAGTTGAGTGTCTACCGTGCTTTTGGCTGACGCAAAAAACACAAGACCCTGCTAACCTACCTTACCATACTTAATTTACTTAATTAGCACTACATCTCGTATAGCACCAGCGCAAGGACATCTCGCTAAACAACACTACCCACCAGAATAGGTGGTTTAGACTACTATTTTAACTTAAGACATCCGCAGGTCTACCGGCGTCTCATCGGCAAAAGCCGAAAGCAGAAAGTTGGAGATGAAGACCTGCCGGATTATCCATAAATAAGTCTAAAGAGTACCACCATGCTGGTGGCATTACCACGGTAAATGGCGATACTTTGAGAAAATTAAACGCCAACTTTTTGGCGCTAGACATTGCCATTCACAATCGTGAGGTTCAAATTCTATCTGCATCTCTGAGTATTTTTCCAGTGCAAAAGTATAGGTTTGTCATAACTGGTTTTAACGGTGTCGGAAAACATCGTGAAGAAATCGGCATGATGCAAGAGTTTTTCGAAGTGATGCGTCATTGGCTACCCCGCACTGGATTAGCGTGGTGGATTATGATGTATATTCTATCCTTGCATTAGAAGGTGATGAGCCCCCGCAGTAGAACTAGTTCGTATGGAGCTTACGTTATGATTATTTTGGTCAAGTGTCGTATCGACCAAAATCTCGGAAATGAGAAAATGAGGCGATTAAAATTTTTCTTTGTGTTATTACAACATGTGTACTTTAACATGATAAACCTTTGGGATAGAATCTAAACGGTAAACGTAAACAAGGAAGCGATTGTTTTAACAGATTCTGTAAATATTTTACAAATTATAGGATTGTATTCAATAAGTCATAGATATGTAATTATAGGAATAAATGATTAGAGAGTAATAATTGTATAACTTCTATAATATTTGTTCGCCAATATAGCATGTCAACCATACGAGGCACGTCATTAATACAGGTGACAAACATAACATGAATCAAACTGAACAGAGACATTACTGGTACACAAAATTTAAGTGTCTTTGGAATACGAAACTACACTAACGATATGTAGTTTTCAATATGATTGATTTTCTTCTTTATATAATTAGTCCTTCCTAATTTTAGAAATCGTGTTTTCTATCTTTGGTCGTCTAAACAAATAGACTACGTTGTTCTGAGCCTAGCACATGCCCTCCATGCCTAGTAGAGTAAAACCTTACGGCCAATAAGTACGACATCATTGCACAAGCTCCTCCGTTCTGGACCCCCATTGAGAGCTCCGATAGCTGCGTAGTCGGTGGTTGGGTAACCGCGTGCGTACCCGCCACCTTGCTCGACGTTTTCACGCGTGAAAACATTATTTTGCAACTTACTATGAATATTTTATCGAGTTCATTAGACCTTGTAACGTTTATTCTATCCTGTGAATAGGCACCATGTTCGCAGAAACTGTAGCAGCTTACTTTATTTTCTCTCAGTTAGGATTATCCCTTCCTTCCACTCGACACCACCAAAACGACACCATCCTTGGTGTCGTATGGAATCTCTAGTCCATACGACACCACCCTAGTGATGTGCTGTTCCGCCATTAGTTTTTATGTATTTTATGTCGTCAGTATTAGTATCCATGTCCATTGTGAAAAATTAAAATATTCGGACGGAAAGACAATAATATGCAAATTGCAATGAACAATGTCAAGATGACCATTTGAGTGAGATAAATATAAACTTTATCAAATGACATACCTCATTAATGAAACTGCTTGAACTTAATTGGAGTTTTCATATCAACAACTTTGGATGTAGGTAACCTCACTATTAGTCGGTGGTGTCGTATGGACTAGCGATTCCATACGACACCACCGATGGTGTCGTTTTGGTGGTGTCGAGTGGAAGGAAGGGGATTATCTAACACGGAGAGAGCCAAAGCTAATAATCCACCACGCTAGCTCAGTGTGAGTCACAGGATGACATGAAGATACAACTCCTTTCAAGGAACACGCCGGTCTCCTTGATCTTTACAACTTTAACATCAGTATTGATGACGACCTTGCATAATACAGGCAAGATTCGAATTAAATCTTTCACGATTTTAAAATGCTTAAATGTGTATGTCACCGTAAAATTAAATAGCCCAATTAATATAAACTATGATACATTTAACTAGCTTTCAACACACGAAAGCCTTAAGTAAAAATTTGGAACACAACAGTAAGAGTAAATCCATACTGATTCACGACTATCTATGCTTATTCATCGCTGAGACAAAATAATGACTTATAATCAGATTTGATTGAAGAGGAAAATGTTAATGCATTTCATCTAAGTAATACTAATCTGCACCAATGACACAAATTCTACAAAAACGGTAAAGAATCCACACTTTCACACTTTCGATTTAAAATCGAAATCACATTTGCAGCCAAAATAATCTCATTGTATCGCAAATCAGGCGTAAAACCAATATCACACCACCGCATTCTGGAACGAAAGCAAGACTTTTTTTACATGGAGTATGACGAACGGTTTGTCCACTCTCCAACAGCTAATGGGCCTGAAGTGCCCATTATTGGCTTTCACCTAATTCCCTATAAATTGTGCAGTAATTCGGCCGATTGAATGGCTCTTTAGTCACAGACTTGATAAGAGTAAACATATCCACGAAATTTGCAGAGTGCTTAGAAAGTTGTAGATTTTTTTTTTTGGTTTGTTGCAGTCTGCAATCTAGCGTGACCTGTGTAGAAACCAATTTAATGGTGACACGCCATAAGTGTATCACAATCTTTTTTTTTTCATTTTGCGTTGTATCGATAAATTACAATAATACTTGTTCTTAATCTATTATTATTGCTAAAAATAATTATCTTTGAAACACAGAACAGCACACAATTGTAGCGTGTATCGCGTGTTACTATTAATATTTTATTAAAGAATTACTACAGAAATTGAGATTCAAAGACCCTTGTTACCTTCATCAAATTATTTTATTTTACTTAGTAATAAGCTTCAAAAGATTGAATTTGCTTATATCCGAACGTTTTTCATAGTAATTTATATTTGTAGCTGTATTTCCAAGCGTTAACGTTAAAAACAATTAACAACTACTTCATCTTTAGGTGTTTGTTAAACAGATTAATTACTGTACGTAATGTAGTTACATTCACAAACCACGTGTGTAGAGCTAGTGAACAGTACGTTTCATTACAGGAAACTCCGAGCAAGGTCAATCAGTCGCGGTTGTAGTTAAGAAAGTAAAACCATCTTGTGATGCCGTAATGTGATTCAATTAACATTTACATAGAGAACGGTTGAAATCATTACATCGTGAAAGGAAAGAGAAGAAAAGAGTAAATTCTAAATCACATGGTAAACCTATTTTCGACTTTTTTTAAGCAAAAACTCATTTGGCCGCTTTTTGGTAGGGGAAAAACTTATGAGTTCGCTTCACAGACATGCTAATGGAACAACGTAGCGTCGGAGCGGCGGTGAAGCAGCGGACACGTGTTTTACACGCTTTTTGGATGGGTGAAATCTTGTGAGTATATCTGTAGCCCATGGACGTATCAAAAAGTCGGCCGTAGTCTCGCTAAAACAACAACTGTGTAGGCCATATAATATGCACGTGTGCCCTGTCACATACAGGCTGACACGCACACATCAGTGGGTCATTACACGTGATACTTGTGCCTACCAGTGACAACCTGACAACGCACACGTGCAAATGTGGCCGACTCTGTTGACACAGTTTTTGTTTTAACGAGACTACGTCCGACTTTTTTATACGTCCTTGCTGTAGCCATTCAGATGTGTTTGTGCCAAATTACAATAAACAAATGAACAGAAAGTTTGCGTAATATGTTTTAATTCACTACCATTAGTATCGCTGATAAGATCTTCTACACATTTGCTGTTCATCATTTTACTTTTACTACTTTATGCAAGATATGAGAATAGGCCGATTATTATTTAACCATCCTCTTGAGCTTTGTGATAGATACCTATATGTGATGCGTGAGGAAATTTTCAGCCAATAGCGTGAGGTAGCAAGGTAAATGAAGCTTTACTATTGATAGATAATTTTCGCGCTCATCGGTTTGATACATTGCTTAATTGGAACAGACGCATATACTCGTAAGTAAGCAAAAGCCAAATAAAAGGTTTATTAAACTTACTGGATCTTGTTCACTGCCGTCTGACTTCAAGGCTTCTCTTGTCTCGTTCTGAAAACAACCACGCTTTCTATATATAAATTGATTCATAAACTACTTTTCATATCACACAGATTCGATTTGCAACTAAAGATTTTCTTCAGATATGAATACAGTAATAATGCTTTCTATTTTGTTAAGTGGATTAGAAATGCCCTTTATCTTTAACTAAGGTAAATTGCTAATGAATAGAACATGTGTACGCAGGTAGAAGTTATTCATCTTCAGGATCATTATCATCATTATAAACCATTGCTGGATTTAGGCATTTCCAATAATAAGCCACTTGGTCCGATTCTCGGCCTTACATCGTTCCCATTTTCGTAAATTGTCACTCCATCAAATTTATGAGTATCTACTACCTGCTGTAGAGTAGTACGTTTACCGAATCGTGGTCGCCACTCCAGATTTATCTACACCAAAAGTTGTCAGGACATAAATTAGTACCCTCCTCTATCTTTCTTTTTAATCCCACTAATATAATAAATTCGAAAGTTAGAATATTTGTGGTTCAATCACGTAGGAAAGACTGAACGAGTCGGGTTGATGTTTGGAATACAGTTAGATTATAGACTGCAGTAACAAATAGTCCACATTTTTATCACTAGAAAGACGCGGGAATGGGAACTACATGGGCAAAATCACGGAACGCTGTTTATTTTACAATTATACATACATAGTTAAATAATTTTTAGGACTGAAATATTATATAATTAGAAATGAACGTACCTTTGTCGTAGCGGACACTATAGGATCTAGTGGGTCATCCCCGGACCCCTCGTGAATTTCAGCCGACGATAAAGATGAGACTGATGTTATCGACACTTCCGTGGACTCCTCCGAACCAGATGCAGATACATCCAGCGAGTCAGATTTGGCTGATTGCGCTGGCTGTCAACAAAAAATTACAAGCTGTATTAAATAAGTAGACACTAAATTTCTACTGTTCTACGCAGATCCGTAAATCCTTAAAGCTGCAGAGTTGTAAATTCAAAGCAATTGCCATTAAAGATTTGTGGTAAATTATTAAAAACACCCACGTCACTACTTGTATGTTAACTAACATACACTGATTCATGCCATATTTAAGGTATCTGTCCATATAATAAACAAAGACATTCAACAATAAAGTCATTCAACAATAAAAACCAACTAAAACTATGGATAAACTAGGTAGTAACTTACCCTTGAGACTAGTAGTAAACTGCATATTATGAAGAACCTGTAACAAAATAAACTTTATTTAGCGTAGTATTTCAACTATTAGTCCATGCGTCGTTGGATTATGCGAAGCAGTTACAAAGTACGCAAGAAACAATCTACCAAAATCTATTGCCTAAGTTAATAGCTATGCTCAATTGCTCACACTACATTTATGTTTCTGTACGCCTAATTATTTTTTCAAGAAGAAACAAACGTACCAGTTTGTCATTATCACTAATTTCAACGGCGAAGATAAACATCATAACAAAACCGGTATTTGCCGAAAATACATCTTTCAAGATTCGCGTAATCCGTCAACCCGCACTTGACCAGCGTATTTGATTATGGCCTTCACTTTCTCTTTATGAGCGAATGTCCTGAGTTCCATCAGCCGGAATATAAAGTATGCTATTTATGCTACAAAACATCTAATATGAGATTCGTAGATCTACGCAATTTTGTAAAATAAAGAAATTTAACCAATCACATGTTGTACAAAGGCAAGTCGAATTGAATCGTGATACATTCTAATGATTATTTGATGTTATAACATGAAGTAAATGCGAGTGAACTTGGTTCAACTGATCGTGATGCATGGATATTACTACTGTGTATTCTTTCCATAATAAAGGTATGATTCGGAACGCCTATTCAGATTTGATGCCTTATTTTGAAGGGATAAGATTGAAGATTGACCGACCATTTTTTTGTGAGGAACAGCTAATCTCAGGTCAAAAGACACGGTAGGGTAATGACAGGCCACGGAATTGAATCGGATCACCAGAATCGATGTCTATTACCTACCGTCATCTTTATAAAATTGTTTTACCTGCACCATTGTCTTACGCAATTTCGATCTATATTTTGTTATTTAAATCAATTTTTAACGGGACTCTGGGAAGGTGAATGAAATGTGGTAGAACAGTTTAGAACGGACAATGGATTTTTTTCATGTAATCTAGTGTTATTATATAAATGCACATTATTTCATAATCAATTCGAGCGATCAGTTGAATGAAGTTCGGAAGTCGTTGACCTTCTAAAGGCCAGCAGCGGACCGTAACTTAGCATCCTTAAAACTTCACTTTACTGCTCCGATTGATAGGAAATAACTAATCATTGTCGCTTTATAGATAAGGTGCATTATTTTGCGATGTAAGTAAAGTTTTTACCTAAAGGGGCTTAATATTAGGAAGGTCATTCATCTATGTTGTCTAATGACACTTTGCCCATGTGCACTTTGGTAGTGTTTTATTGTTAAAGATTAGTAAGTGTACTTTTACGCTTCTGGAGCAAATTATCAGTTTTCAGCATAAACAACCCGCTTTATGTTCCCACAAATATAATATGTCAAAGTCATAACTCACTACGAAGGCCAAGTACGGGTTGGGGGGATGATTCTGATCGGGTGTTTTTAGTTATCCAGAATTTTCTTTCTAAGTTTTTTTGTCATTTGTTTGTATCTAAATCAATTTTCGTAATAGATATTTAGAACTGGTAGTGGGCTTGTATCTGGATTAGGTACTTCTAAACCTTCACCGGAGAAAAGAGTATTTAGTAAGTGAGTATTTAATTTAGTAAGTTAAATGTATAGAATAGTTAATAGTTAAGTGTATACAATAGTTCTCTTGGCCCATACGAAAGACCATTCACCGAAAATGTTTTGAATGATTTAGCTGTTTTTTTTTCAATCATATTTTACGAAATTTAATCGAGAAATTGAAAAACAACCTACACCAGCTCTTTTCGTAAATTGTCACTCCATCTTGTCTCTAGGCATCCTACTCTATGTTTGCCTACCTGAGGTTTCCACTCCAGAACCCGTCTACCACTACAGTTACCGTTTATGGGACATATATGACCAGCCAAAGAGTTTACATAAACTACGTATAGAGTTGGCACAAACGCTTTAAACCGAAAGCACGGGTAGCATCTTTTTTGACTTGTCGCTTTTGTGGAAGTATCATACTTTTGTCGCGGCACATCACTCTATTGCCATAAAAAATATGCACGTCATCTGCTTAACGATTGACACAAAATAACCGTGCGGAAAATCTAACTCTGTACGTAGCACGTAGTATAAAATGTAAACTCTTTGTGACCGACCCATTGCTGTTTGAGCTTGCTGATGCGCTGAGCTATGTCAGTGACTGTAGTTCTCTGATGGATGACTTCATTATGAATACCATCCTTCAGAGAAACATAGGGAGTTTTAATTTTTTTGATGATATTAATGTATTTGCGATATTAATAATGGATGCAAGTACTCATGAACACAAATATTCATTAATATGTTTATAGATATAATGTAGTCTCACTCACTCAATCATATTTTATTTAGACACAGCCTAAGCCAATGGTCAGCGCAACCATGCTGACATACAGAATGTAAGAATTACTGCAATACTGGTAATATTTATTTGGTCTCCCTGTTTTTATCGCGTTGTAAATCTGTGAACAAATTTATTTATTTGATAACATGACAACCAACATGTCACTTGTACGTAAAATTTTTACAAAGAAGTGACGTCAAACAAAACTGCTGAGCACTATATTTCGTCACATTTCGTTTTGCAACAAAAGAAAAATACGTGTACAGAATCAAAGTCAAAGTACTTTATTCATAAATGTACCATTTACACGTCAATTAATAAAAAAACAAAAGAAAGAGCATACAAAATGTATACATTTTCAAAGCTCGAAATTACTACTTCACTGCACTACAATAATCATTGTACAGAAAACTGTCAAGCGTTATACGAGTATAATATGTCTTTGATACAATTGTACTGACCCATGTTAAATTTATTTCTTTACATTTTTATGGGAACTTTGCCATCACTATCTAAAAACTTGCTGTAACTATAAAAAGCTTGATCAAACAGTAATTTTTAATAATCGAACTGATAGACTAATTAGTTTTTTAGCCATCATGGCTATTCCACACTCTACGTCACTTAACAAACTACGTTTATTCTTGCAAATCTCGCTCCTTGTCTAATCACCTCGTCCTGTTTCTAATAATAATCGATAGTAGGCTCGTGATCCGGTGGTAAGCCTCACCGTTATTCGTGAACATCCGGCGGGCTACTCATTTCGATTCCGTCGCGACTCCGCCCCGGGCACTAGCTTCCCAGAAACACGGGCTCGAAGCAGAAAACGCTCATGAAATTGCCATTCTGATCTACTTAGTATCCCACGATAACTTCATTTGAGCTGAATAGAGTTCTTAATCAAAATTTACTTATTGGTTACTTAAATATTGATAGATAGACTATGTCGTCGTTAAATTGTAAAAACCGTCAGATTATAATCTAACAACGTCAGATTTTAACTAACCTAACGTACTGTAGGTATAAAATCTCACCCGTATTCTTATAACCTGACAGTATTTGCTATTCCACGGTGACAAATACATATGTAGATAGATACGAGTACGTACCTATATTATACTCTTTATTGTTAAACGGACAGTTTTTGCAAAATTTTACGGTGATAGATAGAAATATCATCATTAACAGCCCACTAAATGTTCCTACTGATAGGACTCGGGCCTTCTCTTGCAAGGAGAGAGGAGAGAGTTTCTATAGAATAGAAAAATACCTACTGTTTATGGTTCTCAAAAATAAAACCGGATTTACAGCTAAAGAAAATCAATGAAAAACTAAAACAACAGGTGATCTTATTGATGAAAGTGATTTCATCCAGACAACTTTTGTTTTGTAATCTAAATTGAAAAATGTGGCTTGCATCTTCAATATTAATCCATTTGTTTTCAATAATAGGTTCGCACATGACCGCCGTCTCGCCTGTTAAGCGACAATACATGTCTCAGAGCTTTTTAAACATGAAGAATCCGAACAATAGTGTAGCACTGTACTGCGCTTGTCACCCATTTGTAGAAGATGGCTTATCTCTTTGTAGTGTTGTTATTATGTAAAGTTGTCGCATCTACCGTAACGAATCCTTCCAGTAATCATAGTAGTTCACGCAGATTAGCGGGCCATAAGGTAGGATCCACTATCCTTCTAATGTTATAAATGCGAATGTTTTGGACGTTTGTGGCTAAATAACGTCGGGACGATTTCAAAATCGGATTGAAATTTGGAGTTCAGTTATAACGTAGCCTGGAATAACACAGGCCACTTTTTATTGGGAACGCGAACTATGTGGGTTGTTTAACCCAGCTACTAGTAAATAACAAGAAGGAAACAAGAATAATTCGATACAAAACAAAATTGTTATGATTCATAGAATTTTAGAGAACATACAAAAATGTTTACTGAACACATTCATGTTGATTAAATTACAATTAGTAGATAGATACCCAAGCTCCTATCACTTTTTTTTGCAAAATGGTGATGGGGCGAGCAAGACATGCACCTGATAGTAGCAATACGCCTGCCCATAACAGCCAGCTAATTGAGCATGAAGAGTCGAATTCCATGCCTGCATTGCAAATTACGTGTCCTACTTACAAATGTTTAACGCTTGGTCTGAAAATTACCAGGTAAGGTTCCTCTCAAGAAGTTACATATACACACGCTTTCGAAAAAGATAAGCCTCCTTCTTAAGTAGTCAGGTAAAGAAAACAACCTCAACACCTTCAAATACAAGAAATTGCCCTTAAGGCACGTGACACCATGGATCATATTATCAGTTTGAACGTTACCAGGTAAGAGAACCGTCAAGCGTAGGTAACTAAGTAATATTTATGTAAAACCCCACTCAGATTCATAGCCTAGACATTCTTATTACAAAAGTGTTCGAATCATTGAAGTCTTTTTCCTTTTCGGGCTACGAGTAGTTTGATTGAAAAAGGGCGAAATGGTATTATTATATTAAAACACCTGCATAATCTTTAAAATGCATCTGAACAGAACCGCTAGAAACTTTCCAGCGATGTTCAAGCCTTTGAAAACCCGCTCCCAACTTTGCGGTGATGTTCAACACTTTGAAGTCTTTTTCGAACAAGCTATGAAGGTGCTAAAGTTACGTGGCTATTACTATATTGCTGCGTTCACACTCGGGCCACCGCAGACGGTCGGAACCGGCGGCGGCCTCGCCCCGCTTCCTACATCTTCCTCCACCGCTCATTGCCACTTCCGCGCCTCGTCATGCCTCGTCTAACTGCCTACTCACGGCCGTTGCTTCACCCCTCTACGGTTATGACAATTTAAAAATATGTAAACAAAGCGCACGAAAAAACACTACTAATATTACAAATGCGAAACTTTGTATGTATCTACACATGTATGGAATTTTACTCTTTCAAGTAAAGATGCAATAGTCTGTAATAACACATAGGCTATTTTCATTCTAGGAAAATAACGGGATCAGAAACTACGCAAGTAAACCCGCAGGATGCTTTTAGAATTACAGATGCGAGAGTTTGTATGTACGTATGGATGTTTGTAACTCTTACAAGTAAAACCTATAATATATGTACCTACTCACTGAAGATATGTGTTGTGTAAAATTGGGTACATATATTGGAAATAGTCTGTAATGACGCATACTTTACTTTTTTACCTGGGAAAGTAACGAGATTCGTATGATGACTGAGTTTTGTCGACTACAAAACGCGTACTACCGTGAGCGCGTAAAACGCTGGAGTTTTTCATACAAATGTTTAATTTACGCGCACAGTAGAACACGTTTTGTAGTCGACAAACTCGCATTCAGCTTACAGGAACTCTACACGCTACGCCACTGTTTGGTACGTAGGTACCGATAAGAGTTGAATCGCGTCACACTTATCAGAAAAATAGCAAAAACATTTATTGTTTATCCTATAAAAGATCATCAGTAGTCGTTACAAAAGATACAATTGTATCGTGTTGCTACGACAGACCACCTAGATGCAATAATGCTCTGTATCAATTGAATCCACCTCGCATTCCTGACGGAAATCTCGCGAGTTCTGCGAAGATTCCTGTACTTCCTTATAACATGAAGTTTAGCAGACATGTAACATTTTTATCGTATCACACATTTTCTTCGACCTTTTTTGGGAAACTAATCAATGAGTCATTGTTAAATTTCATAAAACACCTAAAAGAATTTGTACCTACTTGGAAATTATCTTACTTATTGTTGCTTTGAATCAGGGAGATGGCATTTAAGTGTAATCCTAAAAGTTAAAATAATATATCTAGTTATTTTTCTTATCCTCCTTTCCACAGTTCATCTGGGGTCCGGCCTCCTCGTGATCGTTAAAATAATATAATTATTTGTATACCAAATATTTCGATGCAGTTTTATTTACGGATTAATTTCAGAAAATTATAAGATGGATATTGTAATGTGAACGTTTTTTCCATCCCAAACCATCTGATAAAAGTTTAAATCATTGCCCAGCATTGTACTGCGTTCGTCATCCAGAGATATACTCGTATTGATGATTTATTTCTTTACTACAATATTTTTATGATACATATTTCTCTTCAAATCGGAACACGGCAAAGTTTGCAAATTATTTCTTTCTTGAAGTCGAATGACTGGCAAACGTTTGGTACTATCCAAACGGACTTCAAATCTATCAATCAAATTGCGAAACGTTAAAAATAACACAAATACAAGCTTTTGTTTTCTCCTAAATAGAAGTTTGGGCACAGAAGCAAAATTAGCCCTATATTCCGAACACTGAAATATTGGCCCTAATGTAGATTCTGCAATAAATCGGCCAAAAAATAAACAGTCTGTGTTATTCCAGATCATTCATTATCTATCTATGCGCCAAATTTCATCCAAACACCAGTCCTTTTTGCGTGAAATAGCAACAACCATAAGCACATTCTTACAGAGTTTGGCGTGATTAGTAAGATTAAGGTGACAAATTTGAACGCCTTTAACCAGTGATTTTCGGCAGCGGCCGCCCATTGAAGGGTGATGCGCGTGCGCCGGAACGCACCGTTAGCGTGCCACGGGTAGCGCGCATCGCGGCGCCGTGATAATGCGCGCGAATCACCGCCGCCCTGACCTAGCACTTTACATACACCTACTCGGAATCACAGCATTTCTTTTCGCAATAACAAAGCATCAAATTAAAAATTTCGAACGCAATCGTTTTAAATTTTCGTACTACTCGTAATAACAAGCACTTCTTTTGGCAACAAATAGCATCATCGTCAAGTCTTATGGTATTCCATTTTTGATCGTAAAATTTTTCATCCTGTTTCCATGTCTGGCGGTCTTGTGCCCGACTCATACAGTGTCGGCATCTGTGTCGTCTGATCTCATACACCCAGCGTTGTAGTGGGCGACCTCTTCCTCTCGTGTCAGCCCTAGGTCTCCACTCGAGGACTCAGCTTGTCTATCAGCTTGTATTCATTCTGGCAATGTGTTTCTTTTTGCAATAACTATGCATCAAATTCAAAAATTTCGAACGCAATCGTTTTAAATTTTCGTTTACACATTTGTATTGATAGGATAGTTTGCATATTGCGCCTAGGGAAGTACCACATTTTTGCCGGTTGTCTACAATCAAGGAGTCATGTGAAAACATCATTGTGTTCTGGTTTGAAGGGCAATGTTTCCAGAGAAATTATAGGGCATAGAGATAAACTGGTGAAGAGTGCAGTGCAATGCTATAATAAAATTGGATCCAATAGATGCGTGACACTGCTCTGTTTTGGACAGACGTGTTACTTGGCATTAGACACATGTCCTGCTCGTTTCGTCACTCTATGCTCCAAAAATAAATTAAATATGCATTAAATCAAAACTTTCAAAAACTTTAGGTCACATGTATGTCTGGAAGTAAAGCTTAAGCATCCCACTAAAAATGTTTCCACTGCTGGGGGACTTCGGCCTTCACTCGCAAGGAGAGGGTAAATCCTATAACCCACTGCGCTATCCGGGTTTGGTGGATGACGCATGACTTCAAAAGATTCTTGGAACATGCCGGTTACGTCACGATGTTTTTCCGTCATCATTTTCAAGTTAGCGGTATTATGCACATAATTTTGAAAAGACAGTGGCGTGTGATTCTGGGCAGCGGCTCCGGATCGGCAGTTGTTCTCCCAACCAGACTAGCCGTAAATTAACGAAAGTAAAGCAAAAACCTATTAAGCGGCTAAATAAACTTCTAATTCGCTTTTGATGACAATGGTTCATCTGTTCGGGAGCTACGATGCCATAGACAGACATTAACACACACAAAGACTCCTCAAACTAAAGCCCGTTGCTTTTGCGTGGGGTTTAAAAATATTCAAGGTAGTGCAATTATTTTTTTACACGTATCAATGAGTCTTTAAAATATAATTTGAGTTCTCTCGAGGTTTAAATACAAACGAAACTGCCAGAATATAACGTGTATTTAGGGGTTTCAAATGGTCGACAGCGTGCAGGGTGTCCCAAAGTTCTATGGTAAGACCATGGTATGGAACAATACATTTGTGAACTTCAAACATCTATCCCATGGCAGGATAATTTAATATTTTTCTCATCATAATTTTACAAGAACCTCATCTCTTTTTGAAAAAAGATGACATCATGTGGTGTCAATGGTCACGATCCACCTTTTTTTTTTTTTTTAAATAAAGAGTGACGATACGACCAGGACATGTGCCTGATGGTAAGCAACATGCCTGACACATAACAGCACAGTGACACGCAGCTATTGGAACATGAAGAGTCCAAATCATTACCTAGCACTGCACTGCGCTCGTCACCCAGAGATCTAAGATCTTATATCTCTAAGCCCTGTAATTTCTCTGGAAACATTGCCCTTCAAACCGGAACACAGTAATGTTTGCACATTACTGCTTAGGTTACTGAGAAAATTTCATAATAAAATGTTTCTGTCTGTATGTCTCTTTATCTAATAGGTACTGTTTTATACACGGACAAAGTCATGGTCAGATAATAAATATTACTTACTCATATATTATTGTTATTGTAGACATTAGTGGAGTTTTCTACTACAGGTATACATATGCTTAAAAGGAGACTCCATTATACTTGTTTCGTAAGAGTAGTTTTTATAAGGCATAACTATTTGGAAATATTTCGAAATTTTTAAAAGTACCAACTGGAATAACTTAACTAGCCCTGACTCTCCAGTGGCAACATAAAGTGGGTTACTTAGGTATACTGTTTTCGGTTCGTTATGCTAATATCTACTTATTTTCCGAGATAACAATGCCTGAATCAGATCTACTCGAGAGAGGTATTTCCTACTCTAAATCAAATTTCAATCAAATCGGATTTCACAGCTTAATTAAGTGTTTGACCTTTAGCGATTGAACCTCATAGCTATTTACCGCATTTAAGTAGGCAATGGTAAAGTTCGGCAGCTGCTCAAATCGTTATTATTTCTAAGCGTAGACGCAATTACGGCATGCCTTTTAATTCGTTCAAGCGTAGCGGGGTCACAGAACCAGTACAAATATAATTTTCTTTCCTATAATACTGGTTTTGTTTGAATTTTGCGTTGATATGACACTTTCATAAACTTTCCTGAGGACTTAGGCACTAAACTTACTATTTTTTTATGTTTAACTCTCTCCAAGTACTTTCAATCTCATGATGATTTCCTTATTAGAACGAACACTCACCGCTCACCGCCGTATTCTAAGGGTTCATTCAAAGCTTACGCGAGCCCAAAATTTTTCAAATGTTTGAGTACAGGGCAATCGTTACAGAATGTTCGACGTTTATGATTAGTAAATGTAATAAGGTTATTTATGTATTAGCATGTATTGTTATTAGAATAGATAGAATAGATATTGGTGGACAATTCACACACAACACTATCTGACCCCAAACTAAGCAAAGCTTGTGTGATGGCAGCCAGATAGCTGATATACCTAATACTTATATAGTTTAAAATACATTTGAATTCATCACAGAATGTATGTCTATTTTATTTTAGTCAATGATTAGTATCTTAATTAACTTTTTTTTATGTTAAGGTATCAAATAACTCTTTATTTGATTACTCCCGTCTTTCTATACTAACTTCTTTTCCATCCCATGGTAGCCTGGAAGAGATCGCCATTTGCTACTATATTTTAAGTTGTTTGTTTTATTAAGTGCAATAAAGAGTTTGTCTATCAAACTAACTCAAATAGATAAAAATGATCTTGACAAATTTTGAAATCGGTATTTACGCTGCTGGCCAGATATCAATCGAATAAATGGACACTATTTATTGTTCACACCAAAACTAGTGCCACGACAGGCGGCCTTAATTGCTTGAAAGAGATTTCTTCCAGAAATCTTTTGTGAGAATGAATAGGTTTTTAAAGTAATGTTAATTATAACTAGGGTTGCCATCTGTAAAGTTTGGGAACCAGGACAAGATTCGTGAAAACCCCGGATTTTCCAAATTATAGAGCCCAAAACCCGGACATGTCAACATTTTTTTTCACATAGTTATATGTAAAAAATGTTATTATCTCTTCTTACATTGAGATGAAGACGATGGTTGGGTTTTGTCGGACTCTGCACCTTGCGTGCCTTATCCTACTGCTGGGTATAGGTCTGTTCATCATCACCGTCCACAGCCTTCTCGATCCCACTGCTGGGTATAGGCCTCTCTCTTACTTTGACATCTGCCTCGATCCTGTGCCCATCGAGTCCAGGGTCGAGCTGCGATATTTATAATATCGTCGACCCATCTTGCTGGTGGACGTCCTACGCTACGCTTTCCCTCGCACCATTCTGTTACGATTTTGGTCCACCTATCGTCACACCGCCTAGCAATATGTCTTGCTCTGAACTTTGCCACTGCTTTTCCGACGTCCTGAACTTTGTTTCTTCGTCGGATTTCAGTGTTAGGTACGATTTTGCTGTTAAATACTGACAAATCGACAGCATTACAATCGTTTGATTTCTATTTAAGACGCAGAGAACTGATGGATTGATAATCTTACAATGACAAGAAGAAAACTTCTCTGTATTTTCATGAAACCATGTCGTAATTACTATGACAAACGGGTGAAAAAAGTGAAAATATTGATAATAGTTTTTTTTTAAATACAACCTGTAGCACAATTGAGAATTATTCACAAGTTTAAAATAAATATATTAAAAGTAAAATGTTTGAGTTTGACCGCCATCTCATCTGGATCATCTGATGTTAAGTGATGATGCGGTCTCCGATATTGATTAGTGAAAACATGCACGTAACATCGACAATATCTTGTTGAAATGCTATTTGTGTGCCCATTAAAGCGGTATAACTTTAAAGCAGACCAATAAGAGACGCACTTCCGCACTTGCAACAATTTTTCATGAAAATTGCAACGTAGGCAAAGCTGAAAATGATGGATACCTATAATTAATTATTAATTATCAGTATTTCATTGGTTTTTTCAGTCATTTACAAACTAGATGATAGCATGAAGTGAAATAGTCGGCTGTTAGCCTTTTAAGGGAAATAAAATATTATGCTAGTTCAATTATAACATATACATATATTTATCTATAAAGGGATTATTAGAAAAACTGGCTCAGTTTCTGTTAGAGAAAGTCCAGCCTGAACAGTAGAAAAGATTATTATTTTAAATTTGGAGTTCGTATTGTTGTGCTGATGCAATTTTTCAATATAACGGAATTGTTAACAAATGTAAATGTGTGAAATCGGGGTCTAAAATTTATTTTATTCTAAAACTGAAATTCATGAGTGTAAATTTTTCTAGATATAAGTTTAGAACTCTCTTTTTTACTGCAATTTCTTTTGATTTTTATCTAACCGTTGTGAACGTTTGAACATAATTGTCTCATACTCCACTTACCTCACATTTAACACCATTTTGGAGCAATAATCGCACAGAAATCACTAGAGTTCATTCAAGCACCGGCACTGGGCACACTTGTTCGGAAGATGGAACTTATTAATTTATGTATCAGTTATCGGCACGTTAAGGTCGCATATGCGTGGTGCGAAGAGCGCGCGCGTCTCTCCGAGTCTGACCGTCAAGTGGTGGCAGCCTCCAGCGTGCTTTGCCATCCGCGAAATGCTTCCCGCGGTCATAGAATATACAATACAACCGCGGCTCCGCTCGGCTCACACAAAAGCGTGCGGGCCTTAATCACTTCCTCGACTTCTTCGATGTCCAGGTGTTACCCCGACACGCTCCATCCGCCGCACTACCGATGAGTGATGACCAGCAATTAGCCTCCCATGACAGCTTTTCAAAGAAAACAACTTAGCGTCAACATAACAGGTTTTTATTAATTTGATTTACATTACGATTTTTGAAAAATAGTTTTTAGGCAACTCAATTTTCGGAAGTTTTTTTGCACGCTAACTAATGGTGGGAATTTGTTCGTTGCTTTGACTACTCTTCGGGGTTGATTCCGACGAATCTCTCCATACGTAGCAGTAGATTAAAGGCAACGACCAATGTCGTTACTGTGACTACTCCTATGGTGATTTTCATAGGCCTGTAGGACAATGATTTCCAATGTAAATACAATGTGTAATGAACAAATTTCGTGGTATTATAACAAAGTCGTACAGAAAGATTTTACCACATTATACGAAACATTTTACAGAGAAAGTTCGCCTCAAATTGGTGACAAAAATATTCCACAATTTCCTAAGTTCCATAAGTTCAAATATTTCATAAGTTCCGTTTACAACACTTTATTGTAAACGGAACTTATGAAATAGATAATTGTTTGTGCTTATATGATGAACATAACTCATTGTGGTCTGTTTTTAAATTCTTAGCTTACTTTAAAATACATGTTTTGATTATATGATAGAATATCGGACTGGCGTGAGATTGAAGATTTAGTTTACCAAAGTGTAGGTACAGAGAGAACGTTGCTGTGATAACAATTACAGTACATTTTAGGGAAGCTTGCCCTAACAATAGTAATTTAAAATGAATATTTATAAAGTATGTTGACTAGCCTTACAATTCATCGATTTTTGTTTTTTCAATCATAGCTATAAAATTCGTGAAGTCCGTAAAAGGTATTTCAAAATACTTATTTAGCATTCCTATAACTACCGATCTTGTAAAGGAACTACTGTGATAATTTTATACATCTAGATAAACGACTATAGTCTCTGTACTCTTAATTTATAGTTTAAAAAACCATTATCACATTTGAGGAAGACCTTAAAATGTAATTGGGAACGAAACGAAAAGATCATCATCATCATCATCACCACAAGACGTCCACTGCTGAACATAGGCCTCCTCCCTAGATTTCCACAACGAACGGTCCAGCGACCTTTGTGAGGTCATCTGTCCATCTAGTGGGAGGCCGTCCAACACTGCGTCTGCCGGTTCGTGGTCGCCACTCGAGAACCTTTCTTCCCCATCGGTTGTCAGTTCTGCGAGCAATGTGGCCTGCCCATTGCCACTTCAGCTTGCTTACTCTTTGAGCTATGTCGGCCACTTTCGTTCTTTTGCGAATATCCTCATTACGGATTCTGTCGCGCAAAGAGACTACGAGCATAGCTCTCTCCATAGCTAGCTGTGTGACTTTGAGCTTCGTTATGAGGCCCACAGTGAAGAACCACGTCTCAGTTCCATAAGACATCACTGGCAACACGCACTGGTTAAAGACTTTCGTATTTAGGCATTGGGGTATTTTGGACTCAAAGATGTGCCGAAGTTTCCCGAACGCTGCCCATCCGAGTTGGAGCCTTCGCTGGACCTCTTTGTCGAAGTTGGATCTACCTAATTGAATCTTTTCGCCCAGGTAGACGTATTCGTCAACAACTTCGAGTGTGGTATTCCCAACAATAACCGGTACAGGTGAGACATGAACATTTGACATGACCTTCGTCTTGTCCATATTCATCCTCAAATCTACCTGTTGGGATACTCTACTGAGGTCCCTGAGCATAGCGCCGAGGTCCTCCAGCGACTCCGCCATAATGACTATGTCGTCGGCAAACCGAAGGTGAGTGATGCATTCGCCGTTGATATTGATGCCATATCCGTTCCAGTCCAGTAGCTTGAAAAACATCTTCCAGCGCGGCAATGAACAGTTTCGGAGATATAACATCTCCCTGTCTCACGCCTTTCTGTAGCTGGATATGTTTTGTGCACTGGTCCTGTAATCGGACCGACATTGTGGCTTTGCTGTAAATACACTTCAACACTTCGATATAGCGATAGTCGATGCGGCATCGCTGGAGAGGCTAAAGCACTGCCCAGGTCTCGATGGAATCGAAGGCTTTCTCATAGTCCACATACGCTATAAAGTGGCCGATTATACTCCTTGGTTTTCTGTATAATCTGCCGAAGCGCATGGATTTGGTCTATGGTACTATAGCCTTTTCGGAAACCGGCTGGTTCGGGTGGCTGGAAGTCGAACTAAAAACTAGTGCTAGAAAAAGTAGTGCAAACTAAAAGATACAGTAGAATAATAATAAACAAAATAAAGGTTTTTCTTTCCTTAAAATGCATAATTTTTAATGTATTACGAGTATTTCTCAAATGATACGGATTTTTTATTTTTTGAAAACCATAGTCTGTTAAACTCAACAGAGCTGTTTTAACACAGAGGTCCCTTTACTCTAAATCAAACAGAGACAAATAAGGATGAAAGAGCACAAATTATGCTCATTGCTCAGGCTCACCCATCAGCGTTGTGGAAGAATATTGCACTGACAAGCACGTAGTATATGAGTTGCATGTAACAGAACACGATGTAGTAAATAACGAGAGCTAAAGCCGTCAACAAGAGTTGAATTATTTGAACGAAGTCCGCCGGTAGACGCCGCAGTTTGTTCGTTACAGACTGAAAAGAAAAAAATACATTTCAACCGACTTAACGAGGAAGCTATGTATATTATATTCGGATGCTTATCACCAACTGAAGATTAGAAAAAAATGCCATAATAACCGACTTAAAAAGGAAATTACAAATTCGGTGGCATATGTTTCTTTTGCAATTGAGTAATTTTTTCACCTATGTTTTAGTTAATTTTTGAATTTTGAAAAGGGTCTGAACATTTTCAGGAAAGGAAAAAATCAAAAGTTATATTCTAAAGTAGTGTAAGATTAAAAACATAATATATATTTGAGGTACAATTGGGGTTCAATTAGGTATTGAAAATTACAGAAATTTTAGTTATGTGTTAAATGTTATTTAATATACTATTATACATACTCAGATTTTGGATATTTTTGAGATGTGCCTTTTTCGAAATTGCATATTCTATTATGTAAATCGTTCCATTAAATTATCTACATTTGTATAGTAAACTTTTTATGAGTTGAAGCTTTTGTTCAATTTTAATATACTCTAGTTTGTAGAGTCTGCGTCGAAAAATAGCAAAGGTATCTAATATCTGCTACTTTCATACGGTCTAATGTTTTGTTTCAATCATCTTGTTTTCCGGTGTTTATGGTCCTGTCAACGAAATTACATAGAGTTTTTCAAAGTAGCTGAATTGCTTACCATCTTGACTCTTAAAAGATAAACATTTCAAGTATAACTTCAGAAAAGACAATATTTTCTTAACAATGTCAATGAATTTCCTAATTTTCTATGCACTAAAATGCGACACAGTAGAACAGACAAACAGTGAGAGATTGTTGTTAAAACTAACAAGAACAAAATTAAAAATTTTGACTAACCCCCGACCTCAGATTTGTTATCTTTACAACATTCTACTAGTCAAGCAAAAGGAATCAAATGAAAGGTCATTTGATACCCATATACGAGGTAGTTGTGAAAAAAATAATGTAGCCCGCCATTTCGTGGTGGCGGCCATCTTGGATTTGAAATTTGTTATAGTGTAAAGTATTCTACTAGTCAAGCCATCGATATATTTAAGGAAAGGAAGATGAGGTAAGTTCTAATATGAAATCAACATAACGTGGCGAAAATTTCACACAAATACACAACGTGCACACAGCTACACTTCCATCGTGAGATACATTGTAATGAATGACAAAGACATCATAGCAAATTAGCAGTAGATGGAAATGAGATAGCTATACATACCACAGTTACACGTTTGTTTAAATATTTTTCGAGAAGAATAGAAAGACATACGAAGACACTGGCGTGAAAGAGAAGGAGTAGCCGTTGCCCGTGACGTAAACATTGGGCGTTATCGCTGCAGTCAACATATTGCTGGTCGTGTCCCACTCTTTCACGTCATGTATACCTGTCCCTTTTTACAAATGCCGAATTGTTTACAACAGAAAATATTATTTTAAATGAAATAATTAAAGATTTTGTGTAATTGCGTATGAAAAGTGATGCTACGAAACTTTTTCTTGGACTTGGTACTATTTGTGCACCTTGTACACACACAAAATGGCATTGTAACAGCTCAAATCGAATTTCGTGGAATTATTAGCACACATGCGCTCCATTTGTCGCTCACGTTGCGACTGATCTCAATCAGGAGACGTCACCTGATTTTACATCGCCATCGTTGAGGAGAGTGTGCCGCTTCTTCCGTTTTTAAGAGTTCAATGAGTCAAGCCCTTTCATTTGATACCCATATTGAGGTAGGTTGTGAAGAAATATTTTGTCCGCCATTTTGTGCAGGCGGCCATCTTGAACCGATATTAACTAAACATAGCTAAGAACATCCGCACGGATATTAACCTTCAAATAAAAAAACCGCATCGAATTCGGCTCATCCGTTTGATCTCCACGGTGCCACAGACAGACACAGACACACACACAGACAGACAGACAGACATCGACGTCAAACTTATAACACCCTTTTTTTTGGTCGGGGGTTAAAAACAATCTCAGCACCTCTTAGTGGTTGACATCCATTTTCAGTACAATATGGCTCGTGCTACAAACGACGTAGATTAACCAGAATTAAAATTAAGTAAGCATCAAAACAATTGTCTGACGACCCGTCTGCTTGTGATAAGATCAAATTGTAAAGATTAACATAAGTAATGGTTTTCTGCGGCCAGCGACTTATTTACAAACGCGGTGCTGATGGAACAATTCAGTTAACGTTAAGTTTTGTTGACGGAAATTAAATTAGTACCTTTGCAATGCACTTTGGGTATGAAAAGACGAATAATTCGTAGCAAATGCGGGAAATTAGTATCTATTGGCACAAAACATTTGATGTACAGAATTGAAGCTCATTTTAACACACCTCAAAAAAAGCAGGAAGTTCTCGATTCGACTGCATTTTTTTCAATCCTACGCCGTTCGGTCGTGCTAGGATTATCATATGTGACTTTTGTTAGTCAATCCCTTCTATTTTTCAAAAATCCTTACATCAATATTAAATCTCCTTTCTATCTATTTACTTTTTTTTTTAGTATAGATCGACGGGACGAGCAGGACGTGTGCCAGATGGTAAGCAACATACCCACGATAGCACAATATCACGTGAATTGGAACATGAAGAGTCAGAACTACGCACTGCACTACGCTTGTCATCCAGATATACAGGGCGATTTATCTATACTATAACTGAATCTGAAGAGTCTGTAAGCTCTGAAAAGAGTCGTGCCATCACAATAATTACCGTTTTCTTCTTAGAAAACGCATTTTCCATTCCATGGTTACCTAGAAGAGATCGCTTATAGAGATGAGGTGACCATTTTCTACTGTATTTCTAAATGTTATTCTAAGTTTGTTTTTGTTTCATATTTGCAATATAGAGTTGATCTATCTATGAGTATCTTATGATCGAAAATTCGAATATCTTAGAATCGAGTATCATAGAAGCAAAAAACCTACCGTGGTGTAAACCCATGAGTCAAAACCGGGATCACTTTTACCATAAAATAATTATATCTGTATGCACACAATTATTACAAAGTTTATTTTTTTATCTACAACATCAGTATGTATGCAAGAAGATAATTGTTGGTTCAACACATACATATCAAAAGGAAATGTGTAATTACCTACTTATTTTATTGGCTATTTATTTAGTTAAATAAAACCTTGTTTTACGAACGCAAATGAGGCTTCCGACGTGATACGCTACTAATGTTGTATGTAATTAACTTATTTAGATATACATCTCTCTAGGTTAAGACCAAGTACAGTAAAATGTTGATTGTTTTTTGTACTTACGTAGATTTAACTAACACGGATGTAGGAACAAGTCTAATTTTTTTGGAAATAATCAGCAACGCATGATGACAATCTTCGTCTTTAAATCGAGATTGAACCGGGTTTTTTTCTAGTTAAGCACCCTCCATGTTAAACCGCATCATCGTTTAACATTAGGCGACATGGTGGTCAAGTGTAAACATATTTATGTTAAAAAATACTAAATATACTTGAGATTTTTTCCTCATATCTTTAGAAAATCAATCTCTTACAATATAGCTCTTTTTTTTATTTGCAGCAAAACAGAAAGTGGGAGTAATAGCAGGAACATTAGCAACTTGGCTCCTACAAGCTTTGCTTAATTTGGGGACAGATGGTGTTGTATGATAAATGTCCACAATTTTAAATTTTTATTTATTAACTTAGTTTAATTTGTTAACTTAGCAGATCCCCATGGGTCGCTTTGGTGATTGATTTCAGGTGAGGTGTGTTGTGTTTTCAATTTTATGTGGTGAGGTGTGTTGTGTTATCATTTATTGTTGCGTTCAAAGGAGTTGTTCGGTGTTTTGATAAAAAAGTTCATCATCAGCATCGGCCATGCGCGGTCCGAAGGGGGGTCACAGGGGTTAGGACCCCCAAATCATTTACGTTAATCTAAAAATCTAAGAAAATGAAAAATATCTAATAGTATATAGACTATTTTTTACGCGGGAAAACACAAGTAGAACGGGAACTACGCGGGTAAATTCGTGGGGATACTAGTACAGTATTTTTACTTGGTTTATTGTATTTCTACTGGTGACCTCCCACAATCTGAGACTGCGTACTGGTGACCCCCTCCGAAATTCGAGGCTGGGACCGCGCCTGGCATCAGCATGTGTTCGTCCGCTGCTGGGCTTAGGCCCTTCTCATATTACACCACTCAGCCCGTTCCTCGGTCTTACGTCTCCATCCGCCACCGCAACCAAAAGTGAAAACATATTTTGGCGCACCACATACAGGTATGAAGTGGGCTGTGAATTGACCTCAACCGATCATAAATGAAAGAAATTTTCGGGCAAACTCGAATGATCTAAATGATTTTGGTCATGGCCTCTCCCTCCGGTTTCACTCGCGCTATCAAATTCTGAGTTATTTCGTTTTCACTTATATCGGCAGATCCTATTTTATTTTTATTTTTCATGGAAGAGTCATTCCAAAAGTGCGGTATTGCGTAACAAGTCCTGAATTCCCGGCCGAAGAGAGTCGTGTCATAGGCACTGTGGCCGTCACGACGTTATCCCGCAGATCCTATCGTTCACGAGCGTTATTACCATCCACTCCTACGCGGCCACGAGCGAAAACTTTGTTTACGACGTCGTTATCGACGCACTAATCCAACCAGGAATGTACGACGAACGTAGCACCCATGCGATAGTATCTGATACGCTCTAGGAGCGGCTCTTTTAGATTTAGGCCAGAGGTCGCGAATAAAAAACAAGGAAAATGGATGAATAAGCTTGTCAAACCCTCCGTAGTTTCAAATAATATTTTCGAGCTATTTAACTACAGTTACCAGTAACTTTGCAAATTAAATTTATTTAATTTTTTTTTTAAATATTGGTGGACAATTTACACACAACACCATCTGACCCCAAACTAAGCAAAGCTTGTATGATGGCAGCCAGATAGCTGATATAATACTTATATAGTTTTAAATACATACTTATTATACATAGAAACACCCAGACACAGTGCAAACATTTAAATTCATCACACAAAATATTTGCACTGGGTGGGGATCGAACCCACGACCCTCGACTTCGCAGGCAGAGCTACGACCAACTAAGCCACTAGGGCAGTCAATAATATGGACACAGGAATTTGGCATGATACATTTTGTAGTGCAATTAATTTAAGCATTTGCAGCTGTTATATATCTATTGTATATCGTATACGTATATCACATCGTAAAATAATATTAGTTACGGCTGGTCTAGTCGGTAGAACGGCGACCACCGATCTGAAGACACCGGGTTCAATTCGCGCCATTGTCTTTTAGAAGCTATGTACGTAATACCGCTAACTTAAAACAGTGAATGAGAACATCGTGAGGATATCGACATTTGCCTAGAGTCTTTAGAAGTCATGTGTCATCTACCGACCCGCAATGGGCCAGCGTGGAGGATTATGGCCTTGACTCCTAGCGAAAAAAGGCATCGAGTCCCAGCAGTGGGAAACATTTAGTGGGTTGTTTATGTATGTATGTCTGGTTTGCATAATACAATCTTCGCTTATACGCTTGTAAATAAATAGAATATAACTTTTCACTAAATTTCCGATCCAACTTTTTTTGTATAAGGCATTAAATTTTAATTATGTAATATTTAATTATTTTTTTTTGGTCACTGCTTAAAATAGTAGCATCAAATCACAAAATGCTGACAAATCTAGGCGGGCCTTCAAGGCCATTTTGAAAAACGTTATTGGCTATAATATCTTGGAAATGATGCACTTTTGGGCAACAATTATGGATGAAATGTGGAGAATAATATTCGCATCTTTTATTACTACTGAACTTTATTTTAAAACATACCGTTTACGATGTATGGCTTTTAATGAACTGGTTTTCTATCGCGGACAATAACTCTTGAAATATTAAATTAATCTCAGGAATATAATGACGTTTACGCATTACCGCTTGGTGATAGCATAACTGGCAACAATAAGGTAGTAACTGGTAGTAGGTAAATTCCTCTTCCATAAAGCTACGGAAATGCAATAAAGCACGAAAGCAAACATCTGACGCCATTATAGCCGATTGAACCCGGGAACATTCTGGGATAACAACTAGGCACGCCTCACGGAGGGAGCGGGTCCCTCACGAGTGCGCCTCACGACGGCCTCACCGACCAACGGAGATGCTATCAGATCGACAATTACAAGAGCGGACAGCTGGGCGAGGCGGAAACAGAAAACAGTGTTTACATGAGTACCTACTATTTTAAAAATACTTCTAACATAGTATTTTTGAAGTGAAAACATCTGTTTTTTCTTTGATTGAATTCTAGCGTCACGCTCGGGAATGATAAGAAATCTTCGAGTAAACTTGGGACCATAGCCATTGAACATCTAGAAATGCGACAGCATTTCCTATTGACCTGACGCATTTCTAGATAGGAATGGTCATAGCCACGCCCTCCGGTTTCACCCGTGTTGTTTCCAAAGTAAGCAATCAAATTCTTAGATAGGTATAAGTTTTTACTTCTATCGGCAGTTCCTATGCCTGCCAATTGTTTTTTAATAGGGTACAATCCTAAAAAATATTAATTAGTCCATCAGTTAGATTGCTAAAAATTATTGTACACGTATTATTTCTTTTGTTTCTTTCATAAACAAAAAATTACGACGATACAGTGCTTAATAGAAGTTTCACATGACGTCACTCGTGGGTACGATTTTTACCCACAAGTTACGTCACGACCCCCACTCTGGAAGTTTGCTGATCTATACCTTTGTTGATTTTTAATATTTTGAAAAAACAAAAGTACGCGTCCCAAATTTTTCCATGATCTAGCTGACAGACTAATTAGTATGGTGTATTTTACCCAGTCCGATACACTAACCTCTCCTCACAATCTCTTTCCAATTACCTATATCAATATAAATACATAAATAAATTTGATTAAAATTATTTACAATTATTCTAGCTTTCTTGCATGTACATGATTTTGGTTTTGAATTTTGACATCTTTCTAAGTTACTTATTTCAATATAGCTTTACCATATTGTAATAATAATAGTGATAATAGTTAAAACTATTGCAATTTAGAATTAGACTTGCATATCTCCATTGATAATTATTAATCAGATTGTGTTTATTATAACATTCAATTTATTTGCCCAATTCAATAAAATTAATATGTGGTTGTCTAAGTTTATGTAGTCGTGGGAAGGCCTTGGTATCCCATCGCACAGGATAATCCTAGTTTGGGTGCCAAGTTCGTCCTATCAATTTTACAGATATAATTGAACGATGTAAATGTATTCTTTGATCTACCAAAGTTTGATGAAATAAATTATTCTTATTCTTATACTATTGTACCTCCACGGACTCATAGGTCCATGCTTTTTTTAACATATTATACATTATTTGCTTTTGATCATTTTCCTTTCTATAGTGCAGAATAGTACATGGGTACTATTTACAGTAATTGGGTTTTATTTAAGGGAAAATTTCTTTAGACGATTAGAGCTTTTGGTATGGTAAAATCTTATGGCTTCGCGTCTTCGACATACCAAAGTTAATTGCATATCTACTTATATAATCATTATATCTACAAGCAGAGGCCCGCGGATTTACACGAGTAGTTCCCGTTCCTGTTATTTTAACGGGATAAGAAGTAGCTCATGTGCTCCTTCACGCTATATTCTAACTGTGTACCAAATTTCAACCCGATCCGTTCAGACGTTTCAACGTGATTGAGCAATAAACTTTCGTACTGTAATATTATAAATGTCAATGTTTGGATGCTTGTTGCCCAATCACGTCAGAACGTCTTAACTGATCGAATTGACTTTTGGAAAATGAGTATAAGTAGTCATTATAAGGATGTAGTCTGGAAGAACTCAGAACACATAGGGTACTTTACAATCCAGAAAAATTACGGAAACTACGCGGGTAAAACTGCGGAACGCCGCTGGTATCACATAGTAGGAAGTAGGATATTAACTATCTGCATTTAAAAAATGAGGTGCAGATGGGGTTCGCATTGTTCGTACATACGCCGTCACGATGTTGAAATCGGCCGTTCTAGACTACAGGCCCGTAAACAAAATTTATGGGTCATATGATACACCAGAAGACCTATGTAGGATGATAAGAGGTATCTAAAAATCCGCTCTAAAAGAACACAGTAAGAGTTTTAAGTTTTATAATTTACTTGTTAAACTGAACGTAATATACGTACCTATGTATATAGAAACAATAGGACAGTTGGGAAAATGTATGAATAAATGTAGCCATGAATGTATTGACGACGCTCACCTTATTTCCCGTAACTGCACCTGTGACCATTCCACTGTCCTGAGTATTCACAGTCATGGGATGAGGACAATACAACATGGGTATATTCGCACAGTAAATGTCTGGTTCTTTTTGGTACTGCAACCGAACAAGACAAAAATTAAAATTTTCATCGACCTTCCAATAAATTACAAATGTGTAGCTTTAAAACAAATAAAACACATAAATACCATCTAATTAGATTTAAATCCATTCATGTAGAAGCTAGAATGCCACAGACCGACAAACATACTAATAACAGCCTTATTTTAACGTCGGTTAATAAAAACATGATTGCCATACGAGCAGAAAATAACTTCCAAAATATACCACCGTCATATAAATATATCAAGAGTATAGGTAATGACGACCCGATTCCAAAACGTTGAGCATCGCTGCGAGATCGCTTTCTACTCGGTATTTTTAACCAACTTAAAAAAAAGAGGTTCTCGATTCGGTTGTGTATTTTACGATTCCTGCAGGACATATGCCTGATGGCAAGCAACATACCTACTCATAACAGCACAGTGACACACAGCTTTTGTCATGGAGTCCAAGTTATAGCTACGTAACCAGTATAGCTATTCTATGCGAATATAACACTTTGCAGTAGTGTGATGTTATGAAACGACGCGACGTACTGCTTACCATCAGGCTCACGTACAGCTCGCCCCATCTATATGTTTTTACGATGTAAATAGTAAAATCATCGTAAAAACAAATTATTTCTCAGGAAACAGTTTAGCTTCAATCTATACAATACTAGCAGCTCCACGGTATACCCGCGTTATTCTGGATCTCGTCCTATTTCAGAAAGCCTAGGTAAATAGCGTATGTGCTATTAATAAGGTTTATAATCTAACTACGTTCCAAATTTCAAACCGATCCTTCCAGCCGTTCCGATGTGATTGAGCAATAAACATCCAAACTTTCACATTTAGGTATGATAGGTGGCAGGAAGTAAGACAGGACAGTACAATATAATTAGTAGTTATTAACAACTATATAAGTATTAACTATCCGGCTCCCATAGTTCCTTCAAGCTTTGCTTGGTTTGGATTCAGATTGTGTTTGTGTGAAATGTCTGCCAATATTAATTTATTTGATAGTACCATAATCCCGGAAACTGGAGTAGGTGGCGGCGGTGTCGGAGTGGGGAAACCTCTTTAAAAGCTCCTTAAGCTTTTCACTTGTCTTCAAACAGCCACAAGTGGGCTTTGACCAACTGCCCATCTTTGAGTTTAATTCAGCACTTTTCATGCTGTCATCTTTACTTGGTTGCTTGTTTTCATCGCCGCGTGGATCTCGTTGGTCTTTATACAACGTTATTTTATCACTATAGAGCTTTCCTGGACATATTGCATTGTCAGTGTAGTAAGGTTGAATAGATTCATTTATCATTGATTTATTCGAATCTCCGCTGTTTTCGAATGTTTGGCTTGCGTTTTCTTTGTGAGGTTCGTTCCTTTTGAGTAACTCTATCTGCTTTTTTAGTTAAGTCAACGGTCACTACGTGGCATACCTTGGTACTAAATGCCTCTAAGACAGGTCCGTGGATCACTGTAGAAGCAATGACAATACATTAATAAAAGCACGTGAAAATTATTAGTATCATTACGACATAAAGGTAAACAGTGTGTAATTATTTATCAATTATGTATAGAGAAGGAAAAATAATAGGAAGTTCGTTTAAAAATTACGGAGGTTTTTTAACAAAATTACAGTTAACCGATTTCTCGACTCATGTTAAGCAACGATGTGGTTTATGATGGAGCATGCTTATCTAGAAGATACCTATCAATCTATCTCAATTTCGACTTAAAGACACTTTTAAAAACTCCACTCTACTCTACTAATAACAAAACTAAGCAAATTAGGTTTTGAGTAAGTAAATTGCATTTTTTTTTTTGTTATTATAGGAGGTAGATATATACGAAATTAAAGTACCTACTAAATTTACTTCTTAAAAATATTATAAGTACATACATATATTGATTCGTTAGATGCTTTCGCAAAGCCATTATTATCAAAACGCTGCGTTTTTAGTAAAGGCATCAAAGTGACATAATTACAGAAACTTACTTGAATCGAATCGTTAAATAGATACGAAAAAACTTGTGCAAATCCCGATGTGTTAACTGTAAGAGAAACTAATGCAACAAATCATGTGCCTTTTGAAACAATTAACCATAAATTTTGTGCAATAACACTAAACAAAATGGAATATAAACAAAAATATAAAGGATAAACACAACGCTCGGTAGCGTTCGAAAATGACATTTGTATTATCAGATTTTTAAGGTATTATTTGATAAGTAAGCATTGATAAAAAAGGTTCAATAAGTTTGGTAGGTTTACTACTGTCATGAAGTTTTTGATCTTGGATTTTTTTTGTTGTTATACCTTTAGTTATACCTACGTTTTTTTTTATAGAGGGAGCCTTGGATGTCTTCATATGCCCTCTACTATACCTACTCTATCTACTACTACTCTAACCGCAGTTTGAGCTAGCGTAGAGTACACAAGACGAGCAATTTATTTTTACAAAAGTACAACATTTCAGAAAAAAACAGCACAGCGTACGATATACCTACTTTGTATCTACTTAAAAGAAATTTTACTTTATAAACGATCTAACTATGCACGTTACCATGTAAAAAGTTCACCATGCCAAGAAACATTTCACTTCAATCGAGGCACAATATTTGTGATATTACCAAATGTTTGGGGCAAAATTAAATAAGTAAGGATAACTTGACAAAGAAAACCTACCTCGAAATTTACTAAACTAACATTTTGGAGTACAGCGTTTGACAAAGCAAGTACCGGAAACCAAAGAAAATACCAACAACCGTCGGTGTCCTGCCGGTCTGTCTATGCCGGCGCAGCGACAGCGTGCGAATTTTGTCCACTCATATTTCACACCTCTAATCGACATAGATTGGGCTCGCTTCCACGAAACTCAGGGCAGCTTTTTTGTACAACAGCAAACCCCCTTATTATAAAGTAGGTATATCGTATTGGATTTCATACACTGGAATTAATTCGTAGGATTAACAAACCCCGTCCAAGTTGTTGGTATCTGGAAGGGCATGTAACTGAAATAGCACTTTTTGTCCCGAATATTCTTTAGAAAAAATAATTATTTTCAAATTTTCGCAGAAGTTTCAGGCAGATACTAGTATAGTATATTCCTTTTTATGGATCAAAGTATTGGTATGCTATAGTTATAAAAAATAAAGTAGAATTAAAGTAAGTAAAGACGTTGCGTATCGTGATTTGTGAAAAATATCACAAATATTAGCATTTAGTCAAAAAAATTACAATGAGAGGATGACTCCAAGAGTTTACTTACATATAGCTCACTATAATTGAAAGCCTGACTCTATATTGTAATTTTCCAATGTCCACCAATATTTATTATTATTAGTTTGTAATTGTGTTTAAATATTCGCAAATCAACAACATTTATACTAATGATACGGTTTTATAAACTAGTTTATTGGATCGAGCAAACGGTGACTATGAAAAAAGATTAGAATGTATATCAATTTTCTAAGCTAGGATCACTTAAACGAGCCTTAACTACGACACAGTTAGACCAAAGTTATCCAGATGAAGACACATTGTCAACATCATCTTGAAACAAAATCTCTGTAAACAATCGACAATCGCACAATAAATCGTACAAGTATTATCACCCTTATTATTATCGCCATTACGCGGTCATTACCGGCGCGTGACTGTCCTACCAGCTATGTAAGTAGGTACTTACTCTATTGCCACCAACTTATCTGTAGAACGGCCAAAAATGGAACTACTGACGTCCACACAACACTGACACAGAAGTTGTCTAGTGTTGTAAAGTGTCAACACTTTTCGATTGTGGCGCAATCGCTACATTCTACAGATAAGTTGGTATGTACCAAACTATACCCTGTCTGCCCTGCCTCGCAGTGCAGTACCGTTCTATTGTCATCGTGTGAGCTTTCAACCGCGTTTGACGGGCTACGTTTCCATTGTCTGTTGGGTTGGGAAGTTATACACATAGCACCTCTTTTGTTTTTCGTCACATTTTACCCAGTAACTATGATAGCTAGGCTCATCGACCCAAAGTTAGTCCTGTCCTTCTACCGCCCAATTAAATCGGCTTTGGCTTTGCTATTCTTGTCTCTATAATTTGAAGCGAAAAGAATAGAGAGAGCAATATCAAAGCTGGCAGTTTTAGTTAGGCGGTAAACCGTCCAGTTGCTGACGCTAAAAACTCCTCCCTGTCTTGAGCCTTTTCCTGACATGAGACAAAGGATTGAAGGTCGCTTGACGTTTTTACATATAAGTTTTAGTATTATAGTGTAATGGGACGAGCAGGAAAAGTGCCAGATACTAAGCAATGCACGCCTTACCATAACTGAACAGCATAGTGTCAAGCACCTATTAGAACATGAAAAGTCCAAATTATTACCTAGCAATAATGCACCAGTGAATTATACATATTATACTATACCTAGTCTATTTCAACCGAAAAACGGACATTTACCTTTTAGTGTTGCGCAGGGAAGACCAACCTTCTTTGCATCAAAAATTATTTTTAGAACAACTATTTTGTCACTATCCAAATTCAGCTTTTCAGTTTTACCTTACAATTATCATTATATTACTATTATCACTATTTAACTCAAAACTGTGAACAAGTTTTACATGTAACTATCTACCTACAAATTAGTAAATTAATTATCTGACATTGACAGGTGTAATTTTTAAGTGTGTGCCAAATAAACTATTTATTATTATTACCTATTTAAAGGAAGCGATCCGAATCCAAGCGCATTCCAGAGCGGAATGTGGAGCCAGGACTACGTAATAATATATAACCGAAACATGTCAAAATAGGTTTGCAATTTCTGGTTGGCCTTGTCGCTCGCCTCGCCCTGTACCACGAAACACGGTAAATGCGTAAGCGATAGGGAAACGATACATAAATGTATGGATAACGATACGCATCGTTTGTCTTCGGTGCTCTCGTGGTACCGTGGCGTGAACGTACATTTTTCGCTCTCTAGTTGAAATAGACTATAGAGAGAATGTGACGAGCTCAGCGCACCGCTGCGCTCGTCACCATGAGATGTATCTCTTCAGCTTGTTAATTCTCTGGAAACATTGCCCTTCGGACCGGAACGCAGCGTTATTTAAAAACATGTAAACTGAGATCAAAATAAGATTAGGTACTTAAACTTTCGGGTGAATATAAAGTTTTACTGTTCTTAAATACCGACTACTTATTTAGGTACTTACACAACAAACCCTATTAAAACTTAATTTGTATTTTATCATTTTTAATGTAACAAGTTTTTGGCAAAGGTCGATGGAACAAGAAACCGTGTTACATCACTTAGTTCGCTAATCCTATTACCTAAAAACCTAAGTACTACTAATAATAAAAATTCGAAAATTTTGAAGCAATCCATAGGAAGAGTAAAGATTGTGCAAGTAGATATTTGCACTATCTCCCCTATTATGAAGGCACGTAAATGAAAACAAATAATTAATTATACTTATTATAAAATTATACATAGGTACAAATAAATAAAATTGCAGTGCCTGTTTGTACCTAATATTCAAATATAGGTACGCTTTTACCACATACAAAACATAAATGTATAGACGATACGTACACAAAAATAACTATTTAAAAAAACAGTTCTATATTATAATCTCCGAAACGGCTAGACCGATTACGACAGCGCTTTTACTACTAGACACCTGATGTTCTAAAGCATAACTTAGGCTATTCTTACTCGAGGAAAAGGGTTCCGCGAAATTCACAAAAAAACCTTAAAACGCGCGTGAAATCGTGGGCACAGCTGGTAATGAATAGTTTGAGTTACTTGTTTTTTAATAAGTTATGGGTTATGTGATAAGGATCGGCACCGATAAAAATAGTACCTATAGCGTCATTTATGAAAAGCCCAACTATAAGGAAAACTGACAAAACCATCAAGTAATTAAAAAGAAGATGAAAAGTGGGTTCATGATTAGCTAAATCAAACATTCACTTTAGAGCTACCGATTTAAAAATCCAAATGAAATATCGTTATTGACCTCTCATCTAAGAAAGGCATTAATTTCTCTCAATAATTGTATTATTAAATATTATTATTAGAAACTGCTAAATTGTCTATGACAATCTAAAACAATGGAATCGTGCTCTGAGCTGAGCCGATTAAAAGGTTCGCAACGTGTGTTTTCGGAGTTGTAAACTTGAGTCTAATTCATATTTTTATGACAACAGTTATCTTACCTTTGCGGTAACGGTTAAGTCACACATTCGCACATTATCAGCTGTCACCGCGTGAGAAGTTCGACGCGATATCACCGGAACATCGCCTCCGTGACTTGCAAAGCTCAACTCAAGCTTTCGTGCACATATTCACTAAAATGTTAAGATCATTGTTAATTGCCATTACGTGTGGATAACTGTGCGACTACATAACGTGCGCTTACAAATTGATAACGTCATGGACCGGCCACAGCGGCGGAACAGTTGCTTTTATTTCACCAGTTTTTGCCATCCAGGTCCAGTTAGAGTTCAAATATTCAAATTCCAACTTCATGAGGTCGTTAGACATGATTCTGTCACGAATTGGACAACTGTTTAGATTTATGGCGAGTTAATGTTGATTTGCCTCCGTTTTTCACTCAAAAACCATTTCTTTGTTAAGCCTGAGCGGTTCAAAGGTACGTAATGTGCTTAATTGCATTCTGCCTGTAGTCTCGGGTCATTATGACTCGATTAACATCTGATCGTCTCCGTGAAATGGCCGACTGTAAGTAAACATTTACTTAAGTATTTTCATTGTGAAACGACAGTCGCTAGTCAAAGTTCAGTTGGCTTCAACAAAAAGAATGATTTCCCGGTTTCTTTCAGAGATTCGTTCCTGGCGTTCGGGTAAAGAATATAATTTTTTACCGATTAGGCGTGCTCTACCGCTTTACGGGTTTTTATAGTGGAATAACTTCTGTAAGTAGGTACAAACGAATCACCAACAGTGTCTCAGGATAGGCAAGTTCGACGCGCTCTCGAGATGAACTTTTGAGCATTTTGAAAAGTTTTTTTTAAGTACAGAGTGATGAGACGGACAGGACATGCCTGCCCATAACAGCACGGTGACACCAATAGTTCCAATAGCTGCATTGGAACATGAAAATTCCAAATCATTACCTATTACTGCATTGCGCTCGTCACCCATTTTTAATTTCTATGCTCTGTAATTTCACTGGAAACATTGCTCTTCCAACTGGAGCACAGTGATACATTCATGTTTTTACATTACTTCTTGGTGGTAGAATAACTAGCAAAGGTGTGGTACTTTACCAGGCGGACTCTGCAAAGAACCCTGCCACTGCCAATGCCTCTAGATTTAGATCGAAGGTACGAAGGATTGTTAAACTTTGTATTCTTGAAGTTTTTATGGTAGAATATTGTAGCAAAAAACAGAATTAGGTACTTGTTCTCACTCGTGGACTAGTATTCAAACGTTGAATGAATATTGGGTACCTACCATTAAACAATGAACTTAGCAATCAACATTATCGTCTTTGAAGTCATTCCATTGGGGTTAAATAAAAAATATAGACATTAAAATACTCAATCATTATCTATTCCACGTAGATATGAGATATGTATAAGTATAGTGTTAGAAGGGTGGTAGAGTCCTGCGCCTTTTGGGCTACCTTGAAGGTCGGTATGCACCAAATGTCTACTTTCACAGAATCATTAAAAAAACACTCAAAATTTATTCGATTGCCTTTTTTGCTAAACATTAAGTTTGTTTGTAGTTACCCGCGGGAAATAATCGGGATTCGACGCTTCAACAATCACCAGCGGGTACCTCAAAGGGCGAACCGCCACCTGCCGTGTTTCGAATCCACTGCTCTATTCTGAAACAGCAAACTCGACTCGAGTTTCGCGATGAGCACGGCTGTTATTACTTGATCCGAGACTCTTCACTACTTTCTAATAATCGGAGCTCAAAATATTTTAGTGACTCGTAATATTCACAAATATGTAATAGGCCACCGAATACGATGAATTGTAATGTAACGAAGCCTTTTCTTAACGATTAAGAGGGATTAGTTAATATCGTTGCTATGTACTTACTATCTTACTACAACTAATCCTTAAAACTAGAGTTACAAGTACTTATACTTCCCACACTAGCTCCGCCCCGCGGTGTTTCCTAAACGTTATAAATGAGTTGGTGTTTGCCTCCTTCTGAGTGAATTTTTTAGAAGCGATGATGTGATGGTCATTTCATCCTAAGCAGACATCGCAGTCCATAGGTAATCTGAGGTTCGCCCATAGAAATTCGTTGCGGAAACACGGCTGGCATTAGCCATCAGACAACAAGATACCACCGAGGAAAGTTGGTGTCAAAAGTGTCTGATGCCCAGGGTGCACCACCCGCAGGTCTTCCGCCTAACTCTCCTGCTTTCTGCTTTCGCCGATGAAAGCAGACTACTAATAGGTACATCTGCTTTCCGTATGCAGCGGAACTGAAAGCAGATGTAGTTGTCTGCTTTCATCGGCGAAAGCCGAAAGCAGAAAGCACAGAGTAAGTAATCACTACGTACGTGCAAGCAGGAGTTAAGCGATAGACCTGCCGAGGCTCGTATAAACGGGACACTGCCTGTAAAGATGAATGTTTATAATATAGGTACCTACATTCATAGAATTTAGAGTTGTAAGGACATAGATTGTAATAATAGCATATTTCGAAAAAAGGATTGTAAGTAAATAGATTTAGTATGAGTAATGCAAACTCTTTGGTTGCAAGGGATTGAAAAAGAATGGGGTACTACCCCACAACCCCAACATTCATCTTTACAGGCAGTGTCCCGTTTTTAGCCCGCGTAGATCCCGATGCCTTAATTTTTCTGGGATAAAGTCTGCCTATGTGTCTTTCTGAATTATAAAATTATCTGTATTCCAAATTTGAACCCGATCCGTTCAACAGTTCCGACGTTATTGAGCTACAAACATAAAAAAAATACATTTGTTAATAGGATAATTCCTGTTTTAATGTCCTTTTTTATATTTAATCCTGCAAGTAGGTATCTTTCAATATCGGGAAATATAATTCTATATTTTCTAAAAGTAGGGCACTCTGTCGATACAAGAAACAATTCCTGTCAAGTTACGGCAGAAGCAACATCGTCATCGAATCAATGTAGTTTACTTTTACAGAATCGGGCGTCTGTCCCGGGTCATTCACTCTAAGAGCATTACCTCACCTGTCGTTACTTCGTCTGCGATCCATGATAACCGTGGAACATTAGCACTTGCTGTTAAGGAGACACATGCGAAAGAATATTTTAGAAACACGTCACTCTCGTAGGTAGGTATCCCTAAGTACTTTGATGTCTTGGTTTTTGAAGTGGGCAGTGATACTAGATCAATATTAATAGACATTCACTCTACTAGCTTTTTACTATAATATAGAGCGACGGGATGAGCAAAACATGAAACTGATGGTAAGATCCTAACAGCGCAGTGTTACCCAGCTGTTTGAACATGTAGAGTCCAAATCACTGCGTAGCACTGCACTCAGCTCGTTACCCAATATAATATGCTAGATAGATACCTATGAGATGATGTATTCCTTTGCAATGTAATTTCACCGGAAACATTGCACTTCAAATCGGAACATAGTAATGTTTGGACATTGGTGTTTAGCCATGGAGTAGGTAGGTATAACAAAGACTCTTTACTCTATACTAACGTACCTACTTGGATACATTTTAACAATCACATTTTTTTTATGAATGGCTCTTTGTGGCAATCACATTTTAATGACATTTAATAAATGTCATTAAACATAGTGATCTGTGTATTTAAACGTTATAATTCATCTTGAGTGTAACTTCTTTACCAATTTCTTTGAGTGTGACCGATATTTATACAGATATCCTGGAGCATAGATAGATACTTACTTATAAATATGTAATTATTTTGAGAGTTCATGTTTTTAGTACCTGAGTGACCGAGCTTTGCTCGGTTCTTAGATACATACTGATTTTCTCAAAAAAAAAACTTGAAAAAAGAAAGGTAATATAATAAATAAAGGTAGGTAGGTTGGATCCGAACCCGGACCTACCATATTATAACCGCCCATCTTCCCGACTGAGCTAATATACTGTCCCGCGGCATCGTGAAATTTACCGTCGCATTCTAATCTTTATGTTACAGTTTTTCATTGTCTAAAAACGCGCATAAAACGGCGTTATTTTTAAATAAAACCTAGCTAGATCGATTTATCGTCCCTGAAGCCCCCTGTACACGTAATTTCATGAAAATCGCTCGAGCCGTTTCCGAGATTCTATATGTATGTACCTACAAGAATTGCTCGTTAAAGGTATAAGATAAGATTAATTTCACTAAAAAGCCAAACAATAAGTAAAAAGGATTGAACCATTAATTTGGCCTCCTCCCTCGTTCAAATCGCCGATCAAAAGTTCCCCTTAGACTGACAGCATTTCCACGCTGTTTGACCCGGGAAATGTTTTGGGCCACATAGAGAACCAAGACCCGATGATATAACGTGAGTTTATTAAAAAACATTAGGGGGTATACTAGGCAGAACAACGGGGCTAACCCCGTAAACGTTGTTGCCATATTAAGTCATGAGACACTAACACTATGCAAAAAACTTCGCGTTAATGAACGACGACGGTTAAATATCCCATTAGGACATAATTATATTGTTTATACCAAAATAATAATTAGGTATACATTATTGACTTGACCGTCATCTCGCCTGATGTTTAAACGGCGATGCGGTCTACGATGGATCGTGCTTACCTAGAAGAAATCGATCCACTCTCGATTTGAAGACACGCATGATTTTGTTAACTCTATCATTATCATCAGCCACAAGACGTCCACTGCTGAACATAGGCCTCCCCCCTAGATTTCCACAACGAACGGTCCTGCGCAACCTGCAACCACCGGTTTCCAGCGACCTTTATGAGGTCATCTGTCCATCTAGTGGGAGGCCGTCCAACACTGCATCTTCCGGTTCGTGGTCGCCACTCGAGAACCTTTCTTCCCCATCGGTTGTCAGTTCTGCGAGCGATGTGGCCTGCCCATTGCCACTTCAGCTTGCTTACTCTTTGAGCTATGTCGGCCACTTTCGTTCTTTTTTGCGAATATCCTCATTACGGATTCTGTAAACTCTATACAAACCACTATTTTTAAGTATTGTGTCATATCTCTACTTGTTGTATATTTGTATCATTATGTATTAATCATAATTATATCCGGCCCAGAAGTATAGAGTGCGTAATTAATTATTTTCGGACCAGAGGAACTTAATAGCTTTAACAGCCGTCGTAACACGATGCCGCCCATGTATATTTACCTCATAAACTACCCGCGTATCATTAAACTACGCTATTATACAAATATACAATGACGCCGGTTAATTATTGTAAATCATCCAAGGTGAAATTTCGTGTTATATCGAAAAATTGAAGACGAACAATGGTTGTAAAACATACTATAAAAATCCATACTTCCTTTACTCCCCTGTCAAAATGTAAAACGAAAATAAAACAGCTAAATTGAAACAAAGAATTGGATGTTATGTAGCGACAAGGTGGTACGCAGCATAGATATTTTTGTTGTTGTTCCTACAATACAAGGCCAAAACACAATGGGCTATGTGGTGATTTTGGAAAACCGAAGGTCAGGAGTGTCGCTCCGATGGGCGATAAGCCCTTCCTTCTTGTTAGGAGCGATAAGCTATTTCACGCTGCTGTGAACACGCCACTATATTTCTGTTGTTTTTTTTTAACATTGAAGCTCATCATTCCTTGGCTCAGGTATGAATAGGTAGCAAGAAAGTAATAACTGCGTAACGCTAAGAAATAGGTATATTATGTTGATTTAACTTTTCATTTCGCTAGAAGCACTGTTCTGACTTTCGGAAACTTCTTATACGTACATATCCCGTATGTAGCTACTTATATGAAAATTGAAAACATATATCCGGTCGAATTGAGAAACCTCCTATTTTGAAGTCGGTTAAAAACCAGCGAAGGCAGACCTCGAGCATTAATTATACAAGTTATTATTTAAGTTACACTTTTATTAAAATTTTAATTTCCATTGAAATTACACTTTAAGTTGTTATAAAATGATATAATTTAAGTTGTGAAAAAATGATGATATAAATAGATTTCAGGATCATTGAACTTGCCATTCATTTAGATCTCACTTCTATTGTCGTTAAAATCAACAACCCAGCGATTAATCATATTATTGAACTTGGCTCTCATTTCACGTTTTTGTTTTTGACGAGATTCATACATACCTACGGCAATTAAATAACTTTACAAGGTGTACTGCCTACACAAAAACTGGAAATTGTATGACTAAGGTTGCTAATAGATACACAACTTTAGAGAGTGTCTTGGGTGAGAGTGTTTATGTATAATTAGTATGTATTTAAAAATATATAAGTATAACATCAGCTATCTGGCTTCCATAGTACAAGCTTTGCTTAGTTTGGGGGTCAGATGGTGTTGTGTGTGAAATGTCCACCAAAACTTAAGATTTCTCTAATTAGAGTTCCTCTGAAAATAGACAATTTTAAAATTAAATAAATGACAATTAAAACTGCATGAGAGTACTTCACAAGTAATATTTAATAAATAAACACATTACAATAACGCTTCACAAGCATTCGGCGTGGACACAGAGCGGGCACGTAAAGCGGTTCTAAGCTAGGACTGTCTTAACTATGACATGTGGAACTTTTACATAATAAATTAATCCTAGGGGCGAAACACTAAGAAAAATTCTAGTGAAGCTGTGGTTCACATAAAAGAAACTTAGGTATTATGTCGAGCTCAAAAAATAGAAATAAATGCATTGTGTTAATAGAAAAATATTCACATAATTTCATGGGTCCCGTATGGCATAATACGTTGACGCATATACAGAAAAAACGTATAGTGAAATTTGAGTCGTGAATAATATCTACGTAAGTAGTTCACCAATAATGGAATGAAGAAATGCAAGGCAAATTTCTTTCCTGATTTCCTTAAAACCTGCGCAGACGAGGAATACTTAATACCTTCTTTGAATACTCGGAAATACTTTTGTCTCCGAAGTAATGTTCTGGATAAATTTGTAATAGAGTCCCCTTTGACGTATTCGTCAACGGTGAACCCAGCTAGAAACGGTGATGCGAGCGAACATGGCTTGAAAAACCGTGCTCCAACTACAACGACGATAAATTACACTAAAATATTACAAAGGCGAAAGTTTTAGTGTGTATTTTTGTATCCTGGTATCACTATAACACTAAACGAATTCGAATTAAATTAAGTACATTACCCAGATTAATTATAACACATAATAGGGTATTTTTATTCGATTATAGTTGGTGATTTTAAGTTGCGGGTTACACAAGTTTATTCATACATGTATTATGTTTATTCATATGTACGATTAAACTTTTGAAAGTAGGTAAGCATACAAAATTTCTCTCGCCTGCGCAAATTTTTAACAAACAGCACATCGTATGACTTTTGGGCTCTTGCCAATAAACGTAGTTTAAAATTGATATAAATCTCTTTAAAACTTTGTTTAGAAGTATAGAATAATATGTCAAAAATAATATGTCGTCTCTGCTTTTTAGAACATTTCACATTTTTCGTCTACGTTTTCCAATTTGGATTTGTCCATTTCTAAACCTTTGCTACAACATTATCAAACGCTGTAAAATAAATATAATAACAAAAGAAAACAACTAAACTTGAATTACATAATAAGTTGATGTGCTTTTTCAATATTTAGTTATTCCACGTTACGAATATAAAACGATTAATTTCATTAAAAAACGAGGACAATTATTGGTAAGTAGATTATTTTATACAAAATAACATTATAAAAATTACGGAGAGTTGGAAATAAAGTGAGTAAATTAATATTAAATTATACTATAAATACTTTATACCGAAATCACATATTTAAAATTATAAAACGATTTGCTGTTTAACATAATTCATCTTTGTATTGAACACAGACAGCAAACTTTTAATTAGTCTTGTAATCTCAGATTGTGCCTTCAGAAAAAAAAAATACACAAAAGAAAATCACAGCCCTAATAACAAAAATCTCATGATTACATATCAGATTCACAAATTACAACCATGTCATAAAATAATTAAACAAAAAATCTAATATTCCCCAACGAAACCTACCTACTAAATTATAAGTATCAAATAGAAATTAAATAATGTTAATCTGTGCGGGCAAAACCGCTGGGCGATAGTGCAAAATAAAGACGCCAATACACGAACGACTACACGTCAAGACATCGAAATTGTGCTCAGTGCCTAATCTAAGCATACACAGAAGCCTTGTTTACACCAAGCGAGTAAGTGACCAACCCGAAAATATTTTATCGAGAACATCTACGGACATGAAACAGTAATAAAATATAAGTGTACTAGGATCGAGTGCAATCGAATGATAAGAATCAAACAACCCAGCACATCTCACTTTCGAATAAGTTTTAGCCAGTCTAGCTTTGGAGACATACTGGAATTAACTAGAGATGAGTTCATTTGATGCTCTATAAATATTAATCGGATATCAGTTCTACGGTACTATTGCATAAGCATAGCAGCATCGCATAAGTAGCTCACTAAATGTTCCCACTGCTGGGACTCGGGGCCTTCTCTCGCAAGGAGAGAGTCATGGCCATAATGCACCACGCTAGCCCAGAGCGGGTTGGTGGATGACACATGACTTCGAAAGATTCTAGGTACATGTCGGATTCCTGAAAACGGTACTATTGGATAGTGTTTAATTATATCAAGTCGAGTAGGTAATAATATCAAGCTCGGATTCATATTTGACATATACATTGATCAAACCTACATTGATTGTGAATCGTAACGCTAATTATTTCACTATTTATTATCATTAATTACGGGATATTCGCCGTCGTATGATGTCATGAGATCCCGTTACTTCAATGTAGTTTCATGCACATTTCTGCAGATAATATTAGAGTTTACAATGTTTACATACAATATTTGCTGAATATTAATTACTTATTTCGAAACAATGAAACTACTAACAACTTTCATTCCGAAGCACTCGATTCAAGCCATGAAAATAAGAATTAAATTATTGTAAAAGTACATTATAACAATGACGTTTGAATCCCCAGAGGTATTAAGCGTCGTGAGCGCCGGGTGTAAATAAGACCGTCACTTCAATCTTCGATAAAAATAAAATGAATAGACGGTCCAAAGAAACCCACATTTTATACAAACAATAAAAAGTGAGTGCATTAATTTCGCCTCCATCGCTCAGTCCGGCTTAGATTGTTTAACTGCGACTATGCTTATTATCTGACTAAGGTAAAACCAAAGCGACGAGTATATCTAGGATATTAGTTAAACAATTGTGCCACCATATGCGTTGACATAATCAAATCAAATGACACATGACAAATTGAACAAATATCATGACGTAGTCCATAATTTTGTCTTCAGTGCAACAAAGATAACTCTCACTATTCCGAAGGATTCTTCGAACTTAACAAAGTCTACTTTTATATGGATATTCATAATTTGGCTCGCGAATACCAATTGAATTCAATGACTAACTATTTATAGCCGTCTATTCAATTTATTTGTGTCGAAGACCTCAAATACATAATTTAGCCACTACGACCTACATTTATTTCATCCTACCTACAGTATATCGCATGATATATCTACTTTTTAAAAATATACTCCATTCAATTACGAAAATATGCACAAAAGACTTTTGTATATAGTTGTACGTAATGTACCGTGTAAGCGGGTGATTAAAAGTGCTCTACAATTAAGGTATGTGCAAAGTTCACATCATAGATACTATAAAGATCTTGGTTTGTTGGAGCTATAGATACGCCGATCTCATAATCGTCTAATAACGATATATTCTAGTTAAAAAACTGTGCTTTATTTGCAAGTCGATAAGAGCGTTATAATTTCAACTCAAGCGAATTTAAAACACGTTTATTGATAAGTATAGCATCTGGAATCTCCTTACTGAATAATAAATATAATAGATAAATTATCGACTCGACAAACACTAATAGAGATTGAGATTACAAAAGAAAGAAAACAACGCATTATACGCCCATAAAAGAAATCACGTCAAGCGTATAATATAAATACAGCGTCAATAGAAGACGAACAGGAAGCGTTAAATATCTTCAAAAATTAAAGTTTACCGTTGCTACTACGTAAATCGAATAACCGATTATTTCGGCGTAGTTTCAGCCGTCATGCTAACGTTAAGCCTGAATCGGTGATAGCTATTAAAAATGTACAATAAATTATAAATTGCACTGCAATTTTATAGTGATTCTGCACTAAAACAAATAATATTCAATTTTATGACATTCAAATCCTCCTTTTCTAAAACTATATTTGTAATAGTGTGATAAACATAAAATAAATACATTGTAAGCATGGTCGTATAGTGCGTTATCTTTGGATAATTTGTTCTTTGGTAACTTGCAGGTATTCCTGACCTTTCTTTGGGAGTTTACAATCTTATTCGTACATTTCAATTTCCCAACATCGGACTACCTGTGATCATGATTAAGATGTATTATTTAGGAAAACGGAAACAGCAAGTATGTTAACCATATTAAAATTGTATGCTTAGCATAAGAGACCCACTTTACGTCTCTGACCTTTATTCTTCCTACTCGAGGTCTTTTATGATAAGTAGAGAATCAAGGCTAAGTTTAGAGGGGTGGGCGATGACACATTTCCTCGCAAGATATTCTTCGAACTTTGGAACATACCCAAAATCATCAAAATCGGTTTAGTGAAATGTGCGAACAAGTAAAAAAACAAAGAACAGGCTTTGAGGAGCAGAGTAGCTAATTTACAAACAACTTTGATTAAGTAGAAGTTAAAAAACGGCCTTAGGTTTCATTTTATTTAAATAATAGTTGTAGATAGCTGCGGGTCACTGTGCTGTTATATGGCAGACATGTTGCTTACCATCCAGCACATGACCTGCTCGTCTCGTCACTCTTTATATAAAAAAAAAAGGTGGCGATTTTCATTTACATGAAATTTATCAGAAAATAAACCAACAGGCAATATATTATAGATCTAGATCAAGAAAGTTGAACTAATATTGTTGATTCTCTGCACAGTATTTATATTATCTTTAAACATATCTGTGGTGCTATAATTTTGTACATCAGACAAACAGCTAGTTAACACTTACATAAATTTATCACATTCATTTTATAAAGCAACGGAGAAACGTAACGCTAACAGACACCACTGACACACGACAAATACAAACCAGCGACTAAACACGTATTCTTAGCCGTAACCTTAAATTACATTATGGCTAGTTATGGTAGTTCAACTTGGCAATACTTTTTCCACTATACACTAGCAAACAGCAGCCTTGGTTTTATCAATTTTCATTACATTCTTCTACATAAAAATTTCTTAATTAAGCCCAAACGCTATTTGTGCTTGCTTTCATATTTCCAGTTCCATTACTTGCTATAATATCCAAATTATTGCATTTGTTCCAACACATCAATTCGGCAAAAATCTAATCTAAATTACAAAAAAAGACTAGCATGAATAAATCCGTAAACAACAAATTACAATAGGATATAGAATATCTTCAGAATAGGAACGTGAGTCAAATATATCTTCAAAGGAATAAAATGTTTGATTCGGAATGATTTAAGGAGATAATCTACATGTTGGCTCAATGAAATATGTGGAATGTATCACTGTGGATGTTACCACGGAATCATACATCAGTCTCGGTTTTACTACTGGTTCGACGGCTCCTGACAGCTGCACCCGCGTTCCAGTGCATTCCGCTGAGCAAAAACTTCTTCACATTATACTCCATCCGCGCCAAGTCCTCGGCGGTAATCTCGTCCGGCCCCTTCGCAAGGCTCTCCCGCAAATCCTTCGCAGCTTTGTACTCCTCCGACCTAGTCATCACCGGTTCTTTAGATATCTCTGTGACGGTCGCGTCCCCAGATTCGACCGGGAATATCGTCTCTTTAATAACATTCCCGGTTATCTTCAGCTGTCCACCTTTACCTAAATTATTCTGAGTAGCACTGTGTATCCAGTTTTGTGCGTCTCTGTACGACTTGGAATACTTGGTCACGGGATGCGGCATGTTTAACGCGAGCTCGTTCAGAGTTTCTGTGAGTCGAGTCAGTTTGCTGTCTCTTCTGCCTGCTCTGTTGAAGTTGACGTCGTCATCCAGAGGGTCATTGAAGTTGTTGTGCTGCTGTAAGTTCTTCTCGACCCATTCTGCCACTCGGAGTAACTGTTGCTTCTGCATCAGCGCGGCGCTATCGTCACTTGATAATGAACTTGTGCTTTGCTCGTTTGTGAATGCCTTTTTATTATCATTGACTTTTAAATGTGTTTGCGTTAAATTAGGATAAACATTCACGATGGGCGGTAAATTTCCTTTAGGAGCGTCTACTTTTTTATCCAATTTTGGCATGTTGCCCTGTGGTGGCAAGTCTTTTGAAATTCTTGTATTTTCTAGGGAATGAAGCTGTGACATATCAATTTTGCGCAAAGGCTTGCTGTATTGAGTGGTAAGCTTGTTTTGCTCGTAGCGATCGAAGTTGAATATTTTCACGTCGTGGTTATCGGTAGGTGTTGCAGCGTTGTTTTTCGTAGTGATATCGGAGGACAAATTGTTGTTAGTAATAACATTGGCGTTGCTCATGTCAGCTTGGAATTCGCCGAGTAAGTTGTCTAGCTCCGAAGCGTGCTGGTGGCTTCCGATGCTCTGAGATTTATTGTTATTATTTTCTGAGCTATTGGAGAAATTGTGAGTTTTCAAAGGTTGAAGCGGAGAAGACGAGACATTGAGCAAAACAGGATTTATAGAAGCGGTTTTTTGTGCTTGAGTCAGTCTCTTTGTAGTTATTATCGACGTGGACATCTATAAGAGTGCTTTCTACGACCACATTGTCGTTCTTGATATCGTCTTTCCTATTGTTGTCGTTCTTTTCCATTGCTATGAAATTGTCAACGTCTTCTGTAAGATCTTTGAAGATTGAGTTTTCATTGCATTTGCTCTGCCGGCGATACAGTACTGGCGGCACGTCGGGTTCGGCGTTATCCAGTAAAATATTCTTAGAGCCCGCCTGCATGCGTAGGTGACAGAATCTCGGTCCCGGGCCTACTTGGGTGTTGGACTTATGAGTGCTCACTGTGGACTTCGCCACGGATGACGTCCTACTCACAGCTCCCATAGAACTTTGAGAGTTCTTTCTAAGACTACCAGTACCTCCCTTTTCAATTAACGGTTTTATCTCTGTTGGGCTTGTTAATACTTCTTTAGGACTTAGCAAATCGTCATTGGCTACGCTCGGAACGCTACTTTTCTTACTAGATACAGACATCTTTGTCCGGTCACAGAGCTTATGATGAACCGATGGCTCCATACTCATTACATTAGTCTTAGGGATCTGTTTCAGATGATTTATGTCGTCTAATTTTGGAATTCCATCTGGCTGATCATTCGATTCGATGGTAACGATAAGCTTTTCATCGACTTTTTCGTCGTTAGTTACAATTATACTGTTGGAATTAGATTTGTCAACAGATATTGGCAGTTCATTAGGAAGATGTTCTGGAGTCGGTTGCGGTAAAATGTACAAAGGGTGTATCATTCTGTTAGGAGACCTATCAGTGACAATCCTGACTGGATGAGGCGAAACGCTTCTCATACTCAAATTTGATTTTAACGACTTGATTTCCGCATTACAATTTAGGCACAAAGAATTCTTGGTCTCTCCACTCACAAGAGTCTGCGTAGCTACTGAGTAATAACTCTCGTTGTAGCAAAAAGGTTTATTCTGAGATTTGTCGCACGTGCATGTATCACAGTGTTTGGTCACGGTGTCTTGAATGCTATCCTCTAGAATTTTGGACATGAGAGAGGCAGAAATGTTGAATTCGTACTCACTGGCGTCGAAGGTATCAATCTCGTTACCATTTCTCGATTGCGTAGAGCTGGAAGCTTTCGGAGTTTTCGACATGACGTACTGTGAGACCCGCGCTTGAGTATCTACAGGGAGCTGTAAAGAAAACAAATTGATCAATAACTTTGTCCTGCAGTCGCCCAGTTATGTTTTCAATCAAAATGTTTTACTCACATTATCCAGCTTTTGTGAAACGAAGTTGTCTGGCTTGCATTGTAGCAGCTGGATTGCTAAATTCATGTCGTTTTTATATCTTTCCTGAAAGAAAATGATATAAATGAAGAATAATGAAAACATAAATACGTTGTAGTGTTGCAAAACTGTGTTTGGACAAAATTTAGTCAACCAGAAATCAAAATTACTGCACTCCCTAGCAAGCTTCACGCTATGGTCATAAAGAAAATTACCTAAAAATAGACTAAATTCAAACTTTATTTTTATTTGGTTTAAAATGATTATCAAGAAATGTTGGTAGACATTTCACACACAATAATATCTCAACATTTATACAAGAAATAATATCTTACATTCTCCTTCTGCAGCATGCTAAAGTTGTGTTTAGACTCTGCCAGTCTAACAGACAGAGTGGCAATATCCTTAGTCAGTTGGTTCTTCTCTCCCTTCATCTTGTCAACCATCTGAAGAAGCTTATCTTCCAACACTTGATTCAGTTTCTGTACTCGCTTGTGTGAGTCATACAATCTGAAAATAATAACACAAAATCTATACTGAGAAGATTCTACCCAATGCAGGCTGTGCTTAGATCTCTGATCTAAAGATCTGTTTGGGTATGTGTCTCACAAGGGCGGATGCAGCTTTGACTCCAGAGATAAATAAATATTGGTGGACAATTCACACACAGCACTATCTGACCCCAAACTAAGCAAAGTTAAAATGGGTCATATAGTCACAGTCAAGTCACAAAACTGTGCGATAAGTACATGCATGCTTTTTAATCAGTGGTCTAGGTACTGAACCGAGCCCTGAGGGGTCATGATCCCTATGACCTGGATCCGTGCTTGGCGTCTCACTTCAACTGATCCTTTGCATAAAATATAGTATAATGTAAACCCACAAATGAATGCCAACCAAACTACACATAAAATATACTCTGTGTGAGAAATAATCAAGCTTGAAATTAAACCATCATACAGTACAACATTTAAATTTCATTAAAACTAAACTATTAGAATATTCATAATACTTTTCAAATGCTTCTCCTATTAAGAAGCATTCTAATATTATTTAATTTTAGTGTATTTTGGTTCTTAATGGAAAAACAATGTTAGAAGTTTTACAAGCTGATCTTTGAGTTAGTGCCATTTTATCTCCTTTTTGAATGTTTTTTATTTGTTTATATAGCAATAGGTGAGCCTTAGCTGATATGCCTATATTTTTGGTGTTGAAATAACAAATCATAGGTACATCTTTCACTATCCACTTCTCCAGTTTGTTCTCGAAAGAGTTTAATATTTTGCCAAAATAACATCCTCAGGCAACCTGTTCCACTTATTTATTTAAACACTGTGTTGCTAAGTATGTGATGAGCAGTGTTTGTCAGTGATGGTGTGTCGGATGCAACTGGGGCTTATGATGCCAACAACTCTCTTATGGTCTTTTAATATTACTTAAAGAAGCTGCCAATAGTAAAAAACAACTTCAAAGTTCTTTTTTCTAATAAGTTGAATGTGAAAAAGCAATGTTTAACATTTGAAATTAATTAGCTCTTTCATAATGCATGATGAGACCTGGTCCATCTCTGCATAAACAACAGTACAGGTCTTAATAGTATAAGTTCCACTGTAAACACTGTAGTTTCAATATCTTAGTAACTAAAACAAAGATGAAATTTCTATGACCCATTTACCATTCCTCAGTTAAAGTGATTCATAATACCAGTTCAATACAGTTTAAAACTATTAAAATCATTTACAATTACTTCACACAATTGTACAATTTGAATTTAGAAGTCATAACAGAAAAAACTGTTGGGTGTTTTAAGTATTTTTATACAGAATCTCACCTTTCATACTTTTCCCTCCAAGTAGCAAGCTGCTCCTCAAAATTATTAGCTCTAGAAGTACTCTTGATGAATTCTCCCTCGAGGGCCACTATATGAGCATCTCTCTCTGCAAGGTGCTGACGCAGGTGCTCCACTTCAGCATGCAACTGCAGCCCGTCCTCTCCATCATCACACTCCTAAGGAGGACCGTGTTGCACAGTGAACAAAAGAAGCAGTGTACCACAAAAAATATTTTACTTACATCATGTGCTGACGCAAAATAACGAATAGTAGGTGTAGTATAGTTGCAAAAAACTGCCGTGTTATAAATAAAAATGCAAATTAGAAAGAGAAGCTTAGTGCGCTCTGTCAGACCACATAGTTACAATATTGATTAAACAATCATAAATTTTGGTATTTATGCCTTTCTCAAACTTCAATGTCAGATCTAATAACATTGGCAATACTCTAGAACTCTAGATACATACAGTAATTGAGAGAAAAACATATAACATAATAAAGTACCTCCCATTGGTAAGTACTTTAATAAAATATAATCTAAGCAACTTTTCTACTGAGAAGTGGTAGAAACCAGATATTTGACAATATAAATAAATAGAGATCTCTAAGACATTCGTTTTACAGTCAAGCTCACTAAGATTTAAAATCAATAAGACTAAGAAAGTCACGAACGGAGAAAAATTGTCTACTGTTACAGACATAGATAGGTATGGTAAATAGGTATGTACTTATAAAATAGAAAAATACAGCAAATATCGCCAAAATTTTACCTTACAAGGGGAACTCTTAGTACTCTCATCCATAGCTCAGAAGCTTTATTCTACTTCAGATTTCACATAATGGAACGTCCAATATAATTGAGACGGCACACTTAAAGTGATTTTAATAGCTATTTGTACCAATAAGCCACTGTTGAAACAAAATAAAATAAAAAATCAATCTCGACACACAGTGTAAAATATTTACTTTTTCAAGATTGTTTTATCAATCGCCAAATACTGAAATGACTTATAAATAGATTCTACACCAATTCTATAATTTTATTTAGCTCTGTAGGTATTAAAGGCGTCGGAAAACTGGGATTTTCCTAAAATGAAAATCAAATACACTCAGACTCTGATGTGGCCGAATGACGTTTTGACACGAGTGTTGCCATTAGCAATTTTTGTAAAGAAAAAGAACTTATTTTTTTAATTTTTTGGTACTGCCTAAATGGGCTATCGTACAACTCAACGATATTTCGTCAATGGTAGATGGTAGATATAACTTAATGTAATATTTACTTTAGGAAATGTAAACCATTAAAAATTTAACGTAATGATCGTGATATAATCTACTTTAACCCAACACCTAAGTTACTTAAAATCTATGGAGTAGTAAAGGGTGACAATATAACAGATTTTTATTTTATGTATTCTGAAATTCCTTCGTATACCTAGGTATGAAAATAAATGTACATGTTATTATTTTACTAACAAGGTAGATATTTTATAAGTCAGCGTGCATCTTTGATCACATCCTACTTAGTCTGTGATCATATCGTCGCGATGCTTTGAGGATTCACCGTCGCGTCGTCGGTTACAATCAGGCGAGTTGGTGGTCAAACAAGGATCTATACGCGATAAAAAAAAGTGTTTCAGTTTGAATTTTCGAAACAAGTTAGACTGATGGATTAAAAAAAACAAAGAAGTTGGAAAATTAAATTAAAAAAGACATCTACTCGCTTTCTACGAAAAACGTAATTTCGAAATAAACTCGCGACTTTCCTACATAAGTAAGTACCACAGACTAAGTAGAGAGTTACACTGTAGGTACTCCTGTTCTACTTCATTTCGTCCGATCGAACATTGTTTGACGTTTAAATGTTCTAAGCCTATTCTAAGTAGAGAAGATTAAAAAACGGACAAAACGACGCGACGGATCGAAGTAGAACCGGAGTAGGAAAGTCGCCAGTTTATTTCGAAATTACGTTTTTCGAAGAAAAAGAGTAGCTATCCAGGTATATTCACGGGACGAAACATTTTATTCTCCATCCAGTTATTTATGTGAAAGTAGTACTTATTTACGTGAAAGTTTCCAGAGGAATTACAGGGCATAGAATAAAAAATAATATTTAGGTGATGATGTCTTGGTACAATTCCCGTTTTGTAAAATGAACACTAGAAGAAAGTGGAAGGCTGGAAGGGGTGTGTTTGCGCATGGGTACACTCGCGTACTAAAGTTCTAAGCCTATTGTTTTATTTTTTAAGTAGCCTTTCGCTTGTAGGTACCCACCATGCAGATTAAGATACTTAACTTAGGTATGCCTATACTGCCTACGTCCCGAGTTGACCCGATCGAGCTTTTCACTTCGGAGCATGACGATCAGCCTCTTTCACAGTCTACGAAGAAATGTGTGCGGTGCGCAAAAACAAATTTTCACTTCAAAAACCTACAAACGGTCCAATTGAAAAACCTCCTCCTTTTTTAACGTCTGTTAAAAAGGAAAAATTGAATACAATGATTACGATAGTATTCTCTTTGCTGAAAACATTTCACACAAAAAAAATACCTCTGCTTAGTCTGTGAAAATAACATAGGGTAAGAAATAAATATTAATAATTATTCAAATATTTTTAAACTACAAACGCCTTATAAAACATATAGCCCATGTACATAGACTTACATATTACTCATCGTACTGTACTTCCAGACTGTGTGTCAAGTATGAATCCCCCGCTGGGATACGGGGCCTTCTCACACTAGGAGAGTTAAGGCCATAATCCACCACGCTGTCCCAACGCGGGTTAGTGGATGACACATGACCTCAAAATATTCTAGGTACATGTTGGTTTCCTCACCATGTTTTCCTTCACAGTTTTAATTTAGCAGAATTACGAAAATTACTTCGAAAAGACAGTGGTGCTGGTGGGCATTTGAACCCGGGGCCTCCGGATCGGCAGTCGCCGTTCTCCCGACTAGACCAACCCTAACTTCATTCAATATCATTTTATTCAACCACGTATTTCAACAAATGATAACTTTCAATATTATCCGCTAATTTCACTAATCGTTAGAGTGAGATAAATATTTCCTGCTCGTTCCGTCACTCCAAACCAACTGTAAAAAACTGTTTTTTCGTGTTTCCGCGAGGCATCTTAGAAATGCATTTGCCATTTACTGAGATTCCCTGTGTTTACAAGCCATTGATGTTACTATTATTATTGATGTCATAGTAAGAAACGGAATTATTCATACAGAATATAGGGTCTAATTATTAAGGGAGATAGATATTATATCTGTGCCTCAATGACTATTGTTGTTAGTCAATGTTTCATCAAGGTCACTTTCTCCGAATTCCAAATGTGCTCGAAATGTTGTTTCACGAAGTTACGGAAAGTCACGTCGGAAATATCCCGACTAAAATAACGTATTGATAGAGATTCGTCGGTAAGATGCCTGCGTACGCGCACCGGCAATGCTCGATGTGGAGACTGGTACACTCAGCTACTCAGCTGCGTCATTTCAAGTCCAGAATATCTATGTATGTTTATATGTTTTTGGACAATCTCCGTGCCGTGTAGAAGCTTGAATGACATTTAAATGTCAGCTCTGGCTTGATTAGTAAGCAATTGGTTCGATTCTCGGGTCATGTAAAAGTTTTAAATTAGAAGTCAATATTTAAGCAGGAAGGTACTTGCTGTGGGATGAGATGTTCAGGGTGTGTTTTTGTATGTTGACCATTGCATCACCAACATAGTAGATATATTATACACAAAAAAATGTTATTGTTCCTTATAAATTTATCGCTTTTTTGTTCTCAACTTACAAAATTTTCTTGATTGTTTTAGCATATGTATTGGTGACAGGCGATTTCAATTTACCCTGTATAGATTGGTCAGGTACAGAACCTGTCGTCGCTAAAAAGGGCTCTGTAGATATACAAGTGGCTGCTACTGACCTTTTATCAAAGTTTTCGTACGCTGGTCTATCTCAATTTAATCAGTTTCGCAACATTTGTAATAATACTTTAGACCTTGCTTTCTCTACATTTCCATTAAAAATTGTAAAGTCAGAACATCCCTTGGTCAAAGAGGATTCGTACCACCCGGCGCTAACATTGATTGCCACTGATCTTCTAACATCCTGCTTTAGGCCTTGTTCTACATTAAGGTATCAGTATAGAAAAGCTGATTACCTTGCTATCAATAAAAGTTTCCACGAGACGGATTGGGACTTTATCATGACAGGCAACGATTTGGATGACGTGGTTAGCAAGTTTTATTCTATACTCAATAATGTAGTTAACAAACTTGTGCCTAAGTTTCGCAGTGGCGGCAGCTACGTATATCCGTGCTGGTATAACGTTTCATTAATTAAACTTATAAAAGAGAAGACTAAATTACATACAAATTGGGTAAGGTACGGTAACCCACGCGATTACCAAGCATTCTCATTACTTAGAAAAAGACAAAAGAAGTTACAAGTTGAATGTTATGCCAATTTCATTACGTTCTCACAACAGGAAATAAAATCTAATCCAAAAGCTTTTTGGACTTATATAAAATCTAAACGCGAAAATACTACTGACTATCCGCAGGTCATGACGTACGGTGATGTACAATTTAACACTCCTTCGAACATATGCACCGCTTTCAATATTTTTTTCCAAAAAAATTTCGGTACCTCTACGGTAAAAAGTAATTACTTAAAATATTGTTCTTTCAACGAAAGTTTGTCTTCTAGTTGCGACGTGATATCCTCTGTCGTGGTAAATTTGAACGAAATCCGTAGGGCTATTCTTAATCTAGATGCTAACAAAGGTGCTGGAAATGACGGCTTTCCCCCGATCTTTTTTAAGAAGTGTGTTGAATCGTTGGCATATCCAATTACTTTGCTGTTCAATAGATGCTTTTTAGAGGGATTTGTTCCCAAAATTTGGAAAGAGGCTAAAGTAGTTCCGGTCTACAAAAAGGGCTTAAAAACGGCAGTAGAAAATTATCGTCCCATATCAATTTTAAATGTACTTAGTAAATTAATGGAACTTATAGTGCATTCTCGCATTTACTCTATAATAGCGCCGTCAATACCCGATGAACAGCACGGTTTTATGAGAGGTCGCTCGACTGCGACCAACTTGGGCACCTTCACTAACTACCTGGCTACCAATATGGATGCTGGCTCGCAAGTAGATGCGGTTTATACCGATTTTGAGAAGGCTTTTGATCGCGTGGATCACATCATTTTGCTGCAAAAGCTATTTGAATTGGGTATTCGAGGTAATTTACTAAGATGGCACGAATCATACCTATATAGACGTTCACAGGCTATTGTTATCGGTGGTTATTGTTCTGATTATGTAAACATAACATCCGGTGTGCCACAAGGCTCAATTTTGGCTCCTTTACTCTATGCGGGTTATTTATATGATGTAGGCAATTGTGTTCACCATGCTAGGTTTCTAATGTATGCAGATGATATGAAAATATTTATGAAAATCCAAAACGAGTCTGATTGTATCAAATTACAAGTTGATCTCAATCGTTTGAGCGATTATTAGATTAAAAATCGCGCTGGTATTAATATTGGTAAATGTCATATAATCACATACTCACGTAAAAAATACCCCATTGTATTCACCTATTGTATATCTGATACCAGTATATCAAAAGTAAATATAGTGCGGGATCTTGGAGTCCTCCTGGACAACAAGCTCTCGTATTCTGATCATATCGAAACCATTATTAATAAAGCTTATAAAAGTCTAGGTTTTATTATGCGAGTCAGTAAACCATTTACGGACATCAAGTGTGTTAAGTTACTCTATAACTCCTATGTAAGAAGTATTTTGGAGTATTGTAGCACAATTTGAATCCAACTTACGCTCGTTACATCACAGATGTTGAAAAAATTCAGCGCAAATTTGTTAAACATCTTAACTATAAGTCGCATACATATACATTAGATTACGTGGATTCATACAAGTATCATCTGCTGGATGGCCTAGAAAAGAGACGCCTCCACCTTGATATGGCCTTCTTGCATGGCTTATGTAATGGATATATTGATTGTCCTGGTCTCACCGATAAAATATTGAGTTTTCATACGCCGAAAAAACGCACTAGGCATACCAAACTATTCTCTATCGCCCAGTCTCGTACTAACTATGCACAGAACTCAATAGTCAATCGCCTTCAAAGTACATACAACACGAAGTTTAATGACAAAATTGATATTTTTAATAGTGACAAAATATCTTTCAAAAGAAATATGTCAAAAATAGTGTAATATTTCCAGTATTTTTCTATATGCACAATGCAATGCAAAGTTACTTTCATGCTTAACATGATAAGGGATACGCACTTACAAAACACATACTCACACACACACACACACCCTCACACACACAATGTTACACGGATTGATAAATGCACGCAGTGCTCGTATTTTTTGGTGTTTCCACAGATTTCTAAAACAAAAGGCAGATGGAACGTTCGGAACACAGATCCTTAGGTCCGGAAAGCAAATATCAAACGCCAAAGCAAATACAAACTCCAGTCAGTACGAAACTGACTTCCGTCTCATACAGGAGTCCCGTGTGTTTTATGTTTTGTTTAAGATTATGCCGTCTTGTGTCATCAAACATTGCAAACATTGTTCCCAAAAATAAAAAAGGAAATTTCATAGGAAAGTTAGAATATTTTTGCTGATATTTATATAATTTAGACGATTTTATTTCGATTGATGAATAGAAACACAACACCTCAACGAAAATAGGTCAGTGTTGCTATACTAAATTGAAATTATTTTCCCTGAAGTTAAGGTAAAATATAGATTCTAATTTTGTTTTAAAGATACTCGTAGACCAAATTATTGATGAACATTGTATAATTCAATTTTAAGCCCTATTTTTACAAGCGTAATTTTTGTAATTTAATGTGAATCGATGCCAAGAACCAATCCTCGCCGTTACTAGGGTTAATAAAAATACTAATAGTGTTGATGAAAACTATAGTTATGAAACAAGCTTTTAATAATTCTGTGTACTATGGAGTTTAAAAGGTTTTATTTTAGTAATATGTGACCAAAGCAAATACAAACTCCTGTCAGTACGACACAAACTTCATCTTGTACAGGCCTGTCCATACGTGTTCATCCTGTGTGATTTTATGTTTTGTTTTAAATAATGCCGTCTTGTGTATTCAAACATTGCAAACATAGTTCCCAAAAACAAAAAAGGAAGGAGGAATATCATTTCATAGGTAAGTTTGAATATTTTTACTGCTATTATGTTATTTAGGCGATTTCATTATGGTAACAAATAGGAACACGTGTGGCTATACCACACTGAAATAGTTTTCCTGAAGTGAAGGTAAAATATAGATTTTAATTTTTGTTTTTGTAGGTAGTATTATTCAATTTTAAGACCTATTTTTACTATGTTTTTTGACGTGACAACGTCTTATAAATTGGTTTGCCGGGTGACACTTCAAGAAACTGCGTTACGCTCCGCTCACGTTATGCGCTCACAACGAGAGCGAGTGAGAGCACGCGTCCCTTCCACTCGGCATGGTTAGCCCGCCTAAAAGCGAGAGAGACAGACATAAAAAGTGAAAGGCACGCGTCCCTTCCTTAAAATTATTTTACCACTCAAAGTCGTTGTCACGTAAAACTTTCGCCCGTATACCGACTTTACAGGCAACCAATTTTTTATATATAATATGAATTGATCCCTAGCAGTGATCCACGCCGTTACTAGTGTTAGTAAAATTACTAATAGTGTTGATGACAACTGTAGTTATGAAGCGAGTTTTAATACTTGTATGTTCTGTGGAGTTTTCAAAATACATAATACACTTACATTATAATAATATTATACGAGTAGAATAGAATGTTATATAATGCCAGCAGTAGGTCTCAGAATATTATCATTTGATAGTGGCAGTTTTGAATATTATACGATTACTTGGTTTAAAAGTGAGGTTTTGTAAAAAAAGTAAAGCATTAGTGAATCGTTTAAACGATTTTTTTTTTTTTTGATGTTTGGCCCTATAAAAGGTAGCCCATATGCATTTTATCAAAACTAGTTTTGGTGGTAAAGATGGCTGTTTTGGTTTTGTTTAAACTATCTAAGGAGCAAATCATACTAACTAATTAATATTTGCGATTCAAGTTGATTTTGGTTGCATGTAAAATCAAAATTCTTAACTTCATAAAATAGAAATAAGATTTCTTGTTATTAACAAGAAATCCTTGCATTATATAATATCGGTGTAATAATAAATTATTTTAAAATAATGTTTTATGTGTTTATTATACGTGAAAATTTCCAAAGCTTAAGACAACAATAGTGGGATTTTTTTCTTAAGACTGGGAACATTACACGCACACCAAAGTGAGTAATTTGACAACGTCGGTGAGAGCTGTCACGCATACATAACTAATGACTGGCCTCACAGTGTCGTTCACGAAGGTTTCATCTGTTTAGAAATCTGTGGGTGTTTCTATATGGTTTGTTGTTTTTATTTTATTTTCACTCATATTACTTTTCGTTAAAATCTATTTTTTGAAAACTACACAGTAATCTTGTATCAGCATGTTCACATAATGTAAATCCGTTATTGGCCGTAAGATAGTTTGTAAGTTAATGAATATCTGTTTTTTAAGGGCTGTGGATTTTGTATAAATAAATAATTAAATATCGATATCGTGGTGAAAGGAAGTGTTACGTTTTAATCATAAATATGTCTTTACATCTAAATACGTTACGTTAAGATTAAAATAGTACGTCACTAGAAATTCTGATGCCTAGTCATTTCTGGAATCCCTCAGAAATTTCACCAGTAGGTAGGTATCGTACATTCAGCAATCTCTGAGAATTTTGTAATTGTTTTCCAAAACACGATCACTTTTGGCGAAAAGGTCTGTTGGATATTGGATGTTCCAATTTTTTTGAAGTTTTCTTTTCTTTCTTAAGAAGTTTTGTGTTACATATTTAAGGAGAATAAAGATTTTTTCTGCCTATCAAACCATCACGTGTTTATTAACGAGACTGTACTTTGCCAGCTACGTAATACGCAGCTAGTAAGTAGTTATAGACGCCAGCGCGCGTCTGGAGCTGACGAGGGGTCTATTTCTGGCATCGACCGCTACTCTTGTGCCGCTCCAACAGTCGGCAATCCTTTGTCTTATTAAAAACATATCGCAGTTACCTATTTAAAAACGAACGTATCCTCCGTGTGAAATTGCGCGTATGAAAGTGTGGGTTGTTTATAAAAGTATTCCAAAATGGGAAGTGTGCTCAGTAGCGGCACAGAGCCAGGAAGTGTCGCAACGCACGTCACCAGTGAAAGTGAAACAATGAACAAGGACGCCAGTGATAATGATAACATGGAAGAAGAGTTCCACGATGCGGCAGACGGAGATGAAGCCAGAGCGAAAGCCAAAGAAGAAGAGATGAACGAGTTCAGAAAACAGTTGAGTATCAAGCGAGAGCAAAGAAAAGAAATATTAACACGGCACAGGTCAGAAAAAGAACTATTGGAGAAATCACTGAAAGAAGAAAGAACTGCTAAGCTGCAGCTGTTCCAAAGGAACGAGCAGCTTCAAGAGCTTTTGTTGCAACATAACATCGAGATTCCTGAAACTTTGCCTCTTACGAACTCTTCTGAACTTTCTGACACGATCTTCCAAATGAGAGAAGAATTTGATAAACTCAGAGCAGATAACTCAAAACTCCGCCGTGATTTAGCGGAAGCTAATAACACTCTTCAAGGGGCTTACTCGGATATTGCTGATTTAAACGGTCACAATATAGAATCTATGAAGCAAATCCAAGCATTAAAAGAAGTAGTTTCGGTCAGCAAAACGCTGATTGGCCTTAGAGAAGGTCAGCTCAATGAGGTTAGTAGTTACTATTTGATGTAGTAACCATGTTCTTCTTATGTGCCGTAACCTTCCTTCCTTCCTTCCAAAGTAAGCGTGAGGAACCCATCTACTAATTTACTTATTACTTATTTACTCTATCCAGTAACTTTATTTCAAACTTGTTAACCAGATATAGTGTTGGTAAATTGGAGTTTCATGCAAACAATCGTCTCTAGTCTTAATTTTGACCGTACATAATGTACATAATGGTAAATTTAAATTATAGTAATACGTAGAAAATTATATACCTTCTGGAGTTAGGAGGTCTCTTATAATTGTTCTGATTTCCTCCTCAATTATATACCTTCTGATGCTCAGGAGGTTGTGACCTTATCACAGAAGCACTGTTAACATAAAAAAAATTTTGTTTAACAAATGCCTCAATTTAAACAAAGTGATTTTTGTTTCTACTTTTTTGTAGTGTTTATTAATATTTCCAAACCGGCACTAAGGCAACGACCTAAAGAAAACCATGCGCCTTCGGTCAGGGACCGACTCCAGACGCGGAACGCATTCCCATAATTTGTTGGCACGGGATCTTGACTGCACGCCAGTTTTAGACATCATTTATTAAGTTGGTTAATCCCGTTATAGACTTGTGTAATTTGTATTACTCACTAGCAGTGTCCCGCGGTTTCACTCGCGTAATACTTTACCCGTTCCCGTCATTCCCTTTATTTTGCCGGCATAAAAAGTTGCCTATGTGTTTGTCTAGACTATAATCTGTGTTCCAAATTTCAGCCCGATCCGTTCATGCGTTAAGCGCGGTTTCCACTGCGAAAGGGGGGAACGGGAAATGGTTAGGCGGAACGGACCCTTTTTAAATGAAATAGGTTTAAATTTCCACCAAAAAATAATTGGTTATTTGATTTCCACTGCAAAATGAAAATGCAGAAATGAGCGAGCGAGTCCGTTCTGAACTACCGCAGGCCTGCCGTAGCAGACTCTTTTCGACTTCTTTTTACTCGTTCAAAATCCGCCCCGCTCACCACTTTCTATGTGGAAACGCCACTAATTATTATTATAACGTAATATTATATATAATTGCGAGCTCCCGCTTCCGCTCCCTAGAACTGAGCGAGCTCATTTCTACTCTTTCTATACGCTCGGCTCTTTCCGTCCGATGGTGGAAATACAAGTATGTAGTATTTTGCGTTTGCGAGTTTTACGAAGTCCTTAATGGGTCCGCTCCGCTTGCGGTGGAAACCGCGTTTTACGATGTGAATGTGACCTAGGTAACTTTTTCTCTTACGATATAAAGTCCGAACAAATTGATAGCGTTTGGGTTTAACTATAATATACGTATATTACACAAACATTAACATGATGTTTTCAAATATTCTAACGATAAATGTAGAGTAAGTAATGTTTTTCACGCTAAATTGAAAAGTTTACAATGTACCTAATCTAAAATATCGATTAGTAAGTATATTGTACATAGTCTATTTAATGCCGCGGGAAAATAACTGGAACTAGTAAAACCTTTATTAGAATGTAAAATCGACGAATAAATTTCAATGTGTTGATGTTTGTTCTTCAATAACGTCGTATGAACGGATCGGGTTGAAATTTGGAACACAGCTAGATTATAGCCTGGAAAAACACATGGAGAAACACACTTTTTATCCCGGGAATTAACGGGAACTCCCGGAAACTCCGGGTACTCGGAACTCGCTGCTAGTAAACAATATAATGGGCTCAGTTGTTATAGAGATTAGCGGTATCATGACTAAATAGCTCCTCTTGATAATTTTAAGAGTTAAAGTTCAATTCTATACTTACACAAATAAACTACCTTTTTTCCTCCTATTACAGCTAAAAGAGAAACTTGCCGAAATCGAGAGATCTCTTAGTGAAAGGGAAGCAAATATGCTGTCCTCGGACCTACGACAGGAGTATGAACGACAACTCCAAAACATTCGCACATTGAGATCTCTTTATGAAGAAAGAGCCAGACTAGCAGAAGTATCAAGGCAAGGCCTGATTCGGGATCTCGAAGAACAAAAAGCACTGTACCAAATTGAAAATAACAAGTGAGTGCAATTGCTACTTTTACTATTTAATATGGGTACTTATATTATTTAACACAATCGTGTAGGTACAAACTAAATTTACCAGCTATTTATATCTAGTAAACATTTCTTGCCTTTCACGAATTTTCCTGCAATGTAAATAAACATGACCTAATATTTTAGATGTAAAGATCTCGTTACGAAAGTAGAAGCTCTTGAGGCAAAAGTAGATTTACTGGAAGAAGCTGTTGAAAACAAGAACAATGATATCTCCACGTGCCAAGATGAAACTAATGGACTAAAAGCTGAAATGGCTGTTGTAAACAAGGTTTGTTAATGAGTGTGTATAAACTAATTTAATTTGGAATTGTTATATACATATTTACCTACGTAAATAAAAACTTTTAAACATGAATATTGTTCTCAGCTATTCTCGCAAGTGTTATTGGGGTATAAAACTAAACAAGACTTAGATAAGTTGGTGCATCGATTAGAGGAAAACCATGGTCTTCTCACGCATATGGCAGAAAAAGAAGATGATGCCGAGGCATCATCAGCATTGCCAAAGCTCTTACTAGAATTAGTAAGTCAAGTAGATGAAAACGAAGAGACTGATGAAACAGAAAAAAACTGAGAAATCAGATTCTTTCACTGAAGTCGACCCATCTGGAAGTAATGTAACAGGTATATTTTGCAACATTATCATATTCAACATAACAATTTAATATACATAGTATGTGTCAAAATGTTATGATATGTTAACAGAAGCAGCACCAGCAACTACAGCCGAAGAAATAGTTGAAAATCTTCCCAAAGTATGGAGAGTGCTCATGGAACTTTTAAGTCATCAAGTTGTAGCTGAAGATTCTACCGAAAAGGTGACCACATGCTATAAATCTGTGGAAACGAAATCTGGACCAGTTCTAGTGCCAAGTGTTAGTCAGACCTATATTAGATTGAAAGTAAGTAAACTCACTGACTTTTATTTTAGAGGTATGAGCTGCAATGTAATTATTCGGGAATTTTGATTTCATGAGTCACGGTCAGCGAGCTGTTTCAACTCTTTAAATAAAAATGTTCAATATATTGCACCAGATAAAAACAAACCTAGTTACCGTGAAATTGGTGACGAGCCAATTTTTCACGAAAGATCTCATAAAATATTATAGAGATACCTATTCTTTCTTGTCATTTATCACTACGTGTACATACTTATCTGTAATCTGTTCTGCTGTACAATTCATCACTTATTTAATAACATTCCACTTCATTTTAGGATCTCATAGTGGAAAAACTTGGTCTGATCAAGGAAGTTAATCGTATGAAGCAGCTGAATTCCCATCTGGAGAATCGCTTACAAGAACAAGAGAAAAGATTATGCCTCGTAACCAATGAATTAAGTAAAACATGGCACGTAGTTGGTAAACTCCGAAGACATCACTACCAACTTCACACTCACGAAAAAATATTGAAATATGAATTGCAACAAAAACGAAAACTTTTAAATGAGCTCAAAGAAGAATTAGAATATTGTCGCGAGAAATGGGAACAAGCTCGAGAAAAAAATACTCAATCTGAAAGGGACTGGCGAAATCTCAGGGCTGAATTTACAAGTAGAAAAACAAAATCTGGATCACCATCATTCAACAACTCCGCTGAGAGCGGATACAGTGATGAAAGACCATCTGATGATTCATCCGAGTCTAACGATGAAAGTGAGTACGTTGCTGAACCTTTCAACAGATGTAAGAAAAAGTTGAAAAAGTCTTTTGAAAATGTATTGGATTCAAGCGCTGACTTCCATTTAGCTGAACGTGAAGACCCTGTAAGTGATATGTTAGATGTTGCAGACTTGCCTTTAGACACTCAAGATGGTGAAGCATCATCAGAGTGTAGTAAAAGCGAACACATTCTCAAAAGTGAAAAAACTTGCGAAACGGAAGATGAAATTGGTGACATAGCACATGACGATTTGATAACTGAATCTTCTGCAGGAGGACAAGTACATGATAATAAAAGTTTTGAAACCAAGGATACTAGAACTGAATCTTCAATTATAGAAAGTTCCGCAGAGGTATCAGAACCTACCACATCATATGAAAGTCAAAATGAAGAAGTGAAACTGATTGATTCGGCCACAAGTTTAGGTACCGTCAGGGACCAAAATGATATATTAGCCAAAAATATAAAAGAATCGATGCACTAGAAAACGATAGCGCAGAATTATTTAAAAAGACAGCACTTACTATAAAAACAAGTCAAGAAAAAAATAACACATTAGACGCCGAAACAAATCAATCAAATGAGAGTGAACCACAGGCCGGAACAAATAACCTACAAACCTCTCGAGATGATTCTAAAATAGACCGGCCTACTAATTTAAACACTAGTTTAAATAATGCTAACAGTGAAATGGTTCTCGCTGCTTCGTCTACTGCTGAAGAAAACTTTACTACGGAAAGAGCGGATATGTCTTCTTCAACTCAAAGTACATCTTTACCTCTCGTCGACTTTAAAGCAATTATGGAAAGTGTTAATAAACAAAAAGACCGACTTGCACAAAGAGATCAAAGGTTGCAAAAGTTGGAAAACGATTGTGTTGAAGTAGTTCAAAATCTAGCAAGCACTTTAGACATTGGAAATCAAATTATCAAGAAGATAGATACTCTTCACAATGAGCACGCGAAAGATAACGAAATAGACACCACTGTACGTGACACAAGTGAGAGTACAATAGAAAGCGTACATAAAGTAGATACATGCGAACCGTCAACATCGACTGAAATTGATCATGAAGCTAGATTTGCTGCTCGTGACTTGAGGTTGAAAAGACTCGAAGAACAGACAAAGTCCCTGGTAAAGAAAGTTAATAAAACGAATTCTAAGGGCGTTAAGATTAATTACAAGTTGGACGAATTGCATAACATATACGGCTCGGAAAGTTCTCGCGCCGGGACTCCGTCGGAAGATGCCGAAGACAGAAGTGTCGAAGAAGATAATGAGCCCAGTGAGTAAATCATAGAGAAATAAGTCAAAATAACTGTATTAGGGCAATATAAATAAATAAATAAATATTCGTGGACAATTCACACACATCACCATCTGACCCCAAACTAAGCAAAGCTTGTGGTATGGCGGTCAGATAGCTGATATAATACATATATAGTTTTAAATACATACTTATTATAAATAGAAACACCCAGACACAGTGCAAACATTTGAATTCATCACACAAATATTTGCACTGGGTGGGAATGGAACCCACGACCCTCGGCTTCGCAGGCAGAGTTACTACCCACTAAGCCACGAGGCCAGTCAACTATACTTTGATTATAATAATGCTTAAATGGCAATCTATTGTCAAGGCGTTAGTTGTCCGTCTCTCGGTACCTACTACTTTTGTATGACCGCCTATACAATTTAAAATTATCTACTTACCTATAAATTTATTTTGCAAAATATGGCGCAGTTTATTGGACTGATAAACAAATTATAAATAACCAGCCAAGTATCGACATTATTTCCTCAAACCACTAGATCTGAAGATATTGTACATTAAGGAAGCTACATAACTTCCTTGGTTTGTCCGTCCGACGATTTTACAGGCAATTAAGTTGTTAAGTTGTTGTAACTGCTATGTAAATATCGTGGAATAGATAATTTGTTGTCAAAATTATTAGTGCTATCAAATTGTCATCGTGATGAGTTTTTTTTCACTCCATTTTAAAGTAAGTAAGATAACTAAGACTTAAAATTAGGAAAGTGCGAAAGGTAAAGTTAATTTATCTCCAACTAAAAATGTAAAACAAATTGTAAACTTACTTGTGCTTAATTATACGAAAAGCTCGAATCGCAGGTCCAATTCATACTTTGTCAAATTTATTAAAGTTGATTACCTAGTGCCATACTTCAAACGCTGGAACAAACGCTGCATTTTTTGTGCTAACAGATTGAAAACATAATAAAAGGCAAATTTTACAAATAAACATTTATTTTCACAATTGGTTTGTTATTTACACAGATATTTATTTTTATCAGGTACGGTAAATCACGTATCCATAACTAAAACGCTTGCATTTGTTTACTTTTCAATAATTCCATTCAGAATGTACGGTAAGTAGAATGCTTTAGAAGTTAGAGTAGGTATAACGTAGTCTGTATGAAGGCGGAATACACTGGAAGATGCAACATATGCTTTAGTCTAGTATAGTTTCTAGGGTATAACGTTATTCGAGTATTTAAAAGATTCACAAACTGCTCAATTTAAATAAGTACGGTTATCGTACGGCAAACTACTGATATTCCGAAAGATATAGAAAATATAAACAGGTGTGACACACTATAATAACTTTACTTTTTACAATTTTTACTCATTTGTGTCGTCAAAACTATTGTTACAAAAAACCGAAGACGTATGTGCCTACTGCGTAGTCTATAAAAACCACCAAAAGTAAAGTCCTTGAATTTCCCACCGATATTTAGATGTAGCATCAATCTTATTGATGTCTATTTTAGGGTTCGTATTTTTATATGTGACTGAAACTTCAGTCCGGATAGCCGACTCTATTTTAATTGAGATTTTTTCTCAAGCTTTCTTATAATTAACATCTATAACAACCACGCTTACAGTAAACAAACTAGGCATACACTAGACCTTTTACGAATTTACACTTATCTACCATCAATACCTAATTAACTATCTAACTTAGAGCTAAAATTTGAGTATTATCAATTAATAAAAAAAATCAAATAATTTCAATAATTTGTCAAATTGCATATTTTTTTTCTGTTTGCATGTTCAAGATATGATCACAAATGTCAACTAGATACGTTTTTTTTTTTTCCTACGTAATTCATACATGAAACGAAATATTTTTACAGTAAGTAATTGATTTTCGTCACTGGATTCCGTTTCTGCAGTTAAAACTTGAAAATGCCATTAAAATCATCGAAAAAGCACCAATAACCGTAACAATATTGCTATTTGACAATAGCAGAGCTTCACATACTGCCACCTAGAGATTTAGGTCAATCCTATTGGTCTTCATTTTTGATGATTTTCACTAACAGGTACTGATATAATAGCGAAACCGTCATTATCGTCAGTGGTGGGCTATAATGGCATTAATTCCCGACTCTAGCAATGCAAAGTATTTCTGTTGAAGCAACCAGCAACTTATCAGTTAAAAGATCTATTTTCAACTCCGTCTTTAGAAGGTCTGACGTCGAGCGCTTTGGAATCTTCTAGAACTGCAACGGCGACATGTACGGCCTTGTCCAGACTCTTGCCGGGAGGACAGCGGTAGAGACGCCATGCCCATAGCGATAGAAGTAGCATTTCTAGCATCATCACACTGTTTTGGATCACTGGAAAAATATAAAATAATTAAAGTAGAAGTAGAAGTAAAATTTTATAATTATCTTTTTATTTTATCAATAAATATGAATACTAAGAATATGAATAGGTCTATTTAGTGTGGCAATCCACTCTAAATAGACCTTTAATAACTTGAACAAAAACGTCTGCAACATCAGAAATACTGATAAAAATAAGCTGCTACGTATTTTATTCCAGAATATTTTCAGTTAGAACCCGATTCTTCACAACTGAACTTCACATACCAAAAAAACGTGCATAACGTTTGATATATACAAATTTTACAGCAAATACTTAGGAAAGCACAAGCATTTCAAGCAAATAAGGAGTGCACTTACTATTAGCAACGACCGAAGGGTTCAAAGGCACTATGCAGGGGAAATTGACCAACTCCGGCAGGACTTTAGCGAAGCCGCACTGCAGCTTCACAATGATCAACACGAGCTGGAGTGCAAGGAATCTGAAATAGAAAACAAATTTCATTTAGCATAGTCAGTTTATAAACCGTATTCAATTTAGTCTCTTAATTATCTCAATCATATACTATTTATTTATTTATTATTGCCCGTTCCTTTTTACAATCGGACGACCAGCCAGACTAGACTCAAGAGTCATCGGTACATGGTAGATTTTACCAAGATTTGTAGCAAATCTGGTATATAATAACATAATAAACAAGAAGTGTTAATCGTTTTAGTAAAATAATCTTAAGAGCTGAACATCTGAAATTTTTAGATTGTCGCGAAACGACATTGCTTAAATTCAGACATTGCAGGCTCGTAAATCCTTCGGCAGAACGATTTTTAAGGGAAATAGAAATCAGTCGACTGAATTTAAATTTCGTATTAAAAACCACACCTCACAGGATATACGACTGAAAGTAGACGAGGTACTACAGTAAAACAGTAATACCTACTCACACAGTAAAAAAGTGATACCTAATGGATGGATGGCAGGTACAGGAAAAATAAAAAAAACAATAAACGACTGGAGGTAGATGTGGATAAGAAGTCGCACTATACATAGAAAGAAAAGCTATACCTGGGTGCTTGGGCCGGAGATTGGTGGCAGTGGTCTCGGCCACCTATGCAGACATGCAGACGTAATGATGCTCTACACGACTGATAGGATTTTACCGCAATAAACGACAGTACAATTATTATTACACACAGCACTTACAGTATGGTAAGATGGTTGGACTAGTACAGTAAGTCAGGTACATGCGATAGAAGCAAAGTGAAATAATCATGCCATACCTCCATACCTGGGGCGGAGATTGACGCTAGCGGCTTCGGCGACAGTCATGATAGGTAATATCCCACATCCGAAACGCCTGATAAGATCGACGCCGCAATAAACGGCTGGAGATAGTTAAGGCAGTACAGTTAGGCTGTACACAGTACTGACAGTATGTAACGCTATATGATGCTTAGACCAGTACAGTAAGTCAGGTACATACGATAGAAGGAAAGTTAAATAATGGTGCCATACCTGGGCGGAGATTGAAAGCAGCGTTATCGCGACCCGCACAGACATGATAAATTGATAATACCTCACACGCCCGATAATAAACCACAGGGAATAGTTTAAGGCAGTACTTACAGTTCCACACGGTACATATTGTGTGGTATGGTAATTAGACCAGTACGGTAAATACGATACACGCAATAGAAGGAAAGCTAAGTAGTAGTGCCATACCTGGGGCGGAGATTGACGCCAGCTGTCTCAGCGACCCGCACAGACATGATGATGCCCCACACGCCTGATAGGATCGACGCCGCAATAAACGGCTGGATATAAATGAAGCTCTGCAGATACACACGCTGTAACAAAAGCATGAACATACATTGTTTTGAACTATCACGGTTGTTCACTAACTAGTAAACATAATAACGGAGCATTTACAGTGTTTAAATGGCAGGGTTAAACATGGAGCCCCCAATATTTCGTTACACCCCTAATACTCATTACCCATTTCACAAAGACTTATTAACCACGGTAAATATACTAGTTTAGTATCCATACAACTTCAAAGAGTCCTGTCAATAAGCAAGAGTGTGTTAAGAATAAGGAATCCGGTCCGGTATGGCCTAAGTAGGTACATAATATATTATGTGTGTTAGTATTGTTTGAGTAAGCAGGGCCTTGCCTATTTATTATGCGATCGCCCAAAGTTCGGTAGGCAGTAGATGGGTGTAGTAGTCTAAGATCCCGCTATACAACGACCTTCACCGAGCTGCTAATTGGATGAAAATTGTTTTATATGTAATTTAATGTTAACAAATATATTGCAAATGGGTTGCCTAAAAAAATTCAGTCCAGAATATGATTAATTAACAATTAAAAATTTTTTTTTAATATTTCACTTAAATTGATTAAATTTTAGAAAAAGTATATAACATAACTTATTATTTTGGCTTTGCTCAGTGCTTACGTCGATGTCTGTCTGTCTGTCTGTCTGTCTGTGTGTGTGTGTCTGTCTGTGGCACCGTAGAGCTCAAACGGACGGGCCGATTTCAATGCGGGTTTTTTTATTTGAAGGTTGATATCCGTGCGAATGTTCTTAGCTATGTTTGGTTAATATCGATTCAAGATGGCCGCTTCCACAAAATGGCGGGCAAAATATTTCTTCACAACCTACCTCAATATGGGTATCAAATGAAAGGGCTTGACCAGTAGAATACAATACATAATAACAAATTTCAAATCCAAGATGGCCGCCACCACAAAATGGGGAATTATATTATTTTTTTCACTACTACCACAATATGGGTATCAAATGAAAGGGCTTGACTAGTAGAATACTTTGCACTATGACAAATTTCAAATCCAAGATGGCTGCTACCACAAAATGGCGAAATACATTTATTTTTTACAACTCCTTAATATGGGTATCAAATGAAAGGGCTTGACTAGTAGAATGTTGTACAGATCCGAGGTAGTCGGGGGTTAATCAAAATTTTTAATTTTGTTCTTGTTAATTTAATGGACATTTGTCTTACCCACGGATATCGGGTCTTACCATATCTTCTGCCCACAATATAAGGATAATCATATAGAGTAAAGCTTGTATCACAGGCATCTGAAGAACTAGATATCGGAGCCACGTCAGGTTTCGTCTGAAATAAAGATTACATTCAAACATTACTGTTTTGTTCATTTGCTGAACTTGCTATTTTAACTTACATAGATATGTCACCGTAAAATTGTAATAACCGTCAGATTACAAACTAACCTAACTTAATCTACCGTAAGATTATAATCTTACGCGTTAGATTACAATCCGATGGTGTTGACATATATTATTTACTTAATTAGAACTGGCTAAACGAACAATTTATTGATTCCCACAACGTGTAGCCTGGCCAGTGCCTCAGGAGCCTTATTCCACAAATCCCCTTAGATTTTCCCCTGCCAGGGGATTTGTGTTTTTTTTCTCCATTTATCCCCTGTGATATTTCGGTAAGGGATTTGTGGACAAAAATTCCACAAGTAAACAAAGGTCTCTCTTCCCTACTTCCAATTTTACCAGTTCAGAACAAGAGTCTAATCTTCCCTAGAAGTATCGAGTTTGGTTCTCCATCTCTTCATTGGTGGCATATTCTACAAATTTGGATTTTCCCCTGCCAGGGGATTTATGGAGTTTTTGTCCACAAATCCCCATCCGAAATATCACAGGAGATTTATGGACAAAAATTCCACATATCCCCTGGCGGGGGAAAATCAAGAAGATTTGTAGAATATCCTCCCATATGGAGGCTGAGGCTATAATAGGCTGAGAAAATAACAAAACGATAATAATACTGAAGTGGAAGCCAAAGCAATGCCCAGTTCTATAATTGTCGGGCATGGTATAGTTAAATCCAGGAGTCTTAATGATATTACGTTTTTGGATTAGTACTCATGGTAATTGTTAGTAGATGTTTTCTGTCTATTGTTATTTTTCACCTGTCACAGATATATCTGTCAATTTTATTTGTTACTGCCACTATCTGGATCGCGCCATCTAACTTAACCTGAGTTTTATCTAAGATTCTAAACATTCTCAAACTATTGTAAACGCATGACTAATATTGGCTGTGTGTTATCTACCGGCCGGAAGGTAAATATAAGTATGATATCTATACTATAAGCTTTAAAATATTAGATAAACATAAAAAAAATATGCAAGAGATTTTGTCAAATGAGAGAGTAGATAGTAACAAAAATAGTAACAAAACTAAACTATTAGTAAGCTCAACCAAATCAAGATTGTTATTAGTTAAGAGATGGGAGTCTGTTGAAGAATGGCGTGCACAGGTATTAGAATCGCTACCACGCTGAATGGCAAAGCTTACACGTTGAGCTAAATATTTAATAGCATTTTGGTCATGCGTCGCGTTAGTACAAAAACCAGTTAGGTAGGTATACTTTTTTTTCGCTAATACATAGTTTGTGATCAATGTAGTCCCCTGATCTCAAGCAACGACGCGTCTACGACAGACACGGATGTTGACGACAGAACAGCAAGCTAGCTTGAAGAAGCACACATATTTGACATTATTATATGAGTTTACGGAGTGACGATATACGGAAGACAGCAGCCAGTGGATGGAGACGTTTAGCTGAGGATAGGGCTAAGTGGCGAGCCATGGGAGAGGTGTATGTCTAGCAGTGAACTAAGATAGGCTGACGATGATGATTATTTTTACCATAATATGATTAGGTAAATATTTAAAGGTTTCAACATAATATCTGATGATCACGCCTAACTCCCACTTATATGTACGACTATACGTATACATACTGCTATATATACATATTACAATATCTGATTGCTTGTAATATACATTTGTTACATAAAATGTTGCTTCATAATAACTCCGAATAAACATCATTGAAATCATAATTTCAGTCATTAGAGCTATAAACCTCACTATGAGTTTTCTGTTACCATTAATTAACGACAAACCAGGCTGTTAGTTTATTCCGTTACGGTCTTTTATACTTGTAATTAAATATCCCGAGGTACCTATTATTAAAAAGACATAACTCGGTCGATTACAAAATGTTTGCTGAAGACAGGGTGGTGGAACTAACACTTAATTGACACCCTTCGCTGTCATAGGTATCGTTTTAATTTAGCTATGGTACCATTAAAGTAACAACTTTGTTGTTTTCAGTAGGGATGCTACGGAGGTTTGAGTCCGGCACATCCACCGTCTAAATTTTAGCTTTAGTTTATACGCAGCTCGCTATATTTGTAGTGAAAAACGAACGAAACTCGTGCAATTTGCACTGTTCCAAATTTTTGCAATATATTAATCCACTTAACCACTCTACTTTTACAATGCTTTTCAGTTTTCAAACACATAGCTGCTACGAAACCCGGATCTAATTAGTCCCTGCTTCAAAATTTCAGAGGAACGATTCTAAAAGATTGCATTTTAATATTCTTAATTCAATAGAATGAATTTAAATCAATGAAAACTGTAGGTAATAGTATCCGAATAGTATTTATCCGAACTTTCTTCCGCGTAGAATTTGAACAAATTCCTAAGGGAAAAGTAGCATAAGCTATTGCAGACTGATTTATCAGAGTTTTAAATTTTACTTCTTACGCTAAGATTGAGAAACAAATACTTCTTGGTCGAAGAACAAATATTATAACATTCACATTTTTAAAATTATTACAAGACACGGTAACAACTGTCCATGCATTTCCCCTGAATTTTCAGCGTATTATTATAAAATTAATTCCAAACGTATAAAATTAATATATTGTTATAAGCACTGACTCAAAATTTCCGAAAATACAGTTGAAATAGGCGGTTTAAAATCAATGACAATAAATACCTTTCCGAAATTGAAGCTCTGTAACATCCCTAATGGGTACGCGAGTAGTTAATGACTTTATCAATGAGGACCAAGTTGGTACACTCGATGGTTTCAGATATTTTGACATAGGAGTAAATTGAGTAATTGAAAATATAACCATCATTCAAAACATTTTTACTTTTAGCCTGGACTATGCGATAATCACGCATATTTTTCCAAAAAAAATATGTAAAGAGTGTGAGGTGTTTAAAACGTAAAAGGGTTTTTCTTTACGGATCTATGGATGTAAAAATGTCGCAATTGACTTGTAATCCATTAATAACAGTACCTACCTATTAAGCAGGCGCGGTCCCAGCCTCGAATTTTGGAGGGGGTCACCAGTACAAAGCCTTAGATTTTTAGTCACCAGTAGAAATTTAATAAATCGAAAAAAAAATACTTTACTAGTAGCGTCCACGGTTTTACCCTCGTAGTTCACGTTCCATTTGTTTTCCCGTGTTAAAATTAGTCTATGTATTATTAGTATAATTTTTATTTATTTTTAGATTTTTAATGTAACGTATACGATTTTGAGGGGGGGTCATGTCCCCTGTGACACCCCCTTCGGACCGCGCATGCTATTAAGTAAATACTATGTAGTCAAAGGTAGGTTGGTATAGGTCAAATACTAATGTGCATCTACATTTAGATTTGTGTTGGTCTTCGTTGCTATGACTTCAAAGATTGCTATTAAGATAAGTACCTATTGACTTTACGGTAGAATTTGAGTAAAGAGTGAAAAGGTTATTTTCATTACTTATGCTAAGTTTGTAGCTATTGATAAATTTAATAGAAGTTTACTGGAAGTTTAGGCACATACGTACAACGATTATAGTTACGTAAGTATGTATAAATAGACCATCTTTCGCGATTGTCACAAACATGTCATCGAAATATGTTTTTTACGCAGAATATCGTCAGAATATAATACGTTCTACATACCTGTATCTATCAGTAAGTACCACTGATTCAAGATCAAGTTAAAAAAAAGTTCGAGGTTGGTATTAAACCTACACATCTAACATCTACATTAGTTTGGCGCGTACTCCATCAAACTTACGACTTACGACTGATCTCTATCATCACTTCTATAATCACGTAATGATGACAAGATGCTTTATCTTACTTGTAATTATCACCACCGTCTAAAACCGTCGCGTCAATCTTCACAGCATTTTGTTCTGCAGTTTAACCTGTTAATATCATAAAATATCTTACTTTTGTAGTTTGGGCCTTGGAATCACACAACAGGGCCAGCAACAACACGGCAACACTCTCGTCTCCAATCGGGCCCCGGCCGCTTGCCTGAAATCATAACAATGATGATGACTTATTTTAAAAAACTGTTCCAAGTACATATTACGTTTAAAGTATATTTCTTCTACATATAATTATATTATTTTAGCATAACTTTCTACTTCTGATAAATATATATATCTGATATTATATTTCTCCGGTTGTTTTTAATATGACATTTTAATTTTACACTCACGCCAAACGCTCGGTGGTGTCAGAGTGTCTTTTGTGACGCCAATTCTATGTATGTCAATAGTAAAATAAATATTACGTGATAAGAAAACAATTCGAGAAACTTTCATGAAACATTACATCTTATACTATTTTTTTCGCTCTAAAGAACTACGTGGGGATAGAGTATCTTAGGATATAGTACTAATTCACTGAACAATTCAACCAGTGCGGTAAGTATGAGTCTCTTCGATGTATTACAAAATAAATGTATTATCTCGATTACAACTTTGAAATTACTGATGATTTTTGTTCTATGTTTTCAATATTATTATTGATACATCGTAACTATTATTTGTTACTTAGCGCACACTATATTTTTTCACACTGGCTATGGGCTCTTTGGTCCGTCTCATATAAGTACGAGTACTTACTTAAAAAACTATATATACTACTATATTAAAAGAATATTCTCGCCTCAGCTAGATCTATCTACCTACCAGCTACCTACTTTAACCAAAAAAATATACAAGTACAAAAAATATATACTTAGTGGAAAAATATACTTTTCAATTAATTAGAAAACTAAAAATATTTACTTATTACAATATGAGTACTAAAGATGTTAACCTATTTCTATTTGTTCTTTGTTTTATCATGTATATACATGTGACTTCATAAATCTCCAAAACATTGGCAGTCGGTTCAGACATTTTTTCAGGGAATTCTAAAAGTTCATAAACGTACTGGATTTATGAATGGCAGTTATTTCTTTAGATCTAAGATCTTATTTCTGTCCTCGTCACGCCTACGCCATTTTTGATGTGACACGTGACAGAAATAATATGGCCGGGTAAAATTAAACACGGAAAATATTATCACATTGCAGCTCTATTATACTACAATACCACATGTATTTTATTTTTGTTAACGTGCAATTACTCTGTGCGTGGGAGAGCAAACACTTTCTTCGTATCATTTATTTCTGTATCTTATCCACAGCTGCAAACTCTCATAGTAATTGTAATTTTATTCAAAACAATAAAATAATTACTTTATTGCCACTGCAAAATATATATTACAAAATTAACACATAAAAGACCAACTAATTATTGGAGATCTCATCACTAAGATGAGATGAACGATCTCTTTCAGATAGACTTTTGGTTTATTGAAAAGATGAATGATAGATTGGCCGATGTTGCTAATTAAAAAAAACAATCTTCTAGGTAACCTTAGAAGACTGTTATGTGGCAGGCATGTTGCTTACCATCAGGCACATGTCCTGCTCGTCTCGTCACTCTTTACTTTAAAAAACACCTTCATATATTAATTATAGTTTAGGAATTTAAAAAGGTTAAGCATTAGCCAGTGTATACGAATAAGAATAAGAATAAGAATAAGAATTTATTTATTGCTATACTGTGTTTACAAAGATCTTATAGTAGTAGCTTAAATGTACAAACAGTGTGCCCAATTACGGACGTGCAATATGTGTCACATAGTGACAAAGTACTAATTTATAACAAGTAATTTAGTTACAATACAAGTAAGAATAATAAAATGTGTAAGTGCTTAAGCTTACCTAAAAAACCTATAACATTTAAAAATCTAACCTTATTATAACTTACCTACTTATATAATGCTATCAATTGAAAATTAACACTAAAACAAAAATAACAAATAAAATAAAAAAACATGAAATAGCAATAATATTTTAAAATAATAAATATTCGTCATTTTCATGGTTAAAATATTCTTTAAGTTATAAAATCCTTTCACTAATAGCCAGTTTTTAATTCCTCTTAAATCGAGAATTGTCCAAGTTCTTGATGTTTGAAGGTAAGCTATTAAATATTTTGATAGCGGTAAAATATGAGTTCTTATAATATAAAGAATTGTTTGCTTGAGGAACAGAAATATTATTTTGTATTTAGCACGTGTTATATCAGCTCTACATGAGGAGTTAAAGTAGTCACTCCGATTTAGTTTGACGAACAAGCAAATTTCATAAATGTAAATACAAGTAAGTGTCAAAACTTGAATTCTTTGAAAATATTACGGAGGGTATCTGTCCTACTTAAGTTGAATATAGCTCTAATACATTTCTTTTGCAATACAAATGTTGTATCTACATTAGTGGAATTACCCCAAAAAATAATTCCATAGTTTAAAAGAGGATAAATGTACCCATAATATGCGTTGATAGCTATTTTCTTAGAGGACACATTTGTTAATATGTATAGAGAATGTATGTATTTATTTATTTTATTATTTATTTTAGATATATGTGGCTTCCAATTCAAATTTGCATCTATTGTCACACCAAGAAATTTTGCTTCGTTAACCATGTCCACATTGATACCGTTATGAATTATATTTAAGTTCATTTCTTTTCGTTTATTATTTCTGAATTCTATTAACTTTGTTTTTGTATATTCACAAAAGGTTGATCTGTTCTAATAGACTGACAATTTTTGTAACACATTATTTATCTCATTTTCAAATTCATCATGACTCATATTTTCTTTAGGTATATAAATTGTTGAGTCATCAGCAAACATGATACATAGGTATTTAGTTACGAGTGGTAACTCATTGATGTAAATTAAAAAGAGTAATGGGCCCAGGATACTTCCTTGGGGCACACCACGTACAACATTTTGAAACTGTGAAAACATTTTTTCAACTGTTTTGGATTTTTTGTTATATGTTTCAATCAACGTTGCTTGAGACCTATTATGTAAATATGATTCAAACAATTTTAAAGCTACCCCTCTGATTCCAATATGTTCTAGTTTATCAATTAGCAAAGAATGTGTAACGCTATCAAATGCTTTGGACATATCAAGTAATAGTGCTACACCTGTTTTGCTATGATTTATCTGTTTCCACGCCTCACTTAACATTTTAAATATTGCTAACGAAGTATTTTTCCCTTTTTGAAAACCAAACTGGTTACTGTTTATCATATTATTAAAGTTTAAAAATGAAGTTAATCTGTCATAAATTACTCTTTCAAAAATCTTTGAGAAACTAGGAAGAATTGCAATTGGCCTGTAATTATTGACATCGTCTTTACTATCTTTCTTATGTAAAGGCTTTATGATTGCTTTTTTGAGGTCCTCAGGGAAGCAACCAGTTGTAAATGACAAATTAATTATGTAGATTAGGGGTTCCGCTATAATATCTATACATTTTTTTATAACTTGTATGGGTATACCATCGTGACCTGTAGACTTCTTGTTTTTAAAACTTCTTACAATCTCAACAATTTCTTTTTTGTTCACAGGACTAAAGAAGATTGATTTGCTATTTGAATTTGTTAAATGTTGATATTTAGTAGGCTGGCTAGAACTAAAAGCCTGATTTTGACACACATTAATAAAAAAATTATTGAATGTTTCGGAAATTGTCAATAGGTTAACTATTTTTTCCCCGTTGACTTTCAGCTTTTGTATAGTTTCAGGTATACTATTTGTGCATGATGTGTTCTGCTTTATGATGCCCCATGTGGCTTTGGTTTTATTTGTACTGCGGTTAATGTAACGTATATTAGCTATCTTCTTTGACAGCTTAATAACTTTCTTAAATACTTTGCAGTATTTATTGTACTTTATTATACTGTTTTAAGTTTGATTTGTTTGTGTTTCACGATAAATATGTCTTTTAAACTTGCTTGATTTTTTTATTCCTGTAGTTTTCCAGTTTGGTTTTTTATGATGAGTCATTTGTACCTTGCGCAGAGGAATAGTTAGATTGAACACAAGCGAAAATAACTCTATAAATATCTTATAAGCTTGGTTTGGATCTTTCTGTTCATAAACACTAGAAAAGTTAATCTGTGAGATATATTTTAGAAAAACGTCCATGTATTCATCTATGTACATTTTTTCTACAAACCAGAATTTTTCTTGATAACTTAAGCTGGTAGTTATTTCTATCGATTGCGCAGTATGGTCAGAGCCAACAACTAACCCTAGTTCTAATATCTCTATTTTACATTTCTTAACATTAGTCAATATGTTGTCAATACAAGTTTGAGAGTTATTTGTGATTCTCGTAGCGCTAGAAATTGCAGGTCGTAGGTTAAATGAAGTTAATGTCTCAGTAAATATCTTATTACGTTTGTCATTTACTAGTAAGTTAATGTTGAAATCTCCTAAAATAAAGATTTTTTTATAGTTGTTTCTGGCTTTCACGCATATTTTATGAAGTAATGTTTCTAGACATTCTATAAATAGTTTAAAGTTACCGTGTGGTGTCCTATAAAGACAAATAATAATAGAGTTCAATTCAGGAATATTGACTCCGCAGCATTCAAAATGACTTTCAATTGACATATCTCTAATCCAGTCTACCCGCGTAAAATTAATAGTTTTTCTTAGGTAAATACTGACACCACCACCACGTTTATTTTTTCTACAAAAATTAGATGCATTCGTATAACCTTCTATTTGTCGAATATCTGTCTCATTTTCTTTCAGAAAAGTTTCTGTAAAGCAACAGACATCAAATTTTTTTTCATTAACTATTATTTCTAGTTCATCTAACTTATTTCGCAAACTACGTGCATTTAAATGCATTATCTTGAACATGTTGCTAGAATCAGTCTGCTCGAAAAAACTGCTGCGAAGTATTTTTCAAAACGCTGCTTTGAGAGTACTTTCTTAAAATAAAAAGGAATTGTACCTGGTTTTAAAGAATTATCAATTTCCGTGCTATTAATACTCTTCCTCTGATTTTTTTGGTTTTTAGCAGTAATTTTATTGAAATAATAAGGAATCGTACCACGAATCAAACTATTGCGATTCACAATTTTCGAGTTACATGGTTTTATTATTCTTTTTCCCAGGTAGTTATCCTCATAGTCACGTGTGTTAATTGTGAAATTTATGCATTTTGAAAAATAAAATTTGCTATGTGCAGTGTTATTCTTAGGTGTGACATGTAGGTATCTGCAGTTTTTTTGGTTGTGAGCAATCATTTTAATATTATAATTTAATTTATCCTCGTTTAAATACGGATTATGGGACACACTTGTAACAATAATTTGCGGCTTAGGTAGACCTTGCAGAATAGCTGACAATTCAATCAAAAGTTGTGTTGGATTTGAGTCATTGGACCCTAAACATAAAATCAACCAGTCCTCTTCGTTCAAGGACTTAACATTATTTTGCACAGATTTAACTATAAGTTCTGCTGATGCGTCAGGATATGTGTAGTTAATTATGCGATAATTTTTAGTGTTCCTATGTTTCTGCCGTAGTTTTATCAAAAGCGGTGATAAGTCTTTACATTGCTGATCACCACAAATCATTATAGTGGGTCTTTCGTCATATCTGATTTTTCCAGCTACTTTCGGGATTAATCCAGTAGAAACCTCATCGCAGTTTCTAAAAATAGACCGTGGTATAGCTTTTTGTTTGTTTGTCTTTTTCTGTAGATTTAAGTTATGGTTTGTGTCACGTGTGTATGTGTGTACTCTATTCACAAAATGTTGCTTTGTCTACGAGTAAATCCTGATTCAAATAAATATTTCAACACACCTGATGACGATCAAAAACTTCTGTGATATCTATGTAGTTACATAAATATATTTCCCAATGCAAGCAAGCAAGTAAGTAAGTAAATTTGATCATTTTATAATACTTTATAGGCCAGCTCAATCAGGTTAATATGACTGTACGAATCTTCACTATTACATGATTACTATATTACTTAATAACAAACGAACTGTTTACAAACGCTCTATTTACATAATGAAATTATGCTTCCGGAAAAACTTTTTCTCGAAAATGCTAAACGTAACGAGTTGTTTTGCCAACTCTTGCTGGCAACAGTTTCTGTGTCATAGGAAATTGACACGTCTGAAATGGAACGATCGCAAGTAACAGCACTCCAACTACAAGTATCTAGATAATGTAAAATATGCCGTGATAACAAGTAGTTCCCAAATAATGAGTAATATTATGAGTAGCCCTTTGGCATCGCAGACGTGTAACCTGTTTTTATATAACCTCAGTTAGTAGTCCTTGTGCTGCAGTTAGGTCGTCTCATGCGGTGGAAAAACGAGCTAGGAGCGTTTAAAAACCATTGGATAAAGGAAGCTCAGGACTGGATTAAGAAACCTGTTATGGTTAAAATATAATTTACCGGTTGTTCTACCGCCAAACAATAATGTGCAAATATTACTAAGACAAAAGTAAGTAAAAACGTGGGATGACCCAATAGTAAAGTCTTTGTTATTCACAGCGGTGCTAACTTACAAAGCGAAGGGCAAATAGTGCAAATGGCCTTATACTCGAAATCTCTAACTGCACTTAGTAACTACTCTCTACCATTGTCAGTACTAAACAGTATTTTTGTTAAAAGGCAATCTCTACAATTTACAAATGTCTATCTACTCTCTAAATATATCAATCTTGGTGGACATTTCTTGCAGATACCTTGTACTGTGGGAGCGACATAGCTAATAATGGTTATATAATTGTAAAGAAATACTTGGCATACATAGAAAACCCTAGACATGGAGCAACTATTTGTATTTGTCACACAAATATTTGCCCACTCAAACCCACGACCCACGGCTCTGTAAGTAGACTTACTACGAACTAAGCCACTAGGCCATACAATATTAACGGGATGAAAGAACACGACATTTAATTTAAAAACCTAGTTTTCTTTTTAAAATCTTTCTAATTTATTCAAATTCCAAACGCCTCTAAATCAAACCTGCATGAATCACATTAGAAGGTTAAGCAGTCTTTACTTCTTAACTGACAAATAACCCAAAAGGACAATTTTTTTTGTTTTGAGGTTACTAACAACAAATGTTTCAAATTTGTTGTACTGGTAAGACTTTTTTGCGGACTCTCAAATTTCACCTACGGCAGTACCACGATTTTCCTCCTCGTCCCTTCTCTCTATACTTAGGTACTAAAAAAATGTCAGTCATAGGGATTTCAAATATTAGTTTAACTTAGCACTAATATTTCACAATACGTCACTTGCATATATCTGCGGTAGAATAACTGGCAAAGGTGTGGTACTTCCCCAGGCGGGATCTGCCAAGAGTCCTACCACTACTATACTCAGTGACGGGAACTCACATCATTTCACTCACACAAACACATATTTTTTTTACCCAACGTTTTTTTAGACGCTCTAGTCTTACCTAACAAGCTGGTCGGGTCCCCCCACACTCGGCGATGATCATGCAGAAGAGATTGTACATGGCAATCATGACAGTCTCCTGCGCAGCCGCCTCAGCCAATAACCGCGCTCGGGGAACCACAATGGCGACAAAACCCGCTGCTGCCACTAACTGCAAAAAGAGTTAATTAGGTATAATCTACTAGATTCAGATAGATATAATATGGTATACTTATATAAATATAGCCTTTAGCATTCACGGATCATGGACACATCCAGCGGTGAAAGAATTTTTAAAATCGGTTCTTTTGTTCCTAGAGTTAGTCCGTTCAAACAAATAAACTCTTCAGTAGTATTAGTATCTTTAGTTGCATTATAAATAACAGAGTTAAAAAAAGGAGGTGGTTCTCAATTCTAGGTATTTTTTTGTATGTACAAATGTTCCGTGATAGCTCCGCCAGTTGTGAATCAATTTTGACAGTTCACTTTTTGTTTGGTAGATCATCATAGTTCAGTGGTGGTTCCATAGAAATTTCATCAAAATCTGTGTAGTGGTTTTTAAAATATGAACAAAAAACAACTAAAACTTCGGTACCTCGATGACTTATTGATTGCTTCCCATGATTTTGGTGGAATACCTGAATTTAAGTTTAAATTGAAGTCGGCTTTTGTTTTTTTCGGAGACAATAAACTATTTTTGACGTAACAACGTCTAATAAATCGATGAACGTAGCGTCGACTGCATGCACGAAAAAGTATCCCATTATGTCCCGTTACGCTTATTGTACGCTTGCGCCGCATCTATCAATGTTTTGTTATGACGTTGTCACGTTAAACTATCGTCCGTAAAGCAACCGACTTTACCGACAACCAATTTATTTATTCTGGTTTTCTGTGCGCTTTGTGTACTGTAAGCACAGAAGGCAAGTAAATTTTAATATATAAATAAATAAAGTAAGTAGACTACTCATATATTTTAAATACTAATGATTATAATATTTTTCCTATCAAAATTTATTCGTGATATAGAATACAGCATGCCCATTTTGTCTTAAAAAGTATGTCCTGCGTAATGCTATAAAAGTAAATATAACATCTAATACGATAAACTGGAACCTCAAGGGAAATTAAACTCAAAAAGGTCCATAATTTTAAAGGTACGTTCTGACCTTTAAATACCACCACTTAGTAGAAGTGACCTAGACATTAATTGTAGAGTTTTGCTAACAATGAAATTGTTACCAACATTGCATGATTCTTTTTATCAATTTCGCAGAAAATTATTTTACACCTAGATTCTAGATTGTTAGACTAGGTCATGTTCAAAATATAGGTAGCTTATAAAGCGAAAGAAATGAGGTTTTTTTCAAAATACAAATAGACCTTTCAAAGATATTTCGCAAATTCGCCAATTGTGGGGCCAACGCTACATTTTGTGTTTCTTTTTTAACCCCCGACCAAAAAAAGGGGCTATAGGTTTGACGTCGATGTCTGTCTGTCTGTCTGTCTGTCTGTCTGTCTGTGTGTGTGTGTGTCTGTCTGTGGCACCGTAGAGCTCAAACGGATGGGCCGATTTCGCTGCGATTTTGTTTATTTGAAAGTTAATATCCGTGCAGATGTTCTTAGCTATGTTTGGTTAATATCGATTCAAGATGGCCGCCGCCACAAAATGGCGGACAAAATATTTCTTCACAACCTACCTCAATATGGGTATCAAATGAAAGGGCTTGACTAGTAAAATACTATACATAATAAAAAAAAACAAAGCCAAGATGGCCGCCACCACAAAATGGCGAATCATATTATTTTTTTCACTACTACCTCAATATGGGTATCAAACGAAAGGGCTTGATTAGTAGAATATATTGCACAATGACAAATTTCAAATCCAAGATGGCCGCTTCCACAAATTGGCGAAATACATGTATTTTTTCACAACTCGCTTAATATGGGTATCAAATGAAAGGGCTTGACTAGTAGAATGTTGTACAGATAACAAATCTGAGCTAGTCGGGGGTTAATCAAAATTTTTAATTTTGTTCTTGTAATAAAATTAAATGTTCTCCGAAAACCAAAAAACATTCAATTTAAAATTAAACTCAACTCGAGAAATCAACTATACTCGTTACACATTGTTGGAATAGAAACAACGAGATTATACGAATACGTCGTCGAGAGAGCAAATATTAGAAATAATGAGTCGGTTATCCACACAAAACTAAAAACACAGTATTAAGAAAAACTACTTCATTAGACTGTGCTAAAAGTACGGAACAGCTTATGTTGCTGACGAATACCCGTACACTTGCGAGTCGGACGCACGAAATGAATTTCGAACCGAATGCAATAATATTTGATACATTTTTTTAAATAAGCATTCATGTATTGTATATTTCTTGAAAGGTTCGAGGAACAAATAGTTACCTGGGCAGACGTTTGTGGGTTTGTAAATTGGTATGTTTGTTCCCATGGTATCTCTGTCGGGGCTGAACTAAATTAATTTACATACATATGTTGTAATAACACTATCTGTATTTACACATCGCCTACTTTTTATAGATTTTGAGCAGATTTTAACAGATGTTGAGCCGCGAGTTAAAACGCAGTGGTCGATTAGTGGCGTGTGTAGCCCGAAATGAACAATCAGCGTGATAGCAATTATTACACAATTTTAATAAAAAAATATGAAATTGGTTACCTACCATTTAATAGGTAACTAATTTGAATTTAAAATTTAAAAACTATTTGGCTATTTTTAATCATTTCATTAGGAAGATAATAGCCAAATAATTAAATACTTTAAGACTGTTTCGGTACATAGTTAATTTGGTCAAGAGCATGAAAATGAAATGAAATCATATTCCAACATTAACATGCATCCATCCTGACAAATGATTACTAAATTCAACCATTATTACTAAATCCTATGAATTAATGTTATAAATGGATGGATGTTACTCTTTCACACTAAAACTACTAAAAGGATTTAAATCAAATTTGGTACATAGATCGATAATAACCTGGATTAACACGTAGGCTATTTTTACCCCGGGAAAAAAACGGCATCAGACACTATTATTAAGAATATAATTTAAATTTTCTGTTTAGTTTTCATTTTAGAATTTAATTTAGTAGAAGTTAATTTAGAGAAGAGTAAAGACAAGTACTAATGTAATAAAATCACTTCGCATGCAAAGTTTGGTTTTAAGGTCAATTTTTCCTGAGAAATCACGGGGCATAAAGAATAAATCATCTTAATTCTCAGAGTGACGAGCGCAGTGCAGTCCTAGGTAATTATTTAGTCTCGTCATGTCCCAATGGATGCGTGGCACTATGGTATTAGGGGCTATGGTAGGCTATGTAGGGGGTATGGCTAGTTATGGTATTGCTTACAGTCAGGCACATGTCCTCTAGTCTCAGGGTGTTCTACACTACGTTTGCCAATTCGTGGTCTCCACTCAAGAACTCGTCTACCCCAATGGTTATCGGTTCTGCGACAGATATGACCGGCGCATTGCCACTGAGACTAGGTGACGATATACGTAAGACAGCAGGCAATCGATGGAGACGTATAGCCGATGATAGGGCCGAGTGGCCCATGTCCAGCAGTGGACTAAGATAAGCTGATGATGATGATGATGAAAATTGATGATGAGGCATATGTCCTGCCCGTCCTCATCAATCGCGTCGGAAAAGCTGAACGCATTTGGCTGAAAATTGGAACGCTGTTATAAAAAAAGCTGAATTAGCTCAAAAGCTAATTTTGAACTAACGGAAAGGCAATGGGAACTAAGCGGGTAAAACTGTCTGCACTAGTAGTACATTGTTTTTTTTAATTTGCTAGAATGTGTGCATTATTTCCACGTATAAAAACGTAAGCGTATAAACATTGCCCAGTAACGTGGTGTAATGTCTATTACCATAAAATTCGCGATGAGAGATTTCAAGTTATTATGCAACCACTTGCAGCACAACTTCTATAAGACTATCTAGTGTCTATTCTATCATGAGCCAACATTTCTTCGGAATATATTTATTTAGTGGACCGATTAATTTGAAATTTGGTTCACATGACTATTTTTTACTTTACCAATATATGCTAAAGAAATTTTTCTTTAGCATTTAATTGGTACCAGGCTATCAGGCGATAGCGTACCCGAAGGAATTGTAAAACCTTAATGAAACTAAAGATATTAACAATAAGAGATAGATTGAAGACCTTAGGTGCCAGAAATTAAGAGAGAATCTTAAAATAATGAGGACACTTTGTTAATGTTTCGATGCTTAATTGCGCATAAGGCTTATGTCATTAGAATGTGTGGCAGCACATAGTACAACGGATTATATATCTTTATAGTTATTTTTATTTTGTGCACGTAATTTTTTTAACGATAGTATATTTGCAATCGTTCGCCGATGCGCTCTACAATGGAGCATGCTTACCTAGACGAAACTAGTTAACTCTCGGCTAGAAGATCCATATTAACCAAGATTCTATCCATCAAGAAACCCCACACAGCCAACGTGTTCCAAGGCCTAGATGTTTTTATTACAAAAGTGGGAGTCAAACCTATTAGTTCGAGTCTTTGGAACGTCACCCGTGAAATGATGTGGCGTCTTCGAGCTGTGTGCAGTCCACCAGAAAAAGGGTAATGTGGTTTTAGATCATACAGATCAGATTCTGTCAACAACTCACTCGATGAGGCTTCAACTCGCACTTACCTATTTTTTTTTAATTGTAGTTCAAGCTTGTCCTAAAAGGTAAACTTGTACTTACGTTACATTTAAAGGCTATCTTCGAACCTTGACATGGCTTCGAAGCATTGCATAATATCCTACGGATTTTGTGACCAGTTGTAAATATTACAAAGAATTCTATTAATGAACAAGCAACATGGGATTTCCTATAAGCAAGAAGTCTAATTGACTAGCAAATTGCTCATTCTTAATAGGTACAATTACTGTACAATTGGCTGAGATTCTAATGTACCTAAATAAGAATATATTTCCGAGGAGTTAGGATAGACAAAAAACTCTCATTATTTCGTCCCAAAAGAGGTGAAATATAACAAATGAATTTTGAAAATATTGGCTAGACTTAAGAGATTGGCGCCTACATTGCATAGAGCAATCTCTTCCAGACCATAATGAGTTTTAAGAAATGTAGGTAGGCTTAAACTCTGAGATGTTCCAATAGAATAAATTTCAAAATATTTAGACCAACACTTTTAAGTCGCTGATCTGCCTCCTCGTTGATAGGTACGGTAGACCTTTTAAATGCCCGATTAATCACGTAATTTAAAACATTCAAGGCCAGTGAAGATAGTGCGCTCATGCGGAAGAAATTAGAAGCTATAAATAAAATGAAGAGATAAGTCCGAAAATGTGACGCATTACATAATTCCTATCAGTTTATTGCAAACTACTTCGAGTATTTGCGTATTATCGCAGACGGGGCTGATAATTTATTATCAGCGAGAAAACAAAAACCGGATTCAATTTAAAATTAAATTCCGACACTTGACCGAATTTCATAAGAACCATCAAAATCTATTCACAATCGCGGAACATACAAAAAAAAAATCTTCCAACCGAATTGAGAAGCTCCTCCTTTTTTGTTTGACCTCGGTTAAAAAAGCCAAATGGTATTTTTTTGAAACAACTTAACAAAATACATACACACTTATACATATGTAATACATATAAGCTAATCTGTGAATCCGAAATAAGATATGGGAAAAAATCATAATAGAAAAAAAATAGTAGTCTAACCTCTAAAAATAAGCTTTTGATGTATTTATATCTATGACATTAATAAACGCACATTTTTTAAGGATAACGTATAACACATGTTTTTTTATGTCTTGAATTATGAAATATAATTTTTACTGATTAATTATTTTCAAAAAGCTAACTCGATCGAAACGTCCTTCTCGATCGAAATTTCTTAAGCTGGTGTCAGCGTCTTAAGTTCTGTTACGTGAATCGAACCCGCAACTGGCTGCATCGGTCGCCTCTCTTGCGTCACAAGTCGCGCAGGCTTTGCGCAATAATGACCCACTGTGCCGTAAGCATACCGCTCATAATCCTGCTCAATATAGAGGTAAATAACTACAGTGTTTGGAAGATTGTGACAATAAAACATGGTTAAAATCGTGGTTAAAATAGTATGTGGTTAAAACACAGAGTTACCAAGAATGTAATTTAGAGTTAATAATAATACGAGGGTCAAACTGAAAGTTCTTAGAACTGGCCACTTATAAACAATATAATAAAAAAATAATTCTATAATTTGAAAATAGAACTCTTTGCCAATATTACTGAGCATATACTTCATTCATTTGTCATTTGTTTTACGATTTGGCGGCAAATTGAAAATTGTCTGTGTCACGTCAACATGAATTTAACACGAGAAAATTTTCGTGCAATGATTTTTTATGACTTTCGATGTCATTTAAGTCAACAAGAAAGTTATGATAGACTACGATTGGCCTTTCACGATGAAGCCCCATCTCGTGCGACTGTTTACAACTGGTTTAATGAGTTTAAACGTGGTCGCACTAATCTCACTGATGATTTACGTGAGGGACGGCCTTCTACGGCGACGACTGAAGATAACATCTGTGTTGTGCGGCGTATGATAGAGACTGACAAAAGAGTGACCTATCAGCAGATTCGGACAAGCTTGGGCATCGGTATGAGTCAAGTGCACAAAATCCTACACGAACATTTAGCGGTCAGGAAGCTTTGCGTCCGGTGGATACTTCATAATTTGACTGAGGCTCAAAAACTCCATCGTGTGGATTGGTGCCGTAAAATGATTGAAAGATTTAACGGAGGTGACTCAAATGCTGTGTTCGACATACTAACAGGTGACGAAAGCTGGATTTACTGTTATGATCCTGAAACCAAAAGACAATCTGCTCAGTGGGTGTTTCCTTTCGAGGAGTTGCCAACTAAAGTGAAGAGAGATCGAAGTGCGGGGAAAAAATGGTGGCCTCGTTCTTTGGAAGGATAGGTCATTTCGCAACAATTGTGTTAGAGGATCAAAAACAGTTTCTGCAGAATGGTACACTACCAATTGTTTGCCACTTGTCTTGGAAAAGTTCGAGAGAAACGACCTCGCAGTAGGATCCTCCTTCACCACGACAACGCCTCATCGCACACCGCCAAGCGAACGATCGACTATTTGGCGACATCAAACGTTGAATTACTGGGTCACCCGCCGTATAGCCCCGACCTCGCGCCTTGTGATTTTTATTTATTTTCAAAAATTAAAGAAAAACTTAAAGGAAAGCGGTTTATGAATGCTGAAGAAGCGGTGGCTGCGTATCGCGATGCCATTGAAGAGACCCCTAAGGACGAGTGGGTAAAGTGCTTTTCCCAGTGGTTCCATCGCATGCAGCGGTGTATTGACGTGAATGGACAATATTTTGAAAAGATGTAATAAAACTAATAACTGGCTAATGTAATCAGTTTTTGATTTTCTAAGAACTTTCAGTTTGACCCTCGTAAGAAAGAAGCCTAACAAATTGTTTCGTAAATACACTACATTTATATTTGATAGAAACATCAATAATAATCAATAGTTATTTTATTATGAGGAACAATTTTATTGGTACATACATACTCAATACTAAGTCATTCACAGATACATAAATAAGTGTTTCCTCACGCACCACTAACTTCTTAGTCTCAAACAAAATAAAAAAAACATTCATTAACTTTACTTGTCAGTCAGTGAACAACAATTTAAACATTGCAATGGAAAAACCATACCGGACCGTATTATTCCATTTTCAAATAGGTACTAAGTTTTTACCTATTTTAATCCCGGAATTTTGTTAGGTCATCAGTAAAAACTTTGTTTTTTCAGGATTGCTATTAAATTTACTGTTGACGGGTAATGCTCCATTTCGTTTTGGCCCACTTATTTTTACCCCTGTTTTGTTTCCAATAGGTAGAAGTGCTTTTCTATCGCTATGTTATCGTTTATCTAGCCGTGAAGATCATAAATATTTGATTAGCCGTATTTGACATCCATGATAATACTAATTCAATAAGATATCTTATCCAAACTAGAATGACTAAACACTCTTACAGGCAAAATTATATTTGCAGATGATTTGTAAATATGAAATAAATTTGGACGAAATTCTAACTATGTAATTAAACGAACGAGCATTTGATCACCTTTCTTACCATGGTCATAGAGATGAAACTTCATTGATTTCGTCCTGGATTTAATTCTTTAGACAAACTCCGAAATCGTTCCATAGTTAGCTTTGAACGGAGACCATAGCGTTGACGAATTATTATTTAATATATTATGTATAACTTCCACTACTAACACTTAGAACTTGGAAAAACAAGAACCCCCGACTACCTTAGATTTGTTATCTGTACAACATTCTACTAGTCAAGCCCTTTCATTTGATACCCATATTAAGGAAGTTGTGAAAAAAGAAATGTAATTCGCCATTTTGTGGTAGCGGCCATCTTGGATTTGAAATTTGTCATAGTGCAAAGTATTCTACTAGTCAAGCCCTTTCGTTTGATACCCATATTGCGGTAGTAGTGAAAAAAAAATATAATTCGCCATTTTGTGGTGGCAGCCATCTTGGATTTGAAATTCGTTATAGCGTATAGTACTCTGCTAGTCAAGCCCTTTCATTTGATACCCATATTGAGGTAGGTTGTGAAGAAATATTTTGTCCGCCATTTTGTGGAGGCGGCCATTTTGAATCGATATTAACCAAACATAGCTAAGAACACCCGCACGGATATTAACTTTCAAATAAAAAAAACCGCATCGAAATCGGCCCATCCGTTTGAGCTCTACGGTGCCACAGACAGACACACACACACAGACAGACAGACAGACAGACAGACAGACAGACAGACAGACAGACAGACAGACAGACAGACAGACAGACAGACAGACAGACAGACAGATAGACAGACAGACAGACAGACAGACAGACAGACAGACAGACATCGACGTCAAACTTATAACACCCCTTTTTTTGGTCGGGGGTTAAAAATAAGTTTTGTTCAGCACTTAATGTTGACTTTTCAAATAAGCAAATAATCCTGTTTTTAACACCCGACCAAAAAAAGGTGTTATTATAAGTTTGACGTCGATGTCTGTCTGTCTGTCTGTCTGTCTGTCTGTGTGTGTGTCTGTCTGTGGCACCGTAGAGCTCAAACGGATCGGCCGATTTCAATGCGGTTTTTTTTTATTTGAAAGTTAATATCCGTGCGGATGTTTTTAGCTACTATGTTTGGTTAATATCGATTCAAGATGGCCGCCGCCACAAAATGGCGGACAAAATATTTTTTCACAACCTACCTCAATATGGGTATCAAATGAAAGGGCTTGACTAGTAAAATACTATACATTATATAAAATTCAAATCCAAGATGGCCGCCATCACAAAATGGCGAATTATTATTTTTTTCACTACCACCTCAATATGGGTATCAAACGAAAGGGCTTGACTAGTAAAATACATTGCACCATGACAAATTTCAAATCCAAGATGGCCGCTTCCACAAAATGGCGAAATACATTTATTTTTTTACAACTACCCATGGGTATCAAATGAAAGGGCTTGACTAGTAGAATGTTGTACAGATAACAAATCCGAGATAGTCGGGGGTTAATCAAAATTTTTAATTTTGTTCTTGTCTTCTGAGAACTCTGATAGAACTGATAATTCGTAACTTAAGAATAAAATTCTTGTTTCGCGTAAACGCAATCCCACCAAAAACATTCTGTAAAAAACTAGCCAAGTCTCGATGGAGCTGTATATTTATCTCTAAAAAGTAATAAAATCTAGACAAAGCCGTGCCAAGTCTGATGTTCCTTACTGCGATTTCTTTATTATTATAGTTAATGTTGTGTGACTTGGCCGTTGAATTACTGTGTTTCTAATACAGGTGAGACAAGCTGAGGGTACTTCATCAAGATACTTCAGACCTTCGATTTTTGACATCAAATGAGGAGGAGAGAAGACAAACAAAGTTGAATATTTTTTGTGAAGGCGGTATGTCGGTTGCGGTACCGTTTCATGGTGGATATTACAAAGACACGGACAAAGAGGTTTGACTCTACGTTTGTGATAAGAACATCTAGGCTGTGGAATGAGTTGCTTGAGTGGGTTTTTCCCGATAGTTATAAACTTGGTGTCTTCAAATCGAGAGTGAATCGGTTTCTTCTAGGTAAACACGCTCCATCGTAGACCGCATCGTCGCTTAACATCAGGCGAGATGGCGGTCATTTTTTTTAACTTTAATAGGTTTATTAAAGTTTAAAAAATGTCGATCTTTAGTAGTTTGGTTGGGCTCTTGTGTTTTCAAATAAGGGGCACCAGGTACTCCAGATTTTCGATATTCGTAGTTTTTATAGTTTTCCCTTTAAGTTGCCATTAAACCCTAAGTCTGTACCAAATTCCAGCTCTCTGAGTTTATGGGAAGTACTAGTTCTAATTTGATGATCATGAGTGAGTGTTGTAAATGCGAAACTTTGCCTTCGCTTAACTTCAGAACTAAATGACGTACAGACTTCAAATTTTGGATTTTAAGCATGTGATTATAGCTTACTAGATGACGAAAATTTCAGCGTTCTGTTCTTATCCAAAGGTTCTCAAATAGGGGCCTGAATATGCAGCCAAATGGTTCCAGTAAAGGATGGTACGGTAGTGTTTGCTTCGCGCTCGACTTGGCGGGGCACTGCCGTGCCCCCAGATACATTTTACTGAATAATTGGCATTTTTTTTATTTCTATTTAATTTATTATACTTCTTATGTCATTTTTGTATATTTATCCTTTTCTGCACTAAAACAGTCTACTCTATAAAAGTGCAGGTTTTAGGTCGTTCGGTATTTAAGACTAGTTTCGTTAATTTTCAATTAGCATAAGCAGCCCACTAAATGCTGGGACTCGGGAACTTATCTCGCAAGGAGACAGACAAGTCCATAAACCACCACGCTGGCAATGCGAGTTGGTGGATGACACATGACCTCGAAAGATTCTAGGAACATGTTGGTTTCCTCACGATGTTTTCCATCCTCGTTTTTGGGTTGTCGGCATTCCGCACATAACTTCGAAAAGGAAGTGGTGCGCGTGAGATTCAAACTCGAGGCCCTGGGACGATAATTGCCGTTCTCCCGACTAGACCAGTCGTAACTAAAGTTTGAGTTAAGCCAGCGTCGTACTAGTAATATACTCGAAGTAGCATTTGTCAGCCAGACCCCAGCCTGCGCGGTCTCCCTACAGATTAGGCTTGTGGGACATGCAACCGTAGGAAAATGTCTCGGGCCCAGGGCTTGTGATCGCCATGGAGCCTTTCGCCTTTCGTCCCGGCCCGAAACTTACTTAAGCCACTTCATTTCAAAATGTATGAATATGTTACTCACGGGATAAACTCCAAGGACTACGGCGACGCTGACAGCGCACCGCTTCCAATGTCGTAGCGCTGACCTCATCGTCAGCAGATACAGCACGCATATTGCTACCAGCACCACCAGCCCGCATGACCACAGCACCCAGGCGTACGAGCTCAGAGCTGGAAATACAAGCTAGCCTGTTAATCTGCTTTGAGCTCGGTAGTCATTGGGTCATATAAAAGCAGTATTCATATTATAAGGTAAAGATTACTCATAATATTAATATTGGAGCAATAAATTACATATAAATAAAACATTACGTACGTTAAGTAAATGATTCATTTTCCTACTGATAAATAAAAAAATTAAACAGGAAAATTATTCTCAGGAAACTTAGAGATTAATCCATACAACACAAACAGAAGAAAAATACTTGAGTATATTAATCCCACCAGAATCATTCAAGTTCAGTAAATTAATAACTAGGCGTTTACGATGGTGTAACATTTCGTAAGTCTATTTAGTGTTTGACGTTGGTGAAAAATGTTACGTTCCTAATTCGAACAATTTGTATTCAATCAAAACAAGTAATTTGAACAATTTGTATTTAATGCACACATTCTTCAAAGCGATGTTTTCAGAAGAACTATAAAAGCCGCTTTAGAGTGGTGAATTCTCACCTTTGTATCTACTGTTATAGAGTTGGTGCTTTTTGGTCGATTCTTCAGTTATCAACTCTAAAAGACCTTAATGGAATTTTTTACTACGATTTCCAGTTCTCGGTCACAACTTCGCATGGTTTTTTTAGCGAATATAATAATCTGTTCTACGAAATTCCAAAAATATTGTTATTATGTAGACACAAAAAAATTAACCGACTAGCTATGCCTCGTGGCTTCATCCTCGCCTTAGTAAGCTCGGGTGATAAGCCCAAAGTAAAGACTAACAAACATTCATCCATTCGCATTTATAATATTAGTAGGATCCTAAAAAATAACAATGAAAACTACACTTCATTATATTCTGCACTAACTGCTTACGAAGCACAATCCAATACAATCCAATTTACAATAATCCATAACTGACTAAAGTCTCAAAGTTATTAAGATGCTTAGATGACTGTATGAGCACGCTGAATGGAAGTGTTTTTGGTATGTAGAGCCAAATAAATCGCAACATTTTATTTTAGTGTCGCGTCAACTACGCGCTGAGAAAGACTTAACTCCCAGCACAGACGAGGGGCCAATGTCTCAACACCAAGGGCCTTGAGGCTTAAACATGTTTGTATGTGCTTAAATATCTATTCTTACATTATTACCTATCTCGCACCACCTACCCTAGAAGCTAATTACCTAGTCCTTATCATGTTTCTGTCTAATCAATGTACTACCTATTGTTATAACAAGTTCAATGTCAAACGCCAAAGGCTACACCAGTTGTAGTGGTGACCGCATCCTCAGAAAATCCTGCTACCTAGACAGGTCCAAGGAGGTCAATTGGCAGAATGAGGAGAAAAAGTATGTGTTCAATTATTAGGACTAATTGGTCCATAGTCTATAAGTATTCTAAGAACTTTAATGTACTAAAAAATACTATTCAAATGTCGAACGCAACACAACATTTTGCTGTACACGTATAGTCTCACTCTCAATCAACGATACGTACTTTTATCAATCTTTCTAGCGCTCTCTAAAATTTTTTCAAACGTGCCCGTGGGCTTACAGTCTAGGTACCTAAAATGAAAAAAACCTTTCACTTAATTTTTGCTTGATATTTAAAAAAGAGCAATACATAGTAAAGCCTGAACCATTTTAGTATGGCGGTCGAAGGGTGAACCCATGGGAAGATTGTTCAATGCGTCCGTAACACCCTGAATAAATACATATAATTCAAATTATATAATACCTATTTTTCAAAAATATGCTGTAATGCTTCAATAAATGCTGATTTCAAGCAAATGTATGTGATTTTGTTGGTAATTCTATTCCCGGAATTGGTAATCCCTTCGTGTATTTTCAAATTAGTTAGCGTCAACGATTATCCATATAAGTAGTATTTCTCATTTAATTTATCTCTCTTTTAAAAACTATTTCCTGATGATAAAATAAATTATACAAAGCCTCCAGAAGCACAAAATTTAAGACATGAACAGTTTTGACAGCTACAGCTAAAAAAATCTCTATCAGATAAAGAATCTCAGGACGCCTAGATGCCCAGATGCGAGTCTCGAAAAGTGTACTCTAAAACATTACCTATACTTTCGTTTTTGAGTACTTACGATTTTTTTATGACGTCGCGACGCCGACGGCGTCGTTAGGCTCAACGAGTTAAATTTCACCAAAGGCTAATAGTATAAAAATTATTATATTTAAGATTAAAAGTTGGTGGATTCTTGAGAAACCACAATTATAAAACGTTAAGTACCTACTTAGTTAAAACTTATTGTCACGAAACACTGTCTGTGTGAAATAGAGCTATTGTTATGAATCGTAAACTGACTTTCTACTAGACAAATGAGCACAGATTAGATATATAGTAATATCTGCGGTATAAGGATGAATTATGATTAATGAATTTCTTCACAGAATATTTGGACGTGTTATATAATTTGGCCATTACTCGTAGTTTCTATCCTACGAATATGATAAATGTAAAAAAATGTGTGGATGTTTGTTGGTCAATCACGTCGAAACGGCTTAATGGATCAGGTTCAATTTTGGAACACACTTCGATAATAATCTGGAATAACACAAAGGCTACTTTTTATCGCGAGAAATTAAGGGAAAGGAAAAAACGCGAGTAAAATCGCAGAGCGCTGCTACTTTATTTTAACCATGTGTGCGTTTAATACTATAATATTAATACTATGATATAAACTATAATAATAATAAAACTCATGTTTTATTTTGAATCTCTAAATATTTTGCATCTCGTTGTAACCTCAGAATAAAAACGGCAATTCAAAATAATTAAATTACTAACAATCTCTAGTAACCCATAAATGCAAATCGCAAATGTGTAAATTAATAGTAAATGGAGCAACATGTCATCATTAACAAACGTGTAAATTGTACGTCATCACGAAACTGAAGGAAATAGTTACATGCACATACATAATCCTATAAAAGTAAACATTTGACTCACAAACCTAGAAACCCTTTTTATTTATGACCGCAAATGAAAAAAAAACACAGAAATAGCCACACGCAAGGTTTACAGGTTTACACACAATCGGCAGCCGTGAAAATTGTGTTTCACTAATTTCAACCCGTTCTGCCTTTTTATAAAAGTTACATTTCTTGAGTATTTATTTACGAAACTATAAGCCATTGTGTATCTACTAGCGCAAAAAAGTGCAATATTGCACGGTGATTATTAGGTTCTAATAATCTTCAGGTTCTAAGGAATTGTAGGAGGGATTTTTTAACCATATTTCTCGTCTCGTCACTTCCTTTTTTAGGGATAGTGATCGAAGTTGGCTAGTGATCGAAACCTACATGATTCGCTGTAGCAGGTGCATTACCTACATGCCGAATAAATACTTACCCTTGGATTCCACTAGCTTGTAATTTCATTTGGATGTTTAGTAAACCTGAAGGCTTTAACAGTCTTCTACATTTCCTAATAGCTACTCTATGCAACTACTTATCAATTTAAATTCGTAGTCGCTAGTTTATGTAGCATCTAAACTTTATCCATAGGTGTTTTGACTGTATATAGCTTAGATATGGCATAATAGTTTAGTTAAAGTTTAAAAAGTATTCACTGTGTATACCTACGTATTTAGTACCTATCTATCTACAATCTACTTACTTCTTGTATTTAAAAAATAATTATTCGTGATTAAGCCCCGTAGGTACGAGTACTATACAAATATTATGTGTTCAAATCGCGAAATTCTAAGATTTTTTCTTGCGAAAAATGTCATGAAAATTTTATAAATTTTTAATTTCATGTTTTGTTTGAGTCAAACTGACTAGTCAGTACGCATAATGCAATCGGAATGGGCCGTATAAAGCACATATTAATTACGTTTAATCGATTACATAGGCTAGTGCAATTAGAGCTTGAAACGTATGCAATAGGAATGTTTGAACATTATGTATGAATGGGCAGCATCAGCTCATGCGCTCAATGCGATTTATATTATTTCATGCTTCGATAGACCAGAGGGTCTACCGCCTAACTACAGAACCCGGCGATCATAAAGGCCGTCACAGACGTAGCTATAATATGTATATATTTTCATATTTCATAGCTGGACATATTTCCGTATATTTTCTATACAAATCCTCGAGTGTCCACACACGCAGCTATAATATATATTTTCGTGACGTCACCCAACTATACCGTAATATATATTAAGGCATATTAATATAAATTATGGTATAGCAAGATATATTTCGAATGTACAGCGTGTTTCAACATTGTCCGAGCACAACATCACGAGTTGTTTTACAAGCTTATATTTATTAGTTTCACCTATCCCGATATTAACCAAGATCTGATGATGGATCTTGGAGTGGGTCATAGGACGCCGGGTACTGTAAAACTGTACTCTTTTATTTTCGCTTGAAATTATAGAGACAGCAATAGCAAAGCCATAGCCGATTTAGTTAGGCGGTAGAAGGCCAGGACGTTTCTTGTTTTTGATAACTAGCAGCCACCTGCGGTTTTACCCGCGTAGTTCCCGTTCCCGTTATTTTCCCGCGATAAAAAAGTAGCCTATGTATTTTTCCAGTCTATTTTATGTGCATCGCTGCGTTCATACGTTGCGACGTGATTAAGCGACAAACATTCAAACATTAACATTTATAATATTAGTAGGAAATAGGATATGGTAGAATTAATCCATACTAATATTATAAAACTAAGAAGTTTTTTGTTTGAACGTGATAATCTTAGGAACTACTGGACCGATTTTAAAAATTCTTTCACCGTTGGATATGTACGTGATAACTCAGTCACAGATAAGAAAATTGTTACTACGTCCTGAGTGCTATAAGCTATATATTAGGTACAACGGGCGACGCCGGGACGGACCGCCTGTGTGTTCATATATAATGGAGACTATTCTTAAAAATTGTCTTTTTGTATGATAAAGTAAAGAGACGAGCAAAACAAATATCTGATAGTAAACAATACGCCTACTCACAATGGCACAGCGCCAAACGTTATTTGAAACACGAAGAGCTGAAATTAAGCTGTGTACTGCACTCGTTGCCCGGGGATATACGACGGTAAAGCCCTTTTTGCTCTACAATTCTTACAAAAATCCTAGTTATATAATAAATATTAAAACATTTGAATTTATAAAAAAAACTAATATTTGGAAGTTTGTTGCTGAATCACATTGGAACGGCTGAACGGATCGAGTTGGAATTACGACCACAGCTAGAATATAACCTGGAATAGCATATAGGCTTTTTATCCCTGGAAAATTTTGGGAACGGGAGCTATGCTGACACATAATAATTAGCAAAAGTTATACTTTCCCAGGCGAACCATGCAAATTCTTACATAGATGCACCACACTACAACTTTCTTTGGTAGGTATCTTTTTTGACTCGTGGCTTTCAATGCCGTACGATTTCTCAAGCGATACTTTATATTATAGGAATTCTTATAAGGGTTTAAACAGCATTACAATGAAACTGATCGTCGCTATGCTGCGCGCCTTTGTTACTTTGGTGTGAGTTGAGCTTTAGGCGGGAGAAGGACGTCTCCCAACCCAAACTCTATCGAAACGACCTAATTTTTCCCGTTGTTTGTTTGACATATTTTTGTCCCAAATAAAGTGTAACCGCCTAACATCAAGTCCTTACTCTTAGAATAAAAAAATCTTCTTATATATTTCTACATGTTTTCCTATAATGTACATATTAACAGTCTCCCCACTTTGATTTACTTTTGCATGATTTCCTCATATTTAAATGTATGTGCGGCTTACGTAAGTAGATCCTTAGTTGTCATCGACGCACGCATTCTAACTAATCACAGGAATGCTGTGTTCCAGTTTCCAAGGACATTGACGTAATCACAGGAATGCTGTGTTCCAGTTTCCAAGGACATTGACGTCAGCGTAAAATAGAGTAATTCATATGTTAACAAAACATAATAGATCATAAGTTGAGCAATCTCACACATGTCATGGGTACTGTAGTAGGTATATAGCAAGGTATTAGAGTCCATCAGGGTGGGCCCCAACCGTAATAGTTTCAAATACCGGCTTCAACGCTGGCTTGTCGAGCACTCGCTTAATGACATAGTTTTTTTTTACAATTGTTTCGTAATTATTATTTAATCCGGGTTTAATTATTATCAATTATTAAATATTTGTGACGTGTCAATTGGCTTTGAAAATAAATGAATACAATTATAATAATATGAACATCCGTCACTCCAGGTTGTCTATGATAGAGCAAGTTTACGAAGAATAATTTAATTTTCTTCGAAAAAACAAATACCGACTGGAAATTAAAATTACGTTCCGACACTGGATAAATGTCATAATTTTAACCGATTTGAAAAAAAGAGTGTCTCAATTCGGTTCTATGTTTTTTGTATGTACCTAAGTATGTATGCGATAGCTCCGTGAATTGAAAATAGCTGATACTTGCAAAATCATGCAACATAATCGAAAATCTCCTTTTTGAAGTCGGATAGAAAACTACTACCGCTTAGCTAAATTGGCCATGGCTTTGCTATAGCTGTCTCTATCATTTCATGCGAAAAGAAATGAGAGACAGTAGACCCTCCCGATTTGAAGACAACCAGATTATACCTATACGAGTAGGTACGTAGGTAGGTACTCAGACAACGTATTCTACAGTTCAATTTAAATGTGTTTATTGCGTAAATCTCCTAAAGTTTCAAATTTCAGCTCAATCTGTTGAGTTGTTTTACGACGCGGCGTGATTGAGCAAACATAATTATAAACTTTGTCATTTTTAACGTTAGTAGGATTACGTTACGGGAGGTTTGACTCGACTTTCGTAATAAGAACGTCTAGGCTGTGGATCACGTTGCTTGAGTGGGTTTTTTCATGTTGGATACAATTTTGGTGTCTTCAAGATCGTGTGAAAAGGAGCGCAAGTGCATCCCCGCTAGCGATTAAAAAGGCCGTCAGACTCAAGCTTCAACTAACACTAGCGGCCCGTTCCAGCTTCGCTCCGATATTGTAATGCAAAAAAACATTAATCGAAATAAAAACTATCCTATGTTTCAACTTGGTTGATAACTGCTCACTATTGGATTAAAATCAGTTATTATACATGTATAATAATTTTAGGAGTCCATCGCAGACAAACAACGTGACGCGTAATTGTAAAGCTGAAGAGGTTCATTGTTTGAACTCACTAATCTCAGGAAATGCTAGACCAATTTCAAAAATTCTTTCACCGTTAGATATTATGTAAGTGATCCCTGAGTTTTATATGTTATAGGGCTATATATTATGTACCACGGGCGTAGCCGAGGTAGACCGGTAGTTATCAATAAGTAAGGTAAATTAGTAAGTTTTTTTAGTTAAATCAACTTATCTATTTATTTGAACACATTATTTTATTATTCGATTTTTTGTAAACATACCTACATATTTCTTTTCTGAAATTTTAACTATCACAAAGAAGAAATGCGTTAGTAGTAGTACACCGAGGCTCAGTTATAATTCACTTACAACAGGAAAGTTGATGAGGATTTATAAAAATGTCATTCACACTCCCAAAGTGGAAAGTTGGGTGTAGTCTGCCCTTGACTTTAACAGATGAGTTGAGCAACCTATGCGCTTCCGGTCAGAGACACCGGCTTGCCACAAAAGGCTTTATGTATGCCAGGAAAGACCAATGACTTGAGGACGCTTTTGAGTCTATACTTACACGTTTTTCGGGTTTTGCCTTACTAAGTACACAAGTTTTATTAATTACAGAATTTTTACGGAGGGTAGAGCCAGTTCCCGATATTTCTGTGCTGTTCTGTGCATTATGTTCACGTACCTTTCAGGACAAACTGACGAACCAGGATAAATTTACGGGATATTTGTCGTATTTAATTATTAATACTAGTGATTGAATTACCGAGCAATAACAAGTTAATCTATCAAATAGGTATAAGTAATACACATAGGTTTCTAGTTTCTTGTTTGTTCCCAGTGAAGTCGTTACCAAGTCAACCGATATTCACGAAAGTTGGTATTTATGTGTAATTTTGGGGGACACTGCAGTTTTTATTGCAACAAAGTTCCATAAGGCAGGCTTGGAGGACATAGGAGTAAGGGTCAGTTCACACCGAGACGCGACGCGGCGCGACGCTGCGCGCACATTTTTCATAGAGCGACTCAGAATATACTTTATTCACTACACGAAAAGATACACATTACATTGTGAGCATTCAGATTACGTTGCACCACGCAGCACTGCGCCTCGAGGTGCCTCGCGGCGTAGCGCGACGTATCGTGACGCAGCGGTGCATCGCCGGTACGCGCGGCGTGCAAGAGCGGTGCTGCGTCTCACGGTGCCGCGCGACGCCGCGAGGCGCAGCCTGAGGCCGCTGTGGCGACTTCTCTACTATTTCCGTTCAGACTTCGTTTAGAATTGATGCAGTTCGGTCGAGTGCTCGATTGAAAATATAATGATAGACTGGGATCTTATTATAATCGGACTTCTTGCAGAAGAGGAAGAGGAAGAAGTTTACAAAAATAAAATTAAAAAGAAGACATCACAAGGGCGCGGGCGGGGCCGCGCGGCGCCCGCGGCTAGTAGATACGTTCCGCTGCGCCTCGCTGCGCAGCGAGGCGTCGTCCTGCTACGATTTTAAGATGCGCCTCGCGACGTTGCGATGCGTCTCGCGACGACGCGCGGCGTAGCGCGAAATTATTGGCCTCTTTGAGTATCGTCGCGTCGCGTCGATAAAAAAATCTTGTTTCCTCAGTGTTGGTTATTCCTTGTATCACCTTGTATTACATGCATCTTGTATTTTCAGTACCTATAAACACGAACGTGGTCATTACACATTTTTGAATAGTTGATGGTAACTCATGTAAGTGACCCGTAAAGTGAGTTATTTCAACGCTAAAAAAATATCTCGGAACGAGAAATTAACCAGCAAATCGTTGTACCTACTAATATGATTCGATTTTCTTTTGTGTAGGTAAGTATGGAGTTTTTAGTGTGTATAATAAAGATTTATACGAGTAGAATAGTGTGTACAATAAATTGTTATACTCGTCTATATATGTTACCGTTTCACCTGTAGAGTGAACCGACAAAATAAATGTGAATAAACACATTACCACTCCTTTGAGTCGCGCAGTCGGGTAAAAAAGGGTTCAGCCAAAGTTTGCAATGTAAGCGCAAATATTACCTATATGATATACAATATAGGGCATCAGATTAGAAACCTTTAAAATTATCAATGTTTTAAATAAAATGTTTCTCTATTATTTTAAGCTCGTTTTGTACATATAAATAATTCTCTTGAACCACTCTATCTTTAATAGTAGTCGTAGTTTTAAAGATCTCAGCATACGTAAATAGGTAGTAGGTACATAAGGACAGGCAGACGACGGAGAGTGACTCTGTTTTATACATGTAGTGAAGTCTCGAGGGTAAAATTTCACCAGTTCATTTTGACAATTCATTAATTTTATGATACTCACAAATTAATAAAACTCGATTCTTGATTTTAACTTTTTGGTCTCAGCCAGCTCAGCCTCCATTTACTTGCTTCATAAAACCAATATGGATATAATTATCATCGCCTACGAATATGTATAATTGATTTAATAATTACCAATAAAGACAAATGTACAAACCTATTACGTAACTACCTACCCGTGCAGACGTATCACGTTAAAGTGAGCCTGCGAATCACACAGTTTCGAGTGAAAGTTAGTGAAATTATTATTGTTCGAGGCTACTATATAATAGTTATGTATGTTAATATTTGATCAACGAACCCGAGAGTAGGTATATGTATGATATTATTATAGAAAAGTCAACCAAGGATTTCTTCAACGGTATAGCGGAATTTTATTTTGGATTGTCTTTTATTCTACATCAATATTTAGTTTTCATTTCAACTCCTCAATGGTTTTTATATAAAAAAACTGTTCGCTTTATTTAGCAAATTTTTAACTTATATTTTATCTCTTTATTTTGTGTTTGTTTTATATCATAATTTTGCTTTTATTTATATGGACGCTCGCCCGCCATCTCGCCTAATAAATTGATGCACTCTAGCAAGCTTGTCTAGAAGGGCATTGGTCTCGCGGTAGTGGTGGGTAAGCCTCAGGACATGATCATACTCGTAGCTTCTTCTAGATTCCACTACCAACCAGTATTATTCGACGGTAAGTAACCAGTGGAAAAGCTAGAAACAAAACCAATAGTGGTTCAAAAAGTAGAAATAGTCTCCTCAGTGGCTTACTTAACCTGAAGACAATGCGAATAAAACGAACAGGGCTGTACCTACGTTTCTATTTTTAGAAGGTAAGTGTACTTATTTATTAAGGCGGTTATTTTAATTTCGAAAATAATAGCCGCGCGTCTGGTTTCTTACACCTTGCTTGCGGGAGTTCTATAGCTCATATTATTTCTTATTTTAATAATTATTAACTCCTAGCACTTTTACGTACGAGTATTACTCTACAAAGACGTTTGTCGATCAACAATATTACACATTTTTTTACTTAAAAAATATAATATTTATTAAAATTAAGCGTATCTGTCAAAATGGGTCAAAGTACTTAAGTAGTTGCACCTCTATTTCAAAAGATTAGTTGAAATTTATTGGGATCATTTAAATTGGGTTTTAGACGCCTGCCTGAACAGTTCTTAAAAAGTTTAGAAATTACCATCGAACTCTTAAAAACGACAGAAGCGGCAAACGCGCTTCTACTATGGCGATGCAAAATCAGGTGACGTCTCCTGATTTAGTCTCAGTCGCAACAAGGAGTTGTGTACGTTCGCTGACAATTGTGTACGTTCGCTGACAATTCAATTTTCAAATTTTTCAAACAAATTTTCGCCACGTTATGTTTTCTTTAGATTATAGTATACCTCATCTTCGTTTCTTTAATTATATCGATGGAAATTACGTGTAGAATGAGATAAAAGCCCAAATCGTATGTTTGTCAATAAAACAAATCTCAAAATAGACTCACCGGCATAGTACGTGCTAAAATCTGGCTGCAGACTGTATGTATGACACAATATTGAAGAATTTATTGCATTATGCGGCTGTTGAAGCGGTTTCTCACTAACGTGGCGGGCAGCCAGAACCCGGCCCTCACTGTTATCTTCGCCGTACACATCTAGCTGATCCATTTTGTATCACTACAGTTATTTGCTGATAAAGTTTCAGTTAACATAACATGTCGAGATATAAAACGTTCAATTTTTGAAATTCGCGCGCTAAATAAAGGAAGTTGTACGCGGCGAGTGTCGAGGTAAAGACTTGTGCGCTAACTGGCGCTGGGCTGGCGGGTAATGTTACTGGCAGCTTGGCGCGGTCGAGTTGCGTTCACTTTCTTTCGACATTGTGGTTGAATGCGAGTCTGCGCAACACCACGGCCTTACATCCTTTCCCATAATCAGAAGACATAATTTAAGTAGACACGAACTTTAAAATACGAGTATAAATGCTTACGAACGACACCCGCCGGTTTCGTCCGAATAAATTATCTATACTCTACACCTTATCCTACTAATATTATAAATGCGAAAGTTTGTTAAATGTTGGAATGTTTGTTGCTCAATCACATGGAAATATTTGAACGGATCTTCTCATCATTCGTATCACCTATGTATTTTTATTAATTATCCACAAACGTCTGAGCTCGCTGTGTGTACCTATTATGTATATTATAGCATCGATATAAACCAATGGATGTGCCCTGAGCACCTTGAAATCGGTAATTAACTGCGTCTCTATGTGTATCGTAAGTGCTTTACACGTAACCAATCTACTCGACCCCTAGCATCACTAGAGGCGAGATATGCTGTGGTTCTACATAATTTGGTTGTTGACAACAAATAGTGATAGGTAGAAATAGACACGTCCGGCGTTCACCGGTTCCTGCAACCTAGAACGGGACTAGAACGTAAAGAGTGAGCTCACTCTTCCCAACGATGACATTATTCCTGCGCCTGAAGTTTTCGAGGGTATCCGGTCCCGACAAAACCGGCGGGTGTCGTTCATAAGCATTTATTTTATTATAACAGGCTTTTACTTTTATTGCTTGTACGAACTGTGTCACATGTCCAAACGATCAACATAGGCCGTGTATTTTTTGTACCAAAATCAGGTAAAGATTTTCAATTGTATTCTGTAAAAGCATACTTCAAACACAGACCATGGAAGTAGAAAAAAAAATTGTACGTCCATGACGCAGAATTAAATGGTGATAATCCAGTCCAGTACGACGTGATCTCGCTGTATGCTGGCTAGGGGAGGTATTAAATACTGCAAGAAGGGTTATGTAAGTATAGTAATGGACTTATAAAAAAATGTGTTATCGTGACGTTACCGGACACGTCAGTATTCGCATAAAAGACTTCCAAGGACTCGTAATGAAAAGTATGTTTGCACCAAAGCGGAATTTTGACAATTGAATTCACCTGATAAATTGTCTTCCTCTACGGAATAAATAGCATAGATCGTAGAACTCACCATATTTGATAAATAGGCAATCTCCGGTGCTTCACACAATATGATCATCGGAGATCAGAAAAATGTTACTCATTCCTTTAATCTTTAATCTGTAGTATGGACGTGTACATGGACGTATGAAAAACATGTTTTTCATACGTTCATGCTGTAGTGCCTACTTGCTCTTAAGTTTAACTGTCTGTCACTTCTTTCGACATTTCCTATGACTACCAAGCCTATAACAAAAAATGGTGGTACCAATTTTTGTTATAGGCTTACGCTCAACCATCGTCTCGCTTGATGATAAGCGAGGATGTGGTCTACGATGGAGCGTGCTGCTTGAAGAAACACGACACCCAAAATTATAACCATCGGAAAAACCAATCAGGCAATTCATTCCACAGCCTAGACGTCAACGTTAGCTAATAATTAATTAATTTGAAAGGGCTAGTTTAGTGTGGTCTAGTCTACTGCCATTCAAATTTATATTATAGGCAATTATATTTTATAGGTATTTGGCATTGCTATTTCTCACACTTTTGACTTTACGTGAAATTAATGAGAACACTGCACAACGTGCTATTTTTTTCGAAGTTTTTTTTAATACGTTCGTCAAGTTATGAGGTTTGAGCAACAGTTTTGAAATTATTACAAATGTACCTACATGTATTTTATGGTAAAGTCAATCGGTCGATCATCAATAAAACTAAACACGAAAATTACGAGGTACTAATGTCGTAAGATCATGATACGACAAATACGAATAGTAAATACTTGTACTTTTAATCTTGCTACTACACACTAGATGTCGCTACTAATGTCGTTAAATTTAATAAACCATTGGTTAAGGATTGGTCTAAACAAAAAAGCTACCATTATATTTTAGGTACATAAAAAATGCGATTTAAAAAACATCCAGGCAAAAATTTAAATAAAAATGCCAAAGGAGTTTAGTGATTTCACATCGTAAATCAATTCCGCGAATAGCTCTCATTCATAGCGCAAGAATGAACTGATTTCAGAGGGATATAAATAGTTAATTGTAGATTTTTTTATTACAATCATTTATTATTCGCTTATTCACAAACCATACCTACATAAACAATAGAACTACAGATTGTACCTGACCCTCCAAAAATGATTTAAAAAAATGATAATAGATGGCGCAAAGCTGACGCAGAACATATTTGATCAAATTTATGATTTAGTTAAATTTCAAGATTATTAGCTTAGTTTTCAAGAACAAGTGTATTACCTACCCATCCAGTTTAATTTAATAACAATCAATCAATTCTATCTTTACGGTCTTCAAATAGTATGTACAAATTGAATCAGAAATATAAAATATATTAGAATGGGACAATTTACTTACTTAAATAAAAATGTCATTAGGTAGTACCTTAAGTATTAATAAACACTGTTGATTGAATTTATTGTTAATAATAGCAAAAATTTTAAGTCATTTTAAATTTACAATAACAGCCACATAAAAACAAAAGTAGTTAAAAAGATTTTCTAGGTAGGAAAATAAAACAATAGATGCCATTTGTAAAGCTGAGGCGCTCATCACATGTTCCGTACAATATTATATTTACATGTTATGATTTATGGTCGTATGAAAATTCATACGTCCATGTTATGATTATGTTAATTACCAACTTACTTTTATATTAATTATTTAGGTATTTATTGGCTTTGTATGAATTATTATTATTGATAAAAAAGCCATGAACAAAAACTTTAACATCCAATCCAATCTTTGCTCTCCAATCTTATTAAATTTTCAAATGTTAGCTGTAATCCAAACTTACATACAACAACATTTGAAAATTTTAACTTCAATTAACAATAAGAAACGAAATGTTTCTAACATTACATAAATATATTATTATCTGTAAAGACGGGCACATAAAGCAAGTACTTCCTAGAAAGATCGCGCAACGGTCAGTCCAAATAAAAGTCAATGACTTATTTGCAAGTTAAAAAAATGGTTTTGGCATGCTAACGTAAAGCGAGCAATCGTACAGCGGTTGGTATTTTAATGATTTGAAATTACTGGATAGTTCCAATTTACTAAGTACATCTCACAGGTTACTTAAAAACAATAAGTTTATCATTCCTCAAACAGTATTTTTTTTCATAGATTGTTGAAATGTACACATGCTAAAATGAGGAAAAAACAACAACAAACACCGTCAGACATTAAGTAGTAACGAACTTGTTCATAGACTGGAAAAAAACAGAGGGCAATGTCCGTTTTTAGGTTGGCTGGTTGAACGAAATTGAATGCGAGACGAAACGTTCATGTTTCTATATAATTTACGTGTAGTTATATTACAAACAACAGACGAATCATCTTTATCTTCATACAGACAGATAATATTATCGTGTTTACATTTACCTAATGTAAGTTTGTAAATAAATATAGACATTTATTATAGTTTAAATTACATATTTTCACATTTATCTAGAAGATTATTTGGTAATGACAATTTATTTTTCTAAGCCAACTAACCACGTGGTCGTGGTAATTTACTACACACTATATTTTGGGCAAATTTTACTACAATTATGAACAAAATGTTGATAAACACGTAAAAATTAAAAGCTATAAATTTACTACACTTTTTAGGTAGTCACCTAAGCATGTCTGAAATAGATAAGTATCTAGAACTTAGATATTACATACATTACAACAAAAAATAAACATTTATAACGACAATATCACATTCACTTATAACATAACTTCAATCCGGTTCATTATCAAAAAAGAACTATAAATTATTTGGAAATAATAAACCAGCCAATGAAACTCGCTAAACTACATAGGTAATTATACAAAGATAACACCGTAGGCATGTCGTTATGTTCCCGCGAACCTGCATAAGTTGCTGACCTAGCGTTTGCGCCTACGCAGGATCAGGCGACATCACGCCATGCCACCCAGAAATGCATAGTTGCGTCTGGGTTAGATTATAAGTTCTCTTTAAGGCTAATTGTAATAAGCAAAGGCAGTCTGAATAAACTCTTCGGCTCATCTAGACGTATTTAGTTTTAATTTAACTTTAAATTTAGTTTTTAAAAACAGTTTCTCGCGCTCCCGAAAGTTAACTGGCGCAGCCGGTAGGATTACCAGCCGCTGCTATCGCGACCACGTAAAATCCGTGACTAGTGCTTGAAAAGTGTTAGTACCTTCGTGATTGGCAGTGACAGCGGTTTTCCCTCAAATCGGAAGAAGGCCGCAGTGGTAATCCTCGAACCAAAGAAATTTGTTAACCGGAGCCGGACGGAGATGGGCAAGTAAGTTATAGCGAACAGAGTACTCACTGGAGTAAAATCCTTCGTTTCCTCCCATCCTATCCATGAAATACTGTTTAGTTTTAAGCTGTAGAACCAGGTGACTAAAACTGCACAGGTCTCTACATAGGTTAAACTGTGACTAAAACTGCACAATTATTTTATATTTTTAGATTTAAACTGTGACTAAAACTGCACAATTATTTTATATTTCTATATTTAAACTGTGACTAGAACTGCACAATTAGATAAGTATTTTTAGATGTTTACTGTGATTACAAATGCTCAGATACGCTAAGTTAGGTAAACGTACTAGCGTGATTACAAATGCACAAAAGTACTCTAGGTTATAACATAATTTAAACGGTGACTAGAATTGCACCATTAATTAAGTAAGGAAGTATATAAGTAGTATAACTAGAAACTGTTTAACAGCAAAATGACTGAGCTTAACGAAATAGCGCCGCCCTGTTGCGCGACATGCTTAAGCTCATTCCCGAATTTGACGGAAACACTAAAATGCTCGCATTTTTCCTCAGAAAATGCGAGTATGTTATCAGAACAATTTCAAGGCGTTGCTCAACGCAACGAATATATAATGCAGTCAATAACTAGTAGAGTCATAGGTAGAGCCGCCGCCCTTATCAGCGAAAGGGGTGATTTTGAAAGTTATGACGATTTCAAAACACTACTAATTCAGCATTTCGGAGATCATAGAAGCGAAGAGTGTGTAGCCATAGAGTTGGAGTCATTAAAAATTAAATCTAATGAGTCATACCTTGATTTTTGTAGCCGCATTCAGGATGTAAGAGCCATTTTAATTTCCAAAATTAACACTAATGTCACTAATTCCAACGAAGTTAAACATGCAAAGGCCATCATCCATAATAATACAGCTCTCAATGTTTTCCTATATAATTTGCCGGAACACCTAGTGAGAATAGTAAGACTAAAGAACCCTACCAGTTTAGAAGAGGCCCTAAAACTGTGATGGATGAAGTTAATTTTCACGAGCAGTATCTAATGAGGTCCAGGTTGCTTCACAACCAGGCACCCAAACCACCCATGCTGGATCCGAAGCCTCAAGCCTTTCAGGCAATAATGCAACCCCCAAATAGTAACTTCCGACCCCCGTATTTTGGAGTCAGACCGAATGCTATACAACCTATGCTAGCGAGGCCATTAGTGCCACAAAATCAATCCGGGTACAAACCACCTGCACCACAACAGCAGTTTGGGTATAGGCCTCCGACCCAACAACCCCTAGGTTTTAGACCACAGCCCGGTCAATTTGGCTATAAGCCAACGGTTCAGCAACAATTTGGCTATAAGCATCCTGCCCAACAACAGATGGGCTACAGACCCCAGTACAACATCAGTTCAGATTTAGACCACAGCCGGGACAATTCGGTTACAGAGCGCCGCAGCCTCAAGGCTATCGTCATCCTCAACCGTTTTCTAGCGATGTGACGATGAGGACTGCCGCACAACCAGTGCCAAGACTACCCATAAACGAAATAGTCGCCGAGGAATGTGGAACAACAGACGACCCGAACGAGTACGAATACAGCGACAACAACTACCAGGAAGAGCAGAATTATTATTACGCAGACCCAACCCGGGAGTGTCCACAACCTGTTATGGAAATGCAGGAACCAGTGCAGGAATATGATAATATAAGGGAAGAAACAAATTTGGAAAATTTTCGTGTAGAAGTGACCCAGAGATTTCCGAGGTAATCGAACTAAATTATGATGCCGCCCTCAAACTACCCTATATAAAAATCACGGAAATAGATGGCAAATTCATGTTAGACTCCGGCAGTAGCAGGTGTTTTATCAGCCCAACAAAAGCGGATATGTACTACGCCCAGTACAAAAGATACGAACCGTTTCAAGTAACAAGCACGCACGCGTCTAGCTCTCATACAGAGGTAGCGGACATACCACTCTTTAAGGCCTTCAGCCAGGACATGTATCACAAATTCTTCATCTATGACGTTGACCCCAAGTATGACGGAGTTATTGGCTGGGATTTGTTAGTGAAGCTAAAGGCTAAAATAGACCTGAACGACAAAACTTTAAAAACACAACATGCCAATATCCCGATTTGGAACGACCAGGAATACTTATTTAACCTCAAAGCGCGCACTGAAACTCGTGTAGAGCTGCCTGTAGATCTCGAAAAAGGGGATGCTATCCTAAATTTTTTGGAATTCGACTCAAAAATCCGAATGCCTACAGCCCTAGTGAAATGTGAAAATTATTATGCGACCACCGTTATACAAAATACTTCTGACGCCGACATAACTTTAAAAATAACGAAACCTTTTAAGGTCCAAAAACTCACAGATGAAAATTACATATGTGAAATTAACACGACAGACTTAACAGACGTAGAAGTTGACCAAATACTCACCCAAAATTTGACAAAATTACGACTTAATCACTTACCACCAGAAGAACAAAACGCTATACTAGAACTGTGCACTGAATATAAGGACATACTCTATAGTGAAGAATTACCCTTAACTTTCACCAACCAGGTCAAACACCACATAAGGACGACTAACGACAATCCTATTTATATCAAGCCATATAGACAAGCCCCGGCCCAAGCGGAAGAAATTAGGAACCAAGTTGAAAAGCTGCTCAAAGATAATGTGATACAAGAGTCACATTCACCATGGAGTGCCCCAGTGCATTTAGTCCCGAAGAAGTCGGATGCCTCTGGCCAGGTGAAATATCGCATGGTAATAGACTATAGGCGACTAAATGAAATCACAACTGACGACCGATTCCCACTCCCAATATTTGCGACCTTTTGACAAACTAGGTAAAGCAACTATTTCACGACGCTAGACCTCGCGTCTGGGTACCACCAAATAGAAATAGCAGAAGAAGATAGACAGAAAACTGCCTTCTCCACACAAAACGGGCATTACGAATTCCTCCGAATGCCATTTGGTCTCAAGACAGCTCCGGCAACTTTTCAGCGAGCAATGAACAATGTATTAAGAGGCTTACAGGGTATCCATTGCCTTGTGTACCTTGACGATATACTCATCTACTCCAACGGGCTCCGTGAACACCTAGAGAAATTACGCGCCGTCTTCGACAGACTGAGACTTACCAACCTCAAGGTCCAATTAGACAAATCGGAATTTCTTTGCAAGGAAGTCCAATATTTAGGACACACGCTGACGAAAGACGGACTCAGACCAAACAACGACAAGATACAAGTAGTGTTAGACTATCCGATCCCTGAAACACAGACCGAAATTAAAAGATTCTTAGGCTTCATAGGATACTATAGAAGATTCATAAAAGATTTTCAAGAATTACTCAACCGCTAACCGCTTGTTTAAGAAAAGGCAAAACCGTAGAGAAGACAGAAAAATATATAGAAGCCTTCCAGAAGTGTAAAGAGTTGTTAGTTAATGCACCTATATTACAGTATCCGGACATGAGTAAACCATTTATATTAACCACCGATGCTTCTGAGGTAGCTTTAGGAGCAGTACTTTCTCAAGGGACTATAGGATCTGACTTACCAATCGCTTACGCCAGCAGAACCCTAAGCGAAACAGAAAAGAGATACAGTGCCATAGAGAGAATTACTGGCTATAATATGGGCCACTAAACACTTCCGACCGTACCTCTACGGTAGAAAATTTGACATTGTTACCGATCACAAACCTCTACTTTGGTTGTACCAACTTAAAGAGCCAGGGAGCAAACTGACACGATGGCGACTTCGCCTTCAAGAGTACGATTTCAACATAAAAGCACAAAAATGGCCAACTTAATGCTAACGCGGATGCCCTCTCCCGACTTAGGTTGAATGCACTAACTACCGCCGAGGACAACGACAACAGATCAATGATTGTAAACCCCGAAGAACAAGATCACTCAGATACCATATCAATATCAGATTCTGAGAGAACAGCAACCGACAGCCCTGTTACAATTTCAGACACCGACACCATAGACCAAATCTTGAGAAAGGAGCCTGACTTATTAGTACCTTCAGACACAAGCTCAAGCGCGACAGAAACTATACATTCCGGTAAAGATTTAGAGTCACTAGGCATACCAATTCTAGAAGAAGCCGTAGATACAAAACCAAACCAAATACTTGTGTTCCATAAATTTACTAACGACCTCCAAGTAACTGACATCTCCACCAAGCATCAGAAAATATTAGAAGTTTTCCTTCCTCACGGCAAACCAGATCTAATATGCGAATTTCTAAAGAAATATATTAGACCAAAAATAAAATACTTCATTTATTTTGAAACAACACAACACCGTCGGGAATTCAGTAACGTAGTAATCACCCTTTTCAAGCAAGGCTCAATTAATTTCTACGAATGTACTGAGCGGGTAATCAACATTGAAGATGAAGCAGAACAAAAACTGATTATACAAAAATTACACGAAGGCAAGACTTGCCACCGTGGAATCACCGAAACTGTGAAAAGAATTAAGCGAAATTATTACTGGCCAGATATGCTTGACACGGTCTCCGCCGTTATCAATGCTTACGACAAATGTAGGACAACCAAATATGACAGGAAACCAATTAAACCAGTACTCCAACTAACAGACACTCAAGACGCGCCCTTTCAGGAAGTATTTATGGACGTCTTTTCAATAGAATCAAAACACTATTTAACCATAGTCGACGCATTTAGTAAATTAGGCCAAGCATTGGAAATACCATCTCGATCTACACCAGAGGTAGTGAGAGCCCTTATTAAATATTTCAGTTTTTATGGCATCCCACGCAGAGTAAGTTGTGACCCGGGTTCTGAGTTTAATAACGAACTTCTCAGAGAACTTACAGATTTATACAAAATAAAACTACACATAACAACACCAAATAATCCAAACTCCGTTGGCATTGTAGAACGTTTTCACTCTACTATAATAGAAATCTACAGAATAGCCAAATATGAAGTGAAATATACAGACGCGACAAATAGGATGACTTATGCAATAATGGCATACAACAATACTATACATAGTGCTACAGATTTAACCCCATTTGAAATAGTATTCGGACACACAGAGCTTAACTCTACATTTGACGTGGAATTCGATAAAGCATACAAACAACAGCTATTAAAGGACCACCGAAAACGAACTCAAGAATTGTATAAACACATTGCGGCAAAAATGAAAAGTAAGAAAGAAACGGTGAGAGAAAAACGCGGTGGCGAGATAGGACCACAGTTCCAAGAGGGTCAAACTCTATACGCAAAGGCGGTTAACAAACGACAATCTAAGGATAAGCCAAAATATCAAAAAGCAATAGTATGTGGTGAAGTGGAACGAAATGTACTACCTATAAAAGTCCGAGATAGAGAAACTAAAGTCCCAGTTAAAAATATAAAACGCCCTCCGCAGGTGGCGCCCCCTCCTGGCGGTGGTGATATGGGTGATGCAAACCCGAGGGTTCCTGAGCCAGGGCCTACAACTTCAAGAAATAAATGAAAATCCAGGTCTCCTCCCAGTCAAACAAGGCCGTGCTTTTGTACAGTACGATAGCTGGTCTATAATAAAAACCATAGATCTGAAAGGCATAGCATCCGATCTACAGTTCAATTCGCAACAGTACTCTAAATTTTGTACCAAACTATCGTCTTCTAAAATGCTTCTTCTCTTGTCAGTAACTTAAAAGACTTCCAGTCCCAAATAAACTACATCCGCGACGAGGCTGTAGAGAAATTAGGGCAACTAATGCCAACTAAGCGGGTAAAACGTGGCCTTATTGACCCTCTAGGTTCCTTAATTAAAGTAATAACAGGAAATCTAGACAATGACGACGCCATCCATTTCGAACAACTGATAACGGACACTAAAACCCGTGAGCAAGCCATTTCTAGTAAAATTACTATTATTTCTGAAATGCTGGATCACATAGTAAACTCGTCTAAAATGGTAAACGAAAATACAAAAATATTGAACGACAGAGTTAACAAAATAGAACAATTTATAAAATCTAGAGATAATGATGACTTTGTAATTTTCCACATTATAAATGTATTCAATCTTTTATAAGTAACTTCCGCTCTATTTCGACAAAACTCAGCGATGTACAGACGGCTTTAGCCCTCAGCAAGGTTTCAGTACTACATAAAACTGTAATAGACTCTGTAGAAATCCTAAAGTTGTTGAAAGATATAAGTACATACGGCAACCTCATGTATCCAGTAAATGACCAGAATTTAATTAATTTAGAGGAAACATTTTCTGTCAAAACTTACCTTAAGGATAGTAACATAAGATTTATTATAGATGTACCACTTGTAGAACAGGAATGCTATGTATATTATAAATTGTACCCATTACCCATGCTCAACCACTCTACTACCGATACCTTCACCATTATTCCCCAATATCCTTATTTACTCCAGGATGAGAAAGATATCGCCCAATTGCCCAAAAATGCAAAGAGATAACTGCCAAGGAATATTTGTGCTCCGAGAACGACATTGCCCCTACTCCAGAGAAACCTGCGTTGAACAATTGATGCAGTACCAACAACACCCCTCAAAATGTGTTGCACACCGAATTACTACAGAAGATTTAAAGGTCCAGAGAATTTCAGATAACAGCTGGATTATATTCTCCAAATATACAAAAGTACTTACCCAAAAATGTGACGATGACGTCACCCAAGAGCCATTGAGAGGGACATACCTCATTACAATCCAAAAACCATGTGATGTTATAATTGATGCTCTTCGTTTACGAGCGAACCATTTCCGTGAATTGGGAAATTCGTACAGCCATTTACCTATTGTAAACTTACCTGCCTTACCAGATAATACCACAGAAGAAGCCGAACCTATAGACCTGCAAGATATCAACCTAGACGAAGTGCAGCATCTCAACTACCTTTTAAAAAAGAGTGTGAAAAGTGTTCCAAATTTAAGTGAAGTGAAAAGCCTTGGCATAGCCACAAGTGTTCTCTATTTAGTGTTATCGTCATGCTTGGCGTACCTCATTTGGAAAAAGTTTATACCACTTGTTCGAAAATTACGTAAAATCAATTCTAATGTAAACGACCCTGAAAATGTGAACGCAAATCCAATTTTACTACATACTTAAATTAAATATAAGCTCGTTGCCTCTACTCACCCTTTTCAAGTATTGGAATTGCGTATTGTAGAGACAACATTAGTATTAAGTTAGAGTATAGTACATATAATAACATAAATAGGATAAGGAAAATGTAGAAGCGAAGTTATATGGAAAATCCTTTTCCAATAACTTCGGGTCTGAGGAAAGGCGTTATGTTCCCGCGAACCTGCATAAGTTGCTGACCTAGCGTTTGCGCCTACGCAGGATCAGGCGACATCACGCCATGCCACCCAGAAATGCATAGTTGCGTCTGGGTTAGATTATAAGTTCTCTTTAAGGCTAATTGTAATAAGCAAAGGCAGTCTGAATAAACTCTTCGGCTCATCTAGACGTATTTAGTTTTAATTTAACTTTAAATTTAGTTTTTAAAAACAGTTTCTCGCGCTCCCGAAAGTTAACTATGTCGAGTTCATGTGTTTATTTACGTCCATCGTATTGTTTGTATACAGCCCGGCACGACTGCGCATCGCAGTACGTCATTACCCTTCCCGTGTACCCCCGCGCAGACCCGTATTTCCTACGCTGGATCGAGCCGCCTCACTCGCTCATTCATTCGTCATTCGCAAACGTTGTTGCGCGCGGCTGGTTGTACCGGTGAAAATTCTAGTCGCTTGGTTATTTCAAACATCTATTTACCTGTGTTTTTCGTCAATATGTTGAAAGAAAGGTCAAGATTTGATAGCCGTCACGCCACTGAAGAAGATGGACGACCCTCAGCTAAGAGTAGATTGCCTGCTATTGATGAACTCACCCTTGGCCTAAAACAAAAGCTTCACCTGCAGGCTCGTGCCAGAGCTGCGCCATACTATATTAGAAAGCAAGAACCCGTTGATCTTGTGGACAGGTTGCTAGAACAACGTGCCCTTGTCGCTGAAGCAGTGCGACGATTACAAGAAAAAAAAAAAACGTGTCATGAAATTTCTGTAGATTCATAATTTAATAACAAAACATTTTAGTTTGTGAAAGTGTGGAACGTGTTGTGAAATCGCTTGTGTGTAAGAAACGTGTCGGATTACAATGGTGCTATATGCGGAGAGCGTGCAGGAAAGAGATGGCCAGCTATGACGTGTCCAGACAACACAAGTCACGAGAACAAATCAAAATGGCCGCTCACTCTACAATCATAATATTTATTCTTCGTTTTATAGTGACCTTAACTGATCAAAGTACTGAATGACGTAACTAGCCTATAATGTAGTAGGTATTTGGTTTTGATTATCATACATACTTAATTATTTAAGCCATTTTATGGTTGATGTCTTTTTTAAACATTTCCATCATAATATTAGATATTTTTTTAATATCTGAGCTTTAACTACTGTTAATATTTATAATTAATTTATGTAAACAAGGTGATTAGGAAATCTCCAATAAGTACCACACATGTTAAAAATAAGTTTTGTCTACTTATGTGTTGTGACAACTCATACTTAGGTAATATATTTGTCCTGATTACCTAATCGTATTGAATACATTCTAGGTCAATACTTTCTTGCACTTAAATGAGAAACGCTTAGTTTTATATAGTTTTAATTTTGTATTACGACTTTACTCTCATCGAGTTCTAAGATCTCTGTCAAAAGTGATTGTAGAGATAACAGTACTAAACTGTTTTAAGAACAGTTACTTCCTCGCATGTAGTAGTTAGGTACTTAAATCCATTAACGAGCGCACAATGCGGTTTCAAAAGTATCATCCTACTTTGTTGGTATTGTCGTTGTGCAAACTAGACAATTTGTAGGAGTAATTAATTTATATAATAATCAATTCCTATTATAATTCTTTGATTATGTAAAATCAATGTAGTAATAATGTACAATTGTACCAAATGTGGTATAAAAATCAATGTAATAATTAATACATGTGTGCATGTTTTAGTGCATTTTGTGATTTTTAGGTAGTTTAATTTTATCGTCGATCTTGTGATTTAGATAAGAATATGAAATAAATAAATATAATATACGTATTATTGTTTTTTTTTATTTTACTAAAATCGGAGAAGAAATTACAAATTAAGCTGGGTATAAAAATATTTTTCATAAATATTTTAACATCTTTAACATTCCTAATAATTAATTCGTAAAACCTGTTACAAGTATTATGACATGTTATAATCCTAATACCAAAATCAAACTACACCTTTTTATGTGGATAACAATTTCAAATCATTTGTATTTTTTTTTTTGTAATTTTTTTTTTGTAATCATGAAATTCAAAAATAGTAAGTAATTTTCATATAACAATTTTTTCAACAACAACTTACAAATTAAATATGTAGGTACTTATACTCTAAAAAACAAGATAAGAATTAACATGAAATTGGTATCTGAGCCAGTTGTGTTTCAAAATGATCGCACCTTTGCTCATAGCCGTATAAAAAGTGTTAAAAAAAATTATACGTCCATGACCTTTGGTATTATTTATTTTAGAATATATTTCTGACAAGACACAGTATAGCCATTATCTATTCTATGGTATAGCGAATAATATTGCAACACCCTAACAGGGTCTTTGTACACATAGTTATAGATTTTAGCTATAAGATCTATCTAAAAAAAAAATACACTGCAAATAAATAAATAAGCGATGTGAAATTAATTAGTTGTTATACTTTTATTACATCACTTGTTTTACAAAACCTATCCTGAAATACAAAATAAATAAGATCATATTTTGCCATGATTGAAATTTATATCTAGAAATAAAAATAAATTAACGTACCTATTTTAATATTTGATATGCTTGTGTACCTACTTACTATTGAATCGGTTATAAAGAAAACGTTATAATTATCATAAAGTTCATAATATTGAATTCCAATGCAACCAAAATGATACCTACGATCAGCATATTTTATGAGGAGTACGGCAGCGATACCCTAAAAAAAAATTGCTAAACAAAAATTACAACTCATAACCGTAATTTTAAGGTTCAATACCGTAATTTTTAACGAAGTAGGGTACTAGGTATTTACAACAGAAATTAGAAAGAAATTTTGAATGGGTTTTAACAACGCAAAATTTTAATACAAAATAAAATAACCAGATTTCGATTTTGCACGGTACTGACATCTAGTGATGAGTATCTGCACTGCTTGCACTTTGCACCATACAATCTCTATTGAATGAAGATTGTACGTTTCAACTTTGTTCCAACACAGTTGAAAATGACAGCTGTGAATTGATACACCATCACAACAAAGCGAAACAGCTGATTTCGCAGCAAACATCATTCTGTCTTTGTCGCACTTAGACAAATCTGTGTTAAGCTAACACACTTGCATGCGCGATATAAGAAAAACTTGTTCAATTAAAATGAAACGTTAAATTGTAATAAATTGCAAACAAAATTAAAATTAACAAATTGCTTTGTTTGTGCATTTGTACCTATTTATTAGATTCATATTCATATTTCAATAACTGTCTTGAGAAATATACTTTCATGTACTTTTATAAAACAGTCTCTAGATTAAGTATACAGTGTTTGAAATCTCAATTTAGTTCGAGTCAGTGCAAATACAGAGGCATAGGAAGGAAATCGTCAATTGATTTTCATTATCAGGTATTCTGCTTATCAAAGGAAGTTAATAAATATCAGTTGCCGACGCGAAGAAAGTTCATTTCATCGGCGAAAATGGTATCAACATGGTCTATGGGCCCCGGAACGTTAGAAGTACCATTGTCCTTATTTGCCAAGAACCGAAAAAGATTAGCAGATGGTTTGAAGAGAGGACAAGTTGTTGTTTTACAAGGAGGCGACGACATAAGTTTCTACGATACAGATGTGCAATATGTTTTTAGGCAGGTATGTAATTTTTTGTATGATGATAATTACTCCTAGAAATAAAATAACTTATCTTATCGGAGTCATATCACAACAACTGCTCTATAAGTGTGTAGGTAAGTATCTTTGTGAAATTATTCATCACCATAATTACACTAGCATATAGTACACTGCTGGATTTAGGCACTTCCCATGACACTCCACATCCATGACATCCACATCCTTTTTGGACTATTTTGAATTTGTTGTACTGTTTGGCATTTTTCTGTTTGCACTATCAAACACATCAAAATCACTATTTCAAGAAAATATTTAGACATTCTTTCATGTACAACCCAGATAAAAACACATATACCGGAGACGAAAAATATACCAGTATTTTGCCTTATCGTCGGGACTAATAACTAAACTCTTCTAGTCAACCATGGGATGCTATGACTTTAGAAAGGTGTTAGAAACAGGGTTGAAGATGTTATATATTTTGCGGCATGTAATCAGAATCGTGGACAACTTTTGAATGTATAACTAGAGACCCAGACGACGAAGTCACCCAGACGTTCCTCCCCGATATAGCAAACGCATATCGGGTGATGAGAACCACGAAACTGACTCCCTTCCAGGTACAAGCGTTGACGGGACACGGAGGAATAGCAGATTACCTGTACAGATTTAAGCTCAAGAACAGTCCGGCATGCGAGTGTGACCCCGACCAACCCGAAACGGTCTGGCACGTGCTAGTCGATTGTCCCCGATTCATGGTCGCAAGACATGAGCTCGAATCTATGATCGACAGAAGGCTGGTTGTCTCGGATCTCCACAACATCTTAGTAGATCCAGACAACAGAACACGGCTCCTGTCCTTCATGGAGAGCTCATTCCGCATAGCGGCCATGAGAAACTCCACTAACTCAAATACGCGCCTCCATCGCCACCACACCCCTGCCCCGCTGTCTGTAGACGCCACGTGGCATGCGGTTTCCGCCCAACATAACTCCTCGAAGAGCATCTCCGTCAAACAAATACTGGAGAACGCAGACCGAGGAGAAGCAGGGATCCGTATCCGCGGAGTGGCTCTTCATGGACAGCAACAAAGAAAGATTCGAATAAGCTTTTGCTTCGCCTGGGAACGGAAACGAGCCCGTTTGTCACCTGGATTGTCTTGCCTGCTCAATGGGAGTACCGCAAAAGTCACAATGAAGCGGAAAACCTACGACGCCATGCCGGTGTGCGAGGTAGACGGCCACCGATTTCGGTTGGTGCGATCGAAAACAAAACGATTGCACTAATAGAGTACTCGGAAGGTCGGACGCCTTTCACACAGGCAAGTGCGCTGCTCGCACATCTGAGCAGAAATGCAGGTGAAGCACCCCGGTGATAAGCGTGGATGCGATGGCAATCGAATATTCAAGAGCAAGAGTCGCAGACCGGCTGGGTTGCATTGAGGCCTCTAAACATCATGAGATTGTCGTATACGAAGACAGGGGAGAAAATCTGAGCTTCCTCAGAGCCCCTTCGCACGACCAAACAAATGCAACCGATAGCTGGGGACATCCTGTTCCTAGTTCGACCATCCAAACCGGCTCCGAAAGAGCACAGCAGAAGGCAGCCGCGGAAAAAGCCTCAGCCAATCTAACTGGCAGCCGAGGCACCAACACGGCGTTCGTGACTGCCTTCAACGCAGCAGCAAGGAGCGTACTCGAATCACATCCCATTCATCACCCCCTTGACGTCAAAGACCCCAAAAGCAGCTTCACAGCAACAAATGAGCCGAACGAGAGCCGACATGGGACAGGTGGAACCGCCCGCTATGTCACGGCTTCGGAGCCGCGGAGCCATGCACGTAACGCCTTCATCGAATTCATAGCCACACTGAGCGCGACACGACAAGTCAACCTCAAGACCTGCGAAAACATCATGCAGTCCTATAGGCTAGGAAGTGAAAGCCTTTTAAAGGCGAAACTCGAGGAGGCCGAAGCAGCCATTTACAATAATGTCACTTCCCGGGTCATCAAGGGAACCATGACAGGACAGTATATGGCAGCTTACAGTGCAGAAAATGGCTTCGTGACACTGAACGAGAGAGAGACAGAGCGCGCGGAGTGCCTGTTTATGCGACACCACCAAACGACCCAATTGTAGTTACTGCCCGATGCACCAAGATTATGCTGGACGATAAGATCCTAGAGATGGCCAAGACCATCGAAGGAACGGAAACGTCAAAGCAGGTTGGGAAAATTGGGAGGTACCGAGAATACAGTGGGTCAACGGAGTTCCAGGATGTGGAAAACAACATGGGTGATTAGACACTTCGACGTGGACAAGGACGCCATCATCACTACAACCACTGAGGCAGCAAAGATCTAAGAGAAAAGCTATCGCACCGAATCGAAACCTGGTCAAAACCAGAGTGCGAACCATGGCTTCTGCTCTGGTAAATGGTTTCGGTAGAGAAAGTTTCAGCCGCCTCATGGTGGACGAAGCTCTCATGAACCATTTTGGAGCCATTGTGATGGCTTCAAGGCTGTCTGGTGTTGGTGAAATTGTCCTCATTGGAGACGTCAATCAGTTGCCTTATATCGACAGGGAAAATCTCTTCGAAATGAGGTATCATCGCCCGAACCTGGTAACAAAGATCAGCCAGGAGTTGCTCTGCACACATCGAAACCCAATGGACGTCGCATATGCGCTGAGGGAAATATACTCCGGTATGTACTCCTCAGCGCCCCGAATAAAGTCCCTAGAGCAGAGAAGATATAAGGGAGCGCAAATACCCAACAACATACCAAACACCCTCTTCTTGGTTCACACTCAAGAGGAGAAGGAGACCCTGACAAACCAGGGTTATGGGTCAGGCACCGGGTCACGCATCCTTACCATCCATGAAGCTCAGGGACTAACATACGAGTCGGTAATCGCAATCAAAACCAAGGCAAACATGAAGCTGCACGAGAGCGTACCCCATGCGGTTGTTGCAATCTCACGGCACACGGGGACCTTCACATACTACGCTGACGACACCGACGACGCCATCGGTCGTTTCGTGCGGCGAGCGTGGGCTGCATCACCAAAGACCATCCGAGATTTCAACCTACAGATGGCCATCAGGGACAGAAATGCGGCCGTTGTGGAGGCTCTGGGCCGGGAGGAGGCAGCTTAGGCAAATGGCAAAAGGCAATTAGGCAAACACTCGATGTCGAGTCGATTACTAGCGGAATCCCAGCCGGTAGTGATCGGCTCTACAGACAACACTAGAATTAGATATTAAATGTACCCAACTCCTCCTATTTTCCTCTTCTTCTCCTTATCCAAAATATGTGTAAAAATTAATAATATATAATTGTAATGACAAAGATCACGGACCCCGGAGTCTGTGGAGTGGCTAATTTAAATAAAAAAAAATAAAAAAAAAAAAAAAAATGTATAACTAAGACATGTACCATAATGTGCCAATAAAATTATTGTTGAGTATTCATCATCATCAGCCTGTACTTGTCCACTGCTGGACATAGGCCTCTCCCAAGATACGCCACTCAGCCCGATCCTCGGTCTTCCGTCTCCAACCGCCACCAGCTGGCTTTCAAATATCGTCACTCCATCTAGTCTCAGGACGTCCTACACTACGTTTACCGATTCGTGGTCTCCACTCCAGAACCTGTTTACCCCAACGGTTATCAGGTCTGCGGTTGAGTATTACATATCCTCATTTATTTATATGTGCTCTAATGTATCTTAGGAAACTTCAAACTTTGAATAAAATGTTGATCCACTATGTATGTATGTAGGCATTGTTAGTAGGACCTTGCTCTGTAGTGGAAAATTGAGTAGGCAGTACAGGCTATCTGAGGCCCACTGCCATAAGTTCCTTTAAGGAAAAAACTACATTACATTCCTTAACTCTCAGAAAAACTTGAAGCTACCTTTTTCTATACATCTCTCGATATGCTTCACATTGGCGAAGCAGGTTCCTAGGTTCTTAACAGGTAGAACTTTGTGAGTAACAATATTTGTCTGTCACACATATCATTGGTATTAGCAAAGCTGACATTAATCACAAAAACAATAGTAAATTTCTGCTAAATTTTTGCATTATTCAATCATTGTTCAATTTACTGTAAACATAATAAGAGTTTATTTTAATAATTGCTTAGGAATCATACTTCACCTGGGCATGTGGGGTCCGAGAGCCTGGCTGCTATTTTGCGTTGGACGTAACTACAAGAAAGGCCATCCTGTTTGTTCCTCGACTACCTCAAGAGTATGAAGTCTGGATGGGCAAATTGCTGTCATGTCACGACTTTAAGAATCTTTATGGAGTGGACCAAGTTTACTATGTTGATGAGGTAATTATTTTCCTGTGCAAATAATTGTATTCTTTTTCATTGGCCATGCTATGCATAGGTTAGGTTTACAGTATGTGTCAGAAATAAATTTCTTCAACTTCAACTTTTGGTTTTGTTATCTGTTTGCAGCATAATGACAACAAGTGTCTTTGTATAGTTAATGGAGCACTCTTCTCAGTAGTAGTTAAGCAGTTGATCAGAAGATTTCTTGCAGTTTTATTAGTCTAAAAATTGTCCCTTAATTAATTGACAAGAACAACAGTTTTGGAATTTTCATGTCTCAAGCAAATCTTACACTGTTGCTGCCGTCAGTAATTATGCATTATGTTAATATGAGATCACTATATATCGTGCATTTTTATAAATGGCTAGTTTTTTTAAATTACTGTAAAAGTAGAAGAACAGAAATAAACTGTTATAAATATTAGAGAACCTCTGGCAGTAAAGTAGGCAGGACTTAAACTACCAGTGATTGAAGCTATGTAGTGAAGACCTGACTTTGTTAAATAATTCCAAATATGTTTATTGAAAGGTAGACCTAATTTTCAGAACCTTAAAGTGCAAACTGCTTGTAACCCCATTGACTGATGTTTTCATGTTTTTGTTACAGCTACGCGATGTGCTAAAAAAATTGAATCCTAATTCTCTACTAACTTTGGTAAGTATGACACACTTTTTATCCAAACTTTTTATTTAACAATTGTTGTTCAAGATTCTCCACAGGATATCTATTTTAATGATAATGCATCATCACAGTTGGTCTAGTAGCTTGAAATTGATTGTGTACCAGTGGGCAACAACCACACAGTCAGTGAGATAATATACATCTTCAAAAAACAAGAGGCCTATTTTGAAATTAGAATTATAGGTACTCACAATTAGTTCTATTATATTATTTACCAAGCCAACCAATTTCCCATATTGTGGCAGCTTGATAAAAGGCGAAGATGGACATATTAGAGTAACATGACACCATGAATTAACTATTTTTTTAATTAATAAATTACTTGAATTGACATTTAAGAATTTGACTTGTTATTCCCATGATGCAGATTGTAATCATCTGGGGTGGAGTAACATTTACTTCTCTAACTGTAGGGGAACTGACTATATTTCAATGATTGTATTATTATTCACATTGTATGTATGTTTCATTTTAATTTTGTATTTTTTTTTACAATAATGATGTATAAATACGACTATAATCTTAAGAAGTAGAGTGTTGACACCTTAGACGCAGGACGCCAGTCATAGACCATAGGCTAGATAATATTAGATTGACCAAGCTATCGGTGGTCAGGGTTGCAGCGTGAGGAACCTCCTGATGACGCGCGCTGATGATGATGATTTGTATTATTTTATTCTTTGTTTACAGAGTGGCCCCAATACAGACAGTGGACTAACTGCAAAGGAGGCTGTGTTTGAAGGGATTGATGAGTAAGTGTTAGTTTTTAAAATTGGACAACCTTCTTCTTCTATCTATTATTATTTATTCTATCTTTAGACAAACAAAATAAATGAGTTTTGGAGATAGTACACGCATGGAGACCTTTTTTATATATGTATCACAAATTCAGCAAGCGCATTTAGTAATTTAAATTACTATGGCAATGTTTAAGGATTTATGTAGCTTTTTTTCTATAAAATAACATTAAAAAAAGAGTTGACATTATTGGACATATTTTTTTATGATGTGATATTATATTTTTGGACACATTTTTAAATCAATTATTGATGTGATGATATGGCAAAAACAGCTCCCTTTATGTTTCCACTGCTGGCACTCAGAGCTTTCTATCTCAAAGACATTGATAAGGCCTTATTCCACCACGCTGGCCAAGTGCGATTTGGCCAAAACCACGTCTCAAGAGAGGGCCGTCTTTTTTAACATGCCGATTTCTTCACTATGTTTTGCTTCACCGTCGAAGCCAGTGGTGACGACAAACTCGTACATTTGCTCCTGGAAAAATACTCAAGAGGTGCAGATCGGATTAGAACCTACAGCCTCCCTTCCTGATTCAACAAATTATAATTAACAAATTTTCATTACAGATTCAAAGTTGATAATGTGACTCTATTCCCTATCATTGCAGAACTGTGAGTATATTTTAACATTTTATGATTAAATCCTACTAATTTTATGAATGTGAACGTTTGTATGTTTGGATGTTCTTTATATGACGGGAAAATATCGGGATCGGGAACAGTGCGGGAAAACCCGCGGTCACTGCTAATTGATAATAAATTAAGTACTTTTATATAAATAGCCCAATAATGTACTCTTTGCAGAGTCCTGATATATTGGGGCTTAGATATATGTAGATATAATATCTTAGATCTTTGTGTGACGAAAACATTGCAGTGCTAGGTAATGATTTGGACTCTTCAGGCTCGGTTCCAATACCTGCGTGTCACTGTGCTGTTATGTGGCAGGCATGTTGCTTACCATTAGGCACATCTACTGATCGTCTCTCACTCTTTATAAAAAAAATAGGATTACTATAATATTACAGTTCATATACATATCTGCTATATTCGTTCTACGATACTTTACAACAAAAAAATTGGCAGTCATAGGAACTGCCGATAGAAGTGAAAACTTATAACTCAGAATTTGATAGCGTACTTTGGAAACTACGCTGGTGTAACAGGAGGGCGTGGCGTGGCCATCTAGAAATACGTCAGCCAATGGAAAATGCTGACAATGTCTAAATGGGCAATGGCCATGGTCCCGAGTCAACCCGAAGATTTCTTATCGTTCCCGACCGTGACACTAGAATACAATTCACAGCCCACGAAAAATCTGTCTATAGCTCGCCAACAGAAGTTCACTTCAAAAATACTATAGAGCCTGGCATAAACACCAATCCTCTCACGTTCCTTATCTCATTAATTTCAAAACATAAATGTAGCATATCTGTGCTCGAAGATTATTACATTACTTATCAAGCTTATCAACAGATTGGTTTTAGTTCATGGTCAACAACAATAGGTATGAAGTATAAATACGTTATGCTATTTAACTCAGAGTAATCTTGTTACTACAACAAATTTAATAGTTAGTTGTGGTCAAAAGAAACAATCACATCTTTCATAAGCTTTCACTAATATGGATTTATGGAATTCGATGGTGGCTCGCCCAGTATAGTTAAACTAGTGACTTGTCCAAAAGAAAACAGTATAGACATGAGATAAGTGCGTAATTTCACATTTAAACTACAATTATGTAGGTGTTTTACTAAGATTATGATGTTTGTTTATTTATATAAGTTGTGATAAATGAGTTAATTTAATTAACGATCACTGTACTGTTGTAATAGTTTTATCAATATCACGTAAGCCCAAGGCGAGCCCCCTAGGTACACTTCTTCCGTACCATGAGCTGTTATTTGATGCTTGTTTGATTTAATTGTCGTCTTACATGACGAGCACCGCGACTGTAAACCGTATTCCTTGTTGATAAGATTCTTAGTCGCAAATCAAACGGCCGGTGACTTGTACATTGTACAATCGCTCATGGTACAGGGTATGTTGAAAACTATTTTTCCGGTTTTCTCACGATTTCACATGTTTTACGAACGTTTTCGAATGATTTTACTGAAACATAATCTTAGTAATAAATTATAAATGCGAAAGTTTTTAAGTTTTTTGCTCAATCACGTTGAAACTTCTAAACGGATCGGGTTGACATTTGAAACACATTTTGGGTAGGTTATAGGAGTATAGTCCGGAAAAACGCAGAGGCTACTTTTTATTACGAAAAATAGTGGAAACGGGAGCTGCGAGGGTAAAATCGCGTGGCACTGCTAGGTTTATATATTGTGGGCCGAACTCCCTGGAGTTAGTTCTGAGAATTACGGCTAATTAGGTAGTAGGTATTCGGAAATACTTTATTGCGCAATTCATTTACTACCGTATGCGAACAGTTCACCATAACTTACTTCCTTATACGGTCTTACTGTACCTACCTACCTTTACGATGTAGTTATAAACCCCCGACCTAATAACGAGGGTCTTACGAGTATAAGTTTGACGTCTCTCTCTCTCTCTGTGTGTGTGTGTGAGAGAGAGAGTGTGTGTGTATGTAACATTTTAATTTAGTTTTTTTGTTTAAAAGTGAATTAGTTGGCAGTGTTCTTATCTATGTTTCATCGAAATCGGTTCAGCCGTTTTAACGTTATAAGCTCTTTTGTTGGCAGGGGTCGGTATCAGCGGTATCTTAGACGCATAAAATAATAGCTTTACTCGCAAACATACATGTGAGTTAAAATTTTAAACGATTGCGTGGGGGGTTATTTTTAACTCGGTTTATACTTGTAAATACCCCAACTTCGTTCTCTGTATATTTGTGGTGTATGACTACATATGTGGATTTCCTGCAGTAGGTAGTAGGTACTCATGGGGAATCCATAACAGAGTGGCGTTCGACGAAATTTCTACCTTTGCCCAAGATCACCAAGATGACATACATATTTTGTTTTGTTGTTAGTGGATGAAAAAAATCCATAATTCTAAATTAGTCTATAAAATGAAGCGTAGGTACGTGTATACGTCATAAATAAATAAATATTTTCTAATTTTCATCAGGTAAAAAAAGTAAGTTAAAAATGACAAAATACTAAATACGTATCTACTTATTGGAAAATCTGTACCTAAAAGAGCGAGCGCTGGGTGGAGTTGAGTGTGCAAAATCTGAGGACCGCACTCGGTGTTCGGTTTTGGACTCAGAAAAGCATGCATCTAACTTACGTCATCACATTGTGGACCTAACGATCTTCACAATTTTACGGTGACATAATTACTCGTATATATTCACAGCTCGTTTAATCATGTGCTAAATAAAAATCAGCAAGGAAAAACGAATCGATACTGCCAATGAATACTGCGCTAACTCTACATTTGGATATAGTGTTACAAGAGGCTAGAGTAGCATTTACATAAAAATTTGGGGAACTTACTATAATACCAAAACTTTGTATTGTAAATTAGAGTTGGCGTAGTATTCCTTTGAGGTGTCGAATTGAGGAGCCAACACGATCTAGATACCTTTTATTGTAACTGATGTAATCTGGTTTTTATGGCCCGCCATAACTGGCGAGATGGCGGTCTAGTGCAAACCTATTAACGTTAAAAAAACTGCTATATTGCGCCTCTATCCTACTAATATTATAAATGTCAAAGTATGTTGCTCAATCACGTCGGAACGGTTGAAAGGATCGTGTTTAAATTTGGAATGACGATGAACGAAATCAAACTGATTACAGTTTGATATAGCATAAAGGCTACTTTTATCACGGGAAAATAACTTAATAATTATCTCAGCCCGAAATAAGTGTGTATACCAAAATAAACAACCAGAAGTCAAAATATTTTTGACTTCAAATTGTTTCTAAGCCCACATAGTTTTGAATGTAACACAGCTCTGTACAGTACCTACACTCTTGTGTTATAATATGTGTTTATTACATTCTGTTTTGTGTGCTCATTGAATGAATAAATAAATGAATATTAATGTGCAAAAGTATGTGTTTGTATCAACTATTAAAATGTGTTTTGAGAGCATCGCTGCCTACAAACTGTAGTCCAGTTTATAAGGATTGTATTTTTTTTGAGTTAATAAAAAAAATTGCTTAAACCACAGGGTACTGCTAGTAACTTATTCAGGGAATTGCTCATTATTGTCACAAATAGTTATCTCACTCCATATACGTCTTATAATAATACTTACTAATAAGTATTAGTGGACATTCCACACACAACATCATCTATTTATAGCCTCCAACTAAGCAAAGCTTAAACCACAGTATAAAGAAATACTATCAGTAGTTCATCGCCTTTCATGTTGGAAGTAACGCCGATGACGTCTAGGCACGGGTAGGTACAACCGAAAATTGAACTGAAATACCAACATTGTAATGTTGGCAATGACCACAATGGCGCTTCCCGCGTCTCACCCCGTCCGCCCCTCACGATTGTCCCATCTAGACTCTAGACAGCATCGTTGCACGACCGTATGAATTTAACTGACTGTGTTTATACTAGAGGTGTGCACCTCATACAAGAGTGACCTCAAATGTCCCATACAAAATGTCAGAATGTCCCATTACCTCAAAAATACATTTTGTCCCACTTCAAATGAGGCACGAATTGTCGCGAATGGGCCTGCGCGTTGTTGTCCCGCTTACATTATTTGTGAGCGAGCGAGAAGCAGTAACGTGCAAAGCACTTCTAATGAGTGAGCGGGACAACCAAAAGAAAGTTCGGTTATTGTTTTAACTTGAATTCTGAATTGTTTGCGTCGCATCATATGCGACGCCAACAACGCAGGGCATTATAATTACACTCCGCGGATGTGTTATTTATCTAGGACGTAAAAAAATGAGTATACCTAACTGTTATTTAAGTATGGGCATAACAACAAAATTTCAAATAACGTAGCACTACAATAGGTAAAAACAAACTAAATCAGTAAAGCTTAGTACTTAAACTGTTTTATGGCACTTTTTATTTTATTTTACTTTTAAAAATATCGATTACTTTTCATACATCATAGGAACTCATGACGTGTTGCTTGTAATACAATGTCACAGGAAAGTAGTGACTCAATTTGTAGAATGTCACAATCACAGCTCAATTCGTTTTTGTAGTTATAATGTCACAGTATGCATAAACGCATGTCCTACCCAACTCTAGTTTATACTATGGCAACCAAATAGCTCATATAATACTTATGTTTTAGAAATTAAATATTTATGATTCATCACACAAATATTTGCACAGGCGGGGAATGAATCCTCGACCGACGGCTGCGCAGGCAGACTTACTACCAACTAAGGCATTGGGTCAGTCATATACATAAATGCGTAGTATTTATCTACTTCATGGCAGGAAGCGGAATATAAATAGGTACTAAAGTATCCGTTAGCGTCGATTAAACGCTCGCATATACTCATATAAATATGAGAAATAATTATTTATTTTCCTCTGAAAAGCCAACAATTGGATTTAATTATGAAAATAAAATCCCACGCTCAACTAAACACACTGTTTCAATGATACACAGAAGTTTCGAAATATGCGAAAAAATCACAGATGTCTGTGATTGTATGATGATGCAGATTTTATTTTTTGATGCAAATTTTGAACCGGCTTCGAAAAATGAGCAGGTTCTCAATTCCTCTCAATTTTTGTTCTCAAATGTTTGTTATTTTTAACCCCCGACCAAAAAAAGGGGTGTTATAAGTTTGACGTCGATGTCTGTCTGTCTATCTGTCTGTCTGTCTGTCTGTCTGTCTGTCTGTCTGTCTGTCTGTCTGTCTGTGTGTGTGTCTGTCTGGGGCACCGTAGTGCTCAAACGGATGGGCCGATTTCGATGCGGTTTTTTTTATTTGAAAGTTAATATCCGTGCGAGTGTTCTTAGCTATGTTTGGTTAATATCGATTCAAAATGGCCACCTCCACAAAATGGCGGACAAAATATTTCTTCACAATCTACCTCAATATGGGTATCAAATGAAAGGGCTTGACTAGCAGAGTACTATAAGCTATAACAAATTTCAAATCCAAGATGGCTGCCACCACAAAAAGGCGAATAAATTTTTTTTTCACTACTACCGCAATATGGGTATCAAACGAAAGGTCTTGACTAGTAGAATACTTTTCACTATGACAAATTTCGAATTCAAGATAGCCGCTACCACAAAATAGCGAACTACATTTCTTTTTTCACAACTTCCTTAATATGGGTATCAAATGAAAGGGCTTGACTAGTACAATGTTGTACAGATAACAAATCTAAGGTAGTCCTTAGATTAGTCAAAATTTTAATTTTGTTCTTGTATAACCATCGACTGGTTAATAATACGTAATTATTTTTGTGTGCGGACTTCCCAAGTGATGTAATTGTTTATCGAAGTCGGTGGCACGGTTCTTGTAATATCAACAAAAATAAAAAATCTAAACGTCGATTATAAATTAGTTTATCATTTCTAAGTATTAAAATAACTGAACTGTGTCAGTTTAATCCTTGAATTAGAGTCGGTCGTTTCGTTTTATTAAATGATCCACCAATTTCACCACCGTGGGACCACCTGGGAAGTAAATAAACCCTTTGAAACAGAAAAAAAAACCAAAGGGGCTCTGACGTCATAGACAGAGTAATGGATAAACATAAATACAAAAAAAAAAAACGATTTAAGAACCCCCATTTTTTAAGTAGAATAACTAGTATCTGCTTGTGACTTTGTGTAGGTAAGTACCTAGAGCTTAGAAAATAATAATTCGTTCTGGAATGTTGCATTGTTTTGTGTTTATGACCTATAGGTATGGTCTGGAATAGCACATAGGCTATTGTTTATTCCGGAATAATAACGGGACTGAGAACTATGCGGGTGAAACCGCGGGGGTTTCAGTACAAAGTGATGTAAACTTCTTTATTTTGTATCACGAACCTAGACTACTAAAATTTGTCCTACTTCAGTATACAAAACAAGTGCTGACTCATTAATTCGTTGAAATGACTTTCAATACAGCTATTGAGAAACTATCATGACACATTAACAAAACTTGCGTATAAATAAATATCGTATAGGCCGATATTTCCTTAAAAATACAAATATACAATAACAATGGTAAACAATAGTAGAAGGAAATAACAGCATAAGCTGAATGAGCAACATTACGCGACAAAGTAGGTTTTAAGGTCAACACTACACTCCGCAATATAGTAAACAAGTTTATTTACTTTCAGCCGCGTTATCAAGACTCCGGAGGAGATCGAAGTCATGCGATATGTCTGCAAAGTGTCATCTGATGCTCATAAACAGGTAATTGGGTCTTAGAATATAATTAGATTCGATAGAAATGACCTGAAAATGTGTATGATTTTGTAATTAACAAGTAGCGCCATCCTACGGCGAGTAGCGAAGCTACTTCGTTTGTTTACGTTTTGAGGGCATCTGGGTTGCGTAAGTTTTTGTATCTTTCCGACAAATTGAGTCATCCAAATGGAAAACAATTGATAAACTTGAACACTCACTCGATTTCGAATAGCACTTACATTTCCTTTTTTGTATTGTCTATTTTAAAAATCAAAAATCATTTGCAATAATGATAAAAGTACCTATTACTAGGTGCCTATTAAATCTTAGGTTACCGTTAGTCTAATGATTTGGTAATGGTTGTAGTAGCAGGTTAATTTTTGTTTGTTACTTATGTAACTAATTATATTTTTTCAAGATAAATCGTTACATGTATATTGTACAAAATACATATTTTAGTAGTACTCTTTGCTAAGTCCACTTTGAGAGGTACCACACCTTACATCACTTGTAATGTGGAAACAATATATCGTGTTATAGTTTGAAGGCAAATGTTTCCAGAGAAATTAAAAGGCAAAGAGATAAATCAGCGTATAAGACAAATATCTGGTGACGAGCGCAGTGCAACCCTGGCAGCGATTACAGTTTTTTATGTTTAAATTGCTGTGTGGCGTTGTGCTGTTTTGCGCGGGCGTGTTGCTTACCATCATACATACGTACGTATTGCTGGCCTCGCGAATTAAAAATTAAAATAACTTTTCATTGTCATACAAGTAACGCCACCTAGTAGGAAGTAGCTGACACTAAAACTTTTTGTTTACAAACATCCGGCTATCGTAGTGTAAAACATGTTTTCTCGAAATACTATGTTTGTGTGAAATGAGTCAGATAAATGGAAAGTTCTTAGTCACTACAATTATAATGTAAATAAATGATTACTATGCGCTTAAAGCGACAAAATGTGTAAGATCATTGTTTGAGTGGATATTTTGCTAGCCATATATTTTCCTGTTAGTGCAGTATTGTTTTTATTAACTTGTACGATTCCTGGGTCTACCTGCCTTTTTACCAACCCTACTAAATCGGCTTTGGCTTTACTATTGCTGCCTGTATAATTTCAAGCGAAAAGAAAGGGCAATACAGCATTTTAAAACAGTAAAAGCCAAAAAATAGAATAATTTCAACTAAGGCTCTTATTTATTGTTTTTTTATATTATTTTTCACTAAAAACCAAAAAACGAAACAACTTGATAATGTAAATAGGACTATTCGGGGAATCTAGCCTTTTGACGATGAAATAATTATCAAAATCGGTACAGGCGGTCTCGAGAAAATACAGTTGTCGAATAGATAGCATAAGCAGCCCGCTAAATATTCCCACTTCTGAGAGAGTCAAGACTACATATACATATATTATCTATTCTATGGCTACATATAATCCGCCACGCTGAGCCAATGCTGGTTGAAGGAGGTTGACACATGACCTCGAAAGATTCTAGGTACATGTCGGTTTCTAACGATGTTTGCCTTCGCCGTTTTTTGTTGCATTACGCACATGACTCGAATTCAGTGGTGCGCGTGGTAACCTATTTGATACCGGGGCTCCGGAGAGTCTATTGTCTAACTAAAACTGTCTTAGGTTAGGATTTTTCTCTCTCGTTTCTATTAAAATGACAGAGACAGCAAAGCCAAAGCAAATTTCGTTGGGCGGTAGAGACCCGCGGATCGGCAGTCGCCGTTCTCCTGACTCGACCAGCCGTAACTTTTCTTGTAATTATAGGTGACGTTGTACACGAAGCCGAGTCGCTTCGTTGAATCCGGGGCTACGGAGAGTCTATTGCCTAGCTAAAACTATCTTAGGTTTGATTTCTCTCTCGTTTCTTTTCTATTAAATTGACAGAGACAGCAATAGCGAACCCAAAGCAGATTTCGTTAGATTTCGGCGGTAGAGCCGCGGCGCGGATCGGCAGTCGCTGTTCTCTCGACTAAGACCAGCCGTAACTTGTAACTTTCCTCGTAATTACAGGTGATGTTGTACACGAAGCCGGGTCGCTTCGAGTACCAATGCGAGGCGGTGTTCCTGGACCACTGCTACCGAGTGGGCGGGTGTCGGCACGTGTCGTACACCTGCATCTGCGGGTCGGGCCACAACGGGGCCACGTTGCATTACGGACACGCCGGCGCGCCCAATGCGAAACGCATCGATGCCAACGATATGTGGTCTGTACTTTATCTATCTAACCACTGTACATAATATATAGCCATAGCTACATACACAACGGTGATTTTTGAAATCGGTCTTTTAGTTCCTAAAATTAGAGCGATCAAACGAAAAACCCATAATATAAATACGCGTCATAAGAAACGTCTAGCTTTACCATACTCTAGAATAAAAATGTTAAATGAAAGCCCTCATTACATGGCTATTAAAGCTTTTAATAAATTACCACTTAGCGTAAAAAAACGAAACAACATTTTCTTCATTTAAATCTAAACTTAAATCATTTTTAACAAAAAACAGTTTTTATTCCGTAAAAGAATATTTTAACAACAATCAATTTATAATTTGTTTTTTTTTGCATAATAAACGTTCATAGATATTTGACTGAAAGGTGTCATAACATCTCATATTATTAACATTAATGTTATTATTATATAAATATATATACCTATGTTATATTATTATAAATGTTATAGATAAATGTGTTAAGTCACTCCAATAATTACTCGTATTTTATTAGTCATAGTGTTTTAATGTACAAAGCTCTCTTGTAGTTACCATTAACATACTTACTGTATGCTTTTGTAACATTTGCAATGCTCCGTAAAGGGCGACTAAGTTGTAAGATACCGATTGTTATTGTAAGACCATAATGTACACTTAGTGGCAAATAAAGTTTTGAATTTGTACCTCTTCGGCTCTTTAATATCAGTATAGATCGTCAGAACACATCTTATAACGCTTTTCAATGAAAACACAGGTAACTCACGTATGATATAGTAAGTCCAATCCGACTTAAGTTTAGAACGCGGTCGGCGGCCTTTTTAATGAATTCAACGCGCGTGACCGCTATTTTTTTCACACTTGCTGAATGCTGACAAGTGCTGTTATAGGCGTGTTGCTGACCACTGGGCGAATGTCCTGCTCATCCCATATACAAAAAAATCATCTCCTTGGAAATAATTCTGTCGGCGCCCATGCCTCCTACGGTCTTGAAGCAACAGTAAGCCTAAGCAAAAATGTATAGATACGAAGGTCGTGGGTTCGATTCCCACCCAGTGCAAATATTTGTGTGATGAATTCAAATATTTGCACTATGTCTGGGAGTTTCTATGTATAATAAGTATGTATTTACAACTATATAAGTGTTATATCAGCTATCTGGCTGCCATATTACAAGCTTTGTTTGGTTTGGGGTCAGGTGGTGTTGTGCGTAAATAATTGTCTACCAATATTTTTTTAATCAAAACAATAAGATCCTTCTAGATTAAAATCTACTTGTAATCCTCGTCCTTATCGTCGGTTCAATGTATCATTCGAACAACAGGTCTATCGTGAAAAAACCGCCAAGCAGGTAGCGATACTGGCAACCAAGTATTCCTTTGTTTGGGGCCAATATTATCTCTCTATGGTTCCGGCTCCACAAAAACTATTTGAACTTAGGGTATGGCGTAAGATTTTTGCAAAAAAAATAGATAAGCTATTATTACGAGTATAAGTATTGTTGTTGTGTTTGAAAATGTTTTGTTATGACGCCAACTTCTATACTATCTGTTTTAAGTCGGTATTGTTATTTTTTATAGATAACGGTTGCAATACTGGAAACAATGAGATTTAGATACTTTCATTTCATTTAGATACGCCAAGTTACTTTCGCTAAAGACAGTTTTGTTGGTGTTTTGAAAGTTAAACCAGTTTTTTTGGTAATACATTTTCGTGGGATTATCCTTCAAAGGATAAGATTTTTATTACATAAGAATGACGGAATACAAGCAAAACGTGGGATTTATGGTAAATAACACGCCCGCCCATAACAGCATAGAACCATGCAGTGTTTTTTATGTGAAGAATTCGGATATCGCCCATGAACATGAACAGTTGAAATCACCTTCTATTATAACACTACCAACCCGGAGGTATAAGATGATTAATATCTTGTCTATATAATTTATCTGGAAACATTGCCCTTCAAACCGGAATACCTACAGTAGTGTTTGATGCCTACTGCAGCGAAATCCTGTATCTATTCTTGGTCTTGACCTTCCTTGACTAACCCCAAACTAAGCAAAGCCGGTATCTTACTCTTGACTTTCTCATCTGACTATCACTCTGACTATCCCAAAAATAGGCAAAGCCTCTATCTTGGTACTTTCGTTGACTAACCCCAAACTAGGCAAAGCCTGTATCTTGGTTTCGACTTTCCTTGATCTTGGTTTCTCGACTTGACTTTCTGTCTGTATCTTCATCTTGACTTTCCTTTGCGAACCCCAAACTAGGTAAAGCTTGTCTTGACTTTCCTTGACTAACCCCCGACTAGATAAAGCCTGTCTTTAGGCTCAAATAAAACTGGTTGTTGTTTATTTGGCAGCCTGTTCGACATGGGTGGAAACTACGCCGGTTACGCTGCCGACATCACGTGCTCGTTCCCGGCGACTGGGAAGTTCTCGCCAGAACAGAAGCTTGTATACGAGGCCGTGCTCGCTGGAAGGGACGCTGTCATTGCGTAAGTTAACCATTTAATTTATAGATATTGGCGGACATTTCTCACACAACACCAAGGGTGGATCCATCTTAGGCGCCAGTCAAGTGTAGTCAAGTAGCGTGGTCAGGTCACAAGACCGTGCGATAAGTACATGCACACAGTCCAGGAGTCACAGAAAAGGGGGAGGGTCATGACTTCCATGCCCCTTCCCCCCCCCTCTTCGATCCGATTGCACAGCACCATCTTGCCCCAGACTAAGCAAAACTTGTGACTATCACCGAAAATTATAACCACCGTCAGATTATAAAGTGACGCGTGATATTATAATCTTACGGTAGGTTAGATTAGTTTATAACCTGACGGTATTTGGGTATTTACAATTTACTGTGACATATATGTACTACAGTTGTAAACACATACTTATTATACATAGAAACACTCAAACACAAAACAAATATTTTTATACATCACACAGATATTTTCACTGGGTAGGAATCGAACCCACGACGCTCGGCTTCGACGTAAGCCGCGAGGCGAGTCAGCTACTAATATATAAACAAACATATTTCAGAGCCGCTAAACCCGGAGTACTGTGGACAGACATGCACTTGGCCGCAAACAGGGCTATGCTTGAACACCTGAAGAGTGGCGGACTTTTAAAGGGAGACGTTGAAGAAATGATCCAGGTAAGTTATTCTGTCACATCAGGCGAATTTGTAGTCATATAAAGAACCTATGGGCATGGACGTATAAAAAAACTCGGACATAGTCTCGCTAAAACAAAAACTGTTTCCATCGAGTCGGCCACATAATATGCACCTGTGCGCTGTCACATACAGGCTGACACGCACACGTCAGTGGGTCATTAGACGCGCTATTTGTGTATGTGTGCGTGTCAGCCTATCAGTGACAACCTGACAACGCACACGTGCAATTGTGGCCGACTCTAGTGACACAGTTTTTGTTTTAGCGAGCTACGTCCGACTTTTTATATGTCCATGCCTATGGGTAAAAAAATTGGTAGTCATAGGGAATGCCAACAGAAGTGATAACTTCTGAAACACAATTTTAATAATAACTGAATAAATATTGGTGGTGGTGGATAATTTGTGACTCACACAACACCATCTAACCTCAAACTAAGAAAAGCCTGTACTATGGTGGCCAGATAGCTGATATAATGGCACATTTCACTGCCTAGCACATCACCACGCTCGTCACTTATTGATATAAGATCATCTATCCCTATAAATATCTTGTATGTCTTTGGAAACATTGTCCTTCAAACCGGAACGGATGTTTGATGTTTCGTACTCTTCTAATATTACCAGAAATCTTGTGTTTACAATAGTGAAATAATTATTTAATTTCGTTCAGTACTTCGGAAATTATATGCGTAGATACAACCTTCAACGCTTATAACTCGTTTCCGTTTTTTTTGTATAAAAAAGTAGCCTATGTGTTCTTCCAGACTAAAATCTACATGTGTTCCAAATTCCAACCCGATCCGTTCATACGTTACGACGTGATTGAGTAACAAACATCCAAATATCTAAACATTAACATTTATAATATGCTACTCATATTTTAATTTTACAAGCTTTGCTTATTTTGGGGTCAGATGGCGTTGTGTGTGAATTGTCCACCAATGTACCTAGATATATTTTGTTATATTTGCAGGCAGGTGTGAACGGTATCCTCCAACCTCATGGTCTGGGTCACCTCCTGGGTCTGGACGTGCACGACGTGGGCGGGTACCTGGCGCACTGTCCGCCGCGCCCCACGGGCCCGCTGGCGCGCCTGCGGACCGCGCGCCCACTGCTGGCCAACATGGCGCTCACTATCGAACCCGGCTGCTATTTCATACCCAGGGTATGTATTATAAGATCAAGTGTGAACGGTATCATCCAGACTCATAGAATGGTGTTATCTAGGTTTGTGGATAGTCACTGGTTGGGTTTGGAAACCGGCAATTTCATATCCAGGGTATGTATTATAAAATCAAGAGTGAATGGTATCCTCCACTCTCCATGGAATGGCGTTATCCAGCCTCGTGGATAGTCACTTGTTGGGTTTGGAAACCGGCTACTATTTCATACCCAGAGTATGTATTATAGGAGTATGTGTAAGCTAGTAAAAATAATGTAAGGTGTGAATTGTGTTATCCAGCCTCTTAGATTGGGTCACCTATGTATATACCCAAGGTATGTACTATAAAAGCAGACAGGTGTAAATGTTTGCTTTGACTCTTTAGCGTCATGGATTGGGTCACCTGTTGGGTCTGGACGTCCAGTTAGAAGATGACATATTCATGACCTCGAAAGATTATTGAACATGCCGATTTCCTCCGTCATGACGTTTTTCCAGTTAGAAGATGACACCATTTTATTGGAAGTTAATAGCGTTACTTTTTAAGTTAATAGCGACTGCGAAAACACAATGGTGTAGTACGTAGGATTCGAACCAGAGGCTCAGGATCCGCAGTCGCCGTTCTCCCGACTAGACCAGCATACGTAACGCCACTCACATTATAGAAAAAAAGTAATAATTTACTATTGACTTTTAAATTCATAGATGGAAACACTTTATTGTCGATAAAACAAAAATAAATATACAATACGATTAATTCTTATAATTATTTAAAGTCAATTCACTCATTTTTAACGCTAAAAGCGATCTCTGCCAGGTAACCGGAAATTTTATTTGTTTGTAGCTACTAGACAACGCAAAGAATAACCCGGAGCAGTCCCGTTTCTTCAACTGGGACGTAGTGGAGAAGTACCACTGCTTTGGAGGAGTGCGCATCGAAGACGACGTTCTCATCACCGAGACTGGAGTTGAAAACATGACCTTCGTACCCAGGACGTAAGTGTCTAAATACCTTAAAAACTAGTTTTATAAGAAAGCTTTATAGACTGCAGGCCCGTGAACAAAATTTATGGGTCATCTGATACAGCAGGAGACCTATGTAGGATGATAGAAGGGTATACAGTAATAAGATTGAGCACTATGCCGTCACTTGTAAACTGTCCAACTGAGCGCAGTTGAAGAGGGGGGGGGTTCTAAACCTCGATCATTTCTCCTTGTCGCATGATTTTTGTACGGCATTGCGAAATAATGTATTAGAAGAGGTATTGAAACTGTATGGAACCAAAGCCGAACATAATCAAATGACCAAACTTACTCTGTAAATCGTCGGGAAATCATGATTTTTTTCACAAACTAACAATAAGACTTTTAAAATTTATAATTTTTATAGTTTCAATACCTCTTCTAATCTATTATTCCGCAACGCCGTACAAAAATCATGCGATAACGAGAAATGATCGAGGTTTAGAACCCCCCCTCTTCAACAGCACTCAGTTGGACAGCTTACAAGTGACGGCATAGTGCTCAATCTTATTACTTTATACCCTTCTATCATCCTACATAGGTCTCCTGCTGTATCAGATGACCCATAAATTTTGTTCACGGGCCTGCGGTCTATTAATATGTATATCACTTTATATCATTAAATGGCGAAAACTTCATAACCGCTTTGAGCACTTCATCGACATGCTAATGTAGAGGAAAACCCAGCAGAGCTGGATGTCTTATTAGTCGCTATTAGAATAGGTGAAATCTAGTGAATTCGCGTCAACTACATGCGTAGTAGTAGTGTATTGGTATAGCTATACAGGTATTGTGCAAAATTTGCTGTATACTAAAATGCTAAGTTATAAGTTTTCACTTCTATCTGCAGTCCCTGCACTGGAACTCTTTTTTTTTAAATGAAAACTTCTTTTGTCGCGCCACAGACAGATTTTTCGTGGGCTGTGAATTGAATTCTAGCGTCACGCTCGGGCATGATAAGAAATCTTCGGGTAAACTCGGGACCATGGCCATTGGTCACCTAGAAGTGCTTCAGCTTTTCCCATTGGCTTTATGTATTTCTAGATGGCCATGCTCATGGCCACGCGAAGTTTCCAAAGTAAGCTATCAAATTCTGAGTTACAAGTTTTCACTTCTATCTGCAGTTCCTATAACTGCCAATTCTTTTCTTTACATTTAGACGGATGCAAATGTTTAAGATTAACGTGAGGGTAAATGACATATTTTACAAATAGTTAAAAAAAAGCTACATACTTTTTATTTATACCTCTCATAACTTCTTCACTAAATAAACTAGTAATAAAAACTATGCTATAATAAAATATGTATATCTAAATGCATATCTTTATTCACTTTTATTAAGCAAATACTTAACTTAAAAATTTTCCTACATATTATATCTTTTGTTTGATAATAATGAAGCATTTTCAAAATGACAGATTGGAGAAATGATATGTCAAATTATTTAAATTGACGTAAGCTTATCTAATTTATCTAACCACCTGAAATATTAACGCCACCTGTGGCGCAAACGAAAACTATTTTCAACAGGTTTTTGCATACAAATAATGTCAAATTATATTAAAATTGAAAGCTTAACAATTTCTTCTAACAAACACATCTACTTTTGACAGGTTTATGCATTTTGTTATTCTGAAAACAGCGTTTGATCTAAATCACATTTTTAGGACGCGCACATCTTATCTCGAATGGCACCAAGGAAATACAAAATATGTATAACTATACTAAAAAATATACCATCAACAGAACCACGGCAAACAAACACTACGATATTGTGTGCATTTATAATATCTGTATTGATGACATACTAATCAAACGACACAAGCCTCTAGTCAACCTAGTTGTACAAGCAAGTGCATAAACAGCCCACTAAATGTTCCCACTGCTGGGACTCGGGGGCCTTCTCTCGCAAGGAGAGTATCAAGGCCATAATCCACCACGCTGGCCCAGTGTGGGTTGGTGGAGGACACATGACTTCGAAAGATTCTAGGTACATGTCGGTGTCCTCACGATGTTGTCCTTCGCCGTTTTAAGTTAGCGACATGTCGGTATCCTCACGATGTTGTCCTTCACCGTTTTAAGTTAGCGGCATTACGCACATGACTTCGAAGAGACAGTGATGCGCGTGGTTTTGAACCCGGGGTCTCCGGATCGGCAGTCGCCTTTCTTCCGACTAGACCAGCCGTAACTTGAAAGTGCAAATCTTACTAATATTAAAAATAACATAGTTTGGACATGTTGTGATGGTCAATCACGTCAGAACGGCTGAACGGATCTGGTTGAGATTTGGACCACAGCTAGTAACAGTACATAGTTTGTTTTGCCGCGGCAAAAAAAAACCGTAACGAGAACTCAGCGGGTAAAACCGCGGGGCGCCGCTTGTATTATATGCTTTCGTCATATGATTAGTGTGACAGCAATACCGAAACACTCAGAGTCGGAATGGCCCGAAAGGGCCCAGGTGGCTCCATGGCTTATCACAGGCCCAAGACCCTAAACTACGGTTGCCGCCTACCCCGCAAGCCAGACCTCGACTATATGGCTAGTCCCGACTAGAAACACTTGTGACACCTGACTGATATCTGATATCACATCACTAATGTGCGTGTTTTTTTTATTTCTTGCTTAAACATTATCACAATTTTAAGGTACTTCGTCATATAAAGCTTACTTAATACTAAGAATATCTATATTTCTAATAATAATGAGCAAATTATAAAATCAGTGGATCTGGCAACTCTTTACAATTTGTCAAAACTCAAAATTTCGATACAGTTTCATGCGCCATGTTCACTGGTAAATATGGTGCATCGAACTGAAGCGAAACATCGGGGGAACTTGCTTCGCCATTTAACCAGTGTAAATATCTCTTAATTAATAATACTACATAGTAAAATATAATGTGTTATGATAAAGTGTAATTTGTACTTTTTATTTGCAGTGTGGCTGAAATTGAAGAATTCATGGCAAACGGAGCAAACTTTAAAACTTTAAGCAAATAATGGTGATTCTGTATTCCATGGTATTTGTCACCGTAAGATTGTAAAAACCGTCAGATTATAATCTAACCACGTAATCTCACGCGTTATATTGTAAACTGACAGTGATTGCAATTTTATGGAGATATATTTATTTCTAAAATATTGTTATTCACAACTTAGCCATTCTGTAATCATGTATTTAAGTCAAGATGTACCTATTAATTTATCATATTTTATATCCAAAAAAACTTACAAATACACCTTTGTGTCATGTCTAAAACTGACAAGTGTAAAAGGTTAAACACATTAGTGGTTTTTAGTAATAGTGGACCAGTTATTATGTAATTATTAACCACCAATTTTATAGGACAAACCGAAAATATTAAGAATCTGTTCCATCCCATTTATCAACTCCAACAGATAGTTTTGTAGAAAACAGCAGTTGTATTATGATTTTGGAGTTATTTGCATAATATATTGTTCATAATAGTGCTTATTATGTACATTTGGCTTAGTGGTGGATTTCTGTGTAATTGAGGCAAATAATTCAGTGATATTTACTAATGTAAAAATGTATAGTAGAGCTAAGGTTTTGCTATCAAATGATTACCGATAGCTACAAGAAACTTATAAAATACTTGTACTATAAAAATATGATTTAATTTATTTGACCACCTTTATCATCAATAGTCAAATTGTTTGTCATTATACATATCAAATTATATATATGTATATGTGATTTAATTAGTGATTGATAAAACCTATAATAATATTAGTCAAAGGACTGATTGCATTATCTATGAACGCCCAAACATCAACATTTAGCCAACTGATATTAAACTCAATGTTTCAAAGATTGTTCACCAGTTTACCTTTGGGCAAACCCATGGTTATATTTAGGGCATCCTTAAATGCTATGATGACAATCATAGCGAAATTCAGTTTGTTGTGAGCCATTTAAAAAAAAACTAAACATCATAAAGGATGATTATACATGTTTATGATATTGACAAAAAAACTTGTAAATAACAGACATTGAAAACCATCTAATCTGTTACCCTTTTATAATAAATTCACATGACAATGTGTAGAGCAATCAGATATGTTTATAACTCAAATCAATATATTGTTTTTATTTTCATATTAAAGTTATTGTTACATAGATTTAGTTTTATTTTTTGGAATCGGTTCACATTCTTGAAGAAAAGTAGAGAAAACCAGCTTCATTTACTATTCTAACAAGTGAGATCAAGGTTGTTACAACTTTTAAATCAATTAACAGGTTACTTGTGATTTGGTCAATGCAGCTTGACTTAAGTTTGAGCCAAATTCGGCAGCGCTTTTAAAGAGGCAGCGGCTTTTTTGTTTGCTACACTTAAGTGCGATTGCAACTAAAACTAATTCGGGCTAGATTAACCTCATTAACCATACCTCAAGAGAGAGTAACCTGTTTATTGATTAATAAGTTGAGATTGTGCTTCATATGTAAGCGAATTACAAATACTAGCAACACCATTAGCTTCGCGTGAATGATCATACTACATTTATGTACAAAACCTGATATAGTTTTGGATTTGCTTAGGTAATGGCAATTTATCTACAAAATCTAAGTATTGTCTAGTTGTCTTGATACCTTTTTGTTTGATCATATCACGGACTTTCATTCTGGTCAAATGTTTCAATGATGGTATATAACGTGTGTAGCTCTCGTAGTCATATATTTCAGAATCGCTGTCGATCATCTTTGTTATTTGTGTTATGGCCTGAAATAAAAAATCACATTTTCTAGCATACACATACAAATCTTTGTGGGTCCAAAAAGCTGCTTAATTGTGAACTGGGCATTGCCACAGAAGTACTTCTCATGTGAATCAAAAATCATGGAACTCGCGTCACCTAACACATTCCGGAAACAATTTTTTAAGACTAAAAATTCTTTTACCACATCACACAGATTTTTTGTGGGCTGTGAATAGAGCTAAAGCGTCGTGCTGGTAGAAAGAAACCTTTGGGTGAACTTGGGCCCATAGCCATGGCATGTTGCCACTACCGTGATGTTACCATTACACGTCTAGTCTGGATGACCATGCTTAGAAGACTTATATTGTATTTAGACGAGAATATTTTGAAGATTCTAATATAATACAAGTTATCACTCACTTTTATCGGCTGTCTCTGTGACTGCCAATGAATCCCTTTAGAAAACCTCTTTAGACACCCAGATTTAACATAATTGACAACAGATGCAACTTAATGTGGCTGTGTGGCATGCTTTTGGAAAGATATAATACTTACTGTATTTGGAAAATGTTCAATGAGGCTACAATTGTTTGCAACTTTCAACAGAAGTTCTGGATCACAATGCAGACTGTACTTCATCATCGCAGGCATTGTGGCGGGGTCTACCAGTAAGGCAGCATAGAAAGCATCTGGGAAGTCATCCTTGTGATTTATCTGGCTCTCGTCTGCATTACTTGGTGTTGTGCCAGTCAATAACAACATTGGAAGGTTTGTAAAGTTTCTGAACATGTCACTGCAATAGTCAACATTGCAACCAAACTGCACTAGTAGCTCAAGGACCTAGAAATACAAACAATGACTCAAATATGGGGCTTTTCTCTGTAACAAAAAAGCACTCTAAGGACCGCTAGTACTTTACATGGTGTCTAACTACAGTTGAACAACCAATATGATTTTAAACAATAGCATAAACTGTTAAAAAAATCTGAGAATGTACGCAAAAATAAAGAACATTTCATACTCATGGAACTTACATATTCAAAATTGGCAGCATGTGGACAGTACTGGAACCAAACCAACGGAGCAATTTCATCTTTGTTTGTAGCATTCACTGACAGGCCTTTCATCAAGATAAGGTAAAACCACTCATCAAACTTCTCAGGAGATAATTTATACACATATTCAGCTATGTTCAAAAATGCACATAGTGGTGCGAACGTTTTTGATGAACTAGGCTTCCCATTTTTAAACCTGGTAAGTATTTCTGACAATCGATCAAAACTTGTTTCGATTATCGGTGGCCTTGTAAACAAGAAGAAATCAGGGTCTAAATCACTAGACAAAATCATATCAATAATATTGATATTCAAGTTTCCAGGAGATAGTGCAGCAAGCACCAGCAGTGGACTCAAATCAACTCTCTCCGTCACATGGAAAAGCTGTCTAAATGCTGTCACTAACCCTCGTTCCATTGCTAGATCTATAGCCATCTTACTTTGATGATTGATTATACTTGGATCTGCACCATGATCCAGTAAAAACTGAATCACGTGCTCATTTTCACCATGACAAGCTGCCATTAATGGTGTGTCACCATTATAATCTACCATGTTGATATCAGTCACAAATGGATACAAATGTTTCACTGACTCAATACATCCTCTGGAACATGCCATATGCAAAGGAGTGGCTTCCCGTTCGTTTAGTATTTCCGCTTGTGCACCAGCATGTAATAACATAGCCACAATTTCAGGTTGATTTGCCAAGCATGCCTCATGTAAAGGTGAATCTCCATCAAAATCTACGACATCGATAATTGCGCCGTGGTCTAAAAGTAGTTGGAGTGCATCAGTGCGCCCTTGACGACTTACTAAATGCAAAGGTGTAAAACCTTCTTTGCTTCCATAGTTAGCGATATCGTCCACATTTTCCAGAAGGTATTGAATGCACCTGGTAGAGAATGTGTTCAAACAAGCGACATAGAGAGCAGTGTGGCCTTCGTGGCTCTCAACGAGAGGGCGGCAAGAACGACGCTTTAAAATTATTTCCAAGCACTCTAAACTGTCATGGAATGCTGCTTCGTGAAGACATGTCCATCCTCGGTTATCAACATTGTTTGGGTTGATTTTTTTTAAATACCGCCGCAAATTAGGAACATCGTTACGTCGAGCTGCTAGACTTAGAGCATTAGAAGATCTTGGATTGTGGGAGCTAAAATCCATAAGTATGATATCCAATATCCATACAGCTCCGAACGTACTATGATGAACATCCAGTAGACGTGAATGCGAAATTTTAAAGTAGAGTTAATAAACGATGACTATTTTATCATGCTGGTGGTAAGCTGTTACTCTATTCAGCTGTGTCCATCTTCGTCTTGATTTGGAAATCTCGAAAGTAAAATTAAGAAACTTGTAATAGGTATTTTTTCAATAACACATTTAAATCACAAAAGCGTACGACGTACAACGCTACCACGTAGGAACGTAGGTACGTCGCAATCTAAATAAACAGATAACTGATAAACACCTACAGCACAACAATACACAAACACACCACAACACAAATTACATCATGGATATTGGCAGTGTTTCCACTTTAATAATTTCCTTTCCCCTCGCCTCAATTATTTACCTTTTCCCCTTTTTTCCCCTCAAAAATTATTCTGGTAATGTTTTTGCGCCTTTTTGCGCTAATGTTAGTTCACCTGGTGACTTAGTCTATAAACTTGCTATAATGTTGAGTTACATAAATAGAATGGAGCCAAATTATACTATTCTAATTAAAAGGGTGTTTGCACAGATTTCTAAATTGTTTCAGAAATCTGTGGGTGTTTGTATTGCCGCGTAAAATGAAACGAAACCGATGATAGATTAGATCAGGTACCTAGATATCTATTTCTGTTAGTAGGTACACATTCGCACTTTATTTTACACTTACCCATGAAGGAAACTTTACTCTGTCACTATAATTATTCCTCCAGGCGTTATCAATCCGTGCTTGGGCACGTAAGTTACTGGCTGTGTGTTTACGCGAACTTTGAGTTAAAAATTACTTCGTTATTATAAATAAATGAATATTGGTAGACAATTCACACACAACACCATCTGACCCCAAACTAAGCAAAGCTTGTAATATTATAAAGCAACGTTATTGAAAAGTTTCTAATTTTACGTTATTTTATCATTAGGAAATTAAATTAAGCTTTTAATGTTGTCCCGTTTAGTTGACGGACAGCCGTAAACAGCACAACAACCCACCATGATGATATTTCGTTAAGAATTAGATGTTTGATACCAGCCCTTCGTTGAGTGCTCCCTAGCGTATCCGAAACGGCCTGAGGGGTGAGGAAGCTTGAAATTGGCGGGGGGTGAGGAGTGTCCGTTCTATCTATATTATCTATTCTAAGGCAATAGCTTAAAAAATTGGAACTGATATCTGTATGTACTAATTATACGAAAATTTTCCTCAATATGACGAAGTTTTTGTATTTGTTTGATTTTAGACATGATTTCCCCTTTACATCTCTTTCCCCTTTTTCTTCCCCTCTGGACCCTAATTTCCCCTCAAAAGGGGAAGTTCCCTCATTGTGGAAACACTGGTTATTGGTTGTTAAACGTTAAACTTGTTATCACTGTTAAGAGTTAAGACCAAAGAGAATGTAATAGGCTAATTTAACTTCGAAAAATGACAGGCATGCATATTTAACGACGAACGACGGAACGACGAACTTAAGCGCTTATTAGACTACGCGTTAAGAACTCGTTATTCAGACTGTCTTAGAGTCTGACTTCTCAGCTCGCTATTACACCAGTCTGAAAAACGCGCGCGCTCTCGCGCTTACGCGATACAACTCTAGGACTTTTAAAAGTACTTATTTTTCTTTACTGCACGCTATTATGGTATTTATTCATTTAAATCAATGACAAGAACAAAATTAAAAATTTTGATTAACCCCCGACTACATTAGATTTGTTATCTGTACAACATTCTACTAGTCAAGCCCTTTCATTTGATACCCATAAGGGAGAGTTGTGAAAAAAGAAATGTATTTCGCCATTTTGTGGAAGCGGCCATCTTGGATTTGAAATTTGTTATAGTGCAATGTATTCTACTAGTCAAGCCCTTTCGTTTGATACCCATATTGAAGTAGTAGTGAAAATAAAAATAATATGCGCCATTTTGTGGTGGCGGCCATTTTGAATTTGATTTTTTTATAGTGTAGGTATAGTATTCTACTAGTCAAGCCCTTTCATTTGAAACCCATATTGAGGTATGTTGTTAAGAGATATTTTGTTCACAATTTTGTGGAGGCGGCCATCTAGAATCGATATTAACCATACATACCTAAAAAACACCGCACAAAAATTTACTTTCAAATAAAAAAACTGCATCGAAATCGGCCCAGCCGTTTGAACTCTACGGTGCCACAGACAGACACACACACAGACAGACAAACATCGACGTCAAACTTATAACACCCTTTTTTTTTGGTCGGGGGTTAAATAGTTATTTGTTATACAAGAGTGCAAAGTTGATTTTTAACCGCGTGCTCAAGTTTGATGACCGAGCAAGCGAAGCAAAATCAAAATCCTGAGCGTAGCAAGGGAATCAAAAGAGCACAAGGTAAAAATTCTTTGCACTCGAGTGCAACACGTAACTTTTCATTCCACCTCAGCGAGGAAATTACTAAATGCAAATTTTTTAATGTTTTCGCGCTAAGCAAATTAAAAAAAAGTACAGCAAGGAGGTTCCGAGTCTGAGTTTTTAACATATTAACTCTAGAGTCTAGAGGGTAAAAACGACTTTTACGCCCTGATATCGAGGAGCAAAAATACTCATTCCGAGCTGGTGGGATAAAAAATAATTTTAAGTATTTAAGATAAGTATAATACTGTTATCATACTTATATACGAACAAAAATAAAATTATGGCATTCGAACTCCGAATACCCATAACACAAAAACAAAAATTACCGCGAATATCAATGAACCAATCACGAACCAATGAAATGATATTTTAAGACTATATGTCAATGTCAGTGTCAAATATTTGTCGGTCTAACTGTATTTGCCTTTTGCCTTATTACACTACTCGTTATTCAGATTGTAAGCCAGTAAGACTCGTCGAACCCGATCTTGCTGTCTGAAGTCAGAGTCTAACCAGTCTGACGCTTATTACACCACGCTACTTAGACTAAGGCTGTCTGAATAACGATGTTAACCATCAAATAAAAAAAACCGCATTGAAATCGGCCCATCAGTTTGAGCTCTACGGTGCCACAGACAGACACACACACACAGGCCTGCAGTCTATAATAGCGAGCTGAGAAGTCAGACTCTAAGACAGTCTGAATAACGTGTGCTGAATAAAGCGTAGTGTAATAGGCGCTTTAGTAAGTTGGTGAGGTTATCAATCTGAGTGGTGAAATGTAAGTAATTATAATAAAAGTGGGTTATAATTTAAGGTTAAATTAATGTCACGAGTATATAAATACATTTTGATGTTAATCGTAAAATGAGTATGTATTGTTTTTTTTAGCCCCCCCACCAATAAAAAAGGGTGTTATAAGTTTGACGTCGATGTCTGTCTGTCTGTCTTTGTATGTTTGCTTAAATATCGATTCAAGATGGCCGCCTCCACAAAATGGCGGACAAATTATTTCTTCATAACCTACCTCAATATGGGTATCAAATAAAAGGGCTTGACTAGTAAAATACTATTACACTATAACAAATTTAAAATCCAAGATGGCCGCCACCACAAAATGCCGAATTATATTTTTTTTTACTACTACCTCAATATGGGTATTAAATGAAAAGTATTGACTAGTAGAATACTTTGCACTATAACAAATTTAAATCCAAGATGGCCGCTACCACAAAATGGCGAAATACATTTCTTTTTTCACAACTACTTAATATGGGTATCAAATGAAATGACTTGACTAGTAGAACGTTATACAGATAATCCGAGATCCGAGGTAGTCGGGGGTTTATCAACATTTTAATTTTGTTCTTGTTGTACGGCACTACGCGTTTTCTCATTATTTTCCATGGATCTATTTGATGGTAAGAATGCCGTACAAAAACAAATAACCAAAATTTACCACTCTACTTGCGCTTTTGAATACTCATCTGCACTCAGTTGGACAGCTTACAAGTGACGGCATAGTGCAGAATCTTATTATTTTATACCCATCTATCATCCTACATAGGTCTCCTGGTGATTAATCTGACCCATACATTTTGTTCACGGGCCTGCAGTGTATATGTCGCAGCCGGATCGTATAATCCGCTGTATTACATTACGGCTAGCCGTTTTGAAAACCAGGGCCGTTTTGTAAAGCGGCGGTTTAACGATTAGCCGGATTGAAAGCGGCTGATTGAAAAACAGCCGGAATGTATTCGACGCCATACGTCATTCAAAACAGAACAGATTAGCCGCCGCTTTGACAATTTTTAGTTCCGATTCTTAACACTCATGGCGCTGTCTGTACCATCACCAATATCAAGTTAGGGGTTTTCAAGTTTTATCTGAGAGGTATGAAATTTAAAAAAAAGTGTGTGTATGGCAAGAGATAATTTGTCAGCTTTTTATGATTAATACAATGAATTTTCATCGTTTGTTTTGTAAGTATGGTCACCCTACAATTTAAGCAGTAGTACAATGCGGCTAAACGTTGACCGCCGTATTGAAGAACGTATCGCAATGACAATGCGGCTAATCGTTGAACCGCCGCATTACAAAACGGCCCTGTTTTTCAAAACGGCTAGCCGTAATGTAATACAGCGGATTATACGATCCGGCGGCGACATATACACTAGTCTGAAAAACGCGCGCTCTTGCGCTTACGTGATACAACTCAAGGACTTTTTTTAGGCTTTTTTTTATCTAACAGATGAAATGAGGCGTTTTCCAGATGCATATTGACTTGTCAAAGATAGTTCCAAATTTTGCCAAGTGTGGCACCACTGTTAGTTTTACTGATTAGTTTTATGAGTTTTGTGCTACGGTTTTAAGAAAATTCTCTAACAAAATAAAACATAGGTGTGCCACCAGTGGTGACATTGGGAACTGTCTTTTAAACCGACTTTAAAAAAAACATCTTGAAAACGCCCCATTATATAGTTGGAATAAGAATAAGAATTTATTTATTGCTGCACTGTGTAAAAATAGATCTTAATTAAAATATAAAAATGTAACAACATAAAGAAAAAAAGATGATTGTGCAAAGAAAATGCAAATTACCTACTACGTTGGTGTACCTAAAGTTTTTTAGGAAAGTTCATTTGAGTCGATTATAGATTATTATTACTAGAAGCGCCCCACGGTTTCACCCACGTAATTTTTTCCTTTTTGTTATTTTTGTGATAAAAAATACCCTATGGGTTATTCCAGACTATAAAGGTATTACATTCGTGTTAGAAATTTCAACTCGATTCGTTCGGAAGTTCCGACGTGACTGAGCAACAACAAATCTCACTGTACTTTACAGAACAACCTTCTACAGACACTGAATGGTAGAAAACGTACGTAGGTACGTTTAATAAAACCGAGTTCAAACCACAAGAACTCAGTACACAAGTCATTCAAAAGCGAAAAATAATATCTTATTTTTTTTATTGTTATTATTTAAAATAGCCACTCCACAGACACCGGGGTCCGTGGTGTTTGTAATTTAAATTCTTATTTTTATTGTATATATCTTGGACTAGGAGTAGAAGAGGAAAATAGGGAGAAGTTGGGAACATTTTAAACCTAAATCTAGTGCTCGTCTGTTGCGCCGATCACTGCCGGTTGGGATTATGGGATTCTGCTAGTAGTAATCGACTCAACATCGTCATTTGCATAAGCCGCCTCCTCCCGGCCCAGAGCTTCCACAGCGGCCGCATTTCTGTCCCTGATGGCCGTCTGTAGGTTGAAATCTCGGATGGTCTTCGGTGATGCAGCCTACGCTCGCCGCACGAGAACCGACCGATGGCGTTGTCGGTGTCGTCAGAGTAGTATGTGAAGGTCTTCGTCTGCCGTGAGATTCCAACAACCGCATGGGGCCGCTCTCGTAATAAAATTAACTATCGTAATACTTAATTATTAGCAAATCATTTATTTGAGTAAACACCATATACAATAAAATTACAATGGAATTAAATGTCACACAATTAATCATAATGACATGAACTGAAATTATCTTTTTACACAATTGGGAATTATATAATAAATAATTGAAATATCTAAGCAATTAGACTAATCGTATTTTTGTAATTATTTTTTAAATGACATGTAACCTTGGAGTTATTAATAAATATATTGTATTGTATTGTAATATCCTACTAATATTACATCTATAAATGTCAATGTTTGGATATTTTGATGTTTCTTGCTCAATCACGTCGTAACGTATGAATGAATCTGGCTGAAATTTGGAATACATTTAGATTATAGTGAACAGTGGAAGAACGTGTGTTCTTCCCGTTCCACTTAAGTTCATGGAAAAATACAGGAACGGAAACTACGCGGGTAAAACCGCGGGCGCCTAGTAATTATTATAAATGCTACCCACTCATCTATTTGAAGTCAGTGCCAGCCCAGTCTAACAGGTAGTAGATAGATACTACATACAAACTTCTGCCTACTTACTACGAGTACGAGTCGTAGGTACATGGTATCTATCTGCTATTTATTTGAGTTGGCTAACGCCAACTTCAGGGGTGTCTCTGGAAAGCATGTAATAATTATATTTAATTTATTTTTCGCTTTTTAGTGCCCACTTGTAGTTCGAACTCGGGGTTTTAAACGTAGTTTTGTTTATACCTTGTTGGTTCGAGGCATTTCTAATAGAGTTATAAAGGGTAAAAAAATTAGAGATGCGCCAGATTACAATCTTACAGGTTAAACATAATTAAGCAGTCCACTAAATGTTCCCACTGTTGGGACTCGAAGTCGGCTCTCGTAAAGAGAGTAATAAATAAATATTGGTGGACATGCGGGTTAGTGGAATACACATGACCTTGAAAGATTCTAGGTACATGTGGGTTTCTCACGATGTTTTCCTTCGCCGTTTTAAGTTAGTGGCATTACGCACATGACTTCCAAAAGACAGTGGTGCGTGTGGTTTTGAACCCGGGGTCTCATCGGCAGTCGCCGTTCTCCCGACTAGACCAGTCGTAACTAAGTCGTATATTAAGTTAGTTTATAAAGTTTAATGTAATTTGGCGGTATTTAGCGTATTTACAATTCAATGGCATCAGATAAAAATTAAAGACCACTAATGTCAGAGACTCAGAGATAATGTTGTCGAGTTTTCAACCAATCAGACAAGATTTTGTTTAGAGCACTCTCTTATTGACCAATCAGCGTTAGTAACGTTTAGCCATACAATAGCCAATGATTCTTTTGGTTGGAAAGGTTGAAAAAATCTATTAAGTTAAATGTACGATGGTGATATTAATGCAGTCTAAAAAGGTTGCTAATACCTGAAACCAAATCAATTATCATTGATTTGGAAAGTTTGATTGAGATCTGGAATTTCCAGAAACTACCATAGCCCTACCATACATAATATTTATATTAGCCATAATATACGTAAAAAGAATGAGCACGCTATTTAGGACAAAAATTTAAAGCCCATTTACAAGAACAAAATTAAAAATTTTGACTAATCCCCGACTACCTCGGATTTGTAATCTGTACAACATTCTACTAGTAAAGCCCTTTCATTTTATACCCATGTTAAGGGAGTTGTGAAAAAAGAAATGTATTTCGCCATTTTTTATGCCATCCATCCAGGCCATCTTGGATTTGAAATTTGTCATAGTGCAAAGTATTCTACTAGTCAAGCCCTTTCGTTTGATACCCATATTGAGGTAGAAGTGAAAAATAAATATAATTCGCCATTTTGTGGTGGCGGCCATCTTGAATTTGAATTTTTTTATAGTATTATTAGCCAAACGTAACTAAGAACACCCGCACGGATATTAACTTTCAAATAAAAAACCGCATCGAAATCGGCCCATCCGTTTGAGCTCTACGGTGCCACAGACAGATACACACACAGACACAGAGAGAGAGAGAGAGAGAAAGACAGACAGACATCGACGTCAAACTTACACCCCTTTTTTTGGTTAAAAAATGATACGGCTCCCTTGCCGTACGCTATACAGATAAAACTTTTATGACACGGCTGCCGTGTCCTCCGCAACGATTCGGTTGACGTTATACTGACGTTTGCCTGATAAAACCAAAATAATTTCAAACAAAGTCCTTTGTTATGTGCAACAAAATACTTTATTGCCGATCTTGAACACAATTATCATAATATAATAATTTCAATTCAATTAATTAAATACCAGCGCACCTTAATTTGATGTCTAAATAGGTAAAAACATTCACAAGATTTGAAACTGCCATAGCTTCTACACGTATAAATTCAGATTACACACAATTATTATATTGGCATTTAATATAATAAAACCACATCATTTATGTAATTAATATAGCATCATCATCATCATCAGCCACAAGACGTCCACTGCTGAACATAGGCCTCCCCCCTAGATTTCCATAACGAACGGTCCTGCGCAACCTGCAACCAGCGGTTTCCAGCGACCTTTGTGAGGTCATCTGTCCATCTAGTGGGAGGCCGTCCAACACTGCGTCTCCCGGTTCGTGGTCGCCACTCAAGAACCTTTTTTCCCCATCGGTTGTCAGTTCTGCGAGCGATGTGGCCTGCCCATTGCCACTTCAGCTTGCTTACTCTTTGAGCTATGTCGGCCACTTTCGTTCTTTTGCGAATATCCTCATTACGGATTCTGTCGCGCAAAGAGACTCGAGCATAGCTCTCTCCATAGCTCGCTGTGTGACTTTGAGCTTCGTTATGAGACCAACAGTGAAGGACCACGTCTCAGTTCCATAAGTCATCACTGGCAACACGCACTGGTTAAAGACTTTCGTCTTTAGGCATTGGGGTATTTTGGACTCAAAGATGTGCCGAAGTTTCCCGAACGCTGCCCATCCGAGTTGGATCCTTCGCTGGACCTCTTTGTCGAAGTTGGATCTACCTAATTGGATCTTTTGACCCAGGTAGACGTATTCGTCAACAACTTCGAGTGTGGTATTCCCAACAATAACCGGTACAGGTGAGACATGAACATTTGACATGACCTTCGTCTTGTCCATATTCATCCTCAAACCTACCTGTTGGGATACTCTACTAAGGTCCCTGAGCATAGCACCGAGGTCCTCCATCGACTCCGCCACAATGACTATGTCGTCGGCAAACCGAAGGTGAGTGATGCATTCGCCGTTGATATTGATGCCATATCCGTTCCAGTCCAGTAGCTTGAAAACATCTTCCAGCGCGGCAGTGAACAGTTTCGGAGATATAACATCTCCCTGTCTCACGCCTTTCTGTAGCTGGATATGTTTTGTGCACTGGTCCTGTAATCGGACAGACATTGTGGCTTTGCTGTAAATACACTTCAACACTTCGATATAGCGATAGTCGATGCGGCATCGCTGGAGAGACTGAAGCACTGCCCAGGTCTCGATGGAATCGAAGGCTTTCTCATAGTCCACATACGCTATACATAGTGGCCGATTATACCCCTCGGTTTTCTGTATAATCTGCCGAAGCGCATGAATGTGGTCTATGGTACTATAGCCTTTTCGGAAACCGGCTTGTTCGGGTGGCTGGAAGTCGTCAAACCTGCGTGCGAGACGATTCGTGATTACCCTCGAAAACAACTTATAAACGTGGCTCAGAAGTGAGATGGGTCTGTAGTTCTTCAACAAGGTGTTGTCACCTTTTTTGAAGAAGAGCACCACCACACTTCTGCTCCACGCTTCTGGCGTACTACCGTCAAGTATGACGGAATCGAACAGCTTCTGGAGGACTTTAAGTACCGGTTTTCCACCCGCTCTCAGAAGCTCAGTCGTAATTCCGTCGTCGCCAGGTGCTTTGTTGTTTTTAAGTTGTTTGAGGGCCATCCTAATCTCATACAGGCTGACTTCTGGGATATCTTCGGTAAAGTGTCGGGTCAGCTTGGCTCTTAATCAATTAATATAGCACTTGAGATTATTTCCTTTTTTATATTTAGCAGCTCTAGAACATAGTAGGTACCTATCTCGTAAAATATAATCAGAAAAAACAACAATTCGATAGAAACCGCCTGCGTTTCCAATCAGCTTAAGGACTAGTAAAATTTTTTTTTACAATAAATTTACAGGGTAACCCAGTAAAAGTATGTTCTACGCCGTATAGCTTTCATCGTTTGGGCGTTTTCATTCTACAATAACGGTAACTGCACGTCGGGCAGGTAGTCTGATACAATACTACTTACCTCGTATAATCTATATCATTTTTGGAATCGCTCGGTTACTTTTGTCGGCGCAAAATACGACTAACTGCTATTGGTTATATCTATCGTGTAGTAATCGTTATCGCCCATTCAATGTGAAGGCACCCTTTGGTTCTAATCACCATTATTAATACTGTGTAGTTTTTTTTAGCTGTTTATTTATCAGATTATTGTATGAAATTGTAAAAAAAAACATTTATTTCATACATATTGTATTTGAATGGTACATTATTTTTTTATGATATCAGGTTGATCCCATCGTGAAAACTAATACAATTAAAAATATTTATTGATTTATTTTATTATTGGTTATCATTTTGATGACGAATGTCACTAATGATCATCACTTCGACAGAACAAGTATATTATAATTTTACTATGTAACCCTGTAAATTTAATTATAGGACATAAATACTTAAAACAGTAATAAGATTGAACCTAAATGGTAAATATCTCAATAAAAATTTGAGTTAATATACATCGTGAAGAGTCACCACTAAAATAGGATTGCTAGAGATCACAGGACATTCCTGTCTCATAAGTCATTTAATAAATCGACGCCTCCCACGTAAATTGTTCTATCTCCAAAATCGTGGTTTTACAGGAGTGCCAAAGACATTTATTTTATTATTTGACATTACATTTGAACCGTCATTTCTTATATTTTTGTAAAATTTGTATATATATTTTTACCCAAATTTTACAAAACTATAACAAGAAATGACGACTTAAATGCAATGTTTATCTTCGGCACGCTCTCCTGTAAAATCACAATTTTGGAGATAGAACAATTTACGTGGAGGCGTCGAAATCATACATAATAATATGTTTTTCTAACGATGGAGTGGAGTGCATAATAAATATTGCGATGTAGTCTGCTTTCTAGGTACCTAACCAAGACTAAAGTCAAAAACTAAGATCATTGTTAAGTGTCAAATTACACTAAGTATGAGTACATAAAATTTCTCAAAATATATCATCCCATCAATAGACAAATCCTGTTAGCGCAAAAATTAGCACAAAACTACAAGGATCTAGTCTCTAGTGTAAAAAAAGCATTACCTAAAGCATCTTTTGATACGAGGGATGAAAATCCCATCGTTTGAAATTGCGTCATTATGTTGGCATCACTGCATTAGGGAATTTCAATGGCGTGACATTGACCCGTGGTAGTGAATTGGCACGTGTACGCGGTGAGCGAGGGGAGCATGGGGAGCGTTGGCACCGCGACGCCGGGTACGGCCGCGGCCGAAGTTCCTCGGCACTACGGAACGTATTGCGTACCACCCGCCGCCGGTACAATGACGTCACCGACGATTCTTGTAGCAGGCACCTGAAAGTAACGAATTTATATTTTGATTTCATTTTAATAGAATTGTACGTTGAAGTTGATTTTATCTAAAATTAATTGAAACGAATAACTCAACATACTCAACGTCTGTGTCTATAATACTGTAACTCTGATCTGATGGTAAGCAATACGCCTGTGTACAAATTAAAACATCGTCGTGCCACGTAGTTATTCGTTTACGTAAACTTATTTGTCCTCAAAATTTGCATACCGTGAGTTTTTATACGATCCAGGGGTGTCGTTTTTAGGACCTTACCCAAAATCTTTAACACTGTCATTGACTTCGACAATTATAGCAATCAATTAAGGTATCTCTAAGTTCGGAAATAACATCTCCGAGTTACTATTTTATTATTCTACTAAGTCATCCAAAATTTTATTTTAAATATGTATCTCAATGAGGATTTTAAAGAAAGCGAATTTACCTGTCATGGCCGAAGTGCTACCTGCTCGACTTCGGAAAAGGAAAGGTGGTGCCAATGTTTCATTTTGTAAATTTTATGTAATTTCTAATAAAATAAAATATTGGCGCGACCTTCAGTAAAATTGCGAATTATTTTTAACAGGTGCATAATTGCATTTTCAAAACGCCTCATTCTTTTTCACGTACTTCTCCAACTCGGTAAGCTGCTGTTTGGGTGTGGAAGCAGCGACAGGTCGCGCTCGGCCAAGCTTGGCTCGTGTCGACTGGATCATCTGCGGTGTCACCAGCGGCTGCTTCCCGTTAATATTTGTTTTGCTTCGGACTGGATTATCCTGTGGTAATTTATTAGTAATTATAAAACAAGGACAACTCTAGAAAAAAAAACACAAATTGCACGTAGAAAAACATTTTTTGTATTATATTGTCATGATTATGTATGAAGATGCGTATGGAGAATTAAAAACAATTTGCCGCACCGGAACAATTGAGTTGTCCGATGACGATGTCGTAGATAGAGCACAATGGAGAAGAAAAAGCAGGCAGGGTGACCCCACCACCGCGTGCGTATATGTATAGCCAGATACAGATAGAGAGAGAACAAGAACGTCAATTTTAGGAATGTAAGTAGTGAAAATATGTATCATTTATCAGTCGAATTCAAAGCACAGTATGTGCATAATAATAATTAGTTAGTTTAGGTTCGTAAGCCCTGTGTCGGAATGTAACAAAAATGTGTTTATGCTATGTAGTTTAATACTACATAGCATAAACACATTGTTCACAAGGTAATATAAATAGAGCAAACCTTCGCCTTCCTAAGTTTGACATTCGCTATATCCTGGGGCGTGATCGCTAGCCTCGGGCCTGCTATCCTCGGTGGCGCTGATCCACACCTCGGTATGGTATTCGATCGTGTCACCGGCTTCGATACTGGGGGTGGAGGTGGCGGTGGTGGTGGGGGAGGCGGAGGAGGTGGTGGTGGAGGTAGACATTGTGGCTTCGGCTGGATTTGATTATCTCTGGAATTAATTGTAACTGATCATCTTATAATATGTTCAATATTGTATTGTCGTACTTTGACATATAATTTATTTTAGGATGGAGCCAATTCTTAGGCAGATTAAGAACAAGGATAAATAAGAACTCCTTCTAGTGGGCATCTCGGTTTTCCTAAATATTTTAAAAACCTTCAGAATAAATGTATGTTACCAAAATATTGCTCCTGAAGAATTAATTCGCTGGAAAGTGAACTAGTAGTAAAGTAACTGAAAACGTACGTTTAAATAACTCTACGTATGGTAACTGAAAAGTACGTTTTCAGTTCCATACGTAAAAGATATTTAAAAATGAGCAGTAACTATATTGAAATGAAATATTAGGAATGTGAGTATTAGGAAATAAATTTCACTTTTTGTGGCTTCTCAAATCTTCGACTACACTTAACGAAAGCGAACGGAAGTTCCGAAAATAACAAAAATATTTCAAAAAATTGTAAATTATTCATGAATACGTTTTTGAAGTGAAAACTTTTTGGCGCATCACCCACAGATTTTTCGTTTAGAGATTGAGCTCAAGCGTCACGCTCGTGAATGAAAGGAATTTTCGGGTGAACTCGGGACCATGGCCATCTAGAAACGCTGACGCATGGCGTGTTACTATGGTTACATTTACACATCATCATGCTTAAATACTTATTTAGACGACAGTGCATTGAAGATGTATTCCAGACTATCAGCGCTCTCTGGTTTTACCCGCGTAGTTTCCCAAAGTTAGGTATCACATTTTGATTTATAAGTTCTCACTTCTATCGGCAGTTCCTATGACTGCCATTTTTTTATTCAATAACAGTCATAGTCACATTTGACCACCATATCGTCTCAAAGACTTATTACACTTGACTAAATTTAGTCGCTGCTGAATTAATGAAGTGTAGTGTCATTTAGTAAGCTATATTCAGATGCAATGACGGTTTATGACTGAATTCTGCCAATTTAGCATTTATGTTAATTAGAGAAGACAAGATAAATCAATATTCAGTTCACATTTTACAATTTGCTAAGTAAGTATATAAGGTATTTTAGGCCGGCCGCCTTATAAAAAGAACCGCGTGCAAAATTACACAATAAAAATTGACGATGATGTCTATGATGCAAGCGATTAACGAGAAGTAATCGATTTGGTCAAGACTTGAAAGGACCTAGACCTAGACCAAAGAGCTTAGATATACTACGTACCTATAGAGTTGGAACAAAAACTTTACACCGAAAGCACGGGTCTGATTGCTTTTGCCTTATCACTCTTGTGGAATTGTCGTTCGTCGCATGTCGCTCTTTTGTCGCGGCACATCACTCCGTTGCCATAGCAAGTATGCACGTCATCTGCTTACGATTGGTACAAAGTAACCGTGCGGATAAAACCCTGATCTATTTACTTATTCTCTATCTAAGACCTAGACCATATCTATTAGCGAATTCCCACTCAGGTAACGTATTCCACAATTGCCTCAGTTTTTATTATGAAAGTGGAGTCAAACCTCGTGAATGAATGAACGCATTTCGTATCCTTCGTGATACGAAATGCGTTTCATGGCTGATGTTTTAGGTTTTTAGTTATTTTACCCATATCGGTAATTATTTTCGTCACATTTAAAAAGTTAAGATGCCATTGTTACCAGTTTACCTGAGCTTACCCTCAAGTTCTTCCATCTTGGCTATCATTCTAGCCATCGTCTCCTTCAAATCTTTATTTTCTTCTTGTAACCGTGTTTGTGTCATCTCTACTTCTTTCAAATAATTCCTTATTTCGTTAATATCGTTTGGTTGACTTTCAGACTTTTCTTTCACTTGGGCGATAGGTTCGCGGTGATCATCAGAATATAGTCTTGTGAGAGATTGAAACCCTAGGAAAAAATGTACATACGATATTCTGAATTTATTAATAAATAATATCAATTTATATAAAATACAAACGAATACCTTCACGTTAAAGCACGTGCTACATGACGCTAGTTTTTCAAGCTAGTGTTAGTAAGCTAGCACTTCTAGCAATCGTGTAGAGAAAACTTGCGTAAAATAAGAAAAAAAAATGAAAAAATAATGCTACCTAATATTTTAATTGTGAATGTTTTTTGTTTTCACTATTTTATGAAAAATAATTGACTGGATCTGAATGAAATTTACTATATGGATATAGTTCAGTCTGGAATAACATATACTTAAACTACTTTTCATCGTGTGAACATTACCAAAACGGGGACTAAATACGTAGGTAAAACCGCGACTGCCACTAGCTGAGAAACAGCGAGGGATTTAATAAAATTAAAACCTAACTATGAAATAAGTATTTGTACGAAAAGCGTTTGTATTTATTTCACTGTGTGGAAAAACGACTTGTCTTGTCATAACTTCTTCATGGTGTTAGATCTTCTGTGGGTCTTATAAATAATAACTATGATTTCGGATGTTATGCCTATTATTAGGGGTTTATCATTTATTAATACCGCGAATAAATATTAGCAGGACGATAATAATATTGCAAAATATAAATGGTCGCCTACAATGACCATAATATAAGTCACGAGTCGAAAAGTTGATGCTGCGCTTGTCGAAAGTTTATAAATATTTACGATCTACCAATATTTACAAATTAAGTATAGAATCTAAGAACATCATTATATCAAAATATCAAAAGTATATGTAATTATATTATACTATTACTAGCGGCCCGCCCCGGCTTCGCCCGTGGTACATATATATAACCTACAGCGTTCAAGGATTACGAACATATGAAAGAACGGTGAACGATTTTTTAAATCGGTCCAGTAGTTCCCGAGATTAGCGTGTTCAAACTATATATATGCTATAGACTACTTTTGATCCCCAAATTATCGTGCTGTTTACTGGGTCAGAAGTGACACCTGTAGACATTTGGCGGGACCAGCGGCGGGGAGTTTTCGACCAGAGAGGAAAAAGATTAAATTACTAAAATGACTATTAAAAAATAGGGGTTGATCGTAGAAGAGTGAAAATTGAGGATTGTATGTATTTTTGTATGTTGTATCATAAAAAAATAGAAATTAAAATTTTTGTTTAAAAAATAAAAAAAAATATTTAGGGGTGGACTACCCCTAGCATTTAGGGGGATGAAAAATAGATGTTGGCCGATTCTCATAGATACCGGATAAGCACAAAAATTTTCATCAAAATCGGTCAAGCCGTTTTGGAGGAGTATGGCAACGAAAACTGTGACACGAGAATTTTATATATTAGATGTAATGATACTATCAAAATTGGACCAATCATCATCTTCTTGGTCATTTCTCACTTGGTAGGATTGATATTTAGATACTGCTAGTCTAGTCGGGAGATAGGAGACTACCGATCCGGAGCCCCTAGACTCAAATCCCACGCGCACCACTTTTCTTTCAGAGTCATGTGCGTCATGGCGCTAACTTATAACGGTGAAGAAAAACGTTGTGAGGAAACCGATGTGTACCAGAACCTTTCAAGTTCAAGTGTCGTTCACCAACCCTCTCTGGGCCAGTGTGGTGGATTATGGCCTGGACTCTCTCCTTGCGATAGAAGGTCCAGAGTCCCAGCATTTAGTGGGATGCTTAAAACTTTAAGGTCAATACAGCACGCGTACGCTATGTACACAAAGACAATAATTTAGGGTATCTGATCTGTGGTTATGCACCAATAAAATATCATATGTTTCTTTACGGAACCCGAGCGCCAGTTCATTTCGCACAGGGCCAAATTCGTTACCCTAATAATTATTTTCCTATAAAAAAATAGGTAGGTATGTATTTATAAAATATTTCTATATAAATTGCTTTTTGGGGATCGTGGCTGTTACTTTATAATTATGTAATAGGTACTTTACCTTTTTGCCAATCCATGTACAGAGGTCAACGAGTTTCCAAGCTTTTGCCTTGACATTGCGCTTGCGTCCTCGCTCTCGTCTCGGCGATCCCCCTGATAACATGAACCATTCCACATCCGTCAATAATTCTGTATCTTCATCACATTCTATTTCCACCTCGACCTTTATACTTTCACTGGCTACAGTCATTTTGACACAATCACATTCAGCCTTTCGTAAGTATTTCTGTACCTCTATTATTAAAAACTCTCACTTTAGGATTTTGTATTAAACTAATTTTAACTTTTAAAATAATGCCTGAGATTCAAATGACGGTCGCCCTGGTCAAAGACTTGGCGGTTAGGACCATCAAAAACTTGAACAGACTTGAATCTGCATTAACGGCGGCGCGGGATGATGTCACTGGCTATTTAGCTCTCTGACTGGATTGAGAGTAGATGTTTTTAATAAAAAGTTACCGATAACAGTAATTACTTATCACGGGTCAAGTTACGAGAGTATTGATGTAATTCGGGTTAAATTATCGAAGTATTTGATTCAACGATATGCGTGATAATAATACGTTCGTGGTTACAACTTTATATACAACTTATAACTGTCAGTAATAAAATGATATTAAAATAATATTGGTGGAGATTTCACACACAACACCATCCATGCACTGAACAAATATTTGAATTCATCACACAAGTATTTGCAATGGGTGGGAATCGAACCAACAACCCACGGCTTCACAGGTAGACTTACTACTAACTAAGCCACGACAGGCACAGTAGATGAAGAACTAGTAATAGTATCTGTTGTCCTATCCATGTCCGTTAATAGGTATCACAGAAACGCTAGGAAAGTATGGGAAAAAAATTGGCAGTCATGGGAACTGCCGATAGAAGTGAAAACTTATAACTCAGAATTTGATAGCTTACTTTGAAAACCAAGCGTGTGAAACCGGAGGGCGTAGCCATGAGAATGGCCACCTAGAAATGCTGATAGCTAATCGGAAATGCTCACGCATTTTTAGATGGCCAATGGCCATGGTCCCGAGTTGACCCGAAGATTTCTCGTCCTTCCCTAGCGTGACGCAATAATTCAATTCACAGCCCACGAAATATAAGATATGTACGTGGCGCGCCATAAGAAGTTTTCACTTCACTTCACACAAAATGTTTTCTTTTGAGTCAGCTATTCGTGTTAACCAAAGATACAAGTTTTTAGAAGACTATTATATCAAGCTTTGATAAACTATGAGTAAAATTACCAACTCACCTACAGAACTGTTGTCGGAATAACTATACCTATTACGAAACGCGCTCTTTTGTAATCTTTGTACAGCGTCTCTTAACAAACTTGTCTCCGATTTCATCCGTCTCTTCCTCACTTTAAATGATTGATTGCTATTGATAGACTTGAACGATAAATCAGAATTACTAGACATCTGGCAGGATGATGAATCTCTGAGTATTTGCTTGTTTTCAGTCAGGTCTGAGGAGCTAGAAGTTGTTGACTCTGTGCACTTCTTCTTGAAAGGTCTCAAGCTCCCATCTTCATGGTCAGAGTCTCGTCTGTTTCGTTTGTAGCTGAATGAATATTCAGATGGCTCATTTGAGGTCGATTCTTGTGTATTGAAGTCTTTGTGAAATGAGAGACTCACGTCAGGAATTGTACAGTTAGGTAATGTCTCGAATTCTTCGGTCTGCGTGGAACTGTTCGTCAAATTCCCTTCATGAGGGCTCGCGTCAGTTTTCATTATACTCACAAATGGTGGTGTTTTATCACAGTGCAGAGACGAAGTAAGAGGACCTAGGTAACTATTGTCCCATGATGCATTTATCGAGTTGTTTTGAGAACTTTTTCTGATCAATTCAATGAGCTATTAAAATTTTCAGTTTCTTCCGAAATGTTTGTGACAGAAACAGAAACTTTTTCGTCATTATTATTCATTTTTTTTAATCTCAAATCAAACAACTTATAAACAAAAAGTTTATTATAGGTACTGTGTAATTCTTGCTAAAATGCAGTGAATACAAAATATCGTTTTCAAAAATTGACTTACAATCTACCCTCATAACCAGCTCATTATTAGCTAAGTATCTTTTAACCTTTTCTGCCTTAAGTACGGGGATACACAAAACGAGTAGGTAAATTATGATTAAAAGATTAGGACATACTTAATTAAAGTAAACTCATATTTGCAAAGACATGTTTTTACAATGAGGCGTTTACAAGATGCAAGAAGTCCTGTCAAAGACAGTTCCTAATTTCACCATAGGTGGCGCCAATGTTTTATTTTGTTAGAGAATTTCACAAAAACAAACAGTGGTGCCACATTTGGCAAAATTTTGAACTATATTTGACAAGTCAATTTGAATCTGGAAAACGCCTCATTAAGAGTTACGAGACGAGCAGGACATGTGCCTGATGGTAAGCAACAAGCCAAAACAAACAGCACGGTGTCACACAGCCATTGGAACATCAACAGCCCACTAAATGTTCCCACTGCTGGGACTCGGGCCTTCTCTCTGAGGAGAGAGAGAAGGCCATAATCCACCACGCTGGCCCAGTGCGAGTTGGTGGATGACACATGACAACGAAAGATTAAAAAAACATCTTAGATCTCTGGGTGATGAGCGCAGTGCAGTGCTAGGTAATGATTTGAACTCTTTATGTTCCAATAGCTGCGTGTCACTGTGCTGTTATGTGGCAGGCATGTAGATTACCATCAGCCACAGGGCCTGCTCGTCTCGTCACTCTTTATTAAAAAAAAAAAGATTCTTACAGATACATGTCGTTTCCTCTCGATGTTTTCCTTCACCGTTTTAAGTTAGCGGCATTGGAACATAAATAATAATAAATAAATATGGGTGGACACAGAGCAGACAACACCATCTGACCCCAAACTAAGCAAAGCCTGTCCTATGGAAGCCAGATAACTGATATAATACTCATATATTTTAAATACATACTTATTATACATAGAAAACACCATACCAGGTACAGCACAAATGTTTGAATTCATCACACAAACATTTGCACTGGGTGGGGATCGAACCCACAACCCACGGCTTCGCAGGCAGACTTACTACCAATTAAGCCACCAGGCCACCCAAAGTAACCAAAAAACATACTTAAAGAGTCCAAATCATTATCTAGCGATGCACTGCACTCGTCGCTCAGAAATCTAAGATGTTTTATCTCGAAGCCCAGTAATTGCTCTGGAAACATTGCCCTTCAAACCGGAACACAGTGATGTTTTCACATTAAGTACTGGTTAGCGGTAGAATAACTGGCAAAGGTAGAATAACAGGCGGACTCTGGCAAGAGTCATACCATTACATAAAATAAAATAAGTCTAGGTCTCTAGGTTAATTAATTTAAATAACCCTTGTTTCCCACATGCATGTACAATAGTTTTTAGGAATGCGGGATCGTGTAGTCTTCGTTGTAATATTGTTTTATCAATAAAAGCTAAGCTCTGTTCTAAAAATTTATTTAACGAACATATGCAGTAGCAGTAGCCTCAGGCCTAAGCCAAACTAATCCTCAAAGGCAGTACCTAGCTTTTATCGATATTATGAGATTGACCCCCTTAGTAGTAGAAGTTGAACGTAAAGACGAATACGTACGACGTATCCCTTTCGTCTTGTCATACCCGTTTTCTGAGTAACCCTGTATAACTGGTTTTTCCTATGTGAAAAAACATTATTCGGCCCGCTAAAGCTTAGGGGGTAGATTAGACAATGAAAACCTATCTCTAAATTTATTATTGTCAAAGTCAGCACAAATACATCCTTCAGTGTCGACGTTAGTGACATTACTTATATATTTTCAGCTGTTTGTTTACGAATTCTGTAGTTTTGGATCGTGGGTACACAAAATGCAATACGAAAATCAAATAATATTTGCATCTAAATAATTAAAGTCGCTGTGAAAATGCGATATCGACCTGACAAGAAAAAAATAATTTATAGTGTCGTAGCTGTTACTATTTTGATGATATTATTGCATCCAACCAGACATGCCGCTAGATACGAATACTTACATGGAGGTGGAAAATACGAGGCCCATTATCAAATGCATATTTGTGGGGCAGCTCTGGTAGCATATTGGATAATTTGTACACTGAACTAGCCGCTAACTTTACTAGCAGTGCTACTGATAATTGTGATTACGAGAACATTATTAATGATGGTACTACATTATCCATCAGTTTGTTCGATGGCGACTTGATAGAAGGCCACGGTATTCGAGAAGGCGGAGAGTATACCCACAGGAATGCTTGCCCAGCTATAGCACTGCAATTATTGTACCTTATCGGTAAGCGTTCAGTAGGCTGAGTACCATCAACTCTGCCAACTACTGGCAAATATGAAGCCTTTTGGGTTCTTCATCTGAGTAAAGTTGCCTTCAGAGCCATAGGTCATGGGTTGGATGCCCACCTGGGTCAATTTGTGTGATGACTACAATATTTATTAAATATTTGTTCCATGTCTGGGTGTTTCTATATATTATGAGTATATATTTACAATTATATAAGTAATACATCAGTTATTTGACTCGCATAGTACAAGTTTTGCTTCTTTACTATCAATCTTTTCAATCATGACAATATGAAGAGATAGGGCTGAAATTTGGAACGCAGTTATATTATAGTCTGGACCTCTGGACGAACACATAGACTAATTTTGATCCCAGGAAAACAACATAACGTTAATAGAATTTATAGTATCAGATTAAATTCATAAAATATAAATTATGTATTTTAATTCCATTATAAATTTGAAAACTGTTTACTTTACAGAGACAGAGCAGAACAGCTTCGTCGTTTTCTAGTCTACATGCACACATTTTTTCGGCGCCAAAAGATTCATTATCGGATCTTTGTGATTGAACAAGTCGATTCTCAACTTTTTAACCGAGCAAAGCTGTTAAATATTGGTGCTGTCACAGCAATGAAAGCGGGATACCCATGCCTTGTCCTACATGATGTAGATTTGCTTCCCTTACGTACTGCGAACCTCTACGCGTGCACCAAACAACCTCGGCATATGTCTGCGAACATCGATAAGAATAGGTGTTTAATAAACAGAAATATAATCACATAGCTGAACATCACAGTAAGCTTGTACTCAGTTATTGGTGTCTGTGATTGAAAGCTTTTGTTTTGTTAGTTTTTGGTTGAGCAAATTTACTTAGAAAGAATGTAGAGCTGGAATGTGTCATGCTTCTAATGTTGGCCATTATTTTCCCAGATAGGATTCACTTTGCTAATCTTAGTTTTAAATTCAGTAGTTCAGGTGCATCAGTATGATTGAAACTATGATATTGTAGAACATCGCAGAGGCCACATGGAAGTACCACACCTCTGTCAATTATACTATCACCAAGCAGTAATGTGGAAACAGTACAGGTTTCTAGTTTAAAGGGCAATATTTGCAGATAAACTACAGGGCAAAGAATAAATCATCTTATATAGGGTGATGAGTACAGTGCAGTGCAAGACAGTGATTTGGATTCTTCATGTTCATATAGCTGCACTGTTCTGTTATGGACAGGTGTGTTGCTTAAAGGCAAGTGCATGTCTTGCTAGACACATCACTACAAAAAATTTGCCGTGCTGATGCTGTTGTGTGATCAATCCTAGAAATATTGTAAATGTCAATGTTTAAATGTTTGTTACTCAATCATGACATAACATGAAGAGATTGGGCTGAAATTTGGAACGCAGTTATATTATAGTCTGGACCTCTGGACGAACACATAGACTAATTTTGGTCCCAGGAAAACAACAGGTACAGGAACTGTGCGGGTAAAACGTTAAACCATGGGGAGCTGCTCACATAAATTCATTTATAACAAAGGTTATAAATTCCTTTTTTATCTGTAGCTCTACATAGTGAGTTAGAGATACACAAAGTCACACATTACATTTACTACACACAAAAGTACATTTTATTTATTAAAATAAATAAAGTCAGTGGTGATGACAAATGATACATCTGCATTTGAAAAAGATTTAGAGGGCTGTCGAGTTTCCAACCTAAAACCAAACTACAGCCACCGCTCTTATACCAGGCCATAACAGTCAACAGCTTTAAAAATAGCAATGATCTAAAGCACAGCCCTCTATTTTAAAACTCAGAGGATAACAATGATCAATGATCACAGCCCTCAAAACTCACAGGCATTTATTTTATTGTGTAATTTTTTTTATTTTATAAATATTTCCAGATTTGTGCTTCCCACACGGACTTCATTAGTGGTGCTATCTCTATTACTTCCAAACAATACAAGCTTGTAAATGGAATGAGCAATAATTGCTTCGGACAGGGCAGTGAAGATTCAAATTTTAATAAACGATTGAAAGAACATGGTATGCAAGTGTGCAGATTTGATCCTGACAAGAGTAGATACTACCATATGTATCACCAGAGGGATTCAGATAAGAGATATAATCGGGCTGGGTGAGTATTTCATTACCACAATAAGTCGAATAGTGGATACTGTTCAACAATACTAACTGATTAATAAAATCTAGATCTTGACCCACTTGGCACCGCCCTTGTGAGCTCAACTCGCGGGGGGCGTCCGTACCCCTTCAGTGACGCGCCGGAAACAAGTGGCGCGTCACCTCATCGGGAAGGCCTATCCCTAGGTGGGGCCCTAAACGTCCGACGTCCCCAGGCCCTCCATTTGAAATGGGATGCCAGAGTGCCAGAGCTCTCCAGGCTCGCCCCTTGTATACACTTACACCTCAGTGACATGGAGAGAGTTAAGGCTATAATCCACCACGCTGGCCAAGTGCGGGTTATAGCCTTAACTCTCTTATGGATTCTAGGTACATGTTGGTTTCCTCACGATGTTTTCCTTCACCGTTTTTAAGTTAGCGGCATTACGCACGTGACTTCGAAAAGACAGTGGTGCGCGTGGTGGGACTCGAACCCGGAGGTTCCGGATCAGCAGTCGCCGTTCTCCCGACTAGACCAGCCGTAACTTCAGACTAACTTTTTACACTTAACTTTCAACACACTTAACTTTTCACTGAGCACTCTGCTAATCAGAGTGCTCGTTAGTTGGTCTGAGGCTCGCGGGGGACCCTCATTTTGGAGACTAAGGAATTTTACTTAGCCGGTAGAAGTATCAGCCACGTAACCTTCTCAAGTTTTCCAGTCCCTCACCTCAACTTCAACACGCACTCCTGCTCTAGGGAAAAGGACAGCAAGTAGAAGTTCTCAGCCCCGGCCGAGATTCGCCATCACACAACAATGCTACTGTGGTAAGTTGTTGTGTGATGGCCAGGGTGCACCACGTGGAGGTTCCCGACCCACGCACCATTTATGTTCAAACGAATTGACTTATAAAAATAAGTATGGGTCCGCGGGCACATGACGTTCAACCAATCAGCGCGTGAGATGTTTTCCATACACCGTATCACAACTTGACGGTAGATTATGACACTTCGATAGATTATGATCTGCTGAGATGTAATGCGTTAAATTGTAAGCAGGATGTGACGATACACAATGTTTTAATAGATTACAAATATTACAATTCCGCTGTATAGATAGTAATCTAACGGTGATTACTAATATATAACGGTGACATAAATAGTATCTATTCTATGTTAATGAAAGTTGCTTTAAATTTAGACTATGCAGAAAACAGCCCTTTTCTAAGTTTTAGTTGAAAATTTGTATTATCGGATACACTTCGGAGAGTGTGCAACTGATCTGCATGATCTTATACCACTTTGCCCTTTTTCTATCGTACTTCTCGTAACTCGAAGAAGGGGCACCGTTTCATGGTGGATATTCCAAAGACACAGACAAAGAGGTTTGACTCTACGTTTGTGATAAGAACGTCCAGGCTGTGGAATGAAGTCAAAGTCAAAGTCAAAGTACTTTATTCATAAATGTACAATTTACACGTCAATTAATAAAAATTAAAAACAAAAGAAAGAGCATACAAATTGTATACATTTTCAAAGTTTGAAACTAATACTTTACTGTATTACAATAATTATTGTACAGAAAACTGTCAAGCATTATACGAGTATAATGTCTTTATAGCAATTGTACTAACCTATGTCAAATTTATTTATTTACATTTTTATGGGAACTTTGCCATCACTCTCTAAAAATTCGCTGTAACTATAAAAGTTTGATCGATAAGCCAGCACTTTAATCTGTTTTGAAGCTGCCGAAACTTGGGGCCGATAAAACTATTTTGGGAAGAGCGTTATAAACTTCCGGTCCCATTATGTGAGTTAACTTCTGTGACCTCGTGAGAGTGTGTATAACATCCAGCTTGTCGGCGTTGCGTATGTTGCGAGAATGTCTCTCTCTTCGCGTGTTGTACGATTCTAGATTATTTTTTACATACACAGCCACTTGATAGATCAAGATAGCAGGTAAAGTAAGTATACCAAGCTCCTTAAAATATGGTCTGACGGATGTACATTGCGATACGCCAACAATGGCACGTACGGCACGTTTTTTGGGCGCGGAACGCACGCTTCCAGTCGGCAGCGCGCGCGTATAGCTCGGCGCCGTATTGTAACCGTGAATGCACTGTGGCGAAGTAACATGCACGTGACACTTCCGTAGACACCACTCGGGAAACTCGTCTTAGCGCAAAGCACGCACTGCTAACTTTAGCACACATCTTGTCGATGTGATGTTCCCACGTCATGCTGCGATCAATCTCGAACCCCAAAATGCGGTGTTCTGTACCTGCTCAATCCTAACACCATTTAGCGAGACTTTTAGCGGTTTTGTATGGTGTCCCGACAGACAAAAGTGAATATAGTGTGTCTTTTTGAATTTAGCATAAAACCGTTGGCGCTAAACCATGAATTTAAGCCGTTTATTACAAAATTTAATTTCTCTTCTAATTCCTCTATTGTATGAGCTGTGACTACGGCAGCCACGTCATCCGCATACATGAATATGGCTGCACCCTTCACGGCTTCGGGTAGATCGTTTAGTAGGAGAAAACATAATATTAGAGACTGACGAACCCTGCGGTACTCCCATAGACGAAGGCAACGGGTCTGATTTATTCTCGCCATCGCCAGCATCCACTACTTGAGAGCGGCCTCGTAACATGTCAGTCAATACCTCGTATGATTTCCCAGCTATGCCATAGTGTTTCAGCTTTAGAGCTAAGGTCTCATGGTCTGCAACATCGAAGGCCTTCGATAAGTCACAGCATAAGACGGCTACTTGCTCTTTACGTTCACGGGCAGCCAACACGCTGCGAATCACTTCACGCGTTAGAGAAGTCGTAGACCTCCTTCGCGGTATGCGTATTGTTGTTCACACAGTGCCTCGGTTTCCGATAGATAGGCCACTAATCTCGAACTCAAGCCATTTTCGAATACTTTGGCTATTGCTGGTATAATCGATACTGGTCTATATCCATCAATATCGTCCCGTTTGCCTTTGCCTTTAAATATCGGGGACACTTTCGATATCTTCAGCGGCGACGGGTACGACCCTCCCTAAGACACTTATTAAACAGTGTGGCGAGAACCGGAGCTAGAGGCAAAATTGCTAGTTTAATTAGCTCCATCGACACACCGTATATGTCTTTTGACTTTTGGAGGTATTCTGGAGGAGACTATGCGAAATACCTCATCAGCCGAAAAACTTGTTAGTCTGAGGAACGGTCAGACGCCTGACGCGCAGATACTAAAATTTTACATACAGTAGCAGCATTAGCTTTAGGCGCCCCACAGGCAGCAGCTGCATTTAAAAACCGAACGTTCATAGCATTTACGGCATTTTTGGCGAACTAAACTTACTGCCGTTACAATCTTTTACGATCTCGGAAAAGTTCAACCTAGGCGAATTGTTTTCCCCTCTCCGTGTTCACGATTCCCCACATAGCTTTAGATGGATTCGTGCTTCCATGTATTTTGCTATTGTAATGATTTGTTTTAGACACATTCAAAGTAGAATTGTATTTCCTGTTGAGATCGTCAAACATAGCTATTAAGTTCTCTTCTTCAGGAAATTGGTCAACTAATTTCGAAATATCAAACAACAATGATTTTAGATTTAGAATATCAGGCGTAACCCACGAAGCATCACGTTTGTTATTTGGTGTTCGTTTTATCGGGAAACAAGTGTCATACTTATTTGCTAAAATATTGATCAGTGCTACTACAAATGTTTGCGCGGTTTTGTTTCTCTCACTTACTTCAGACCAATCTATACTGTCAATAGCCATCACAAAGTTTGCGCGGTTATTCTGCGATAAATCACGACTAAGACGAGTGAGCTGTGCTGGCGCTGAACAAGCGAATGTTACCACTCCACGTACGGCTAAGTGATCTGACAGAAGCGTATTTATTGAGGTTGCCGAAGTAAGTTCTCGCGCTACATTTGTAAAAATTAGGTCGATCGCTGTTTGTGACGTTTCTGTTCTACGAGTAGGAAGTCTACAATCGAACTCACATCATGAGAGTTGAGTATGTCGAACAGATTTTTAAAGTCAGTGCTAGTGCTGTCTAAGATGTTTATGTTTATATCACCGAGAATCATAAATGTTTTATCGGTTTCACTGAGCTTATCGAGCAAACGTTCCAGGCCACTTAAGAAACCTCTAACATGAGCTAGGCCTGTGCGATAAATGCAAATGATAGTAATGTCAAAGTCCATAACGTCAATCGCGGAGATTTCACAAAACCTTTCTTCTGACAATGCTGATAACTCAACGTTTTCGACACACTTTAGTGCTTCATTTACAAAAATACAGGATCCGCCATGGATAACATTATTTCTACAAAAACTAGACACCAACTTGTAGTCTTTTAAATGAATACATTGTAGATTTGGGGCGGTAAGCCAGTGTTCTGTTAATGCAAGAACATTGCACTTAAGGTCAGTTTCTAAGAGAACTTCTAATCGTTGAGTCTTGTCATTTAGCGAGTTAATGTTTTGGTGACATACTGTCAACTGTCTCGGAGTTAAGCACTGCGCGTTCATACTAAACACTGCATTTTGAACTACGCCTGCCAGCCGTCGTCGCAGGGGAGCCGCCGGCGGAGCGACGGGGCGGTGTTGCGTCCACCGCCCCACGCCTGCGGCTTCGGTCGCTCCGGTGTTGCCCGCAATGCCTGCGGCGTCGAAAGACGAGCGCACCGCCCGCCGGTCGCCGCGTCGAAACCAAGGACTAACTTCGACTCTACTTGGCCAATTATCAGCTTTCATGAAAAACTCATACTTGCTTGTTGGGACGGTCACAGCAAACGATGCGTAGTGCGTATGCTTCAAAAGAATTTTCTCGACATGATACTCGGTACATGGATTTTTCTTGTTCATGTATGTTTTAAAGTTTCTGGAGTGGTTGTCGGTTTCAGGAAGCATACATGTAATTTTTCCACTCGTTCTATTGCTTCTAACTCAGCGTCTGAAGTACCACTTCCGCGTACGACTTGTCTCGTATATGTGTAACGATCTTTACGCCGCGTCACAGTCTGCCACGATGAATCTCGAGCCGACGATTGTCGTTTAGTCGTTTTTGATTCTAAAATCGATGGCGTGTCGTTATCGGTGGACGACTCTTGGGTTGATGCTTGTGCGCGTTTGCCGCGTTTCCGCTGTGGCGCCGATGGAGCTGTAGGCGCTGGTGCTGCTGCGCGCGGGGGTGCGGCCTGCTGGAGCGGCGGCGCAGCGGCTGCCGGCGCGGTCTGACCCGTCGGTGGTGTTAGGTTCCGCGGCGGTGTGAGCTGGCTACGCGTCGACGCAGTGATAGCTGGCGCTGGCTGGCTCGCCGGTGGTGCGGGGTTGCGCGGCGGCGTGAGCTGACTAGACGGTGGTGCGGGGTTGCGTGTCGGCGCGGAATTGGCCGGCGACAGCGCGCGCGCCGGGGCCGGGCCTCGCTGCGCCACTGACGCATACTGTATGGGGACCGGCGGCGCAGTAGGTGACATGTTCGCACTCGCTCGATTGTCTCTTCTCTCGAACTTCTCTATTTTTCGAAAAATTGTTCCATTCGGGAGGAGTATGTAGTCATCTTTTTTTCATAGCTCGCTATGGTCGTCATAGAACAACTTAATTTTTTGTCGTAATCGGTAATAACCGAGACGGATTGTTCAAGTTTCGTCTTGTACACATCGATAAGGGAACTTGATTGCGCGAGTTGTTCCCTGACAGTCGTCATTTCGTAACGTAGTTTTTGAATTTCGTGTTTCAGTTCTCGCGTGTCCTCGTTGTTTGGCTCGTCCACGTTCTGGACCCGCGCTTGTTTGTTACGGATCGTTACGTTGGGGTCTCTTTGTTTCTTAGAGACGCCAACCGGAGTTAGAGTGTTGTCACCTCCTTTCTTAGCCAAACATTTGCACTCGGGACAAATGTAACTCGCAAAATCTACGTCCTCCACATTTCTTTGACCGGTACATAACAGGTGATAGGGCTTTTTGCAGCTCAAGACAGTGCAACGTAAATATTTTTCATGATCTTCAGTAATCTTACCGCAGCACGCAGCACAATTCATAGTGAAAAAGTGCTTTTGCAAATAGTTACACAAAATTAAATGAAAAAAATAATTCAAAAAGTGAGCAAAACGAAAATATAAATACGGATCTCAGTCAGGATCGAACCCGGTATAGAACGATCGTATAGCCGAGGTCTTACTGATTGAGCTAAACGTCGCTTGGAGGAAGCGTCGAAAGTAACGTTTAGTTGTAGTTGATGACTTTTTGCAATATTGTAGTAGGTACAGGTAGGTACGGAATTCTTTTAGCACTGTTATGAGTCCACTTCGTAATTCAATTTATCACAAAAAATGAGGGTTATGTAAACAAATGTTCCAAACTATTTTCTTTAATTAAGAGATTTTATTACTTTTGATTTTAAATCAAAATGAGTTGCCTGAGTGGGTTTTTCCCGATAGTTATAATCTTGGTGTCTTCAAATCGAGAGTGAATCGTTTTCTTCTAGGTAAACACGCTCCATCGTAGACCGCATCGTCGCTTAACATTAGGCGAGATGGCGGTCAAGCGTAAACCTACAAAAGTAAAAAAAAAATTGCGTTAATGTTTCACTTTTCTTTTTTCTTGCAGAGAAAGAAGGAAGCCGTTGCTAAAATCAAACGAGGATGGACTCAACACCCTGCATTACAGTGAAGTAGCAACGGTACTACACCCACTATTTACTCATATCATGGTTGACTTGGAGCATATCGTCTGATACATCATATCATAAACCGGAATTTAAGATAAAGCTAAGTTGAAGAGATTTGATACATGGAATTGTGTAAAATTCTAGTCTTTGACTGCAGTGTAAGGTAAAGCCGAAATTTAGGAGTCATGCCAATACCTATTTTTTGTTGTTTTTGCCTTAAACCTATACATTTATTTCATATATGCCTATACCTATTATGTCACACAAATTTCATGATTGGTCCTTCATCCTCGTTTTAACTAATATGTAATGTCACTTTTGTTATTTTCATGTGAGCCTCTCCCTAGTATAAAGGTATGATATCTTAAATTTAAATATGGTTACACAATAATTAGATGTTTTCAGAATGACAGGCCGGAATGATAGCCGGCTTAACAATATGTCAAATGATTATCATTGACAAATGCCTTTGAAATTTCACTTTAGCTAAAAAAAATTACGCTACCTCTAGCGCAATAGGGCGTTTCCAGAATGCCAAAAACTTGTCAAAATTTATTTGTCCTCAATTACGCCAAGGTGGCGTTAATATTTCATTATCTATATTAATAACTAGATGCCCGCCCCGGCTTCGCCCGTGGTACATATATAGCACTCAGCGGGATCCCGTACATATCCAACGTGAAAGAATGACTGAAATCAGTTCAGTCATTCCTAACATCGAATATCGCTTTCCACCAACTCAGAGAAACAAATTTGATTAGCAAAGGTTTATATAATCTGTGGTTTATATTCAATGACGCCATCTTAGACACATGCTGGGGGACTAACCCGGTGGAGGCCATTACCCCTACACGTGTTCGTTTGTTTTTTGTTGTATTTGTGTATTTGTGTACTTCTTATTGGATTTTAATTGGTAAGTTATATATATTATAGTAGCTAGTCGAAGGCAGGGACAATGGAAAACGTTTCCCCGTCACCAAAACCCCCCGATCCTCCCGATCCCTCTAATACAATGGAAACCGAAATCTCGTTGACTCCAAACCTTCTGAAGAGGCACCTAACATCTCAGCCAGACCGATCCGCACCTAGAAAGAAGTCTGTTGTGAACCTAGAGACACCATCCGCATCTATACAACAAATATACGTCCATCCTGCGATGTCTGTAATAGGGATTCAACAGTACGAAAACATTGACGCTGGACCGTATATAGTACATGTCTCAAGAACAGAACCTGACCCAACCTTAGGTACAGTGATCAGACCAATGAAGTTTGGTAAATTCCTACATACAAACAAAATTGACAATGTCTGCCAAGATGGGGTTAAGAAAGTAGGTAGGAATAAAATATCCATTCAATTCCTGAATGCTGCAGCCGCCAATAATTTTTTTGATCAATCCTATCCTAAAAATAGGTAAATATGAGGCAAATATCCCAACCTATAACGTCACCCGAATGGGATTAGTTAGGGGTGTTCCCATAGAATGGTCCATGGAGGACTTTGTGAATTCGATCCAAATCCCCGGTAACAGTTACGTTCTGAAAGCAAGGAGGTTAAACCGGAAAAACAAAGTTGAAAATACCATAAATTGGGTTCCTACCCAGACAGTTGTTCTAACATTTAGGGCGCAACAACTTCCAAGTAGGATATTTTCATTCTATTCATCTTTGACCGTAGAGGCATACCAGTACCCTACTATCCAATGTAACAACTGCCTTAGATTTGGACACATTAAAACCCAGTGCCGCTCTCAACCTCGGTGCTTTCGTTGTACACAACCACATAGTGGAGACAATTGCGTGGTGCAAGAGTCAGAGGCTACATGCCTGTATTGCTCTGAGCGTCACTTCTCTACAAGTAGGGCCTGCCCAGAACAGGAAAGACAACGAGCAATAAAAATGAAAATGTCAAGAGATGGGATCTCATACCAAGAAGCTTGCAGTCAAACAGCTAAAGTAATTAGGAGGTTTAGCCAAGTTGCTGGAAGCGTTCCTGTTGCCCAAACTCACACCTTTCAACTCCCACCCTCCAATGCCTCACAACCTCTTCCATCCTCTTCAACCCAATCCTCCCAATCCTACAGGAAGACTATTTCCCACCCCTCGTCCAAAAGCTCCTCTTGGAAAATCTTATGACCGCATTGCCCACCAGAACATCATTGCCCAGGGACCTTCCACAATCCCTAATGGATATTCTCTAGAGCAAGCACAATCCCAGTCTCAACACCCAACACCAGACTCTCATCAACTCCTTACGCAACTTCTCACTATCATCATAAATATGATTACACAAGACCCCAATTCCCTACCGTCCAACATGGCCCATATGATCTCCCAACTCCCATCCTTAATAGCCCACAATGGATCTATGCCCTATAATCCAGTGGAACAGCAGGAGCCTCCGTCGGAAGCTTCCTGAACTCCTCCACCTCATCAACAAATACAGCCCTGTCTTGGTGGCCGTCTCGGAGACATGGTTTGTCCCTGGAGCTCGATATCGAGTTCCAGGATTCTCCTGTCTTCGGAGCGACCGCCAGGATGGAACAGCTGGCTGTGCAATGTTTGTTAAACTATCCCAAACATTCCACCAAATTCCTCTTCCCCCGCACAGTCCTGAAATAAACGCTGTCGCTGTACGTGCATTTAACTCATCCTTCATATCCCTATACATCCCTCATCCTTCTCCTCATCTCATATCTGATATCCTTCTGATCATATCCTCTGTCCCTTCTCCAGTTGTAGTTATGGGAGACTTTAATGCCCACCACATCCTGGGGCTCCTATCACAGCGACTCTTTTGGCCGATTAGTGTTTGAAGCTCTGGATGAAGTAAATTTGTGCATAGGGAATGACGGCACTCCTACTAGAAGAGTTCTACCGACTCAAAATCCAAAATCAGCAGTGGATCTAACTCTCTGTTCTCCTGGTCTGCTTCCCTCCCTATCTTGGCAGGTGCTCCCTCTCACCAGAGGCAGCGATCATTTTCCTATATTAATAAGCCTAGGTCTCAGGGTTTCCCATCCCCTCCCTTCCCCACTCCTAAAATATAGATTGTCTGGAGCAAACTGGGATTCTTATTCTTCACACCTGGATCATAAACTGACTGCTCTTCCTAATACAACAGAAGAACATCCCATGGTCTGCTACCAAAAACTCGTAGACGCCATTATATCCTCTGCAGATGAATCCATCCTCTCAAGAACCCCAGAAACAATCTCCTCTCCCTCCCTGGTGGGATTCTGAATGCACTAAGGCAGTTCATGATCGCAAATGCTCAGAAAAAACTACAATAGACACATGACCACTGAAAATTTTCTCATTTACAAAAGAACAGCCGCTAAATGTAGGAAAACTCTGGCAAATAAGAAAAACTGGGTTGGTTAAACTTCTGCGAAAGATTATCTCCAACAACTCCATCAACCATTGTGTGGAAGCAAATTCGCAAGTACAGAGGTTCTTATAGAGATAACAACCCCTCTACCAACGACCCTGATTCTTGGATGGAGGCATTTGCTGACAACTTGGCTCCTCCTTTTGTGCATCAGAATCCACACCATCCCTGCTCATCCCAGTCCCATAACTCTACCCATTTTGACTCACCTTTTTCATTAGAAGAACTGCACTTAGCTCTTGATGGATTAACCGACTCTGCCCCTGGAGTAGACGGTATTCCTTACTCTTTCATTACTAGAGCTAATGAGGTTACAAAAGGTACTTCCTGAATTTGGTGAATATATTTTTCGACCAGGGCTGTATACCAGATTCTTGGAAAACCCAAATTATTGTTCCATCCTTAAACCAGGTAAAAATCCCGCAGATCCCAACTCCCGACGCCCAATAGCCCTCTCCTGTGTAGCTGCTAAGATTACAGAGATTCTTATCAAAAATAGATTGGAATGGTACATAGAAAACAATAGACTACTCCCAAAATCCCAATTTGGCTTTAGGAAAGGGATGAGCACCATGGACAGTCTTAGTATACTAACTACCGATATCCGAATTGCAATAAAAAAAAAGAAACAGTATGTAGTAGCAGTGTTCCTAGACATAGCATCTGCCTACGATAACGTCCAACTTCCAAGACTCAGAAACAAGCTGTTGCAGCTGAGTATTTCGGAGAAGATGGTACGCTTCATTAGCTGTTTCTTAATGGAAAGAACTATCATAATTAAAAACCAGAACAGCATGCCTATGTCTAGGAATATCTGGAAGGGTCTCCCTCAAGGTTCGGTCCTAAGTCCACCTCTATATAGCCTGTATACAGCCGACCTTGAGATGACTGTCAACCCTTTTTGTAACATCTTACAATATGCTGACGATATTGCACTATACTACTCTGGAGAATCCATAGAGGAGGCTGAGAATGCTCTAAACCCTGCCCTACTTTACCTAGAAGACCATTTAAATGATATTGGGTTGTCTATTTCTCCTACCAAAAGTAATTCTATTGTTTTCACCAACAAAAGAACTATCCCCAATTTGAATCTAAAATGCAACAATGAACCTATCCCACAAAAACGATGTGTAAAATTTTTAGGCTTATTATTAGACAACAAATTAACGGGTGTCCCCCATTCTGATTATGTTGCATCCAAATGTGAAAAAAATATTAACATTCTGCGCTCTCTTTCTGGCGTATGGTGGGGCTCCCATCCATTTTCTCAAAAACTATTATATAACTCTATTATTCGTAGTCACTTTGACTATGGAGCATTCCTGCTGGAGCCTGGTAATAAATCTGTCCTGAATAAATTAACATCAATACAAGCTAAATGTCTTCGCATTGTCCTAGGGGCTATGAAAACTTCACCTACTAATGCTATCCAAGTAGAATCTGGCGATCCCCCTTTACACCTGCGAAGACAATTTTTAGCCGACAGGTTCTATAGTAAACTCGTTCAGAATTCAGACCATCCCCTATTACCAAAACTCCAAGAACTACATAGACTGACTTCCCTCTTGATATAAGAATGCAATCTAATTTGCCATGTATTCTTCGTAGCTTCGTCAAACTCTCTCTCCCCTTCCCTACTGCGACCTTCCCTGTTAATCCCTTATTTTCAACTTCCTACCATGCCATTATTTATCAACCATCTATTTTGCTGGACTTGGGCATTAGTAAAAACACAATAGATCCCAGCAAGACATTCTCCAATATGATTGACAGCAACTGGAAAGACTGGCTCCCCGTTTTTACTGATGCATCTAAGCTAAGTAAAGATGGAGATGTAGGTGCAGCCGCTTGGATTCAAGATACAGTATTGCATTAAGATATAAGTGTCCCCATTGGCGTCTGTCTTCACTGGAGAAGCAATAGCAATACTTGAGGCCGTACAGTATGTGACATCCCATTGTATTCCTAAATCCATCATCCTAACTGACTCAAAAAGCTGTTTGCAAGCTATTTTGGCCAACCAATTCAAAATAAAAACAAAATTTCCTGTAATTCTTAAAATTAGGGAAGAACTGTTGAAATCCCATAACCTTGGTTTACAGATAGTTTTAGCTTGGGTTCCGGGGCATGCAGGCATCCCTGGTAATGAAAATGCAGTTTCCATGCCAAACAAGCTACAATCCATGGTAACAATGACCACTTCCATGTCTTTGCCCACGACCTTTCGTCTGTCTGTCATCCCCAACTTCTTGATTCCTGGAATATGGAATGGCAGAAATCCAAAACCACAAAAGGCAAATTCTATGGGCAAATCCAACCTCCATTCCACCTAGACCCTGGTTTTACAAATTCAAAAAGTTGACAAGCATGTTACTTCTGTTCTCTGCCGCCTAAGGTTGGGCTTTGTTTGTACCCAGTGTTCCTGGCTAAAATAAAATTAAAGACCACTCCCTTTGTGAGTGCGGATTGGCTGATGGCACAACTGACCACATTTTCTTTGAGTGCACCAAAAATCGTGGTTCCTTATATGACCTGATCCCAGATGACCTTCCCCGTCCTGCCTCCTTTTCCAACCTACTTCCCCTAGTATACTCCCTTTTATTTATGTACTTAATAAGTTTATTAAAATCAATAGCATCAAATTATGAACATGTATAATACTATTATTCTTGTAAATATCTTATGAATGTAAATATATATATTTGTCTTTATACATTTATATCTATGTTGTGACGTCATGTGTTTGTCCCTTCCAGTAGATCTAGACTAACAATCAGTAAAATTACAAGAAGCCTACCGACCAACGGCCCATGTCTACATAACGCTGCGCCTTCACCGATTAAACCCTGAAAGATCGTACCAGCAACAACACTGAAGACATTGGCGAAGTTGCGGTCAAGCCGCATACAGAAGCCACAGATAAAAGAAGTTGAAGACACATGCTGTCATGTTAAAAGTACAGTACGAAAACTCTGAAAAGGATTTATTTTCCGTTTTTGTTACATTCTTGATTCATGCTTTGCTTCTATTGATTGCTATATGTTCTATAGCCTATAGCCTTCCTCGATAAATGGACTATCCAATAGAAAAAGAATCATTCAATTCGGATCAGTACTTCCCGAGATCCTAGCGTTCAAACAAACAAACTCTTCAGCTTTATAATATTAGTATAGATTTCGTCAAGGGGTACGGTAGACTTGATCGAAACCTTATATGGATAACAAAACATAAAAAATATTGATTTTGAGTCGACAACACATATCTACAAAATTCGGATTACTATGGAGTATTTCGTTAAATTCTGATGGCACTGACAAACAAACCGCTGTCGCCATCTTTGGTGTGAAGCACGTTTCGTTCCATCAATGAACAAAAAACTATCTATCACAAAAAACTGTGACTTATGTGACTACGTAAAACGAAACGACTTGCCGCCGGACCGGAATTTTATTAATAGGTATTATTTACCGGAATTTTGTTATTAGGCTTATATTTAGTATCAGCATTGCACCCGTGCGAAGCCGAGGCGGGTCGCTAGTATTAGATAAATTTGATAAGATACATAAAAAAATTGACATATTTTTTTTATCTAATATCACTCACAACTGTCATTCTGAAAACACCTCTTCTAGAACTACTATTTTTGACATGTATGAAAATGAAAATTTATTTCACACAGAGAAACTAACACAGGTACATATACAGTATGACTGGTGAGATACTATTGATAATAGAGGATGTGATACTTGGCAATGAAATATGAAAAAAAAAATATGTCTTGACTAAAAATAACTACTGAGTACTCAGTAAACTTAACCGAAAGTTCAGTTATTAAATTCAAAACGCATGGTCACCGCGCGGGCGCCCGTGCTGCGTTATCTCTCGGACGCACGGTTCAATGTCATGACGGTCGATGGCGCTCTGTTTACCTACGCACAGTACGCACGTTAAAACGTGTCCATACTTTATTTATTTCTTGAGATATTTGGCCAAAATTTAAGTACCTTATTTTATTACATAATTAGAACCAGAATCGCGGACCGAGTACATTCCTAAAATATCGATAGTATCTCACCAGTCAGACTGTATATGGTAAAGTCCAACTTTTTTACACATGTACATAGTCCGACCGTATGTGTGGTACAAAGATGATCGGTGGACCCCAAACTAAGCACGTAGCTTGTATCTTGAGGTACCTAGTCAATATTAATGTAAAATTTCGGTTCTAGTATAATTTTAGGTAAGTATTAGATGAAGCTAGCATAGATAAGATTCTTGCTCAGATAGTAGGTATGCGTTCTCACAGCTTTGCATACTTAATGATTAAATTACTATTGATCTTCAAATGAGCTGTTTTCAAACGAGAAAACAAATATATTCATTAATGTTATGATAGACTAGTAGCGTCCCAAGCTTTCACCCGTGTAGTCCCGATCCCGTTATTTTTTCGGGATAAAAAGTAGATAGATAGAAAAACGCTTTATTGCACTTAAATAATAAAACAAAATACAGAAACACCTTAAAACAAAGTAACAATGGGCGACCTTATCGCTAAGAGCGATTTCTTTGAAAGAGTAACAAACATCCATCCATCCATACAAACTTTCGTGTTTATAATATTAGAAGGATGGCGCCTACCTAACACCTAAACCTAAGTAGTATGAAACTATATTTTTCTTTTGAAAACGGCTCATTAGTTTAGGTGATATGTAGTTGCTACTAAAACGATACTATTGTGATGGGGAGTTCGACTAGAATATTAAAAAAAAAACTGTCCAATTATAATAGTCACTAGATTGTAATGTTTCGTAGGTATAGCATTAAGAGAGAAAACAATTGTGTAGGAACTAAAAATATCTTGCCTTGGTAGTTATACAAAAACAACCATGACAGCAATTATACAATTTTGATCTGTTAACAGTGCGCCTTGATTGTTGTTTTTCAGCCGAATTGATTGTGCAAAGATTAGCTTTATAAAAAAATGAAAGAACTTTTATTTCTTCAAAACCCTATTTGTGCACAGACAGCAAAATGCGTATTGTGCGTTCGATGGGTAGCAGAGGCCATAATTATTACTGCCAGATCACCTTTTATTTAATAAAAACGCATTGTCTATAATGTGTAGGTATTACCTATATATTTTTCTCTCAATGGGTCTAGCAAATAATTTGCTCCTACATGTGATGCAAATGCATGCAAATAATATGTGCAGGTGTGTGCGTGAGAGAAAAGAGAGAGAGAGATCTCGAAAGAGTCTCGGAAAAAAATGATATGGCGGTTAAACACAGCTCTTGGTCGGACACAGCTTTTGCACGGCATGGAATGAAGTCTGTTACTACGAAGTACTATTGATAAGTCTAAAGAAAGGAATTGTATTGTGTACATATCAATCATACGAAGAATAGTTAACTTGAGTACAAAATCTGTTTGTGAGATGGGGAATCTAGTCATGACGTTCTGAGGTGATGAATCGATTTAGTTTCGAATTATAGGTACATCAATTAGAGTAGTTTTAGATTAAGTAAGAATTCTATTAAAAGTTAATTATCTAGGTTTACCAAGCAATCTTTAGAGATAACATACCATTCAAGTTTTGTAGTTTCTTTTAACAGTAGATAACCGGCTGTATTTATACGTGGTAACGATGCGAACAGTATAAACTCTGTTCACTTTCACTCTGCGTACAATATAAAAAATATGTTTTCGAACTACTAATTACAGTAATAATTACTAGGTAGCTCTAAAGTATTTTTGTTTTGGTAGGACTCATTGCTGAGTCCGACTGGGGAATGATAACACATTTGCCAGTTGCCAGTATGTACATAACTTTTCCGTTTAAAAGAGCAATGTTTTCAGAAAAAATAGAAGAGTATAAAATTCTTTACAATAGTTAATCAAATAACCTGTTCCACGAGACTTTTGAAATAAGTTTTAAATTGGCTAAATAAAAGTTTAGGTACACGAGTTTACAGCTGATTGTATCTCATTCCGAAGTTTACGATATTTTCGACATTTTAGAGACTGCACCTAAATTAGTATTAGATGTAACTTACATTAATTAGTTAATTACGTCGTAACTTTCATTCGGGCAAAGAAATGGGTAAGTAATTAATAAAAAATGGAATTTACTATTACACACAAATGTATTTGGCAAAATTGTGTCACAGAATGGTCCCAAAACACGAACGATCTATCATAAAATAATAATAGCAATAATTCATAAGCAATTCGCTTATAATAGAGGTAAAACAAGTAATTATGAATAATGCGGTAAATTAAAATTATTAGAATACTTTTACTACACGCATCTTTATTACAAGACAATACAAGCTGTACAAAAAAAAAGCAATGACTTACAAAATCCTGCATAAATTATATTTACAATACCTCGTTAGCTTCGTAGGCTGTGAATTATACAAAAACTTAAAATTTATTTCATTAGAGGGTAGGTATTTATAAACTTAACAGTAATATCACACAAACCCAATTTAATTCACACTTAAAAAATTAAATAGCTAGCACCATATAAAAACTCAGTCTTACTTAAAAACGTAAATGTCAATGTTTAAGCGCTGTCAATTTATGTTAAGAGTTAGTAGCTCATCAGTGACATCCAATTTGTATTATATCTAATCTGTATATAGCCACTCCAAATCAGAACAAAGGCTTATCTCCCATCCTCCGACTTCCCTGATTCAGAGCAATTGTAGTATTCCAATATTTTTAAAGTATCTATTTAGCCCTCATATCTACGACCCAGTCGTACCTACATTCTGGGTCATTCTAGCCGGTCGTACGACCCAATTAGCTGTTTGTTTGGCCCAGAGTTGTTCTGACAATCCACATATTATACATTTGAGATCACTCCATTTCGCATGTCTCATTTCTGAGCATCATTGTAGTTTTGATCAGAATATCGTTAAGAATTCGGCTGACGAGCGTAATTCCGAGTAGGTACATAATATAACGGGTTGAAAGTGTACGTGATACGTTTAATAAAAGTGCTTAAACAATTGATTTAACAAAGGCTTCTAAGTAAGACTTGACATATAAAAATACTTTCACCAAAAAACAAAATTTAAAATTCCAAAATGTTATAGACGTCTATTAAGTAGGTACCAATACCTATATTTTTCTAAACCCTAAATGTTTAAGTAAATAGTCACGCGACGACCTAATTCACAATCTGACGATCTCTGAATTGATTAAAATAGACTTCGGAATAAAAATCGTTGTTTATAACGTAGATATAATATGTTTCCTGTAAGATCGAACTTTTTGTTCGTAGTAATTCCAGCCACTGTCAGTAAATTTCGACCGAACATTTAGGTATATTTCGTCCATTTACTTTCTATACGGGGCGCTTTAACGTACGCGTCGTCCGTATTTTCTTCAAAAATTTAGTTCATATATTATCATATATTTCTCTCTCTCTGCCACACGATGGAACCCGGCACCCGCACGGTGAATCCATGGAATGCTAAGAAAATCGTCTCAATCGTCTCTTTATACTTGACATTAGCGAAACTGTGAGGCTAAACCACAATAAAAGCCATAAACCAAGAGTTGAAGTTGAAGTACTTTCTATTGTTGTAATACAATCAATAAACTAAAATGAAATTAAGTTGACCTAACCTTTTTTATTTTATAAAATAAAAAAGGTTAGGTCAATTGAAGTTACCTACGTGCAAAGGCGTCTACGTTAAGGCGCCGTATTAATAGACATTACTTAGTTCAATTTAAAATAGTCTAGTAAAAATTATAAATATAAAGTATATACATATGAATAAACCCCTGCTCTAGAGAATCATGAGCACTATGATCAAAATATCAGTATCGCTATAATCTATCTTTTAGACCTATAGTTATTTTGCCATAATATTGTCATTCATTCATAATTTAAGAGCGACGCTCTTATCGGTGGAGTTCTTTCCATGTACTTCTACACTCCGCCTTCTTGACTTCCTGTTTGTAATAATAATATTGTCACACCTATATAAATGTCACCGTAAATTGTGAACACCATTCAGATTATAATCTCACGGTAAGTTAGGTTAGTTTGTAATCTGACGTCGTTACATTATAAAAATATAATCTATTACAATTTAGCGGTGACATAATATATTCTGTAAGACAACTACCCTCGGTGCGACACTGTCAGTTTTGCATAAAATTATAAAAACGAGATAATTAATATGTGCTTAATTATTGTTCTAAAGTTTTAATAAGCCATATATTGTTATTTGGATCCTTAATGATACTTTTGTAGTACATAAAGTTACCCTAAGAGGGCGTTATGTGGCATTACAGCTTTTGTGCGAATCACAATTATAAAAAATAACTAAATGTTTGTCCGGGAAGTTGTATTTTTGCGCAAAAGACAATATCGCTCCGAGAGTGTCATGAGGGCATTTAAGTATTCATAAGAAATTGTAAGTTGCACAAGATGTATTTCGTTAATATTAATCCTGAATTATTCCACTAGGTACTTATGATCTGATTTTAATATCATGGTCAACTTCAAGGAATTTGCGATGGTGGCGCTGCCAATGTTTTCCACTTTGTTAGTTTGACAGTTGATTTCTCATGTAACACCTCACACGTACAACCAATACCTAGTAACATTGTCGTAATACCTAGTATACAATGGACTCTCTCCTTGGTTAGGCCGCTGGCCTTAGCGGAGCCACTAATGCTGATCTAAAAAGGTCGCTTTAAAGTAATTGTCAACAGTCAACATACCAATGAAGTTTCTCTTTCATACTGTTGTAATAAAGTTGGAAATCCTTTGGTCTAAACCGCAAAGCGACCTTTTTAGATCATGCAGCTTTACTGGGAATTTCAGTACAGGATACAAAAGGCGCAGGTAAAAGACGGTATCACCTTTACCTGTCTTCTGCCATTTAGATAACATTTAAACATGTAACTTACAATTACTACACATGGCATAGCATGTGTGTATGCTCTGTTAAGAAGGCAAAAAACTACTGTGATTTATCGTTGTCTAAAAGCTAACAAAAAATAAATTTTCACAATCTTAAACTTGTCAATTCCTAAATTAACCAGCTGCAAAAATATCATTATTTAGTCTACCAACTTATCTGTAGACTTGGTTGAGAAACTTAAGTATCTATTCGCATAACTTTTTGAGTTAAAAGTTTATCTACAAAATTAGACACGAAAGCAAAATCGAAGCCAACGAGTGCTCGTATTTTATTTAGTACACTAGTGTTTGTGTTTGTTTTATTAGTACACAAATTTCCGAACGAGTGTATTTGTCACCGTAAAATTGTAAAAATTATGTCATACGTTATATTGAAAACTGACGGTAATTGCACTTTTACAGTGATATTGATTACATCACTGACCTGACAAGAACAAAATTAAAAATTTTGATTAACCCCCGACTACCTCAGACGTTATCTGTACAACATTATACTAGTCAAGCCCTTTCATTTGATACCCATATTAAGGGAGTTCTTATTTCACATAAGAAATGTATTTCGCCATTTTGTGGAAGCGGCCATCTTGGATTTGAAATTTGTCATAGTACAATGTATTCTACTAGTCAAGCCCTTTCATTTGATACCCATATTAAGGGAGTTCTTATTTCACATAAGAAATGTATTTCGCCATTTTGTGGAAGCGGCCATCTTGGATTTGAAATTTGTCATAGTACAATGTATTCTACTAGTCAAGCCCTTTCTTTTGATACCCATATTGAGGTAGTAGTGAAAAAAATATAATAATAAGTTTCCGTGCGGTGGTTCTTAGTTTGGGTAATATTTATTTAGTCATATTTTTCACAACATCACTCAATATGGGATTAACTGGTAAAATACTATACAGATTTCAAATCCAAGGTAGTCGGGGGGGTAATCAACTTTTTTGACGTGACAACGTCTTATAAATTGGTTTGCCGGGTGACACTTCAAGAAACTGCGTTACGCTCCGCTCACGTTATGCGCTCACAACGAGAGCGAGTGAGAGGCACGCGTCCCTTCCACTCGGGCATGGTTAGCCCGCCTAAGAGCGAGAGAGACAGACATAAAAAGTGAAAGGCACGCGTCCCTTCCGTAAAATTATTTTACCACTCAAAGTCGTTGTCACGTAAAACTTTCGCCCGTATACCGACTTTACAGGCAACCATTTTTTTTTATTGACAAGGACTTGACTATGACACACGAATTAATTTCAATTAGTTTGCTGATATTTGTTAACTCATTTAATGCCGTCGACACGCCTAGCGTGTTCTTACTAATCTCAATCGCCATGCCATGCGTGCTCGCGGTTTTTTGTATTAGGCGGCATCGCAACTATAACAAAATAATGTTGGCACTGAATGAGTTAAAATGTGTAAACCACGTTAGTTTTCAATACTAAAATATCAAAGCAATTTTACTATTTCCATGAATGCATTGTTAGTTCACCAATTCTACAAATAGATTGTACCTATACTTCTAAACTGTTACCGTAAAATTGTCAACACCGTCAGATTATAATCTAACGCGTCAAATTATAATCTAACGCGTGAAATTATAATCTCACGCTAGGTTAGTTATAATCTGACGGAATTTACAATTTTACGGTGACATAATCATAAGTATTGTATTTTACGCAATTACAGTGCTTTGCAAAGCACGAAGACAATTATTATTGAAATACAACTTCTGAAATTATTATTTGTGTTTTTATTTAAATCATTAAACTCAGAAAATGCAAAACAATGTTTTAAGTACCTAGAGTAGCTTTACTACACTAGAAGATACTATTATTAATAATAAAGAGTGACGACACGAACAAGACCTGCAAAGTTTGCCTATAACATCCAATGCCACGCAGTGGAACTGTTTGAACATCAAGAGCCCAAATCACTGCTATGCGCTCGTTTGCTTGAATGTAGTAATATGCAAACGTTACTGTTTTCAAGGGCAATGTTTCCCGACAAGTATGGAGATAAAATTGTCTCAGAAATATTTTTCTGGGTGACCAGCACAGCGCTGTGATAGGTAATGATTTGGACTCTTTATGTTCAATAGCTGCGTGACACTGTACTGTTATGGGCAGGCGTGTTGTTTGCCGTCAGGCATATATATGTCTTCCTCATCTCGTCACTCTATACCATAAAAAACAGATGGTACATATTCTGATACATTCTGATGGCACTAGGTAATGAATCTATAAGTTTAGTCAGCCAAATAAGTGATCACGAGAGGACATTGTATTTTGTAGCGCAGGTTTCCCCTTCGGTTGTCCCTTCGGCACAGTATCACGTGAAAAAAATATCAAAACTTTTTTTTTTTACTAAGGCGACCCTGTTTGTATCAACAACGGAAAAAAAGAAACAAAAAAGGGTCGACAAGCGACACCAGACCAGATTTTAAGTAATTGAACTTATTGTTATGACTGGAAACGACGGGCGATGGGATTAAGATCTAAACAATAACAAACTTCACAAGTAATGCTTTTGTTGAATGTTTGAAACAGACGTAAAGTAACTCAAACTTCATTGCTTTATTACGCGGGCGTAACCAAAGCTATCATACAATAACATCTTACAATGAGGTTTATTAAAAATCACCTTTATTTTTTTCTAAGAATCCATTAGTTCACTTTAGAATCGTCCTATGGCCGTAGTACGAGCATACTGACTAGCCCGAGTACGAAGGCGAACACAAGTTTTAGGTTGGAACCGATGTGTAGCCATTCTGGTAGCTGTGACTTGGCGAGGTGTTCCGGCTGCGTGGGTAGTAATAGAGCCATGATGCAACATACACTCACTGCTACAGCTACTACGTTTACTGGCTGAGGTTCCCTGCAATCAAATAATCGTAAAGTTATGTCTAGACTTTTACTAATGTTATAAAGCTGTAGATGTTTAATGTTTGAACGTGCATACTCAGGAACTACTGGGCCTATTTTGACCTATCCTAACATAGACCCTTGATAACTTAAAACCTCTATAACTTTAAATATTTTGTGTTTCCCTTGGACTTGAACTTACCGAGGTTCTACTGTATTATAAAGATAGAACGCCTATATTGATAGTGGTCGTTTTTAAATTTAAATTCAACTACCTACCGGATTCCAAGATCCATGGTTTTATTGTATTTATTGGAACGAAGTTCCTTATCGCGCGTTGTGAAAGGGGGCTGGCTAGACGGAAAAATTCTTACGAAAAGTTGTCACCACACTTTTGCTATTGTAAGCTGTGCGGCGTCGCATGTTTCTCTGTCTGTCTCTCTCTTATAGAAAGCAAGCCAGATATTTTCATTTCTATTTCGCATTGAACAGTGTGGTGTCGCGACGATTATTTTTGTTGAGTGTATACAGGTTTTTTGTAAATAATAAATAATAAAAAATTATAATAATTCCTTCACTAATTAATCGAAAGGAACTTCGTTCCATCCGGGTGTCCCTTGACACCTCTCAAGTTTTTTTTTACTAGCGGCTTGTTCCGACTTCGCTGGAAAACAGTGTTTTAAAGGGATCTATGGCAGTTGGCCTGTCGAACTTTGGGTTTGCGATAAAGACTTTACGTACTTATACTAACTAACTTATAAATAAGGCGATGCACATATATCATATATTATCTAATAGCATCTCTTTCCATCATACTAGTCGAAGCTCGAAACAGCGATACCGTTTCGAAGTTGACGTTCTAAAGACTAAAACGTAGAAGTTTGACTCCTCTTACGCCATAACTAAACGATAAGTATAAGTATAAAATGATAAGTATAATCTGAGTGTCTTGAAAGGTTCAATCGGTTTCTCATAAGTAAACGCAGAGCAAGGCTACTCTCGACTTATACGGTCAAGTACAAACATAATTATTAATTATAAAAAAAAACATTGTACCTACAAACGAAAATCCTCATGTAAATGTTTTTTTTCCTAAACAAACAGTTTTTGTTGCTACCGACAGATCGCTACGTACTAATTTATTCAAGTCATCATTACATTTACATTCTAAAATCCACACCTTTAGTCATAAACAGTTGTCATTCGTTATCACTATTGTTTTTTTGACACTCTAACTGGTTTTTAAAAGAATGTTCAGTTTAGTTCATTTTTTTACCACAGTCTCTGTGATAAGTGGTATGTACAGTACACTACATTGTAGGGCATGTGTAAATAAATTTCTTTGATTTAATTAAAATTTCTAGAACAGTATTAATTACCTAAATAGAATGGATTTGTTTCTTATACATAATGTTATCATACCTTTGCCAGTTATTCTACCGCCAAGCAGTAATGAGCAAATTACATAGCAAAGACATCATTCGTCTTATATCTCCAAATGACGAGCGTAGTGTATTGCCAGGCTGTAACTCTTTATCAAATCGATACGCTCTCTGGCTCTGTGATGTTATGAGTACGCCTGTTGCTTACCATTAGGCGTATGTCTTGTGGGTTTCATTACTCAATATTCACACAGCTGGGACTCTGGGTCTTTTCTCGCAAGGATAGAGTCAGAGCCATGATCCACTACGCTGGTCCAGTACGGGTTAGTGATTTACGCATGACTTCGAAAAATTCTAGATAAATGTCGGTTTCCTTGCTATGTTTTCCTTTATCGTTTTTAAGTTAACGGCATTACGGACATGACTTCGAAAAGACAGTGGTGCGCGTGATATTCGAACTCCGGATCGGCAGTCGCCGTTCTTCCGAATGACCTGCCGTAACAATAATTATTATAAGTACCTACCTATTACATCAGCTAGACAGCATTGTGGGAAAAGTGTCCATCAATATTTACTAAACAAGAAAAAACTGAACTATTGTCTGCTATTATCAATTCTATGCTATTGATGAAACCCGAAATAACAAAAATAAAACAGCTTATACAGTCTTATGTAATGGCTATCTATACTTTATGGAACGACTTTACCATGTACCTATCTGTTTTTTTTAAATTAATTTTTAACCGACTTCCAAAAAGGAGGAGGTTATCAATTCGACCCCTATTTTTTATGTATGATACCTGATTTCTCGAGAACCCCCGTACCGATTTTAAAATTTCTTTTTATGTTCGGATGGGTATGTTTCCCGAATGGTCCCATATAAATCTTATCAAAATCGGTCAAGTGGTTTTTGAAATATGAACCAAAAACTAAAATTACAATTTTCTGGATGACGTAATTGTAGATTTCATAAAAGTTATGAAACTCGAACCTATCACTACGAAATTGGGTAAATGTGTTAATAAAATTGTGTTGCACTAAAAGGGTAAAATAAACTATATTCGTACAAAAAATTAAACCGACTTCAAAACCACAAATAGGCACTCAAAAGCGAAAAATAAATTGATATCATTATTACAAGTGCTACTCACTCATCTATTTGAAGTCGGTGGCAGTCGGGCCAAAAATACTACTATGTAGGCACGTGGTAGGTAGGCGTATCCACTACCTGTTAGACTTGGCTAGCACCGAATTCAAATAGATGAGTGAGTAGCACTTGTACCTACCTGATATGTGAAGTATGTGGATGTTTACACGTAGCTTTGGGTTCTTCTGCCTTTTCACTCTCTGATCTTGTTCTCAACGTTGCCGATTTGTAGGCCAGTGGGTGGAAGTTGTCATTAAAGCTCTCAGGGTTATTGCTTTCCGGTTCTCCTTCTAAAATCTTTGCTGGTACATCTCTCCTACCCAGAGCCTGCAACAATGATTATTTTAAAGTTGTATGTGAAGCCGTAATGGCGTGTCTAGATCTTTTGATTCTAGTCTTGAACACGTCAAAAAATGTATAGCGAATTAAACACTCTAATTACCTACATGTATTGATAGACAGACAACTGTTTTAGTTTAATCCTCTTCACTTTTTAAGCGTCTTCCAAAAAAAAGGAGGAGTTTCTCAATTCACTCAATTCAGTTATTGACGTGACGTCTAATAACTCGATGAACGCCGGCTGCATGAACGAAAAAGTGTCCCGTTACGTTATGTCCCGTTACGCTCATTGTCATGTCATGACGCTTGCGCCGCATCTATCAATGTTTTGTTATGACGTTGTCACGTTAAACTATCGTCCGTAAACCAAACGACTTTACAGAAAACCGATTTTTATTAATATTTATGTTACGCGAATACGCGATAGCTCCGCATATTGTGAATCGATTTTGATGTTTTTTTTGTATGGTAGGTAATAATTAATACTTCAGAAGTAGTCCCATACGAATGTTACCGTAATAGGGTACAATCCTTAAAAATATTAGTTAGTTCGTCAGCTAGATCGTGGCAAAATAAGGGACACATATTTATTGTTTTTTCAAAATGTTAAAAATCGACAGAGACATAGATCATCAAACTTTCAAAGTTGGTCGCTTGTCGCCGTGTGTGGGTCGTGACGTCACTCGTGGGTAAAAATGTTTACCCAAGATACCCTATTGGTATTGATGCAGCAGTTTTTGAAGTATTGGCACAAAACTATAATTTGCTTACCTTTATCTGGATGATGTAATGGTAGGTGTCCCATAAAATATTAAATTTGGTGGAGTGTTTATTTGTAAATGATCTTTATTAAATAAAAACACACCCGCCGTTTAACCCGCGCAGTTCCCGTGGGAAAATATCAAAATCACAAAAATCACAGGAAAATAACAAAATAAATAAATATTGGTGGACAATTCACACACAACACATCTGACCCCAAACTAAGCAAAGCTTGTAATATGGTGGCCAGATAGCTGATATAATACTTATATAGTTCTAAATACATACTTATTACACATAATATGTGTAAAAGTAGCCTATGTGTTCTTCCAGACTATAACATAACTGTATTCCAAATTTGAACCTGATTCATTGATAAGTTATAACCTTATTGAGCAACAAATATCCTAGATTACGCATTTTTAATAGTTAGTTAGTAGGATTTATATTTACATATGTATTTGTCTTTTGTAGATCTCATTGTTTGCTTCATGAATCACAGCCTGACCAGAGCATCCTCACTCGCTCAAGGTCGCGCGGTTTTAGCCTACAGCTAGACCGTTCCTCGCACGGAACAAGTGCCAGGCGGTTGTCGAACGCACGTCTGAGCGCTCGCGCAACGTTTCCCGCGCAAAATTACGTCGCCATATATTGTGCTGTATATGAATCCACGAGTCAAAAAACAAAGAATTATCATTTTTTCTTAGTTGTACAAAATATACCATTATTTTTTATATTCTTCTGCTAACCGTACAAAAAGTACGGGACATTATAAAATAGCTTGTAATCGAAGCTGGTTGCATGTATTAGTGTAGGTAAGTACATTAAAATATGTTACATATTTATCAAACAACATTTAGACGGTCAAGTAGAATAAAAACAGTCAAAGTATACTTTTATTGTTTTAATTTCAATGTGTCCGACCCTATGTTACGGCCTCTTCTAGCTGTCTTGCGCGTTACGAAGTAAATAACTAAAATATATAATCTGAGCTACAATGCTGACTACCTACATAACGAAAGGTTAATTTAATTTTTTATTAGATAATATGTCGACAACCCTTTCGATGCGCATCATTCCGCGCCAGACAGCGACAGAGTTACGCGTTAGAAGAGAGCGCAAATGTTTAGGTTAAAAATTGCGATAGGCATTGAGCGCTAATGCGAGCTGAATTGCACTTTGGTGCGTCTCAGCAAGAGTCGCCATTTATATAAAAAAAATCGCTAAGTGAGGGTTCTGTAGTAATATCTATTCTGTGGCCTGACTTTTGTCTTGGTTATATTAACCTACACATGTTAGTTAATCATTTGTGAACTTACAGTATTTTATTGAGTAATGTTAATTTATAATAATAAGAGCGCCTATTAATAAAGTAAATATTAAAATTCTGTTCATAAAATCAAGTATCAATTGCCTATTTAATTACAGACTTTCCACATAGTCATGTATAATTTGTAATGTTATTTTGTTTAATGAATGTTACTCTCATAAAACTTGAGACCCAAGTTTTAAACAGAGGTATTCTTAAATTTCCTTATGCGCTGTGTATTTTTACAATAAACAAACCTTGATGAGGTTTTAAGTGCAAATTTATTGTTTTTGAGTATGTAGTAATGTTTTGTAAGGAGAAATAAACAGAAGTCCTATGATTTGGACATCAGAGGTCCAAATGTAATTACACAGTATACTCGTAGTACTTTGGGTCTCAACTTTTAGCAACTATCTACATAATTAATCTACACGACAGCATGATTAAGCAACTTTTTCTTTTTACCTTTGTACTTTATCTAGCAATCTTGAGCTCAAGTTTCAGGCCTTGCATGTATCTTATTTATACAATAGAGTGACAGGATAATAAAGTTATAAGCCTGATGGTAAGCAAGACGCCTGCCCATTATAGCACAATGCCATAAGGCTATTTGAACATGAAGAGTTCAAATAAAACACTGCACACAACCAGAGATATAAGAAGCTGATTTATCCCTTTGCTCCAAATATTTCCCTTCCAACCAGAACCTATTTGCACAATATTGCTAGGTGGTGGAATAACTGGCAAAGTTCTGGTACTTCTAACAGGCTCTTTATAGTCCTATCTCTACACGAGTATCTGTAGTCTACTCTAGATCAGAACTCTTAAAAGAAGTTTAAAGAATATAGGTAGTGTGCTCTCAAACTGGTAAATAATATTTATTTAGCTTGATTGTATGACTTGAAAATGTTAGCAATAAATGGTATTTTCGTGATTCTCGACGCGACGCATGATCTCACCTGCTGGGTACTGCTGTCGTACATAGTTATTCGGAACTTCTCTGTGGTGTCGCAATGGGAGACAGATGGTTGTGTGTATCGGACCACAATATCAATGCAGCTTTGTGGTGCGATCATTCCCTCGGGGTCGACTACAGTAAACTTGTTCGGCGACGTACAAAGAACTGGAATAGAAAGTTATTTTAAATATTTACAGGTTTCGACGCAACAAACAAACAAAGTAACAAACTATTACCTTTAAAATTAACTGAGAAATCATATGGATTATACACAGTTAACAATTGTTTGATTGTTTGCCGAGAATTTAGGTAGAATTCTAAAGTTACAGGAAACACGAATACGGGAAAATTTTTCATTATAATTGAATTTTACGTAAACAAAAACACAAAAAAACAATACAATAACAATTCGAAGGAACATTTGCAAACTACACAGCTGACAAACAACTCAGACTGACAAAAACCCCACGTTTAGACGTTCGAGTGTTGCCAAGTTTTGTACCACCACGTTCGCACAACGCCCAAAAACCACAACAATGAAAGCTCAAAAAGTAGTCGGACATGGTTACTTTACAAACTTTACAGTCAAATATTTTTAGGAACAGAAAGTTCCATGATTAGAATAATTGAAATAATTTATGCACATTTCATTTTGACTGCATGAATAGGTGCATGTGTCTCCAAAATGAAGCGATGAAAAATAAAATCATTACTGAAACGGTGAAACATCAAAATAACTGAGAGTTAAATCATTTTACAACATGATTATTGCTTTGCTGCCTTGTAAACATTTTCCCTAATAAACTTAGTAACTGGTAGCATTTATGGAGATGCTCTGTTTTGCGTCGTATTTAGTCGATACGAAGTGAAATTGACGTCATATATTGAAAGTTTTAATAGTATTTGTGCTACTTGCCACTAGATGGCACTAGCACTATCCCTACAATTTTTTTTCAAAACCTGACCCTTATAAAATGTTAACATCGCATATTACAACTTCCAACTTCTACAACAGGCGAAATCATTATCTGTTATATATAACTAGTAACTATAAAATAGGTCTGTGATCGTTCCGACGTGGAACTGACTCTTTCGTATGATATGAAATTGGGACAGTATTCCTATTGAATACGGATGACACGAAATTTTAAATAAGTACACGGGTAGCTTACGTTTGATATAGTCAGTCCAGTCCGACTCGTTACCCGTGTATTTATTTAAAATATGTACTAACCACGTTAGTTTTTATACTAAGACACGAAATTTGTTGTTAAATCATCAGATGTTTATAATTTTGTTCGACACAGTGATTGCTTTAATACAATAAGCAAAGTGCCAGGGTATTTTGAAACTAGTTTACAAAATAAAAGCAAATTAGGTGTTTATCAATAATTTTATTTATCAATTTTAGACAAATATGTATTTTCTAATATGGATAGCAAGTAGCAAGATAGCATTAAATACTTATTTACAGGGTGTTATTAAACTAAAGATAGATACCTATATTTCCTATATGTAATTTTAATATTGTTTAGAGCCATTAACAAACTATGCATCGAAAATTTCAGTCGTGTAGGTGATAATAATAATTAATTAATATCAATAGAAAAGCAGCCCACTTTATTAGTTGACAGCAAACTAAGGTTTCAAATAGGGACTTGTTGTGTCTCCAATAAGGGGAGTGAGGCCACAACCCACTATGTTGGCAGAGTGATGATGTTTTTCTAAGAACTTATTGTCTTGGCTAGTTATTATAAGAAACTGGTATATCTGGATTTGGCTATGTAATTTAGTAGTTTAGCAGCTACACTACTAAAGTACATAGCAAAGACCTCACAGTTGAATGTCAGAGGTTGTTGCAAAGTTTTAGAGCAATAAAGTCTTGTATCCACTACGCAACATGGCGCGCCACATGTTGCACAAGAAATTGCCCAAGAGCGCGGAACTTTTTGTTGAACAACGTTGTCTGTCTATGCATCTACCACTACGCTGTGTTGCGCGCACGTCACGTAAGAACGTCGTGCGTTGTTGTGCAGTGTTGCCGTGCACGTTGACCGTCACGTGTCGCGCGCCAAATGTTGCGTAGTGGATACGCGGCTTAAAACTGTAAACTGGTAAACCGACCTACTAATATAATTTGCATGGTAGTCCTTTACTCTAAAGGCACAACTAACCGAGCATCTATATCATTCATTAATCTTTATCTACAAGTACAAAAATCTTTATTGCATCTTTATTGATAAGATATGATGATACAAAACATTTCAAAGTTGTCCCATACAAACGACCCTCTTCGAGAGGCATGCAATGTTTGGCAATACAATTTGTTTTGTAGTCTTAGTTTATTTGACGAGAATAAAAAATAGTCAAATGATCAATGATTGATTGGGACAACTTTAAATTGTTTTTTTTTTCATTTTTGGCCTTTATTCGGTTGTATGAGCATCGTTACGCCAACGTCTTTTGTTTCGGCCGGATATTCCTATGGAGTTTGGTCAGTATGCAATTTGAATTGTAGACCTTGCAGTTGATCAGTGGGTGTGATCTTTTTAACAAAATCTCTTTTGTGTTATTTGCTCAATATTTATTTTATTGCTTAATGGCAACTTTCAACATAGCTTCCATAAAATTTTCTTTAAAATTAACGATTTTGCAAACAGGAAGAAATACAGGCTGGGCGGGTAATTGTGCCTGTGAGCGTATAGGTAACAGTGGAGTATAAGTTATTTGCCAATCAAAGTCCTCGAGATAGATTCTCGCACCTAATCCACTATTATAGTTTAATCAGATTAACTAAGACATAGGCCAATAAATTCTATTCAATAAATAAGGCGAAAGCGACACATAGGAACCATCACTAAAACTATACACTACAAGCCTTGCGGAGCCAGACCTGTGGCTCATGCTTCCATTTCAATCGGTTGAATATACAATTAAATGATATGGTATGAGTTGATACATCACGTGATTCTACGGGAAATTTGTGAATGTCACTGCAAAATTGTTAACACTGTTTGATTATAATAGACTAGCGGCCGCCCCGGCGTTGCCCGTGATACATAATATATAGTACTCAGGGATCCCGTACACATCCATCGGTGAAATATTTTTTTAAATCGGCCCAGTAGTTCCCGAGATATGCGCGTTGAAACAAAAAACTTCTTCAACTTTATATTACTATAGATAAAAAATCAATGCCACTTTTCGTTGTAAGTGAACTCCTAAACGGCTCGACCGATTTGAATGATTTTTTTTTGTATACGTTTGGGTAGGGCCCTGGATGATTCAGATTCACAAATCGGCCCGGCAGATGGCGCTGCAGTTGGTATCTAGGTTATTATCCGAGCGAAGCCGGAACGGGCCATTAGTATAGAATATAATAAAAACGCCTGAGATTACAATCCTACGATATGTTAGATTAGTTTACAATCTACCGACGTTATATTATAATCTGATCGTATTTACAATTTTACGGTGACATGGACATTATTTTGTCTAAAAGAAAGAAACACTCCCAATCGTCCGCCACTTGGCTTGACTTTGGTGAATTAAATAAATAGAACACAACCTTAAATATTACGAAAGAAAACTGAACTTCAAAATTAGAGAGCGAATCATTCGTACACTCCCAATGAAGGCTGACTTAATTTTAACATCCAAAACACTAAGGTAACACTCAACAGGCGGAAACCATAACCTAATGTTTAAACACAAAAACAGTTTAAACCTTTCGCGATTTTGAATGATTCAGTGCAGTAGCGTCCCCTGTATCCAATTTAGTTGGGGCCCCAAATGAAAGGTTAAATTTGTGGATTATATATGCTATTTTTGCTTACACATGCCTCTGTAGCCCCGTATTGATACGGCTGATAGCCCGACACACAGACAGCTACACCTCTGTCTTCACTTCTAATAATTTAGGCCGTTGTAAAATGACTGAAACGTTGCGGTTAAAGAACATTAAATCGCGATTAAGGTCTGAAGCTCTGAACATACAACTACGCAAAATGACGCATGAAGCTGAAAGGGTTGTGTTTTACTTATCAATTGCAAACAACTTTAAGTTTGGTTTACCTTGTTTTTTTTAATATTAAGTTCATTTTAATTGCTATCTCGCCTATTGTGCCATTGTTAGCAACGACAGTCTACAATAGAGCGTGTTTACCCAGAAGAATAACAGCTGTTCCGTAGAAATGTATTTCATCGTCATAGCCTATATAATGTTCGTCAACTGCTGAACGTAGACCTCTCCTATCGAAGTAATTTTAGGGTTGGACGCACACATAACTTGTAGAACAACCCTTTCAACTTAGATCACGTTTTTTGTAACCTAGTAATGCTATCAAAAAGGTAAGTCAGTGAAATGTTTAATCAAATCAAGTCTTTAAATTTGCGAATTCGTAAGCTTCGCATTTAGCTCGTGTTCTCACGAATAAAATAAAAGGAAGAACAAAAACACTTCTCAGATCTGAGCTAAATAAATTATTCAAAAACCAACATAAAACAGCTGCAAACGGTAAAAATCTAAAATAGCGGGATATTTCGTTACCTCAAGGGATAAATTCTACGCCAGCTCGTAAAAGTCTACAGGTCACAGATTACATTAAAAAATATCAGTAGTTGCTTCCCTCGTAAACTTATATACTTATGGCTTGAGAGTTATAGGACGTAATATTCTTTGGCGGTATCGATTTACAAACTGAAAACAACTTTAACTCGCTACAATAAACAACTTTTATAACAGAATCTTTATCAATAAATAATAGATTAGTACATCACTGTCATCACGCCTATGCAGACCAAAAAATTAGACAAATCGCGGAAGTACATTTACAAGCTTTAAATTTAAGATAAGACTGATACATACATATTTTCTAAAACGCAAATTTCTTAGGGGTATACATAAATATATTCTACATCTACATATGTTGCATATCTATATATGCAAGGTTAAGTTATTTATGGGGTAAACGAAAAAGAGGCATTATAAGATTACGTTCACGAGTAAGACGTGGCACCATTGATAAGGGTGTATCATTGTTCCAAATAAGTTCATGACAATTACGATTCGCCTTACATAACACACATGAAATTACAAATATACATACAAATTCTAATTATAGACTAAGACAAGATTCATACCTATTTAAACGTGGTATTGTAAGTAAGGGTATTATTAGTAAGACGCAGAAATAATGGTAAGTATATTATGTAAGACAACATATTATTGGCGAGTAGTGTTGAATGTGATTTTTGCTAAAGGTAACCGTGGCCTTTATGTACAGTTTATCTGAGATGATGCATTATTGATACAGGTATATGTAAGACGTGGTCCTATTAGAAATGCTTATAGTAAGATGTGGTATCGTCGTTAAGGGTTACAGTAAGAGGTAGCGCCACTGGCAAGGATGTATTTTGTTCTAAACAGGTTCGCGACAATAACGATTCGTCTTAAACTACTCACATGGCTGCATAAATACGTAGCGTAATAAGACGTAACAATAATAGTAAAATAAGAGTAAGTATATGTAAGACAATTCATTATTGGTGATGCCACGTGTTAGAAACGACATTATTGATTATGTAAGTAGTTTTAAAGGTTTTGTGAGATGATGAGTTGACAATGGAATTTGTAAAACATGGATAAGTTAGTAAATTAAGATGTAGCATCATTGGTTTGGGTTACAGTAAGACGTTGCACTATTAGTAATTATAATTAAATTAATAAATTAAGATGTGGCATCATTGGTTTGAGTTACAGTAAGATGTGGTACTACTGGTAAAGCTATAATTAGACAACGTACTATTAGTAAGATGTGACATTATAGTAAGGGATGTAACAAGCAGTGCTATTGGTACGGTCAGTAAGACGTGTCACCATTGGTAAGGGTTACTGTAACCTTGCTATTATAGTAAGACGTGGCACTATAGGTTGCACAGTAAGAAGTGATGCTATTTGTACGGGCAGTAAGACGTGGCACTATTGGTTGCACAGTAAGAAGTAAAGGTTGGACAGTAAGAAGCGGTGCTATTGGTACGGGCAGTAAGACGTGGTATTATTGGTAAGGGTATAACATGGCGACGGCGGGGTCCTCAGTCTCGAAGGTGATGAGCACGTCTTTGAACTTGTCTAAGAGCTGCATCAGCTGCGAACGGCTTACGTTCTCCATGAACATTATCTCTTCCAGGTGTTGCTCGCCACGTAAGTAACCTATAACACATACATGGTTTAGGAATAATTTTCCAAACAATCTATTACTAGTGGCCCATCCCAACCCCAACTTAGCTTGGGTTGAAGGACTAATCTATATATAGCCTATTGAAGCGCCATCTGTTCGAGACTTGTAAAACTTACGATCAATAAGAACAATCAGTATTAGTAATCCGTTTACTGTTAATTATAAATTATTGAAACTATAAAATAAATAAAAAGTTTTTCTTGTTGGACCAAATTAGAGATTTACTACGATAACATGGCCCGCCCCTCCGAATTACTGTTTTAATGTGTGTAGTCACATCCTTACGAAAGAGTTTGTCTGTAGTTGTAATTATTCGTCTGCAGTAGCAGTACGCACACATGCGTGGTGTTGTATATTATTTCACAACTACTTTCAAACGTTTTGAATTCTGGAGGGGCGGGTCATGTTATCGTAGTAAATCTCTACACATGAATACCAATTTTTGTCAATATTGGTTGACTTGGTGAAGAGTTCAGTGGGAACAAACATAATGAACACTGAATTTTATATATTCAGAATTTAAAACCTTGCACAGGACTTAATTGCGATGAAATTTTCAAGGATAAACTCTGAAAGCTCAAAAACAACAGCTTCTCCATTTTGTCGCGCCAAAATCTGTCTGTATGAACAAGTAGATTATTTCCGATTCTTCTCTTATTGTGAGTCTTCTGTAATGTTTTCAATATTTGCTTGTTGTTAAGAAACCAAAGTTCATTTACTAAACCATTTTGACGTGACAACGCCTAATAAATAGATTGACGGCTGCATGCACGAAAAAGTGTCCCGTTATGTCCCGTTACGCTCATTGTAGGCTTGCGCCGCATCTATCGATGTTTTTTATGACGTTGTCACGTTAAACTATCGTCCGTAAACCAACCGACATTACAGACAACAGACAAATTATTTTTATTACATTTTTTCTACTTTTTTTTCATACATACCTTTTTTATGCAACTGCGCAAGTAGAAGCAGATCGAGATGGTTCTGCGCAGCGGGCACGGCTTGCAGGGCGGCGCGCTCCTCGTCGCTGAACGTGTCGAGGAGGGACTCGGTGTGCGGCGGGGAGAAGGGCCTTGCGCACGCGTCGACCACGTCGCAGCTGGCCGGCATGTTCCATACTGTAGGCGGCTGGAAGCTGGAATAACAAGATTTGTGAACGAACGAATACCAAAAACACAACTAGCAATCGAAAGAACGAATAGAGCCAGAATTAGAGCCAGAGCCGTTGTGTTGGGAACACAAATAGAAAAACTTGCAACTTTTATAAAATATCTTGATACTGAAATAAAAAATCTGTAAAAAACTACGATGTTTTGTACGACGTATTGAAACCTAATAATATTTTAAATGTCAATGTTTGGATATTTGGATGTTTGTTGCTCATTCACGTCGTAACGTCTGAAATTTGGAACACAGATTATAGTCTGGAAGAATACATAAGCTACTACTTTATATCCCGGGAAAATAACGGGAACGGAAACTACGCAGGTAAAACCGCGTAGCGTTATTAGTTTTATATAATGTATGATATCAGCTATCTGACTTTCATTGTACAAGCTTTGCTTAGTTTGGGGCTTGATGGATTACAGAGATTTATTACTGTAGTCTGTCTTTTTTTAGCATCGAGTACCGAAAATCTTAAATGCGTTGCTATTGGTACAAATCCACAAACTTTCGCATAAAAATTTTAGTGTGCTTGATAGTCATGAGAGTAATTATTTTATCAATCTGAAATAGCTCACCTCATTTCACTCTGTAGCTTCAAATTCAACGACACACCATTCTTCTTTTCCCCACCGTTAGTCAATCCATTCAGTTTCTTCGGCGTTTCATGGTCGCTTTCAAATTTATCATCGTCACTACTCACGTCTCTATTCGAATTGTTTTCACTCTCCTTAAGAGACAAATCCGACAATCTCGAAGGCAAAGTTTTCACTTTATCCTCCTTATCGACGTTTCCATTGATGTGATCGATACCATTTTCGGTTATGTTTCCATTGGTAGTGCCGTTGATATTGTTAGAGATTCCACTGTCGACTGAATTCGCGTGTAATTTCTTTTGGATGTTTTCGTCTCCGTTTATTTGTGGTTTCAATATTCCGTCGACGACGTCCACTCCGTCGTCGAATGAGTGGTTTGCGGAGTCAGCTTGATGGAAATTGTCGTATTTGTCATAATCAGATTCTATGACTATGGGTTTCGTGTGCGAAAAGTCAGTTTGGTTCAAGTTGTTCTCTGTGGGGTAATCTTCGTCTGAATCGTGGAATACGTTTGTGATTTCACGCGGTTCGAGGGCTCGGGTACGTTTAGCTGTATCTGTGTGAGTGACGAGAACGATACGTTGCATGATTGGTTGTAGATTATGTCGTTGTGTTTCTCGCAGTAGTATTCTTTGCCATCTGGAAGTAAAATGAGTTAATTTGAAGTTACAGTCGTAAGATACAGTACTTTGCACCCAGAGCGACAACGTCACGTCTCTTGTCAGGATGTGTGGTACGGAAAGACGTTATAACACAACGTCTCAAATATGTAATAGCAAATAAACTGCCTCTATTTCATCTATACGTACCTAGATGCTTATAGATAACTATTATGATACCAGAAGTATAAAATACAGGCCTATTTCTTGACAGTAAAGATTAATTGCGATTGACGAGTTTAGACATTAGCGTACAGTCTAAGAATTACATACTTTTGAATTAGTCGGGTTTATTTTGTGTTTTTATTCAGAATTATTTATGAATTCTTTTTAGAGTAACAACGCTTTGAAAATAACGATGTACTTACAGCAACTTTCACTCTTTTACGCTATTTTGGAGTAGTATCACAACAATATCCACAAAACGCCATTTTAGGTAGCGCTAGATTAAACGCCTGACTTAAAAGATCGCTAAACCGGCCGTTTTGACACTTCTGGGGAGGACGTTTTTAAACGCTTAGTAAAATCCTTAGTTATGACATCATTGATGCTGCGTACGTGCTAGGTAAGCTACCTAGCTAGGCTAGGCTAGGTGAGATGACACTATACAACATGGCACGTGTCAGAGACGTATGGTACGTACCGGGCTCGCGCGCCCAGTGCGCCGAGTTGAACTGCACGTAGGTGTGGAGCTGCAGTAGCAGGCGTCGCTGAAGCAGCCACGCCACAACGCGCGCGAGCCGGGCGCCGCCGCCGCCGCACGCGCCGCGAGACACGTACCACAGCGGCGCCGGCAGAGAGAATTCACTCAGCATCTGAACACACAATCAACACTTCTCAACTTTCTTCTGTAATATTTCTCCTTTGTTATGCAAGAATTAATGTGAAAACATCACTGTTCTTGATGAGGATTGCTTCATAAAAGAAAATACAAGGCATACAGACAAAACATCTTAAATCTTTGGGTAATGACTACTCTTATCAATCGCAGTACTATGTAATGATTTGGACTTTGCATAGTCCAATAGCTGGGTGACACTGTGCTGTCATGAACAGGCATGTTGCTTACCAACAGGCCTGTTGGCCCAGTCATTCTAATTCTATACTATAAATAGAAGTGGTCAAGTGCGAGTCGGACTCGCCACGAAGGCTCCCGTAGCAGCCTAGCAGCAAGTAACATAATTAAAAGTTCTCGTAGTTCGTTGTTACTTTAATCAGTGTTTTAACAATAGTGAGTTTATGATTTATTTAAATAAAACTACTTACTAGATATCATTCAAACCAATTTTCGTTGAAAGTTTACATGGTAATGTACATCAAAATTTTTTGGTATTTTTTTTTCATTCGCGTATTTTAGAAGTTAGAGGGGGACACTCATTTTACCACTTTGGAAGAGTCTCTCGCGATAACTATTCAGTTTAGAAAAAGCATGTTAGAAACCTCAATATTATTTTTGACGATCTATCCATAGATAGCCTACACGTATAGTTTATATGGAAAAAAATTTTGAGTTTCAGTTTTAAGTGTAGGTCACCCCTAAAATTTATTGTTTTTTTTAATTTTTTGTATGAAAATCTTAATGCTACACAAGGTTCACAGAATAATACATCTACTTACCAAGTTTCCATAGTGTAGTTCTTATAGTTTCGGAGAAAAGTGGCTGTGACATACGGACGGGTAGACAGACAGACAGACATGATGAATCTATAAGGGTCCCGTATTTTGCCATTTGGCTACGGAACCCTAAAAACGTACTATGTGCAACAGATAGTACAATATACCAAAAAGTGCGGTAGAAGACAACTGCAGCTATGGTTTTTTCAAGCAAAAGAGTGTATATGTGGCACAAGCTTATTTTTTACAACCAACTGACCTGTAAAGACACAGCCCCGAAACTCCTTGGCGAATTCGTGCACGAGCGGCGAGTTCGTGTGAACGTTAGCGCCGGGAGCGACCACGTATACATTCCCTTCGCATAGTGGGAATATGACCGTCGCTTTGGCCCAGTATACTAAGTGTCCGGTTAATTGGGAGACCTGAAAAAAATAGGCAATAGATACACTTTATTGAGACGACATTTTTAGTAGTGGTAGGACTCTTGGCAGAGTCCTCCTGGGAAGTACGACACCTTTGCCAGTTATTCTACCGCCAAGCAGTAATGTGCAAACATTACTGTGTTCCGGTTTGATGGGCAATGTTTCCTGAGAAATTACAGGGCTTAGAGATATAACATCACTGGGTGACGAGTGCAGTGCTAGGTAATGAATTTGACTCTTCATTTTCCAATAGCTGCGTGTCACTGTGCTGTTATGTGGCAGGCATGTTGCTTACCATCAGGCACATATCCTGTTCGTCTCGTCACTTTTTATTTAAAAAAAAAACAACGTCAAATGATATATAAGTACACAAAGAGCTTATGATTAGAGTCCCAAATATCTCAATCAAAGGTTTTCCTATCTCTTGCAATTTAAAACCCTAAATTTCACACTAAACATAGTATCGCTTGAGAAATCGCGCACTGCCGCTGCGTTTTCGGTGTGATATGAGCCTGAGCGACGACGCGGTCTATGATGGAACGTAATTTTATAATATTAGTAGGATAGTGTGTGTATATGTATATAACCTGTTTCAAAGTGAGGTCGGCTTCAATAGCGAGGGTCTGCAGACTCTTCAGGGGGCTGTACAGTTTAATCAGTCTTAACAACGCAGAGCTGCCGTCCAACGGGATCGAAGCCAAAAGGTCATTAGGGTTCACCTGTAACAAAGAGTGGGTATCAGTAAGAAACCATACTGCAGTCTAGCTTCTATAGATTACTGACAACTCTGAAGTACATACCATGCCTTTGGTGAGATAAGGGCATAATTGTCATAAACTCGTCAAATTAGTTTATATTTATGGAGCATATCTTCACTAACAAAAGTATAGGGCATTTCACTTCACACACAAAAATACACTAACTAAAATCAATTTAGGTAGAAAATCACAATTTTATCCTATAAAACCGTAAAATTACCATACTGAAAGGTGTAACTAATATGTTAGTGTATAAAAGTAATTATCTCAACAAAGGTACAATATCTGTCGGGAGGTTTCACAAAACGTAATTATTTATTTGTCGCGATCACTATCCCAAAATCGTTCTTCAATGGATTGAAGGCCATAGCGGAATGAGAGGCCGCGACGAACTGGCGAGAAGGGCATTATCGGAACAGGTACATGGCCCTGTACCGATTGTCCCACTCCCACTGTCGCAGGTTCGGAAATGGCTTTAAGAACACAACGACAACTGGAGCAAGAGGTTAGACTGTAGACAGTCCAGAGCAGCGCTGGGGGGCCGTAATACACGGTACACTCGGCAACTGCTGAACCTAAACAACAGTTGCGTCTGGTTACAGGCGCACTTACAGATCACGTTTTGTACAATAAACACCTATTCACACTAGGTATTACCGACAGTCCTATTTGGAGAGCATGCCTTGGGGCTGAAGAAACGGCCGCTGACGTGATCATAGAGTGCACGGCAGTGGTAGCTCATTGGGCAAAATTCCTGGGCTCATCGGGGACGCTCCGCGAAGCATGCGACAACGTGAAGACGTTGCTGGGCTTCCTGCTGGAGCTTGGATAGCAGGAGTTAAGCCTACTTTTCCCCACATACGCAAAACAGGCGCATCGAAACATCGAGTTGCGGAAAACAGCCCGCCTACGATTACGTATACGATCACTATACCAACAATTTAAATTGATTTTATCTGGTCTAATCGACTCGTGCACAGTCATTAGTAATAACTATGCAAAGTGTGTCACGAGAATAGAACATGACAAGTTCAAATCATTATTATTTGCACTGCATTATGCTTGTCACTCAGAGGACGAGTTTAAAGTAAAATAGATATTGGTGGACATTTCACGCACAACACCATCTGACCAAACTAACCTCAATACACTACTATGGCCGCTAGATAGCTAATAATACTTTTATAATTGGAAATACATACTTATTATACATAGAAACAGCCCAAAGTTACTTACAAGTAGTATCCCATGGTAGGGCCTCAGCTTCTGCAGACACTTGTCGATCATCTCCGGTTCTATGATGAGCCCTCGGTTGTGGATCTGGTGCGCCTTGTGCGGGAGACAGAACGACAACAGCACCCAGTTGTTGATCCGGACTTGGACTATGCCTGCAATTTAACATAAACAAAACTATTACAATTTTTCCAGGTGGTAGGCCTTTTATGCAAGGTATGACTAGGTGGGTACCACTGCAGTGACAGATATTCTGTCGCCAAATAGTTATGCAAAAGCGTTAATCTGTTCCGGTTTGAAGGTTTACAGAATACATCTACTTACCAAGTTTCAATAGTATTGTTAGAGACGATTTTCTTAGCATTCCATGGATTCACCGTGCGGGTGCCGGGGTCCATCGTGTGGCTAGAGAAAACCCGAGTAGTTCCCGAGACTTGTGACTCGGGCGTAGGTTTAAGGGGCCCCTTTCTGACGTACATCAACACTCACCTTCACTACTCGTCTTTCTCTCCCTGCCCAGCCAAATCTCATATGAGCCTACTAGTGCAGCTTTAGATACTTGTTCTAGTATAGAACTTACTGCACCTCTGGATAAGCCAAGGTCTTTCAGCAGGTTATAGAGAGATTTTGCTGGTATACCTCTCGCTCCCACTTCTACAGCGTATAAACTAACCACATAGCCGTTTTTTGTTAATTCGTTTAGGAGGTCGTAATACTTATTTTTAATAAGTAGATTAACTCTTTATTACACGTAATTTAAAACAAAAGACATAAAAACTTAAATACTAAAATTATAGTAGCAATGGGCGGTAAGGTCGCCCATTGCTACTTTAATTTTATAGTTCTTTTAGTTTCGGAGAAAAGTGGCTGTGACATACGGACAGACAGATAGATAGGCAGACAGACATGACGAATCTATAAGTGTCCCGTATTTTGCCATTTGGCTACGGAAACCTAAAATATAGGAATAGTTTTTTTTTTAAATAAAAAGTGACGAGACGAGCATGACATGTGCCTGATGGTAAGCAACATGACTGGCACATAACAGCACAGTGAAACGCAGCTATTGGAACATGAAGAGTCCAATTCATTACCTAGCACTGCACTGCGCTCGTCACCCAGACATCTAAGATGTTATATCTCTAAGCCCTATAATTTCTCTGGAAACATAGCCCTTCAAACCGGAACACAGTAATTGTTGCACATTACTGCTTGGCGGTAGAATAACTGGCAAAGGTGTGGTACTTCAACAGGCGGATTCTGCCAAGAGTCCTACCACTACTAAAAACTAGATAGTGCTTCAAGTATCGACTGACGTTAGTTAATTCCATTCCGAAAGTTTGAAGTTGTTTGAATGTTTGTATTGTATGAATGTATTGTAGAATCTATATTCTACATCTGTCAACTTTTTCAATTTGTCAGCTATTAATGATAATTAGATAAAAAAAATGTGTCCTATATTTACCCATAATCTACCTGACGGACTATTTAGAATAGTATGTTTTGACACAGTCATAATCTCAATTTAGAGTTCCCCCAAAATTAGTGAAACTTCTTTTGCCGCATCTAGTACTTGCTAGAGGAAAATCTGATGAGTTCGCGTCATACGGTCGAGCCAAAACTCATTTGGGGAAGGGGGTGATTTGAGTATATCTTACGTCATTTTGTAATTTATGGATGCCCGCCCTTTAATGAATATAGAGAAGAGAATATCACCTGTACTGCTAAGCTCCTCAAACACGGCCTTCATGGACTGCGCGAGGGAGCTCCGCTGCAAGATGAGGTGGAACGGAGACTTGGGCGCCGCGTCCTCGGTGTTGTACGTCGCCGAGCTGACCGAGTGACGCAGGTTCTCCTCGCTGTCGTCGACGTCACCGCTCATTTCGCTATCCAAAGAGGACACTTCGTCGTGAGCAGCTAACTGGAATTAACATGTACAATTGTACATTTTTACAGACATATGTAAAGAACGGCGACAGCCGACCCGGAGGCCCCTGGTTCAAAACCACGCATACCACTGTATTATGAAAGTCATGTGCGTAACGCCTAAAAATTGCTGAAAAACATCACATAAATAAAGGAAGACTCCTAAGGAGCGAGTCAAGACCATGCAAGCCTGTTGGTAATGTCCTCGAAATATGTATTTTTTGGGACATACCGGTTTCTTTACGATGTTTTCCTTCATAGTTAAAGCCAGTGGTAATTAATGACAAACTCATACATCTGCACTTGGAAATAAACACAGGGGATCAGGAGGGGTTCAAATTCACTCTTTATATCGGAAGAGATTTTTGATTCTCGTTTTAGAAAGTCTATCAGGGCGTGAGATTCAGCACCAAAACACATGAAATGATACAAATATTTGTAGAGGTGTGGCACTTCTCCAGTGACTACACTATTCTATCACTACAGTGATACACTTCGTCACTCTACGCAATACTATTTTTAGCCTTGGGTTATCTAAATGTGGAACTTTATCAATGAATAGTAGTTGTTTACGTTAAACCAGAATATAAACATAATACATAGCTGTAGAAAATGCATATGTGTGCACATTGAAGTACTGCTATCTGTAGTTGTTTAAAATGAATAATATTTCACCTTAGGGCCACAGCAGACATGCTCCTTTTAGCATCGGCGATCGACGATTTTGCGACTGAATCGCGTTTTGGCGACTCTCTTTGTTCATCGAAATCCCGCGTTTTAGCGACTGCTCCGAAGTTGGATCGGGCCGGATCTTTGTTTGAGTCTTTAGACAGCCACCAAATAATGCAACCGGCATCTGTGTGTGTACGGAGTGTAGCGTTCAGTCGTTGTATCGCTCCCCAGAAGTGACTCAATCGCCGCGTTTTGTTTTGGCGTTTTTAAGTGTGTGGTGTGGAGCGTTTGTTCTTCGTACTTAGCTTCTAAAAACCGACTTAGTCGCTGATCGCCGATACTAAGAGTAGATAGTGTTCTGTGGCCCTTATTATTTCTTTTTTATTACATCTACAAAACTACAATACATTTTAAACTTAAACTAAAAAAAAAACAATTTCGTATTGGACAATTTCTTACCAGGCAACTTTTGGAAGTAATAAATAAATAAATATTTGTAAGGTTTCTGTAATCAAATATAAATAACATATGTAGTGAGACAGTAATATTCGTCACTCTATTAGAATGTAAAAAAAAAATAGGCAGGTTCCCCGGATTTGAGAACACACAACAAAAAAAGCGAAGACATTTATTAGTCTAATTGTATAGAATAATTATTAATTGCTTGAATTAATGATTTGAATATATCAGATTCAAGTTATATAATTATGTGTAATATTCATAGTAGTATATGTGTGAATTGTTGTGGGTAGGTGTCTTAAAATCATGCACATGTTTTGCCTGTCCTGCGACTTTATCTTAAAAAATAAGAAATACATAATGAGTAAATTATAAAATCCATACCATGATTTTCATTTCGTCATTCAAATAAGAGCACCTCTTTTCTTCATGCCGCAGTGCTATCCCAAGTCTTCTGCTCAGATCATAGTAACATTTCACTGTAATATTAAAAAATACAGATCAGAAATATATACAGATCACACTGTCTCCTATTAATGCCAAAGCTTCAGTACTAAAGTCCCTTTCAAAACAAAATACTATCTTTATCATTCTGATCTCCCGGTCGAATCCTTTTCTTCTCCATTTAATTAGTTATTAGACAGTCATCACATAGCACCATCACACAGTTTAAACTACAGCATAACCCTGTATCTGTACCCCAAGTTCAGTATGTTTTGAAAACCAAAATTTTTCTAGTTTTCTCACTTACCTATAGAATGACTGGCCGACGCTTGCAGTGCAAAGACAATATTGGTGACTATACTAGCAGCAGCAGCAGTGTCGTCTTTATTGGTTCTGTATGGTAAAAGGGTTGGGTGCCCCACAAATCGTACATCGTTAACTTTCAGTTCAAACTTCCTGTTGCAGAGTTCAGCTTTCACAGCAAACAATGTGGACAGCATTTCATCTGTGAAACCACTGAGCTGACCTGAGAAATAACAGGGGTATTGAAAGAAAGTATGTAATTGTTATTTTTTTAACAGGCTTGACTTAATAAAATAATATACAACAAAAAAACTAAACTACACTGCATACTTAACTACTTCCACTAAGAACATCAGAGTTATTCATAGACTGATGAAGGTCTACAGATAATCAATAGTTTCAGTCAGAAGCTTATCCTGCATGCTGGTGGCATTACCATGCTGAATGGCTAAGAACAGGTTAATTACTCATGTTCATTTTTACAGTGGCTAAACTGTGTATTTTAATTTTTCACTCAGATCTAATATAGGTAGGCAGTAAAGGCAATAGTGACTTTGATAGACATAGTTAAGGACACTTCCAACCAATTCACATTTCAAACAAAATCACAGTTGGTTCGTCTGTTTGAGGAGCTATAATGCCACAGGACACAAACATGTCAAACTTGTAACACCCTGTTGATTCTGCATCAGGGGTTAAAAAAATGGTTGAAAAATTTCTGCTCTTAATGAGCAGAAATTTTGAGAGCTTTGGAATACAGCAGAAGGGCGCAAGGGCCCTACTAACCTCATTTTATCATAGTACTCATTGAGTAAAATCATTAACTTATTTTTCTGTATGCTTTTTATGTGATAAAATAAGTATACATTGATATAATGCTTACAGATCAGTTCAGAACAGAAATAACTTCACAAACTAGTAAGCATTACTTAAATGTTATGATTTGTTATTGTATCAGAGATAGCACTTCAAGGTTTCAATGCCAAGAATCTTAGTGATTTCTGTACCAACCTTGACTGATATTTGATGTTTGAGACTGTGGATTTTGCAGTAGGTCTTCGGCACAGCTGATGGCATATGGGTTGTGTCTACCATGTTTCTTCTGCTTACTTTCATCTTTATTTTCTGATGTGTAAGGGTATCTGAACAACAAACGGTCTCCCTTACTGTCAGACTTCACAAAAAATATATTCAGTGGATTAACTTCCATGGTTGCAGTGCTACGCAGTAGAGAATATCAATATCGATATAAGGTAGTCACAGATTCCTAGAAGTAAACAATGTGACTTCGTGAAGTTCTTGATTCATAACACATGAACACTGGTTTGTAGGATTATCCTTTGTACACATTTTTGATTTTCATAGAAGCACTAAACACACATAGTCCTTAGTTTTTTTAAATAAGTTCTTAATACTATCCTAAATTCTAATTTGTTTATTTTTATTAGGTACAACAAGTATAAACTCAGTCAATTTCTCAATTTTACAGAATGCGTAATAATGACATTAATGACAGACTGACAGATAAACTTAGGCTGAGTCTCTTTCACATTTTATTTGACACTACGACACTAGCTAGCAGTATAGCACCAATAGATAGTTGAAATGTTGAATCCAATCTAACAATAGGATTGTTGTAGTATTGCTACTCGCCGCTAGATGAAAGGGTTGCCTTGAAACTTTTAGACCTTTTAGTCGACTAAAACTAAAATGAAAATGAACTCGGTTGGAACAGAGGGACTTATGCTATTTTTTTCCAACTCTACTGTTGACTTTACTTTTGACAGGTTATGAGCTGGTTCACTGATTCACTGTCAATACTCTATTGTTAGGGATGTTCCGATACCATCAAAGTATCGATACCTACTTATATCAGTAGACTCAAATCATTAAGCGATACTACTCATATAAATACTTTTAAAGTATCGATACTTACTTATATCGATAATTTACATTTTTTTCACGTAACAACGTCCAATAAATCAATGAACGCCGGCTGAATGCACGAAAAAGTGTCCCGTTATGTCCCGTTACGCTCATTGTTATCAATGTTTTGTTATGATGCTGTCACGTTAAACTATCATCCGTAAACCAACTGACTTTACAGACAACCAATTTTTTTTAAACTAAGGTCGCAAAATTTAGACCAAAATAATTTCGTGAGGGTAAAAATTCAATGAAAATTAGGTACATTTTATTTAATTGAAAAAAAAAAATACTAAAATCAATTTATTAGAATAAAATGTTTTAAACAAAAAAACTCATCAGCATCAAGATTGCTCAAAAATAGTAACTGCTAAGTATTTTGGAGACAACCTGTTTCTTGTTTTGCGACATCGTTGCACCATCTTTGGAAAATAAGCACTCGCTGAGAACCGATGTTGTGACTACAATAATTAAATATTGTTGTGCATAGGAACAAGGAAATACAAATTTCATATCCTCTCATGCTGCAAATGGATTGTTTTTAGGGAAACTTCATCGCCCTGATGAGATTTCTTTTTCTTATAGTGTCCGCTTGTGCTAACTCCTCATGATGTTTCGAAAAATCATATTCTAGTTGTACAGTAGAGGAGGCATCATCTTCTGATTAACTTGGGCTATTTAGTTGTCCTACAAAAGTTTTAATATGTATAAAATAAGTCTGATTCGATACCAAGTACTTTTATTGCGATACCGAGTAGGTATCGCAAGATTGATTCGATGCTTTAGTACTTGGTATCGAAATGAAAAGTATCAAGTACCTACTTGTATTTACTAGTATCGGAATGTCCCTATCTATTGTTAAAATACAGAAAATTGAATTCTGAAATAGTGAAAATCTAATTTTCGAATTGTGAAGTTTCCAAGAAAATGGCTAGTAAAGTAGAAAATGGTTTCAAAATGAATCCTGAAAAAGTTTGCCTGGAAACTGACCAAGGAATCATCGAAAGCGAAGAACGAAAATGGGGGTTACCACTGAAGGAAGTTTACAAACATGGACTCTCATTTTATAAAGGTAAGTTTTATCGATATTTTACGGATTAATAGGGAATAAAATGATTAAAAACCTGTAAAGTATGCAGATTACATTTGTTTTTTGATCATGTAGTCGTACAATTGTTCATGTTCTACATGGATATAGTTCAAAACATGCTAAGTGAAGACTTCTCTATGTGATAGATAAAGAGGGCAAAGCGCTACATTTGAGCTACGAAGACCGCTTGAAACTGGTGGCTTACACACAGCAGATTGCTCATGGGCCCCTGGACCTGGAGAATGCTTCTCCCTTGGGAGTCCTGGATGTGATTGGGCGAGACAGGAGAGCTGCCTGGCAATCTTTAGGACAAATGTCTCAGATACAGGCAATGGCTGGATTTGTTCACACTTTAGACAGGTAAAGTAGAAGATTTATTTGTGTTTAAATGTCAAGAGTTGCCTAGACTACTGACTACATAATTCGACTCTGCGTTCGCAAATGAGAGCGAGTAGATTTGTGGCGCAATTTCTCTGTGATTAATATTATTTTATAAGTGTGAGATTGTCCTAAATCAAGTGTGTTGTCCTCAGTGTAAAGGTGGTGGTAAGATAAACTTCTGTTTGTGTTGTTTTCTGTCCTCCCTCACATGAAAAATCCTCAATAATGAACCGGGCCACCTGACCCGGAGCCCCCAGATATAAATGGCACAACAGCGCACAAGAGATGCTTAGATGACAATTCTAGTGCACCATCAAATAAAACAACCACTTCTCCGAACGCATCCATCGAATCAGTATTTGTAGACCCGTCAATGTCTATTGGCGTGTTATGTTACGCAGGAACTGACAAATGCCCCTTCATAGTCCATGTTTCCCGTTCAGAACCTGAACCATTGATGGGAACGACCCTAAAACCGATTAAATTTGGTCAATTCTTAACAAAAAAACAAAGTCCAAAATATTTGTGCAGATGGTGTTAAGCATGTAGGGCGCAACAAGGTTTCTGTACAATTTACGACTGCAGAAGACGCCAACTCTTTCCTAGTATTACCAATCCTTGTATCAAATAAATATACAGTTACAATTCCCACCTAAAATATTACCAGGATGGGTATTATCAGACGAGTGCCTACTGATCTGTCTATGACAGAGTTTGTAGAATCCCTTAAACTTCCCATGAACTGTGCAAATATTAAAAGCAAAGTATTAAAAGCACGTAGGTTCAATAGGAAAAATATTGTAGATGACACTATAACATGGATCCCTACGCAAACAATAGTAGTCACTATTCATGGCCAAGTACTTCCTACAAAGGTATTCTCATTTTATACTGTGTTACCTGTTAAACTATACGAGTATCCTACAATCCAGTGTCTCGCATGCTGTAGATTCGGTCACACCAAGGCTCAATGTAGGTCCAAGCCGAGATGCTTTTGCTGTGCTGAAGAACATTTTGGTGACAGCTGCAAGTTCTCGGAACAAGAACAAACTGCCTACACTGTTTGGGCAACCATTTTGCTAATAGCAAAACTTGCCCTGAGCTGAATAGACAACAGTCAATTAAAAAAGTTATGGCACAAGAGAGCGTTTCCTATGAGCAGGCTGCAACTAGATTTCCCAGAGTGATAAAGACATATGCCGAGGTTACACAAGCACTTCCCATTACTATATCTCAGGTAGTAGGAATCCCATCTACCCCTACCCCACAACACCGCCGTATATTTGTCAAATCCACAAACAACAACAGCCCTCGCCCAAGACCCCCATAGGGAAGCCATATAATAAAGCTGCCCACCAAAACCTGATCTCTCAGCCACAGTCTATGATGCCAAATGGTAGTGCACTGAATATACCCCAGGAATATGCTCCCCAAAGGGAGGATATCCTTGAAACACTGATTTCCTTATTAACCACCTTCATCTCAATGAACTCCACCCCTTTACCGTCGCACGTTGCCTCCCAACTTACACAATTATTATCCTATTCCAACCATCATGGCCAACAACCTAGTAGCTGTCCAATGGAACTGCCAGACCATGCGAGACCAGACAAGAAGCATGAACTGGTAAGTCTAATATCTGATTGCAAGCCAGCTGTTGTTGCCATCTCGGAAACATGGTGGAGCCCTGGTACCTGTTTCCAGATGCCGGGGTTCTACTGTTTGCGGGATTACCGTGCAGATGGATATGCAGGGACTGCCTTACTAGTAAGGTGCTCCCTCTCCTATTCACTTCTATCCCTTCCTCCCCGTTCCCCTGATATCAATATTATTGGTATCAGATCCCTAAATACCTCATTTATCATTTATTTCCATTTACATACCTCACCCAACTCCCCTATTAATCCCAAATCTGCGACTTCTCCTAACATCTATCCCACCCCCCATGGTAATCATGGGGGACTTCAATTCTCACCATGTCATGTGGGGCTCCGCACATTCAGATAGCTTTGGGCGTTCCCTCTTGGACAATTCATTTCAATGAAACTGATTTATGTGTGATAAATGATGGCTCCCCTACCCGTAGGGTGCAGCCCTCACAAAATCCAAAAGTGTCCTAGATCTCACCCTAGCATTTGCATCTGTGGCCTACTCCCTGTCATGGAAAGTCCTCCCTAACTCTTATGGTAGTGACCACTTCCCAATTGTCATTACATTATCCAACCAATCAATCCCATTCTGCAACCCTTCCCCTTCCATTAAGTACAGAACCTATGCTGCAGACTGGACTGCTTACTCCTCTGATCTAGACAGGAAATTAGACACCTCCCAGACTCCTGCAATTGAACCCGATCCCTTAACCTTATATAGTGCCTTTATAGACTCCATCCTTTCATCGGCAGATAAAAATATTCCCATTAAAAAACCCAACAAAGGGTTCAAAATTTCAACTCCCTGGTGGGATTCAGACTGTTCATCAGCAAGCAGCTAAAAATCGCAAAGAAGCTGAGAAAGATTACAACCGGAACATGTCCTTGGAAAACTTTTTTAAATATAAAAGAACTGCAGCAGAATTTAGGAAAATAACCAGAAACAAGAACAAAATTAAAAATTTTGATTAACCCCCGACTACCTTAGATTTGTTATCGGTACAACATTCTACTAGTCAAGGCAAGTACTAGTCAAGTTCATTTGACTAGTACTTGGCTTCTCAACTTCCTTAATATGGGTAATTAAGGAAGTAGTGAAAAAAGAAATGTAATTTGCCATTTTGTGGTAGCGGCCATCTTGGATTTGAAATTTGTCATAGTGCAAAGTATTCTACTAGTCAAGCCCTTTCGTTTGATACCCATATTGCGGTAGTAGTGAAAAAAATTATATAATTCGCCATTTTGTGGGGGCGGCCATCTTGTATTTCAAATTTGTTATAGCGTATAGTACTCTGCTAATCAAGCCCTTTCATTTGATACCCATATTGAGGTAGGTTGTGAAGAAATATTTTGTCCGCCATTTTGTGGAGGCGACCATTTTGAATCGATATTAACCAGACATAGCTAAGAACACCCGCACGGATATTAACTTTCAAATAAAAAAAACCGCATCGAAATCGGCGCAACCGTTTGAGCTCTACGGTGCCACAGACAGACACACACACAGACAGACAGACAGATAGATAGACAGACAGACAGACAGACAGACATCGACGTCAAACTTATAACACCCCTTTTTTTGGTCGGGGGTTAAAAAGAAAAGGCTTGGCTGGTTCATCTTCTGTGAAAGTCTCTCTCCTAAAACTCCTGCATTCATGGTTTGGAAACAAATAAAACGATTCCGATGCTCTGCAAAGTCGGACAGTAGTAACATATCGTCTAATGACCCCTCATCATGGATAGAATCATTTTCTGACAATATTTCCCCCCCTTTTGCTCCACATTTAGTCATATTCCCCTCTAGCCCAGCTCTGCTTCAATCTCAGAATACTCTTGACATCCCATTCACCTTTAATGAACTTACAGACTACTATTACAGAACACAAATACTAGACGGACTGACAGACTCATCACCAGGTGTAGATGGAATTCCCTACTCCTTTATAGTCAAGTCCTCTGATAAATGCAAAGAAATTCTTGTTGGCTTAATTAATAAATTTTTTGAAACCGGGTCTGTCCCAAGTCTGTGGAAAACCCATATTATTATACCAATTTTGAAACCGGGTAAAGAGGCTTCAAATGCACATAGCTATAGACCTATAGCCCTATCATCTGTTTTGGCTAAAATTACAGAACATCTAATTAAAAATAGGCTTGAATGGTTTGCTGAGAGCCACAACATAATAGCTAAGTCTCAATTTGGGTTCAGAAAAGGGATGAGTACACTAGACAACCTCAGCATTCTTACAACCAACATTCAAACTGCGTTCAAGAAAAAACAATATCTAGTTGCAGTTTTTCTAGATATTGCCTCGGCATATGATAATGTCCAACTTCCGGTACTCAGGAATAAACTTATTCAGCTGAATATCCCAGTGAAGCTGGTATGGTTCATTTGCAACATGCTCATGGAACGCTCTGTTGTAATTAAAGCTGGTGGACAACTCTTCCCATCAAAAACTGTCTGGTAAGGCCTGCCTCAAGGGGCAGTCTGGAGCCCTATTCTATATAGTCTGTATACCTATGATCTAGAATCCTGTGTGAGACCATTCTGCAGTGAGCTACAATATGCAGATGATCTAGCCCTGTATAAATATGGGAAATCTTTGGAGGAAGTGACAGACAGGATAGGGACAGCCTGAGAATACCTATCCAACCTGTTTGATCAGGGTATGTCAGTATCAGCTTCTAAAAGCTCATCAATAGTTTTTACAAAAAAAAGGACAATCCGAACAGTTAAACTACACATAGGATTAGAGGAAATCCCACAAACCAACCACACAAAATTTTTAGGTTTATACTTTGAAATGAAATGAAATCGTTTATTGTGCCAAATGAAAACAATCATAAAATAAAAACACATGACAAAGGATGTGCGACAAAATATAGTAGGTGGTACAGGTTTAGTATAATGTGTTAGTGTGCACTGGACCCCACACTAGGGTGAGACCTGTGTTGTGGGAGTCCAGGCTCTTTCTATTACATTTATTTGACCTAGTATTAAAGAAAATAAAATGACGACAAAGTTAACAATTTTTTAAATTAATGAGGGTAATCTATATATACTTCATATATTATATACTTTGATTCTAGACTAACTGGCACTCAACACTTTGACCACATCACACAAAAATGTGAAAAAAATATTAATATTTTGAGATCCTTTTCTGGAGCCTGGTGGGGCTCACACCCCTATTCACAGAAGCTACTTTATAATGCCATAGTTCGGAGCCACATGGATTATGGGTCATTCCTCCTTAATGTTAATAACAAGTCAGGTCACAATAAAATTGCTAAAATACAATCAAAGTGTATGCGCATAATTCTGGGTGCTATGAAATCTTCACCCATTAACGCCATGCAGGTGGATTGCGGTGAACCTCCTTTGATTTTTCGCAACCAATATATGTCAGACAGATTCCTCTATAAATTATTTCAAAACTCTACCCATCTGCTCCTTCCAAAATTAAAACGTCTTTCCCGTCTATATGGATCACAGACCTCGGATGATATCCCATGCCTGGTATACAGCTACATTAAACTTTCAAGGTTTCCAGAACCCATTGCTAGATTTCCTTCCAATCCCTTGTACTTGACTCCCTATGAAGCCCTGGTCCTCAGACCCAATGTCCTACTCCATTTTGGCATCAACAAAAATGACAACAATGCCAGCACACTATTTAATGAATGCATGAACACTGAGTATCATGGTTGGTACCCAATCTTTACGGATGCCTCCAAGTTGACTCAAGATAGCATTTTGGGTGCAGCCGTTTGGATACTAGCAACCAGAATTTGTTTAAGTTTTAAAGCTCCCTCCCTCTCTTCTATCTTTACAGGGGGAAGCTCTTGCCATCCTGGAAGCTATACAGTTTATTAAAGCTTATAATTTAAATAAGTGCATCATCTTCTCCGACTCAAAAAGTTGCCTCCAGTCCATAATATCTAGTCCATTCCGTTCCTCATCCCGCTTTCCCCTTATTCTTCAAATAAGAAAAGAACTCTTAGTGTGCCATGACGCTGGAGTCCGCAATTTTGGATCCCAGGTCACACTGGCATACCGGGAAATGAGAGTGCGGATTCTTGTGCCAAGGCAGCTGTCCAAATTGGATCCCTAGAAAATTACAAAGTCTTTGCTCATGACCTCATCCTCCTGCCTAGAATGCATCTTGAGACAACTTGGACCAGACACTGGAAAAAAACCCAAAAAGTCAAAGGTAGATACTATGCAGACATCCAGCCAGATATTCCTAGAACACCATGGTTTTACAAATTTCGACATGCTAACAAAGTCACTACATCTACACTTAGCCGGTTGCGCCTTGGACATGTTTGTACCCCTGTGCATTTAGCAAAATTGCGGATTAGGGATCATTCCATATGCGAATGTGGTTTGGAAGAAGGAAATGTGGACCATATCTTTTCAACTGCCCTAATTTTACAAGTCGCTCGCTTTACGATCTCCTCCCTCCTAGCATTCCTCGTCCTACATCCATGAAATGCCTTTTATCCCTTTCCTCGACCCCATTAGTTAACTGTATACTATGTAAATTTATAATTAAAAATAATATTAGATTGTAGGTTGTAATTAATGTATATATGCATGCTGACTGCATCTGATCTCATTGCTTACACTCCTTTCTAACAAAGTGTCTGTGTATGTATAAGCATTGTGTTGTCCAATTGTTTTAGGTTAATCATCGTAAGTAACTGTAATAGATTCAATTTACCGGTCAAATTATTTTATTTTGTTTATCGCTGCCGTCTACGAAACGGACACTGGCAGAGATGTGACAGTTAAGTCCCAGCGCGCGCCATTCATCAAGAAGTTGAAGTTGACTACCACAGATTTCTAAACAGATGAAACCTTCGTGAACGACACTGTGAGGCCAGTACACTCCGCGAGGTATAAGCTGAGCTTTGCATTTGTGTGAGTGTACATGGATAGTGTAGATGTGACAACCGCGGCCTTAGGCGCGGCGCCATTTTCGCCCGGTAAAACCGGTTTAAACTGATTTTGGGTAACCGGCCTGAGGCGCGGCGCCATTCTGTCTCGCCGCGCTCCTGCCTCTTGTACAGACTGCAGCGTGACGTGTTTAATATTATTTTGTTTTTGTTTGATATAAGTGTTAGTAAAATGGATGCCAACACAAATAAGCGCAAAATACGGAAACCATTAAATAGCCAAGTAAAAGAAATTTTGTGTAATTTAAATAGCTATTTTAAAGACATGAACGATAAAGACATGTCAAGTGTGACTACATCAGCCCAATTGGTATCGACATCGACAGGAATTCCACTGTCAACTGTTAAAAGAGTCTTATTGGAAGGTAAACGTGTTTTGAAAGATGGAACCAAATTCAAATCTCCGTAAAAGACCAGATGCAGGAAAAATATAATAATCATTGATGATTTTGATAAAGCAGTAATCCGTAGAACAATTCATAATTTTCACATTACTGACAAAGAGGTGCCAACAATGACAATTCATGAAAAATTAAAGGCTGACATTAACTATCCAGGATCAATATGGTCATTGCGAAAAGAAGTATCTCTTTTAGGATTCAAATGGTCAAGGACAGAGAATAACAGAAAAAAATTAATGGAAAAGCATGAGATCCGTCACCTACGTATAACTTATTTATTTAAAATTTCCGAATACCGTATTCAGGGCAGGCCTATCGTTTATACCGATGAAACATATATTGACACCACTCACACTTCATCAAAATCATATTCAGATGGCAGCACTTCTGGTTTGAAGAAACCTATTTCTAAAGGAAATCGATTGATAATCGTTCATGCCGGCGGCGAGGACGGTTTCATACCAAATGCGCTGCTGATGTTTAAAGCTAATCAAAACAGTGGTGATTATCATAACAATATGAATACAGAAAACTACAAAATGATCACAAACGCAATTAATTCCCAATTTGAAGCCCAATAGCGTTATTGTAGTTGACAACGCATCTTACCACAATTCGTTAAAAAATCCCGCTCCCAACTCAAATAGTCGCAAACAAGATATGATTGACTGGCTCAAGTTACGCTATATCGATCACTCAATATCCATGCTTAAACCACAACTTTATCAATTGATAATGCATAATAAACAACGATTTATTGAATATAAAATTGACACCTTATTAAGAGAACATGGTCACAGCGTCCTTCGTCTACCACCCAGATTTCAATCCGATTGAAAATATAAGGACAATGATAAAAGGATACGTCGCGAAAAAAAACGTGTCAATGAATATGGATACAATAATGAGGTTAGCAAATGAAAAAATTGAAAGTATCACTGTACAGGAATGGAAAAATGTTTGTGACCATGCAATAAAAGAAGAAAAAAAGTTTCATGGATACGACGCCGTTATTGACAATATAACGGAAAGATTCATTATTAAAACAAACGACACATCAGACGAGAGTGAAAATGATAACGAGAGTGATAAAGAAAGTGCCTATGGTGCAATGTCTGGTGTAGAAGATGTGTAGTTATTTTGTCTTTCAAATTGAATTTTTAGTAATAATCACACAATAATATGTACTCATCAGTCAAATACACAGCTGGACTTTATTTTATCAATTTAGGTCTATTTTATTTTAATATCTGACTCTGACTGTACTTTTGGTGATCACTCACACTAATGCAAAGCTCAGCTTATACCTCGCGGACTGTAATTAGTTATGTATGCGTGACAGCTCTCACCGACGTTGTCAAATTACTCACGTTGGTGTGCGTGTAATGTTCCCAGTCTAAAGAAAAAAATCCCACTATTGTTGTCTTAGCTTTGGAAATCTTCGCGTATAATAAACACATATATTATAATGTTAAAATAATTTATTATTACATCGATTATAAATTAGGCAAGGATTTCTTGTTATTACTAGTTTCATCCTATGAAGTTAATAATTTTGATTTTGCATGCAACTAAAATTCGAATATTAGTACAGAAAATTCGGAATAAAAAGACAACGCCGAATAATTGCAAAAGTCATGTGTGTGTTTATTTTGAGAATTCTATCGGAGCTTCTTGTGAAATTTTGAATATTATGCTTGACAAAAGGCGGCAACTACTCATTTAATATCGGTGAACACAAGGAGGTGCAGATAATTTTTGTCAACTGATTTAATGTTGGGGGGCCAGATCATTCAATTTGTTTACTATCCAATCTTTGTCTGGACGCGTGTTGCAAACGAAAAGTTCACCTTTTCAAAAATGTTGATACAGTTGTTGTTTTTGTAAATCAGTTGAACATTGTTCACATCGCCATCCAAAGTTCCGTCGTCCAAGTAACAAACGTTTAAATTGGACTGGAGACGTTAAATGATAGAGCGAATGGCCAGGGCGAAGGTCGCATGGCCGAGAGTTCACCAAGTTGATAGCCAACGGAAGATGCATAGGATTGTTGTGATAATTTTGTGGGTCCGCCATAACATTGCCAAAGAAAATTGTAGAGGTCAAGAATTTTTGGACAACGGGGCTCCACGATCAACCAAATTAAAGGCGTTTTTGACGTCCACCTTTAACAGCCCTCTCCCCAATTTTGGACAACGAAAGTCAGGACAGAATGAATAGCAGCTTCACGTCCATCCAGAGAAGCGAAATCAAGTTTATTGGGACAGGGAGCTCGTAAGAGCAACGTTTTATGCCTACAACCCACCTTGGCAGCAAGGCCAGTATTTGTGGTACCAACAGCGATTGGTCTGATCCCAACATCTTTTTTTGGGTAAGTATGTACGCACAAATTAGCACCGTATAAAACTTCGACAATGTCACTATTGACTCGACCAGATAACATGAGGTTAATTAAAACGATTAGATCGCTCAAAAGAACTCGCCAACTTTTTTAAGCTCCACTATACCTACTTACAAGTATTAAAAACTTGCTTCATAACTATAGTTTTCATCAACACTATTAGTATTTTTATAAACACTAGTAATGACGTGGATTTGTACTAGGCATCGATTCGCATTAAATAAAAATACGATTATAAAAATAGGGTGTAAAATAGAATAATACAATCTACATAAATAATTTGGTCTACGAGTATCTTCAAACAAATCATAATCTATATTTTATCTTAACTTTAGGGAAAATAATTTCAATTTAGTATAGCAACACTAACCAATTTTCGTTGAGGTGTTGTGTTTCTATTCATCAATCGAAATGAAATCGCCTAAATTATATAAATAGCAGTAAAATATTCAAACTTTCCTATGAAATGATATTCCTCTTTCCTTTTCTTATTTTTGGGAACAATGTTTGTAATGTTTTAAGACACAAGACGGCATAATCTTAAACAAAACTTAAAATCACGCGGGACTCCCGTACGAGACGTGAGTCAGTTTCGTACTGACTGGAGTTTGTATTTGCTTTGGCGTTTGATATTTGCTTTCTGGACCTTAGGATCTGTATTCCGCACGTTCCATCTGCCTTTTGTTTTAGAAATCTGTGTTGACTACATAATTCTACAATAACTTTTTGTAAAGAACAAAATAGCAATATTACTCCATGAAACAAAGTTATTTTGTTACATATGAGAACATAATTATAATTTCTTTCTGATGTAGTGTAGTTAATTAAACAAATAAAATGAAAAACTTAAGAGCATCTTCAAATTGTTACTTGTGCCCATATTGTTATGTAGATATCAACAACACCTTGTCTTACAGAGTTGAAAAATATTTAATCTTAATATATATAAATCTCCTGTCACGATGTTTGTCCGCGATGGACTCTTAAACTAATTAGCCGATTTTAATCAAATTTGGATACCGTGTGTAGATTGATCCAACTTAAAAGATAGGGTAGTTTTTATTTCGATTAATGGGTTTTATGTGACAAAATCCGAGCGAAGCCGGAACGGGCCGCTAGTTGAGATATAAACATTGAGATTTGTTAGAGCTTATGCTAAACAAAAAAAAAACTATTATTTTTTTTAGTAACTTTACTAGTATGAATATTTTTCCATTATTCCAAAAAAACTTTTGCTATAATGATTAAACTAGTAGTGTTTTGCGCTTTTATCTACTATAGTTTCCGTTTCCGTTATTTCATCTCAATTAAAAGTAACCTATGTGCTGGTCCATACTATAATCTATGTTCCAAATTTCAATGTGATCTATATAGCTGTTCCCACATGATTGAGCAAGAAACATGTGAACTTTCGCATTTTTTATGTCAGTAGGATTGTTATTGTCCTATTTACTAATATAAAAAAAATTTTTTTTGTGGTAATAACTGTGATATGATTTTTTCAGACTGTGTCCTCTGTTCAAGCCATTTTTAGAAGCACATCTGAAAGATCTGGAAGACAAGAAACAGCAAGAGTAAGTTTACTTTTCTGTTATTACACTTGTAATGCAGGATTACATAAAACACCTGTATTCAACTGAAATAGACATAATGTACCAATATGAAAAAGTTTACCATAAATTATTCCTTGAAATTAAAAAAAAAATCTGTACAAATGCACTTTTATATCAAAAATTGTGTGATTTTTTTCCCTCTCTATGTCAGGGCTTTCTTTGGACAAACAAATTATAAAGTTAAATATGTATTTAATATATATCTCTTAGTTTCATAATCTCTTTTTTTCCATTCTAGTATCTGTACAATGGTACATCTTTACAATGGTACATCTGTACAATGGTACAGAATACACTTAGAGAGAGGCAATCTGCTTAGCATTTCATGTAGCGAGTAGATCCCGAGACTTGTGACTCGGGCGTAGGTTTAAGGGGCCCCTTTCTGACGTACATCAACACTCACCTTCACTACTCGTTTTTCTCTCCTTGCCCAGCCAAATCTGATATGAGCCTACTAGTGCAGCTTTAGATACTCGTTCTAGTATACAGCGTGGCGCTTTGGTGCCGACATTAAATGAACACACGGGTAGGGTTACTGACCAGTAATCATACAAAAGGAGTGAAAAATAAATATTAGCTTATTTAAAAAAAAAATAGTTTCTAACAAACTAAATAATTGTATCAAGCGATCGAATGAAAATCACCCAGTGCACTAGATTCATTCAATAACTTCCGTTGTGTGAGTAAGTTGCGTGTGAGTAAAGCTGGCAACGCCGCATCTATCACGCCTTCTACCGCCTAACTAAATCGGCTTTGGCTTTGCTATTGCCATCTCTTATCATGTCAAACGAAAAATACAGAGAGAGAAACCACAAAGCTATGACAATATTCGTTCGTGCGGTAAGCCCCCGAATACCTATCAGCCGACGCCGCCGCCGCGCCAAGCGGGGTCGTATGTACCTATCTACAGATACGTTTACATAATTTTTAGTTATTTAATTCTGATTAATTTAGAACGTGAGTGAGTAGGTACATCATGAAACAGCAGATTCAACATCTGTTCACCACTAATAAATCGAGTACCCAATAATAAACAACAAAGGTAAGCACACAAAATGTAAATAAATGCGTAGGTACCTATAAAAACATACCAAAATGTTGACTTTGAAATAATAAGATGCGTATTGTCAGTACTCATATCAAGGGCGCTTCGCATTTTTCATTATTCCCCACTGGTGGGACTCGGGGCCTTCTCTAGCAAGGAGATAGGCAGTTAAGGCCATAATCCATCACGCTGGCCTACTGCAGCTCGGTGGATGATACATACCCACGAAAAGTACATGTCGATTTCCTCAAGATGTTTTCCTTCGCCGTTTTTAATTTAGCGGCCTTACGCACATGGCTTTGAAAAGTCAGTAGTGTGTGAGGATACGGATCAGCAGTCGCCGTTCTTCCTACTAGACCAACCGTCACTTCAAGAACACTTGGTAATAACAAAAAGCATTAGCGTTTTTAGCCTGAAACCTGCTGAATTGGTTAGCCTACAACATTCTTTAAAAATAAAATAAAAACAACTTCTCGCGATAGGTTTGGTTTGAAGATTTGAATTTCATAAACAATTTAACCAACAAAACCCTTTCAAATAAAAGATAAATTTGTTTGAAATCTAATTACGATTACGTAAGTAAATAAAATTAAGAATGCCTTAAAAACAGTAACTAGGTACCTATTAGTTGTAGGGATAGTTGTAAGTACCTATACACCTCTACCTCTACATGCCTCTACGCACTCGCAAGGAGCGGCAACACCGCGCCTACTCCGGCGCGGCGCCGCGCCGGGTAATCCTTTGAAATTTTAGGTACAAACATCGGAGCGAAACTTTTTTTGATCTGCATTTTTAAAATGGTCTACGTGACCGCCACTTTCGCGAACACTAAACCTTATTAAAAATGAAAATGAAAACTAATGCTTGCCAATAAGTGTCCAGGTGAAGCCGAAATCTGTGATGCTCTGGGACACTTGCACTTTGTCGATGACTTGCTTTGGGCGACAAATCGTTATCGCAAAGGCAGCTATTTGATGGGTTTCTGTGTGAACTAAAGTCATGTCTGCATACTATGGAGTTCCACAACACCAATTAAATAACTACTTACAAAACAAAATCACAACACAAAAGTACATAACAAAAAGGCGTCTTTATCGCGGTATCTACCCTAATCTAATTGACACTGACTCGTACAATATTTTACACTAAATAAACGACAAAAATAATGCGTAAGTCTTTTTTCGCGAATAATTAAATTACTTAATTACCTAGCTAAGGATTTAAAACAGTAAATTAGATATTTACAATTAAAGTTTTAGCGCGAGATATGTGTCAAGGACAACGGTCAACGGTCAACTAGTGGAGAGAAGAACAAGAAATTAGACGAGCACATCCTCTCTGCATTTCATTAACTCGCACACAAACGCATGTGTTGTCTTATCTCTTTCTATTGTATTTGCCTTACGCCTGATTTTCATTGATCAAACATATGGATCTGAGGTATGCGACCTAATGACCTCGTGACATTTTTAGATACAGGTTGCTTTGATTTGGAATTTTTGAAAATTGAAAATAAAAAAGTGAATAAAAACGATACACGAAATTTAATTTTACAGAATGCCTAAAAATATGATGTGTGATATGTGGTTTCATTTAATGTCGGCACCAAAGCGCCACGCTGTAGAACTTACTGCACTTCTGGACAAGCCAAGGTCTTTCAGCAGGTTATAGAGACATTTTGCTGGTATACCTCTCGCTCCCACTTCTACAGCGTATAAACTAACTATAACTACATAGCCGTTTCATACTATACAATATCTCCGAATTGGCGTAAAACGGGGTAGCGTAAGTTGAGGTAGTACTGTATTGAAGTTATAGTCTGGAGGTCTTCAAGTCTAGATTGAACCACTGAATTTTTAAGTTAACTTGTTCCGTTACAGACTGAACAGAAACAAATACAAATACAAAATAGACAAGGTACAAGGTAGAACAAGATAAAGTGGAAATTATATAATAGTGGATAAAGAAAGACATCAAATATATTATTTGTGTCAGATCTTCAAATTTCACCTTGTCAAGACTTCACTTTAGTTTCGGGTGTTCTAGATAATCATGTACAAATTATCTAACATTACTCACAAACATATATTTCAAGTGTACACTCATAGATAATACAGGACACTCAAGCAAATAAGTTCTGAATAAAACGTTTGAGCAATTTGTACATTTGTTTTATCTATACCTACACCTAGACCTACAGTATTTTACACTGGAAATAACATTTTTTGCAATGCTATGTACTTTTAATGTAAGTTTAATTAATGCTGATTGTGTAATTTTAATATTTTACAGAGTAAAGAAAGCTGAAGAAGATAGAGCACATTTGGAACTCCAAAACAGGATCATGGAAGAGAAGCAGAAACAACAAAGCAACAAAGTGACAGAGGAACAACAAGTGTATGTTACATTTAAATATTTTTATATCACTGCTTCACTGTGGTCCAATTTTTAAGCATTTAAAATGGTTCCCACATATTATACCACATGGTCAGTGGCCTTTACACTAAACTTTATCTTTTGAAAAATATTTTGATATGTCAAAGTGTAAATTAATTATAAACAAAAGCACACACTAGCTAGGGGCTGGCCTCATGGCTTAGTGGGTAGTAGCTCTGCTTGCAAAGCCAAGGGTCTTGAGTTCGATTCCCACCCAGTGCAAATATTTGTGAGATGAATTCAAATGTTTGTACTGCGTCTGGGTGTTTCTATGTATAATAAGTATTTTGCTTAGTTTGGGGTTAGATGATGTTGTGTGTGAATTGTCCACCAATATTTATTTATTTCCTCCATGTAGTTGTCGTTCTCGTTATTTTCTCTTGATGAAAAGTAGTCTTATGTGTTATTCCAGACTGCTATCTGTGTTCAGTGTTTGTTTCCAAATTCCAATCTGATTCGTTCAGGTGTTCCGACGTGATTGAGCAACAAACATACAAAATTGCGTATTTATATATTAGTAGGTTGTAGTGATTATCATCAGTCTGTATTCCTCCTCTGTTTGACATAGGCCATCTATAGTGTGGTTCTGAATGGTCTGATCCCAATCTTGAACCTTATGTTTCTAACTGCTATCCACTACTTTCTGTATATCGTTTTTCGTAGTGGTAGGTCTCTTTGCTTAGATTGGACTTGGCGGATGGTACATGACTCCGGAAGCTTCAACGTGCCGGTTTCCTAACGATGTTTTCTTTCACCGTTAAAATCATTCATCTTAATTCTCGACAAAATACTCCAGAGGTGCAGCAAGGGTGGATCCAACTTTGACGCAAGGGTTGGTGACATAGTCCTGGTCAAGTCACAAGGCCGTGTGATGCGTGCGTTTTAATTAGTGGTTCGCCTAGGTTCCTGACCCAGCCCAGGGGAGATGGGTATTATGGGGGTCATGGATCCGCCCTCAAGGTGCAGGCTGGATCCGAACCGACGACCTCACGATTTTGAATCGCACGTTCTAGGTCATCACGACAACGACATTCGAAAACAAAATGAAAAAGATGATGTAAGAACATTTCTAGACATTAACCATCCTTTCCAATGACATTGTCATTGATTAAAACTTGTTATCTCACTTTAATTAATTTATTATCAACTCTCGTCTCTTCATTAACTATGTGAAAATAATTTCATGTTCGAATGCAAATGCGAAAGCATAAAAATCGTACTTTTAATCGAAAATCAAAGAAAAAAATACATCAACTAAAACAAATAATTGTATATTTACTTATAGCACAAGATCCCGCTATACAACGACTATGACCGAGCTGGATAATGGATGAAAAGTATTTTATATTACATTTAATACGGCGACAAATATATTGCAAATGGTGGCCTAAAAATCCAGGCCTTTACACAATGACCCCATTTTTAGGCCTGCGGCGCCCATATCCCTCACTTTGGGAAAAGCTGTTCTAGATTATAGCCTATGTTCCAAATTTTTTTGACTTCGTTCAGAAACGTTCCGATGTGGTCGAGTAATCGAGTTTTGTAGTGATAAGACTCTTTGCAGAGTCCGTCTGGGGGAGTTCCACCTTTGCCACTTATTCTATCGGCAAACATTACTGTGTTCCGGTTTTAAGGGCAGTATTTCTAGTGAAATTACAGGGCTTAGAGATAAAACATCTTATATCTCTGGGTGACGAGCGCAGTGCAGTGCTAGGTAATGATTTGGACTCTTAATGTTCCAATAGCTGCGTGTCACTGAGCTGTTAAGTGACAGGCGTGTTGCTCACTCTATACTCTATACTATAAAAAAAAACATATTTGTTTAATGTTTAAAGACATTTATTCTCATATAAGATAATTATCACTTCCATGAGAACACTTATAAATAAATAAAAAACATTAGGTAGTTCGTCGCCGCAGAGAACTTAATAATAATAAATTTACAAAAACACTTATAAATATAAAACCCATACAATAACAACAATAATACACGTTCAACAAAACAGATTTAGATTAGTTAGGAACCTATTTCAGCTACACTTGCATCGTAAGTATATGCTTAGTAAGTCGCTTTTTGAATGCGTGAAATGAATTTATTTTTTTTAATATCCGAGGGTATTTGATTAAATATGCGTGCACCTTCAGAAGTTATCATAGATTTGCCGTAGTTCGTCCGTACCGTCGGTAATACAATGAAGCTAGCGCGGCGAGTGCAGGGGTATGAAACAATTTCTTTCCGTTTGATAAATAGTAACTTTGTGTGAATATTTTTATTAATAGCTTTTCGTATAAAAATGCAAATATTGTAGATGAATAGTTGTTTTATATTCATTAATTTTGTTTCTTTGTAAATTTTGTCAGTTGATGTTAGGTAATGGTAATTAAAAATAGTTTTGATGATTTTATTTTGTAAAATTTGAAGTTCAGCTATTCTAGTTTTGACTGCACTTCCCCAAACTTCTATAAGGTATAACAAGTGGGGTTTTACAAGTGTGTTGTAAATTGTCAGGCGTAATTTATTAGGGATGCAACGCACAATATCCCGGAGGGAACCTCGGAGTGTTACCAGTTTCTTTTTAATGGAGTCAATATGAACTTTCCAGGATAGATGGGTGTCCAAATGTAGACCAAGGTATTTTCAGTTGTTTTTTCTTGCAATGGAACATTATTTATTGTGAGCGGTGTATGTGTAGGTATTTGTTTATTTTTAGCTTTGAATAGAATGTAACAGGTTTTAGAGATGTTTATTGTAAGTAGGTTATGTTGAAACCAATTATGAAGAATGTCTAAATCGTACTGGGCTTGAGATATTATGTCATGAATTGATGATCCGAAGTAGAACAGGCAGGTATCATCAGCGTATAAAGTTATGTGCCCGTTTAGTCCTAATTCATGCATGTTGTTGGTATACACAAGAAACAGCAGGGGACCCAGGATTGAGCCTTGTGGGACTCCACATGTTATAGGCTGTGGATCACTTTGGGCGTTGCCATTAATTTTAACAACCTGTAATCTTGCTGTTAAGTATGATTTAAACATATCTAAGACTTTTCCAGTAATTCCAATGGCCTCTAGTTTTTTTATTAACAATTTATGGCTAACAGTGTCGAACGCTTTTTTTAAGTCAATAAATATACCTAAAACTAACTTCTTTTTGTCAATATTTTGCTTTATTTTTGTAATAAGATCTATTGTTGCTGTTAGTGTACTTCTTTTAGATCGAAAACCGTATTGTTGCTCTGAAATAAAGTTAATGGAATCCAAGAATTCATTAAGCCTCGTATGTAGTACTTTTCGAGAATTTTGACAAAACTGGTAACACTGAGATAGGTCGGTAGTTGCCGGGGTCGGTTTTGATCCCGATTTATAAATGGGGTAATTTTGGCCATTTTAAGGAGTCTGGGAAAATGCCATCAAGTAAGAGCTTGTTGATGCATGCTGTTAATTTTTGAATTATCAAATCTTTTATACATTTTATAACTTTCGTGCTTATACCGTCAAGTCCTATACTGCAATTTGTGTCGAGATCGTTAATAATGTTTAAAATTTCTTTTTGTGTACATGGTTCAAAACTATGCATTTTATGATTTTGACTGGAAGGTTGTGGTAAGGCAGAATTAAAGTTATTATGGAAATCGCTAGGTATTTCGTCTGCTAAACGTGGACCTATAGTAGAAAAGTATTCATTAAATATTTGTGCAATATCGCGCAGATTTATAATTTCTTTTGAATCAATGATAAGTTTTGAAGGAGCACACATCTGTTTAATTTTATTATGTGCCAAAGTATTCACCAAATTCCACATTTTCTTCGGGGTTTTAATGTATTTATCAAATTCTTTTTTATAGTATGAGTTTTTCGTGTCTTGGATTAGACGAGCCACTTGTTTTCTTTTCGAGTAAAATTTTTGTTCTAGATTATCATCGGCAGGATTTCTCTTTAGTTTTGTCCATAGCATGTTCCTTAGGTATATTTCGTTTAGCACATCTTTATTTATCCATTCCTTTTGTGGTTGATTGAATATTTTAGTTTTTACTACTTTACTGTCTTCAGTACATTTTTTAATTTGGTCTTCTAGTGTTTGAAAGTCGTCATTTGTGTTCTGTAGGCCTGATTTTTCTACTGCTTGAAATAGTTTATCATAATTTATAGCTTCATACTGTGAATGCTTTCTCGGCGGAGGTTTCGTTTTCTTTATCTCTACGTAAAGTTGTTTGTGATCAGATAATGATGAATTAATTGTTATCATGTGGAAGTTGTCATCTTTCAAATTTGTACTAATATGATCCAAGATTGATTTTTAGTGTTACCGTCTCTCGTACAATATTTTTGTTAATTTTATTGATGATCTTATGTCCTGATCCTTTTAAAAGTTGTTTATACTGTTTGGTTCTTTTGGTTTTTGCTAATAAATCTATGTTGAAATCACCAAAGACAATTGATCGTCCTCGTTGTTCCAGTTGTGACTCATATTCTTCAAGGAATTCTTTAAAACCTGTATCTCCGGGATTATACACCACTCCTACTTCGAGTGCATACTTTTCTAATTTTATCCACAAGTAATTGTTACCTCCACTGTATTTAGATTCTGATAAGCTATGTTTTAGGTCATTGTGAACATATGCGGACACTCCACCTCCTCTCGTATCCGTTCTATAATTGTAATAGTGTGTATAATTTGGCAGTTGGTATTGTAAGGCTTGAGTCTCAGAACGTATCCATGTTTCTGTTATTATGATGAAATGTACTGTATTAGGTATGGCTCGTATAATGCACTTTAGTTCGTCAAATTTGCCTTTCTTACAAATACTACGAGCATTGAGGTATAGGAATGTGAAACGTGATTTGTTGGTAGGAAAGTTCTGATAATTTTCTAGTATTCCGTAAGTATTACGGTTTTCAGCATCATTTTTGGTAGTGATATTTATTGCTTGTAGTTTTTTGTTGCTGTTTTTATAATCATTGGTGTGCCATTTATATATTTGATAGTCAGATCTGTCTCACCAGTGCTCTCACGTCTCTTCAAATCATCTTTTAGGCTTTTGAGGTAACTCTGTTGACCTGGGGTTTGGTCTGAGTAGATTTTTAGGCCCTCAGGTAGCTTCTCCTTGTTACGTAGTAGTTGCTTAGCGGGGATCACTGTTTCGAAGCATACCTTAACACTGCGGGTTTTTACCAGGTTTGGTTTCCCAATCCTAAAGACTTTTGTTGGTTTTGGGATACCCGTGTTCAGCAGAGACAATACATTGAAAACACTAGTTTCATCTTGGATCAGCCTTTCTTCTGCACGAGGGGACGTCGATTCTGGCAGGCCCACTAAAATAATATTCTTCTCTCTGTTATTACGATTTTGCATTTCTTGGATTATTTGTTCGTTTAGACCTAGTTGATTTTGTAATGTAAGTGTGGTGTGAGTAGATTTTTTAATGTTGTTAAGATCAGTTTCGAGTATCTTTATCTTGGCTTGGCCGTGAGCAATAGAATCTTCAAGGCTTGTGACGTGGCGCTTAATGTCTTCCTGCTCCACCAGCATACGCGATGTCGATAACTGTATCTCTCCAATTTGCACCATAACTCCATCTACTTTTTCTCGGATTAAGTTAGTTGTTTGTTCACTAGTGGACCTCATATCACTGATTTGGGAGGTAATGTTAGAAATGCTGTCCTGCATCTTCTTCAGAATTTGTTCGTTTGATCCCACATATTTCTCTAGTAAGGAGCTGATGTTCGACATCTCTGATCGGACTTCCGTTAATTCCTTAGAGCATTCGCATTGGTCTTGCCACTTACGCTTTATACGTTGAGTAATATTTGTATCCACATTTGTAAGACTCAATGTTGATAAGTCCGGTTGTGAACCACCTGCATTTGTACTGCAACTCGGACGGGTTGGCGATCTCTGGACGCTCATACTGTATTGTGATTTGTGATATCGGGGCAGAACGTCGCAGGCGCAAGCGAGAGAAAAAATAGCAACCGCTTGTTCTCGCAGAGGTGAAGGAGGATGTAGGGGCGGCGCGGGGCGCAGCGCGCGACCAGCACACAAGAACAAAATGACTTCTTTATGTTTAGCACTGTTTTACAATATGAAACTCAGATAACAAAGATATAATGTTTCTAGTTGAACGCAACGATTTTTTTGAAATTCTACAAAAATATTGACACACGTCTGTTCCGGGCAGGCGACGAACACGAAACTCAACTCAACATATTTAAAAAAATTATAGGATCTTCTTTAAAATCTTCACAACACTTTAAATTCCAGGCAAAGAATAAAAGATGCCCTCAACGCCCAGACATATGATCAGTTCCTTCAATACGCCCAACAGCAATACCCTGGAAACTTTGACCAGCAAGCCATCCTAATCCGTCAACTGCAAGACCAGCATTACCAGCAATACATACAACAACTTGCTGTGGACAAGCGACTAGCTGGCTCTATGATCAAGGATCCTGAGGAAGTGAGTAAGGACAGTCCGGATATAAAAGACGTGGAAATAGCCCTTACGGATTGCAATTTGAATGAAACTGATGCTGTGACTGATACTAAGTAAGTTTACTATGGAAATTGATATATATATACATAATAAGAACTTGAACAGTAAGCTACATATGTATATTAGAAAATGACATAAACCTATTATTTATAGTTTTTAGTCAATTCTCTTTAGTTATTTTATTCTAGTTATTTAATATAGGGATATGAAGGTTTAATCAAACTAAATTAAATTTATTTATTCTTATTTATTGCTTTTTAATTTTAGGTCTATGCAGACTGCTAAAATAGAAACAGATTATATTGAACCACCCAAAGAGGAGGAAGACTCGGATGGAGAAGGTATTATTTTTTCCTCAATACATAAGTTCCTTTTGAAATGTTTGTTATATACTATTTTTATACAGTTGATCCTCGTCAATTCAAACCTGTGATAATTCGAACCTCTATAACTCAAACTTATCACGAATTTCCTAGAAAATCTCTTTATATTTCAAACTAAGTCACTTGATATTTCAAATGAAAAAATCATCACTACATACCAAAACGATGCGTAATTTCGAAATAACAGCATCAAACACTCGACATTTCAAAGTTACAGAAAAAGTTAAAACTTGTAGGTATCTTCGTACGCGAGTTTCGAATTAACTAAAGTATTTGAAATATGCAATCTAATTAAGTAATAACTATTATACATGTAGACATCTTGTTGGTTCTTTCAGACGCGTTTCCACAAGTGGAAGATCCTCGCATGTGGACCCGCACTGAGATCACAGCGTTCAAGGACTCAGCGCGCGCGTCCGGCGGCAAGCTGACTGTGGGCCACGGCGAGACGGTCACAGTTCGAGTCCCAACCCATAGCCGAGCGCGGTGCATCTGCTGGGAGTTTGCTACCGATCATTACGATATTGGTAAGTTTGCAGCCTTCAAGCAACCAGCGCGCATTTCAGGAGAAGTCGGGGCTGAGCGGCTGCTACGGATCTCAATGATATAGGTAACCTACAGAGTTCAGGCAGCTAGCGCTCACTTTGGGTCACTGCGAGACGGTCAGCGTGGGGGGGATGTCAGCCACAAACGCGCGCTGTATCTTGCTGGTAGTTTTCTACGATATTACATCATTGGTAAAACAGCGTTCAAGCGATCAGCGCGCATTTCGGGAGAAAGGGAGAACCTTAGTGTGGGCCGTGAAGACTCGATCACAGTACCCATGTCCACCTAAACTTGCACATGATGAATTTGCTGGGAGTTTGCCACCAATCACATAATTCACATAGCTAACTAAACTGTGATATCAAGCAGTCACGTTCGGTTACTGAGAGAAGATGATAGAATATGGTTTTACAGAATTGAAACTTTAAAAAAATGTTTGTGAGTTGTTTGTTATTGTGTTTTAAACAGATTATGTACCATTTTTGAACGTTGGATTATCTATGGATTTGAATGTTTGCAGGTTTCGGATTGTACTTTGAGTGGAACAAGTCTTCTACTACCGAAGTAACCGTCCACGTCTCCGAGAGCGATGAGGAGGACGAAGTCGACGAAGAGAGTGGTGAGCACATGCACTAATTTGTCAACTGTATAAATAAATAACATTGGGGATTGAATGGGATTTCTTTTGTCTTATAATCGTTGTAATATATGTAGAAATATATATTTTAAATTCATAAGATCACAGTCAATTGGAGTTACTTTGATTTACAAGAACAACTGTGTCAGTCAAATCGCAAAATAAAGTTCGTGTTTTTTTACATTCTTGTTCTAGATGTAAACCACTTCACGATCCATGGTGAAACTTCATCTGACCCAGAGGTGGGTAGCGAACGTCGCTCTCGACTCGCCGCGCGCCCACCACTTAGCCAGATCGTGCCTATATATCGGCGGGACTGCCATACTGAGGTAAGATATTATACTACTTTTATACCTATTACGGTTGCATAAAACTCTGATTTAGGTTACATTAAAGCTTCGACATCTTGTGATGAAATCTCTGGTGTTGGTTACATTAAAGCCCCGACGTCTTGCGATTAACTCTCTAACGTTGATTACATTAAAGCTTTGACGTCTTGCTATTAAATCTCTGACATTGGTTACATTAAAGGTTCAGCGTCTTACAATGAACTCACTAATGTTGGTTACATTAAAGCTTCAACGTCTTGCGATGAACTCTATAATGTTGGTTACATTAAAGCTATCCTGTTTTACTATCGACTCTCTAATGTTGGTTTCATCAAAGGTTTCGAGACTTGCGATGAACTCTCTTATCTTGGTTACATTAAACCTTCCACGTCTTGCGATGCTGTTTCTGATGTTGGTTACAATAAAGCTTCGACGTCTTGCGATTAACTCTCTTATGTTGGTTACATAAAGTTTCAACGTCTTTCGATGAACTCTGGTATTGGTTACATTAAAATTTCAACATTTTGCAATAAATTCTATGATGTTTTTATTTAGCTGTCGGTATTGCTCAGCAGCATAGTGGAGTCAGACCACAAACGCAGGCAAAGGCTTTCTTTTTAACCTCTTCTCAAATTCGTTGGAATCTTTTAATGCATGTTCGGTGATAACTGATAACCGATTAGGAATAATCTTTTTATTTTTGTTTTTTATTCTAGGTTGGTTGTACTTCAATGAAACACGTTGACTTGAGTTTTCTAAAATCAACACAAATAATTTCGTTTATTTCAAAAACGTTTAGGTGGCCAAGAGTATTCTTTTTTCACGAATTTTACTGAAATAGTTTAAGTGCGCGAGTTTAATTTTATTAAACTGAAGTTGCTTCTATGATTTTTCATAGAGAAATGAAAAAAAATCTCTGACAAAAAATAAAATAAAAAACTTCGTAAAAGATGCATTTTTAGGGTTCCGTAGCCAAATGGCAAAATACGGGACCCTTATAGATTCGTCATGTCTGTCTGTCTGTCTGTTTGTCCGTCCGTATGTCACAGTCACTTTTCTCTTAAACTATAAGAGCTATACTATTGAAACTTAGTAAGTAGATGTAATCTGTAAACCGCATTAAGATTTTGATACAAAATATAGAAAAAAACAAAAAAAGGGGTGTCTCATACTTAGAATTGAAACTCATTTTTTTTTATCAAAACCATACGTGTGTGCTATCCCTGGATAGGTCTTTAAAAATGATATTGAGGTTTCTAACATATTTTTAACCGACTTCCAAAAAAAGGAGGAGGTTATCAATTCGACCCCTATGGTTTTTTTTATGTATGTTACCTGATTTCTCGAGAACCTCTGCACCGATTTAAACATTTCCCATATAAATCTTATCGAAATCGGTCAAGTGGTTTTTGAAATATTAACCAAAAACTAAAATTTGCGTACAATTTTCTGGATGACATAGTTGTAGATTTCACAAAAGTTATGAAGCTCGACCCTGTCAATACAAAGTTGTGTAAATGCTTTAATAAAAACTTGTTTTTAACCCCCGACCAAAAACGGGGTGTTATAAGTGACGTCGATGTCTGTGTGTCTGTCTGCTGTGGCACCGTAGTAGAGCTCAAACGGATGGGCCGATTTCGATGTTCTTAGCTATGTCTGGTTAATGTCGATTCAAGATGGCCGCCTTCACAAAATGGCGGACAAAATATTTCTACACAACCTACCTCAATATGGGTATCAAATGAAAGGGATTGATTAGTAGAATACTATACACTATAAAAAATTCAAATCCAAGATGGCCGCCACCACAAAATGGAGAATTATATTTTTTTTCATTACTACCTCAATATGGGTATCAAATGATAGAGCTTGACTAGTATAATGTTGTACAGATAACAAATCTGAGGTAGTCGGGGGTTAATCAAAATTTTTAATTTTGTTCTTGTAATACGTCTTAAATTGACTATTGTTAAAACACTGATTAAAGTAACAGCGAACTACAAAAACTTTTATACTATGTTACTTGCTGCTACGGAAGCCTCCATGGGCGAGTTTGACTCGCACTTGACCACTTTTATTTGTATTTGATTTTTGTTGATTTTCCATAGGTACTTACACCGATTGGGCGGATTTGCACAAAATCTCTATGAATCTCGATACATTATAAATTATTTTGTGCCAAACATGGTGAATGATGATTGATCATATATATTTTGTATAATTTTTCAGGTGTATGCAGGTTCACACACATACCCAGGCGAAGGTGTATATCTATTAAAATTCGACAATACTTACAGCTTGTGGCGATCCAAAACCCTTTACTACAAAGTATACTATACACAGTAAACCTAATGGAATTTACGTAAAAAATATTATATTATTGAATTTATTTATATCCATGACAGGAGATATCTAAATGTATTAAATTATTTGTTGAAAATAAGCCGTAATTGTTATTTCGACATTAAACACGAGATATGAATGTTGCAGTTACATTTACACAAATATAAAAAGAAATATATGTCATAAATTAGTTATGTAGTGAATGTGGTTAAGTATCTTAAAGGTTATTATAGGTTATTAAAAACATTAAAAACAATGTTCAACATTCTTTACAAATAATCGCATATCTGGTGTGACACTGTCACTCACATAAAAAAAATGTAAAAATCAAATAATTATGTAATAATTAAAAATGTCCTAAAACAACCACATAGTGATAATGAAACTTTTATAGTAAACATAGTTTCTACTAGAAGACGTTAGTATAGTTGCGATTTTGTTGCGAATCACAATATTATAAAAAAATGTAATGCTACTCCTGAAATGTTGCATTTTTGCATATTTTAAGTAATAATGTCACTCCAGGTGTGCTATGTCATGAACTCTTATTTATATCTTAATCATATTGAATGTTGCTATTTTAGGAAATCCTTTTTTTATTTTATTAATTGAAGTATATATAAATGGTAAAACAATTGCTATTTTATCATCTCCATAGAAACGACTGAGAATAATATTTCGTCAAATATTATAATTTTGATATAATTCCACTAATATTTTATAAATGTCAATAGATTAAATAATAGTATAATAAATGTATTAATATGTCACTTATACCTTCGTTACTCGTACTCGTTTAAGAAATTTATTCAAAGTGCAATATAGAATGTATATTTAATTGTTTTTGTTTGTATCAATGTCTATGGAAATAAACTAAAAAAAAATTTAGTATGTGTATTATCTATGAAAATGTAAAAGGCACTGAACCTGTTATTGTTATTCTTACAAAATTTACTAGGTACTTACAGTATAGAGATGATACAACATCGTGACCAAATATTAGTAGTCGGCCATCCTGATTTAGTAGAATGCCTGAATTACTTGTTAAATTTGTATTTATACGCTCATACATAAAATTATATATGTTGGTAAACTGTACTTTTCAAATTGTATACAATTGATTACTGCAGTATTTCCATAAACTACACATTGTTGAATGCAACATGTATTAAACGCAACTGGTAAAATTCAAGTTCTCTCTTTATAATATTTTTTTATTAACCTCAGTTGTCCCACTGCTAGAAAAAGATGTCTTCCAATTTCCATTGTCTTCATGTCAAAAAGTAATGAAAAAGCTGACAAATGTTGTCATACCATGTCTCATGTCATGTCATGGTAAGTCTCATTGCCGTTCCTGTTGTATCTTCTCTTCACAATGATCGTTCTATAATGTAGAACATGAAAAAAGAAGTTTAACTGTTCCTGTTTAGTGTGTACCTAGGAAATATTGGGGTTACATTTTAAGGAATCCGAGAATACTGGGTTACACAGATCACATGTACTAAACTGTTACTTTGCTATTGTATGACTCTAAAATGACAAGAATTTGATTGATTTTCTCTAATATTGGATTAGTCGTAAGTCGGGGTAAACCCTTCATTGTTGCATAAACTGGTCACTAATTTTCCCATTGCTGAGTCTCCCAAGCATTCTCTCGCTAGGAAAGAGTCAAGGCCATAATCCACCACGCTAGCACAGTGCGAATTGGTGAATGACTTGGAAAGTTTCTATGAGTATGTCGGTTTCGTCACAATGTTTTTCTCCGTCGTTTTTAAGTTACCAGAATTACGCATATGACCTCTTTAGACAGTGGTGCGCGTGGCATTCGAACCAGGAGCTCCGAAGATGCCGTTCTCCGATAAGACCAGCCGTAACATGTTGATCATTTTATATTTTGTGTGAATTGATTTGATTCTTCCTTCCTTATTCAAACAGCCAAAGGAAAGATTAATTTGCTTACTTCACTATTTCTTCTGAGATATCTGGAAACTTTCAAGGTTAGAAACCATCACCAGCGAATACACCATAGCTTACTATCAGGTTAGTTAGTGGTCTAACATATTTGCATTAAAAATATCTGAGTCATGCAGTAAAGTTGTCCTTAGTAATGTTTTTAAAACATCCCTTTTGACTTGCTACAAGCGTTCTGATTAACCTTGCATTTAATTAAATTTTAAAAATTCTATGAATAATGTTATTCTCTAGTTAATTTTTTTTTACCCTGTCTGTGCCATTAGGGTTTATGTTTAAGAAAATAGCTGTCCTAGATTTATGGTACTTAATTTATTAGAATTGATGAGGATCCAGTGTTTATTTTAGAAGTCAGTAATTATCTAATTATGTTGTTAAAAGTGTCAACGAGGTTGATAACAAACTGCCTTAGAATATAGTTAAAGTAGAAATATTGTTTTATGTTTTCACTTGTGTGCGTTTTCGTTGGATCACCTAAAAAGGCTAGATTAAACTGAAAACAGGAAAAGTGATTTTGTTATTTCGCCTGAATATCTAAAACTGCGATTAGGTTAAGGCGATCCACACATAGACACGCACCACGCTGCATGTTGCATATCGATGGATCTACGTGCGTACTTGCGGGAGTGCAGATCTGTATAAATAATCGTGCGGATTTTTCACGCGTGCTAGACGCGTTATTGCGTTTTGTGGAATTTCATTCAAACACACGCCAAGCCCTTCCAAAACCACGCACGGCACTGCGGGGTCCGGTGTGCCATACATTGCGTCTCGCCTGCACCCACGCGCGGGTGTGTGTTTCTCCCCATGTAGGAGCGTGATCTGCAGGAACGCGCGTGGATGCATTTTCGTTGAGTTGACTGTGCATGTTTACTGTACAAACGGAGATACTTACAACGATGGAACACGCATTCACGCACTACGCTGCATGGTGTGTGTCAGGTGTCAGTGTGTGGATCGCCTATAGCCTATACGAAAGTGACATTAAATTTGGTGTTTTACATAAAACGGTGAATTTCGTGTCGGATTGTCATACCAATAAGGCGTTTTCTAAAATTTTAAATATATTCTTCAATTTTGCCAAAGATGACGCCAATATTTCGTATTGAAAGAGAAGCTTAGCAAAATGAAACATTGGCGATACCTTTGGCAAAATTATGAACTATAAATCTTTTACAGGCATGTTTGCATTCAAATCTTTTTTTATTTAATCATTTATTATAGACTACAGTTCATAAAAAATACGCCTCATTGCTCCGTACGATCACTACGATCTTACTATAGTATTATAAATGTGAAAGTGTGGATGTCTGTTGCTCGATTACGTCGCAACGCCTATACCCTCAATCCCCTAGTTGTTACCTTTATGTTCTTTTTAACAAACTCCATAAAGGAGGAGATTTTCATTTCGATTGGTATTTTTTTCTTTTGTGCAGAAGAAACAAACCCATAGAATTTAAAATTCTATGCATCAAACGTAGCCTCTTTTTTATGTTGTGATAACTTCACCTTACCTGCATGTAAATGTAATAGTTACAGAATATGGTATTAAATAAAATATCTTCAAGAAATTTATTGTCTTATTTATTAACATATTTGCGGCCCACAACAATTATAATAGAATATTTTGGACGGATTTTTACGTATGGAAGGATTGCTGTGGAGCGCTGCTTAATGCTTAATGGCATGCAAAATCAACAAATCTGAAATGTCTTTATAATGTTAAACAAATGCAAGATAGTACCTATAAAACGTATCAATTAAATTAAAATTAACTTAATGAATGCAATACTAGCAACAGAAAATAGTTTGGCAATGAAAAGAAATTATTATTTTAATTATGAACTAATTAAAATCGAAAAAACCGAATTTCTCGCGCGTGGCGTCGGTTATCCGGTTTTTTTGGTTGCATGTACCAATACCAATACCGGTACTTAATACCAATTAAATATTACGATTGAAACATCTATCGCTGAACCTTCAGCATATGTATCGCTAATTTAAAGTGTTTATTATAAAATAAAGTTTCTATTTATGATCATGCTTTACCTGAAAACTACAAATACTCAAAGCTGCGCTCTGCGCGCGCTCCCTATAGCGTAGGTATGGACGTTTTTTGCTAAACATGATATAAGTAGGTAGGTACTTCCTAGAAATTATATTCAATATCTTCACTGTAGTTGCAGAGTTCGTCTGGAGAAGTAGAAGTACTTACCACTTCTTTGCCAGATATTCTTCCGTTAAGTAATATTAAATCATCAGTCCTTCAAGCAGAAACAAAGTTTCGGCTTGAAGGGCAATATTTCCAAAGAAATTACATGACAGAGATAAATAATCTTATATGCAGTGTTACGTTATGATTTACTCTTCGTGTTCCCAAAATTCCGTGACACTGTGCTGTTACGAACATCGTGTTGGTTACCATCATGCATAATATGTCATGCTAGTCCTATTATTGTCCTATAAATCCTTACAAAAAACCTAGTAGGGGAGAGGAGTTAAGGAATTACCCGACGCTTGTGTGAATTCCGGACACTGGTCGTCTAATATGGTGCAAGATTAAAAGCCTCTTTAAATTCGGTTTATCAGTACCTATATTATCGATAATAAAAGGGTTTCATTTTCATCACAAGTCAGTATTTATTAGAAAATTACACACAAATAGTTATTAGAAATACTTATTCACAAAATACACATACTTGGAGCCATCTAAATATTAGTAAAGACATACTAGTATATTATAGGTTATTAAAAGATATATATAAGTATACCTAACTCAAACATGTTTTTGTTTTAGTAAGCAGACAAATCATACATAGCTATTTAAAAAATTACACAAACAATAAAACATCAATAATTAACAGATATTCCGTATATTGTACGGGTTTTCGGGCAATACCGTGCAATATACGGAATTTCCCGAAATATTTTTTTGTATTTAACCAGCTAAATTCGCTGTAACTTACTCGATACAGTATTAGTAACAACATAAATCTTCGCTAAATTTATCAAAAAATGAAAAACATAGCAGTCATTACAAAAAAACTACATCCAAAAACCACTTAAGTACATCTTATTTTTTGATGTCACAAAACTATAACAATCGGGACCCAATCACGTGCCCACCAATTTCATCGTCGTCATGTCTCGGACTGATTCTGATTCCATAGTGTGCGAAAGGGCGAAACAAGACACAAGGAATGCGTGTTACAGAGACAAACGTATATTTCTCGGTTTCTTCTTATAATTTTGAAGTGTACGGAAATGGCCGCTGTACGGTAATACGCTTCCCTCCCCTACGATAATTTTCGATTCGAAAAACCGTTCTTTATCTACTTAAATAAAAGTTACGTGGGCTTGCCATAACGAAACCCTTTGCCAAAGGGTAGGGATGCCCGTTACGATACGATATATCGGAATATCGATACAGCACTATACGATATATCGATATTTGATGCGATATTTTGACCATACGATACGCTTCGATATATCGCATTCTTCTAAAAATATCGCATTACCATATCGTATCAAACTATGTCGGTGATTAATTTGTAAAATTTTAGAGTACCTATTACATCATCACTAAACGATAATAGACAGTGCCATTGAATATATTGTTATTAGTAATAAGAGAATGATAACGTCGACAAAATTGTTCATGGAACAAGAACAGCCGGCTTTTATTTAGACTTGGAGGTAGATTTAAATAATCTTTGAACTTTGAAGTACCATCAAATATGATTAATAAATGTTTAGTTTATGTTCTCCTTTGTCATTCCGTTCGTAGCTGGGCACACACTTTCCGAAAGCCGTAATAGGTTAAATCCACAGCGCTTATCAAAATTATTATTTTTGCGTTAAGTGCTGATCAATGGCAATTGTGTTTTTTTTTTGTTGAATAAAACTATTCTAAATACATATAATTATTTGTTTCTTTTAAAAAAATAAAATAATATAGTAAAACTACTAAAAAGATAACCCTTTGCACGATATATATACTTATTATATAGCATATTAAATGAAAGGCATGCGATACGGTTACGATACGATATATCGATACAAAGGAAATCGATAATATCGCGTATCGATACAACCAAGTTCGATACAGTTACGATGCGATATATCGATACAATACACTTTTTTGGGCATCCCTACCAAAGGGTTATTTTAAACGTGGGCGTGGTCGTGGTGTCCTTTGAGGATTTACTATAGGAGGACGCAGGACATTTCGCTTGTTTTTTGATAAGAATTGGCTAAAAGTAATTGATTCCAGGCCGGCTATTACGATACAACACCATCATACAATTTCTTTGCTCTCAGCTGTCAAGCTGTCATCTGTCACTCTTCATTGTTGACCCGAAAATGACAGTTTTTTTTTATTTTTGATTGGAAAGTTTTGAAAATTTATTAAAAATGTTTCTTCGCCTAATTCAGAATAGTTTCGAATTAAAAATGTATACCAGAAGTACAAACTTTCTATTACGAGTCCCAGCTAAATTTAATAAGTGTTACCAATGCAGGATCAGGTTATACTCGCACTACAGAATTCCACCAGCTCTTCCGAGCTATTACGAAAGATTATCTTCCATTAGACCAAGAATATTCAATATTAAATTAAGAAATTACACAAGTCAAGTAGACACACACAAAAAAAATGACCATGTTGATTTGAAACAAAAAGAGAGCATAGATGCCTCTAAGAAGATCAATGTAAAGTTAAAGCCTACAGAGGTGAAAAGGTTGTTTGGTTTAGCTGAACCTGAGAAGTGGACTCTCACTGGTGAGTTGTCACACGAAATTCCTCATAAATTAATATTCAATGTACCTAAGAGTAACTTTTGTTGCATCATACTGCAAAAAATACAATTGTAGGTAGTATTAATTTAAAATAATTTTTTGTGATAACCCTTGCAGGTGCTATTGGTTTGCTCATCGTATCTTCGAGTGTTACAATGGCGGTACCATTTTCACTTGGCAAAGTGCTGGACATCATATACAATAGCACAAGTGACCTAGGAGCAGCGAGAGAGAAGCTAGACTCCCTATGCCTCATGCTCTGTGGGGTTTTTCTGATTGGTGGCCTTTGTAACTTTGGACGTGTTTATCTGATGTCAATATCAGGTATGAACCACTTGTCAGAAACTTTTGTTTGTATAAAAGTTGGTATGGTAATGTGCTTGAGCTGACTTTCAGAAAGAAGAGGTACTATGTTTGTCTGTATGTTTTTTCTTGTAAGGGACTTCCATTTCCTCATCACTACATAGTATAAAACAAAGTCGCCTTTTCTGTCCCTATATCCCTATGTGCGCTTAAATCTTTAAAACTACGCAACGGATTTTGATGCGGTTTTTTCCAATAGATAGAGTGATTCAAGAGGAAGGTTTATATGTATAATACATGCATCATATACTAAGGCAACATTGCTAATTTTAGAGGTTTCTAACGTGATGTCGTAAATTAACCTATTTTTTTGGGCTTATTTAGCAATTTAGCAAAAACACTGCCTAAACCCTATGAGTTAGAAACACCCTACAAAAAAGTCCAGGATGGTATATGTTTATCTTTTAGGGATAACCCACATTAACCATTTTTATTGTTTACTTTTTACATGAAAAAATGGCTTATTTACGAAGCTATTTTAACTATTTTAAGCAATACGGCATTAATACTTATCGAATTAAGTACCTTAAATACAGTGTGCAATTAATATAGATCGATATGGTTCCTTACAGCATGTAAATTAAATAAATGTTTTTGGAGATATTACAAATTTAAAATTTGCGTTTGCGGTGGGCGGTACCGGTTGGACGGGGCAGTGCGGGGAGGCATAGGACAATGCGCGATTTGCGCAACAAAAATTCACCTATGGGTGGATGTACAATTCTGTTTTCAGGAGATTTTCGACAAATTCTACCAGTTGTGAATCGAGGAACACGTGCTGACGAAATAAATGTTTCCCTAAAAAGATCAAACCTTTGGCCACATGTCAATAAATTAGAGCTTAAAACTAATATGAGGGTTTCGTCATCTTCACGTGAGAACAGGCTATTTCCCAGAGATGCTGCTAAAAGTTGGCAATGGAGAATTAACACAAAGTGAGGGAAGGATTAACCTTGAAAACCTTTGTGTTTTGATAGACAACATCCAAGAGTTAGTCAACAAATTCTATCCTGACATTGATGAAATAAGTTACAAGACAATATCTTGGTTTAAAGAAAGAGCGATTCTGTCACCAACTAATGAACAAGGACTTTGTTTTATACTATGTAGTGATAGTGATAGTGAAGAGGAATTGTTTTACTCCAAATTTAATTCTTGCAGGCCAAGAGCAGTAATGAATGAATCAAAATACTGGATCGATTTTCATCATGTTTTCATTGAGTGACATAGGCATATATATATTTTATGCCCGTGCAAAGTCGGAGCGGGCCGCTATGTTTTTATATACAACGTTCATAGTTTTTCTGTAGTGTATTTAATTTAGTATCAGCATTGCACCCGTGCGAAGCCGGGGCGGGTCGCTAGTTAAGTTATAAAACAAAAACCAAAGAAGTCTGTTTCTATGATTGATAAAAATCATTAAAAACTTTAGTCACTTTGTTGATATCCTGTTCTTACCAACTTCTTATAATTTTTGGTTGATTTCATCAATAATTCTGAATTTTAAATTCTTACCAAAATAAAGAGCATTGTGGCATCTGAACTTCAATATTATCTTATACTTATCATGTTTACACTAATTCTATAGGTGGAAAAAAGCAGTCATGACCTAGTGACGTGGTAATATTTTTTTTACTATATTGATAAACGCTTTGATTGACTAATAATATCTAACAGTAAAATTGATTCAAACAATATTTGCTTGTTGATCTTTAATTTAAGCATGTAATAAGCAGATTTGATCAGATTTTGTTGTAAATATCATTATCAGTCTTATCACTTCAATCCTTTTTATCTCAGTTTATTTTCATGTCATAGATAGCTTAAAAATAGAGCTCCTTGTTAGCACAGAATACAACTTTTCCTAAACTGATGACCAAATTAAAATGGTGTCTATTGATATAATTATGTGTTTTCCCTGACATCGACAGTTGGTCTTTTATGAAGCATATTTTGGCCATGACAAATATTAGCATCTATTAGATCTTTGTGTGGTAACTTAGGTACTGGGTTAAAATTTTCTCTATTTGTAACCTGTTTCTTCATCATCATCATCATCCACAGTCTTCTCTATCCCACTGCTGGGAATAGGCCTCTCTCTTACTTTGCCATCTGCCTCAGTCCTGTGCCAATCGAAAACCTCTTTAGATATTAGGTATTTATTTTAATTTGTAACTGTCATCAAAATATTATAAGCATTTTTTAATTCTACATTTTTTTACTGTATGTGCAATATTATCAAATATTCTTGATTAGTGGTTCTAAGTAGATTAGCATCACAGCTCCACCAATGTTATTTAAAAAAATAGACAGACAAACAAGTAGATTGGGGCCAGTAGTTGGAGTATAGTACTGTGGGGATTTACCACATGTTTTGTTTTACTCTGTTACAAAAAAAATATGCTAACTGCAGACATACATCTAACTTCACAAATACATTCAAAAATAATTCACATATAGTAGAAAATTAGACCCAAGTTTTTGTAATAAGGACCAGGCTAAAAATACAGGCATTAAATATTTAGATTTCCTGATATGTCAGGTGCAACATTATCAATCAAAATGGAATATTATCTACTATGTTTATTTTGTAAATTGTGCACCAATCATTTTTTGACGTGACAACGTCTTATAAATTGGTTTGCCGGGTGACACTTCAAGAAACTGCGTTACGCTCCGCTCACGTTATGCGCTCACAACGAGAGCGAGTGAGAGGCACGCGTCCCTTCCACTCGGGCATGGTTAGCCCGCCTAAGAGCGAGAGAGACAGACATAAAAAGTGAAAGGCACGCGTCCCTTCCGTAAAATTATTTTACCACTCAAAGTCGTTGTCACGTAAAACTTTCGCCCGTATACCGACTTTACAGGCAACCAATTTTTTTAACTATCAGAACAGTATTCACAATGTTTATGAGTTTTACTGTTGATTTTTCATAATTTCATATTGTGTTACATATTAACTTTTCCTGAAAGTATTTATCAATGACAATAAGCCCTGAAATTTAGTCTACATTGAGCCACCAATTTAACTGGTGGAAAGCTTTGTTGTGGGCAAAGATGGAGTATATAAACCTAAAAAATATTTATTCACCCTTCCCTTAAAGACATTTAGTAGTAGGTCTCAGCAAACAATAAAGACATGAAGTATTCCAAACATTGGTAGTTCACGTTAAAAAAACAAAAAAAAACTCTTTAGTATAAGCCGGTTGCAGGTTGACTATATTGGACCTAGGGCCGGTACTTGTGTAACTGTTGTTACAAGTGCAGATTGGTATGAGGATATTCTCAAAATATAAATGTATGTTTGTTATATGAGTAAGTACCATCCCTACATAGTGAACCTACTACCAGCTTGTATTAAAAGGTTTCACAATAATATGTTTTCATACTAAATTGTACTTATTAATGTTATGTGAATGTACCATATAGTATTTTACTTAATTTTCCAGGTCAAAGAATGACACAGAGTTTACGAAAGCAAGTTTATGGTGCAATTATGAGACAAGAAACGGCATGGTTTGGCAAAAATTCCACTGGAGAGCTGGTCAATAGGTTGTCAGCTGACACGTATCTGGTTGGCCGCAATCTCAGTCAAAATGTCAGTGACGGGCTGCGGTCTTTGTTCATGGTTGGCGCAGGCACTGGCATGATGGTTAGGAATTTTACACAGTGTAGCTAAAAATCTAAAATCTAAATGTCGATTTAACCATCTTCAAACCAAATAGTTTACATATACTATGTAGTACCTGGTTGACCGAGCTTTGCTCGGTTGAAATGCGTGTATAAAGGGCTCTAAGTAAAAGATTTTCTCAGAAAAAAAAGAACAAAAAGAAAAGACCCGAGTGTAACCATCAGGATTCGAAGCGGGGCCTATTGACTCCGAGGGCGAGCATATTCCGACTGAGCCATTTAGACTTCCCAGAACAGTGGCGAAATAAGTTATCGTATTCTAATGACATTGTAGGAGTTTTTCATTGTCTAAAAACGCGCATAAAATGATGTTTTTAAAAAATAAAACCTATCTAGACCGATTTATCGTCCCCGAAACCCCCTGTATACATAATTTCATGAAAATCATTCGAGCCGTTTCCGAGATTCAGATTCTATCTAATATATAAAATTCTCGTGTCACAGTTTTCGTTGCCATACTCCTCCGAAACGGCTTGACCGATTTTGATGAATTTTTTTGTGCTTATCCGGTATCTATGAGAATCGGCCAACATCTATTTTTCATCCCCCTAAATGTTAGGGGTAGTCCACCCCTAAATTATTTTTTTTATTTTTTAGACAAAATTTTTAATTTCTATTTTTTTATGATACAACATACAAAAATACATACAATCCTCAATTTTCACCCATCTACGATCAACCGTTATTTTATTAGGAAATTATTTATACGGCAAAACAACGGTTGCCGGGTCAGCTAGTATAATATATATATATCTACAACAATTGGTTGTTTAAAGGTATAAGATAGAGTTAGAACAAACGCTTTACACAGAGAGCATAGGTCAGATCGTTCTTGTCTTGTTGCTCATGTGGAAGTGTCACATCACATCACTTTGCCGGCATAGCTAACCTACACCTCATCTGCTTACAATTTGTACAAAGGAACCATGCGGAAAAATCTGATATAATTACTTATTCTTTATCTAAGCTTCAGACAAACAAAACCTATATGAAAAGCAGCTGATGGAGATTGGAAATGTAAACCCTAGGATCAGGCTGAGTGCTATATTATTGGAGAAGTTATGTCTAGCAGGGGCCAAGTATGGGCTGATTATGATGTTGTTGATAATAATATAACTTATTGATTCTGGTATATAATTAAGTAATTTATTTGACTTATGTTTGGGTAGTTTTCTCATGACCATAGGCAATGTAAAGCAACGAAAATGTCAAGAATTGAATAAAACATATTTATATGATTCAGTCCTGTAAAATCCTTTCAATATTAACTATACATTATACTAACCTGTCCTAAGGATGCACTCAGCAGATTTTAATTATCTTCCAAGTATGTAAATTGTATAAAAGCCAAAAAATTTACAATACGAACGAGCGGTCGAGCGTAGTGGCGTGCTTTAGGAGTATCGTACGTCCAACAGTGGACAACTAAAAACGGATGATGATAATGACATTTAAGTTATCCTGTTCTCACAAGTTAGTGTTAATTAGTTTTGATCCTCATGCGCGCTCCACTGTCTTCTAGGAGTTATGTGCGTAATGCCGCTAACTAAAAACGGTGAAGGAAAACATCGCGTGGAAACCGACATTGGCCTCGAATCTTTTGAGTTCATGTGTCACTGGGCCAGTGTGGTGGATTATGACTCTTTCCTTGCGAGAAAAGGCCCTGAGTCCCAGCAGTTGGAACATTCATTGGGGTGCTTCTGCCATGATCCTCATTCCACAACACACATTTTGAGGATGGTGCAAGTACTAAGTTAATTACAATAGTAAATTATAATATTATCTCCTTTATTGATAGATCTCTGTATCTCTAGTTTTAGTTATTACTAAGGATGAATTGGTAAATTGAACAGATAACCTTCTAGTTAAACTGTGAATTTGGTATGAGTCATGCTCAAGATAACATCCATATATACTCAGACAAAGTTAAAATCCTCAACACTAGTCTTTAAAAAAAATCAACAAATCTAGGTGACTGTATTTAGCAAACTCTAGCAAGAATGTCCTATTTCATAATCGTGAAATCATAGTTTCGTATCTCGCTGGTTATTTCATCAAGTATGTTTATACAAATTTCTTATCATCGCGAGGAAACCGCCATGTTCCATTAAAGGGATCTGTAGAAGACTAGTAGTCCAAGATCTCAGAGCCGCCAGACGTCACGTATTTTCTGATGGATGAAATGTGAACGATTGAGTAGAGTTAGTACGTACTAAGAACACATGCTTACCCGCTAACTTGCTTAGACGACTAATTTTGAGACATGGGGTCCAGAAGATACATTACATACTTCACGTATTATCTGATAACTGATTTTCACGTATGTTATAGGCAATATCTTGAAAAATAAGGCCCCAATATTCCCAGACACTTTCCGTCGGCCGTTTTGCTTAACAGACGCTTTAAAACTAAAGCAAAGCGTCTGTTCTCTGTCTCTATAGTGACATCCACCAAACCACGGATACAATAATAATAAAATTGGTGGACATTTCACACAGAACGCCATCTGACCCCAAACTAAGCAAAGCTTGTAACATGGAAGCCAGATAGCTGATATAATACTTATATATTTTTAAATACATACATATTATACATAGAAAACACCCAGACTGTCTATGTACCTGATGGTAAGCAACATGCCTACCCATAACAGCACAGTGTCATGCAGTTATTGGAACATGAAGAGTCCAAATCTTTACCTAGCACTGCGCTCGTCACCCAGAGATATAAGATGTTTTATCTCTATGCCCTGTAATGCTGTTGCATTACATGCCATTGCCTTTCAAACTTGAACACAGTCATGTTTGCACAATGCTGGCAGTAAAATAACTGGCAAAGTTGTGGTGCTTCCTCAGTGTGCGGACTCTGCTAAGAGTCGTACCACTATTTAACTATATTAATGTTATTTTCTTCATTACAGTTCTACATGTCACCATCGTTAGCTCTGATCGGGCTGTGTGTCGTCCCGCCAGTGTCCGTACTCGCCGTTATCTATGGCCGGTTTGTTCGCGGCATCACAAGACAGTTACAAGATTCTCTTGCCGGAACTAGTGAGGTACTCAATACTGCAGTCTTTTTCATGATAGTTTTTTTTATCATTGGTAGACTTATGCTTGACTGCCGTCTTACCTGATGTTTTTAACTGATGTTAAGCAACAATGTGGCTTACGATAGAGCGTGCTTACCTAGAAGAAACTAAGTCACTCGCGATTTAACGACACCAAGATTAACCATCTGAAAAAACCCACTATAGGTTATAGTCTGGAAAAACACCATCATCATCATTTTACTTTTTATCCCGAGAAAACAGCGGAAACGGAAACGATGCGGGGGAAACCGCGGATACTGCTGGTTAATATTATTAATCTGCAAATTTGGATGTTTATTGCTCAATCACGTCGTAACAACTGAACGAATCGGACTAATTTTGGTTTTGGAACTCAGATCTAGCCTAGAGACTGGAATAACGTATACGCTTTTCATCCCGAAATTATTGTAAAGTTCCTTAGGGACTAATTTAGGGGACATTAACATCCCACTAATATTATAAATGACAATGTTTAGGTATTTGGATGTTTGTTGCTCAATCACGTAACGTATGAACGTTACGGGGTAAAATTTAGAACACAGACTATATTCCGGAAGAACACATAGGTTACTTTTATCCCGGACAAATAACGGGAACGGGGACTGCGCGGGTAAAACCGTAAGGTGCTGCTAGCTTAAAATATACATACACACATGATTTTTCTACATCCCACAAAGTCGATCGAAGATCGCGGGTCAGACAGCCTAATCACGTTTGATCGCCTTAATTTAATCGTATTTGGCTATGTACGTATAAAAAAGTCGGACGTAGTCTCGCTAAAACAAAAACTGTGTCATTAGAGTCGGCCACATTGCACGTGTGCTTTGTCAGGTTGTCACTGATAGGCTGACACGCACACATATACACAAAAAGCGCGTGTAATGACCCACTGATGTGTGCGTGTCAGTCTGTATGTGACAGCGCACACGTGCATATTATGTGGCCGACTCGGGCACAGTTTTTGTTTTAGCGAGACTACGTCCCACTTTTTTATACGTCCATGTATTTGGCTGTCTTTGCTGTTTAGCATACATTTGTTAGTTTTTAAATTATTACTTTACACATTGTTTTATTTCCCTATTCACAGTTGGCCGAAGAGAAGATATCAAACATAAAGACTGTAAAAGCATTTAGCAAGGAGGAGAAAGAGTGCAAATCGTATGCCGTGAGGATAGAGAACCTTTTGCAGCTGGCATACAAGGAATCCATGGCTGTCGGGAGTTTTTATGGTTTGGTGAGTTGATGAACGGCTTTGCAATAAATAATCGTAACACCCTTTTAACTAAATAACTTAATATTACTTTTTTGATCTGACAACGTCTAATAAATCGACGAACGCCGGATGCATGCACGAAAAAGCGTCCCGATATGTCCCGATACGCTCATGGTAGGTACGCTTGCTTGCGCCGCATCTATCAATGTTTTGTTATGACGTTGTCCCATTAAAAACTATCGTCCGTAAACCAACCGACTTTACAGTCAACCAATTTTTTTATCACATAATTTTAACAAAAAAAAAACATACATACGGTCGAATTGAGAAACCTCCTTTTTTGAAGTCGGTTAAAAAGAACCGACTTTCAACGGAAAACTTATAAAGTAAAAAAGTTTTCCTCGATTTCTCTAGGATATCATCATCAGATCCTGGTTTCCTTATCATGGTACCACCCTTGGAATATCTTCTTTACAACAAAAAAATAATCATCAAAATCGGTTCATAAACGACGAAGTTATTTGCGAACACAGATAATAAAAAAAAAAAACATACATACGGTCGAATTGAGAAACCTCCTTTTTTTGAAGTTGGTTAAAAAGTAGAGCCAAAACTCTTAGATCGAGTCTTTGGAACGTCAACATTGAAACCGTGTCCCTTTTCGAGCTACTAGTCTTATAGAAAAAAGTGCATGGTAGTATTAGATTAGATCATGCAGATGAGTTGCACACTCTCCGAAATGTAACCAATAAAAAAATCGGTAAGCTAGCAATTGGGATGACCACTTGGTTATATACTTGGGTATTTAAACCATTCTAATTAGTCTGTTGATAGATTATGTTAAAATATGGGATACGTATTTTTTCGTTTTCTTGAAATTATTAATATTAATTGACAAAGACACAGATCATCAGAGAGTTGTGACGTCACGGTATCGTAAAGATCTTACAATGAAGTGACGTCACTCGAAACTTCTAACCCTGTATGTTCATCATTTTTTTTATCATTGTGAAACAAAAGAAAAAAATACGTGTGTAATATTTTTTAACAATATAACCGACGGACTCATTTTTTTTTAAAGTAAGTATTGCTTATTTTGTAGCAATATTCAATTTCATCATCATCAGCCGCAAGACGTCCACTGCTGAACATAGGCCTCCCCCCTAGATTTCCACAACGAACGGTCCTGCGCAACCTGCAACCAGCGGTTTCCAGCGACCTTTATGAGGTCATCTGTCCATCTAGTGGGAGGCCGTCCAACACTGCGTCTTCCGGTTCGTGGTCCCCACTCGAGAACCTTTCTTCCCCATCGGTTGTCAGTTCTGCGAGCGATGTGGCCTGCCCATTGCCACTTCTGCTTGCTTACTCTTTGAGCTATGTCGGCCACTTTCGTTCTTTTGCGAATATCCTCATTACGGATTCTGTCACGCAAAGAGACTCCGAGCATTATTCAATATTCACTCTACTGTTACTTAACTAAACTTTACTTTGATTTTATTCAGACTGGGCTCGCAGGGAACACGATTATAATCCTCGTTCTATACTACGGCGGGGGCATGGTCGCGACGGAACAGCTGACAGTCGGGAACCTGACGTCATTCCTCCTCTACGCCGCGTACGTCGGCATCAGCATCGGCGGCCTGAGCAGTTTCTACACGGAGCTTAACAAGGGAATTGGCGCTGCTACGCGATTGTGGGACATCATTGACAGGGTGCCGACCATTCCAGCTATAGGTATTGTAATTTAAATATTTCGACCAAAATGAACGAATGTTTCGACCAAATGAACGAATGTTCCAGCTATAGGTATTAATTAAAATTTTTAATTCTGTGTTCCGGTTTGAAGGGCAATGTTTCCAGATAAATTACAGCGCTTAGAGATATAACATTTTAAATCTCTGGGTGACGAGCGCAGTGCAGTGCTAGGTTATAATTTGGACTCTTCATGTTCCAATAGCTGCGTGTCACTGTGCTGTTATGTGGCGAGCATGTTGCTTACCATCAGGCACATGTCCTGCTCGTCTTGTCACTCTTTATTAAAAATAAATAAAAAAATTGGAATCTCAGAAATCTATATACTTCATATTATAAAGCTGAAGACTCTTCAGCTTTATCCGTGAAGAGGTTTTTTGTTTGAACGCGTTAATCTCAGGAACTACTAGACTCATTTAAAAAAATTCTTTCATTGTTGGATATGTACGTGATCCCAGAATGCTATAGGCTATATTTTTATATTATGTACCACGGGCGAAGCCGGAACTTACTGATAGTATCTTGTAAACACTATCTAGTCTCAAACTAAGAAAGGTTGTATTATGGGAGCCAGTTAGCGGATATAATCTTACTAATGTAATAAAAATTTGGATGTTTGTTGCTCAATCACGTCGTAACTTACGAAAGGATCGGGCTGAAATTTTGAACACAAGTAGACTATGGTCTGGTAGAACTATGTTTAATACATACGCAAAACGTAATTAAATTAATTCCACCATATTTTATTTCTTTCAGGCGGTCTAAGACCTGTAGAAAGACCAAAAGGTGAAATAATCCTCGAAAACATACACTATTCCTACAACGACCAGCCGCTGATCAAAGGGTTAAACCTGCACCTACGGCCGGGCAAGTCGCTGGCCCTAGTGGGCAGATCCGGGTGCGGGAAGAGCACTGTAGCGTCGCTTATCTTGCGGTTATACGACCCGGAACAAGGGAGGATACTGCTGGATGGTGTTGATATCAGGGAATTGGATCCTGTCTGGTTGAGGGGCCATGTTGGATTTGTTAGTCAGGTGAGACGGAAACTAAGATATTAAGATGTTACAAAAATAAATTTAATCAATTGGAAGATTATTATCAGTCTAAATGACCATTTATTATAAACCATTTACTTTTACTCATATTATTACACACAGCCCCATGATCACACTACAAGCAAACCAGTATGCACGCTGTACGCTCGCACGCACACACATACATACATATACACAAACTCACCCTCATCCTTCACACGCACACACACCCTAACACACACACACGCCCACACAAACACACACACACATACACACACATACTCATACACACCCTTATTTTAACTTATTTTAACTTATTTTAACTAATGTAAACAAACAATTGTTATGGTTATAGAGAGGCGGAGTCTCCTATTACAGGTATATCTATGCTTAAAAGGAGACCCCGATATACCTGTTTCGTAAGTTTACTATTTGAAAGAAATAAACATTTTTGTATTTTTTTTGTATTTTGTATTTTATATATGAGCCGGGTTTCCAACGGATGCAATACTGATACTAATATGGAGTGATTAATTGTATTATTTTTGTCAATTAGTACCGTTATAAATAACAAGTTAAACAGATAGTAATATTAATCTGATGACAAAAATAAAATAAAAAAAAACATTAAAAAAAGTCAATCACCAAAAACAAAAATCATAAAAATGTCTTTAATTTTTTTCTACATTTTTACAATAATCTATTTAAGAATCTTGTTCACTAAATTAATATCTGTCGAAGTGGTGGTTATAGCACGTAAAGTAAAAGGACATTTATTGTTTTTGTATTTAAATAAATACATTTATAAATTAAAATTTTGTGAATATTTTGCATGTTGTATTTGTTTCAGGAACCCATATTATTTAGTGGATCAATAAAGGACAATATTCTTTATGGAGCTTTAGATGATAATGATGTTGAAGAAAAAACCAAAGAGGTAAGTTGAGAAAAATCATTTCACTGGAAAAAGGCGAGTATAACGAATTTGTGATTTGTACGATTTGCTTTTTGCCCATGCTATGAATCTATGAAACTACTCTATGAAACGTCTGGGATATATGTACTGGTTGTTGCTTGCCATCAAGACTGTATCATGTTCATGTTGTCACTCTGTCTAAATTATATATAAGAGAATATATAGTTATATAAAATAAATTCACGCTGTTAGACAAAAAAAAACTAGCCCATGTCCTATTCTAGTCCATAAAGTATCTATATTCCAAATTTCAACCAGATCCGTTCAGCCGTTCTGACGTGATTGAGCAACAAACATCCGAACTTTTGCATCGTACTTATTGAGCAAATGCTTAACTCATTCAATGCCGTCGACACGCCTAGTATGTTTTTACTAATATCATGTCAAGGTTTTTTATGAATAAATGAAAATAAATACTTCATTCTTTAGCAGAGCATAAATCTTATGCCTTAAGATTTTCAAAGTGGCCCACGGAATCTAACGATTTTTTGGTGAAAAAAAGGTAACTAATGTTATGCCGCGAACACGCCAGGCATGTTCAACTAGGCGGCATTGCTGGGAACTATTAGAATATAATGGTGGCACTTAATTAGTTAAGATAAAATACAGACTACAGATATTTGACATTAAGATAGTTCTTTATCATAAATATAAATAAAGGTATAAATGTAAAGGTAGGACTGATTATATCAGCAAAATCAATTGCACAATTAATGCGTGCCCTGTATCCCACACTAGGATACAGGGCACGCATTAATACACGATAAGATACACGAAAGTTTAAGATGTTTGTATATTTGCTGATCAATCACGTCGGAACTTATGCTGTGTTATGTGTATTATGTTTTAGTTAGTAGTAAGTATGCCTGCGAAGCCGTAGGTCGTCGGTTAGATCCTCGCAAAAGTTTGTGTGATGAAACAAATATTTGTACTGTGGCTGGGTGTTTTGCATAAAGAAATGGGTGTGAATCGAAACCACGACCCCCCGACTTCGCAGGCAGAGCTACTACCCACTAAGCCACGAGGCCAGTCAAAATAAATAAATATTGGTGGACAATTCACGCACAACACCATCTAACCCCAAACTAGGCAAAGCTTGTGCTATGACGGCCAGATATCTGACACAATACTTATATAGCTGTCAATACATACTTAATTATATACATAGAAACATCCCGACACAGTACAAACATTTGAATTCATCACACAAATATTTGCACGGGGTGGGAATCGAACCCTCGATCCTCGGCTTCGCAGGCACTCTTACTGTCAACTAAGCGCAAGGGCAGTGAAATAGAATAAAATCAAAACATGTGTCGAACGGCAGCCCTTAACCGCGCTTCCAAATTGCTAACATGCTCGTGTTTGCAGCTTGGGAGCTGTGTGGTTTGTTAGAGTGAGGGACTTATTTGTGTCAGGGCGAGGCGGCGTGGCTGTGTGCGGCGCGCACGGCGCACCTGCACGAGCTAGTGGCGGCCACGCACGAGGGCTGGGCGCGGCAGGTGGGCGCGCGCGGCTCCCAGCTCAGCGGCGGGCAGAAGCAGCGCGTCGCCATCGCGCGCGCCGTCGTCAAGGTAACACATAACATTGTATTTTCGGGCTAAATAATGTATTTCTCAACACTATAACACAGCATTTTCTGGCTACCTAATGAGTTTTTTTCTCAACACTATAAAACATTAAAACACACCATTATCTGGCTAAAGAATTTATTTTTAACTGTAAAACATTATTACATAGCATTTTCTGGATGAAGAATTTATTTCTCAACAACATAAAAGCTGAAAACTAACGTGGTGATTATCATTTTACAAATAAATACACGGGTAACTCTCGTTTAGTATAGTCAGTCCAGTCCGATTCAAGATTCGATCGCGTCCGGCGATCTTTTTCAAGGAGATTGCGCGCGCGGGTTCGCAGCTCGTTTCGGCAGCTTCGGCCTTTTGTGAGGTCGATTTTTCGTGATAATTTTACACAAACATTCGTAAACATTCGGGTCCGTGATTTTTATCAGTCAAAATCTTTTTAATATAAACTATTTTCGTACAAAAAATTAAACCGACTTTAAATCCACAAATAGGCACTCAAGAGCGAAAAATAAATTAATACCACTACTACAAGTGCTACTCACTCATCTATTTGAAGTCGATGCCAGTCAGGCCAAAACTAAGTGGCCACGTGGTGGGTAAGCATATCCACTACCTGTTATACTTGGCTAGCACCGACTTCAAATAGATGAGTGAGCAGCACTTGTAATAGTGATATTAATTTATTTTTCGCTTTTGAGTGCCTATTTGTGGTTTTGAAGTCGGTTTAATTTTTTGTACGAAAATAGATTATTTTATCATTTTTAGTGCTAAACAAGTTTTTATTAACGCATTTACCCAATTTCGTAGTGACAGGATCGAGTTTCATAACTTTTGTTAAATCTACAATTACGTCATCCAGAAAATTATATGCAAATTTTAGTTTTTTGTTCATGTTTCAAAAACCACTTAACCGATTTCGATAAGATTTATATGGAACCATTTGGGAAGCATACCCATCCAGACATAAAAATAAATTTTAAAATCGGTATTTCGGTAAATTTTTATCTCGAGAAATCAGGCAACATGCATAAAAAACATTGGGGTCGAATTGATAACCTCCTCCTTTTTGGAAGTCGGATAAAAACTGGCATTCAACATTTCAGCACATACCTTTAATTTGAGTTCCAATTGCTTTGTACAGAGTGTGCGTGCTCAGTGAATTCAATTCAAATCTTCATTTTTCGCATATGGGTATTTATAGTTGTATAGATATAAAAACAGAGCTCCAAATCCGCTTTTTAGCATGCAAAAAACACTAAAACACAACTTAGCAATGATAAAACAAAATGTTGTATGATTACAAAAATAGATACAAATTTATATCAAAGTGATTTCCAATTATTAATGTCATAAGATATATCGTAATTATGTCAATATTATAAAAATAATAGTATGTAATAAATGTTCTTAAGCATGTCAAAAAATGTATACATAATAGGTATGCCCATACAACCAAGATAGAAGAACGTATATGCATCGGTCAAAGTCAAATAAAAATTATGAATACGATTGATATTTCGACTCCCATGTTTATTTAGTTATATTTGGAACAAGATACGCTTCAACACAAAATAATATAGCTTCCTTCATTTCAGAATCCAAAAATTCTCATACTCGACGAAGCTACCTCAGCGTTAGACGCATATTCCGAATATTTAGTAGACAAGGCGCTAAAAGAAATTAGCAAAGACAGGACTGTATTGACAATAGCTCACAGACTTAGCACGATACAGAACGCTGACGAAGTGGCGGTACTTGAAAACGGCGTGGTCGTCGAAATCGGAGCCTACGCGGAATTGATGGCGAAACAAAACGGATTCTTCAGAGAACTGATCACACATCAAGCGTTCGCAAAGAAATCCAGAGCGACGACAGACACCCAGAAAACATAATGTATAAGTATTTTCATAATACTGGTACTTCCAAGGTGCAATCACTAGTCCGAAATACGTATAAGGTAAGTAGGTAGAACTAGTGAACCTTCGTTGTTGATTTTATTTATTTAAATTATTATTGTTATTCTTGGGTTTGATAAAAGGGGAAATTTTTAATATATGTTATGGATCACGACTTTTTATTTGGTCACAAAACTATAACACTTTGATGTTCGTTTTAGATCAAATCATGGTCAGTGTTTTTTAAATTATGTATGCCCGAGGCAATTACTGTTACTTCCTGTGTTTATATACAAGTCATTACAATTTAAATGTGATACCATCAAATAGTACTAGATTCAGTATGTTGTTTTGTAAATATATTGATAGATATATGAGAATGTTGCAAAGTACTTTGTTTCAACGAAGTTTACAACAGGAATTTAGTGTACCAAAGAGCAATAATAACACATATTACCTCTATATACTGTAGAAAAATGACGTTCAGTTTTGTAAGCAAGACCAACCTCAACTTTTTGCTGTTGTGATGAATATTTCCTAAGTTAATATCTTGGATAAAAAATGAACCTAAACTGTGACATCTAGAAGTTAGGTACATTTAAAATCGTTCAAAGAACTCTTGTGCTTTCTTTGGACAACGTAGACTTTACGTAAACTTTCGATTTTTTAAAACATCCCTATACAAGTTTAAATAGAGGATGTGGGATATACCACCCGATTTTCCTCTATACTTATTATTACGGCTCTAGTTAAACTCGAAAACTGTATCTTATCTGTCTCCCTCCAAAAAATTTCTTTAATCTTTTAATTTAATTAACTTTTTCTTTAGTCCGAAGCCCTAAATATCTTGGTTTATATTCCACCTCAAAATCACCACGTGGTTTTATAAAATCTTGCGAATTAGTGCAATTATAGACAAATAAAAAACAATGGTTTAAAAATTTAAAGGCTTAAATCGAAAACTAAAATTTCTCATTTTAATTTTAAAAGTAGCGGCAGCAACCACATAACAGCAGATATCGGGTTTGCCGCTCTTAAAAAAATAATCTTTTTCTTTTCGGTCCTTTACATATCCATAAGATAAATATACATAAAAAAAAACTATTTTATACCTGCAGGTATTTCTTTGATGTCAAAAGATTCGATATTTTAAACATTAAATTTAATTCCTATTAGCCTATAAGCAAATTATAATTCTGAAGTTTGAAGAATTTTGTTTTTAACCCTCACCTATATTTGTCTATGGTTTTATGATTTTTTTGTCGAAACCTATGGCTGTTTGCCTCATAATATGGCCATTACCAAGCTTTAGGCTTTCGCAAAAGGTGTAAGACCCTAACCAATCACTTCAGAATAAAAGCCTACGTGTTTCTCTTACAACAAATGTATTTTGTGATATAATGAAATAATATTGACATCATGAGGCCATGAATCAAATCAATATGTATATAACGAATGTTTTGAATTGTTAAATTATAGATTATTAGTACAATTTATTAGAATAAGTATAAGATTTAAATCTTAGTGACAACGGGTAAAATAATATTTTTTGTCGTGACTCAAATGAAATAAAATTGTTGATATTTTATGGTGTTGTTTTATTTTATAGTTTAATCTTGAAATGTGGCAATATACAACAGTTCATAGTGATAGCAAAGAATCATAAATAACGTTCGTTTATGTTTATTATTAAGATTAGTAAGTACAAAATAGATAATTAGTAGGAACGGTAATAATTTGTCGTTTATTTCTTTTTTTCTATAATAAAAGTAGTTTCTGTTACTTTTTATAATATCAGCTATCTATCAGTGAACGTCTCGTTAAAATTGGTGCAGCCTTTTAAGAGATAAGCCAGAATAAACCGACAGTTTTGTATGTTTATATTAGAGAGTGTATATAATTTCACTAGCTGCGCCTCGCGGTGTTACCTGCGTAGTTATTGTGCTTATGTGTTCTTCCAGACTATAATCTACCTGTACTCCAAATTTCAGCCCGACCCGTTTATACGCTACGACGTGATTGAGCAACAAACATCCCAGCATACATACATTGACATTTATAATATTAGCAGCTAAGGTAGAAATTTAGTGGAAAGCTGTATTACAAACAGATACTTAAGTTTTTATTAATGCCTATACATAGAAGACTAGCGGCCCATCCCGGCTTCGCTCGGATAATAACCTTGATACCAACTGCAGCGCCATCTGCCGAGCTGATTTGTGAATCTAAACCATCCAGGGCCCCACCCAAACGTTTACAAAAAAATCATTCAAATCGGTCGAGCCGTTTAGGAGTTTACTTACAACGAAAAGTGGCATTGATTGTTATACATGTAATATATAGATGTATAAATAATACGTTACGTCTCTGGATGCTATATGACGGAATTTATTGAGGAAGTTTGAATGGCGTAGTGATCTAGTGTGTGAGATGCGAGTAGGAGGAGATCCCGCTATACAACGACTTTCACCATTTAAGTTTAACTTTGATTCCGTGGAAAATGGGACGGCCCTTGGTCTGGGATGCAACCTGCGTCGATACTTTGGCGCCGTCTCATCTTTCACGGACACAAGTTAGAGCTGGCGCGGCAGCTGAACAAGCTGAAGACCTCAAGAGGCGCAAATATAGCTGTATTGATAGCGGATACATGTTTGAGCCTTTTGGGGTCGAAACTTTGGGACCGTGGGGACTGAGTGCCAAAAATATTTACAAAGATTTAGCGAAACGTCTTTGTGATGCAACTCGTGACCAAAATGCTGGCCTTTTTTTTTGCTCAGCGCATAAGTATCGCTATTCAACGTGGCAATGGGGCTAGCATTTTGGGCACGATTCCTGCTGGCATCGGTTTTATATACTAATATCGTGTACATTATGTAAATAAATATATATTGTTAATATTTTCCTGAAATAAATGCTTTTCAAATATAAAAAAAAATTTTTAATTGTTAATTAATCAAATTCTGGACTGAAATTTTTTAGGCAACCCATTTGCAATATATTTGTTGACATAGGTATTAAATTACATATAAAACACTTTTCATCCAATAAGCAGCTCGGTGAAGGTCGTTGTATAGCGGGATCTTAGACTAGAGAACGTTCGTTTGCACGAGCTTGAAGTCGTAAGTGCGAATGTCGCCTACGCCTCTGAGTATTTTTCCAAGAGCAGATATATGTAGGTACCTACATGTCATCACTGCTAACTAGTGATGAAAAATATCGCGAGAAAATCAGCATGGTCCAAGACATCTTTCGAGGGTATGTGCTTAGGCATACGCGAATCGTAAGTTGTCACTATGACCTGTTGGCATTTTTTTTTAAATATCAATGCCACGGACTCCAGTGTCCATAGTTTTTATGTATTATATTATTTTATACAGGAATATATTATTTTGTACAGGAATAATCGGGGACTAAAATATTTTCATGCAAAACGCATGACGACTCATTTTTGATTTAATGTGCCATCTAAAGGCTACTTAATAACTGAAACATAGGTGAAAGAATTACTTTGTTATCTTAAAAACTTCCCTTGATATCACAATTTTGAACTCTCTCAGAAACGCTTCATACAAAATCACTACAGAAGCGTGACGTCACAGAGTCGTATTTTCTATGCGTCGCGCGTAATGTTTGTGTGGTACCTATATTAAATATTGCGTTAGGAAACTGGTTTCATAACAAAAGTCACTTGAAATTGAATAGGTTAACCAATGGTAAATAAGTTTTATAATAATTTCGTACTTTTAAAATTAACTTGCCCATCCGGCTTTGAATGATCATAAAGTTAAAATAAAAAATATCAAAATTAAAATTGGTTCATATTTTATTCTATTTAAATACTGTCATTATATCAAATAATTTAATATAATTGCAGGACCTGTCGTCACACCTATTCCTATCTTTAGGAAAATTCTTGCCGGCCGGGTTCTTCCCACCGCCGCGCCGCGTTCAATCTTTTACTGCTATCAGAAAGTTGTATTCTCCCTGTCAAGGGACTTTATAGGTAAAGTCCCTGTCGCAATTATTCCATGTTATGTCGAATCTGTTGTAAAAGGTTTATGTCACCGTATTCTGGATGATGGGCCCAAAGGCACTTGAAACTAGAACTAGCGAATGAAACACGGTTTAAGGTAAGAATAAGAGTTGGAATGACCACCGAAGTCACAGAATAAGTACTCTGGTGTAGTCCTATTGATCTTTGATCCGACTTTTTCTAGTTATTATAGCCATTTTGATAGTCAACAATTATTATTGTTAATCGACGATTCTTTTTTTTTTGTTTTATTCTCACTCAAGTTCACAACAGAACCCTACTACGTACCATGCCATATGTTTTTCCTAGTTTCATTCTAGTAAAGAACACCAGTTCTTATACATTTCTATAACTCCTGTACTTTCATGCTATCAAGCGTGAGTCATGGGGTCATGACCCCCCTCCCCCCCTGGGGAAGGTCCAGTACCTAGGTGAATCACTGATTAAAAAGCATGCATGTACTTATCGCACAGTTTTGCGGCTTGCCCACGACTATGTGACCCCCCCTGGAGCCAGATGACCACAAAAGTTTCGTGTCGATCATCACCATGGATTTATTTCGTGAAATATGTCTTGAGATGATTTATTACGATTTCGGACGTGGGTTAACTCAAAAACAGCGCATCGATCAACTCACTTCCGACTATTGAGGATGAAGCTCCAGCGAAAACAACTGTGTCACTCGTTCAGTGAGTTTAATCGTGGGCGTCGTAGGTTGTGGACTCAAAGTCAATTTAAATAAGGTCGCCCTAAATTAGTAGTTGTACCACAAACATCGATGCAGTGCGCAGTGCGCGAATTAATAATGCAAGTTCGTCATGTTACATATCGCGAGATATAGAGATAGAGGCGTCCCTGGGCATAAATATGACGAGCATTCATAAGATATTTGGTACATAAACATTTGGCTGCAAAAAAAATTGATGTTGTATCCTACCTCATCATCAACAGCTCACTAAATGTTCCCACTGCTGGGACTCGGGCCTTCTCTCGCAAGGCGAGAGTCCTACCTACATCACTTATAAATGGATCAAAAACAGGCTCGTGTCAATTGATACGAAAATGTAAAAAAAATGGAACTGTACACAGGTAATGTACCTTGCATCTATGCATATGACCTTGAAATGACACAACTGCCGACGGTGTGGGTGTTACAAAGTCCAAAGTGAATCGAACTCTACAAAAGTTGTTCGTGCAAAAAGCTCTCTAAACCAAAGATCTTCCGTGTTTTTTGGTACTAGAGAATCGTAAAGCGATTAATTCTGAATGGTAGACGACAATTTGTTTGCCAGAAGTTTGAAAACTACGAAAAAACAACGAGAATCTTCGCTCTAAAGAATGTAACGAAGAGTTATGAACTTTTACGAAAATAACTTGTAGGCGTGGAATACGTTGCTTGACTGGGGGTTTCCTGATTGTTACAATCTTGGTGGCTTTAAATCGAGAGTGAATCGGTTTCTTATAGGTCTAAACCCCTCTACACACGAGCCCTAAAATCAGAGGAAATTATGTAAAACTAGTGGGGACTAGAGTAATCATATAGTGCGACGCTCCTCCCCACTACCTTTACGTCATTTCGTCTGATTTTAGGACTCATGTGTGGAGTGTTTAAGTCTAGATCGCATCGTCGATTAACATCAAGTGTTAGTCTATTATAGCTTAAAAAATATGTTTTGTTCACCATACTAGCGGTCACACGTCGTCCGAAACACCTCTGCATTTGGAGGTCAATAGATCGAATTGACGTGTCATCCGCCTTACAACCCCGACTTGGCACCCAATGACTTCTATTTATTTCCAAGTCTGAGGAATAAATTACGTGGTCAATGATTTTAAACTCGTGAAGAAGCCGCAGATTTAATCATTTATCATCAAACATCAGATGCGTTCAAAATTCATGTTTTGGAGATACCCCGATTTTAGTAGCAAAAGTGCTATCTACCTATGGAAATTTGTATTAATTAATGCAAAAATGCATTAATCATCCAATTCTTACTAATAGGTATTATAAATGTCAATGTTTAGATGTTTTTTGCTCAATCACGTCTTATCATATGAACGGATCTGGTTGAAATTTGAATCATAGTTAGATTATAGTCTGAAAGAACACCTGGCTATTTTTTATCCCGGAAAAACAACGGGAACAGGAACTACTCGGGTAAAGCCGCGAGTTGCAGCTACTCATACCTAGCATTTAATTTGAAAAGGAATAAAATTACATAATAATTATAGCTGGTTATTTTTTCTTTGGCAGCTCTCGTATTAATTTCATGACGCACTTTCAAATTGTTTATCCCAATAATTCTCTACGTTCATAATTTTTTCGTAATAACTGTTGTGAGGTTCTAAATCACGAAAACCAGTCGTAATGAAACCCCTTTTCTCAAGTCCTTTAAAAAAGTTAGTTCTGTCGTATAAGTTAGATCCAAAAGTCATTGATATAAATAGATTTTTAAGAGTTCAACGATCAAAGTGCTCTATTTTTTTAATGATAACGATTGCATTGTAAATGGAAACGGATAAATTTGTTTCAAACGAGCGACTATACACGAAGGCAAGTTATCAAAGACAGCTCTAGGTATCGCGCATGTGCCATTCATTACTACGTTGATAATAGAACGGTAGCGTAATCTTGTTTGTTGCCGCTTTTTCGTCACAACAGTAAACAGTTAAATATGTAAGTGGACCTTGCCCCGTAGCCGGGGAGCGCGCCAAAACAAAACCACGGAGGAGGCGTGTCGAGCGTCATTTACGTACAGACGTTGTACGGGCTAGACGCGGAAAATGTCGCTCAAAGTTTTACGCGGAAAACTCGCGCGCCAAGTTTTGAACTGCGCTAACAATGGAAACAAAAATTCGGCCCTATCCAGGGCTTTAGCGACTCAAGTGGCGCCTAAAGCTGAGGTGAAAACTCTGACGTCACCGTGGGGTGAAATTCAAGTAGGGAAGGAAACGCTTACTGAACATGTTTTCGCAGACTTCGAACAATGGGCGGACAAGCCCTCTGTGGTAAGTTTATTTTTTTTTTTTTTACTAATCTGATTTTCAGGATTTTTTTCAGTACTTATGCTGAATATTCTATAATATAATTTGAATATATAGGTACTTAGTTTTTTCTTGTAAATTCATATAGGTAATATCAATCGAAATATCTATAATTATTTAGAAATAATTTCAAATATCAAAGAACAGTGTCGAACAAAATTACCATACAGAATAAAAAAATCTCATATTTTGTTCAGTTATATTTATGAAAGGATTCGAACCATAGCAATATATGTATGAACATTGTTTTAACCTGCGACGATTGTTACCACTACGCTAGTTTTATTAACCACCACCACCATATTGTTAATAGGCGTCGTAGTTTTTCAGTGATTAAATACACATATTTTTAATTACTGAATATTTAGAATATTTATAATCAAAGCAAGCCTAGTAAAGGCTAACACAAACGAATTTTATGAAACGAAAACACAAGCTACAAACGAATTTTAGCTTGGAAAATACTATCTCAACGTTTTTGGGAATAAACTATGAGTAATATTTTACAAGTGACTAGTACCTACTCGTAATTTTTCCGAGATGAAGAGTGGTTGATGTGTTATTTAAAGCGATAATCTAAATAAGTAAATTTCGTCCAGATCCATTTATTTTTTTGTATGAAAGAGTTACAACTTTCATAATTGTAACATTAGTAGAAGATGATTAATCGGTACTAATTATTTGTGATCTTATGTTATTTTTAGTTTGTGAACTGGCTGTTCCACAAAAGTTTTATTGCCAGGCTTTATTCTCGTAGGTAAATTATTTACAGCAGTAATTTTAATAATTTATACGTAGACATATTTTTTGACCACCTTATAATTAATTATTTAATAGGGAATTCGATTGTGTATGGGCCCATTACAATTGTGCTCTATTTATTAAAAATACCACAAGCGTATTACAGCGTTTTAATGTTTCTATCAGTAAATGAATCCCTTTATCACGTCGTATTGACAATTTAATAATAATTTATTCATTCATTTATTTGACCTCACAGATTAAAGCTTTTTACAATATTATTATTATTAATTGATATAAAAAAATATGTTTAGACTTATCATAATAATAATTATTATTATGATAAGTCTAAAGTCTTACTGCGTCTTACATGAAAATACGAGGTAACACAAATTATTAGGTAATCAACATTTTAACATTTTTTATTTTTATTTGAGGTACTTACAACTAGTCTGACCAATGGATAAATATCTTAAGCAATTGTGTACATATAGGTTTGGCAATTGCACAGTTATTGTTAGCCAATGTTTCGATTTTTAAATAATTAACGCTTTATTTGATACACTACATATATTTGAAAACATTTTATATAATTTGTTATTGAATATTTTTTTTATTATGTACCTACATGTTTGTATTGAGTACAGTTATCCTACAATATTGTATACATAATTCTATACGCTCATTCACTGGCAAACTAAACATACCACTTTTAACACTTTACTATGTACTTAACTTGTGAAATAAACTTCATTTCATTTCGGTGTATCGGCGATTTTCGGTATATGGCGGGTCCAAAATCTATTAAATTTACTATTGAACCAGTAATATTTATATATTTTTCATAACTTAGTTAAAACCATTTTTAGGGCGAAACCAGCACAAGTACCGTATCTCAATATCTAATGGCTTCACCCATATATTAAACAATGAGATAAAATTAATAAAAGCAAATTAAATTGCTGACGTTATAAAAATAGATCCATATGCCGTCATAGGCGTATCACAACATGTTTATTGTTCTATCAGTAAACTTTACCCTTTTATTTATGAGTTATGGTGGTTCCAAAGTCGAACTGCATTCGTTAACTATCATTAAAGTAGAGCCAATCATTGACCTTATAAAGAGGGAACCACAAATGTATCGCAGCGTGTTTATGTACGTATTATGTACCTTTTACTATTTAACACGTAGATATCAACTATTTCCAAATTATGGCTGGTCTAAAGTCGAACCGCTAACACCAATATAATCAAAATAGAGTTATACAATTCTACATTTAATCTTATAAAGACGGGGCCACAAGCATATCAGTGTATTTATTTTTGTATAAGTAAACTTTAACTGTTTAGCACATCGTAGGTATATCGCTATTTGTAAATTATTTATGGTCCAAAGTCCACCTGCTAATACCAATACCATTAAATGAGATTGATTCAATTCAATCCTTAACCTTATAAACATGGAGCCACAAGCATATTGTAGAGCATTTATGTTTGTATAAATATAATTAAACTTTAACTATATAACACATTTAAAACCACACATTTGTAAATTATGGCTGGTCCAAAGTTGAACTGCATTAATTAAATATTATTGAAGTAGAACGATATAGTTCCACCACTGACCTTAAACAGATAGAGCCACAATTGTATCTCAGAGTATTATTGGTCTTATATCCGTTAACTTTAACCCTTTAACACATCATATTACATATTTATTAATTATGACGGTCCAAAGTTTCACATCAATTAAATACCATTGAAGCGAGCGATGCAGTGTAATAATTCCCGGTACAAAGTTCAGTGCGCTACGAACGCGGACATGTGGTGATAGGGGTATAAATAGTATCTGTTTGAAGGTTGAGGTTACCATGGATGTTTGGCAATGAGCTCGGGTAGAAATTGGAAAGGTTTCCGATAAAGCCATCGACGACAACAAACAAACACGTTTCCGGATACTTGCACCATGTTTTATACTTATATAGAATTGTTTGCATATCTATTAGCAGGTTATTATTAAATATAAATATTGCGTTCTAAATTGTATTGTATTGTAGCGGTTTGGGGCTAAGATTGTAGTTGTAGGACTCCAACAGAGTTCGCCTGGGGAAGTACCACACCTTTGCCAGTTATTCTACCGCCAAACAGTAATTAAATAAAAACATTACTGTATTCCGGTTTGAAGGGCAATGTTTCCAGAGAAATTACAGGGATTATAGATATAACATCTTAGATCTCCGGGCGACGAGCGCAGTGCAGTGCTAGGTAATGATTTGTCACTATGCTGTTATGTGGCAGGTATGTTGCTTACCATCAGACACATGTGATGCTCGTCTCGTCACTTCTTATTTAAAAAAAAATGACGTACACTGACCCCAACATACTCAATATTGCCTTTACTTTTGTAAAGCGAACGTTTTCAAGTATTTATCTGCTCTATGATGGTAAAAATTGGTGTGCATTTTGTCGTGAATTTTTTTCTTTACAACTTTTTTTTTAATTATAGGTGTATTACGCCTTTTTTGGATTACTAAATGTTTTCTGCGTAAACCAACATATTTTCAACTACCCTAATTTATCCTGTTGTTTGTTAATATTGTAAAATACTAAGGTAAACTTCGGAAACAGGATGTCAAGGAAAATAACAAACTCGAAGAGCCATCTCTGTTTCTATTTGGTATATTCCTATTAATATATTATTATTTAATTTTCCGGTAGGTATACGAATATATTATGTTGTGTTTATGGAAGGCTATAACGGAACTATCAATTTGAATAAAATCTAGCAAGACAAATGTAAATCTACCGCTTTTTTAGGGTTCCGTAGCCAAAGTAGCCAAGCCGTCGTCATGTCTGTCTGTCTGTCCGTTCGTTTGTCACAGCCACTTTTCTCGGAAACTATAAGAACTATACTATTGAAACTTGGTAAGTAGATGTAATCTGTGAACCGCATTAAGATTTTGATACAAAAAAATAGAAAAAAAAACAAAAAAATTTAAGGATACATAGTACTGAAATCAAAAAAAATTTTGATCAATACCATACGTGTGGGGGATATCTATGGACAGGTCATCAAAATGATAATGTGGTTTCTAAAATATATTTTTTTCTAAACTGAATAGTTTGCGCGACGGACTCTTCCAAAGTGGTAAAAAGTGTGTCCCTGTAACTTCTAAAATACGCCGCATTGCGATTTTTTTACGGCTATCTGGAAATTGTAGTTTCTCATGGCAATCGGTAGAGCGGTTGACGTTCGCAACGCAATACCTACTACTGCATATTTTAACGACAATAGATTTGGTATTTGACTGCCAATGACAATGCAAATGGTATTTGACCGCTATCCCGCCTGATGATGAACAACGAACACCGTCGGCTCTTCGACCTATCTAAATTAGTAGGTATTGCTTTATCTATAACTAGATGTCAGCCCCGGCTTCGCCCGTGGAACATATATAGCACTCATCGAGATCCCGCACATATCCAACGGTGAAAAAATTTTAGAAATCGGTTCAGTCATTCCTGAGAATTTCGCTTTCAAACAAAACACCTCCTCAGCTACCTGCTACGCCACCTGTCGGAAATTGGTCGTACCAACTCAGAGATTAGCAAAAAGGTTTTATATTCAAGAGGTATGTAATCTGTGATATTCAATGACGCAATCTTAGATACATGTCATATCAAAGCACGAAACGTACGAAAACTCTCTCCGATTTTGTTACATTCTTGATTCATGCTCCGCTTCTGTTAATAGTAGCGTTATGTTCTATAGCCTAGAGCCTTTCTCGATAAATGGACTATCCAATAGAAAAAGAATCTTTCAATTCAGACCAGCACTTCCCGAGATCCTAGCGTTCAAACAAACAAACAAACAAACTTTTCAGCTTTAAAGCGAAAATAAAGAATGAGCACTATGGAAGCCATGACTATTTTAGTTAGGCTGTGGAACCCTAGGCAACTCTACAAGCTTTCAGCGCGCAGTACAAATCTCAATCTATTTACCAATCTAAGTCTATGAAGTACCTATGAGTAGAATAGGCATTTGCGCATTTGTGTTTGCTACTCATTGGTAATAAGGGCAACGTATGAAAGATAAGGATCCACAAACAAATAAATAGAGACAGACGGAGCAATGTTTTAATGTAGATATATACATAGGTACTTAGATTGTGTTTTGTAACATTCCAACAAAAATACTGTTTATTGTCAAATAAGAATATAGAGGGAAATTGGATTGCCGAAGGGACTTTTTATACGTCAATCTATGCCCTACAGGTTCACGCACTGACTACACCGTACGATCGAGACATTTATTTTGTAATAAAAATTAGCCTACGTTCTACTCTAATGTATGAATTATATACTGTTATAACGTCTGTCTCAATTCTGTTCATTAGTTTTTGCGTTAAAGAGTAACAGACATCCATCCTCATAAACTTCTTTTTTTTACTTTTATATGTCACACTTGACCGCCATCTCGGTGACGATGCAATCTACGATGGAGCGTGTTTACCTGATGAAACTGATGCATTTTCAATTTGAAGACACCAATATTGTAAACATCGAGAAAAACCCACTCAGGCAACGCATTCCACAGCCTAGAAGTTTTTATCACAAAAGTAGAGTCAAAATTCTTCGTGTCTTTGGAACATCAACCACGAAACGACGTCACTTTTTAGATAAACGAGCACTCAATGTTAGCAAGTTAATAAATTTGTTTTCAGCAATACCTAGTCTAATACTTTGTATTTGATGATTCAGGCGAAAATTACGAACTTGAGCTCACTTAGTTATGTCTATTCTGAACATTAGAGCAATAACTTTAACTTTCCTAATATAACCTACTTCAAATTCTCGTTAGCTACTATAGTCCGTTATCGCATGGCGCCACTATTGTATAACTATCTAATATCTACTAACTAGAAGTAGTTCAAGATTTTCCGAATACCTCGAGGCGGCGCAGACTCTACTAAAAGTTAGTTGTTTGCAGTTGCAGTTGTGTATCCTTGAAAAGTAACATTTGATCATGAAGGTAATTAGAAAATTCTAAGTAGTTAAATCCGTTGTTCAATTAATTTATGTACGTAAATGATTACTTTGCGTTCTTGCTGAATAGAACAAATGAAGTTAGTAATTTATAAACCGCTGATATAATAAGTAAACCTTTTAAGAAAAAAAATACAGTAAAGTGTTTCTCAAATTAGAACTGCACAGTATTAACTGGTATTATGAGACAATTTGCGTTACCTACTGAATTGCTGTAATATCTAACAAGGAAGTAAATAAATAACACTGAGTTATGCAATTAAATAAGTTAGTGTTGTAGAGTTATGTTTCTAAGAGGTAATAATACCTATCTATTTTACCTCTTGATGACCAGTTAGACCTTTGGACCGGAAAATGTACTGTTTGTTCAAATTACAACTTTGATGGCAGTGATTTACAATCCCAATGTATTTTAAAACGTTTAATGGTCTGTATGATGTGTATGTTACATAATTATGTTTATGCAGAAAGGCGCTATTTTAATTGCGACGAAAGAGTAGGGCGGTGGGACAAGACGGTGTACTTAGTCAATAAAACAAAATCATTTAATTAATCATTTTAATCAACTTTATTAGAACAATCATTTTAAGTAATAAATAGTCTTTGATGTTGAGTATTAAGAGCATTTCATTCTTTGCTAGAAAAAATACGGGGTATGTATAAAATAGAGATGCGGGAGTCAAGGCAATGCATCATTCTGAGCGTGCACGCATTCAGATAATTGATTTAGCTTTATTTTTAATAATAATGGTTCACATTTGTCGATACTTACATTGCACTTTTACGAAAATCAGAGCTTATTTAACATTGTGATGTTTGTTTTGATGATACTTCTTTCAAACATTTTATTACTCTTACCTATCTTCAGTACATATTGAATCGAATCAATTTATTTCACCGAGAGAGCGTAGAAGTGGGTGTCTTTTGGTGTTGGTGTCCATCACTTTTTCTATCGACTTAAGTTGATTTAAAATTATAACTAGTCTAATTTTATGAAACTAGACCGCATCGTCGCTTAACGTCAGGTGAGATGGTAGTCAAGCGTAAACCTAAAAAACGTAAAACTCTACTCTGACAGTTCCCATTTCCAATGTAAAATAAGTAAAATCAGAGGAAATTGTAACAGTCAAGAAATTATTGAAAAAATATGCTATTTAATCGTTTTTTTTTCTGTATCAATGGATTCTCTAATTTACAAATAAATTGGAATAACCTTATCGCCTCCCAAGAAACGCTGAGTTCGCGTGCCAAATATTTATATCACAGTTATTTCAATATCATAGACTTGGGTACGGGTACGAACCGTACAAAGTCCAACACCGAATCATCGATAAGTCCAGGCGATGACCTGTCGAGTGGTTAAGTAAAAAAGTGTATCTAATAGCCTGAGGCTGTCTACAAACTTATTTGGTATCAAGTGTTTGGACTCTCAATTTTCAATATATAGCCGCAACTAATTCATTAGTCTCAACGATTTGTTTGTTCATTTGAAATTGAATTGATAACTTCTTCGCACCACAGACAGATTGTTTGTGGGCTGTGAATTGAACTCAAGCGTCACGTTCGTAAATGAAAGAAATCTTTGGATAAGCTCGAGACCATGGCCATGGTCATGGCCACGCCTTCCGGTTTCACCCGCGTAGTTTCCAAAGTGAGTTATAAGTTTTCACTTCTATCGGCAGTCTCTATGACTGTACATTTTTTTTATTAACTATTATAGAGTTACACTCGACTGCTGTCTAGCCTGATGTTAAGCGACGATGCGGTCTACAATGGAGCATGCTTACCTAGAAAAAACAGATTCAACCTCGATTTGAAGACACCAAGATTGTAACCATGGGAAACCCCCTTCTTTCTTATCACAAATATAGAGTCAGATTTCTTTGTTCGAGTTTTTGGAATGACAACCATGAAACGATGTTGCTTTTTCGAGCTACGAGCAGCCCGATAGAGAAAAGGGCAAGGAGGAATCAGGAACATGTTGGATGTCTACTGTCTTTCTATGAAAAACGTAATTTCGAAATGAACTCGCGATTTTCCTACTACGGTTCTACTTCGATCCGTCGTTTATAAGTTACTAGCGGCCCGTTCCGGCTTCGCTCGAATATCGTCACATAAAGCCCATTAATCAAAATAAAAACTATCCTATCTCTCAAGTTGGATCGAACTGCACATGGTGTGCGAATTTTATTATAATCGGTTAAGTGGTTTAGGAGTCCATTGAGGACAAACATTGTGACACGAGATTTATATATATTAAGATTAGAACATTTAAACGTCAAACAATACTCGATTGGACGAAACGAAGTAGAACGGGAGTAGGAAAATCGCGAGTTTATTTCAAAATTACGTTTTTCGTAGAAAGGGAGTAGACGTTCAGGTCAGTTGCACACTTTCCGAAATGTATCCGATATTCGAGTAAACAGTGAACGTAAAAAAGAACCCACTCCGATGAATTGAGAACCTTCTCATTATTTAAAGTATGTAGGTTAAAACTCGCCATAAGTTCGGCGTCTGCGTGTTACGAAAGGCTTTGTCCTGCAAATTTATCGTCGGTTGCAGGCTACACGAGAAATGAGAGGGAAATATATTTCGATCTCATTTACTCTCGCTTTTCACACGAAATTGGGTTAGTGGGTGTCCTGACCCAAAATAGGATCAAGGTCATGTCGATCCGGGCGCTGTAGCAGTTATAGGGTGCACACCCGCGGGGGTCTACCGCCTCACGAAAACTGTCTTAGCTTTGATGACGTCATCTCTTTTCTTTTCACTTCGAATGATAGAGACATATATATAGTTAGGCGGTAGAAGAGCCGGGCGCACAAGTTTACAAAACTGGGACGCCTGTGTTTTATGTCACTACTGCGACTCGCGATATTACCCATGTAATTCCCGTTCCAGTAATATTCCTGAGATAAAAAATGGCCCATCTGCTATTCCAGCTTATATTCTAACAGTATTCGAAATTTCAGCGCGATCCGTTCAGCCGCTCCGACCGCTCCGACGTGATTTAGCTACTAACATCCAAACTTTCGCCTTGACAATTTTTTTTTTTTTGTTTTTGTGAGTTCGATTCATGCCAGGTCAAACATGTATGGATATGATTATTTTTTAGTTTCATGCAGAATATGTGCCATTTGGTCCCATTTAATTTTGTACAGTTTGGCTTTGTAGTTTACATTTTATAAAAAAATTTGATGAAAATCTGTGTTTGTCCGGTATCTCTGTTCTGTTTCTGAGTGTTTCTTTGTATTTAAAGTTACTAGGAGCGCCCCGCTGTTTTACGTGCATAATTCCCATTCCCATTGTTTTTCTGAGATAAAGATAGCCTATGTGTTCTTCCACACCAAAATCTAACTGTGTTCCGAATTTCAGCTCAATACACAAACCTCCAAACATTGACATTAAATTATTATTAACATTGTTTCAGTTGTCTGGTTAGCCTCCCATAATACAGGCTATATTTAGTTTGGGGTAAGATAGAGCTGTGTGAGAAAACTCATAGAAATCCCATAAGCGATATAGCTTGTCATGGCGTTTCTCACTTAGGAAGTAGGAAGTAAAGTGGATGTCCCGTTTAAAGTGTATTGTGCTCTACATAACGTGGTTTCTTTGCATTCATTGACCCCGTACGAACAAGGTAAATAAGGAAATACACTGGTTACGAATAGAAGGACAGTCCATAGTATTTTTTTGAGTGCGTCGTAGTCTACGACGCACTCAAAAAAATACTATATAAAAAAATCAGACTCTGCAATCATTGCAGAGTCTGCCTGGGGAAGTACCATACCTCTACTTGTTATCCTACCTTTCACGATTCGAACTTACATTGTAAACGTAATATAGCAGGACTTAATCACAATTGTTTCAGTGTTTATTGCTAAAACAGATCAATCTTTTTTTGTGTCGAAATGGACCAGGATTTAACTACAACACAGCTGATAGAAAGAATAGAATAGAATTAATTAGAAAGCGATATGTAAACGGTATGAACCTCTAAATCTCTGATGATGTGCTCTATTTTAGAGCGTCTAAAATACTCGTAGAGCACGCTTACGCATTAGGAATCACTTTAGTTTTGAAAATATCGGGATGGTAAATTTACAGACAACTTACGGCAGAAAACACTCTAAATGTTTAGATAGCTGAACACTATGTTATTATGGCCAGGCTTATTGTGTTGTTGTTACTTACTTTAAAACGGCGAAGGAAAACATCTTGAATAAACCGACATGTTCCTAGAATCTTTTAGGGTCATCTGTCATTCAGCAATCCGCCCTTGTTCAGCTTGGTGGGTTATGGCCTTGACTCTCGCTTTGCGAGAGAAGGCCCCGAGTCCCAGCAGTGGGAACATTTAATGGGCTTGTGTAATGCTTGTGTTTCTTACGTGTACTTACGTTATGGTTACCCCGAAGAATAAGAATGTATTTTATTGTAAAAACTGTATATTTAGATAGTAGAAAGCATTGAAGTATGGACAGTTTTGTCTATTGTATTGAGTACCTACTTACAAATTATTCAATGTTACAAAAATTGGTACTCTATGATGTAGTCAGATTAAATTCGCTTTCATTGTAACTAAAATATTTGTTCAGATCAAACATATGGTTATATTTATAAGTTCAACTTTTGGTTTATGGCTTTTATTGTGGTTTAGCCTCACAATTTCGCCAAAATTAACATTCTGAGTTTGACAAAAGCATTTGTTTGAGTTGACGCACAAGCAATGATAAGTGTTATATTGACGCAGATACTTCTGTTTTTAACACTGAAAATTCGATATAAGACCACATTACTGTCAGCGTGGTGGATTGATTAGATTGAATTACTTGAGGTTGTCATAGAGCCACAAAAAATGGTAAGTTCTAAATGTATGCTAAACGAAAGTAAAAGAAAAATTTCGTTAAAAGTCTTGTTACATATTGCGTAGAAAAAACAGGTTAGAAATAGATGTGCGTCTAAAAAGTTACATTTTGGATATTACCTACGTGTCCTTTAATATGCAATAATAGTGAAAAACGTCATTTAAAATAACTGAATTTACACCTGTTTTCAAGATGGCGGAAAATATACATAGGAAACCATGGTCGACAATTAAAAGTCAAGACTTTTGTAGTAAAACCCCTTACTTAACATGACGTAGTTCTCGTAATCTTGTAAATCATTCAAATTCTCCCTTCCTAGTTATTCGTAGATTTGTCTACTAGTACAAGAAAGGTTCAACAGTAGTATACCTTATACCAAAACTGGTTTTGGAATTAGCTGGCCAACTTTCAATCCTGGCTCGATTAGACTTTGGTTTTGTAATATGTGCGTAAAACTATTCGGACGAGATATAAGAGCTATACTGGGCTACCTAGTGAAGGAGAACTGGTACCATTCCTACATTATGTGCATTACTTTGTAACACGCTCAAAATAGAATAATCTACTAGAAGTATCACAGTGAACATTCAAATGTAGCCGTTGGAACAAAAGGTTAGAGAACTGTGTTCTATTTATTTGAATTTATACATTTAAAGTGGAAAATAGATCTGATTAGAATACGATCAATGAACCGGACCAATTTTGTAACACATGCTACCTATCTATACTAATTTTATAAAGCTGAAGAGTTTGTTTAATATGAACGCACTAAACCCACTGGACCGATTTCAAAAATTCTTTCACTGTAGGATATGTATGTATGTGATCGCAGGACATATATGTGGGATTTATGAATGGTAGGGTGCAGATTACCGCAGAAATTCACACAAAGATAATTAAAAACAATCTTAACGTCTTACAATCGTTTACTCCTTCTTTTGACAACCAACAACCTCTCAAAAAATAAACTTGTCATCTCATTTTGCTTGACACTGACATTTGTTAACATTATAAAAGTGACATAAAAAAAATTATGAACAATCAGAATCCCACACGGCTATCCTGCATTATTCATCTGGCCCGGATGAATGCGATTCATGTTCGTCATCACCATTAGACCATGGTTTCATCATATCAGCGGAGCTAGTGGTGTTAATAGGTCCTTCACCGTCTCCTATCTTCTTCACAGTGTATCTGTCATTCCTTTTTTTCTGTATAATTTGATATGGTCCCAAATACTTCGGATGTAGCTTATAACCTTGAACGAATTGTGTTCTCTTAATAGCTACTAAGTCTCCGATCTCATACCGTATAGCTTCTCGTCTTTTGCGATTATAAACTTTTCGATTTTCTTCTTGAATTTTCTGAATATTTTGCTTTGCTCTGTCTCTAAGTTCTGATCTTTTGTCTTGAAAGTATACTAAATTCTCCTTTTCTATCAACTTTAGAATATCATCACTTTTGTCTCTCATTTTGATTCCAGTAAGCAGTTCAAAGGGTGTCATTCCAATACTTCTTTGGTAGGTCCCATTTAAACAACGTTGCACTTTGCCAATCTGTCGGTACCATTTTGCAGGATCGTCTGATGTGAGTTTACTCAACACGTTTATTATTATTTGGTGTATTCTCTCAACTTGACCGTTTCCTCTCGGCTGACCGGTAGTTATTACATAGTGTGTTATGTTTTCTTCGTTACAGTATGTTTTGAAATCATTAGAAGTGAAAGCAGCATTACGGTCTGTTATAATTCGCTCTGGAGAACCGAAAGTTTCCTGTTGCAATCTGAGTTTTTGTAGTACTTCTTCCGTCGATAAAGTTTTGGTTGGGTAGATCCACGTAAATTTTGTAAAACCATCTACAACAGTAAAAATGTACCTGTAATTCTTATTCGTAGATGTCAAAGGACCAAGATGATCAACATGGTAAGTAGACAATGGAGTGTCCCCTTTATCAAGCGGGTGTAAATATCCTTCTTTCTTTCCTTTTTTATGCGAAATTAATATGCATTCCACGCAATTATCAATTATTGATCGTATCTTCTCTTTGCTATTTTCAATGTAGTAGTCTCGGTTCAGTAATTCTTCTGTCTTTATAATTCCGAAATGGCCTTTCTCGTGACATTTTCTTATTATCTCATTTATCATCTTCTTAGGTACAACAATAAGTCTAGTGCCATCTTTAACTTTACATAATATTCCGTTTTCTAGTACAAAATCATCATAAGGTTCTCTTTCGAACAATTTCTTTAATAGTTTTATTTTCAGGTCATCATCTTGTGCTCTTTGCAGGCGTGCAGTAGTTTCGGTAAGTATCAGGCTAACAGGGTATCTGCTCAAGGTATCTACGTGTTTCATCTGTGTTCCGGAGCGGTGTTCAATCTTGTAATCAAATTCTTCAAGGAGGAGTGCCCAGCGAGCAACTCTATGAGGTAAGTCTTTTTTCTGTAGCGTCATGGTTAAAGCAGAACAGTCTGTTATAATTTTGAAACGAATTCCAAGTAAATAAACTCTAAACTTCTTTATTGCTTCTACAATTGCTAGAATTTCTAGATAGTAGCTGTGATATTTCTTTTCTGCAGGAGTAGTCTTTTTGCTCATGTAGTATATCGGGTGCAGCTGATTATCTTTTGGATTTCTCTGCAATAAAACGGCTCCGTAGCCATCTATGCTTGCATCTGTATGTAGCTCTGTCTCGAGATTCGAATCGTAAATGCGTAAAACTGGTGAACCACACAAAATCTGTTTTAATTTTTCAAAAGCTCTTTCGCAGTTAATGTCAAAATCAAAGTTTATATCCATCTTGAGTAAATCAGTCAGTGGCTTAGCTATGATTGAGTAATCTTTAACAAATTTTCTAAAATATCCAGTTAAACCCAAGAATGACCTTAATCCTTTAATATTTTCCGGTTTCTTGAACCTTGCAACAGCTTGTATCTTCTCAGCAGAAGGTTTGACTTGATTATCACAAATAATATAACCCAAATATTGAATTTCTCTTTGCAGAAAGTGACATTTCTCCCAATTAAATTGTAACCCATATTCTTGCGCTCTTTCAAGTATTTTCTTCATCTTCTTGATTCCTTCTTCTTCTGTTCTAGAAGGTATTATAAGGTCATCTAAATAGGCCAGGACAGTGCCATCTAGAATGAAATCCTGAAAGATATCATTAATGAATCGTTGGAATACGGACGGCGCTGTACACAAACCAAATGGCATTTTATTGAATTCATATTGTCCTTGTGGTGTTACGAATGCAGTATACTTCTGGCTTTCTTCGCTGACATTCACGTGTAAAAATCCATTTTTCAAATCTAGTGACGTAAATAGTTGTGCTTCTTTCAGTTTATCTAGTTGGTCTTCTATAAGCGGGAAGTGGAAATCTTTCTCTGATAATTTTCTTGTTGAGCCTTCTGTAATCTATGCATAGTCGGTAACTTCCATTTTTCTTTTTCGCTAATACTATCGGACTTGCAAATTCTGATTTACTTGCTTTTATTACATCTTGATCTAACCATTCTTCTATCTGTTTATTTACTATGTTTAACTCTAGAGGTGAGAGTCTTCGTGGAGTCTGGTGAATCGGATCTTCATTGGTTAGTATAATTTTAAGTTTTACATTTGATTCTTTCGTCGTAGTCTTTAAGTCGTCATAGTCTTCCAGTAATTTTTTTGATTGTGTCTTTATATTTCATCGTCTTAATATCATATTTGTCTGTAAGTTCTTCTTTGTAATCATTAATCTGAGTCAGGTGTAATATCTTCTTCACTGCAATTCCATCAGCGGAAAAAGCAATTTCAATTTCGTTCAATATCGGATTTCCGAGTAAAATATTAACGGGTATTACGTCATCGTCTACCACGTTAATCTTTGTTTCAAAAATCACATCATCCATTTCAATTCTTGCTGTAAAAGATCCTTTTGTACGTACTTCATGCTCGGCTATTCCTGATAAATTAAGTGTATGTTTCGTGTCGTAGTCATTATTCTTAGACAATACTTCTCTATAATAGCATTCTCGAATCAAATTTACATCGCTTCCGGTGTCAAGAAAAGTAGTAACTTCAATATCATTAATCTTGGCTTTCTTGTATGGCTGACGAAGATTCGAAGTAAAGTCGCTTACATCTTGGATTTTAAGTGTCTTCTTCGTCGTACTCTGACATTCGTTTGATTTGTGTCCGTATTCATTACACTTAAAACATTTTATTCCATTAGTGCATGCCGATGATTGGTGGCTAGAATCACCGCAGTTGTAGCATCTCTTAGTGTACATGGGCCTGCGTCCTGTAGTGGTCGTGGGTATAATCTGAGCAGCAGTTTTATGGTGCATCTTCTCCTTTATTTGTGAGTACACTTCCAGTTTCTTTCGAAATTGTTTCATGTCGGTAGCTCCGTATAAAATAGATTTGTTTGTTTCAGTGTCACGGATTCCATCTATCACGTATTCTATGACAGCTTCGTCTTCAACTTTCCCATGCATAGCCAATTCCTTCATGTGTAGAAAATACTGTTGGTAAGTCTCACTCGTTTTCATCTTGCGTGATGCTAGTTTTTTGTGGATGGTAGCACTACTGAGCCTTGGGGCAAATTCTTCGGTTAATAATTCTTTAAGTACATCCCATGATGTTATGGAGCCCAACGATCGCAGAAATAGCTTTGCTGTACCAGAGAGAAGTCTTTTCGAATAAATAATTTTCTCTATTTCTGTCCACTCCATCAACGTAGCGGTATCTTCAAAATCACTTATCCATGTCTCAATCGGGTAGGTATCATCTCCGGTAAAGGGCGTCATAGATTTCTCTAAGTCATTAAAAGAAATCCGTGGTTTGTTTCCAAAGGTAATATCGTCTGAACTGGGTTTTGTCAAATCTTCATTGTCTTTATCCCTTCGTCGTGCCATTCTGTATCAGTTGTTTCGTCTTTTATCAAACAAAATAATAACCAATCGTCTTCATAAATTTTTCTGAATAAAATAATCGTCGTTCCCTCAAATATCGGGTAAAATTTTCAGTATGGCAACATTTTATTCGACTTCTTGAATGACACAGATAATGTTTGGCAGCTGACTTAAGACGCATAGACAAAACGATAAACAACTTCTTCCGTCAGGTTGGTACTGCCGTCGCTTCGTCGGTAAAACAGTACACAATGACGCGTCTTAATTATCTTGCTTGGCGATTATGCGGCATCTAATATTCACACTTTTACACCGTACACAATGTTTTCTTCATATCCCGGACGAGCCCCCATAAAAGTTGTGGGATTTATGAATGGTAGGGTGCAGATTACCGCAGAAATTCACACAAAGATAATTAAAAACAATCTTAACGTCTTACAATCGTTTACTCCTTCTTTTGACAACCAACAACCTCTCAAAAAATAAACTTGTCATCTCATTTTGCTTGACACTGACATCTGTTAACATTATAAAAGTGACATAAAAAAAATTATGAACAATCAGAATCCCACATATATGTAAACCACGGGTGAAGCCGGGACTGCCCGCTAGTGCATTAGATTTTTATTGTGGTTGGGGTAACTAGGCTAAACTGACATTTCTTCTCAAAACTTTGACAGTTTAGCGTTAATGTATTATAGTCCGTTCCACGAAGTGGTGTAGAAAATGTAAACAAAGGTGCTACCATAACACAAAAATCGTTTAACCTTAGTATTTTTCTAAAACTGTCTTAAAATATTTTTCACAAATATGATTCGACTTTACTGTGATCTTAAATACAACATACTTGGATTTGTATTGATCAAATAACGATTTATTAACTTATCTTGAAAGTTATAAATAGTAATAGTAGAATGTGGTAGATACTGTTTTAAACAGTGGCAATTTGATCTATGTTTCTCAAACTGCGATTCCCATCAAAACATAACTGTGAAGTGAAAGACAAGTTCAATATTATGATATTAAAACCAGCCAAGTTAGACTACTTTTAATAATTATCATTAATTATAAAAACAAATCATATTTTAAGTTTTTAAAACTGGTCTATGTTATTATAAATAGATTTTAGAACTGACCATTTAAGACCATTTAGATCTCTATTCTTTAGTTGTTGAAGTCAACAAACAAGGCATATAATATCATAATACTGAACTTTGATCTCACTTCACTTAAGTATACGCATGTTTCTGATATATCATACCATTACTTTTTGCACGTAAATTATAAGACGTTTACCTAATGAACCACTAAATAATGTATATTTATTCGCAAGAAAATCTACTAATCCTATAATGGAACAGCTAAACGGCTCAGGTTTAAACGCGGAACACGGTTAGATTATGATCTGGAAAGCATAGGTATAAGTTTATTTTTATGGAGGGAAAATTACGGAAAAGGGATCTAAGCGGGTAAATTTGCGGGACGCTGCTCACATAAGCGACCCACTAAAAGTTCTTTTCTGGGGCTATAATTCTTCCGTGTTGGTGGTGGATGACAAACCTCTCTGACCTCGAAAATTTTTAGGAGCATGCCAGTTTGCTTAAGGTGTTTTCTTTCATGAGCGTAATGCTGCTAAAGCATTACGCTCATGAATTCGAAAAAGCAGAGGTGCGCGTGAGATTAGAACCAGGCACTGCATCTGCGTATTGGCGTGACAAAACCACCTAAGCCGAGCAATAACTTAATCTTAAAATAATAAATGTAAAAAAAACTTAATGTAAAAACAGAACGCTCATTAACAAATTTGTTTGGATGTAAAAATCTTATATTAGGATGGATGAGAGCACTACTCAGTATTCGATACGTTTTAAAATTAATTGCAACAGCATCTAACGCAGTAGAAATTGATTGCATTTTTGAATGAATTACACCTACCACTCTTATTAAAAAAATACCCAATGGGGCACTTAAATATTAAAACTATTTGAATCTTCTCAGAACGGGTAGAAATAGTGCCACCAATATATTTTGTGTGCCACCATTTGTTTTGTAATTTTACTTACCTTATTTGTTTGTTACAGAATCAAGTTTAAGTGCCACGTTAGCTATATAATCAGACTTGATTGCTTTTTTAGTTCAAATATAAAACGTAGATCAATAATTATAGCAAGGAATAGTATATAGGTTACCACTTATATAGGTACACTACTTTTTATTAAGACAAAATAATAGCAATGGTAGCTACACAGGTAGTAAGAACTAGAAGATGTGCTGCATTGTGAAAAAAGTACATCCACGGATACGGATCTGAATGTGGATATATATACGAGTATCTAAAGCTGCGCTAGTAGGTTCATATCAGATTTGGCTGGGCAGGAGAGAAAAACGAGTAGTGAAGGTGAGTGTTGATGTACGTCAGAAAGGGGCCCCTTAAACGTACGCCCGAGTCACAAGTCTCGGGATCTACTCGGGATTTCTCTCTCTCTGCCGCACGATGGACCCGGCACCCGCACGGTGAATCCATGGAATGCTAAGAAGATCGTCTCATATATATATATACTATATATTTACATCCCACCCCTTATGTAAATATATATTAAATTAAAGTTTACTAAAAGTCAGTCATTTCACATACATAATGAAAAAGGAATTTAAGTGCTACATAACAAAACAAAGCTGTACTTAATAATTAATATTAATAAAAACTGTTTATATGTTACTATTGTGTTCCATGAACCAACCACCCAAGTTATTTTTGTATTAATGTTTTAAACTTATGCGCACCACATATTTAATAAACGTATAATTATAAAATACTAGAAATAAGACAAAAGGTTGGAAACGGACTTATTGGAATATATTTAACCTTGTTATGTGACGAAAATCTAAAAGGGCAAACAGAGACGCTTACAACGAACTATCTTCTAAAACAAAGGTTGAGAAATGCTGGTCTGTCATATTGAGAGTGACATTGATTTGTTTACATTTTCTTCACCTCTTCGTGGAACGGACTATAGTTAGTTCAGGGTCACTAATATTTATACCTATTAAATACTAGTACTGCTAAAAAGTAGCTTATGTGTTATTCCGGACTATAATCTAACGGTGCTCCAAATTTCAACTCGATAATTATGATGCATGAACTACATCGAAATATCGGTGACTCGCTTAACCAAATAACCACTAATACTGGTGTAGTGAATAACCGAGATAACTCAAAACAATCACTTGGTATCTACAATAGTTAGATACATAACAGCCATGGTACCATTTTTGGGAAAATCGACGAAATTTTCCCGCTATTATATACAGCAAGTAGGTACCTATTCCTACCATTTGACATAAGTACCATAATCTATTTTCTCCAAAAAAAAAACAAACAAAAACCGACTTAAAAAAAAAATTGGCGGCGATATCGCGTAGCATTCATTTTAAAAAAATAAACAAGCGAATTGAGAACATTATCTTTTTTTGAAGTCGGTTAAAATATGGCCATAGGTAGGCAATGATCACAACTTACCATCTATAGTGATAAAATTGAACCTTGGTATCTATAGTGATAAAATTGAACCTTGGTATTTATTTGTAGTATTAGCTATAGCGTGTTGAGACGAGCAGGACATGTGCCTGATGTAAGCAACACGCTTGCCCGTAACATCATAGTTCCACGCCGCCACGTGCACGCTGCTATTAGAACGTGAAGCCAAATCATATTTAGCACTGCGCACTCGTCAGGGGTGACTCTCACTCGTCAATCAACCAACCCCGATTTTTCGATTGGATAGTCCATTTACCGAGGAAGGCTATATAACATTACGCTACCATCAATAGGAGCGGAGCATGAATGAAGAATGTAACAAAAACGGGAGAACTTTCATACCTTTTTGAGAACTTTCATACCCTGCGTTGACGTGACAGCATGTGTCTAAGATTCCGTCATCATAAACCTTTGCTACTCAAATTTGTTCTAAATCTGAGTTGGTACGACCAATTTTCGACAAGTTCACGTACGTACCACGGTCGAAGCCCTTCGATTTAGTAAATTATAAAACTAAGTTTATTTTATTGTGTGGCTTCTATATTATCCGATGGAACTTCGTTCCTACCTGTTTAGATGACACTACATTTTTTTAATCATGAACTAGTTCGTTTTTTGTAGGAATCATGCCTATTTTGTTTCCCAGACATGCGGGGCATCAGGCCGCGGATACGACTACGGGATGATGCGGATGATGATAGAACGATGCGCCACGGGTCTGCTGGCGGGACTGAGGCTGAAGCCCGGCGACCGCATCGGGCTCATCCTGCCCAACCTCCCGGAGTTCGCGGTCCTGGTCCACGGAGCCATGAGAGCTGGCCTGACCGTCACCTTCGCCAATCCGCTCTACACTGCAGGTGACTTGTGGATTTAAATATCTCGTTCTCTTTTGAGGAACTTGAATACTTCTTTGACATTATAAATATGAATAATATGAGAGACGAGACGAGAGTTTTTTAAAGTAAATACATCTTTTGGCGCACCACAAACATATTTTTCGTGGGCTGTGAATTGGCCTCAAGCGTCACGTTCGTAAATGAAAGAAATCTTCCGGTGAACTCGGGATTTGGGATCATGCCCATCTAGAAATGCGGTAGCATTGCTACATACATCAATGTTGGAGTTTTAAATATAAGAGTGAATAGGTGCTTTTCATCATCTTCGTTTCGTTTCGTCATCTTCGACTACACCGTCGCTTTCCATCAGGCGAGATGGGGGCCAAACGCGGACTTTTGCTCATAAAAAAATGAAGATCGTTTAAGATCGAAAATCGCACTGATCATGTCAAACTTAATCGATTAATCTCGTCAATATTGTCATGATGTGTAGAATGTAGAATTAGTATTCTTAAACGTTATTCAATTTATCTAGGATATGCCGTAAAATGTGCTTAAGGCCAGGTAATTCTGTCAAAGTAGGCATTTAACGCTGTCTTGTTCTCGCGACCGTCACCGACAGCCGAATCGATGCCACAGTGCAGAAATAACATTAAAATATTGGACTATGTAATTTAAACTCATTTTTTGTTCAAGATTTGTTTGTGTTTGTTTGTTTATGATAAGAGTTTTGTTGCTATATAAACGAAGAAATATTAAATTTATCTATACTCGTAGGTATACAAAACTCAACCTTTTCTGTTTTGGTCACACTATAAGTTGAGAACGGCTTTTAAAATTTCATGCATCTTTTTAAAACGTTTCCTAATAATTCACAAGTTCGTCAAAAAATTTTAAAAATGTGCTGAAGCGTAATGAAAGGCCAGTAAAAATAGACGGTTTTTTGGTCATCTTTGCACAAAATTTCTAATCCAATTTTTTTCTGAGGTAAAGATCACTTACTGAGCATAAAATTACAAAATGCTCACAGATCCAGGTAGAGCTTCAAACGCCAATTGAAAAAAACTGTTTGAGCCGATAGTTTGGAATATATATATTTTGACAACAATTGTAAAAAATAAAATTTTGTATCTTTTGTTGCTTGTAAACTTTTTTTATAAAACTTACCGTTTACGATTTATAGGCCATTTAATGAAACGGTTGTGATGATGCCGATAATGGTGGATGAAAATGATGTGGTCTACGATGGAACTTGCTTCTCTAATAGAAACAAACACAGTGTATCTGTCAACCCCAAGGTTCGAACCATCGATAAAAACCCACTCTGACAATGCGTTTCACAGCTTAGTTGTTCTTATTACAAAAGTGGAGACCAAACTCTTCGTTCAGCTTTTCAATCATGATGATGAACGGTGCTGCTTATTCGAGCAACGAGCAATATGATAGAATAACTTTAATTTAAAAATCCCGACTACAAAAAAATCTACACGTAAAAAAATATTAACTACTTACTATCTAAGGACACTTTGGCGAATGAGACTAGTCTTAGAATATCATAGTTACCAAAATCCATCCAGCCGTTTGGAAGATACGTGGAAATAAAAGTTTTACAAACATAAAAGATACGCGCAAAAAACAAAACCCTTCTTCCATTCCGGTAAAAAGGGACAGAATTCGCATTATATTTTACATTATTATTATTAAATTGGACATAATAAATCGTAATCGGTAAGATCGACAAAAAAGTTTACTGGCAACAAAAGATGGGAAATTTTATTTTCTAAAATAATAATAGGCTTTATAACTTTTTCGGAATATCGGCCAAAAACGTTTTTTCGAGCTGGCGCTTGAAGCTCCACCTGGATTTGTTATTACTCGTATTTTGTGATTTTATGCTCAGGACATGATTCTAAACCTTATTTAAAAAAATAGGAATCGGAAATTTAGTGCAGAGTTAAATTTTACGAGTAATTTTACGGCCTATCAAATTTGGTCGAGTGTCTAAATTTCATTTTAAATAAGTTTTTATGACCGAAGTTGGGTTTTAGGGCTTCGTAGCCAAATTTCAAAATATGGCACCCTATATACGTTATGTCTGTCCATCCGTATGTCACAGCCACTTTTCTGCGAAACTACCTATAAGAATTATACTATTAAAACTTGGTAAGTACATGTTTGCATTCTATGAACCATACAAAACATTTCCATACAAAAAAAGGAAAAAACAATAAATTTTGGTGGTGTCACAAACTTGGAACTGCAACTCAAAAAAAATCTATCATAACCATACGTGTATCTATAGGTGTGTATAGGGTATATAGGTACCATACGTGTATCTATAGGTGTATATAGAGTATATAGGTGTTCAAAAATTGTATTGAAGTATCTAACAAATTTTTTTCTAAACTGAATAGTTTGCGCGAGAGTCTCTTCCAAAGTGGTAAAATGTGTATGTGAGAACTTTTCTTCCAAGTACTAAGCACCTTACTACCAAAGAATTTACCTAACTGGCATATAAATGCAAGTTAGGTCTCATTTATATTAGAAGATTTACGCAGGGGATTTCTCCCCTCTCATTATTTCCTTATCTCGATCTCTGATTTGACGGACGAATATTTTACCGATACTTATCTATTTTCCATTGCATCCGCATTGAATTTTTTACTGATGTGTTATCGACGTCAGTTTTTTTTGAGACTCTTCTTTTGGTCTACAACATAAAGTAAACAGCGTACTAATCAGTATCAGCGTCTATTTGCAATTCCAATGAAAACGGTATCAAAAATCAAGATCATAGCGTGCTTCACTAGTAATACCTACTGATATTGTTATACTGTGGCACTATGATCGTAATATTTAAAATTTATTGGTTGTCAAAATTGCAAAATCAAGCACAGGCCCGTCGTCCGTGAGCGCCGAAACGCGACTGATCAGGCCTGCCGAACGGCGCGCTATATATATGGTAGATATTAAAACATAGTGAATAACTGATACTTTTTATCAAGTCAAACTCTGCGAATGCATCTATAACTTTTTAGTGGCTTTCGTTGAGTACAAAAATTTAGTAAAAAAGTTCATTAGTTTAGTCATAAACTTGAAAAAAGTTTTTGAAAAGGGGTAACTTTGGGATTTTTTTCTATTAAGTAAAATTCATTAAATCGTGTTATTGACTGCGAATTGCACTAGATTAGATCCTTAACTAATACATATATTTTTTTCAGAGTTTAATACACTATTTTAAAGGTCTTAAAGTTGTTTTAAAAAATTCAAAATTACGGCCCACACGCCCTTAACGTGTCGTTACAGAGTTTTTGAAGAGTCGGTAAGAATTCCTCGGTCTTTTAGGTCTAAATGTTGACGGTTCGATTAGCCGGTGACATTTCTACCTAGATATGTATATCAGAACAATGTAATAAGAAGTTGATTCCTAGAACTCTATATTATATTGATTACAGTATCCTAGTTTCGTCGTTTATCAAAAATTTACCGTACGTACGTTTTACCGTACCTACTATATAACAAAGCCTAAAAAAATAAAGTAAAACAAAGTTTGCGTGTTTATTGGTACTTTGTCCCTAGACAATTTCGAATAAAATTTTATGCCAATTCAATGCTCGTTACACATAGGTACTTTAATCCCGAAAAGTTGTGCTTATCTCCCTACAGAGTCTATGGTGGTGTTTCTGTGGGATATCTGTATAGTGACTAGTTGATATGAGAAAATAAAATACGCGTAATCTCAATGAAATATGCACAAAACCAATAAGATAAAAAAGTAGGCTAGTTTTAACATTTAATGTCACGTCTTTTATTCTAAACATATCTATTCGAAATGTCATCGCAAGAAGCAAAGACACTTGGAACGGTATTATAATCTTTGTGTCTTCAAATCGAGAGTGAATCGGTTTCTTCTAGGTAAACACGCTCCATCGTAGACCGCATCATCGTTTAACATCAGGCGAGATGGCGGTCAAGTGTAAACCCATAAAAGTTAAAAAAAGCTGAAAATGAAATCACCAAAAAAAAAACAAAATCTAAATTGATTCATCCGTTCAGTAGCTACGGTGCCATAATATTTACTTACACAAACTTATAGCACCCAGTTGTTTTCGACTAGGAGTTTAAAAATTAAACGTAAAGAATGAAATTCAAGTGAGATCCTTTCTGAATCATTCATAAGACTACTTTTTTACCGTTTTTACGTTATTCAACATATTCTTATTTAGGGCTGGTCTAGTCGGAAGATCGGTGACTGCCGATCTCGATGGATCTGACCGTTCCGTTCTCCCGGGCTTAAATCCCACGCTCACCCAGTGGTGCGCGTCTGATCGAACGGTTATAATAACATTACGCAAATGACTTCAAAAGACAGTTCTTTTTGAAGCCGTAATGTTACTAACTTAAAACGGCGAAGGGAAACATTGTGAAGAAACCGACATATACCTAGAATCTTTCGAGGTCATGTGTCATTGACGAACCCGCACTGGGCCAGCTTGGTAGATTGTGGCCTTGAATCTCTCCTTGGGTGAGAAAGCCCCGAGTCCTCTAACATTTAATCGACTGCTTATGCAAGTTAGTCTCGATATTGAGTTCGTTTGACGTCGACTCAGACGACAAAAATTCTGTATTTAAGTACCTGACACCTTTAACATTTTTTTAGAATAAATTTAACTCCAAAATGTTACAGGATTTCAGGTCAGGCAAGCCTTTAGTAAAAGTTTGCAATACGGAGGTTAGACAACAGCATTTTTAACTAAAAGTTACATTAGCTTTCCTTATAATAGATCGCACACCTCCAAGTCGATTAAATCATCAATTATTATACGTTAGTTATCACAATCGGCGATTACCGAATCGATTTAATTTTTGACTACTCATAAAATTGTCGAATCAATCACTTCACTGTTATTTGCTATTTTCAGTAAGCAGTATTATTCAATAACAGAAACTGTGGCAAGGACGTTAGAATTCTATCGGTTTTGTGAAGTCACGATATCCACATAACGACAGCTAGACACTTTACCTTATCGGCCAGTCATAACATACATACATAAAATTCTGTTAAACACTTGGAGGTACCATATCTATTCGTAAAGATAGCGCATTTATTTTAATCTTTGAGTCCAAAGGTTACCTTATAAATAAGAATTAGGTTACATGTTTCCTGTTTCATAGTTTTTTTCTTTGCTTTACCGCGTTTGTTATAGCTAGTCACTATTTTGTTTGGTCTTATGGCTTATACCCTAGCGACACGAGGCTAGTTTTTCAAGCTATTTTTTCAAGCTAGAAGTACTCTACCTTGCTCGCTTGCTATCCTAGCTTGAAAAACTAGCATCGTGTCGCTCGGGCATTACTAGGTCTGGTAGTAGTAAGTCTACCTTCAGAGCTGTAAGTTCGAGGCCCACGCAGGGAATTTTTTATGTGATGACTACAAATATTTGTTCTATTTCTGGGTGTTTCTATGTATCGTAAAAATTATTATACAAATGGTTTATATGAGCTGTCTGATTCCCATTGTTCGCTCTATGTTTAGTTTGGGCCTAGTTAGTGTTGTTTGAGCAATATCCTCCATGTCCTACATTTCTTTGTTTTATTTTAAATCGGTTACCTACTTACTATTTTAGCGCTGCTTAAATATATATATTTTTTATTGCACCAAGCAATAATAATAATCCAATCTTGTTGTTGTTGAGTTGAATCTTGCTTAAAATTAGTGCCACAGCTTTAGTAGAAGGCAACCTTATCTCTAACTGCGATCTCTTCCTGGCAATCTTAATACGGTATTTTCATCCCCTTCCAAACTTTTGAAACTGAATTCAATAAGAATATATTTTTATAATATCAACTCTACCTCACGGTCCAGAATAAGTACAGGTCTTGGTTTGTTGTTTTCATGGCTGTTGAAGACCTGGGATCTATTCTTGGACCTTTTTACGTCGTTACAGAACAAACTACACGGACCTATAACCGTAGGTAGTATTCAATTTTCAAGCCACTATAATGTTCAAAAAATAAAAAGCCTGTTCAAAAGTTTTAGAAAGACCCTAGAATGTAACTGGGTACACAGTTAATTACATAAAGTGCTGATAAAAATTGCATATTTTTATTTACGAGTATACCATGCATTACCATTCTAGGGTCTTTATTAAATAAAGTCCAAACGGGCGTTTGATTTTCTGAAGACTATTTTTGGAACATTTTTGGCTTTTTTTCGAGGTTTTTTTTTGGCATTTGTGAAACTCTACCTCCTTTACAATTAAAATATTTATCATTGTTTTCTCTTATTTAAAAAAATAAAATAGTTGTATTAGTTGACTAGAAATATGAGACCCCTAATTTTGCAGTGTTTATTAATAACTTGCAACGCTCCGCGGATAGAGAGTGTTAAAAGCCTATGTGTTCGTCCAGACTATAATATACCTGTATTCCAAATTTCAGCCGAATCCGTGCATAAGTTACGACGTTATTGAGCAACAAACTTCCAAACATCCATACGTTGACGTATATAATATTAGTTGGATTATTTTTTTACATGTCCGGTAAAACTTTCAACTATTTATCTAACATAGCTTGACGGTACGGTACTTATCAATTCTCTTAAGGCCAGGTAATTCTGTCAAAGTAGGCATTTAACGCTGTCTTGTTCTCGCGACCGTCACCGACCGCGGAATCGGTGCCACAGTGCAGAAATAACATTAAAATATTGGACTATGTAATTTAAACTCATTTTTTGTTCAAGATTTGTTTATACTAGTGATAAGAGTTTTGTTGCTATATAAACGAATAAATATTAAATTTATCTATACTCGTAGGTATACAAAACTCAACCTTTTCTTTTTTGGTCACACTATAAGTTGAGAACGGCTTTTAAGATTTCATGCATCTTTTTAAAATGTTTCCTAATAATTCACAAGTTCGTCAAAAAATTTAAAAAATGTGCTGAAACGTAATGAAAGGCCAGTAAAATAGATGGTGTTTTGGCCAACTTTGCACTAAATTTCTAATTCAATTTTTTCTATGAGGTAAAGATCACTTACTGAGCATAAAATTACAAAATGCTCACAGATCCAGGTAGAGCTTCAAACGCCAATTGAAAAAAACTGTTTTAGCCGATATTTTGGAAACTATATATTTTGACAACAATTGTAGAAAATAAAATTTTGCATCTTTTGTTGCTTGTAAACTTTTTTTGTAAAACTTACCGTTTACGGTTTATAGGCCATTTAATGATACGGTTGTGATGATGCCGATAATAGTAGATGAAAATTATGTGGTCTACGATGGAACTTGCTTCTCTAATAGAAACAAGCACAGTGTACCTCGTAACCCCAAGGTTCGAACCTTCGACAAAAACCCACTATGGCAATGCGTTTCACAGCTTAGTTGTTCTTATTACAAAAGTGGAGACCATACTCTTTGTTCAACTCTTCAATCTTGATGATGAACGGTGCTGTTTATTCGAGCAACGAGCAATATGATAGAATAACTTTAATTTAAAAACCCCGACTACAAAAAAATCTACACGTAAAAAAAATATTACCTACTATCTAAGGACACTTTGGCGAATGAGACTAGTCTTAGAATATCTTAGTTACCAAAATTGATCCAGCCGTTTGGAAGATATGTGGAAATAAAAGTTTTACAAACATAAAGATACGCGCGAAAAACAAAACCCTTCTTCCATTCCGGTAAAAAGAAACATGTTTATGCTACTGGGAACAGAATTCACATCTTATTTTTTTACATTGTTATCATTAAATTGGACATAATGATAACAATGTAATCACATCGGTAAGTTCGAAAAAAAAGTTTACTGGCAACAAAAGATGGGAAATTTTATTTTCTACAATAAAAATAGGCTTTATAACTTTTTCGAAATATCGGCCAAAAACGTTTTTCGAGCTGGCGCTTGAAGCTCCACCTGGATTTGTTATTATTTTGTAATTAAAAGCTCAGGAAATGATTCTAAACCTTATATAAAAAATACGAATCGGAAATTTAGTACAGAGTTAAATTCTACGAGTAATTTTACTGCCTAAAAGGCTTCTTATCAAATTTGGTCGAGTGTCTAAATTTCATTTTAAATAAGTTTTAAATGAACGAAGTTGGGTTTTTTAGGGATTCGTAGACAAATTTTAAAATATACGTTATGTCTGTCCATCCGTATGTGACAGCCATTTTTCTCCGAAACTATAAGAAGTATACTATTAAAACTTGGTAAGTACATGTATTCTATGAACAATATCAACATTTTCATACAAAAAAAAAAAAAACAATTAATTTTGGTGGTGTCACAAACTTGGAAAAGAAATAAAAAAAAATTCTATCAAAACCATACGTGTACGATATCTATGGATAGGTGTTCAAAATTGTAATGAAGTTCCTAACATTTTTTTCTAAACTGAATAGTTTGCGCAAGAGTCTCTTCCAAAGTGGTAAGATCTGTATGTGAGGAGTTTTCTTCCAAGTATTAAGTACCTTACTACCAAAGAATTTACCTAAATGGCATATAAATGCATATTAGGGATTTACGCAGGGGATTTCTCCCCTCTCATTATGTCCTTATCCCGATCTCTGATTTGACGGACGAATATTGTACCGATACTTATCTATTTTCCATTGCATCCGCATTGAATTTTTTACTGATGTGTTATCGACGTCAGTTTTTTGAGACTCCCCTATTGGTCTACAAGATAAAGTAAACAGCGTACTAATTAGTATCAGCGTCTATTTGCAATTCCAATGAAAACGGTATCAAAAATCAAGATCATAGCGTGCTTCACTAGTAATACCTACTGATATTGTTATACTGTGGCACAATGATCGTAATATTTAAAATTTATTGGTTGTCAAAATTGCAAAATCAAGCACAGGCCCGTCGTCCGTGAGCGCCGAAACGCGACTGATCAGGCCTGCCGAACGGCGCGCTATATATAAGGTAGATATTAAAACATAGTGAATAACTGATACTTTTATCAAGTCAAACACTGCGAATGCATCTATAACTTTTAGTGGCTTTCGTTGAGTACAAAATTTAGTAAAAAATTCATTAGTTTAGTCATAAACTTGAATAAACTTTTGAAAAGGGGTAACTTTGGGATTTTTTTCTATCAAGTAAAATTCATTAAATCGTGTTACTGACTGCGAATTGCACTAGATTAGATCCTTAACTAATACACATATTTTTTTCAGTGTTTAATACACTATTTTAAAGGTCGTAAAGTTGTTTTAAAAATTCAAAATTACGGCCCACACGCCCTTAATTCAATATGTACATTTGTACAATCTAATGTTTAGTTTAATAATCTTAACGTATATTTAACTAAGTGCACCAGACTGTCAGTGATAAAGAGACACGCCTCTGCCCATTACCAATAGCCGCTCGTTACTAAAATAGATACTATCTGTATCTCTGCTATTACTGTCCCATTTAAACTCGAGATAATATAAAATAAAATAAAGGTTGGTAGGGCAATGCGTCATAATACTAGTTTCTGCCTAGACTATATTATGATGTCAAACCTTGTATGAAAATTTTAAACTAAATTTAAAATTGAAAAAGACAACTCTTTTTAACTGCAATTTAAAAAGAAACTTAAAACAGTACCTAATTTTTTCAGTTTTTTTTTAATCTTGCACTGTTTCTTAAATCATTCTTAAGAAACAGTGGAAGATTTCTTAAATTCACTTCTATGGCTGCCGCAAAAAACGCGTTTGGAAGTTTTAGCCAGTTAGCTAACTGGCTAAAACAATATCGCAATCGTAAGGCACATCTGACTATTTCTCTACTTCATACTATCTACAACGGTGAAAGAAAACATCGGAAACTAGCAAGCTTAAAGAAAGACACTTCGAGGACAAGTGTCATCCCATCTTGGCTTGCGTGGTGGATTTTTTTTTTTAAATAAGAAGTGACGAGACGAGCAGGACGTGTGCCTGATGGTAAGCAACATGCCTGTCACATAACAGCACAGTGACACGCAGCTATTGGAACACGAAGAGTATAAATCATTACCTAACACTGCACTGCGCTCGTCACCCAGAGATCTAAGATGTTATATCTTATGACATTGATTCTCTGCTTGCGTGAAAAGGATACTCAATGCTGGGACTCAGTCCTCATCCCGTCTCGGCCAGCGTGGTGGATCATAATTGACATTAGTGACATTGACTCTGTCCTTGTGGGACACATTGGTGGGACTCAGGCCTTTCGAAAGGAGCGTTAAGTGGCCTGCTTATGCTTTTTGTGTATGCATTGTAATATTCACTCTGAAATTTCTTGTCTACAGAGGAAGTCCTTCGTCAGTTCGCGGATAGCAACGTGAAATGCATCGCTACCATCGAGCTGTTCATGCCGGTCGCCGCGGAGGTGTGCAAGTCACTCAAGGACTACAAGGGCACGATATGGGTCGGCGGCGAAGATGACAAGACTCAGAGTAATTCATTATTTCATTACTTTAAAAAAGCAGAGGATTTCCTTTTTCCGACACTTCTTATTGTATGAAATTGAAATCAATCAATTAATCAGAATGGTATATTTTTGACCCAGTCTACCAGTCATCATTCTAATTATAGTTCCCGGAGTCGAAATTGTAGCAAGAATTATCTATTTTTCCAGATGTATTCGGCCTCCGTTCCCTCTTGATGGCCGACCACAAAGCAGACATTCCAAAAGTGGACTGCGAGGAAGTATGCCTCATCCCCTACTCCAGCGGCACTACCGGAATGCCTAAAGGAGTGATGCTCACCCACAAAAACCTGGTCTGTAACCTCAAACAGGTGCAAAGCCCGAAGATGATGAAATACGAAGGCAAGAAAGGCATGTTGAATGTTTTGAGTTTTTTTAGTTTAGTTTATTTTATGTTAGTTTAATTTGTGATAGTTTAGTTTATGCTAGTTTAGTTTAATGTATGTTTGTTTGTTTAGTTTAATTCATTGGTTTATTTTTATGTAACTGTAAACTTTATTCTGTCGGTTTAAATTATTTTTAGTTAGGATTAAAATTATTTTAGTTGAATTAAAATTTAGAAATTAGACGGCATGGTATTTTTGCAATTTAAGTAGTACAACTATTTAGTATTCATTATAGTTTTATAACTGAATCTAGAAACCTAAATACATAGTTAAATATTTTTTTTACTACGTACTTATATCTTTTTCGCAATTTTGTATGATATGACATTTTTCATTCAGGTAGTTCACGGATTCTACGAGTGTATTACGAGTATGTGCTTATATTGTGTTTTCAAACTATCTGTAGTTTTTTTACCATTTTCATATAACTACTTAACTATTTATGAGAATAGTTATGTGCCCGCAATTTGAAACGTGTAGAATTTAGAAAAATACTCCCGCCTAATAAGTTTAATTATTCTAGATAAAAAGTAGCCGATGTTTTATTCCAGGCTAATTATTTTTATGACTTTATCCTGATCCGTTCAGTTTAGTTTTACTGCGCAGTACCACATTATTTATACTTATTTATTTATTTATTTATTTATTACTGAGTTCCGGTTTGAAGGGCAATGTTTCCAGAGAAATTACAGGTGTTAGAGATATAACATATTAGAGATCTGGATGACGCGCGCAGAGCAGTGCTAGGAAATGATTTGGACTCTTCATATTCCAATAGCTGCGTGTCACTGTGCTGTTATGTGGCAGGCACGTTGCTTACCATCAGGGCATGTGCCGCCCTGTTAGTCTCGCCATTCTTTATTAAAAAAAAACTAGTAAGGAGGCACATTGCTTGGATTAACAGATTACTTTTATTACGTTAAAGTTAGTAGTTGTTAATCCACGGGTTACGCCCCGGAGCGCAGTTAGAGGTAATTTATAATTATTACCTAACAAGATTTCCTGATTGCAATTAGTGTCTTTTACCATTGATACGACGAACGAAATACAAAATGGCGGGCAAAATATTTCTTTACAACCTACCCCAATATGGGTATCAAATGAAAGGGCAATTGGAAATTGACTAGTAGAATACTATACACTAGATAACAAATTTCAAATCCAAGATGGCCGCCACCACAATATGGCGAATTATTTTATTTTTTTCACTATTACCTCAATATGGGTATCAAACGTAAGGGTTTGACTAGTAGAGTACTTTGCACTATGACAAATTTCAAATCCAAGATGGCCGCTACTACAATATGGTGAAATACCCACATTTTTTTTTTCACAACTCCCCTGGGTATCAAATGAAAGGGCTTGACTAGTATAATGTTGTACAGATAACAAATCCGAGGTAAACGGGGGCTAATTAAAATTTTTAATTTTGTTCTTGTTCACTTTGCAGGTCAAGGAGACGTCATTCTGACAGTTCCTCCATTCTTCCACATCTACGGTTTCAACGGCGTCCTAAACTACAACCTGACCTTAGGATACCATGTTGTCACCATGCCCAGGTGAGTCAGAACATTATAAGTACTAGGTATAATACCTCCTCGGCCTAGAAAGAGGTGGAAAGACGAGCTTAAAACCCCCAATAAGGATTGGCTCAAAATAGAGACCATTGAGGAAGGAGAGAGAGATCTTTGCTCATTGGGACAAGATTGGCCAATATACTAAACAATACAATAATAAAACACGTATCCGTCTCTGGACGTCCGACAGAATTGATAACTTAAACTAATCTAAGTCGAATTTGTTTAACTTGAGATGTCCAAAGGCGGCTGTAACCGCTTACAAGCAAATGAACCGTCTTCTGATTCGTAATTCTTTCTACTTAGTTACATTCTTATGTGAATAAAAAATGCACTTGCAAAAATTAAAAATAAAACATTTTACTAAACCATAAACAAAAACGTACAAAAATAATGATGATGACCTTTCGGTAATAACTTACGGATCATTATTATTTTTTCCTTGACAGTTGTAAGTATCTACATTTCTGGTTTAGTTAAAAATAGGTAGGTACCATAAAAACCCCGTGGGTTATCTCATGATTAGATTAGGTAAGATAAATTGGTTAGGTATGAGCAAAATCCGCTTTTAATCTTATGTGTTACCTACTTATCACGGATAACACATATTATTGGTCCAAAGTTCAGTTTATAATTAGCTAGAAGTTAAGTAAGGATAGCGATGCATATAACGATGTATAGATAGTAGATAGAATACCTTAGATTTGATAAAATTATTCCTTTATCGGACACTTGAACAACCAACTGCAATGTAATGTGGAAATTTCACTAAACAAAATGTGCGAGCTAGGGCTTATTTGCATTCACGTTGGGGTATGTTCAAATAGAAAAGTGGGACATTAAACACTACAGTGTTTAAGAACAGGCAGACACTTTATAATGTACACCATATTACCTACGCTTGAAAAATTAAAATAAAAAATAATTTAATTCTCTACGAAAAACCAAAAACGAGTTCAATTTAAAATTAAGCTCAGACACTCGACAAAATTTAACATTTTCAGTGAATTCTACGGTAACGTCGTCCGGATAAAGGTAAGCAAATTTTAGTTGTTTGTTGATCTTTCAAAAACTACCACAACGGTTTCGAAAAATTTAAATCTATAACCCATAGATATCCGGTATCCGTGATATCACCACATATATTTAATTGGATAACGGGACACTCACGTACTCGAGTTTCGGCCGCGTCCGGCGGCCTTTTTCAAGGCGAGTGCACACGCGCTGCGTGGCTGCCCGTTTGGCACTGGTTGTGCCAAACGGGCAGCCACGCAGCGCGGAGGAGGTATTATATATGGCATACAATTGATCTATGACAGCCTATAATGAAGGTGGTTCATACACACACATCGCCGTCGTAAGATGGAGCCCTTCAGAAAGCAAGAGTGCTCAAAACTACATTATGTAGGTATCTGAATTTTCACAAAATTACATTATGTATCTTAATTTTGCGTATTTTGTGTATTGTTAAGTTGTACATTTTTTTATAGGTAGTAGATACCTACATTTAGGGACGACACTACGAGTATTATTGTTTTCTTCTTGATTTTTGACTTTGTTTTTCGGTTTAATCCCATTTTTAGTAAAAATGATTAGAAATCCTTGTAAGGCCGTCATTCATGGTACAAGGTGTTTTTATTTTTAACCGAATTCAAAGAAGGAGGAAGAGCTCTTTTCGTTTTTTTCTAACATTCATATGTTCACACTTGCCGCCATCTTGCCTGATGTTCAGCGATGATGTGATATACTATGGAGCGTTTTCACCTACAAAAAATCGATTCACCCTCGATTTGAAGACAAAGATTGTGACCATAGGGAAAACCCCGTTTTGTATGTATTTAACACGATAGCTCCACCAAGTGCGAATCGATTTGGATTGTTCTTTTTAACCCCCGACCAAAAAAGGGGTGTTGTAAGTTTGACGTCGATGTCTGTCTGTCTGTCTGTGTGTGTGTCTGTCTGTGGCACCGTAGAGCTCATACAGATGGGCCGATTTCGATGCGGTGTTTTTTATTTGAAAGTTAATATCCGTGCGGATGTTCTTAGCTATGTTTGGTTAATATCGATTGAAGATGGCCGCCGCCACAAAATGGCGGACAAAATATTTCTTTACAACCTACCTCAATATGGGTATCAAATGAAAGAGTTTGGCTAGTAGAATACTAAACATTATAAAAAAAATCAAATCCAAGATGGCCGCCACCACAAAATGGCGAATTATATTATTTTTTCACTACTACCTCAATATGGGTATCAAAAGAAAGGGCTTGACTAGTAGAATATATCGCACTATGACAAATTTCAAATCCAAGATGGCCGCTTCCACAAAATGGCGAAATATATTTCTTTTTTCACAACTCCCTTAATATGGGTATCAAATGAAAGGGCTTGACTAGTAGAATGTTGTAGGTATATATAACAAATCTGAGGTAGTCGGGGGTTAATCAAAACTTTTAATTTTGTTTATTATTTTATTTTTTACTTTTATTTATTTGTTTGTTGATCATATGTGGTGATTTTAGTATTAAAATTAACGTGGTTGTTAGACATATTTAATTGGATAACGGGACACTCACGTATATACGGTCGGTCAATCCGACTCGAGTTTCGGCCGCGTATGGGTCTATGTCAGTGGCCTTTACAGCCTACCGAACTTTGGGCTTGCGCAAAAAGTGCAGCCGTATTCTTCCCCAAAATATGGGCGAGGAGAGCAATGGCTGATACATGCGTTATACTTACTCGTGATTGGGTGTTCCTCGGGGGAGTTAGACTGCTCGCAGTAAATTTACAATTCAAGTAGGATAAATTAAAAACTTCAGATTTTTTAAGTGATGATGAAGCGATGAAGCTCAAGATCCATACGTCGCATAAGTATCTCAGATAACTACTAAGTAATATTTAAAATTCAACAAAAAATAAAAGCATTACGTTCTTTTGAAAAAGCCTGAAAAACAGAAATCCATAGATGATTTGCATGTATGAGGCCCAAATAATTTACAGTAAAAAGTATATAGGTACCTAGATAGGTAGAGGTATAATATAGGACGTTTAGTTATCTAGGTATGAGGCAAAACCTGATAATTGTATCTCTGATTAATCGCATTGAATCCAAAGTCCTCTTTGTGTATAGATAGGTAAGTCTGTACGTGGCATCATAGATGTTTATTACCGTACTTTAATTATGATTAAAGTAATCTTTTGAAAGACAATGTCACCCTTTAATTTCCACGAAGTTTTCCTATTAGGTAGGTACGGATGTACCGAAAGTACTAATTTCCACCAGATAAAAACAAGAATAAAATTTCGTAAAATATTTTTTTTTCACTCACTTTTACACTTTACTTCATCACTACTTACTTTAAATACTTTTAGGCTTTCAGCTAAAAGCAACCATAATAAACCATTACGAAAAATAAGTCAACCATATCTATAGATTTTAAAGAACATCTGTGAAAATAAATAAACTAAAAAAGGTTCACCTTTATTGTGGTTGAAATAAAAGTGAAATTTCTTTGATCTGTTTTGTTTTGTTTGAGTGTAGAATACGTTGCCTGGATTACGTGATTGATATAATTTGAGTGTTTTGAAAACAAGATTAAATCGGTCTCTCTTAAGTAGGTAAAAAATCTCTAACTAATAGATGATAGTCGAGCGCGAATCTATTGATGAAAAAAGTTGCTCTACCTACCATAAATATGCGGACTATTACGATGCAATTTTTCATAAAACTGAGTCATGATACCAGGTGATCAAGTCAGACACCTGATGATAAGCTTCAACTCCAGTCATACTACGTGGCTAATATTAAATACTTGTAATACTTAAACCTAAGTAGGTACTTCTCATTGCACTGCGTTCGTTATCTAGAGACGTAATGTAGATAGTACTTATATATCTTTGCTCAGTTAATCAGTCATTCGAATAGAAATAGAAATTAATAGAAACAGTAGTTATAAGAAAATGTAAATTGTGGAGTGAGTTGCCTGAATGGATATCTGGTGATGTCTGGTATACATAACGACTCTACAAAGAGTCCTACCAATACAGATATCTTCAACTTGTGAGTGAATTAGGAGAAAAGAGATGCTTTCGTGGTTGAACGAATAATAAATGAGATTCCAGCGTACACCTATTTTCGATACGTAAATATTACTCACTAGCTGTGCCTGCAGTTTCACCCGCTTTCTAAAGATAACTAAGAATATTTTTTCTAAAATAAAAATAGTCTTATTACAGCTATCTGACAGTGAAAGTACCGACAAAATCAGTCCGACCTATCCGGATATTAGCCGGAACAAACAGACAGACAAAAGTTGTAATAAAAGGAAAGTTGATATTCGCTAAGGCGAGCTTGACAACAAAAATTCACACCAACTGGTGTTGATTATAGAACTCCATCTACTGTTTTAAACGATTTATCTTACTTGTAGATTTGACGATTATCTATAATTCTAATAAATCTTCTATTGCTTGCAGTATCAAACACAAATAAACTTATTAATTTATAATATTAGTAGAACTACCTACATCAACTACCTCACTAACTGCTAAGTGCAGTGCTAGGTAACTATTGGTCATGTTCCAATAGCTGCGTGTTACTGTGCTGTTATGTGGTAGGCATGTTGCTTACCATCAGGGGCATGTCCAGCTCGTCTCGTCGCTCTTTACTATAAAAAAAAGTGTGGACAAATATTTTACATCTTTCCAGATTCACATCAGAAGATTACATCAAGTGTTTAGAAGAATACCAGCCTACGACGCTATTCGTCGTGCCGTCGCTTCTTGCGTTCCTGGCTACGCATCCTCTGGTGAAGAAAGAGCACCTGCAATCTGTTGACACCATCATGGTTGGGGCAGCGCCCACAACCGACAGCATGCTTGAGAAGTTCCTGCTTAAAGTGGACAAGACGAAAGATGAGATCAAACTCTTACAGGGTAAGCCTATTTATAGTTATGTAGAAAATTGTCGTTCGAAAAAACCCTTCGTCGAGTGCGTGTCAAGTTCTTGTTATAGGTGTTAGGTTAGGGGGTTGAGTAGTGTCTAGTGGCAGTAGAGACAGGGGGTTGAGTAGTGGTTGCCAGTGGTTGGAGAAGAAAAGCCGAGGATAGGGTTGAGTGGCGTATCATGGGAGAGGAGGCCTATGTCCAGCATTGGACTAGGGTAGGCTGATTATGATAAGTAGTGTCTATTTTACCGTATAACTGTTGTATAGTTGTACCTATCTATCTATTTATATATATATAGGTAAATCATGTTACGGCGTTGTTTGTCCGCAGTGAACCCCTGAACTACTGAACCTATTATAATCAAATTTAGCGAACTGTCTAGTTTGACCTTGAATTTCAGAGATAGGATAGTTCCGACAGTTTGTCGCTTAATTGTAGTTTGTAGCTTAACTTAATTTCGACGTAATATTTTTATTGCAAATAATTTGTAACACTAGCAACGCTGTACGGTTTCACCCATAGTTACCTTGATAAAAAGTAGCCTATGCTATTCCATACTATAAGTAAACGGTGTCCCAGAATATCTATTCAGACGTTCCGACGTGAATGAGCAATCAATATTTAACATGCAAACTTTCGCATTTACAATTTTAGTAGTGATACCCGAGCGAAGCTGGAACGTGACCGCCAGCTCTATATTAACATTATAAAAGCGTCTATTTTGATTGTCACGAATACAACACAAAGAAGAATACTATCATCCTACTTACATAATATATACTTTCGAAAGTATTATGTTTGCTGCTCAGTCATATCAAAATATCTGAACAGATCGGGCTAGAATTTGGAACACAGATTATAATCTGGGCTAACACATGCACATGTTAATCACGGCAAAATGTGGGAACGAGAACTGCAAGGGTCCGCTGCAAGTCATTATCTAACTCGTATCTACTCCGCAGGGTACGGCATGACGGAAAGCTCCCCCGTGACGCTGATGACGCCGTACATCTACCCGTACAATAAGATCGGGTCGGTGGGGCAGTTGGTACCGAGCACGCAGGCGCGCGTGCTGTCGCTCACCACTGGCGAAATGTTGGGCCCCCACAAGTCTGGAGAACTACTCCTGAAAGGACCACAGGTCTGAACTATACAGTACTTAAATATAGATACACAAATAACAAAAACAGCCCACTAAAAATATTCTTACTGCTGGAACTCCGGGTCTTCTCTCGCAAGAATCAAAATCAGAATAAATTTGTGCATAGATGAGTTTACTGCAAGGAGATAGTCAAGGCATAATCCATGCTGGCTCAGTTCGGGTTGGTGGACACATGACTTCGAAAGATTCTAGGTACATATCGGTTTCCTAACGATGTCTTCCTTCATCATTTTAAGTTAGCGGCATTACGCACATGACTTCGAAAAGACAGTGATGCGTATGGGATTTGATCCTGGGACTCTGGATCGGCAGTGTAAACTCTTTATAATGTCACTTGATAACAGCAACGGGAACAGCGTGGCTAAAACCACGGGACCGATGTTAGTAATATTTTACATTTTTGTAAAAGTCGGTACTTAACTTAAAGTCTGAACTAATAATTTATTTATTCTTATTTTATATCAGGTGATGAAGGGGTACTGGAACAACGAAGCGGCGACTCGCGAGACAGTCGACGGAGACGGCTGGCTCCACACCGGCGACGTCGCGTACTACGATGATGATCACTACTTCTACATCGTCGACCGCACCAAGGAACTCATCAAGGTCAAGGGCAACCAGGTATAGATAATTTTGTCCATTCATCAGTATTTACATAGAGCTGCAAGCACTGCGATTTATACTCAGCAGTGGGTGATGATAAGCCGAAAAAACCAATAATTTTATATGGGTTACACTTTGCACTCGGCCAAACTGATGACGTGCATGTCCTCATGTACGTACCAGGTGGAACCTTATTGTAGGTACAACCAGAGTTTTTTTTTATTATATAGAGTGATGGGACGAGCAAGATCTGATGGTAAGCCACACTTAAGATGATTTTTCTCTTTGCCCTAGGATCTTTCTGGAAACAATGACCTTCGAAACCGCAACACTTACATATATATAGCTTATCTTGCGTGTCCCGTCACTGCCTATGTTATAAAATAAGCTACCACAGTTGTATCATAAGTTATTTATCATGGTAGTTATACCGGTACTATGACAATGGCATAGAATTCATCGTATGAATTATCCCAATAATTTCTAGAACGGATATCAGCTACCGGAGCTATGTACCTACTTTCATTTGGGCGGTTTAAAAACAGCAGGGCGGGCTGGGCCAGTCAATTTCACAGCGAAGGATAATGCAAAATGAATCCCATAGTTACTACCAACGCACATTAGAAGACTGCCCCGCTCCACCGTTTACTAAGCGCCTTAGTAAGCAGACAAGACATGACTATAGTTTTTATTTCATTGGATAATGTAATTGTTCTAGGTATCACCAACGGAACTGGAAAGTGTCATCATGGAAAAGCCTGAAGTGGCAGACGTAGCCGTCGTTGGGGTCCCAGACGCATTAGCGGGCGAAGTCCCTAAGGCTTTTGTAGTTCTCAAACCGAACCATAAACTCACAGAGAAAGACGTTTACGACTCTGTCGCCTCCAAACTCACCAAATACAAACATTTGGAAGGAGGTGTCGTCTTCTTAGAATCTATTCCCAGAAACGTGGCTGGGAAAATTTTGAGGAATGAGCTTAAAGTGCATGGCTCTAAGAAGTTGTATGATAAGAAATAGTTTTAACAGGAGTGATATTCTGACAACTTAGCGAAGGCGTTGGGGATAACTTTCCAGTCACGTCCAATAGAGACCATCAACAAAATGCGTTGGATATACTGTTGTGTTCTGCCATCGTTACTGTGTAATTGTTAGCTGATTTGGCCTTTTTGAAATAAATGCCTCGAAATTAGGCTCATCTAAGAAGAACTTGATTCCTAAACGTCATGTGTGGGTACAATTTGAAATGGTCATCAGAAAATTGCTCAACCTCATTATAAATTACTTGTATAGTTTTTAAGCCTTCGCGAATTTATTCATAAAATATTATTCAATTACCTACCTCGACGCAGGAATTAAATAATATTTTAAATCGCGATTAGTTAAGTCCAGTGCAATGTTCTCATTATATGTGTGTTTTAACTTAGCTGAGGTGAGTAATACAATCAGTGGGCTGACCCGCATTGTAGGTATTTTTATCAAAGTGACAAGATTCTACTGCAGAATTGCCGTTCATAATTATGGTTTGTGATGTTACGATTTTTCAGGGGGCATTCAGAAAGCTTATAATATTTTTTGTGACATAAAGGTATAAAATATGATTCATGTTAAAAAAAAATTACATGAGTCATATTTTTTTAAATTAAACTGAACACTCAGTGTATACTAATTCTTAGAAATGTCTGGTAGGAGTATTTTAATTGATGTATTTTGTTTTATTTTTACATTTGCGAAAAGTTACAAAATACAGTTACACTTAAAATTAAGTAGGTAGGTATATTAGGATATCTAGTCTAAGTATCTTTCCTTCTAACGTGAGGGAATGTGTAAATAGTGTAAATTTAATCTAAGCATAATAAAATGTGATAATAATAACTATTTCGATATTTTTGAAGGTATTGTACTTATAGTGACTGTTGTAGTAATAGGACTGAGTTTTTAATGTATTTTATTTACTGAAATTTTTAATTTCACCATTATCTATGGTGAAAATGACAATTTTGTAAATTAGACCATACTGTTGTTTTGAAATAAATTGTTTTTGTTTGTTTACATTGATTTTTATTTATGTACCTAATTGAAAACTAATTGATTTCGAACTTCTGCCAAGAAAGACCTTCCAATTCAAAAGTTTTGAGGAAACCAGTTAGAATTGACATTCATATCATCTATTGCTTATCCATATCAAGGAGAAGAATAATGACTAATTATTGCGCTTGCACAATCTCTTCTTCTTCCCATCCTAGACTACGCAGATGCCTGCTTTCTTGACCTCAAAGAAGATCAGCTAGATAAACTTGAGCGTCTCCAAAATTATTGTATAAGATTCATATTTGGTTTACGCAAGTGTGATCATGTGTCTCAATTTCGTATACCTACAGCTCAAGTGGCTCCCCCCATCCGCTTTCGTCGGAATGCTCATATTTTGTCCCTTCTCTATAGCGTATTATTTAACCCCTCTTTTCAGCGGTATTTGAAAAAACTTTTTACTTATTGGAGCAATACACATGGTCTACCTGAAAGGTCAAAATACAACTTGTTCCTTCAAACACCGCCAGCCCGCAGTGAAACTTTTTTATGGAGTCATTTGCTTTCCAAGCTGTCCAGTTGTGGAACGCCTTGCCCGTCAACATTAAGCAAGCTCCTTCTCTTGCTGTTTTTAAGAGCCAAGTCAAAGAATTCTATTTGTTACAGTAATCACATACATAGATGTTGAAGTCATTATTCTCCTTGAAATCATAATAAAATTGTACTCTATTTATCTTCAATTTTTTTAATTCATTGAACATGTTATTATTAGTTATCTATTAGTCTATTATTATAAAATATTTGTGTACCTATTAGGACGTAAAATTGATTTATGTTTTTAAATTGTTGTATTTGAAATTAATTGTTAAATACAAATTATCATTCGGAAGTATCTATGTACTCCTAATTGCACTCCCCGTCTTCCATTATTAATATCTTTTTTACCATCCTACGGTTGCCTGGAAGAAATCACTCTTAGCGATAAGGACGCCAATTGCTACTTTTTTCTATATTTTTTTTCTGTGTTATTTTTATTTTTCTTTGTAATTTAAGTACAATAAAGAGTTTATCTATCTATCTATCTAATTAACCCTTTCTGTGGACCCTGTTGGATGCGGCAACCAAAGACCTATTTTTACACAGTGCAGCAACCTCTCACGTCGTCGCACGAAATTCAAAAAGTTTGTGTTCCGAATTTTCCATCTTTAGTATTACCTAGAAAAAGATAATTACGTTACAAAAAATAGGCCGATCTTTCTTGTTGACGTTTCCTTGTTTCAATTTTCCTAATAATTATTCCTTTGGTCGTATGGAACGATCTCCCATGACCATTTCGCTGAAAAGTCGCCGCCGTGTCAGTTTCAGACTTTTAAATCTACAAGTGATACTCAAAATTTATACTTAAAAAAATATGGGGAACATCATACACATATTTTATTAATTCAGACATGTTACATATATCTGAATTTTGGTCCCATTTATTAGTAAAAAAAAACAAAATCATGAGCCAATTTTAAGTTTTATATTGCAGTTTTAGCGTTGTCTCTGTGTAAAATACACAATAATTCCATAATAAAAATTAGACACGATAATACTTTGTTCTTTGTAGAATCCAATTCTATAGTTACTTTTCAAATCATAGTTGTCAATTTTTCAAATAATATAAATTACCAGCAGTCTAAATTACAATAAATTACGCTGCGCAATTTAGTATGCCGCGAGCGGCCGTCGGGGGAGGACCTGCGTCAGTTAGCGTGGGAGTCGGTTACGTAATATTTCGCGCGTTTATGACATAAACTAGAATAATTATAGTGCGACCACAAAATTTTAAGTCGTTTGGCGTTTTATAACGTTTCATTCTGATTTTTCGGATCGGACCATCACATTTGATCTTGTTTACTTCTTGAAGAAGCAGAATCTGTCAATTTTTTTTTGACGTCACAACGTCTAATAAGTCGATGAACGCTGGCCGCATGCACGAAAATGAGATGACTCATTGTCTCGTTAAGCCCATTGTCCCGTTACGCTCGTTGTCCCGTTGCGTTACGGTAAATTATTCTTGCATTTCCAAACTCTGATTATTAGTATAATTTCAAGAATTTATACTTTTAACTGAAGGTTAATTTTCATGCGGTGGATCTTAGCTTTGTTGGATAATATTGATTAAAGATGGCCGCCTCTACGAAATGGTGGAATAAATATTTCTTCATTTTCATTCATCTACCTCAATATAGGTATCAAATGAAAGGGCATGACTAGTAGAATACTGTGCACTATGATACATTTCAAATCCAAGATGGCCGCCACCATAAAATGGCGAATGACATTACCAATTTTTTCACTACTACCTCAATATGGGTATCAAATGAAAGGCCTTCCCTAGTAGAATACTACGCGCTATGACAAATTTCAAATCCAAAATGGCCGCCACCACAAAATGGCGAATGTCATTATTTTTTACTACTACTTCAATATGGGTAACAAATGAAAGGACTTGACTAATAAAATACTATGCACTATGACAAATTTCAAATCCAAGATGGCCGCCACCACAAAATGGCGAATGTCATTATTTTTTACTACTACCTCAATATGGGTAACAAATGAAAGGACTTGAATAGTAGAATACTATGCACTGTCACAAATTTCAAATCCATGATGGCCACCACCACAAAATGGCGACTGACATTATTTTTACTACCACCTCAATATGGGTAACAAATGAAAGGGCTTGACTAGTAGAATACTATGCACTGTTACAAATATCAAATCCAAGATGGCCGCCACCACAAAATTGCGAATGTCATTATTTTTCACTACTACCTCAATACCATGACCAATGACCATGACTATGACCATGACCAATTACAATGACCATGAGGAACGGCCACGACCAATGACCGTGACCAATGACCGTTCCCACGTGTTTGAGCAACGAACTTCCAATATCAATTAATCATCATTAATTTTTACTACTACCTGAATATAGGTATCAATTTAAAGGGCTTGACTAGTAGAATACTACGCACTATGATAAATCTTAAATCCAAGATGGCAGCCACCACAAAATAGCGAATGTCATTATTTTTCACTACTTCTCAATATAGGTATCAAATGCAAGGGCTTGGCTAGTAGAATACTATGCACTTTCACAAATTTCAAATCCAAGATGGCCGCCACCACAAAATGGCGAATGTCATTATTTTTTACTACCACCTCAATATGGGTAACAAATGAAAGGGCTTGACTAGGAATACTATGCACTATGACGAATTTCAAATCCAAAATGGCCGCCACCACAAAATGGCGAATGTCATTATTTTTTTCTACCACCTTAATATGGGTGACAAATGAAAGGGCTTGACTAGTAGAATACTATGCACTGTCACAAATTTCAAATCCAAGATGGCCGCCACCACAAAATTGCGAATGTCATTATTTTTCACTACTACCTCTATACCATGACCAATGACCATGACCATGACCAATTACAATGACCATGAGGAACGGATATGACCAATGACCATGAGCAATGGCCATGACCAATGACCGTTCCGACGTGTTTGAGCAACGAACTTCCAATATTAATAAATCATCATTAATGTTTACTACTACCTAAATAAAGGTACTCGTATCAATTTGAAGGGCTTGACTATGCACTATAACAAATTTCAAATCCAAGATGGCCGCCACCATAAAATGGCGAATGACATTACCAATTTTTTCACTACTACCTCAATATGGGTATCAAATGAAAGGCCTTCCCTAGTAGAATACTACGCGCTATGACAAATTTCAAATCCAAAATGGCCGCCACCACAAAATGGCGAATGTCATTATTTTTTACTACTACTTCAATATGGGTAACAAATGAAAGGACTTGACTAATAAAATACTATGCACTATGACAAATTTCAAATCCAAGATGGCCGCCACCACAAGATGGCGACTGTCATTATTTTTTACTACCACCTCAATATGGGTAACAAATGAAAGGGCTTGACTAGTAGAATACTATGCACTGTCACAAATTTCACACCCACAGATTTATGAAACAGTTTAGAAATCTGTGCAAACACCCTTTTAATTAGAATAGTATAATTTGGCTCCATTCTATTTATGTAACTCAACATTATAGCAAGTTTATAGACTACGTCACCAGGTGAACTCAAGGGGCACAACTATTCAATAAAACAATTCAGTAGCCCTAGCGCTAACGCACACATTCACGCGTGTGTACGAACGACATCTGCGTAGTTGTGTGAAGAGTAGGCAACTCTACAGCGGCGGTTGTATGGAGTTTTAGTGGAGTGTCCGGGGTGTGCCTGTACTTACTTACTTCGAAAACACCTTTTATTTTATGGTAGATGTTATAAGGAATAATTTATTACTTGTAGGAATGACTGTGTATCACTGTATACTGTCACAGTACACTATGTACTGTACGTACAGTCATACACATAATTTTATTTTTACCAACATTTCTTTACCGACACAGCAAGCTTACACTTGTGTATATATTCCTAACACCCCCTTTTTATATCAGAAATCAGAAGGTATCTCATATTGCCTGGAATATATTTCACAGATATCACACACAGTCTTACCTATCAATAGAAATAAACTCATCCTTAAAACATCTACCAATAACATACAGATATTTACATTGTAACTAACAAAATCAATTTGGTTTAGGTAGGAATGCATCATTTTAAAACTATTTAATAGTTACAAAAATTCATTTAATACGGAATACAATTAATATTACAAAATTAATACTATTTTACCCTTATATAATTGATTAACCTCGACAACTGAAGTTCAATTGGATTCAGTGTGATACATGCACACATAAAACATTGGGCAGTTATGTTTGTAATGCAAGCCAAGGAATATTGTGAATATGAGGTTCTAATGGCTCCTCCATACAAGAAGGTTGTTACAAAATGCAGATTTTAGAGGCTCAGACACCAATGAGGTCATCACACTAGCTTTGTATGTACAGTTTGGCTTTTTTGAGGTAAATAAACCTCTGAAACCGAGACCTACGGGACTGAAATGTGGTGCAATTTTTGTGTTACAAAAATCATCAACCGACCAGTGCACAGCTAATTGCACAGGTCATGTCATAATGGCTGTATTGTAGGTAGCACAAACAATTTTACATCTTTAATGATGTTATAGTCAATGGCTTTAGTATCAATGGGTCATGGCAATACAGCTTTGAGATGTAAGGACACATTTTTTTTCTAATTAACTACATGTTGGTTTTATACTTTTCTACAACCTTATCGGTTTGATGAAGGATGAAGAGAAATCAATCAACTTGTAACTGGAATTAAACTTATATGGTTAACGGGAACGCAAATTAGGCAACACATTTCACATTAATCAATCTAAGTGACGGTATTAAGAAAAATTAAGAATGATGGAATACAAGTGAGAAATGTATGAATTTCATAAGTTAAATGCTAACAAAGTTGTCACAAGTTTATACAGATAGTAACTGAGTTTCCATTTCTTTGTTTTCCTTGTTTTCTGTACTTGGTTCTATTTCAGGTTTTTCTTCATGACTTCTCTTATTTTCATCAGCTACTATTTCTTCTTTTACTTCTACCTTTGGGCTTTCTACAGCCTTCTTAGATTCCAAAAGTGGTTCTTTCAGTTCAGAATTGACATCTGATATTGAATAATTGTCAGACTCAATTTTAGGTCGAGGGCTCTCAGGTTTGCTCACAGGTGCAGGTTCCTCAGGAATTTTTGCTTCAGCTGCTGGTTCAGTATTAGAATCAGATTGATTTGATTCTTCTTGAACATCAATATGTCCTTCATCTGTTTTCGGAGAACTACTGCTTTCAGTATTATCACTCGATGAAGAACTCTCCTCGCTAGAGGTAAGAACCTCAGAGAGTTTAGTCTCAGGCTCCTCTTTAGAGTCAGAACTACTATCGTCTATGGCTTGAGGTGATTCAGTCTCAGGAGTTGCTTTTGGGTCTTCTGAAATTGCATGTTCCGGAGTTTCAACCTTTTCTTGTTCAGATTTTGCTTGTTCCATAAGTTTTTGTTCTGTCATCTCAGCATCATCAATTTTAATTTCTGGTATAACTAAAGTAGTAGGCACATCAGTCTTCATTTCTACATCCTCTTTTGGTGGCTCTGCTTTTGTAGTCTCTTCAGTGACAGCTTTCTCCTCAGGTTTTTTCAGCTGATTCCGTGGGTGCTTTGGTTTCAATTGATGATGTTTGTTCAGTAGATTTTTCATCTGCAGGCTCATTTGTCACCACAATCTCAGGAGGAGTTACAGACTCATATTGTGTGGTTGTTTTCTCTTGAGTATCCATTTGGGAGTCCTCTTTAGCTTTGAGTCTTGCTTCGATCTCATCCACAGATATATGCGTTTCTGAAGAACTTGGCTGAGGTTCACTATGTGTTTGTTGTCCATTATTTTCCTTCCATGACATGTCTTCCATTTCTACATCTACATTATATTCAGAGGTATTGTCGGATCCGTTTACGATGGGCTCGTTCGCATCCCCGTTTTCCTCAGGATGTCGTTGTATTCCTGGTTCTCTTGTACTCACTACTAAGATATTCTTCTCGATAGCCCGCATATACTTGTCGATGCGATTATATTGCTTACGTGGGAATGTGAGTAGTTCACAGATTCTTTGGACTGTGAATGGTGCCGAGGTAAAAGAGTCAAGACGTTCCAGTAAGCTATTCTTCATGACATCATAATTAAACGGATCTACATTAGGATATGGAGGAATCTCGATACCTGGGGTTGTTTCGTAGAAGTCTGTAATCACACTCAAGAGCTTTTCTTTGAACAAACTCTTCACAAGAGACCATTGGTACACAGGGTCACCGGTACGCGCTACGTACGCCAGGTATTCATTAAGTTCTTGGGGGATAGTTTTTGGTTTCCTTTTCGAAAAGTCTTCAAGAAAATGAAATATTTCTTCCGCGTTTTCCATTTTATACTCTTATATTATAAATTTCACTGATTTTACACTAATTCGCCAATTTCCAAACAAAACCCTCCGAACTAGACGTGTGTAGCTCTTTGCTGAAACGACTCAGTGACACGAATCTTCACTGTGATCCTAATGATTCGTGTCAGTTGGCCGGTAAAAGTGTCTCAGTGTCTCATTGAGAACGAATCAGCGGAACGAATGAACTCTAAGAGCGAATTGTAAGCTGAGCGATGAGTGCCGACACCGGTCGATAATAATTTATGAATGAAGTATCAAGTCGTAGCATGGCGCGAAAGAGATAAACGCTGCGTTGCCTAATAGTAAGGATGAGATGCAAAACAGTATGAAGTTCGTTCGTGTCACAAGAGTTGCAACTTTCAATGCTAACCAAAACAAACAGGTTTGTTAATTACTCTGGTGTCTTGAACAGTGTTTTGAAATTACGAAGCGTAGTTTGAAAGTATTAATATGATAAATAAACCTTATTTGAGTGTAAATAGTAAAAACTGTAAATAAACAATTTAGAATAGTGTAAATATGTAAGTTACGGACTTACTGCATAGTGAGAAAAAACAATTCCTTTAAATCAGTGTTTGAAATTTTCTGAATATAAATAATATGATAGTAGGTACTGTGCTGTTAAAATTTAAAAAAAAACTGTAAAGAAACAATTAGGTGTTCTCTGAAACCAACTCTTTACTATCTTAAACATTACTCTGACTCAGTGTTCAAAATGAAACATAATATCACTGTTTAACATTGCGATGCTCTTTGAAATCAACTCTTTAGCTTCTTACTATCATCGTTACTTTGACTCAATGTTCCAAATGATCCAAATGATACATATCACTGTTCCGGATCTTACAACTGATACAGACACAAATGATCCAATCTCACCAAAGATACATTTTTACCACGTCTACTCCGAACGAATGGAACGATCGGTCAGTCAACCTTTGAAAAAAGAATGAACCTTAAAGCAGATTATTAATATTTATTTGATGACAAAGTGAACATTGACCGAACTATCATAGATATTAAAAGAGATCTCGATTCTACACGTACAAATTTTCAAACAAAGAGGCGTTTTCGGAATGCAATTTTTTATGTAGAAATAGTTCTCAATTTCGCTAAAGGTGGCTATCAATAAAATAAAAATCAATATCATCAATCAGATCGATTTTATTTATATGTATGATAATTCTCCAATCATTGTTTTACTTCTGAAGACTCCAGCTTTCGCGAGGGTCAACCGAAACGGGAAATAGACAGGCTTCACAGGCTAAACAGGCCAGTGTGCTTCCAGCAGACTACTAGTATTTTAAAATATAGAGTGACGAGACGGGCAGCTGCCTGATGGTAAGCATACATAATCAAATTACCGAATTTACCCCTGCAAATCGTCGGAAAACCATGAGTTTTTCCGACAAAAATAATAATTCATAAATTAAAATTTACAATTTTCATAGTTTCAATACCAAGAGGTATTTTAATCTTTATCCATTATTTCGCAATGCCGTACAAAAATCACGCGACAAGAAGGAACGAGCGAGGGCTGCATACCCCCCTCTTTAATTTGCACGCAATTGAGCAGCTTACAAATACCGGCATAGTGCTAAATCTTATTATTGTATACCCTTCTATCATACTACATAGGTCCACTGCTCCTGCGGATATCTCAAAATTGGCCGTCTAAGCAATTTAGCGGGTAAGCACATGTTCTTAGTACCTGCGTACTGTACTAGCTCTACTCAATCGTCCACATTTCATCCATCAGAAAATACGTGACGTCCTGGCTCCTGGGATCTTACTCTATTAATGTCTTTTACCAGGGTAAGGCTGCGTTTCCACCAGAGATGTGCGAGGATGCATAGCGAGGGATGTGTTTGTAAAGAACCAATAGGATCGCTTCATTTACCTTGCCTCGGTCAGCACAGCTCTGGTGGAAACGGCTCAGCGGAGCTAGATTTTTGTGCATACAAAACAAGCGCGGGATGTGTGCGAGGGATGTGTGCGAGGGATGTGTACGAGGGAAGTGTGCGAGGAATGTGTGTTGAGAAAGATGTGTTGCGAGGTTTGCGCATACTGTACCAGCCAGTCCATAGACGGAGTTTGTTGGAAGTAGAAGCTTCGCAACAGCTTCGCAACGCATCCTCGCGCCACACATTAATGCGCATTTTCACAGCTCCGCTACACATCCTCGTAGGCACATTATCATCGCACAGCTTTGGTGGAAACACCCACACATTTTCACAGCACAGCTAGACATCCTCGCACGACACATTTCCATCGCACATCTCTGGTGGAAACGCAGCCTAACCAGGGGGCACAGTAAGTGACGTCACAATTTGCGGAAACGAGATGGTCTAATTATCTATTCCATGTGAAAAAAGAGAAAGAGATATCGCTTTTCCGTCCTTATCACCGTGACCGTTTTGATCTTCCAAGTTGTAAATGTATGTCACAAATCTGACACCGAGTTCCCAATCAAAAGTCAGTTCAAAACTCCGACTCCAAATTTTAGGTTTAAATTAATATTACTTATGACGGCCTATCATTTAACGTGTCTTTGGCGGAATTGTGAGGCTAATCCACAAAGAGCCATTCATAAAAAAAAAAAAAAAAAAAAATATTACTTATGTTTATTAAAAGAACATTTACAACTTGCTAGTGAAAGACTTTTAAGAGATTGGTGATATTTATGTTATACAATGTGCGGTTGTAGTGTTATAAGCTGCAATAGCCGCTGTGAAAGAAAATTTTAATGGAATCTCATTTTACTCGTAAGTAGACAATATTTAAAATGACGATCTGATAGAGATTGATATAGATACATACTAGATATCTACGTGTATTCAATTTACGCAATAACAGCAGTTTATAGTCCATAATTTGCAAAATATGTAAAATGTAAACATAACCTATATACCAAAACCACAGATTTCTAAAACAAAACAATTTTAGAAATCTGTGACCAAAACAAACAAAAAAAGTGTGACCAGGTTTTTCTTACAAATTTACCCATGAAATATACAAGTAGGTACATAATGGTTTTAGGAAAGTTTTTAGGGTTCCGTAGCCAAATGGCAAAATACGGAACCCTTAGAGATTCGTCATGTCTGTCTGTCTGTCTGTCCGTCCGTATGTTACAGCCACTTTTTTCCGAAACTATAAGAACTATACTATTGAAACTTGGTAAGTAGATGTAATCTGTGAACCGCATTAAGATTTTGATACAAAAAATTGAAAAAACAAAAATTTTTAGGGGTTTACATAGAACTGAAACTCAAAAAAAAAAAAATCTGATCAATACCTTGCGTGTGGGGTATCTATGGATATGTCATCAAAAATTATATTGAGGTTTCAAAAATTTTTTTTTCTAAACTGAATAGTTTGCGCCATGGACTCTTCCAAAGTGGTAAAAAGTGTCCCCCCCTGTAACTTCTAAAATAAGAGAATGAAAAAATTAAAAAATAGTGTGTAATGTATATTACCATATTAACTATCAACGAAAATTGGTTTTAATGATATCTTGTAAGTAGTTTTATTTTAATACGTCATAAATTGGCCATTGTTAAAACACTGATTAAATTAACAACGAAGTACAAGAACTTTTGTATTATGTTACTTGCTGCTACGAAAGCCTTCATGGACGAGCCCGACTCGCACTTGACCACATTTATTTTACTACCCATTTACTAATGGTAGGTAAGTGCTATATTTTGTCTGCGGATTTGCATTCGTTAGTTATTGAAGTGATAACTCTATTTGGCGCACCACATACAGATTTTTCGTGGGCCGTAAATTAAGCTCAAACGTCACGCTTGGGAATGAAAGAAATATAAGGATGAAGTCGGGACTATGGCCAGAAATACGTAAACATTTTAGATGGCCATGGCGTGTTACCATGGTTACCATGACATATTTAGTCTAGATAGCCATGCTTAGAAGACTTATTTATATGACAGTGCTTTGGAAGATTTAAAAATTGATTGACAGAATTGAGAAAATTGGTAGTCCCTATGACTGCCAAGTCTTTTTCCCGTTACCAATTATACACTCACACACTATCGCTATCCTTCTGATTCCTACTTACAGATCACGTCCCATTCCCATTCTAACGAGTTTAAATGATGCCTTTAGTAAAAAGTATGTCTGTTGTGTGAGTAGGTATAAGTAGGTAGGTCAAAGGCTTTAAAAATAAAAGATTATTTCAATTTTTTTTCTCTATTTTTTTAATTTTTCATCTCTATTTTAACCCTTTTGTTGGAACTTTTACAAAAATAATTATGCAGCTTGAATTAATCACTAGATTTCTGGTCATAATTTGAATTGATGTATTTATTCAATTTAATTATCATTTCGCAGACTTGCCACTCTGAAGAATAGGATAAAATATTGTGTGAATAAAAAAGCATCATTTTTCATGAAGTGCAGAATGAATCAATATTATCCTGAATTACCACATCTAATAGTAATAATAGTAATAGTAGCCTGTATACTACCTACAACAAGGTCTCCTAACATTGAAAAAGTTAAGTTTTTGTTCTATACCTAAGTTTCGAGTTACCCGTGCGAAGCCTGGGCGAGCTGCTACTATGGTACAAATTTAACAGTCGAACCATAATATTCAAAGTAAAGTATAATTTGAAATAAATGTTTTATTACCCTGTTTTTGATTATTTATTTAAGTTCCTTCTATTTTTAACCCCCGACCAAAAAAGGGGTGTTATGAGTTTGACGTCGATGTCTGTCTGTCTGTCTGTGGCACCGTAGAGCTCAAACGGATGGGCCGATTTCAATGTGGTTTTTTTTAATTGTAGGTTGATATTCCTGCAGATGTTTTTAGATATGTTTGGTTAATATCGACTCAAGATGGCCGCCTCCACAAAATGACGGACAAAATATTTCTTGACAATCTACCTCAATATGGGTACCCAATGAAAGTGCTTGACTAGTAGAATGCTATACACTACAACAAATTTCAAATCCAAATAGACACCACCACAAAATGGCGAATTACATTATTTTCTTCACCACTACCTCAATATAGGTAGGTATCAAATGAAAAGAGTATATTAATATAATTAGAATATTGTACAGATAACAAATTTAGGGTAGTCAGGAGTTAATTAAAATTTTTTAATTTTGTTATTGTACTACATTACATTACATAAAACCTGTTTTTAAAATGTAATTTTAGAATGAATAGGACACGGGCTGAGTTCATAAAACTATCGCAGCCACAGATTTCTAAACAGATGAAACCTTCGTGAACGACACTGTGAGGCCAGTCATTAGTTATGTATGCGTGACAGCTCTCACCGACGTTGTCAAATTACTCACGTTGGTGTGCGTGTAATGTTCCCATTCTTAAGAAAAAAATCCCACTATTGTTGTCTTAGCTTCGGAAATCTTCGCGTATAATAAACACATAAAATATATTATAATGTTAAAATAATTTATTATTACACCGATTATATATTATGCAAGGATTTCTTGTTATGATAGAAATAGTCATTTCCATCCTGTGAAGTTAAGAATTTTGATTTTGCATGCAACAAAAAAATTCGAATATTCGTACAGAAAATTCGGAATAAAAAGACAACGCCGAATAATAGTAAAAGTCATGTGTGTGTTTATTTTGAGTATTCTATCGGAGTTTGTTTGTAAAATTTTGAATATTATGCTTGACAAAAGGTAGTTGTTGCTACCTTTTGTCACACTCATTTAATATCGGTGAACACAGGAAGTGCAGAGAATTTTTGTCAATTGATGTTGGGGGGCCAGATCATTCAATTTGTTTAGTATCCAATCTTTGTCTGGACGACGGAAATTACGATTATAAAAATAGGGTTTAAAATAGAATAATACAATCTATATAAATAATTTGGTCTATGAGTATGAGTCAAAAAAATCATAATCTATATTTTACCTTAACTTTAGGGGAAAATAATTTCAATTTAGTGTAGCAACACTAATCAATTTTCGTTGAGGTGTTGTGTTTCTGTTCATTAAATTAAATGAAATTGCCTAAATTATATAAAGAGCAGTAAAATATTCAAACTTTCCTATGAAATGATATTCTTCTTTCCTTTTCTTATTTTTGGGAACAATGTTTACAATGTTTGAAGACACAATACGGCATAATCTTAAACAAAACTAAAAGTCACACGGGACTCCCGTACGAGACGGAAGTCCGATTCGTACTGATTGGAGTTTGTATTTGCTTTGTCGTTTGATATTTGCTTTCTGGACCTAAGGATCTGTGTTCTGCACGTTCCATCTGCCTTTTGTTTTAGAAATCTGTGATCGCAGCACTAACCTTATCCAGTGGTTTTTTTTATGGCAATACTTTTTGAGTATTGAATGAGCCGTTTTCCGACAAGATAAAAAAAAATGGTTCAAGAAAACGACGATAGGAGGCGCTTGTAATTTTTAGATTGCGATGTCAATGTCAAAAGCCACTGAGCCACATAGTGAGGACCACTGGGAACGCTGAACTTAGCTCGCATACCTGTGTCAAACTAGTTCGCTCCTATCTTTCGTTCGTTCGGTCTTTTTTAAATATTTTAGAAGACAATATTGCAATTTTTTAATTCACACTGCGCTCCAATATTTAACTATTTCATATAATGTTAAATACTAAAAAAATTCACATGAATTGAGAAAAGTTTCGGCTGGTCTCGTCGGGAGAATGGCAACTGCCGATTGGTATCCTATCGTTTCGAAGATAACGAAGATAATGATTTCGAAGATAATAATATTTATGTGCGTTTACGCACCTATTATTAAAAAACGGTAGTTACCATTCTCCCGACGAGACCAGCAAAAGTACATGAAGTAATCTCTTGAAAATGTCTAGAAAATCTGTATAAAGAAAAAAATACGTGGTGAAGTGATATTTTTGAAATGCTTAATTTTCTTTTTAACCCCCGACCAAAAAAGGGGTGTTGTAAGTTTGACGTCGATGTCTGTCTGTCTGTCTGTCTGTCTGAGTGTGTGTCTGTCTGTGGCACCGTAGAGCTCAAACGGATGGGCCGATTTCGATGCGGTTTTTTTTATTTCAAGGTAAATATCCGTGCGGATGTTCTTAGCTATGTTTGGATAATATCGATTCAAGATGGCCGCCTCCACAAAATGGCGGACAAAATATTTATTCACAACCTACCTCAATATGGGTATCAAATGAAAGGGCTTGATTAGTAGAATACTGTACACTATAACAAATTTCAAATCCAAGATGGCCGCCACCACAAAATGGCGAATTACATTATTTTTTTCACGACTGCCTCAATATGAGTATCAAACGAAAGGGCTTAACTAGTAGAATACTTGGCACTATGACAAATTTCAAATCCAAGATGGACGCCACCACAAAATGTCGAATTACATTATTTTTTTTTCACTACTGCCTCCATATGGGTATCAAATGAAGGGCTTGACTAGTAGAATGTTGTACAAATCTGAGGTAGTCGGGGGTTAATCAAAATTTTTAATTTTGTTCTTGTTACTGTCGCTTTTTTGTTTCATTGATTTTCAAATCACAACGATGCTAAAGAAATGTTCACTACATAAATTCGAAATATATTAAAATCGTTGAATACTAACATACAATTCGGGTAAGAGCAAACTAAATCAGTCAGTTGACCATGCGGCATTACTGAACAATAGTGGATCGCCGAAAAATAACGGTCACGGAACAAGATAATCGATGAGCTAATTCGCATAGTACACTAAAACTTAAGGAGCTGTTCTGTATACTCGTCGTTTGGTAACTAATGTCCAACACTATTAATTTTTCATATATTCTTGGCCATAGATACCACAAAACACTGGATAGATACCACAGACTAAGTAGAGAGAATAGATACTAGTCCTTCAGCCACAGATCAATATTTTCGTATCAGTGTTGCTATTTATGTATTTGAATCTTCTTTTTGCTTGTGCTTAGTTTGGCTCTGCATCGAGAGTTTTAAAGATTTTTATTGAAAATCGAATGTGATCAGTAACGATTTTTTATTCCATTATCAATTTAATTGACTATTTTTATTCCCAATATTTTAACACTAAAAAGGAAGAAAAAATATTTTAGAATGAATTTTTTTCTTCGAGTGTTTTTTGACGTGACAACGTCTTATAAATTGGTTTGCCGGGTGACACTTCAAGAAACTGCGTTACGCTCCGCTCACGTTGTAACGGGCCATGTACGACCTCGTTAACAGAATTCAAATCAAACTTCTTTAAAGTATTGCGTTTCAATTTTATTTTTAAATATTAAAAATTTTGGGATTCTTTTGTTTTTTTGGATGTCAGAAAAATGAGGGACGTCACTCGGTCACTCGGGGGACTCGGGAAAACGCTCTCGAAAAGAAACTCGAAAAAAAATGAATTTTCAAGTATAAATTTTCAAGAAAATATCCTTTAACTCGTGTGTTAAAAGTGCTACTAAGTTCCGTAACCCATACTGAGATCCTGTTGTAATTTGGAGCTAAAATGAGGCATCATGTAAAACAGACGAGGAAAGAAGGAAATATCCTTCATATGTAAGTGCTAACTTTTAAATATTTTGCAGCATTTTCTAGACCCAGGAATCCTGAGTCGAGTCCAGGCGTGTTTTATGTCTTGGAAGTCAGTCACATATTTTACGGTGATGCTACAGAGCTCTGGATCGAGTCCAGGCATGTCAACGTATTTCTGAAGGAGATCAATGGAGTACTTTTTTGCTTTAAAAAAAAAAAAAAGTTTCTAGTCCGTCTCTAAATTTCATATGTGCAGCATCGGAGTGAAGAGATATAGCCATGAATATCTGATGCAGCATGACGCTTTAGTTCAAATGAGGCTTTAAAGTCAATTCATATAATTGGTTAATTTTGTATAGAAATCAAACAGTAAAAAGAAACGAGTCTTATGATTCACATTGAATCCTGATGTTTTCCTAAGTGTTTTAAGATGACAGCGGTTATTCAAAATATGTATTAAATTTTGTACAAAATATTGTAATCACTGATTAATTAAGTTGTATGTTAGTTTATTCCTTGGGGTTTATAAAACTCTTAGTTCTTCAACTCTAATAGAATGAGTATTTTGGTCTGCCAGACTTGGAAGACGGTCTGAGAGCCAAGCATAGCCGAGCTCGTTAGTTTCCTGTTACTTAGAACGGACAGGATCCTGACACTGTGACTTTCCTTCCGAACTTGCAGGGCAATATCCTGATTTTATTACTATCTAGGTAGTAGTAGATTAGATTATAATCCCCAAAGAATACTTTTTTTTTTGGGTAAAGTGTAGTCACTTACCCCGATTTGAGGTTTTCTTTGTTATTTTATTTCCTCAAGTCTAGGGCCTTCCGAAAATAACGGTCACAAACTTTGCAATGAGACGTGAGCATCCTCTCGAGTCCGTCTATGCTGTTTAAGCCAAAATAATAAACCAAACTAAAATTCATATACTTGTTTTTCATTTGTAGTAAAAAGTAGTTAGCTATATAATTCTGTAGGCAGGCAGGTTTCAGTATCAATTAACTTATCATGAACTTTCAGATTTGAACTCACTAAACTTCTCTTACAGATACCTAAATTTTGCGACCGATTGTTCTGTCGTTACTATTATTCATGTTTAAGTGTAAAGTTCATTTGCAGTTTCACATTATAATGCTCTTGTTTTGTGAATTTGATCGAGATTTCAAATAACTTCAGATGCCCTTAACTATTCTTTCTTTGTAGGTAAAATTACTTCTGGCTTTACAGTTCTCTAAAGTCGGAGACTTGTAGGCTAATGAAATATCTTTCTTTAGTTTGTTATCTTTTGATTCAGCCAAGTTTTCAGTAAGATCTAAATTTAGTATATTTTTATATTCGAGAGTTTAAATTAGTACTGTGGATTAATAAGAAAGCGATGTTAACTTTGATAGAATGAATTTCATTCTAGGACTTGGTTGATTCTAGAGTTCACAAACTGCATCCTAACCATTTAGGCAGGCTAAATTCTACATCGATAACGAGCTGGAAGTTCTGCTGCTGCTGCTACTACATACTTCTAACTGTAGGTATATCTAGGGTTTTCTCTAACTGTATTTTAGTAGGTAAATTATACAAGTTTTCTTTCTTAATCCTTTATTTCTTAGGCATATATAGGTAAACCGGTCTTTTCATAGAGCTAAGGGTATGGCGGCTACAACGTAGGTCCTTTAGGTTCCATTAGATGATCACTTCGGCCAATCTAACAATCTTCTATCAACAAACTTAATAATCTTTTAAATTCAAATCCTTAACTATATATATACAATTATATATCCAATTTACATAATTCTTTCCTTTAAAAGCCTTCAGCTTAATTCAATATGTTTTGGCCTTCAGCCAGAGTAGTTCTTTAAATTACTCATTTTTTTTTGATGTGGTGCCGCAAATCAGGATTAAAAAAGGAAAATTATATATTTTGAATGGAGGGGTTTCAGTTATAAAACCGCGGAAAAGTTTACAGCGGCAATCCTTTACAAATTTGGTTCCGTGACCAGGATGGAAAATATATATAATATATATCTAGCCTTTGTCTTCTACAATTGTTTGTGCCGGTCGACCAGGATTAGAACTACTAGAACTACTTCATAAATTCACTTATTCAGTAGGGTTTCTTTCAATTTACAAGTTTCAGTCTTCCAAAAAAAAAAAAAAAAAATCTTTCTAAGTCAAGTAAAACCAAACTCACACATTTTTCTGTAGTAGGTAATATTATAAGTTCAAAAACACAATTTTGCTCTTAGGTTAGAATCACACACAAGGTTCAATTTATTTGGACCAATTTGCTGTTCGTGAAATGGATGTGAAAGGACCGGTTTAGATTATTGAGACATAAAAAATAAGTAGCGGTATTTTTTTCTTTTGAAGTCGGTTAAAAAACTAAAAAAATCAAATTTGAAAATATTGGGGGTTGGAATTATGAGTAGGTTAAAATAAATTGATCTAGAAATCTTTAGGAAACTTCTAAGGTTTGTTTTAAATGCAAAACAAATATTAATAATTCGAATCTTACTCAATAACATGTTAGTTTTCTACAGTCGGTTAAAATGTCATTCAGTACAATTTGTGACAATGCATTAAAAATTATAACTTAAGTGCCTTAAGTTATCACAAATATATATTGCATAACTTCCTTTCCTTTTGTATTCGGGTATTTAGGGCTATTCTCTTTGTAGTATTAGAATCTTGCAGAGTTCATTTGGGGGAAGTATCACACCTTCACCAATGAATCTACCACCAAGTAGTATCTTGCAAACATCATGGTGTTCCAAGATGAAGGGCAATGGTTTCAGAAAGGTATAGAAGATCTACATCATCTTATTTTGGAGTGACGAGCGTAGTGTAGTGCTACGTAAAGATTTTCGCTAAAACTCGTAATTCGTACTTGTTACACGGTTTTGTTTTGGTCAGGCGAGTAGCTTACCATCAGGAACTCGCCTTGCTCGTTTAAACACTTCATAAAAAAATTGGTAACCTCGCTTCACTAGACGTTAGACAACAATAGGTAAGAGTATCTAATACTTACATATTAAGTTTATTTAGCATAAATATTTTCAGATTTTGTTACATAGTTATGTAGTTATGTAATTTTGTTATGTAGTTGGGTAATTTTGTGGTTTTAGAAAGTAGTTAGAGAATAAACACCTTATAGGAAAATAAGAATAATTTATTTTGGTTGTTTTATTTTAATATTTTCATTTCTGTGTTTCAAGTTCTTCTAGTTCAGGATGTATTGTGAGGATGATTACTTCAAGTGCTGAACTGAAAATAATGGTTCGTTGCCACTAGTTCCATTCACAGTTCCATGATGGAACTACTGATAATATTTTTACAACATTAGTACCATTAAAAATGGATCTCGAAATAATGGAACTAGTGTCAATTTTGAGTCGACTCTAGTTCCATTCACAGTTCCATGATGGAACTACTGATAATATTTTTACAACATTAGTTCCATTAGAAATGGATCTCGAAATAATGGAACTAGTGTCAATTTTGAGTTAACACTAGTTCTATTCACAGTTCCATGATACAACTACTGATAATATTTTTTTACACCAGTATTTTTTTAGTTTCTGAAAATAATGGAACTCATTTCAATAATGAAACTAGATCCATTTTATATAATATATTATATCCCGAATCTCAGAAACTAAAAATGCTAGGAATCTCAAATTTTGCGTGCCTTTTATCACGTAAGCACTCACTAAGACGGGTTTTGCAAATTTTCGCAAGGTTTACAACATAGCTTTTTAAATAAAAACATTGAAAATGAATCAACAGACGTTTCTTTATTAATACTTTCGATTAATATTGGTACCAAAAAAAATTGTGATTTGTTTCAACTAGGGATTGCATTCCCTAGTTTGAACACATGCTCATCGCAATTTGTCTAAAAATGACCTACAGATATTTTGCCAGCTAGCAGTTGCATTTGTATTTCCGTGACAAAATCGTTTCTGTCTTGAGCCATTCTGCGTCGTTTAGGTTGTGAACTAAGCCCATGGGTTTGCAGAAGATTAGTTCTATACTTTATAAACGTTGCATCATCATATATTATATTATATGTAACAGCTGTAATACATTTGTCTCGTTTTTATTGATATTTGCATTCATACTGTGATGCCATCCTTCAAAGACATTATTTGTCTTGTGCGTCTCTCCATTTTTTGTAGGTCTGTCCAAAAAGCGTCAAAAGTCATTTTTTTTTATTTATAGGTTTCTGGACAGTCTAAAATTTTACATTGACATTAGTTCTATTATTTTCATAAACATAGTTGCATCATGGAACTGTGAATGGAACTAGTGCTAACTCAAAATTGACACTAGTTCCATTATTTCGAGATCCATTTCTAATGGAACTAATGTTGTAAAAATATTATCAGTAGTTCCATCATGGAACGGTGAATGGAACTAGTGTCGACTCAAAATTGACACTAGTTCCATTATTTCGAGATCCATTTTTAATGGAACTAATGTTGTAAAAATATTATCAGTAGTTCCATCATGGAACTGTTAATGGAACTAGTGGCAATGAACCAAAATAATGATATAAGGTCAGCTAACAAGATTTTCTGAAAACTAGAAAGTCCCCACTACCAGGTTTAGCGGTGATAGAAAACATTGTGAGAAAACTGGCACGTTCCAAGAATGTATTTTGTAGTTATTGTACCTTTTGTTGCTAGTGAAGGGAAACATCGTGAAGAAACTGACAGATTGAAAGTTTTATAGCTATAGGTCATTCACTAGCGGTGAAGGACAACAATGTGAGGAAATTGATTTTTGTTTGATAGCTCATTATAATAGCATTCATCAATCACTACCGGAGAAGGAAAGCGTCGTGAGGAAATTCCAAGTTCAATAAATATAAGTATAAGTAATTATTTGATCTTTGCTAACCCATAATTAGTAAGAGTAAAGACCTTCGTTCATGACTTTCTCACAGAAAAAGGCTTCGAGTTTTAGCGATGAATATATCGGGTTAATGTTTAACTTTAGAGTGACTTACTGCAATTCCGCCAACCCGCATTGGCTAGCGTGTTAGGTTATGGTCTTGAGTCTTTCCTTGTGAAGGAAGATCAAGTTCCAGCAGTGGGAACATTACATTTAGTGGGCGGCTATCCATGTTGATTTACGTACTCGTACTTATTTGAAATTAGGCACAACTTCAAACAACCTTGTTTTATTTTTACAATCGAGTAAAGATTACTGAAAAGGGATTGATTCTGTTTTAATATAATTTTGTGTTTATTTAGTCATTGAATATTTAATTTGTTTACCTTTAATGTTAATCATCTTGTTATGACAGTTTTGATTTTTATTAAAATGACAGATCACTTATAAACAATTTGTTATCATAGCAACTAACAGTAAATAGTTCCAATACATAGTTTCTACCGTTAATATTTAGTTTAGGATTGATGACAGTAATAGAATAGAATGAATGTTCTGGTGGTTCAGTAGGTAACGAGTCAAAATGAAGAGTTGGGTTCGATTCCCATCTAGGAAAAAAAAGTTTTGTATGACTTTCATAGATATTCCTATCAGAGTATTTATATTATGTAAACATAAGTATATGGTAGCTATTATATATGTATTATTTTAGTTTTCGAGTTCCATAGTAGATCTAAACTATGTGTTTTATATTTATTGAAATTTTGACTAAGTAATACAAATGAGATCATCTTATTTACTAATTTAGAAACTGTTTTTTGTCTTTGTTGTTTGGTGATGTTGTCAATTTACTTGGGAATTTCTTTGAATGATGGGTAGAAACATAGTCTTTTGGTTCAGGTTATTAAGATGGGTTTATCAAAATGGGGGTTGGGTTGTTCTAGTTGAATGATTTGGCAATTTACACAAATTTATAAATAATTGCTCTGTGTAACTTTTCACTTATGACATCTAGTTCCACCTATCAGGATGAGTAAATGTATTATTTACATAATTTCGTGCGGGAATTTTGACAGTACAGTTGGTGCCTATTTTGATTTAGTTTATTAGCTTTGGATATTTTTAACATAGTCCTTTAAATTTATTTACTAAGATTCAAGAATGAGTTGATTTCTCGGAATTGACTAGATTCTGGAATATTAATTATCCAGAATAGTCATTGCCATTTTGAATAAAAATAGTTTTGTGTCGATTATTGTCAAACTAGGGGTTTAAAAATAAAAATTTGCGAAATAGGTTGAGTACATCTAATAGGTATTTATATGTATTATACTTTACGTTCACGTTGGTTGTCCGCTAAGAACTTTTAATTATTTAACCGATTTCAGTCAAATTTGAACACCGTGAGTAGGCTGATCCAATTTGAAAGATAGGATAGATTATTTCGAATAATATTTTCGTATGACAATATCCGAACTAAGTTAGAACGGGAAGCTAGTATAATGTACATTTATGAATATTAACTAATAGTAGGTACGGCGTTATTTGGCAATGTAATCTTAAGTAACATTTATTTTTGAAAGTAGGTTAATTCATAGGTACGGTTATTGATAGAAGGTTAACGATAGATTCCAATTGGGAAGTTTTTCATGATGTCATTTTCTTTCGGATTTGTTTAATTAATATTAGATAGACGTCATATTTTGTTAGCGGATACTTGGATTAGGGTAATAATAAATATGTAACATTTTTTATTGAACAAATAAGGAATAGGGTTACCAAGTGGAGGAAATAATTTACCCTAATGGAATTTAAAAAGACGTTTCAGTTAATATTATTTTTAAAAAGGGTGCATCTTGAGTTTTTGGATCTTGATCATTGGTTTGCTTGCTTTGTGTTTTGTTTTTTATAAATGTTTTAATAAATTTTAAAATGTTTCAGGACTTTGTAAGTGACTTTTGTTTAGGAACTACACTTCAATTGAATGCGAAGTTGTTCAAGGATTGCCTATATTGATGTGAATATGAGGGTATAACAGTCACTTAAGGAAGGAGGAGTTTTTATGAACAAAGGGAGAGGAATAAATCGCAGGAATTTCTCCACCTTTTGAGGACTAAATGAAAAAATTAATCCCATTTTTTTTTTCAGACAGTTATTGGTAATGTACTATACTAATATTTTATTTACTTTCAGCAATAATATTTAACATTTATCTGATCTTGAAACAAAATAATGAGCACCAAATTTTTTTTTTGTAAATTCTTATTGATATTTATCTATATTGATAAAAATGGGGTCGTACTGGTCATTTACAAATAAAAATAAATATTTTATCAAATGTTGTTTGATATAAAAATGTTGTAAGTTTTAATGGGGTTCAACTTAACATTTAATAATAAATTAAATTATATACGCGAAACAAAATAGTTTCAACGTAGTCTCATATCCTAGCCAACAGTCGCTGATGGAATGAGTCAGCGTGTTCCGATGGAAGTTGGGGGAATGAACAGTTTTTCGAAAGAATTAAATGAAGTTTAATTGAAGCTGAAAGGCGAAGGGCGTTGTATTTTTGAATTTACATTTGCATTTGCGAGGGGCTTGGGACATTAGCACTGTTAGATATGAGACAATTTGTCAAAAGTTAAGTGGCGGCATCTACACTTTTCAAATCGTTTTCAGGGAAGGAGACTTTGGTGTTAGGTAGAGAGACCTTAATTGGTAAAATTCACTGCAAATTGCAGTTTCCCTGAATTCGGTACGTTACACGCGGCTAATACTATTACCCACACTATTCATGTTCCAACTATGAACCATTTGATTGAGGTCTACGACTCTTGATGGGGTATTTGTTATATTGTGGCTTACTATCTGTATGCATGAGCCACATCTGTGATTCTCGGAATGGGACAGCAACACGTAGTTAAACAGGAGTTTTAGTTATTTGAGGCTGTTTAGGTGCCGGTAGGGCCGAGTGGGATTCACAACCCCGCTTTTCTGTGGAGAGCAGAGTGTCGACTGGATAGTAATATACGGTATGGCTATTTTACCAACAAATCTTGAGTCTGAGATGTCATGACAATAGTTCTTGGGTGGTTTAAAAACACAATCATATTGTTGTAGGGATACATTTACATTATTTACACATAATTCTGTTGCTGTTACTTGAATTTTGACAAATCTATTCGCTTTATTAGGTTATGTTTTTGTGCTTTAATTGATTTTTGTTAGTTTATTTTCTTGGGAAAAAATTACTCCGTGTAAATTTTAAAACCTACGTAATTTTTTGGGGGTTGACTGTAACGGGCCATGTACGACCTCGTTAACAGAATTCAAATCAAACTTCTTTAAAGTATTGCGTTTCAATTTTATTTTTAAATATTAAAAATTTTGGGATTCTTTTGTTTTTTTGGATGTCAGAAAAATGAGGGACGTCACTCGGTCACTCGGGGGACTCGGGAAAACGCTCTCGAAAAAGAAACTCGAAAAAAAATGAATTTTCAAGTATAAATTTTCAAGAAAATATCCTTTAACTCGTGTGTTAAAAGTGCTACTAAGTTCCGTAACCCATACTGAGATCCTGTTGTAATTTGGAGCTAAAATGAGGCATCATGTAAAACAGACGAGGAAAGAAGGAAAGATCCTTCATATGTAAGTGCTAACTTTTAAATATTTTGCAGCATTTTCTAGACCCAGGAATCCTGAGTCGAGTCCAGGCGTGTTTTATGTCTTGGAAGTCAGTCACATATTTTACGGTGATGCTACAGAGCTCTGGATCGAGTCCAGGCATGTCAACGTATTTCTGAAGGAGATCAATGGAGTACTTTTTTGCTTTAAAAAAAAAAAAGGTTCTAGTCCGTCTCTAAATTTCATATGTGCAGCATCGGAGTGAAGAGATATAGCCATGAATATCTGATGCAGCATGACGCTTTAGTTCAAATGAGGCTTTAAAGTCAATTCATATAATTGGTTAATTTTGTATAGAAATCAAACAGTAAAAAAGAAACGAGTCTTATGATTCACATTGAATCCTGATGTTTTCCTAAGTGTTTTAAGATGACAGCGGTTATTCAAAATATGTATTAAATTTTGTACAAAATATTGTAATCACTGATTAATTAAGTTGTATGTTAGTTTATTCCTTGGGGTTTATAAAACTCTTAGTTCTTCAACTCTAATAGAATGAGTATTTTGGTCTGCCAGACTTGGAAGACGGTCTGAGAGCCAAGCATAGCCGAGCTCGTTAGTTTCCTGTTACTTAGAACGGACAGGATCCTGACACTGTGACTTTCCTTCCGAACTTGCAGGGCAATATCCTGATTTTATTACTATCTAGGTAGTAGTAGATTAGATTATAATCCCCAAAGAATACTTTTTTTTTGGGTAAAGTGTAGTCACTTACCCCGATTTGAGGTTTTCTTTGTTATTTTATTTCCTCAAGTCTAGGGCCTTCCGAAAATAACGGTCACAAACTTTGCAATGAGACGTGAGCATCCTCTCGGAGTCCGTCTATGCTGTTTAAGCCAAAAATAATAAACCAAACTAAAATTCATATACTTGTTTTTCATTTGTAGTAAAAAGTAGTTAGCTATATAATTCTGTAGGCAGGCAGGTTTCAGTATCAATTAACTTATCATGAACTTTCAGATTTGAACTCACTAAACTTCTCTTACAGATACCTAAATTTTGCGACCGATTGTTCTGTCGTTACTATTATTCATGTTTAAGTGTAAAGTTCATTTGCAGTTTCACATTATAATGCTCTTGTTTTGTGAATTTGATCGAGATTTCAAATAACTTCAGATGCCCTTAACTATTCTTTCTTTGTAGGTAAAATTACTTCTGGCTTTACAGTTCTCTAAAATCGGAGACTTGTAGGCTAATGAAATATCTTTCTTTAGTTTGTTATCTTTTGATTCAGCCAAGTTTTCAGTAAGATCTAAATTTAGTATATTTTTATATTCGAGAGTTTAAATTAGTACTGTGGATTAATAAGAAAGCGATGTTAACTTTGATAGAATGAATTTCATTCTAGGACTTGGTTGATTCTAGAGTTCACAAACTGCATCCTAACCATTTAGGCAGGCTAAATTCTACATCGATAACGAGCTGGAAGTTCTGCTGCTGCTGCTACTACATACTTCTAACTGTAGGTATATCTAGGGTTTTCTCTAACTGTATTTTAGTAGGTAAATTATACAAGTTTTCTTTCTTAATCCTTTATTTCTTAGGCATATATAGGTAAACCGGTCTTTTCATAGAGCTAAGGGTATGGCGGCTACAACGTAGGTCCTTTAGGTTCCATTAGATGATCACTTCGGCCAATCTAACAATCTTCTATCAACAAACTTAATAATCTTTTAAATTCAAATCCTTAACTATACATATACAATTATGTATCCAATTTACATAATTCTTTCCTTTAAAAGCCTTCAGCTTAATTCAATATGTTTTGGCCTTCAGCCAGAGTAGTTCTTTAAATTACTCATTTTATTTGGACTCTTCCAGCAGAGAACAGCTCCTTGGAGTTACTCGTTGAATCTTTTACATTTTGTGATAGGATATTATAGGAATATTGTTAGCAACCTCGTTTAAAAGCAAGAAAAAGGTGCATAGCGTGGCAACATCGTGCGACGAAAACTGGCTTTAAGTAGTGGGTCGAGAGAGAAGGGAGGCACTTTTGCTCCAGACGCCGGCCACGCCGGACATACTGTGTTTTGCCTTCGTGTCTTTGACCAATTGATGATTTTTGTCATTAAGGTTATAGTAAATGTTTTAACGTTCCTTTAAATATTGTTTGCTTCACTCTCCCAATCTTCTGATGTAGATTTCTGACATCAGAAGTGGGATACCACGAGGCCTAGCTCGCCATCTAATCTGGAGTTTTATTGTCATTAGAGTTCTTTGAAGTTAAAACCTGCCTATCATTTGCATTGTAATGGGTTCAAAACGAAGACGCAATGGTAAACGCAAGCATGTAAAAAAGGCGTGGTCGTTCATCATCAAGTAGCAGCTCAAAGGCAGTGACAGTAGCTGGTCTGGGATTTCACCATAAGCGCGCTACCCAGAAACTGACGAAGGTATCGTTATCAAACGATGCCACAACTGTGAGTACAAGTGCCAATAGTCCTACCCTCTATAAAAATTGATACCTGATTTTGATCCATTAGGTACGTATGACTACTTACATGTTTTTGTTATTTGTTATGTAATTGATCAAAATTTAGACGTCATTATTTTTGTCTATAACCTGACACTTTAGTACTATTACATTTGCTTAATGTATACACCGTTCATTAAAATGGTCTAATGTAATCGCTGTAAACATCATGCACAATGGAGTGTCCGATATCTATGACTACAACAAGATTCTGAAATGAACACTGTTGCAATGAATGAGTGACTGTACACGACTTGGTGATTCGGTGTGAACACCAGGTTTACTATTTGATCTGCAACAGGAATCTAGTATGAACGCTGTTGCAGTGAAAGAGTGGCAATACACAACTTGGTGATTCGGTGTGAACACCAGGTTTAAGCTACTATTTGATCTACAACAGGAATCTGACATGAACGCTGTTGCAGTGAAAGAGTGGCAATACACAACTTGGTGATTCGGTGTGAACACCAGGTTTAAGCTACTATTTGATCTACAACAGGAATCTGACATGAACGCTGTTGCAGTAAAAGAGTGGCAATACACAACTTGGTGATTCGGTGTGAACACCAGGTTTAAGCTACTATTTGATCTACAACAGGAATCTGGTATGAACGCTGTTGCAGTGAAAGAGTGGCAATACACAACTTGGTGATTCGGTGTGAACACCAGGTTTAAGCTACTATTTGATCTATAACAGGAATCTGGTATGAACGCTGTTGCAGGGAAAGAATGGCAATACACAACTTGGTGATTCGGTGTGAACACCAGGTTTAAGCTACTATTTGGTCTAACACAGAAATTTCCTAAGCCTAAAGGAAAAATGAGCTGTACTAGGCACTGGTTGGTTGGTAATGACTGAGTAATCGTAGGGGTAAAGGTAACAGCCCTCGCTCTGGCTGTTCACTTAAATACGACAGAAGTCTCAAGAATGCCTAAGAATAAAGGTATCCTTGAGTTGACGTCATGTTATCGTTCTCGTATGAACTGAATATGTCATGATAGGCCGAGCTTTGTTATTATTTTAATAGATTGTAATGCTAAGTGTTTGTACAATACAGCTTTATCGTGCCTGGGGCAGGCACGGTGCAGGAGGGCCGTGTTAGCAACCTCGTTTAAAAGCAAGAAAAAGGTGCATAGCGTGGCAACATCGTGCGACGAAAACTGGCTTTAAGTAGTGGGTCGAGAGAGAAGGGAGGCACTTTTGCTCCAGACGCCGGCCACGCCGGACATACTGTGTTTTGCCTTCGTGTCTTTGACCAATTGATGATTTTTGTCATTAAGGTTATAGTAAATGTTTTAACGTTCCTTTAAATATTGTTTGCTTCACTCTCCCAATCTTCTGATGTAGATTTCTGACAATATTAATATTATTGTTGTTTTTTTAATTCAGTGAGCGGCGATCTTTTACAATTCGGTGAGCCGTGTCCAGGATGGAAAAGATATTTATATATATCTTGAGCCTTGCGGCTTTTACAACGTTATGCGCTCACAACGAGAGCGAGTGAGAGGCACGCGTCCCTTCCACTCGGGCATGGTTAGCCCGCCTAAGAGCGAGAGAGACAGACATAAAAAGTGAAAGGCACGCGTCCCTTTCGTAAAATTATTTTACCACTCAAAGTCGTTGTCACGTAAAACTTTCGCCCGTATACCGACTTTACAGGCAACCAAATTTTTTTTTTTAAATAAAGAGTGACGAGACGATCAGGACATGTGCCTGATGGTGAGCAACATGCCTGACACATAACAGCACAGTGACACGCAGCTATTGGAACGTGAAGAGTCCAAATCATTACCTAGTACTGCACTGCGCTCGTCACCCAGAGATCTAAGATCTTATATCTCTAAGCCCTGTAAATTCTCTGGAAACATTAGGGTTTATAGAAGGTAAACTAACCAAACACATCAGAGATGAGCTGAGAAGAAAATTATAATTTATCTAAAATAAGTGATGTGTTTGGGAAACCTCCAACATGTTTAGTTATCGCAAATAATTTAGATTTACACTTTTTCCCTCAACATTGGGAGGGGCTTCATAGTAATTACACTTTTGAGAGTCTATGGTACAGACAAATCTTTTTGAAATTTTACACCGCCATCTAGTGCGTACTTTGGAACTATTTTTGTCTCGTCGGAAAACGGCTCATTTCAATTCAATTTTAATTCGATTTTCAATGAGCCGTTATCCAAATCTAAGGTTTGGACAATATCCGTATTTTGAGATAGATGAAATTTTTACAAATACAAATACAAATACAAAAATCTTTATTGCTGTTTGTAGGTAAGATAAGATGATACAAAACATTTTAAAAGTTGCCCCATACAAACTGGCCTCTGCGAGAGGCATGCAATATGTCTGGCAAGACAATTTGTTAGTAATTTATAAATAAAAAAATAATTAAATAATAGTCAGCTGATTAAAGTCTTCTTCTTCCTCATCTTCTATTAATTTCTGGTTTTTATTTATGTCATCTGATTCTTCATCTTAGATTAATTTCTGGCTTCTATTTGGTTGTGATATATATTTGTGTGAGATAAATGTTTGGTGAGCACAATTTCGCCAACATCTTGTGTTTCATCGGGATATTGTCTTGTGTTTTTGAGTTTGATCAATATATCCATCGAGGGTCTAAGGTCTAAGGGTTTAAATCAGACAATTTACAGTTCTCTTGAATTTTAATGCATGTACAAAGCGTTTCCGAGTTTGCAGATGTTCATAAGCAATAGCAACCAACAACACAACAACAATAGCAAATAACAACAATCGTAGACATCTACAGTCAGGTAGCAAAAGCATAAGCAGCCCACTAATTGTTCCCACTGCTGGGACTCGGGCCTTCTTTTGCAAAGAGAGAGTCATACCCATAATCCACCACGCTGGCGCAGTGTACCAATCTACACTGATGACACAGTCATGACCTCGAAGAATTCTAGGTACATGTCGGTTTCCTTACGAAGTTTTCCGTTTTAAGTTAGCGGCATTACGTACATATTATTATCTTCGAAACGATAGGATACCAATCGGCAGTTGCCATTCTCCCGACGAGACCAGCCGGAACTTTTCTCAATTCATGTGAAATTTTTGTATTTTACATTATATGAAATAGTTAAATATTAGAGCGCAGTATGAATAAAACAAGTGCAATATTGTCTTCTGAAATATTTAAAAAAGACCTAACGAACGAAAGATGGGAGCGAACTAGTTCGACACAGGTATGCGAGCTAAGTTCAGCGTTCCCAGTGGACCGCACTATACACCATGTGGCTCAGTAGCTTTTGACATTGACATCGCAATCTAAAACTCACAAGCGCCTTCTATCGTCCTTTTTTCGAACCATTTTTTTATCTCGTCGGAAAACGGCTCATTTCTTTGCCTATTACGGAATATGGGATTAGCAAAATTCTCAGATTGAAAACCTCGCAAAGTTGAATAAATGACAGTTAGACAGTGAAGTTCGAGTCTTTTACATTGGACCTGACAACCTGACATAAGCAGTGATAGTGACATGCTGACATGTGATATTGTCTAATTGTCTTGTCAAAGTAAGTTTCTGACATTCTGACTTCTGACCTATTGTGGAAAGCTGTAAATTATTAATTTCCATTTTGCTAATTGTTTCTAGTTTCTAGAGCTTAAACTCTTCTGTTACTGCAATTCATCGTCACAATGAATAACATAATAAGAAGAAGTTTTATTCCAATTTACAACAATACATATAAGTTACCAAGTCGACTCTTTGCTGATGTACCAATCAAAGACAAAATTGATAATATTGTAAAGAATAATAAAGTGGTGGTGTTCATGAAGGGTGTTCCGGATGCGCCAAGATGTGGCTTCAGTAATGCCGTGGTTCAGATCATGAGGATGCATGCAGTTACCTACGACAGTCACGATGTTTTAACAGATGAAAATCTTAGACAAGGTTTGTGTCATATCGCCTAGTAAATTATCAGATTCCAACCGGCATTATCGAATAAAAAAACATATTTGTGTTATTGTGAGATTCTAATAAGAAAGACTAATTAAATATGATAAACAAAGTAAATCTTATGTAATCTTAAATGTTTGGTTAGAATTATAGCCCATCCAAAACTGTAAATACACGGTATACATATAAGTTTGGGTAAGCTAATAATATATTGCAGCATAAGGTCATGTACATTTCATCCATATTGCGGGATATCTGTTCAGAAGTGCACAAACATGAGTTTCATCATTTCTTTTTGATTTTCTCAATATCATTGACCAAAAATTATGAATTGAAAATGTTCATTAGTAGGTACTGTGTAATGAAATCAAACATTACTGTTAAATGTTACAAACTTCACAGCTGATACAATAATATTAAAAAATGCAGTATTTATGCACAGTCATTTATTATCTACATGAAATTGTTAGGTTATAGCCTAAATATGAAACCTATTGTCGTCTATTTTGTTTCTTTTGAGTTTCACTAGCAATCATGCCCATACCCATTAATGTTGGATAAATAGAATTATGCAAATTTGACTTCCTTATCAGTTCCCAGGAGTGTACTTCAATACATCAACAAATTCTTCAGTTTAATATATTATATATCAATACCTCTCCTGGATTAGATAGGACAACAATGTCAAATCTTAGTCATTTAGGTGCAGAGAGAAGAACCATTTAACCCACAAACCCTGGGCACTGAGCGGGCGCCGCGACGTTGTACTATCCGTCATGACCTAAACTGGTTGTTAGGGGTTTATTTTTATAGTAGAGCTGTGTGCTCTACTATAAAAAACCACAAAATGGCGCAACACATTCCTTTTTTCACTACTACAATATGGGTATAAATAAAAGGGCTTGACTAATAAAATACTATCCCATCACTATCACAAATTTCAAATCCAAGATACTGTAACTTGGTTTTGACACTCACTGATCTTTAATCAACCTCTAAATAACGTTAGTAGGTACATATTATAATTTAACTTTAAATTTAAATGTAACGCATATTTTTAACCTGTTTTCTGTGTGGAAATACTTTTTTCTACACATATTCTATTTATCCATTTTGAAGCTCCGTTCCATCTACATTAAGCAGACTACTTCAGGCTAAGTTATAATACCCATTAGAGACTAACTTCTGCTGACGCGACGAACTGTCGAAGTAGGCTGGGGAGGTCGTCACTTTAGCGACGATTACCAGTGGCTGCCTATTTTCTGTGCATTTGAGCTGTGTTTTAGAGTTGAAATGTGGTGCTGGAGGAGAATGCTGGACTGAGTTTCGCACAAATCTCTCGATACGTCAAGAACTCGGCATAAAGCAGCGTCTATCATTCGTGGTCAAAGCTCGCATATTAACATTCTTTGGGCATGTGTCGGCGCGGCGAGACATCTATAGAGCGCCTGGTAGTACAGGGAAAGGTCGAAGGTACCCGAGCATGTGGTAGATCACCGATGAGGTGGACGGATCAGATTAAAGCCGCGGTGGATGATCCTTTGCACGTGTGCACCAGGAAGGCGGCTGCTAGAAGTGAATGGCGACAAATTGTGAAGCGGGTCATTGACGACGGAAAATGACGACCACGACCACTCTGCCAATAGTGTACCGAATAAGAAGAAGAGCTATGAGACATGCAGCTATTGGAACATAAATAGTCAAAATCATTGTCTAGCACTGCACTGGGCTCGTCACCCAGAGATCTAAGATGATATGTAGAGAAGATGTTATATCTCTAAGCCCTGTAATTTCTCTGGAAACATTGCCCTTCAAACCGGAACACAGTAATGTTTGCACATTACTGCTTGACGGTAGAATAATGGCAAAGGTGTGTGCTTTATCAATGGGTGAGCAGGATTGAAGAAAATATTTTTGTATATTAAAAAATAAGTTTTGGGTAATATTCTGTGCGACATGTTATCTCGATATGGTCCTTCTCTAAATCTGAGTATAAGTCATATTTGGAGCTTAGAGTAACATATAGGTTGTATTTCTTGGAGGTGTCTGTGATGCTTATTCTTTCTAGCATAATTTTCACATTTCAGGCATCAAGGATTACTCTAATTGGCCAACAATACCTCAGGTGTTCATTAATGGAGAGTTTGTTGGGGGCTGCGACATAATGCTGCAGATGCATCAGTCAGGAGAACTAGTGGAGGAGCTCAAAAAGGTTGGAATCACAAGTGCTCTCCTAACAGCAGAGGAAACGAAAAAACAGGAACAAGAAACAAAATAAGATCATTTGATTTGTTCTCTTCACGTTAAACATAGTTCATTGATATTATTTGGCCATCTGATTTTCAAATTATACTGTTTTAATGTTCATGTTATTGGTGTGAAATTTAATTGTATCAATTTCTGTAATTGTACTGTGGCCAAGATCAATTTTTGGTGCTTGTATACTACTTACGTTATCTGTAATGATCTAAGCTAAATGCAGTCCTTTGTTGTTTGCCTCTAAGGCTATTTATAATTTTAGTTGTTATTGATGGAAAGTAGCTATAGGATATTTTATAAAATAAAAGGCATTTGTTTAATTTAAGAGCTCTTTATTAAATTAGCTGTACATTCGAGTTAGTATATTATACTTTTTGGGCACATATCCATCCTTAATTCTACGTACCGCTGTTCCACGTAATCGCTGTATCAACAACGCAGTCAATATAATAAGACAAAAATATGGCAGATCATTTATTTAGAGTACTCAATCCAAAATACTCTCACAAACGATGATATAAAAATGATAAATAAATAGATGCAGGCAAGTTATGGCAATCTATGAATATAAATAATTTATGTGATACTTTCCTGCAACTTTTAATAAACTTTCAGACCACGTAAAAATGTGTAGGTACCGTCTACCATTGAATTACTATAATTACTAATGGCAGTAACTAAAATTGAACTTGTATAAATATGCTTATAAATAAAAAAATAACAAAACATTCTCATCGTGACTAATGAGCCTTCTTCTGGTGTCAGACATTAGTGAAGCCCTAACATTAGCACCATTTACCTTACAAATAATATTTTTGTGACTTCCCTGAGAATTTTATATAAAAGTTAAAAATACCTAATGTCTAATATAAATAGATTGTTGTATGATCTTTCCTGTTTGAGCCGAATGGTTACAAGGAGAAGAATTTGACTGTTAATGGCATATTTGGCTTGAACATTGCACATAAATATTTAACTGTTTTATAGTACGAATACTATTACAAAAATTGTTAACATTACATTGATCTTAGTTTAGGGCGAGATCAATGCAAGGGAAATAATCTTTGTGTGAGTGCGCCGATGCTGCCGAGTGTCTCAGGCCGTGTTAGTAGTGAGCGCAGGGACCAGGCGCAAGTTTCTTCTCTTCGGATCACTCCTTGACTGATGACTGGATGATATATCCTATGATGCGTCACAGGCGACCTGTATCTGAGCGAAAAATTAGTTTAGTAGACATAGCAGATTATTAGGTATCTAAATATAAACTACACAAATAGTGTGGGAGTCAGGCAGAAGGCCAACGTCAGCTGGACTCATGCCAACAATTTTAATATTTTTTGCTCTCTGAATAATGTGATCTAAATGGTGACACTTTGAAATATTATTAGGCTTGTGTGTGTTAGCAAAAACACAATTATATAACTAACATAGCTTTTTGGTTCCCGGTTAATTAGTATTGTTGTAATGAATGTTCACCAATCATAATAAAAATAGAAATTAAATATAAAGATATTGTGTGATGTTAAATAACTTTACAAAAAATGGGTGATAAACTCCGATAGTATTATCAAATTCAACTTAGATGAAAAAAAAACTGAATGTCATCTGGTTAGTGAACAGTAAAATTCTGGTTAATTCTTGTTCAATCTGCTTGTATTGAACATTCCCAATTGCCATTTATATAGTGTGGACATAGTTCACCTTAAAAGCTGGTCACCAGACAATAGTAAAAGCTTAGAAAAAAGTATTCAATGGATGCAGAAGCTCTTATTTGATATTGTACAATTAAAATATAAAAAATAAATACAAAACTAAATGTTTTAACAAAATTTGACTGAAGAATTATAATTAAGAAACGTTTTTTATCTAAATAATAAAAAAGGGTTAATTAGACATTCATAATTATCAAAATAAAATCAAAATTCAAAAGAAGTTGCAATGACAGTGGCATAATTATTACTTGTTTTGGTAATCTGCATCTTAAAGATTAGTCTCATCATAATATGGGAGTTACATTAATTCAGTTCAGGTGGTTCATCATACAGTAGTTACTTTAAAGGTTGGTTTCATCATATAGTTACTTTCAAATACAGTCTCATCATAGTAGTTACCTACCTGAAAGGTCTTTCTCATTATATATACCTTAAAGGTCATCTCATCATATGGTGCTTAACTAAAAGGTTGGTATCATCATGTAGTAGTTACCTTACAGGTTGGTCTCATCATATAGTAGTTACCTTAAAGGTTGGTCTCATCATATATCTAGTAGTTACCTTAAAGGTTGGTCTTATCATATAGTTCCCATAAAGGTCGGCCTCATCATATATGTAGTTACCACAAAGGTCGGCCTCATCATATATTTAGTTACCACAAAGGTCGGCCGGTCTCATCATATAATAGTTACCTTAAAGGAAGGTCTCATCATATAATAGTTACCTCGAAGGTTGGTCTCATCATATAGTTACTTAAAGGTCGGTCTCATCATGTAGTTTGGTGTCATAATAAAGTTACCTTAAAGGTCGGTCTCGCCGTATAGCGCGGTGGAGAAGGCCATGTAGTCGAGCGCGCCGGGCGGCGCCCCGGGGCCGCGGTAGGGTGGCATGCGTGCCACGCAGTACTCCGCCTGGTCGGGCGGCAGCTCGCGTCTCAACTCGTCCGCGGTTATGTACGGCTGTACACACAAACATCTCTTGTTATGAAGGTCTTAAAATACTAACATTATAAAGCTAAAGAAAGTATTTGTTTGAACGCTCTAATCTCGGTAACTACTGAAACGATTTCGAAAATTCTTTTGCCGTTAGATATTCACGCAATCCCTGAGTGCTATAAGCTACATTTTACGTGTACAACGTGCGAATACTAGGCAGATCCCTAGTGTTTGAATAAATAGTCCTACTAATATTTCAAATGTCTAATTTAGGAAGTTTGTTGCCTAATCACATAACGGCTGTACGGATCGGGTTGAAATTTGGAACTCAGAATATGGTGTGGGGTGGAATAGCACAGGCTACTTTTCACGAGAAAATAACGAGAACGGGAACTGCGCGGGTAATTCTGCGGGGCATTGCTAGTAATATTTTAATGTCAAAGTCTGGATGGGTTACTTAGACGGAAACGGAAACTATGCGGGTAAAATCGGGAGTGCTGCTAGTCTATCATATATCTAACGCATAAATGTATAAAAATGCTATAGTAGTGACGCTTTCCACTAGGCCAAATTTAATACAAACAATCGCGTTAAACTGCCAATCACAATTCGGTATTTTGAAGTTTTAATGTATTTGAAAGTAAACATGATTCCTGGTTGGCTGTCAGTCGAACGGCGTTGTTACTGTAATACAGCAGCTATGATGATGGAAATAACTCAACGTATAAACGACGGAAGTAAATATAAAATCTATAAAAAAATTAAATATCTACCTTGTCACCAGCTAAGATCCTAAAGCTGTCGATGACTTGTTCAGCGGTGTCTGTGTCTGTTGATTCCCTGGTCATGAAGTCCAAGAATGCGTCGAAAGATACATAGCCTGAAACATAAAAAAATGCTTAAAGATTATACCTAACACTAATAAAAAGTAAAATGACAACCGATTACAATTAATACTTCTAAAGTTCCTAAAAGTATCTATCTAGATTTGGATTAACCGTCGTATTCCAAAGATTTACTCAAAATCTTACGCGAACTAAAAACTTAAACTTTTTGAGCACCGTCTAAGTCGGTAGAGATTGCTTTCACAAGCAATCTGTGTAGAAAAATGTTATATTTGTGACGTCACATGTTTTAAAAGTGTCAGTATTGAGCTTAAGTCGGATATTATAGGTAATACAGCCTTCGAGAAATGAAATACAGCAGTAGGTAAGTTTTAGTCATGCATGAACCTAGAACTAGAATATTCTGGAAGAGCGTAGTAAAAGAATCTCGCCCGGATCATAGATCGTAGCACTCAAGATTAGCCCTCACAAACTTCAGGGCGCACGGAATCATGTTAACGTTGGGAAGAGTGAGCCTCACTCTTTCCGTGCTAGTCGGTTGTAGGAAGCGGGGGACGCGGGTCGTTTATACCTATCACTGATTTTGGTAATTTTTAACCGACTTCCAAAAAAAGGAGGAGGTTATCAATTCGACCCCTATGTTTTTTTTTTATGTATGTTACCTGATTTCTCGAAAACCTCTGAACCTATTTTAAAATTTCTTTTTGTGTTCGGTTGGGTATGCTTCCCGAATGGTCCCATATAAATCTTTTCGAAATCGGTCAAGTAGTTTTTAAAATATGAACCAAAAACTGAAAATTTGCGTACAATTATCTGGATGACGTAGTTGTAGATTTCACAAAAGTTATGAATCTCGACCCTGTCAATACAAAATTGTGTAAATGCTTTAATGAAAACTTGTTTTTAACCCCCGACCAAATAAAAGGGGTGTTATAAGTGACGTCGATGTCTGTCTGTGTGTCTGTCTGTCTGCTGTGGCACCGTAGTAAAACTCAAACAGATGGGCCGATTTTGATGCGGTTTCTTTTATTTCAAGGTTAATACCATAGCAAATGTTCTTAGCTATGTCTGGTTAATGTCGATTTAAGATGGCCGCCTCCACAAAATGGCGGACAAAATATTTCTTCACAACCTACCTCAATTTGGGTATCAAATGTAAGGGCTTGACTAGTAGAATACTATGTACTATAACAAATTTCAAATCCAAAATGGCCGCCACGACAAAATGGCGAATTAAATTATATTTTTCATTACTACCTCAATTTGGGTATCAAACGAAAGAGCTTGACTAGTAGAATACTTTGCACTATGAAAAAATTCAAATCCAAGATGGCCGCTTCCACAAAATGCCGATTTCTTTTTTCACAACTCCCTTTATATGGGTATCAAATGAAAGGGCTTGACTGGTAGAATGTTGTACAGATAACAAATCCAAGGTAGTCGGGGGTTAATCAAAATTTGTAATTTTGTTCTTGTACACTAAAAAGAGTAAAATAAACTATTTTCGTACAAAAAATTAAACCGACTTCAAAACCACAAATAGGCACTCAAAAGCGAAAAATAAACTAAAATCATTATTATAAGCGCTACTCACTCATCTATTTGAAGTCGGTGCCAGTCAGGTCAAAAAGTTAGTAGATTGATGCTATGTAGGCACAGGTAAGTAGCATCTATCCTAAATCTGTTAGATTTGGCTGGCACCGACTTCAAATAGATGAGTGAGTAGCGCTTATAATAATGATATATTTTTTTTTTCGCTTTTGAGTGCCTATTTGTGGTTTTGAAGTCGGTTTAATTTTTGTACGAAAATAGTTTATTTTACTCTTTTTAGTGTACAAGAACAAAATTAAAAATTTTGAATAAACCCCGACTACCTTGGATTTGTTATCTCTACAACATTCTACTAGTCAAACCCTTTCATTTGATACCCAAATTGAGGTAGGTTGTGAAAATATTTTGTCCGCCATTTTGTGGAGGCGGCCATCTTGAATCGACATTAACCAGACATAGCTAAGAACATCTGCTATGGTATTAACCTTGAAATAAAAGAAACCGCATCGAAATCGGCCCATCTGTTTGAGTTCTACTACGGTGCCACAGCAGATAGACAGACACACAGACAGACATCGACGTCACTTATAACACCCCTTTTTTTGGTCGGGGGTTAAAACAAGTTTTTATTAAAGCATTTACACAATTTTGTATTGACAGGGTCGAGATTCATAACTTTTGTGAAATCTACAACGTCATCCAGATACGCAATTTTTCAGTTTTTGGTTCATATTTCAAAAACTACTTGACCGATTTCAAAAAGATTTATATGGGACCATTCGGGAAGCATACCCATCCGAACACAAAAAGAAATTTTAAAATCGGTTCAGAGGTTCTCGAGAAATCAGGTAACATACATAAAAAAAAAAAAAACAGGGGTCGAATTGATAACCTCCTCCTTTTTTTGGAAGTCGGTTAAAATGGCTATCATCACCGTCGCCGGTTACACTCTACCGTGTGACAGAGAGAGAATAATACCAATTATAACTAGCGCGAACGAAATAGATGTCTTAGACAGAGACAGAGATGTCTTAGATAGAGACAGATGTCACAGATGTAGTTTGTTACCAATGCCAAGATGTTCAGGGCAAATCTTGAGTTCAACAATCTTTGGTCCGGAGTACATAAAAACATAGTCACGTTTTTTAGTTAGTTGGGGATCATCCTAGCCTTCTGTGTTAGCCTAAATTTTGATAGGCCGTGAAAGCCACATTCCGTAAGCGTCTTTTAAAAAAAGGTTACTGTTACGGCTAATTAATGGTTACCTGTGTTGTTGGGGTCGACGACAGCGAGAATACGTTGGAAGTCGATGTCTCCTTGCCTGTCTTTGCCGATGCTGTAGCCGAGAGATACCAGGCACGACTTGAGCTCTTCGGGTGCTAAGCGGCCTGAAATAACATAATAATATTTGGTTTGAATTAGGATTATTATCAGGTTTTTTTGTTGGAACTTCGTTGTCATCAGATGTCGTATACAAGATACGGTCTAATGTCTATACACAATATGAAACTTTCACGATTGGAATAAGAGATGCCAAGAGTTTGTGAACTTGTTGGCCGTTTACAGACAAATTCCCTGAAATTGGAGCGAGGCAAGCCAAGCGAAGTCTCCGGATCGGCAGTTGCTGTTCTCCCGCCTAGATCAACCGTAGCAAAATTCAGTGGTTTAGGTAAATACCTAACCTAACCAAATGGTTAGGCTGAAATAGGTTGTCTTACCGGTTCGATTCTTGTCGAAGTGGTTGAAGGAGGCCCGGAACTCGGTGAGCTGTTCCTGCGTGATGCCCTTGGAGTCGCGTGTGAGGATCTGGTTCTCCACCTCGTTGATGGTGCGGTTGATGGAAGTCAGGAGCTGTTCCCAGCCCACGCGCAGAGTCTCCATTGTGTATTGGGAATATCTGATGGGGAAATATTTTGTAAAAAATCTTGTTCGTTTTTCTGTTACTGTGCAAAATAGAACTGCTAAAGTTTTGAAAAGGCTTATGGCACGGTCTCTTGCCTTGTCATTGGAGAGATATAAGTTTTTGTGTTAGCATCTTGTCTAGACACGGCAGTGTGGCCAGCCAAGTTCATTCCAGATAAAACAGTACATTCCTAGTTGATTCCTACATAGCATTGATTGCATAACAGACTCTTCTTAAAACATGTCATTCTTGGAGAACTCTGGTTTAATTTTTTTCACAATGTAAGGTAAATACATACCATACATACATACAGGCTACAAACTACTGACTACGGTATAAGGCTGAAGGGTTTTTGTTTGATAAAACGCCAATTTAGATTTGAAGAAGCTTTTTAGTAGTTTAATATGAGTTGAGGAGGGGTAGTTAGTTTGTCGGGGCCTTTTCAGCACTTAGCCTCGTAATTGGGCTATTATGCGTATGAGGAGGGATATAATCTATTATTGTCCAACTCGTCAAACGACGTTGATAATTGATAGTAGATGATTGAGTAAACTAGTGACCTGTTCTCGAAGATCATGCCCTCCTGTACGGCCTGGTGGATGCGCTCGAGTTCCTCGATGTGTGGCTTGTACGCGTACACGCCAGCCTCGTACTCCTTCAGCCGGCGCAGCTGGTCCTCCAGGGAGCCCTGACCAATGTAACAAAAATTATCGTTAACTATGAAATAACCAAAAGCAATTAAGATTTTTTTTATAGTTTAAAGTGACGAGACGTGCATGACAAGTACCTGATGGTAAGGAACATGCCTGCCCATAACAGCACAGTGAATGCAGCTATTGGAATATAAAGAGTCCAAATAATTACCTAGCACTGCACTGCGCTCGTTACCCAGAACTATAAGATGTTTTATAGCTATGCCATTAGATATATTGCCCTTCATACCAGTATACAGTGATGTTTGCAGATACTGTTCGGCAGTAGAATAACTTGAAGGTTTAGCTAGCTTTATAAGTTGTATCTGTTTATCGTATCGGTACATAGTAAGCCATGCTGATAGCGGTGACGGCGTCCATCTATCGCTTGATCCAGGGTCTTATGCAGTGGTAAGGCTATAACAGGACGTACGTGCAAGCTCATGCCGTAGCGATGAAGGCGTCAATCTTCCGTTCGATCCAGGGTCCGACGGCGGCGGCGTTAGCCTTCTCCGTTAAGTGTCTGCCACCAACCCATCTTTGGGCAGATGGTGGATTTTGGCATTAAATCTCCCAATAGGAAAGCCCCATGTGCCAATTGTGGAAGCACAAAGTGGGCTGCTTATATGTTTATGCAGTGGTAAGGCTATTTAGGCCGTACCTGTAAGCCCATGCCGATGGCGGTGACGGCGTCCATCTGCCGCTCGATCCAGGGTCCGACGGCGTTTGCCTTCTCCGCGAACTGGCGGCGGAGGTTCTCGTTGTTCTGCTGCTTGCGGAGCTCCGCGGCGAGGGTCGCGTCGCGCTGGGGCACCAGTTGTCGGACGTCGCCCCATTTGCGGTTCAGCTCCTATTACATATAATTAAATGTAAATTATAATTTATTTTCTAAACAAAAAAACAGACTTCTCAGACAGAATCTATCACCATATATTATAATAATCTATCACTAAATTAAAGCAAAGCATGAAAGAAAATTTTAGTTTTTTGTTCATATTTTGAAAACGCTACACCGATTTCGATAAAGTTTATATGGGACCACCTCTGTAATACGATCTACCAAACAAAAAAGAATCGTCAAAATTTTTCACAATTTTTGGCGATTCACAATTGCCGGCGCCATCGCGTAACATACATACAAAAAACTTTGATACAATTTTACTGAACAATGGTAAGTATTTTATTAGTCTGTAAAGCGGGCTCTATTTATAAACGTTTGGAGTCAGGGTACATAATATTGGTCTCACTAGTCCCGACTGTGAATGGCATATAGACCTTGCTTTTGCCATGGATGATGATAGTTCCTCAATAACAGAAAATATAGCATCAAACTAATGTTATTATTAAAATCTTCAGTTAATTTAAAGGATAGATTTCAGGGATAACGTATAGAAGGAATTTGTTATAATTATCGACACCCGACACCGCATCGCCATTGTCTAGTTCAGTACTGAAATAGGTAAATAATCTGCTACTTACGTGAGCGGTGAGAGTGGTGTAGGGGGTTCTCCAATCCTCCAGGGATCTGGTGCTGTTTCACGATGGACTCGACTTGGTGGACCAGGTTGACTATCGCCTGGAACGATTTATAAACTAGGTTTAGCAGAAAGAACTGAACATTTTCGTAATTACATACTTACAAAATGTTTCCTACGTAGGTACGAGTAGGTAACTAAGTGCCATATTTATTTAATTTAAAACTTTTCAGCATTCAAATTTTTGACCACATTGTTGTATCTACCTAGAGATTAATATTGTTGGATTCAGCTGTTTTTTTTAAATATTGTAAAGGTCCCCCCCCCCTAAAATGTTTTGCACGTCGAAACGATTGAAAGGCAGTGCATGCTACGCAAATAAATTTTGTAGCAAAATCTTTATCGCGAATTCGGCTACCAATGTCTTTCGTCAAGTTAGTTCTTATCCTTTGCTTTCCAACTTGTTCGTTGTTACATTGTGGTTACAATGAATGAAAATTATTAATTTTAACTGTACATACAAATTAATAGATAGTATTGAGTAAAATGTCACCTCGCCTCGCTTAGCCTTGTATGTAGGCGAATTTCCTTAAGCTGGTTGCATGGAAGGGATTGTTCTCAGGAATAGGGCCGCCATTTGTGGTGCTAGTTCATAAGTGTTTTGGTGTACATTTTTTTTTAGAGTCACAATAACTAGTTTTCTATCTATTTATACAATTTAGGAAAACAGTAAGGCTAGTGAAATAACTGGCGGCCTTGTCGCTGTAAGCAATTTCTTCCAGGCAATCTCGGAATGAACAAAAATCTTGGAAAATTAAAAGCGGATGGAGGATTTTTTTCCAGGGACTATTTTATTTTAAGTTGAGTTTACCTGGTATTCCTTGTCAGCTTCGCCGAGCGTGGCCTTGAAGCGCGCATGCGCGTCCATCAGGCCCGAGATCTCCTCGATGGTGTGCACGATGAACATGTCCACCAAGTCCTCGCGGGTTCCGTCCAACCTGCGCAATTATCAACCATATTACAATTTGTTAGGGGCTATAATTGCTGTAGATTTAAATACTTTCAAGAGGAATGGTTTTCTACGCGTAGGTATATCTACGCTACCACTCCCATGATTTGCTAGCTATTAAGCTAAGCTATTAAATTACCATTTCGGCGTTGCGAATCCATAAAGTTTTTTTTCTACAAAAAAAAAAATTCAACGCGGGTAAAGAAGTTTTAAATACACCTCGGAGAGTGTGCAGCTCATATGAATGATACCAACTTCTCATTTTGCTATCGGACTGCTCGTACATCGGAAAAGCGATATCGTTTCCTGGATGATGTTCTAAAGAATCAAACAAAGAGGCTGGACTCAATTGTTTGTTAAAACGTCAAGGTTATGGAATTTTTCGTACTTCTTTCGTAATACGTCGACCGCATCGTCTCTTAAAATCAGGTAAGATGGCGGTCACGTGTAAATTCTATAAAAGTAAAAAAAAAACTGACGCGCACGTCCCGATTTGTTGCTTCGCCGCCGCTCCGACGCTACGTCGTACGTCGGTGCATGTCGGTGACGCGACCGAAATGCGGCTAAAGAAAATTTCACAAAAATGTACCAGTTGTTGAATGGCGCAGCGCGCTTGGCGAACTCGAGGTGCAGGAGGTCGATCTGTTCGAGCACGCGCTCGGCGTCGTCGAGCGCGTGCCGGCGACGCTGCGTGAGCGCGCCCAGCCGGTCCCACTGCGAGCAGATGCGCTGGCAGCGCGCGTTCACGCTCGCCACTTCGTGGTACTCCAGGGTGCTGTGGCAAACGTAAAACAATACTTATCATCATATTTCGACATGTATAGAAAGGTGAGAGTTGTGTCAGAGGAAGATCAGTCCGAAACTTTGATAATAAGATAATGTACTAGTTTCGCCCCGTGGTATAAGGCTTAACAATTTTTACGATAGTACGTATGTACTACGGCAAGGTGACTAAAAAAATCGAATAATCCCTCAGTTACATTATAAAAAAATATTGGACTTGATTTTTACCCCTTGTTTTACAAACAAAAAATAACGTAGATATGATGGTTCAACTTTAACACAACCTCTCGGAAGTTTTATGATCTTTATCTATGTCGATTTTTAATAATTTGATAAGACCAAAAAATGCGTCCCAGATTTTTTGTAAAAATATTGGCATGGAGAGACGAGACGAGCCGGATTTTTTAAGTTGTTTCCTCCCGTCTCCAATCTCCATCACGGCTGCATTTCTATTTAGGGAGATAATGCTTAAATAAGACCCTTACTTAAGTTCCTGCGCGATGGCAGCGATTTGTTCGACGCGGTCCTGGTGCGCGGCCAGGTCCGATTCGAAGGCCTCGTGCTTCTTCTTCAGTGCCTTGATGTCGTACAGCTTGCACTGCCTGAAGTCCTGGGACTGCAGCATTTCTTCCTTGCCTGACAATGTAAAATAAGTATAATTTTTAGCCCTCGCTTAAGACCTCAAATTGTTTTTCATCGAATGCGCAGCGATGTAGTTATATTTATTTAAAAAAAATGCAGTGCTACGAAAGTTTTTATTCCCGTACCTACTCTCGCTTAATCTGGGGGTACGGCAGTGCCCCTCTAAGTCGAGCAAATCAGCGGCATAGTCGTACCTTCCTTTTCTCGAAACAGTTGTATGACTCAAGTAGATTTCCAAAAATATAATACGACAGTTATAAAATAAATTAAACGCAATGGGAGAGTAGTAGTTGAGAAAGGTAATTGGAAATGGTGGAGAAGATGCGCTTGCTAATGCAAGCGCATCCGCATTGAGGGCCGCGTGAGATGTTTTCCGCCTCGATAAAATGATTGAATTAGTTGCTTTTATGGGCCGATATGAGGGTTGGGCTTTATAGTTAATGTTGTAATATATGGGTGTTTCAATGAGTATTAGTCGATTAATATCAGGTGAGGTGGTGGTCAATTACGAACTTAAAAAAAGATACGACGTTCTAGGGTACATCCATGAGATGGACCCTCATACATGTATCCTCTATAATCTTCCTGGTATAGAACACATTTTCCTTGAAAGTTTCAGTAGTGAATAACACACCTCTGGTCCAGTCCTCGTGGATGTCAGCTTTGTGCTTGAACTTCTGGGCAAGGTACTCAAGACGCTCAAGGCGCATCATCTCGGCGAGAAGCCACTCTTCGAACGCCTTCTCGGCGATCTCGAGACCCTTCCACGCTCCAGCGATGTCCTGAAATATGAAATGTAAGTAGTTGAATTATTTTCTGTGTGTTAAACGCAAACGGGGATAGGTACTATTGCCAAGGTTCATAACATTAACAATATATGGTATGTGACAATATACACGATGTACAAAGAACAAAGTCGGTCCAATAGAAATGGTTCATCGTCTTAAAAAGTTGCATTTGTGCATTTGTGACTTGACACCATAAATGTAAAGAGACATTTTAGAGAAGCAAATACTACAGGAAACGACAAAACAAGACGACAACAGTATTTTGACAAATAGCGGTAAAAAATAAAATGGTATCAGGGTATCAGTTATAGTTCAATTTCGGATCACACAGGACTCTTGGGAGGTGCAAAGAGTGAGAGAGTTCAGTATTTAATTCAAGTGACAGATAAGTAGAGCAATAACTTTATTCGTGACATCAATAACTTGCTTCCTTTACAAAAAACCGAAGATTTTCCGACGTGTACTGTTGTGACATGAAAAAGAAATCAGGAATAAAAGATTCCATTTACTGGATTTACATCATCATATATCGTGAACTTTCTCTTTTTGTAGAGTTGTGCGGCAAAGGCAGATGAGTTGCCAACGAAGTACTTGAATAACAAGCAATAAAACCATTAAGTATTTATGATTATTTGGAACCAGTAAATGTCTCCATTGGTTCGCTCATAACAGTCAGAACTGTGACCTTAATAGAATCGTGACTGTGACATTAGAAACTAAAAGACGTTGTATAATTTATGTTTGTATGTTCAGCCATATTTTCGACTAACGACTTGGTAATGTGACTTAACTTTTGTTTTGGTTAGGTATGCATTGTTTTATTATTATGGAGATGCTACGAGTAAGAATTTCATCCCACATTAACATTTCTTCATTAATGTAATAGGGGTTTCTAAAAGGGGTTTAGGGTGTTTTCCAAAAACCAATGTGATTTTCTATCTCGGATTATTTTATGATTTTGGTTAATTATTCAGATCAGTAATACTTACAGAAACCATCTTGCCTTCGGTGGGCATGTAGGCAGGGCGGTTGCTTAGGCGCAGTTTGGTCTGCAGAGTGTTGAAGTTGGTTTCCAACTTGGCCTTCTGCTCAACACGTGGTGGCTTGTGCTTACGCCTGAAAATCGATAAACCGGTTTCAAAATCAGAGAATTAACGGGACGAAAGTTTTCATATTTCATTGAGGTTGCATTTGAAAACCGATTCACATATCAAGCTTTTACAGTAGAACCTCGATTACTCAAACCTCGGTAACTTAAAAACCTCAAAACCTTAAAAAACTAATATGTTCCCTTCCGATCTGAGCCCAAAACTAATATCCTTGATAACTTAAAACCTCTATAACTTTAAATATTTTTTGTGTTCCTTGGATTTTAACTTATCGAGGTTCTACTGTACTTACAATTCTTAAAAAAATTCATAGTGTAGCCATATGAACTTTAGTCTTATTACTACCCTAAGTTTTCAATTCTACTAGACTCTCTTTTGTGGCTTAATTATTTTTTCCCTACTTTAGGCTCAAAGTTGAAATTTACCTGTAAGTACGATAGTCTTCCAGCTTTTTCTGGCAACCGGCAAGCGAATTGTCGGTTTGGCGGCTGTTCAGCCAAGGCATCGTGCGGCGGATCCATTCCAGGAGCTGAAATGGAATGGTATATCTAGAACCCCTTAAATACAGAAATTTTAAAAATATCACCTTTAATTGATTTATTCAGATGGAATAATATTTGGGTAACATTATCTTACAAGAAAACTATTTCTGTTACTGATTACTTTTGTTTGAAGTGTTGCGTTCTCTGTCTCGAGGATGACGAAATTAATTTGATCAGGGATATAGGTAATGTGATGAATGACAAAATCTTCAGAAATGCCAACAAAAATGATCTTATTCAGATTCCAGTTAAGTTTCTGTAGATACGTAGGAATACTTACATCGCTGGCAAGACGCTCGTACTCTTCCATGAGGCGTTCGTTCTCCTGGTTGACTTTGAGAACTTTGCAAATGCGGTTCGCGGCCGTCTCAGCCTGCCAATACAAAATTACATTTTCATCTCGAAATATAAGGATGTCGAAGCATAAGCAAACCTGTTAGGGTTTTTTGCAAACAATATTAGTCAAATATGACGGGCTGTTCCGAAAGCCTTATGTCAACAATGAGTAATTTTCAGGGTTGTCAGACATAGGAGCTGGTCATAAACCTTTAGATCTGATAATTAAGTGCTTTGGGTGTTCCCAAAGAACAGAAAAAAAATGTATCTTTAACTGAGCCTGTTCCAACAATACTGTGTCGTAACGGAACTCATTGAAGATTTCAATGTATGATTGGAAATGGTTTGAGTGGAATGTTTGCTTCATACAAACCTTTTGAGCGCCAGAGAAGCAATGGTAGTATGACGACACGTATGTCATGACTGCCCGTTCGTCCGGCATCGCCGTGTTCTGCAGATCTGATGAAGCGCCACGCAAGCAACATTGTGTTAGTTCTCATGCGATGTCTATGATTTACTCAGAGAATGCTTGTGTTTCTACAGTGTCTAGATTTTACTTTTCAGTAAAATACTGGACACTTAGTGTTGTATTAGCGGGCAATGGTTTACAGTACCAAATAGATAGAATGGTCTACATAGAAAGCGTACAGTATTGGCATATTTCTAAAAATATTATATGGAGCATGAAAATTAGTGTTCCTAATAAGCATGTCAATGAACGGCACAATAGCGTATCCCCCCCCAACGAGAGTATTCCCAATTTCATAACTCACAAACACAAGCATTCTGTTTATTCGATTGTAACATGTAACTTATGATAAGTTAATAACATTAAAGCTTAAAAACTACAACAGGTTATTTAAAAAAACAAAACTTGGTTTAAAATACAACATCGATTGGGACTGTAGGCTGAATGTAGGTAACACCGATATGAAATATCTACTTATATAAAAAGTTGGAAGGGTATCATTGGTCGGGTAAGCTTTTAAGAACCTGTAAAGCATAAAAGGCACTCAGATCATGCTATAAGTGACACACAAAGGCCTGGCGTTAAGGGCTCGAGGGCAAACGCGGAAGTTGGCGGTAGCTTTTGCGGCCATTTTGGTTTATTCTATACCTGTTGCGCGCCTTGGAAGGCGTGGTAGTAACATGACACATAGGTCATAATGGCGCGCTCGTCCGGCTTTGGAGTGTTTATTAGGTCTGCAATGTTCAGTAATAGCGTATGTTTATCCACAAAATTGACTTTTAAAAGTAGGTTTTCATAAAATAATTAATTTTAAGAATTCTTCATTAAATCATTCGTCATACAGTACAGCTTACACCAATTTCTCATAATTTATATGAGTTAGTCAGCAAATATCGTACCTAGTCGTTTTAATAGTTTCAATCTTTTCATTCCTAGATTGATTGAAGTCATAATCAAAGTATATATAAATATTGTCATAAGAGCAAAAAATTTAATCTTATCTGTCCTTACCATCGGGGTCCAACATTCTGGGGATGTCCAAGTACTTCTCAGCGACATCGAAGGCGGTGTTGAGGTTCTCCAGAGGGTTGTCCTTGGAGAGTTTGCTGTAGTCGATAAGGTCTGGCCTGTGCCTGTGGATGAGGGCACAGAAAGCCAGACCGTCCTTGAACGACAGGTGGAAGTTTTGGACGTTTACGTTCTTGTACGGCGCTGTCTTGCGTTGGCACCATAGAAGGAGACCTTCCTGTAATTGTAAGAAAAATATCGTAATTGTAGTGTTATGTGTCTGAATACGAATTTGAAAACATTATTTTACCGTTTACGTTAGTACCTAAACATTGTTTTTACAATGCTGGGTATCAATTGTAGAAATGTAAATAGGGTTATTATTATTTCGTTACACGTTATCATCGAGAATGACCTAGATTACTTATAACTATTTAAAACCAAAAAATGAAATTATTTTTTTCTATGTATCAAACATTTATTAAATGGTGGATTTTCACTTTAATAGCACAACAAATTTACGTACCAGTAATTTAAAACTCTTTCATTAATTCGGCTTTAATGTATGTGACTTAAATATTTTGTACGAATTTTAACTACCTACACTTGAAGTTAACTGTGTTACAGACGTGGGTCAATGACATTCCGATACCAGGTTTTTGTATTGGTAATGAGCCAATGATTCATTATGACGAGTTATTTTGAACAAAATTAAAGGACCTTTGGTTCATTTCATGCCTAAATATTGAATAGTAGACTGTCACAGTCTAGGTGAGAAATCTCGACGTCGAGCGAGGAGTCGGTGCTTGTCAAGGATAGAGTCTAGGCCATAGCGACAGTGGCCAAGTACGAGTTGACGGGTGCCACGGGTTGACGGATGTCTCATGTTGATAAAATTTTATTTTTTATTGAAAAATGTTTTTAAGAAAAATCTTGTCTCTTTTCAAATTGACACTCACGGCGTCTTTGAATAAGGAAAACGGCGTAGACCAACACGAGGAAAACAAAATTTTTCAACAAAAATAAAATTTGACATACGTACATACGTCAACCAATACTTGGCTAGTAGTAGACTGTGGCTCTGTGAAGCACATAGTCTTTGCGGTGGGAACATAAGGTCAGGTATTTCTGATGCGTACCTTAGCGGTCATTTCTTCTACTGAGATGTCCTGGATGGCGAATCGGAGAATGATAGTCCAGATCATACCCAGGGTCATCTTCAGGTTGCCGTCGACGATTTCTTCGGCACCGATGGACACCAACTTTACGCCTGTAATCAGACATTTGCGTCATAAATACTAACATTTGTTCAGTAGGACTCATAATTTTCCTGGTAAAGTTATTATTACACCGTGTGCATATTAGAGTTGTACCTAGTTTGCAAATAACTTATCCGGTTTAGTAATTAGACTATTTGACTCGTGAAATCTGAACAATAAAACAAGATACCTTAAAAGCTTCTTTAGTTTAAGTTAGTTTATAATTTTTTTTCAAATTTATGTAGTTACTGTTATTTTTTTTGTTTCAGTAGGAATTCATCCTTAGGGCTAGTCTAATCTATTGTTATATGTTAGGCATGTAACTAAATTGGTATTTATTAATGCTATGTACAAACAACAGATCAGATACCCTGGTACAAACTATACCATGAACTACCTAATTACATACTGTTTTGTGGTTTTTGTTGATTGCTGTAGCTTTTTTGGACAAATCAATTGGGTTCGGTTCGGTATGGGGTCAATCATGAAATGAATAGTAAATCACCTATTCGATACGATTTGTCGACTCCAAAGTTTAATTTTGTATGAAACTGACACAAATTTATTTCGCGACTTCAGTATTCTTCGCATAGCAAAAAAGTGTCCATAATTATAAAAGGTGCCCTTAGGCTTAGCACAGGTGTTCTGCATTTATCAGGAGTGGAATAACTGTTGACGAACTTTACCTTTAGACGCAATAAAGTCCAAGGCCTTGTTGACGTTAGCGATCTTGTGGAAACGCATCTTGCCGCGGTCAGGCTTTGGCAGGGTCTCGCCGGAGATGACCTCCAGCAGAAGCATTAGTTTCAATCCATTACGGAAGTCCTCGTCGATGTTTTCGATGCCGGTGCCAGCCTTCCTCAAATGGCTGTTGCACCATGCTGTGAAAGTCTGAAAGAGGGAAAAGACAATCAATGGCAGTTGAAGTGTACACTTCAAGCTGAGAACTATGAGTGGTGTTTTGGGTATAAGGACGAAGTTAAAGGGTAGGTCAATTTGAGCGGTGGTGTGCTACATTGGTTTTACATGAATGAGTCGCCTTAGAGGTGGTGGCGAAGAGCGCGCAGGGCCGTTGTCTTTCTTGACCCTGCTGCCAGGGTAGCCAAAAATCGGCCTGCTTATCATAAGATACGATAAAATGGCTTGTAGGTGGACAACCTCAAGAGCCCTGACTTCTCATGAAAACTAACAGAAGGAAGACAATATGACGACGCGACGCTTGTCGCTAAATTTAACATCCTGATAAGGCGTTAAGGGGATGCTAGTGGGCCGCTGAGGGTTTTAAATGAGATCTCACATAATCCAGCTGTTCCTCAAAACAGTCCAGTATCTCATGGATAAGCTACAAAACATTTCCGCTAATCACCAAAAAAGGTGCTGTTCCACCTATCCGATGTGGTGGTACCTACAAGTTCTTAATAAAATCGTATTTCTTGTAAACTGAATTGTAATATGTCAATTGGCAAAACTCAACCATTGTCCGGTAATAACCTGACTCATGAAGAACAAACTCAGAGTAGAAACACAGGAAGAGGTGGAGTAAAATTTTACTGGAAAATACACGCGTTTTGGTTATTGATAACAGAATATCGTCCTATGGAAAAGAGGTTCAAAGTTAAAACTTATATAAGTATTTCAAGAAATATATACGCTTAGAGAAATATTTTCCAGGTATTTATACATAAAGAGGCTGTCGACTTGTAATTTAAATACTGAGATCGAATTTAATTTACATGACGGAACTGAGGCTGATAGGTTGTAGTCAAATGTTTCTCTATCTATGTACATCAGGATCGAAGAACAGACAAAGGTAATAATTTTAAGTGTGCGGGTAAAAAAAAAATCAGTCGGTCGGTTTTGCACCACCACTCCATAATAGAATACGTAGGTAATAGACATCAGAAAGATATTAAATCAAAGTGAGAACCACGAAAAACTAGTTAGTTTTAATTCTCAAAGATTCGCTTCGCTTGCTAGGTCTTTCGATGTAGGTCGTTCGCGAACAACCTAAGACAATGATGACAACATCGATCTTCACAGTGCTGTTTCAATATTAGGAGACGGTGGTCAGTTCTCGGAAAATAAAAGGTGTCGTATTGACTCATCATGATGTATAAGCTATATGGAAGGTGTAGCAATGGCCTAGAAATAAAATAGTTGGTAGCTTAGTAACGCACACAGTTGCACTTGGCCGAGTTTCTGAGGTGGGAATGCATAAAATACATCATTGAGAATTCTCGTTACGAAGAATTGTAGCAAAGGAATGTTTGTAGAAGTTAATGGTTATGTCAGAAACGAGAATGAAATGAATTTATCCGTGACGGACAAGAAAAGGTCACTACAAATAGAATTTGTTTCTTTTTTCTGAATCGCAACTCGATTAACGTAGATTGTTTGAAATAGTAGAGGTTTTTGACGATGTTAAAAATAAACAGTCTTTTACAGCAGCTGTATTAAAAAAGGGAAGGTCTGTAGATGCTCTGTAGGTACCTAGTCATCGTTATCAACAATTTTTACTTTTTAAAGCGAAAATTTCGACAGCCGCGTTGAACACTTTTTGTTACGGGAAAATACAGATTGGTACGGGCTAGCGTCACCAACATCCTAATATATTCAATTCAATTCAATCATTTATTTATCAATTTGATACATGGGTACTATACTATCAATACATAACAGCATTAAACAATGAATATTGTGAAAATAAAATAAAATCTGAGAATTCAATTTCAATTCAATTAAAAGAAAAAACAATTAGACTTATGTCACAATTAATTTAAATTTTCTAGTGTTTCCAAGTCTTTTATAGTAGCGGTGTAGAGGTCAGGGCGGCGAAGCCGGGATTGGACTTGGACGTTTTTCGGATGGGTGAAGTCTTATGATTTTGCGTCACCGACATGCATAATAGCAATACATAATATTATGTACATATTTCTGTAGTCATACAGGTTCCGTATTGTCACACCCCGGACACTCCACTAAAATTCCATACAAGCGCCGCTGTGGAGCTACCTACTCTTCACACAACTACGCAGATGTCGTTCGTACACACGCGTGAATGTGTGCGTTAGAGCTAAGGCTACTGAATTGTTTTATTGAATAGTTGTGCCCCCTTGATTTCACCTGGTGACGTAGTCTATAAACATGCGATAATGTTGAGTTACATAAATAGAATGGAGCCAAATTATACTATTCTAATTAAAAGGGTGTTTGCAAAGATTTCTGAATTGTTTCAGAAATCTGTGGGTGTTTGTATTGCCGCGTAAAATGAAACGAAACCGATGATAGATTAGATCAGGTACCTAGATATCTATTTCTGTTAGTAGGTACACATTCGCATTTTATTTTACACTTACCCATGAAGGAAACTTTATTCTGTCACTATAATTATTCCTCCAGGCATTATTAATCCGTGATTGGGCACATAAGTTACTGGCTGTGTAAGTTACGAACTTTGAGTTAAAATTAGTTCGTTATTTTAATAAATAAGTATTGGTAGATAATTCACACACAACACCATCTGACCTAGCAAAGCTAGTAATATTATAAAGCAACGTTATTGAAAACTTTCTCATCATACGTTATTTTATCAATAGGAAATTAAATAAAGCTTTTAATCTTGTTCCGTTTAGTTGACGGACAGCCGTAAACAGCACAACAACCCACCATGATGACAATTCGTTAGGAATTAGATGTTCGATACCAGCCCTTCGTTGAGTGCTCCTAGCGTATCCGAAACGGCCTGAGGGGGTGAGGAAGCTTGAAATTGGCGGGGGGGTGGGGAGTGTCCGTTCTATCTATATTATCTATTCTATGGTATTGTGCAAAATTAATACCTACTGTTTCATACTAAAATTCCAAGTTTCACTTCTAACTGAAGTCCCTATGACTTTATTTTTTTTTAAATATTGGTATAGTAACGAAATGAGCAAGACATTTTTTTAATATAGCGAGACAAGACGAGCAGGTCAGCAGGCAGGTGGTAAGCAACATGCCTGCCACATAACAGCACAGTGACACGCAGCTATTGGAACATGAAGAGTCCAAATCTTTTGTGACAACATTGACATTTTGATTTGTAGGTATACTTATTGTGTAATCTATGGATAACCTAACCTGAAATAAATTATTTTTTAATTTAATTAACTAGCACTGTACTGCACTCGTCACCCAGAGATCTAATATCTAAGACATGCGCCTGATATTAAGCAACAAGCTGCCCATAACATTGAGACCAACTCTGATATTGTACACATATAAGAAAAATAATCTAAGGTGTGATGGTGACAGATTCCCGGATCGCCGGAGTTACCTTGGCAGTTATTCTACCGCCAAACATTGAGGCAGTTTGAATGGTTACATTTCTTAGTACCTACGGGCATACATCATTTTAATCAATGTCAGTCTGGTTTCAAATCGAAATGTGTACATCTGTCACGAAATACGATCGGAAATATAATTGAAACGCATATGTACGAATGCTTAATCGATACTGCAGTTCGCCAGGTAGGGGTGCAAAAGCGAGGGTGCGACCCTTGTGTTGCCAAATTCGAAGGTTGCTAGGACTGTTTTGCATGGCTACTGTGATAGGCATTATTGCCAGAGCATTAGGTTCAATTTGGAAGAAAATAAGATTACAACATTCGAGGATTTAGATTCATGTTTGTGGGACGCCAAAATTTATTTATTTTGTTGAAGTAAACTATTGGACTTTCTACTTAAGCCGTATATTTATTTATCAGCTTAATACTCGTACCTAGTGTACCTTGTTGTTCTGTAATTCTTTAAATATCTGTTTTCCTAACAATACCTAGCAATTCAACACTGCAATTCCACTACCTTTTATTGGAATTTTATTGTAGTTGTAATTTCCTCATTTTAGTATTCAATCGTGTCATCAAAACGCATAGTCTGTGTCATGTAGTAGGAGCAATAATGATATATCTTTACGCTAACATTTCTAAACAACTATCAAAGGATATAGGGCGTTGTTATCTGTACTGGCCGTTTGAAAGGCTGTTTCATTGCAAATGGCGCTCCTATGCAAGCTACAATTCTACAAACGATCTGTTCCGGCCACAAGGTCAGTCCTGGTAAATAGAAGCCGTTCCATTCAGCCTGCGTGATCGTGCCACATTCTAAACTCGCCTCATGTTGACAATTAGTTCAAAGAACTGCTATTTAAACTTCAATTACGTCACCGATTGATTTGATAAAAGAAATTAGATTAGAAAACCCGGCACACACAACCTAATTGAACACCGGCACAGTTATTATCATTGTGGTACGGTTCTCAGGCGAAGTAGGCATGTATAAAGGTATGTGTGAGGTATGGGCAAAAAAATTCTACCTGCCAGCATTCTTATTCAGTGCCGCGTTACGGCCTTTTAATTCTGATGCGATTGAGAGCTGCATCGCTGGGAGCGTGCTGCGTTTCAAGTTTTTTATCTGTACTTATAACACTTTACATATCAGCATCACGATTAGCAACCGCTGGAACGAATATGCCATCCGCAGGACATTATAAAAGTGAACAAACTGCATTCTGCGACCGCGACGAATGAATCATATATCCGAGATCCGAGCTTGCCTCTTGGCACAGCACATCATTGCCTTCACCATATGACCTATATAATAAAACCTTTAAAAATATTATGCTATCGCCATAAAATACAGCTGCTGAAGCTTTAGTAACTTGTCATATTTACGATTGAAGACAGCAATAAATTATTGATGGCGTTCACGATGATTTAAAAGGGGAAAGTGCGTGGTCACGACGCCGACGTTCGTACATTAAAGGCTTTGCATGTGTATTAAGTAAGTGTATTGCGATTAACATATTTTCTTTTTTACACAGTCATAGGAAAACATGTATCGTACAAGATATAACACATCGACAAGAAAACAGTTGGTCAAAACTATTTCATAGGCGACCTTATGATGACAATGTTCTCGGCAATAGCATCGTCCCTGAGACAAAACACCAACGTGACCCAGAATATGAAAATAATCCCGAATCACCTTGCAGATATCACCACGGTCGACTCCCGGTCTAAAATAAAGTACGCAGGTGTAGACAGTAAAGAGCGCAAACTACTTGGAATAAGAATAAGAACTATAACACTGCTGTAACCATCTTTATTACTGTCAACACCGTCCCAAATGTGCGAAGTATGAAAGGTTGCAAACGTAAAATTCCAAGGCAAATATAACAAGGCGACTCGTGTCGATTCTGGGTCGAGCTATTATTGTTCAAATAGACAAATAGCTGCCTTACATTTATTTGATGTGCGCTTTCTTTTTTCGATATCGCTGATACTTGCTTCGCATGAGTAAAAAGTGAAGAGAAAAAAATCATGTATTCGGTGACGTAATGTAAACTAACCGTCTGATCCAACGCATAGGTGACCTTGAAGAACGTCGATATTCATGATCATTTATGAGTGGACGCTATTGAGCTCATTGAGATCGATTTCAATGATCTTGTTGATGACAATCATCTTATTGATACAGTTTAATGCGCATCAAAATATGATAGGTAGGTACCTACTATAACTGATAATACGTAGAGATTATTGACAAAGCTAACCCCATTATCGATATGAGCTTTGACACACAAAAAGAAGAAACCACGATAAATCGTACCCAAAATAATGCTGAGAATGTAGAATAAAATAATTTTTCGAAGAGTTGAGAAAACTTTCTTTTAAATAAATTAGCCAAGGCAAAACTCAAGGTTGTCGGTTAATATCACACATAACAGGTTTTGTGTGTAGGCATCTTCCTGGTCGCAGCATTAACTTTAATGAGGTGGTATTAATGTCACGTCCAGTTATAAATGCTTCCAGAGTCCGCAAGCCAATAACTTTTTGTGGGGCACGTGTGTACCTTGGAAACCTGTACTTAATACAGGACGGCCTCTATTTGTCTTCAATAAATAACTAAGTGTCAGCGTTATGATTAATGGAATAATCAAATTGATTGCCAAAGTGCATTTTACGAGCGTCGGTTGTCACTTAAATTGTATTTGCCAAGATTTAATATGAGAATGTAGCCAACGATAGACGTAATCATAACACTGACTTTGATTCCCTATCATGTTCCACGATCTAGTCAAGTAAAGGGAAACGAAAATAACTGAATATGAAGGTGAATACTACTTTAAATGGGGTTCTTAATTTTTTTCCCCTTTCAATGTTCCGAAATAAAACTAATATCGTTATATCATGAAGGCGAAAGTTTGTGTTTATATGGTGTATGTTTTCACGTATCTCTGTAATGGTTTTAAATAAAATTAAATACGTAGTAAGTATATTACCTGGATTATAGGACATAGGCTACTTTTTATCCCGTTAAATTGATGATTCTCGTAGGGATTAAGTATCTAATTATTATTTATGCTCGTGAATCGTCTTTGGCAAAAAATTAATGATCTTGAAAAATTCTTCAAACGGTGTGTTACAACGCGAGGTGCAGTTAGTTTCAAACATGAGTTATCTTAAAATAAACAAGCTTCGAAAAGCATGCATAAATCTTGAAATATTTAGGCCAGTAGTAAAACATTTAAAGTATGGAAATGAAAACAACACTTAAAATTCATTTTAGAACCACTAGATTACATTACTTATTGATTTATGAAAAGCACAATAGGTCAAATAGGTAATTAGATAAAAATATGTACCAATTTATCCAATTAATATTAAAAAACTATATAAATCCCTCTTTATTCCTGCTATTGATGGAACTTACACTTCACAAGAAGTGAAACAATATACAATCCACTACATTGGCCAAATGCGAGATGTGAGACAAAAAACGTTCCAGAAAAAAAAAATTGGTTGCCTGTAAAGTCGGTATACGGTCGAAAGTTTTACGTGACAACGACTTTGAGTGGTAAAATAATTTTACGGAAGGGACGCGTGCCTTTCACTTTTGATGTCTGTCTCTCTCGCTCTTAGGCGGGCTTACCATGCCCGAGTGGAAGGGACGCGTGCCTCTCACTCGCTCTCGTTGTGAGCGCATAACGTGAGCGGAGCGTAACGCAGTTTCTTGAAGTGTCACCCGGCAAACCAATTTATAAGACGTTGTCACGTCAAAATCACATATTCCAAGCCTGATCTAAGCAAATAGATTAAACTTATTTTTTTTTATTTAATTACATGTTCACTTGCTAACTTATAATTTTGAGTCTAACTTGTAAGGAAACTAAAATGCAAAAAAAAACTTGGCTCGTATAACATTGTAAACCCAAGAAACACACGGTCGCAAAGAATTCCAGCATCGGAGTTTTACGACAAAAGAAGTGAAGATAATCCCGATCTATAAATATTTAACTGACAATAAAGTTCCTGGGCCGATCGCTTGCATCATGCCTTAAAACACGCAGAGTAACATGATACTTCCGATTGTGATACAATTATACAATCCTTTATTTGTCTGGGAAGACTACGTTAACTACACGTAGTTTTTTTTTACTTTTATAGGTTTACACTTGACCGCCATCTCGCCTGATGTTAAGCGACGATGCGGTCTACAATGGAGCGTGTTTACTTAGAAGAAACCGATTCACTCTCGATTTGAAGACACAAAGATTGTTACCATCGGGGAAAACCCACTCAGGCAACGCCTTGACGTTCTTATCAAAAAAGTAGAGTTAAATCTCTTCGTTTGTGTCTTTATAAAATCAACCATGAAACGATGTCGCTTTTTCGAGCTACGAGCATTCCGTTTGAATTTGCACATGTTCAATGTAGGGATCTTCAGCTTCTGTCCTATATGGGGCACAGTTATAGCGATATTGTAGAATGCACTACGGCGATATTGTCAGAAATTTTACTAATATTGTAATGTGTATGGACGTTTGTTGCTCAATCACGTCGTAACTTTTGAACGGATCGGGTTAAAATTTGGAATACTGTTAGATTGTGTTTGATTGTTGTGTGGAAGAACATTTTTAGCCCGGGAAAATAACGGAACGGGAAATACGCGGGTAAAAACGCGGGGCACTGTTGGTGTGAAATATTTTAAATGTCAGATCTATCAGTGCAAGATGGTAGTATTTGTTTCATATGTCAGATCCGACCCTATTCTACGACTCCGCCGCTAGTGACGGATACGACATCCTCATCACCTTGCTAAATCATGTCGGAATTTCTGAACGGATCGGGTTGAATTTTGAAACTCATGTAGATTGTAATCTGGATTAGCCCAAATTCTACTTCTCGAGAAAATAACGGCAACGGGAACTGCGCGGGTGAAACCATATTATCCGTAAAATGAAGGGAATAATAAATAGCCAATGTATATATTATTTGTAATAGCTTCCAGCCTATTTGTATTATTATATTATTTGTAATCTAATGAATGACTCTGCCTTTTGAAACACAGTCTTAGAACTAAAGCAAAAGGTAGGGAACTGAAAATATTGTAACAGCTTACTTGGTAACGAAACAAATTATGTTTTATGTTTTTATTTTGTCTATCTACCTCTACATATGTACAAAATTTCATGATTCCTAACAACAAACATCCATCCATCCATGCTCACAAACTTTCGTATTTATTATATAATACGACTAGCTGACCGGGCAGGCGTTATTTTGCCCTATACAAAAAAAAAACCATAAAAGTAATTGTAAGTTAAACTATTATATACTAATTCTAGAATCCAGTATAGATTTGGTCCAGCCGTTTAGGAGGGGTTTAATTATCAACACACGCACAGCAGATTTATAAATATCCAATTTTTTTGATTTGATGTCATCTTGTGAAACAAATTTCTATGAAGCACATAAAATGTTGTAAAATATTATTATTGATTCTATAAGTATAGTCTAATGGTTGTTTCTAAACTTAGATGTTTTCTAAAGACTTTCACCATGTCGATTCTGAATGCCTATAGTTCAAGGTGCATTAGGAGTGCATTATGCTCAAAGAATGGCAACTGCGCTATTAATTTTACTGCCTGAATGAGAATACGTTATTGTTATAGGAACATTAACAGTCCAATACTCTCTCTTTTTCACAGCATTTATATTAATTTAATTTTGATGGAGGTTGTAATCTGCTGCGATAATAACTTTAAATAATTTTGTTTTACGAATGCAAGTGCAGTGCCTGCTTTGATGACTTTTATCTGTATTTGTATTATTTATATTTTAGACAATCTTTAGGAAAGCATAGGGGGCTCAATCAGAAACAACCAGTTTAAGCTGAATTTTAATGACGCTGAAACTAGGAAATGATAATTTAGACAAAAATTGTCGTACCAATTTGCTTCGAAAACGCAATTTGCTTGAAATTGACTAAATATTTGTTTCATTTTTATAATTGACTATGACTTAGGCGCATGTACTGCAAATCAGATATTAAATGAAATAATAGATAAAGTTCCGTATCAATAATTCGACCAGTTATTTTCAGAAGATACAACGTGCGTGTTTGTTAGTCATTAATATCACTGTTACCCATTTCTTCAAGATAATTGACTCAAATAGCGCTGACAAAGACTGTAAAGCAGCAGCAATGAGGAGACAAGACAATCGGCGATTATTTTGATCGAAGACCGCTGTCACTGTAGTGGGCGTGTAGGCAACGGATTTTAAGAGATTACAGCGAATAAGATGTTGAGAAATCTGGTACTATTAATCATATGGGTATCTCAATAATACGAAGAACTAAATCGATGCCATTAAAACCATCACTTAGCGAATAGCGACAAAACGTACAGGTTGTTCTGTAGAGTCGTCAATTGTTTTTGTTAGGTAGAATGGAGAGACGAGAAAGATTTGCGCCTGATCGTAAGCAAAACGCTTTTATAGTGCCGCGCAGTTATTGAGATAGGTCGATAGACAACTCTTACATTGTCATACAAATAAATACTGTAAAACACTTTTGAACCAGCACCGCAAATGGCGGCACTATTACTAGAGCAATAACTTCCAGGCAAATCCCAGGAATGTTATCAAACCACTACCTAGCACTGCACTGCACTCGTCAACCGAAGATTTAAGATAAATTATGTTTACTAAGTTTTGCATTCCAGTCTGCATAATTGCCTACATACATATAGTATATTACGTTTACGCTTTATTTCTTCTAGGTATGTAATATAATATGTCTTTACACCTATGATAACATACGAAACCTTGAGATGAATTTGTTCGACATGAATTAATTTTTTCAATCATTCGTTTCAGCAATTTAATATTTCAATGCCAAATGAGCCAGTATTTCATAATGTAAACAAACGATTGGCGTATATTTGTTCAATTGAGAACCGATTATTATGGGATCTGAGTTTAATTAGGCATTCCACAGCCAAGCATTGTAGACAGAAGCATTTACATATATGGAAACGAGAATAAAGAATAGCACCTGCGGAGGCGGTTCGCTCGGGCCCGCCAAACGCCTACTATCATTTTAGTAAACAATGATAGGGCCGTTGCTCGACATACGTATTGGTTTTATATATTTTTTTAGTGAAACTTCTTTAGCCACTAATATTAATTATGGGGTCGAGTCACCGACATGTAAATGTAGTGGCGTAGTGATCCCGTTTTATCCTGGGACATAAAATAGCTTATTCCATTATCTATATTCTGTGCCAAATTTTATCCAAATCCTGTCAGGTTATTGCGTAATCGTATGCGTAATCGTAATAAAGATACACTCTTACACACTTTTAGCGTTTATAATTTTAGTAGGACAAACATATCTAGACACGCTTAAAATAACAAATCTGGACAGCTGCTAACTACTGCTACTGCATGCTAACTACAGTTACTAAAATAAACTGTATCATAACATGTAAACGCATACAATCTTGATACCTGATAACAGGATGTAGGTAGAGATCATTGACCGACGTTTTCGTTAAAGAAAGTGTGATTTAAATATTGAGAGGGCCATTAAAAGTTGTGAATTGATGCCGACACCACAAAACACTCACTCACATTTCGTACGGTGTGTCATTTGTTGAAATATTATCCTGATAATTGTCAGGTCCAGTTTCAATACCTGAAAAAAAAAGAAAATATGCGATGAGTAATGCGAAAAGTTAAATATTTGCTTGTATATTACATTCAGTACAGCACTGGCATTGAAGTGCGGAATTGTAGATTTAATTTTAAACGCCATGGGAACAGAACAGATGGACAAAATAAATTTATGAAGTAAACTATCTATGTGGGCGGATTGTATCCGCACTCGTGGATATTTTCATCCAGATTTATTACTGTCGAAAGTACGGATTTGAATAAGTACCAAACTCGAAAAAATCTCTGACATATATCGACGATCTGTGTAATGTTGTGTTTTTTGGTTTTACTGATTTGAGCGATGCTTAATGGTTTAGTGAAGTGTCAAGGGAAGACATTAGGTAGGTATAGAAATACGCGGTATTTAAAATATCTTAAATGACTTCAGTAGAATTACAGGTACCTAGTATTACAGAATATTTTATAAAACTACTAGCATACTTGACAAACGTTATTTTACCTTAAAAATTGTGATTGAATAATGACATATTAAAAATCACAAAAATCTGTTAAGCAGTTTGGCACGAGTATAAAAATAAACATCCTGACATAAGACTTATGTATTACAAAGATTATATAATAATTTGATCGAGGTATGATTTTTTTTTCATTAATTATATATTTAATTTACACGTTTTGGTAGAAATGCGCGAAACATGACAATCCCACCCCAAATTATTTTTTCAACAAACATTGAAAGACAATGAAAATAAATATTCAGACATATACGCATAATATTTTATCATTTGCAGTAAACCTACTTACTCATAAGCATGGTTTTGTTATAAATACAACGAGAGTAAAACGTTTCGCAAGGCACGGAGCGGGCAAGACGCTTCCTTGTGTAAATAATGATGTAAGAGCAACGTCGATGTTTATTATTGAACATTTATTGATGCTAGAATTAGTAATGTTGATGCATCAACACCTATTAATATCTATTGGCAAAGGGACGATAAATCGATGCGATAATTTTGTTCTCAAACAGCTGGTGAGGAGAATAAATCAAATTATTCATTTATATGTCTCATCCGTCATATATCTACAGTTAATCCAAGAAAAGAACGGTGCGCTGAAAATAGGACTAGAATTCTAGAATTGTACTTCCGATTTGAAAATACAATCAAAATACAAAGTCGCGAGTCAAGCACAATCGAATTGAATCGCGAATTGTTACTGCAATGGCATAGTGACATTAATTGGACCAGGCTGGTCATCCATCACGGGATATTTACACTTCGGCGCTTGCGTCGGACGTGTAACCCAGTTGCCAGCTAAACTGAACTTTTGGATAAATATAGAACAGCCGAGTGACATGCCTCGTTGACGACTATACTTCCGCGGTTTTCACTACACTGTGATAAACGAACGGGAAAGTTGTTTTACGAACTCCTAAATTTACAAATAAAATTCCTCTCTCATGCATGCACTAGCTAGTTGAATTTATTGCAATTTATTACAACTTTCTTTTACTTCTATACTTGTAGAAAAACAAAAAATATCACAGGTTACCTACCAATACCAAATGTATGTAGGTATAGGTATGGCTGCTGAGAATACCTGAAGATTTTTCGTCTCAAATTCGAATTTCAACATTTTGTTATGAAAGCGTGAGTGATATGACACAAACACCATCGCTAATGGAACTTCGCATGTAACTTATAAGCATAAATGTAGGCTCAACCCAATTGCTATTTAAAATAATTATAATAATCTCAAGATGAATCTTAATTATATCTTCGTTCTGGTTCAATTCCATTTATTTTCGTCAAGGTACAAACTTCCCAGCACAACATGACGTTATTCTCTCAATTTAATTCCGTATAATACAACAACTATTTAGGTTCCGGTTAAAAATTAATACACATATCGGGCAATTTGGAATAAAAAATGAGAGATTTGCGTAAAAGGTTGCAACTAGGCTTTGGTGCAACGTAGTTGCAAAATGATTTTGCAGCAATTATGTTAGTGTGTATACCTATTATTGTTTTGTTCTACGAAGCGTAGTCGTGTGAATGAGATATGGAAAGCCATTGGTGCCAATTTCATTATTATTTACTGAAGTTTCACTTTTGCACTTAATCTGGACAAGTCAGTCCACACGTGTAATATTGACATATGTTTAACCTAAGCACCTTTAATACAGTTATTCGTAGTTATCTAGAGATATACTAATGTTGCAAAGCTGATTAGTTTTGGCTTATTAGTTTGAACGCGCTAATCTCAGGAACTACTGGGTCGATTTAAAAAATATTTTACCTGTGGATATAAGTATGCATGATGACCCGGCTTCGCTCGTGACACATATCGATACCTTAATTTGCAAAACGAATAACTGCATAGTAGCAAATTTCACAGGGGTCACACTAAATCTCCACTAAAATCTATTGCGTAACTGGTATTTTCATTATTTTAAGCGTTTATTAGTTAGAAACACAATTTCCACAATTTTTCCAAACAATTGTTTGTTTTTTTTTCTTTTTGTGCTTAATTTTTTTTTAAATTAAATTTTTAGTGGCCCCTGTGAAATTTGCTACTATGGAGTTATTCGTTTTACAAATTAAGGTATCGGTATGTGTCACGAGCGAAGCCGGGTCGTGCCGCTAGTATCTAGATATAAAGATAGTAATTTATGGCAGAGAAATGTGTCGAAATTAGAATTGTATAAAAAGGTAAAATAATAACTGTATGTATTCATTATTTGTTATTTTGGCTTTGACAATGCTTTTTTTACAGCTGCGTTTAATTGACGAGGCACCTTTACAGCTGCATTATTTTTATTCGACATTGTCTGTTATTTTATCTTATTGTGTACACAGATTCTTTCCCTTTTTGTAAATGACGTTACCAAATGTTCTTCTGAATTTCTGGTTCGATTAAATGAATGGAATATCATTTATAACTCAAAAGAAAACATAACAAACTAAGTTTGGTTTCAAAATTAAATCAACTCGCAATCGTCAAAAATGCTAAGCCTAAGCTTCCCGTTACCTTATTTTTATTACCTTATAGGCTTTTCGTTCTTGTTTTAAGATTAAATAATCTAACCAATTTCCATTATCTTCCTAACCTTTCCTTCTCCACTCTATCAAATAACACTACAATCAGCAAAAAACCTGTAAAAAAAGAACTCTCAGTTGACGGGAAAAAAGCGTGTATAAAATAAATAAATAAATAAATATAGGTGGACAATTCACACACAACACCATCTGACCCCAAACTAAGCAAAGCTTATCAGACTTGTAGTATTTCTTTTCAAGTAGGTATTACATTGTAAATCCAAATAACCATTTGTACAGATTGAATAGAACTAAACGCATTATCAGACAACGGAAATTATGATAGTTTGTGGGTGGTCTCAATAGATTAGGATGGATTTTAATGCAAAAAGAATAATTATTTTTACTATGGTATAATATAATATTATAATATTATTGGTGGACAATTCACACACAACACCATCTGACCCCAAACTAAGCAAAGCTTGTGTGATGGCAGCCAGATAGCTGATATAATACATATATAGTTTTAAATGCATACTTATTATACATAGAAACACCCAGACACAGTGCAAACATTTGAATTCATCACACAAATATTTGCACTGGGTGGGGATCGAACCCACGACCCTCGGCTTCGCAGGCAGAGCTACTACCAACTAAGCCACTAGGGCAGTCATGTCATGTCATGTCATGGTATGGCTGATGTAAGCAAGGGCAGATCCAGCTGTTGGCTAAATAGGTATTTTAAGTAGTTTGCTAGGAGAATACAGTACAAACAGAATATGTAGTCCAATCATAAGGAACATGCGTTTGTTCAAGTCAATTGCGACTAATCTAATAAACAACCAAGTGGCTTGTTAATGTTAATCAAAGAATCTCACAAATCGAATGGCGAAACATAGAAATTCGCCCATATTATATTGTGGCTAGAACTTCGTAAAACAAACGCCAGCTACTTAGAAACAGGAAACAACACTACAATGTCATTGTTTTAACTGGTTCAGTTGAATATATCGTCGATGTAGCCCCTTTCAAAAAGGTCGGTGTTTAGTTACCGTTCTTTGTACACATAGTTACAGAAAGGATGTGGTCTACCTTCTATGGATATATCAAGAATCAACCATCCATATTATGTCGTAATCATGTAGTTGTGTATAACTGTCTGGATGTGAGTCTATTTGAGAACGCGGATGTTACCTAGTAACAGACGTCTATACGTGGATTAGCTATATTTATAGATTGTCCTAGATTTTTTTGTGTTTGACGAGCCGACGTGAGGGCAACAGCTTGTTACGCACGAAGGATAACAATGATATTCCGTTATCGATGATGTGCCGGTTCTGTGTCATTTAACGAGTCGGCTTCAACGTTTCTAGGCAATCTATCTGGTAAGATATCTACCTACTATATGTTTTTATGTATTTGTTAGGTATTTTTTTAATTTCAGTAAATAAGTAAATATTGCAACTTTCTACATCCTGGTAATATTATAAACTAGAAGCACTTCACGGTTTTACCCGCGTAGTTCTCGTTACCATTACTTTCAAGAGATACAAATTAGCCTATGTGTTATTTCAGACTGTTTCAAATTTCAACTATTAGTCAAGTAGTCTGTGTTCCAAATTTCAACTCGGTCCGATCACACGTTGCGACGTGATTGAGCAACACACATCCAAAGATCCAAACTATCGTATGTATAATTTTAGTAAGATGTGACAGTTTCGATGTTTGGAAGTGTGTTGCTCAATTACGTAGTAACAACTAAACAGATCAGGTTGAAATTTTGAACTAGAATATACGAGTATAAAGGCTGTTTTATATCAAGAAAATTATCATACATTAAACAGTAATTTTCAAAATTCTACGCAAACTAAGTCTCGGAAAAACACTACTATCGGCATAAAAATGAACGAGAATTGACAATAGAAAAATGCCGTTGGCGTATCTTAAAGTGGAATTTAATTTATAACGTTCCAATCCGTAAATAAGGCCAATGCATAGTAGAATATATTCAATTAGCATTCTGGTTCGCCCATTGAATTCAACGATCGTAGATTTTCGTCTTTAGTTATGAAATCCCAGGGCTATAATGCAAATTACAGTGTAGGTTGGACTATAATGTAAATACAGGTAAATTTGGATTTGCATGACAGTAACTCAACCCAAAAGCACAGTATTGCCCCATTGTTTCCCAGGCATCGACCCGACATGCTAATTGAATTCCATTCTATTATTATAGGTAGACTGGGTGATATTTGCATGCTTCAACTCCGAGTACGTGGATACTTGAGTAGCTATGGAGACCAGACAAGATGATCGATCCGAAATCTGGAATCGGGTGTTACCTGGTAACACCCGCAATAAGAACCTTAAGAACAAACGTACAGTAACTAAACCAAGGTTAATTTTATTCTTGTTATGGTTTCTTATGGGGTAAGCGCTCATTATAAGACAAAAATTTACGTAAAATACACCATAATTTGCCTCCTAACACCAAGTTTGTGTCGCGTTTTGATGTTGATAGTTCCGAATTCGTTCTTAATTCGTATATGAACTCGTAGGTATTATACAACTGTAGGGTAGCCTTTGCACTATAAACTTGTGGAACTTTAGCTAAATAGTAATTGTATGTAGGTAGGGACAGGATAATGAATTATGTAATTGTCATAAATAAACTATCTCAAACAATAAAACATCCAGAAACATATTAATACGAATTTCCTCATTTCTTGTTATGTCCATTTCAAGACTTTTTTTTCACTCTTTTGTCAAATTATTCGATACAGCATTTTTAAAGTTTCCTTTATGTAGATGTTAACTGAAATTTAGTAAAGTATGGTAAGCGTATTTTTCAAATTCGTATCGTTCAAATGACACTTCCTATGTTAAATGCCTTTTTTCATAAAATATTGTTACTCTAAAGTCGCTAACCAGACGAAATAAAAAGTGTGGTCACTTTTCATGCAGAGCTGACAATGGCGCGGAGTTGTTATGACTAAGGCACGTTTCACTCTACATTGTAAAAAAAGCTTTGTACGTATAATAAAGCAACTCGATCTTGAAATCTGAAGCTCATAAATTTAATAATGTTGTAGCTGAACTTAAAATAACGTTCAAGCGTATACAATGTTAAAACGACATTCAAAACGTTTCAATTAAACCGAAGGTTAAATTAAAGAAATTCAATTCCAATTTCTTTGCCAGAGGTTGCAATGACGCTAATGATTCTTCCAACAAATCGTTTCGAATAGCTTTCTTTGACATTGGTTTGTACACACATGTTTACAATTTGGGGACATCTCAATTTGATGATAAATATCTTCAAATTGAGATGTGAAATTTGGATACTTTCAGCGAAAACTTTTTTCGATGCCAGAGGTTGTCGTTCTGACACGATTAATATCAGAAGCATAAACTGTTCGACCTTCTTTGAAATAACATTAGTTTTTCTAAGTATATCCATGAGCTAGGTATCACTGTCCATGTTTTGAAAACACATCAATCCAATAGTCGGTAGCTCAATCACGTTAGCTCTTACTCACAACTGTGTTGTACAATGCATGCATAGTACGCACAGGATAAAATTAGCAAAACTGAAAGTTAAGAAACATATTTTGCGCAGTTCAAAGTAATTAAATTTACCTCACAGTGATTTATTTATGTGTCGCTTGTTTCATTTACCCACAGCAGCTACCCCAAGGAACGATTATATTTTTCGTATTAAATGCACCACTGATCTGAACAATATGTACAATTGTGTACCTACGTACAACTGAATAAGCTATAAGCAGCGATATAAACCATTAGATGTGCTCCCCTCCCAAGTTTCAGGGTCACGGAATTATGTTATTGTTGGAAAGAGTCAGCTCACTCTTTCCGTTCGGGTCGGTTGCAGGAAGAGGCGAACGCCGGACGTTTATACCTATCACTATTAGTCGTTAACAACCAAAATAAGAACAACTACAGCATAACTCGCCGCTAGCGATTATAGGGTTCAAGTAGATTGGTTGTGTGTAAACCACTTACGCTACACACACAGACGCAGTTTATTATCACAATTTTTAAGTTGCTCAGGGCAAATCCAATGGTTTATATCGATGGCTATTAGCATACGAAATTTAATCCAAGTCTGTTTTAACACAAAGAAGTTAGAGGTTGAAACAATAATAAACGCACATCACAAATTTAGGCTTTAAAATATGAATACCGTTACAACTCCACGTTCAAGCTATTTCAAATTAGAAACCAGTTTCTTCATCAATGCTATTAATTGCATTCTAAATGTTAGAACATATTACCCGCATTGTCCTACCCGCCTACTCTAGGTGCTAAGCATTTGGCAGTGACTACCACATTACTAGTCTATTGTTGTGTTCTTGCTTTGAGGCCATACAATGGGCAGGTATTATGTCACCGGAGCTCAAAAGTTGTTTACAACAAAGGGGTTGTGGTTGGATGAGAAATCTGAGACTTTAGAAAGTCGGGATTAAAGTCTAGTTTTCTTTGATACCTTCCGATTTACATTGTTTTTTTTTTCTGAGAAACAAGGAGCAATTATATTTTAAGTTTCGATAAAATTTGCTCCAATAGTGATAACTTGAGGAAACTACGAGTAGAAAATTCAATAGGGGAAAAACAGTTGCTAGTAAAATAAAGTAGATTTGTTTACTGAAATAAAACATTATCAACGGAATGAAGACATAATAAGGCCTTATCTTATCTGGATAAAAATAGTTTGATTTTAGAAAGAATGATTGCTGTCGTAAAAAAATTAGGATTAGACATAAGATTTGATGCGTAACATAGATATATTAGATATAGTTTCTACGATAATAATGAATGATAAGGATAAGATTATGTGAGATTATTATCTAATTAAATAAATATATACTTACACCTAAGATTGATGCGCTACTAAATGTACTTGTAAGGTACACATTAATCTACATAAAGACTAAAGATAAAGTGTTAACGTAACTATGACGTATTTGTCAGATAAAAGATAACTGCGGTTAATCAAGATTTTTGTCACTGTTGCAGTTTCAAATGATTGAATTTGGTGAAATTGTGCATATATACATAAATATACGTGAATAGATTAAAACTTGAGGAAAATATTATTTGAGTTTCAGATGTTTTTTATCATAAGACGGGACGAACAATACATATTAAACATCACGTCTGCCTGTTACAACATAGTGCTACGTAACCATTTGAGAATTTAAATTACCTAGCACTGCACTACGCCTGTCTCACATAAATATAATATGGTTTATCTCTTTGCTCTGTGATTTCCCGGGAAACATTACTCTTCGAACCGGAACCCAGTTATGTATCATTACTGCTTGGCGGTACGATAACTGGCAAAATTGTGGTGCTTTCGGCAAACAGTTGTATTTTTCATCTTGTGTCCTTTAGATTACCACAACAGGACATTTAAAATAATAATTCAACGTCTCTTTTTTTATCAACTATTTATGGGTGGGGAAGTTAAATCGCAAAAATATCAATCAATTGTGAAAAAAGATTTAACTTCAATGATTTTCACTTGACTTTATTTCAGCTGGTACGTAGGTGGGTCTAGTAAGTCTAGTTTAAAGTTCCATTGGTATAAGTACCAGCAAAAATGTATAGAGGACGAGCGAGATGGTGATGTAGACATCCTGTTTGCAGACTATAAAATAAATCTGCCTTAACAAGATTACAGTAGATTAGTGTTTGCAATACAGTGATCTATATCGGATTTAACGTCATCTATTTATTGTAAGTTTCTGCCAAACTCAAGACCATAAACCTACGACGAAATTTTGACGAGGTGACTTTAAAACGGTGTTTTAATCAGAAGAACAGAAGGCGTATCATTTGAGTCGAATCAGTTCTGCGCTGAAGCTTGACGGGGTTACAGCTGAGCTATCTTTGGAAGCATTGTGGGTTTATTTGGCCAACGGGTCTGACGCCTTGCTTTGATGCAATGTAGTAACGGAAGCGTCCTACGCAAAGGTATTCTGTTATAACCCCGCTTGGAATCCGACGCAAGCCGACATTGGCAGCACTGACACATAATTATGGTATAGCGGAGCCAATAAGCGATAATTGTGAGCTAATTTTAGTCCAACAACAAACTTCTGCAGCTGGAGTGTTGAAGGTCGTTCGTGTTTTTGCTCTCAACCCTCGTATCTATTGTGTTTGAATGTGGGGTCCGAGTCAATAATAATATTAAATTGAGAGGCAGTCCCCTCGCTGTGCGCCGGGAACGCGATTTATCTGAGCAGATAATCGGTGGCGATAGCACAACCCACACCACGTGGCATGTTAGTATGGTCACTGATAAATACAGCAATAGCGTTATTTATAAAGCTTTAATAGATTTTACAATTTTCTCTGGCAACTGGTATCAAATTGGTTGAGCATTGACGTTAATTGGTTATTCGTTTGCGTGTTATTAAGTGGGACAGATTCTTGATAGACAGCAATTAGAGGAGATAATAAGATCAAAACTATGCCGGAATCATTAGCGTTGAATGCAGAAGCCAAATAGCGTTTGGATATATTTAGTACCTACGTTTTTCTAATTATAATACCAAGTGAGTGTAAGCATTTCGCGTGGGCGATTGGACAAAGTCAAAAATAAATGCTGTTGGCATCGGCTCGTTTGCAGTCTATCCTCCGGGCGATCTGTCTGTCTTGATAGAAATGTCCCACGTTTTTTTAGCTTTCACATGACAGCTAGCCTCAAAAAATCACGTGGATGTTTGAAAAACAAAATTTGTTTTAGCAGTATCTGCAATATTCTCGTTTTAACGTAACCTTTTAAGTGAAATAGGTTTGGTACTCACAGCCATACCATTGTTTTGTTACAATGTAGCGGGACTGCCCAGTAAAAATACAGGAAAACTGATTAATTAGTAGGGCACAAACAGTGATCATATTGGCCAACTCCCTCTTTAGTATCTACCATATTTAATTTAACCGACGTCGTTCTTCAAGAACCAAGTATTTTTTCTATCGGATATCAACTGGTATCTAATCAGAACTAGTAAAAGTTTTCTTGATCAGTGGAAATGTGACGTCACATAAAGTTTTTAACAGGGCACTCTCACGGCGATGGAAATTATATAAACATTTGGCGAAAGTGAAATGTATCGAAGGGCTTACACATTTTAGTGTAAGATCTTTTTATCTTCTTTAATAGGTGTAAGATTGTGTTAATAAAAATTACAATTACCAGGTTCAAGTTTTTCTTTCACTTAAAATTATAGATCCGTTATAGGTCGTCAATTTATGTAATACTGAGCTTCCGGTTAATTCAGTTTAGGTATTATCCCAATTTCAGTCTAAAGCGAATGGCTTCATTAACCAAATTTGAAATTTAATTTGAAATTTTTACCATGCGATTTCAAAGATTTGGGTTTCATGATGGGTAATTATTAAAGCCTAAATATAATACATATAACTATTGCTTTAGTAAAGTTCTATGTTACATTGTGAAAATATTATTCTATTCGGATAAAGTGTATAGTAGTTACAAAATTTACTCCTCTTCTTCTCTTTACGGGAACTTGGACTTTTTTTGTTATTTCGTGACGAACATGTACCTATATTTCTAAAATATGCATTGATGATAGCGGAAATAGGTACACGTATTGTGGTTTAAAATAAAATAATACAAAGAAGTTCACAGTCGTGGTTCGAAATATTTGTAATTTAAATAAGGAGACATAAACCATAATTATATATGTAGTTCCAAGGTTAGCACACGTAACCACAAAGAAGAAAGTGATAAAGATCTGTGAGCGCAGTAAACATTCGTGTGATGCATAATAACGACATGTTGGTACCAAATTGTTATGGACTTCGTGACACTGAATAACTAGTGACTTACCATGAACATTAATAGAAAACAAATAAGAATTTTTCTTTCTTAATCGAGATTCAAGCTTCGCTGAAAAAGCGCAATCAATATAAAATAACAGAATGAAACAAAATGTAAAGCAGCTTCACGTTCTATTTCAAATAGTTAGCTTCGCCATGCTCAAGAATCTACTGTTCAATTTGTTTTGATTGTTTTGAAAGCAGGACTGGAATATGTTTCGTCCAAAGTACCAATGGCTAGTTAAAGTTGGAGCGGGTAAAAGGCACGATAACGCCGGAGGTGTGGAGACACCTGGGTGCAGTGCGTGGGACGTGTCACACCTACGAGCCGGCTCGCCGTGGAATAATGGAACACGATTCGGTAACGAGACACGACTCAGACGATGTTGATATTCAGCTCATTTTAACAACGTTTTGGGTTTAAATCTCGTAAGTGATTCCATACAAGCGTTTGTTGAAGCGTACAAGTTCCTTTATTCTCATAGATTAAAAAAAACATTATTTTAGTTTTCCTTTATGGAATGAAACGCTTTAAAATTTTTTTTTCAATTGTCATTATCAGAATCAGCCGTTATTTTAATATTCGGAATCATTTTGACATATCAATCTGATAATATTTCTAACAATCAATCATGTCGATCTCAACCTTTTGGTCAAGGAAATTTAAACTCAACAGCCGATGATGACAAAATAATATCGAATAAAACATTAAATTCAACTGAAGGTGGTATTGATCAACCGGAACGTCTATAATTTAATGGTTCTGTGTACTCATAAGTCCGTGTACTCGGAAACCGGTCCACTTAAAGTAATATCGTTGTTGCGAGCAACGCACGGAGCTACAACTTATTGACTTTGTAACATTTGACTGTTTACAAAAGTTTTTGTCAAGTCCAATAAGAAAGAATAAACTCTGCTGGTGACTTTCACTGTTAATGAATCAGCTTGGAATTCCCATTGATATACTAAAGTTGCGAAATGCAGTGCGGTCATTAAGAGGTGTGCCAATGTTTTGCATTCTATTTGGAGAGTGACATTGGGGATCGAAGAAAAACATGTTTGTATACTTGCTGTAATTTATTTAAGAAAAACAATAAGTGAAAAACAGAGAAGACCAAAAGTAAACGAAAATAGCTCATACCAATAACTAAAAACTAGATTTAAAATATTGAATAATACAATAATATCGTATGTAATACCAATGACCGAAGCGGCCATTTGTACTTATGACATGTTTAAAACAAAGTCTAGTTAGTTGAGCCATTTATTGTAATAAAAAAATCTATATAGCAGTTTTTTGTGATCTTTGGTTCTGATTTTATTCCCGATTGGCAAAATTACTATTTAGACGCAAGAAATATAATAATAACAATGACAAAAGGTATGTGAATATAATCAATAATGACAGAACTATTTATGGAATTTATTATTTTTGTATCAATTTATCAGGAGCTCATTGACAAGTTCACAAGATTACGTTAAATAAATTACCACCAAAATGTCATTCAAACCTACGTAACAAAAACAGCACACAACCTCGTACTTTTATTTTTTGAATTTTCGTACAGTTAACTCTCATTATGCCATCGTATGCGACGTTTCCAACAAGTTTAATTCTATTGCTTCTACTTATGATGTAGTTTAACTTCATCATGATAATGTGAAGAGAAAAGATTTTAAATGTACAAAAACATTGAGATTTTTTTCAATTTAAATGAGTCTATGTGCTTTCTAAATAGGTGATTTGTAAACCGAGTTTCTTTTACTATTTTGAGGGTGTTAAAAAAAGAACCCAGTGGCCAAACTTAAGATAACTTGTTGGAATCTCATTGTTACGTTATCAAAAATAATTAATGTCTGTTGTTTGTTTACAAACGACAAACGTCAATGTTTATAGAAACTCTTTTTCTGTAATACACGTGGAAAGCCGGTTCTTTGACCTTTGGTTGGTAATATTGTGACGATAACACGTAGAAAGTTTTATTTCTCTAGTCTCTTAAATGTGTACCCCTTAGATGGTTTCATTTCGTATTCAAGGGCGACTGGCTCAGTAAACACGTTTATATTCATGTCATTATTTGCATTTATTTGAACAAAATGCGGGTGTGGTAACGATAACAATAGCAGACGGTATACATCAATTTAATTGTCACAAAAGTAGGATTGTTTATTCATTGATTTGTCCTAAAAGCTGTATTTCACGCTGCTTAGTCTAAACTCACCAGTCTTAAGATTACTAGATATTCCTAAACTTCAGAATCGTACCGAACCGTTGTTCCAGATTTGCGCACGTTTATTCCCGGTAAAAAGTAACAATCCACGAACGCCGGACGTAATAAAACTCTCAGGAATGATTAACTTTTTTTCTGAGAAAGACTTCAAATAGCGAATAGTGTTGAATCACAATTAACTCAACAGTAATCAAAGTAAGAAATAATAACTTAAGGAAATTTGCATGCTGATTGAGCGAACGGGACATTAAAATATTTTTTCTACTTTAACGCAAATATTGTTGACCTCAAGGTCGCAAAACATGTCAAGATGTCAAGTAGGTGAAAATCAATCTCGATGACAAATTGAATTCGAAAAGAAATACTCATAATTCATATTGAAATTGAAACGTTTTATTATTTTTCTCGGACAATCAGAGGGGCTGCAAGCCGACACTCTTATGCCCCAATTCTTGAGCATGTGCCAAAACTGAGCTAACAACGACATGGAAAAAATAGCCTTGTCAAATGTTATGTAACTGAAATTATACTGCGACGTCAACATATTTTTCTGAAATTCCAAGATCTTGATCCCAATTGAGTATTTGATTTGGTGTCTCTCTCAATGATCTCTCATAGTTAATCATCATCACGAAATTAATTGTCACTGACAAAACGTGTCACTAATATTGCGACTGTACTAGTATTTTACAAACTGTGACTTTTAACAGCAGACGCTTTAAAGGATGTAGTGAAAACCAATTGAATTGTTCATCAAATCGGTTTGCTACGCTGCCGCTGGCTGGAATTTCTAGTTTTATGTTTCTTTGCGTGTTTTCCAAGATTAAACAGCAAAGTAATAGAATCATTTTAGAAAAGGGTGTCATTGTCCTCGAAAGCACAGGAATTAGGTGTGCGAAAGGTATGCCAAGGTGAGGCGACAGTCACAAGGTGAACGTTAAATATATTTTGAACTGGAAATTAGAACAAACGCTTAAAAACTCATAAACAAGTAGAAATACCCTTGCACTGCATTTACAGCGTCGTATGAATAAAAGATAACCTACAATTAACTCCATAGGTATTCAGAATTTATTTTTTTCTTTCACCTACTTATTGTTATCATGCCAACAGTTGGAACAACAAATATTATCAAAATCGCGAATAGTTCCATTCTCAACGTGAATATTTTCAATAACATTGATTGAATAAATTAGTAGTTTAATGTAAATGAGTATTTTATAACCAGTTTTGAGCTCGTCCTCACCACTTTCACGCACGATTTCTAGTGTAACCAGATGCTGATCTTACTTTGGATAAATTAAATGGTGAACCATACGGCCGATTCGTGGTTTCCAGCTTTTAAGAAGTGACGTAACGAACGCTCGCAGAAGTGGTGTTAATTAATCGATATTAGAAAGTGAGCAATTAAGATGATCTGAGCGTTTTGAGGAAAGTGCAAGTGTGTGGTTGCACTAGTGACCTCCTTGCAGAACCCTAGTGCAAAGAAGCGTGTGAGTAGTCCGAAAGCTGCACTGCTTGGCGCATCAGAAGCCGTTCCGGCCGCGACATTGACCCGCCATACGTGATCGGCCATTGCACCGGGTGTCGCAGGCTCTTTGTTTATGTCCTGCAAGGCCTACCGAGCGACCCTCGGTCGTTCGTTGTCCTCGCGCGACTCACCTAGCCTCTATCACTGAGACAGGAATAAACTTCATACATTTGCGTGGGTTCCGTCTGATCCTGTAGCAAAAAATCATTGACGCCAATAAAATCTCGTTTTAGACGTCGTTGACGTCTTCGTGCGAGCTCAGAAAGATTATTTAAACGTCACATTCGAAAGAAATGGATTAGATCACATTAAATTTTATATACCAATCGACTAACGCATGACAGAGAAAGTTCGAATGTTATTAATTCAGGTCGCTAAAAATTGTTTTTGTCTGATTTATTTTTAAGTGGATAAAGCTTTAAATTTTCATATTATTTTATACTTACTCTAAAAAGGATTGATATGATGGCTTACGCTAAGAACTGATAACAGAGCGAGCATAAGTCTAGTGTCATCCCAATAGGACGAAATAAAAGTTCGTTCGGTGAGCGAAGTAGAGAGTGGTGGCGCAAGCCGTTAATGACATTCCACGGCCTGAGCTCACGGCTCCCGGGGTGCGTCAGAGCACGTCACTGGTCCGCAGGTCAGCGCGGTGATGGACATGCTTTAGGTGCATTTCGTGTAGACGCAGGAGGCTTAGAAATTTCCTGAAATACGGGTTTCATGGTGACGCAAAGTCCGACGCCCGCGCTTTCAGCGGCGCCTGCGCTGAACCCATTTTAGGACATGACTAACGGAAATTCGACTCCTCTCTCTGCCCCGTTCTCTCCCGCGGGAAGCGGCATACGCCTGTCTCGCTCGCGCGAAAATCTTCAAGAAATCTTTTAATAGTGTCCACGGCCGCGATCTACTTACAACTTGCGGCGGGAAATGTGCAGTGTGTTGTCAAAATTTGAAAATCTTTGCGTTTTTTCTACCCTCAAGTTTCAGTATTTTGTTTTGTTTATGTTTATTGTTTCTGTATTATAGTTTTTTGTCTAGTTCGTTATACTTAGTTGGTTATAACTTTCCTATATGTATTGAAAGCACCTGTCCTCAGTTATCATTTATCATCGTTCTCTAAAATTAGACTTTAATCTGATAATTTTGAATGAGCGTTGCCAATTTGTGGTCGGGAGCAGATCAGATGTAGTAACTCGAGTAGTAGCCCAATATGTTGTTTATTGAAGGACACCGGTAGCCTTTCAGTACTTCAGAATCGATTTACAGATAAAATATTGTAAATACATAAACATGAGTCACTTCGACAAACGAGATAAGACTTTCCAGCTAGCATTTTTTATGTCAACAGTGAGCGTATTATTGTTGAAATGTTTGGTCCTGTTCTATGATTACTTACCTTTGGTAAGCATTGTGTCAACAGATGTGAGGTGTGTCATGTAGAACTGACCTTTTTCTGTTGCTTCTCCCAAGCGGGGTCTAGGAGACCCTCGCGCTCCCACTCCTCCTCCTGTTCCATATATCCGTCCCCGTACTCATAGCTATTCATCACCCCGTTGTCCATCATCATGGTCACCGCACTGACCGTCGATTCGATGTTCGTTCGAGCCTATGACCGCGAGTCGCGTGTGTTGGATCGTACCGCGCACTGCAACAGGCAGCCGGCCGCGCGCCCGCTGCGAGAACACTGGCGCACTAGCGCTGCGGACGGACCGACGGAGAACTTCGGCTGCGCGTTCCGTTCCACGCAATCACTTGTCAATGTCGCCTACTCTCCGTAGACCGAAGTGGAGCATGCCTGAATGTGGTTGCTCTGCAGATCCATTGGGAACGAACTTAATGTTATTTTTACTTTTCTCAACTCTCGTTCTGACTGTTCGCTTTGCTATTCGCACCGTTATGATGATTGATGTTGTAGAGCCTGTAGGGAGGTTGTTTGGTTGTTTAATGTAGTCAGAAAATATAGTATACTTATCTTATTTTATAGATTGAGAAGATTTTGAATTACATGAAGCATGGGCAGTCCACTTAATGCCCCACAGCTGGGACTCTGTCTTGCTTTGATTCTCTCATAAAGAGATAGAGTCAAGGTCATAATCCACCACGCTGGGCCGGTGCACTTTAGCGAATGCTACGACGTAAAAACAACGCAACGTTGAAAGATGTCGGTTTCCCCAAGAAGTTTTCCTTTACCGTTAAAACAAGATTTGACGACTGCACTTGGAAAAATACTCAGAGGCAGGCGAGGTTCGAACCTACGACCCCACGATTGTGATTCGCAAGTTATAGCCACTAAGCCACCACGGCAATCAATGTCCACGGTTCTCCTATAGTTATTTTAATAGGTTATTTTATTATACAACGTTACGGATTTGATCTATACTATTTCTAGATGTAACAGACCGTAGATTTAAATCGTCTTATATCTCTGGGTGACGAGCGCAGTGTAGTGCTAGGTAATGATTTAGACTCTTCGTGTTCCAATAGCTACGTGGTATTATGCTGTTATGAGCAGCCGTATTATTTACCATCAGCGACTTGTCATGCTCATCTCGTCACTCTAAACTATAACAAAATATAAATGCGAAATTTCGTGAGTATGTATGGATATTTCATGTTTCTAACTCTTTCAAGGAAAAACTATCGAATAAAGGAATAGAGATGCTACTTGTAAGTAAATATCTAGTAACCTATAAAATAATACGCTCGAATAAAATACACAAAAAATTTATTCACCACATAAAATTTCATTGGATAATTCTTGCTCATGCAAAATAACAGTAAAATATTCAACTTTTTACTTTGTTTACTGGCTAAGTTACCAGTACATGATACTTATATAACGGTACGGTTTCAGGGAAGTTTAATTTTCGGAATATGAAACTTACTAGATAACACAAAAACATTATATGTATGTGATACGTAAACTTAATTGGTGTCTCTACAAATTATATTCTATGAATACTATAATAATTATACAATAAAGTACTTATGAGTATTATATATTTTAAATCCGTTGTAACAGTACTGTAAATAAAAGTATGTAATTCTAATTTCAACTTTCAATTTAGAAACATTTTAACAATGTGATTAACATAATTTTTCAACCGCGAATAAAGTTGGTACATATTTGTAAATACATTTATATTCATTTTAAAAGCTTTAAGCAAATAATAAACATAATGTTTGTTAGATATACAGAATCAATTTCAGAAGAAGAAAGAAAAAGTACAAGTTTGTGTAAACTCTGTCACCCTTCGTGCTCCTGAATCCGTTTTAACTGCCAGAGCTTGCTTAATTAATTATTGGGAACATTTTTACAAACGTTTTTCCTGTAAAAAATGGGAGGAAGGGGAAATAAGAATAAGATATCATTACCATAGGGATCAAACAATCGGGTCTACCGCCGAACGAAAAATGTCTTAGCTTTGATAATTCTCTCTCTTTTCTTTCCGCTTGAAATGATAGAGACCGCAATAGCAAAGCGAAAGCCGATTTAGTTAGGCGGTAAGCGGTAGAGGGCCCGGTGTGTGTAAGATGATTACTTTGTAGCTTTTACTCCTGCTCCAAGAAATTAAACTTTTTTTTAAGAAGTAGGTACACTCCGCGAGGCATAAGCTGAGCTTTGCATTTGTGTGAGTGTACATGGATAGTGTAGGTGTGACAACCGGCCTTAGGCGCGGCGCCATTCTGTCTCGCCGCGCTCCTGCCTGATTGGTGATCACTCACACTAATGCAAAGCTCAGCCTATACCTCGCGGACAAAATTTCAAGCTCCTGCCTGATTGGTGATCACTCACACTAATGCAAAGCTCAGCTTATACCTCGCGGAGTGTACTGTTAGTACTAGCGCAACTAATGTTCCAACTGTTCTTGTCCAAAGTTAGCTAGTCTTTAATAGAGGCTATTTGAGGCAAATTACCAAGGGTCGCTTTAAAAAAAAGCGCAAGTTGCCCTTTTTTCAGTTTGTCGAATTTGGGCGTCACGAGTCGGTGTATGCACGCATCATAAAAAACGCTCTGAAGAAACATAAATGCTAGCCAACTTCATCATGCCGTTTTTGGCTGTCGGTGTGTGCGTAAAAACAATTTAATCTCATATTTTTTTTCAAGCAAGTCGAAAGAAGTACAACTTAAAAAAAAAAACTTACGTCTAACACATAAATTTCCATTGGGCTGATTAGTGCACATTTTGACAAATTACATTCGTAAAACTGACATTTTTATTTCCATGTAGGAGCACCTTCCTTTACGTTTGAGTATTTTCTTACCTAAAAGTAAAGGAAGGTTCAATCACTAATCCAAAAGCCCCCCATCTTGGACGTAATTTTGTAACTATTTTTTCTTCATCTGGAAACGTCTAATTGTAATTAGGTTTAAGTATGTAATCATACTGTACATGTAAGCTATATTTAGTTACATTAAAATAAATAACCATTTGGAATTTTATCAACTAACGAAATATTTAGCTTTGAGGCGCAGTGTTGTATCTTTAATCCGGCCTCGGTACTGATTCTGAAACGTAATTCTAATTCGGAAATTCGGAACTCAAATTCGGAATGACAATCTTTGTATCTGCCTTTTTAAACGGATTAGACAAACATCAAGAGGGTTGTTTCCGTTTCGAGATCAATCCGATTGCATTTAGAATTAGGATACTTAATTTCTTATGTGTAGAGCGAATACTGTGCTCACTAAACCCAAATCACATATGATATTTATTCCAAAGCTGAACAATTTAATGGGTTTGGGCTGGACATGTTTGCCGAATGTCGGAACAGAAATAATTAATAGTCATTAGATATGGATTATAAGTCACTGTTGCAGAAGTTGCAATCACTCGATAAAAACTAGACCATAAAATCCGAGTTATTTGTTAGCACAATTTAGGCTGATGGTATTGGAAATATGTATCTCATTTATGTTATGTTCTAACGTTATATTTAGGACTAGCGGCCCGCCCCGGCTTCGCACGGGTACATACACACACATACACCCTTTTTTTGCATCGGGTTTCAAAAAAAAAGTAAAATTATAAAGGAAGTTTGAATTTTTTATATGAATTTTTTATTCATATTTTTTATTAACGTTTTTTTGTATTTTTAAATTTTATACATATATACTATTATTTACAAAACAAAAGCCATTAGTTTTAGTGAGTCAAAGCTTCCCTGTAAACGATATTTGAAGTAGTTTTATTTTGTGGCAGCAAAATATATTGATTTTCAGGAGCTCCGACACGTGATAGGCCAACATACAGTTGGCCATGAGTGGAACATTATTTTCGTAGGTCGATCCTAATAATTCGAAGGTTTGGCCCTGGGACTTGTTAATAGTTAACGCGAAAGATGATTTCACTGGAAACTGAAGTCGTTTAAAAGGGATTGGCAGATCAGTTGGAATCATCGGTATCCTCGGTATATGAGCTAATTGACCAGCTGCTGGGCCAATGATAAAATTTTGTTCAGCAAGCCGCTGCGAACGCTCGATACTTGACTCTCTAGCACGCGATTGCGACGCGTATTCTCTCCGACTTGCAAGGCGATTTTCAGTTTCTGATGAAGATTCCTCATTACGCCGTATTTTTATTGCCCTCGCCTAGGAACTATGTTTAGAAAGTTGAGATCTTGATCTTTTTGGCATTTTTGGGCATTATAAAATGAAAAATAGAAGGAAATAAATAATTAAACAGGCTTTTACAAAATTTTTACTTATTGAACTATATAAAGTACTAAGCTTTTTGAATAATTAGAGTATAATATTTATTATCAGGTAAGTAGTAGGTACTTATTGAAAGAAAATTAAAAATATGGGTTTAGAAAATTACCTTTTACAAAATTTTTGCTTAAATTTTGAACAGGAATACCCATAAAATACTACTATAAGCAGTTTGAATAGTTACATTAAAATATAATATTTATAATCAGATACTTATTTACCTACGAAACGAATTTAAAGCGAATTCAAAATTTTTTCAAGCTAAAATCATACGATCACGCACACGACCGCTGCGTAGGGAGTAGATCGCGCGAGAGCCGCGCGGCACTTTATTTTATTACATTGACTCCCCCCCCGTACCCCAGTGACTCTTACATGGAGCCTACATCGCATGCTGGGATAGCTGAGCGCGGTGAGCGACAACCACGCGACTTTTTTCTAATACTTGCATTTTTAAACTCGTGATATCTTCCGAATGAAATGTAAAAAATTATAAAAAGGTATTAAAGCCGTCTTGAATATAAAGTAATTTATTTTGATAAGGATTAATACCAAGGTACAAATGAAGAGCCTTTTCAAGAGGCGGCATATATAAATTAATATTTTAAAATAAAAAACTGCTTACTGTGACATAATAACTATAATATTTTGACAAATTATGCTGTCGCGACACTTTTTCTACAAAAAGATTATCTACATAATGATGAGTTCTGCAAAGTCGTAGGAAATGATTTTGTTCTATCATCAATAGTTTTCGCAGCGCACGCGACGTAAGGAATTTTTCAGGTCTTTTTTTACACCTTATGTTACATTATTGGAGTTTTAGTAAGGATTCCTAATTTTTTAAAATATAATATAGCCTATGTTACTCGGGGATAATGTAGCTTTCCAAAGGTGAAAGAATTTTTGAAATCGGTCCAGTAGTTTCGGAGCCTATTCATTACAAATAAACAAACAAACAAATCTTTCCTCTTTATAATATTAGTATAGATATAGATGTCTCGACATTGGCATGAGTCAGAGAATTTACGAATGTTATGATCAGAGGCCTGCTTAAACTGTTTAATATTTATGTGTATTGTGGAGGATTTGTACTCGTATTGTATACACGGGGTGATGAGCCTCTAAAAAGGTAAAATAGTAATTCAGAATACAAATTCAGAACACTTATATATTTCAAACTTTCATAGCTAAACAAAAGCAGAGATACCTAACAATCGTATCTGTTAACGGTATCTTAACTAACAAAGAATTACAACAATAACATGTAATCGATTTAATTGCGGACATTCATTTTGTTTGTGATACCACTGATAATAAAACAATATAATTAGTAATAATTATAAACGATCTTAACCCAATCATACAAATAAAAAATATGTCCGCATCAAAACCAGATACAAAATATACCTATACATAAATTATTCCTACATATTTGTATAAGACATAAGCTAAAACCTACGTGGAGATAATATTACGACCAGGTAGATAAAGGTACAAAATCACTGAAGAATCTTGGTGAAATGCCTACATGGTCTCAATTGAAATTATATTGATACGAGTGTATATCATACCTTGAAATTATACAAAATATTTAATTTTCTCTTGGTATATCATACATGTATTTATTATTTATTAATATTAATTTATATATAACACTTAACACATATTTTACGACTATTGACATCAAATTAGAGAACACGATAAAGGGAAACGTTTATATCTGTTGAATTAAAGGGAAACGTTTATATATCTGTTGAGTATTGGGAAACACAGATCTAAACATGAAAGAGATTTAAAGAGACCTAAGTCTGTTGAATCTTAAGCATATTTAAATGATACGGAAGTTAATATAAACGCAGATTTGGTAGCATTGGTTTCGTTACATGATTCAACAATTTACAGATACAAATTAGTATTTTTTGTGCAAAAAACAGTTTCCATTAGAAAATAAATTCAGGGGTATAATGGTTAGACCGATAGACTAAATAAATTTGGAAACGTGGTCTTAACTAAGGCTATTGTATGGTTATGTTTTGTCTAAAAAGAATTCAACACAGTAAACAAATAGACAGATCTCGGTGAAGATTTCTCACTATAGGTAACGTCAATCATCCATTTATATAAATATTTCATTACATTCTACGATATTTGTTTGCAGTTTTGTACAAACTTTAATGACAAATATGTTAAATATATTGAAGTTTAGATTTAACATACAATTTAATATTCTAAAACATTTAGAATTATTAGTAACAGGTTAAAGTATCAGTCGTTTTATAAACTGGAAATGATTAAATAAAATTGTAAAATCGTCGAATTTGTCAATTTGATATAAATCAAATCTATGATTTATGAAGAAATGGAATGGAATTGACCAAACCAAACTAGGGAGGAAGAAATTACGATTTGTGTTGTATAGCTTATACTTTGATATTGAAAGATATGCATTGGCTGATTGGATAAACAATAAGTAACTGAGTTATTTTGTCACATCACGCCAAGGGGCAAGTGACTTTGTAAAATATTCAATGATGATATTGCTATTGATTTTATTGCGAAATATCATTAACTCTCACTGGCGGATCACAGAAAGGGATATTTTTTTATATCTGCTACTACGATCAATGTATATAACATCCCACAGGATATTCCCATGCCAGACTATGTGCGTTTATCGCAAATTGGTACCAAAAATAGAGATGATTATACTGAACACGTCTAGCTAGGTGTAAAAAATATAGGTATCAATGAACAACAACAAGGAATAGGTCGTCGAGAAGTGTACAAATATTTCTCGCACCTCTACTAAGTACTCGAGTACATATATAACAATAATACTTTAGAAGGCGTCAACATACCACAATTAGAAGGACCCGGTCCGATCACTCTTCATAATCTAACTAATACACTGATATTCCTCACAGCTCCTTTATATTCCGTAGTCGAAGCTCTCAAACTCGGAGAACCTCGAGTCTTGCTTCTGTAAACGTTGCTGGCAGGCTTCTATGTAACTGTCTTGGATCCTGTACATCCCAGAATTCGCTTGGTACATCAGCGTCTCCAAGATTCTTTCGTTCTTTATCGCCTTCGAGGGTAGGACCACCTTTATCAATTCCTGCGGGGATATCCTGTACAGTTTGAGGTCTCTACCTAATCTCTCCATAATGCATTTAAATTCATTTCTTGCGTCAGTCTTATTGGCAGATTTGGATTTGATTTTATTTTTGGCCCAGCTGAGCATCGCTTCGAATTTTCTAACTTCTGGCACCTCGAGATTACGGCACATAATCATTTGGACCATGGACTCGGAGAGGTTGAGGAACTCTGAAGTTTGGAAGAGAGCATACGCGCGCTGTTCAGTGAAGGCTAGTATCATATTCACCAGCTCTGAAGCCGACGTATACCGCCAGTAGTAGTTCTCTAATGATATGAGCATCGTGCATACCTGAAATTAATACGAGACTTAAATTTTCATTCTCTGGGTAAGATATAATGTACAGGACGCCACACTGTGGATGTATGTCAACAGTTTCTCAAATTTATAGTTTTCAAAGGATTTTCACTCATGATATGTTTGTATTATGTATAACAAATGTTTGACTTGTAGCTCTGTATTTTTATTTATTTATTTATTTATTAACTAAAACGGGCGTACAGACCAATTACATTAGTTAATCAAAACTTCATATAATATAAATATATATCATGCATCTCATTTTACAAGTCCACTTAAAAATTCAGTAGGTACAATTGTTGAGTAGTACCTATTCTACAAAATACTTATTAATAAACAATTCATGAAGACAAATACACGTAATACTGCAGACAACAGACATGTTAGAAAAATATCACTGAAGTGATATTTATATATCTATTAACGTCAACTTACAAATACTGTATGTACTTCCGAAAATGTGTGTCAAATAGCTGCATAAGAAAATAGGCAAATTCTACGACACAGAACACAACGTGGATAAACCACGTAGGAATTTTTCAGAAACAATGTCTAAATATAACTGCAGGAATTTTAACAAGGAAATGTATAGCATGTCATATTTATGATTGCTAATGTATTCTTTATATCTAAGTGGTTTGCATGGATATACGTCCATGGTGGCTTTTACCAAGATGTTTAGTTTTAGCGCATATTTCATCCATATAAAACAATTATTGTTAGCAGTTTTATTTTTTTCAAGGTTCTTTCTTATTAGACTTTGATGAAACTTATTGACGCTAGATGGCGTTACTAGTAGAGATAGCATATAATAGAAAACTAAGTTGGTGGAATAGACAAATTGATAAGTTAACATACATATTTTAAAACACTAGCAGCGCCCAGCGGGTTTACCCGCGTTTTCCCATTCCCGTTAATCCGGAATAACAAGTAGTCTATGTGTTTTGCACGGCTATTTTTTAACTGTGTTCCAAATTTCAGCCCGATCATACGCTGTGACGTAATACAGCAACAAACATCCAAACATTAACATTTACAATATTAATAGTACTAAAAGTAGCGCATAGGAACTAGAGACGTAAGTAATCTGGTAAATAGGAAAATCTCATTTGTCGGTTTATATCAAAGAGTTTACATATTATACTACGTATAGAGTCAGATTTTCGGCACAGTTCCTTTGTGTCAATAGTAAGCAGATGACGTGCATACTTTCTACGGCAACAGAGTGATGTGCCGCGACAAAAGTATGACACTTCCACAAGAACGACAAGCCAAGAAAGATGATACCCGTACTTTCTATGGAAATCATTTGTGCCAACCCGAATATCCGTGGTGCCAACTCTATACCTAATATATGTAAACTCTTTGGTTTATACCTTCCCATTCAGCATTCCATCATAGTTGTATACAAGATGTTCTAAACGAAAATAAATAATACGCCACTTCTCGTTCACACAAGCGGATTGTACTGACCACTTCTATCCTGAGGAACTGCTTGGCGTGGTGGAAGCAGGCCTGCAGCAGTTCAGGCAGGTCGTAGTGCTCGGCGGCGCAGATCAGGCCCGGGATGGAGGCGCACGTCAGCGGACAGCTGCCCGTGTGCAGGTAGTCCAGCAGGATCCTGAACGTCTCCGGGTCGAACTCGATTATTGAGAACTGAAATACACACAGTTGCAATCTGAATATGAGTTAAAAGTAAAACAGAAATAATTAATTTTCTCCGAAAAACCAAAAACCCAATTCAATATAAAATTAAAATCTGAAAGTCGACCAGGTTTCATAAGAAACAATCACTAAGTCATCCAGACGACGAAAGTTAATTTTAGCTTCTTGTTCATATTTCATAAACCAATACATCGATTTCGTAAAAAATACATGGGAACCACCTCGTGAACTATAATCTACCAAACAAATATATATATACAACCGATTTGGGAACCTCTTCCTTTTTGAAGTCAGTTAAAAAAGGTTTGTCACAATGTCGTTGTAGCAGACCACTTTGCAGAGTCTGTCTGGCAAAGCACCACACCTCTGCTAGTTATTCTTCCGCTAAGCAGCGATGTGCAAACATTAGATACCTAAGTACCTACATATTACAGTACTAAATATTTAGGTATATTGTAAATTTGTCACGGTTAATGACGTTAATGTCCATATTCGTTGATAGAGTTTAAATTATTCCGTGCTAGCTCGCAACTATATAGACAAGCGTAATTCTGGGCTAAGCCAAGATGAAAGGAAATTTAAGACAGAAGTAGGTAGACAATGTATATGGTAAGTAGCGCAGAACAATTGTGGACTAAACAAATACACGGGTAAGGGTAACTCACGTTTGATATAGTCAGTCAAGTCCGACTCAAGTTTCGATCGCGTCCGGCGGTCTTTTTCTGACTTTATCAAACGTGAGTTACCCGTGTATTTATTTAAACTGTGTAATAACCAAGTTAGTGTTTAGACTAAAATTGTGGACTAGCAAAACGGAATAATGAAATATTAATTCTGCACGAAAACACACAATAAGGGCGACAAAATTTTACGAAGAATATTCTCAGAAAATCAGCATGAGATAAAGAGATAGAAGACAGATGAAAGTTCCAGTGAGTATGTGACGTCTGTCAATAAATCTGAAAACATAATTATAGACACTCACCTCCGTTTGAGCAAGTTTGGCACGGTCGACTTTCTGTGCGTCTGCGCACACGGACAGCCTCGGTACTGCGAGCGCTGCCGCATTTTTCTCTTTTTCCTTGTCTTTACTTTCTTTATCTGGAATAGAAAAAAAAAACAATTTAAAAAGATCAATAAACTACCGGTCTGTGCCGTCTTTGCTAGGATATTGTTATTGACCATTAATCGAAGTAAACCTATCTTATATCTCAAGTTGGACCAAATTAATTGCACATAAATCCTAACTCTCATTCATATGGGTTGGCTTGGTGATAAGTTCGCTGGGTACAAATTATTTAGTATTTTGGATTATTGACGTAGATAGGTATTAATAGCCTACTTCATGAACCTACTGCTGAGACTGAATCTACTCAAGAGACTGACAACTAAGATCAAAGTATACCACGCTGGACGAGTGTGGGTTGGACATGACATGTTTTCGAAAGACTTCGCAGATGATTCCTCGAAAATGTAAAAACGTAAATAAAGTCTAAATTGTTATCGCAATAAGTTGTTGGCTAAGTATGAAAATTCCATCAGGCGTATGTGTTTAAATACACCGCTATTTGAGAGTGTGTAACTGTGTATCTAACAATACAGAGTCTAGAACTTAAAGTGTAAAGTATTCTAGGAAAAACGACCACGACTCTCTGAGGGCCATGGCCATGCAGCCAAAGATAGATCCGACCTTGGCTGTGTCATTGGAAAACATAAATAAATGGCACTGACTGGAACAGTCCTGGGAGCTGGACCACTTCTTCTTATCGTCAGCGTTGAGCTGAGAGTGCTGCTTGCGGATGGAGCGGCCCCAGCCCGCCGTGATCGTGCCCAGGCGGGAGAACGCTCGCTTCACCATCGGGGAACTTGGCACGCTCTTTGGTCTGAAATATCGTACTTCTATGTTAGGTACACGTCCACTTCTTTTTCAGAAATAGATAGATACACATTTTAGATAAATAAACGGGTAGCTCTCGTTTGATATAGTCAGTCCAGTCCGACTCAAGTTTCGATTGCGTCCGGCGGTCTTTTCAAGGAGAGTGCGCGCGCGTGTTCGCAGCTCGTTTAGCACGAGTATGTGTAATAACCACGTTAGTTTTAATAAACAGATACATAAAAATGTTATTATAATACTTTTATGTTGTAGTTGGAGTGAATACCATTGAGTACTCCGTTTTTATTTTTCTAGTTTTCAGAGCCTGACCCAACGAATATTTTAAATTAAGGCTTTTGTTTTCACACGACCTCTACTGACAACTGTGTTGGGCAATAGCAAAAGCGATAAGGCACTTCCTGACGCAATGATTGTATAATTGTATACTTCATTGATAGATAATAAATGTATTCGTTCGAAAAACTAAATACTTAATGACAAAAGTGTGTTGTTGTGTCAGAGACCAGAGCATCATTCGCTAGTTTCCATTTCTACCATAGTTGTTACGTGGGGAGTACCATGTTAGCACGTATTTTTACATACATAGTTCACAGTATATGTTTGAGGAATATTTTTTATAATTACCTGGGTGACTCTATATCAGGCACTTGCAGAAAGTTGCTGCTCTTTTGTTTGGGCGTAGGTGACAGAAGCGTGGGAGCTGGCCGCGCCAACAACTCAGCAACTGGTACTTGCGGGGAACCGAACCCTGTCTGGATGCCGTACAGCATCTCTTGGAATACCCTGGAAACCAACGAAATACACATTATCTAAAGGCCTGAATTTGAAATTGAATGAGTGTATTAATTGAAGATGACCAGAATATCATTTTTTTACGTGGACAATATACATTTAAGATTAACCTAACCTTCCGCTTAAAAAAAGCTATCGGATTACGTCGGGCTCGACATCACGAGCATCCATCATCCATCTTTGTCTTACATCGCAGGAACGCTCTCGCATTTTTCCGCGAACTCGAGGGTTGTAAGTTCCTGGGCCCACTTCAGGGACAACGGTCCGTCACCGGCGCACTGAATCATAATCATCATCATCCTCAGGCCGTGGTCGTCTACTGCTGTACATACGTCTTCCAATGTTGCGCCACAAAACCTGGTTCTCGGCTCTCTGCATCCATCCGTTTCGCGCCCTCTCTTCAGGTCGTCGGCCCACCGAGCGGAAGGCCGTCGCACAGAGCGTCTTGAACGTGGCCTCCATTCCAAAACCCGTCTTCCCCAACTAGCCTGAATAATCCAAGAATATTAAAACTAGTCTTACCTGCTCCTCACTCCAAGTATGGCTCTGACGCCAATAAACTTTGTCTTCTGCTTTGACTGCCCCACGAGAAACACCACGTCGAACAGCTGTGCGTTTGTGGCAATGTTCAGTTCGTTATTTAGGAAGACTCTCGTGAAATCTTTGGCTAGTTGATCGTAGTCTTCGAACTGATCTCTGACGGAGTCGAGTAGCGGAGACGACGGTCTCATGTGGCCTATGGGACGCCATGAACCTGAAAAAAAGGACAGACGAATATGTAAAGATAGGCATTATTTATCTAGCATTTTTTTGTTTTAAATCACGAATGCTGATTTTATTACTTTTGCTGGTCATTTTATGAAACTCGAGATGGCCTAGTAAGTAACAAGAACGTCCGATTCCACTATCGTAAGAACGTCGTAGGTTCCAATACCACCTGCACCTTTCTGATTTATTTTTCTAACGGCATATGTACGAGTTTTTATCACTTTTAGATGTTTAAGGGATGTGTAAGGTAAATCTTTTCCACCAGAGATGTGCTATGCTACGATGCTATGGATGCGTTTGATATCCACCAATCATTTTTATTGGTGCACATAGGATAGCACTGGTGGAAATGGATTCAACTAAGATATGTTTTGACGTGACAACGTCTTATAAATTGGTTTGCCGGGTGACACTTCAAGAAACTGCGTTACGCTCCGCTCACGTTATGCACTCACAACGAGAGCGAGTGAGAGGCACGCGTCCCTTCCACTCGGGCATGGTTGGCCCGCCTAAGAGCGAGAGAGACAGACATAAAAAGTGAAAGGCACGCGTCCCTTCCGTAAAATTATTTTACCACTCAAAGTCGTTGTCACGTAAAACTTTCGCCCGTATACCGACTTTACAGGCAACCAATTTTTTTTTGTATGGAAGAATGCGTGCTATGGATGTGTGCTATGGATGCGTGCTATGGATGTGTGCTATGGATGTGTGCTATGGATGCGTGCTATGGATGCGTGCTATAGATGCGTGCTATGGATGCGGCGCGACAGGACGCGTGAGCGCCTCTCCCGCTCCCTTTTCTCTTCCTCTCCCGTATTCCTACTATCGAAACATAGCATAGCTCGAGATGCGCATCTTTCTCGCACAGCTACTTTGCGGCGGCGCATCTTCGTAGCACATCTTCCTCGCACAGTTACCTAGCATAGTATTGGTGGAAACGTTCACATATTTTCGTAGCGTAGATTTCACATCTTCGCAGCATAGTTGCATAGCACATCTTTGGTGGAAAAGCACCCTAAAGGAAAACAATCGTGAAGCGACCAGTGCGTTCAAAGAAAGGCATTATTCGAGGATATGCTTCGTTAGCCAATGTACCGATTATTTTAATGATTATGGCCTTGATGCTTTGCGTGAGAGAAGACTCGGGTCCCAATAATGGGAAAATAATGTCGATAGATACTGCTGTTGCATTACTTCTATGTTTTACTAGTATTTTACCGGGATCAAAAGTAATCCATGTGACAATAACCTAAAGTATTCCAAATTTCAACACAATCCATTCAGAAATTGTGACGTGATTGAGCAACAAACATTTAAACATCCAAACATTGATGTTTGGGTATATTATTAGAAGGCTATCTTTACCAAAAATAAAGTGAAGCTACTGAAGCGTTTTTAATTATTATTTCACCAACAAATAGTAAGAAGAAAATTATGTAGGAACAAGGGAAGCGTTTTCTATGTGACACCCTTATCTGATTGAGAAACAAAACCAATTCTACAAAAGAAAGAGAATAAATATTAATACGGTACCACAAGAATGAAAGCAGATGAGTTTTAGGAAACTTGTATGTACTCGTATTTAAGGTATCTTAACCTTTGGCTACCTAGGTATTTATCGAAATATATTCCAACAACACAAAACTAATTACTCATATCTACGACCCACACAAAAACTTTTACGTATAACAGGTTACCGAGTATATGGGTAAAGATAAGAACTAGATTTAAGAACTTCAGAATATTATATGTATGTATCTACGTAGAGGTTCAACGACCGTCGTTTTGATTGGTCTCTAGAGGGGAATTAGACAAGTATGGATGTTTTGTCGTGCTGAACGATGCAGTATAAATGAAAAATTAAAAAAAAAAACTAATTGTATTGAAATTAGATTTTTGGTTTTTTATACGGCATCACTAGTCCATCACGGCTATTAGGATATCTTTGGAGTAAATGTTCCTCTTAAATTATTAATATTTTAATCAGCTCTGGGTTGAGATTAGAAATAATGTATATTCAAAGAGTTTACATATACTACGTATAGAATTAGCACAAACGCTTTGCTCCGCATGCACGGGTACCATCTATCTTTTTTTATTGCCTTGTCACTCCTGTGGAAGCGTCATACTTTTGTCGCGCCACTACACTCTGTTGCCATAGAAAGTATGCACGTCATCTGCTTACGATTGACACAAAGGAACCGTGCGGAAAATCTAACATGTTTCCAGAGAAATTACAGGGCTTAGAGATATAACATATTAGATCTCTGGGTGACGAGCGCAGTGCAGTGCTAGGTAATGATTTGGACTCTTCATATTCCAATAGCTATGTATGTATAGTATATTATTTATTTATCTATTACATTTGTCATATGTATGCTTACTTCAGGAGAAGTACTTACAGCCGTATTCGAATAACCGTGATGGCCTAGTAGACTCGCGGTGTCTTATTGGGTAGAACGTGCAGTTTTCAATCGTGACATCATAGGTTCGAATCTCACCTGTACTTCTGAGTATTTTTCCAAATTCAGATTTACAAGTTTGTCATCACCACTAGGTTTAACGGTGAAGGAAAACATCGTGAGGAAACCGGAATGTTACATGACATGCAGTTGAGTGCTGAAGTAAGTACATGCTTAATGTTCCAGGGACCAGCATTCAAGGGCAGGAGTGCAATCCACACCGATGGCTTGCAACAGGAAGGGCAGAAGCTTACCATTATCACTGTGATGAATAAAAATAAGAATACCTCTCCGGTAAGGTTTCGGTATCTGGCCGGTTTCAGCGTGGTTCTGCAAGTTGGCCACTATATCTTCCAGCATCTGACTTCGGGTTCGTTCTTGCATTCGAGCAAATTTCGGGGCGGAGTATGACGCTCGCTCGCCGTTCACTATTTTAGTGAGCAACCATTCCCTGCAAATTGATTAAGAATACGCTAATGATTAAATGCAATACAAATTTGTACGTATACAACTTTGCAAGAAGTAAAGTGGTAGTCCGCTTGGGAAATACTGTTATTCTTTGTCAGTCATTCCGCCGCCATTCTGATTTCAAAAGCGATGTTTGAAGAGAAATTACAGGTTAAAGAGATAGGTATTATAATTTATTTTATATCTCCGTGTGATGAGCGCAGTGGAGTGCAAGGCAGTGATTTGAAAGTTTCTTATCCAAATTACTACATGACACTGTGCTGTTGCACAATATCAATGTTACTGTAGTATCACAGTATGGGCAAGCATATTGCTTACCATAAGGTATTCGTCTTGCCACTTTATCTAATAAAACCTCAGACCAACTAATCCTCAAAGAATAAAATAATTAGATGAATTGTCGTTTTTGATTCCAATGGAATAAATGCACGGTAGCGGTGGTATGGCATTATACGTCACTATAAATATCATATCGATATAGTTGATCGTTAATTTCTTTGTTTTCGCATGTTATCTCGAATCAAAAGATATCGGATATCTCTCGTTCTTTTTGTGCGCACGGTAGCAATTGATCAATGCGCCATGAGCTTTGTTAGAGAAAAGGAAAAAAATCACACGAACATATGATTTTCAATGAAATGCCTGCCTAGTATTGAATTCAAACTCGAAGACTATATGACGTACCGCATTGCATAGCAATATCACTTTAGAAGCAGCAACCTAGAAATGTTTACTTCCTGTCAAAGGCAATAATACATACCTACCACATTGATTTATTCCATTGCAATATCACTTAAGAAGAAGGAAACCTTACAAAATGTTTACTCCTTGCAAATTACTTCAAGGATTGCGATTTCCTCAACTTCACTAGACCAATTATAACTCACCCTCTACCTCAAAATTTGAGCGTTCCCGCTAACCGAAACTAATTACTGAAGTACCACAGTAAGTTCGGCGCATCCTGTCCTCATTGCTAATAGTCACTTTGCACTTCGCAAATTTGTATGAAACGTATCTCAACATTAACCGCTTTGCGTCTGTATTCGTTAACGAGAATAGGAATGACGACCGGGTTAAAAATAAGTATATCATTCTAAATAGCCTTTTAGCTAGATTAGAAATATGACACATATTTTTATTTTTTATGACTGGCCTCGTGGCTTAGTGGGTAGTAATTCTGCCTGCGACGCCGAGGGTCGTTGGTTCGATTCCCACCCAGTGCAAATATTTTTGTGATGAATTCAAATGTTTGCACTGTGTCTGGGTGTTTCTGTGTATAATATGTATGTATTTAGAAATATATAAGTATTATATCAGCTATCTGGCCGCCATATTACAAGCTTTGCTTAGTTTGGGGTTAGATGGTGTTGTGTGTGAATTGTCCACCAATATTTATTTCATATTTTTCAAATTTTTAAAAACTGACAAAGATAAAGACCATTAAACTTACGGAGAGGTGGTTGTGACGTCACTTCTTCGTAAAATTTAAACAATGAAGTGACGTCACTTCTCATAATCTTCGTCACTTTTTGTTAGTGAAACAAAAGAAAAAATACGTATAACTACATTTTTTTTAATAATCTAACAAACGGACTAATTTGTTTACTCGGGATATTAAGTGTTTTATTTGTTCTCCCTGTTGAGAACGTGATGCTATACCATAAGCCCGCCGCCCGCGCCCGCCCGCCGGTAACACGTACTGAAACTTCAAGGTACGTGTTATACAACCTCGGATAAAACATGGGTTTAAAGGTGAAAAAATATGTTTTCTTTTCATCCGTGTGTTATGATAGCTGTTTATTTTGTTTTCTAAACAAAAAGAAACATTAAAACACATTCAGAGAAGAAACACAATCCATTTGAATTCAGATTGAAGTTTCTAGATTACGATATTACATTCATAGCGCATACTCTTAAGGTGCGCGTCCCCTAGCAAAACGAGTGTTTTGTCCAGTTTTGAGAGCTATCTACTCATTAGCCAAAACAAATATCAACTGGTAAAAAATAAATTAAATTTCTAAAATTTCTTGGCTTCAAAATGCTAGTTTCTTTTTTTGTTAATGAATGTATTGTTTAAATAATCTCCTCACAACGAAACCACAAACAAGAACAAAATTATAAATTTTGACTAACCCCCGACTACCTCGGATTTGTTATATGTACAACATTCTACTAGTCGAGCCCTTTCATTTGATACCCATATTAAGGGAGTTGTGAAAAAAGAAATGTATTTCGCCATTTTATGCTAGCGGCCATCTTGAATTTGAAATTTGTCATAGTGCAAAGTATTCTACAAGTCAATCCCTTTCGTTTGATACCCATATTGAGGTAGTAGTGAAAAAAATTATAAAATTCGCCATTTTGTGGTGGCGGCCATCTTGGATTTGTAATTTGTCATAGCGCATAGTATGCTACTAGTCAAGTCCTTTCATTTGACACCCATATTGCGGTAGGTTGTGAAGAAATATTTTGTCCGCCATTTTGTGGAGGCGGCCATCTTGAATCGACATTAACCAAACATAACTAAGAACACCCGCACGGATATTAACTTCCAAATAAAAAAAAACCGCATCGAAATCGGCCCATCCGTTTGAGCTCTACGGTGCCACAGACAGACACACACACAGACAGACAGACAGACAGACATCGACGTCAAACTTATAACACCCCTTTTTGGTCGGAGGTTAAAAATAGAAATAATTGTAATTATCATGCATCTACTCGAAAAACCGCCATTATTTGGATTTTGTTCTTACACCAGTTTACACCACATTACTGTGTTCCGGTTTGAAGGAAAATGTTTCCAGAGAAATTACAGGGCTTAGAGATAACATGTTAGATCTCTGGGTAACGAGCGCAGTGCTAGGTAATGATTTGGACTTATCATGTTCCAATAACTGCGTGTCGCTGTGCTGTTATGTGGCAGGAATGTAGCTTACCATTAGGCAAATGTACTACCTGTCTCGTTACTCTTTATTAAAAAAAAAAAAGATGTCGGCGAAGCGAACCCATAATAATTATGTTCCTTTTTCAAAAAGTGCTTAACAAGGGAAAATAAATGTTTACTTGAAAAATGTATAAATTTAAATAAATATGCCGATAAAGAGACAGTCAAAGACAATCCAATACGTCAACTTCCAGATTAATCAGGTGTCTAATGGAAATAAATCATCTTACCTGAACATAGGGCCCTTGTCAAAGACGCTCTGCTCCCAGAGGTAAGGCTTGTAGGCACCCACCTCGTCCCTCGTCACCACGGATACTTCGTAGCGAGTCGGACGACGTTTGATTTTCGCTGATACTCGAACTAAAACGAAAACAATTTTACATTTAGTAGTGGTAGGACTCTTAGCAGAGTCCACACGTGGGGAAGTACCACACCTTTGCCAGTTATTCTACCGCCAAGTAGTAATGTGCAAACATTACTGTGTTCCGGTTTGAAGGGCAATGTGACCAAAAAAATTACGGGGCTTAGAGATATAATATCTTAATCTCTGGGTGACGAGCGCAGTGCAGTGCTAGGTAATGATTTGGACTCTTCATGTTCCTATAGCTGCGTATCGCTGTGTTGTTATGTCGCTGGCATGTTCCTTACCATCAGGCACATGTCCAGCTCGTCTCGTCACTCAAAATTATTTAAAAAAAAATTACATCAGCGGCCGTTTCAGCTTCGCTCGGATATCTTAATGTATGTATATTAATTATGCAACACGTTGTTTATCCGTGATTTTAATATAATAGCATAAATGACGATTAATTTTTACTTTTTTTTTTTTTTTACTTTTATTGGTTTACACTTGAGTGCTTTCTCGCCTGATGTTATGCGACGATGCGGTCTACGATGGAGTGTGTTTACCTAGAAAAAACCGATTCACTCTCGATTTGAAGATACCTACAAAGATTAGAACCATCGGGAATGACCCAGTCAGGTAACACATTCTACAGTTTAGACGTTTTATCACAAAATTAGAGTCAAAACTGTTCGTTCGTGTCTTTACTCTATCTACTCAGTCTTTCCGAGTGAATGTTTAGTGTAATACTCTGACTGTTGTCATTCATGTTTGTTATTTTAAAATTCGTAACATCCTTCTAGTTTCTTAGATCCTGACTTGTAAATGTATATTTATCAATGAAAAAACTTTGACTTTGACTTATATATTTGCAAGTAACCCCTAAATTTTGTAAAACTCTCGGGCTGCATAAAGAAGGCCTCGAAAATAAACAAATAAAAGACTCGAATGTATTAGGAAGCCAAAACGTTACTGGCGGGAAACTTTTCGATACGGAAACAACAAAATCTCAATTTAAAATCAGTTATATATATTATAGAGTATCATGTATCATGTTTCTATTTTTTTTCCTTTAGCGTAAAATAAGGCAAGTATGCATTCGAAATATTTATTACCTGTGGCCAAAATTAAAAGATCTATGGCCAGTTTATTTAAAAATTGATTTCATATTAAATGATTGGTGAAACGGCGGGTAGATAGTAGATTTTACCTCAAAAAAGATTTGAATTAAAACTAAAGGTAACTACGAATGAACAAATGGAGAGAATACTACAAGCGCTGTTTTGTAAAGTCGCTATTTATTCTGTAGAATGAGAATTCAACCTTTAGATTTGCTGAAAAGTCCAACGAAACCGAATAGCACGACATAACTGGATCACGGAGCTTTGTGCAACTCAGTGTTAAGTAGCGTCATTGAAATGTTTTCCTTTTACGGACAAGGACAAAAGACAGACGCGGTTGGATAAATGCACTACGTTTTAGTACCTAGAGACATTTGCCAGCTTTATTTTTCTACTTCGAATAGTTTTTAACCTCTGACGCAAAAGCGACGGGGTGTTATAAGTTGGAAGTGTTTCTCTGTGGCATCATATCTCCCGAAGGGATAAACCGATTTTTATTGTAAGTTAATTGTGTATTTTCGAATGAATCGATTTAATCGAAATAAGTGTAGCGATTTTGGAAAAATCAAGAATAATATTTAAGTTGCACGTTAAACCTTGCTGCCTCATTGGAACAGTGTTCAGTTTTGTCTAAGTTTAATTTTAATCTTAATTTTCAACGATCTCAATACAAAGATTTACCCTCTCAAACTTCAAAACGAAACTTCAGGGCGCACGGAGTCATGTCATCGTTGGGAAGAGTGAGCTCACTCTGTCCATTCTAGTCGGTTGTAAGAAGCGGTGGACGCCGGGCGTTTTTACCTGTCACTTTTCGTTGTCAACAACCAAAATAAGTAGAACCACAGCATATCTTCGCGCTAGCGATTCTAGGGGTCAAGTATATTGGTTGTTTGTAAACCATTTACGATACCCACAGAGACGCAGTTTAGACCAATTTCACACCTTGAAATTCTCCTCCTCAGGGCACATCCATTCATTTATATCGATGTTAATTTTAAGTTTTTTCAGAGAAAATTATAAGTTGATCACACCTAATTTGATATCACGGCTGGTCTAGTCGGGAGATCGGCAACTGCCGATCCGGAGCCCATGGTTCGAATCCCACGCGCACTGCTCTCATCTCTCACTCTTCAATGCTCACGTCTTTTTAAAGTTATGTGCATAATACCACTAATTTAAAGAGGAAAACATCGTGGGGAATCTAGCAAGTTCCTAGAATCTTTCTAGTTCAAGCGTCATTCATCAACCTGCGCTGGGCTATCGTGGTGGTGGATTATGACCTTGGCTATCTCCTTGCGAGAGCAGGCTTCGAGTGCCTAGCAGTGGAGGGCCATTTAGTGGGCTGCTTAGTGTTTATGAATATTTTTGTTTAATTAACCACTCCAGAGACTCCGGGGTCCGTAACCTTTGTAATTAGAGTTTTCTTTTTTAACGTTAGTATTTCTGGGATTAAGAAAAGGAAAAAAAATAGGGAAGAGTTGGGGACATTTTAAACCTAAGTATAGTGCTAGTCTGATTTCGTCTCGTCGTCTGTTGAGTCGATTACAACCGGTTGGGATTCCGCTTGTAATCGACTCGAAATCGTCATTTGCTATTTTCTACGGCGCCTTCCTCCGGCCCAGAGCCTCCAACGTTTATGCATACCTAGTATAAAGGTGTGTAGAAAGTGGCTCTTGATGCAAGCAGGGGAGAACGCAGTATTGTCCGCCTCGAGAAAGACCACACACACGATGTCATTCCCAATGTGCCGTTTCCGCTGCAACTTCTGGGGATCATGTCTCTCGTACGGGAGGAGCGTTGACACGTGGAACATGATCTCGATGCCGCGCCAGTTTGTGTACACCGAGTACAGGCCGGTCAGGTCGTGGACCGTGTCTAGACCGCCTTTGTATTTGTCAAATCCTGTGAAATAAAACATCTTTGTATTACAAGCATAAATACGTAAAATCGAGTAAATCCTAGTAATATTATAAACACGAAAGTTTGTAATTTTGGATGGATGTTGTTTACTCTTTCACGTAAAAACTACTGAAGGGATTTGGATGAAATTTGGCACATAAATAGATAATAATCTAGAATAACACACATGCTACTTTTCATCCCGGGAAAATAATAGGATCGGAAACTACGCGAACGAAACCCCGAGGCGCTGCTAGTACGTATTATAAGAACGAAAGTCACTGACGTCAATGTTAATAGATTACAGCAGTAAAAATATAAGTTTCTTCACACTAACCTTTAAGCCTGACTTTCTCCCCCATGACCTGCAGAAACTCATCAAACATGGCTGAGTTCTCATTATTGTCAAGGATCTCTTCCTCAGTGTACTGGTTCTCCTTCACATAGATCACTCCCACTTTCAACTCCGATTTTATGAACACCTGGAAAAGAAATCACCTGGTCACAAACACAATTTTTACACATGGTGAAAATTGTCGTAGAACGGAAAATCGGGTAAACTGTTCTACAATCATGTTGTCTGCTTGTGTCATAATATATATGTATATGTGTGATCTACTACGATGCTACGTGCTTCCATACAAAAGTATTAATTAATTATCGATCTGAGCCTTCAAGCTACATAGCTTATTTTTGATATAATTTTGTTCTCACACAACACCATCTAGCTCTAAACTGGTCAACCTTGTACCAGCCCGATAGCTGATATATAAAATTTAAATGGTTCTAAATAAATATACATAAGTGTGAGCGTTTTATATTTCCAAAGAGAGTAAATTGAAAATTATTTTTAATTTTTCCATAAGCTGATTAATGGGGTATGTTTTAGGAATAAATCTGTTCATACGTAGATATCTCTATCAAACGACATTAAATGGCACTTATCTTTGCCATGGTACATATTGAATTTATGAACAATTCAATTTCGAATCTCACATAGCCCTTACTTATCACAAAGTTAATTAACATACACAGATTGTCGGTTTCAACAGCTTGAGGTGAGCAGTTTAAGGTCGAGCCACGATTACAGCGACCAGCGAATTAAATATGCCAGAGGAAGAAAGTCGATCAAGATGATCAAAAGAATGAGTATTTGGTACAACATGTATGCTAAAGTTTACTTAACCACACAGCACTGTCACAGGACCACACTTAATTCCCCTGGCGTATCCCAGGAACCTGGGAACCTTACCTCGTTACAAGGGTCGTTAGTTTTGTGTTTAATTTTGGGGAGAAATATATTTTAGCTTTATTAGTGACAACATTAGTTTTGTTTTTGGTGTTACTTCGCACCATATATTCAATTCGTGTCATCTTACATACGTATGTTTCCCCTATCGTTTTTCAAGGAGAATTCGTTAAGCCGAATTCTGAATATTGTCGAAGAAATCGCTGTAAGCAATAAAGCCGCTATTTATGGCACTAGGTATAAATGATGTTCCTCTATTTTTCACTGTATTTACAACTAAGGCGTATGTGTATAGGGAAAAACAACTCTATACTACATTAACTCGCTGTCGCCTTTCCCTCGCTCGTCGCTAGTTTCGTGGCCACCATCTAACGAGATACGGGCTTGCGGGTACTGTGGTAACCCGTTGTATTAAAAGTAATTTGTTGTTGAGACGCACACATTTGTAAAGCTTGCACGTGATCAAATTAGCGGGTTACCACCTATTTTGGCGGGTTGAGTCGAGGTAGAGTGTTGCTAGAGCTGATTTACCAAGAATTACGGTTTATAAATCAAAATACATTTTAGTTGTAACAACTACCTACAGATAATTTTATATTTTTGTTTAGGTTTAGTCTGAAAAAAGTAAGGAGTGAAGAATGTATGCAATCAATCCTTAGAACAAAACAGGTACTTTAAAACTACAAAGGTTTTTTGAAATAATTTTAAAATATTCGTTATTTAACGATGTGGGTATAGATTCAAGTAAAAATAAATGAAAGTGGCCAAGTGCGAGTTAGACTCGTTTATGAAGGATTCCTAGCCTAGTTCATAGCAGCAAGTAGCATAATATAAAAATATTCTTGTAGTTCGTTGTAACTTTGATCGATGTATTGATTTAAGATTTATGACGATTACAAAAAAACTGCTTACTAGATCTAGTTTTCAGACCAATTTTCGGCGTTAGAAATTTGGATGGTAATGTACGTATATGTTTAATTATTTTCTTATTTTAGAAGTTAAAGGGGACACACACACACACACGCACACATATTTTTGAGTTTCAGTTCTAAGTACGGGGCACCCCGTTTCGTTTTTTTTCTATTTTTGTGTGATAATCATAATGCGGTTTACAGAATTCATCTACTTACCAAGTTTCAACAGTATAGTTCTTATAGTTTCGGAAAAAACTGGCTGTGATATACAGACGGATAGACAGACATGACGAATCTATAAGGGTCCCGTTTTTTCTACGGAACCCTAAAAATAGGTCAGTTCATTCAAATTCAAACGAATTTGTTTTCAATTGCTTCAAACATGGCATCAATGTTTGGTTTCGTATCTGCATAATGTATTTATAATAATATAAAGCTGAATAGTATATTTGTTTGAATGCGTTAATCTCAGAAACTACGGGAATAATAATAACTAAGTGCTATAATGTACCTGTACTACGGGCGAAGCCGGGCGGGCAGGATAGTATAAGATAAAATTAATAAGTACCTATACGTCACAATCGATCAATCTCTTTCTTTTTCTTATGGCTTCCATTCGGGAATATCCCCGAAATTTTGCCAGCGTAATTACTTTGAACATTGAGAGAGTCCTTAATATCCTGTATGTTTTTTATTTGAGTATGATTTTTGATTTTGATCAATCTGGTCAATTTGACAATTCTTTGAACCTATTTATCACTCATATCTGTGATTCAAATTTGCTAGAGTAAGATCCCAGGGCCGCCAGACGTCACGTATTTTCTGATGAACGAAATGTAAAGATGTAGAGTTGGTGCGTACTAAGAACACATGCTTGCCCGCTAACTTGCTTAGACGGCCAGTTCCATAACAATATTTATGATTCAAGATATGGGGTTCAGAAGTTACATAACAACATTTATGTACGATTTTATGAGCTTAGGGGATGACTGGCCCCTTAGATCTGTCTGTCTTTTCGGAAAAGGCTTTAAAATAGTTGTCTGATAAACTGATATACAAATGGAGTATGAAAATTTCAGTGAAGTCATTATTTTGGGAGTTTTAAGCAAAACGGCCGACGGAAAGTGTCTGGGAGTATTGGAGCTTTATTTTTAAAGATATTGCCTTTATCATACGTGAAAATCTGTTATTATAAAATACGTGAAGTAAGTAATGTATATTCTGGACCCCATATCTCAAAATTGGCCGTCTAAGCAAGTTAGCGGGTAATATGTGTTCTTCGTTTAACTCTACTCAATCGTCCACAATTTGTTCATCAGGAAATACGTGACATCTGGCGGCTCTGGGATCTTGGACTGATTTTCTTACGTATTTGATAAGGATACCTACTTTTTTAAGCGTCATTTTTCGAATACCATTACGAAGATTTTAATTTAGAACAAACCCCTGACTACAATTTAAAATAACTTTTATGATGTTCTCTATTCGTATCGCGTCTTGGTTTGGAATAACTTTGTCATAGTCATAGTTTTTATTCAGTTTACTAATGCATTTAGCATTACTAAAATCTTCAACAACATTTTATCTCTAACATTGTAACGTTAAACCTAAACGGATTAAGTTACTCGATAAACACTTTTAATATCTTATGTTAGTGGATGACAACTAGTATTACACCAAATAACATAGCTTCTAGCAGGTTAAGGCAAATCGCAAGACTCAACTCCTAGGCCTATGAACTGCCGTATTGAAAATATTTGTTCAAATAGAATACCAGCCAAAAACTTGTAAAATATACAGGAATTTATGTCGTTTGTGTCGTCAAATGAATATACAGACATATTTTTTTCTCTGGACTACCAAACAACTGGCTTCAGTTTAGAAATTAAACTTACACAGCCAATTCTTTTCAATTTTTGTTGCACATAATGTTGTTTTTGTAATTACTCTACCGATTTTGATAAAATTTATATGAGTGTTCTCATTTAATTTCAGTTAAGTCTGGACTGCCAAATAATCATCGAAACCGATTCACAATTACCGGGGCTATTCTGTAACATACGAGTATATACAAAATACATAGGTATTGCAGAATCAGGAAACTCCTCCTGTTTTTAAGTCGGTTTAAATTTAAGCGTAAGATCTATAATAATTTTTGTTCCGAAATAGTCCCTAAACGTAATTTAAAACCTTACCTTCCATTTACATTAAAGCACCTTTCAGTAACTTTATCGAACTTTTTACGAAAACTGGAAGAGCCCTAACATTGAAAACTAATGTTTCCTAAACGAATATTTCTCATGGAATTGCCTATTAATGCCCGGGATCAGTTCGACCGATAATGACGACAAAAACCTTCCATAAGCACCGTAATATTTTCCTCATATTGGCTTATTACGGAGGTATTAGGTTGGCGGCAATCTATCTACGAGACTTTGATGTGTTGGGGAGCTACTGTTTCCTTAAACATTCTAATTTTAATTTTACCGCCATATTCCAAACATTTGCTCAAGACTTACGCGAGCCAGAAACAAAACTAATTAAAAATGAATTGGCAGCAGTCTGACTGGAGGACTCTCTATAAAAGTAAAAAGCTATAACTACAATTTTAATATTCAACAGAATAATTTATTCTTAGTGTACGCAGATAAAATTGCTTTAGTTATAGTATTACCTACATAACCATACACCCCGGTTCGTAAAATATTTTTATAGGTAAACCATTTCCATTCTGGGGCTGCCTGGAAAAGAGCGCTTTTAGCAATGAGGCCGCCGAGTGTGTCACACTAGTTCAAGCCTTGCTTAGTTTGGGACTAGATGGTGCTCTGTGTGAAATGTCCACCAATATTTGTTTATTTGTTGCTTTTCTTCTTCTACTGTTTGTGTTCCTGTTTTTGGTGTGCACAATAAAGAGTATCTATCTATCCATATAATTTTGCACAATACGTCACCAGTACATATAGCTAGAGATATACTGTTATTATGCATGTCGGTGCATCGAACTTATAAGATTTCACCCATTCAAAATACATCTAACACGCGCGTCCCACTCCGCTGTTCCGTCGCCGCTCTGACGCTACGCCTCTAAATTAGCGTGTTAGTGACAAATTATGAAAATGATTTAGCCCCGACTACATCGGATTTGTTATCAACATTCTACAAGTCAAGCCCTTTCATTTGATACCCATATTGAGCGAGTTGTAAATAAAGAAATATATTTCACCATTTTGCAGTATCTTGGATTTGAAATTTGTTATAGTGTATTGTAGTATTTTATTAGTTAATTCCTTTCATTTGTTACCCATATTGAGGTAGGTTGTGAAGAAATATTTTGTCGTATTTTGTGAAGGCGGCCATCTTGAATTGATATTAACCAAACATAGCTAAGAACATCCGTACGGAAATGAACCTTCAAAAAAAAAAAAACCGCATCGAAATCGACCCATCCGTTTGAGCTCTACGGTGCCACAGATATACACAAAGACAGACAGACGTCGACGTCAAACTTCTCCTTTTTTGGTCGGTGGTTAATAAACATGTCATTCAAAGTTTCAATTAATATTTATATTATACTATACACAAAAATAAAATTAAGTAGAAGATTGCAGGATCGAAAAAACAATTTAGAAACAACAGAAGTATTTAAACACATTCATACATATGAGGCATAATGAAGATGTAACGTCTAAGGGTTGCGGAAGTCTACAGTTTCAAAGCCCCCGGCGAGACATGTGACGACGTACGAACAAAGCCTCGAGTCCCGGAGTCCCGAAGTCCGCGAAGTTTCTAATATGGAAGTCTCGGACTTCGACTCTTCTCAGGAGAAAATTAGAATTCAGAATACTAATTGCAATATCTTCTATATTAATAACTTCGTCAAGTGGTACGGTATACTTGATCGAAACCTTATATGAATCATAAAACAAAAAAAAAATATTGATTTTGAGTCGACAACATAATTATGTCCACAAAATTCGGACTATGGAGAATTTCGTTAAATTCTGAAGGCACTGACAAACAAACCACCATCCACTGCCACCATCTTTGGTGTGAAGCATGTTTCGTTCCATCAATCAACACACTGCGTGCGTCCGTCGCGCCAAAAAGGTATCCATCACAAAAAACTGTGACTTGTGTGACTACGTAAAACGAAACGTCTTGCCGCCGGACCGGAATTTTATTAGTAGGTACTTATATTTAGTATCAGCATTTTTTTATAGATAGGTACGCCAAAACAGGACACAGAAAAAAAAATATAAACATTTAACTTGTGTGACATATCCTTATCGCTGAAAGCAATCTCTACCAGGAAACTTTCCAAATTTGGAATCGTCGTCAATAAATCACTCTTTCAATAACAAAGTATGTCAGAAAGATTACTAAAACTCATTTCAACAAAAAAATTCATCAAAGAAGTTCAAGCGAATCCAATACGTGTTTTAAACCTAAAAACGTCAGCCTAAAACACAGGAGGAAATAAATTTCGATAAAGTCCTATACTCTGTGACAGCCCTGTGTTTCGGAAAACCTTCGACTTGGGAACCTTTAAACTAAAGTCTTAGGGAAGCATGTTTAACTAAACTAAACCTATTTCTAACCAGCATTGATAAGCCAAAGTCAAACTTAATGCATCCTACTATAATAACAATTACGAAACTTTTTATACATGCTTGGATGTTTGTTACTCTTTTAAGAAAAAGGAATGGAAAGGATCTGCATAAAATTTGGCAAATAGATAGATAGGTCATCATCAGCCGCAAGACGTCCACCGCTGAACATAGGCCTCCCCCCTAGATTTCCACAACGAACGGTCCTGCGCAACCTGCAACCAGCGGTTTCCAGCGACCTTTGTGAGGTCATCTGTCCATCTAGTGAGAGGCCGTCCAAAACTGCGCCTTCCGGTTCGTGGTCGCCACTCGAGAACCTTTCTTCCCCATCGGTTGTCAAAATATAGGTAAAATAGTCTGTAATAAGACACATGCTTCTTTTTATCCCGGTAAAACAATGGGATCGGGAACTACTACTAAAACCACGTAGCGCTGCTAATAGTTCAAATCCAAAAGTTTGTGTTTCAAATGCAACTTTAAGCAAACATTACAAAGGGGATTTCGATGACATTTGGCACATGCTTAGATTACAGCCTGGAATAACTCAGAACTGTGGGATGCAAAAAAAGTAAATACACGTAAATGAATTCATTAAACTAAGACTGTATTGTGTTCATTTTTGAGGACGGATCAAGCAGAACTTGTACCTGATGGTAAGCAACACGCCCATAACAGAACAGTGTCATGCAGCTATTGGACCCTGAAGAGTCGAAATCATTTTCCGTGGTATTATAAATATTCCGTTTTATCTATTAAAAATAAATCCGTTTTATCTCTTCACCAAAAAAAAACTGTAGTGGACCCATAACAGTACGAGTATCTATGAGCAAGACTCCTGGGATAAGGCTCATTATCGTTCCATCTCAGGGGCCCTCACTCCACCCTAATAAAAGTAGCCTCCCAATCACAAACAAATCGAAGACCTCCCGAAACTAACTTAATTAATGGAAACACGCGGGTCAGATTTCCTCGAGAATAAAACTAGAGGACGCTGATTTAATTCTAAGAAGAAAAACTTAATAAGTAAATCTATCACATCAGGTACCTAAGAGAGAGGTATAAAGGAAATTAGCTAAGTTTAATAATTAAATTTTGGCTGTAGGCATGAAATGCTGTAATTAGTATACTGCGCAAAAGTACTAGCTAGCGGTTAGTATTTCTGCTTTGAAGAGATCATCGGGAAAAGAATAATATTTTTGCTAATTATACTATCGTTAAACAGTAAAATAAATGTTACTCGGTATGCAGTAGAGATGAGAAGCTATTTGCCATAACGATTTACAAAAATTACTCGTAAGAAATTGCACTGTGTTCTAATATTATGGTTAACGCTTTGAATGATAAAATATTATTATTCAAAGGGTGAAACCATTTCATATACGTAACGTCGAGAGTTAATTGGAGAGATTGCTATGAGGTCGATCAACTTTCTTATTAGATTATTACTAGCGATCTGCCCCGGCTTCGCCCGTGGTACATACATAGCCTATAGCACTCAGGGATCAAGCACATATCCAACGGTGAAGTAACTTTTGAAATTGGTCCATTAGTTCTTGAGATTAGCGCGTTCATACAAATAAACTCTTCAACTTTATTAGTTTTTAGTATAGGTATTAGTATACATAGGTTCATTTTGTTATTCATTTAGATAATACGTAAGATGTGAATTTGTGACTTTTATGTGTCTATACAACTATATCTGCGGAGAAAACGAATTAGGTATCCACGTTGGTTGGAACGAGAATCCTCGTAGCAAAGTTTAGCCAACATTCTTCGTACCTGTTTCAGCTTTAATAAAATCATCACATCCCTGCAGTAACTCCTTGTTTGGGCCAAATATATGAGATGTATTTGAGACTCACAGATTGTCTCGATTTTGTGTTGCTTAGGTTTCACCGAGGTCGTAGTATGGAGATGATAATAAATTCTATGCCAAAGTGATGAATGTTTTTTTGTGTATGATTTTTAACTGGTAAATTGCAGATTCCAAGCAATCCCAAACTATTGTTTGAGATATTTGAACTACTCAAATGAAATCTAAAAACCAAATATTACGAATATGTACGACTAGTGGACTACCTATATACCTACCTATTTTTAGAAAAAATTCGTAATTGTACAATCTCACGGGATATTATAAAACTACACATGAAAAAAAGATTTTGTGATAGCGTAGGCGTAGGTTTAAGGGGCCCCTTTCTGACGTACATCAGCACTCACCTTCACTACTAGTTTTTCTCTACCTGCCCAGCCAAATCTGATATGAGCCTACTAATGCAGCTTTAGATACTCCTTCTAGTATAGAACTTACTGCACTTCTGGATAAGCCAAGGTCTTTCAGCAGGTTATAGAGAGATTTTGCTGGTATACCTCTCGCTCCCACTTCTACAGCGTATAAACTCACTACATAGCCGTTTTTTGTTAATTCGTTTAGGAGGTCGTAATACTTATTTTGTTTCATCGCGTGGTCTTTAGGTATATTAGTTTCCCAAGGTAAGTTCTATGCGTTTCGTAGCTCTAGAAAAAAGGAAAATGTCCGGTCTGGATGACGAAACACCCACATCCTCTGGGATTTTGTAGAGATTTTCATACGTGTCCATTAAAATAGTCCAATCAGGTGCTGTACCTAGGATTGAGTAAGGTTTGTTCCTGGAGTTTGAAGTTGAGCCTTCTTTTACAAAGTTAATTTGTCTTTTGTTTGTCGTCAATCCCTTTTGGGCTCTAGCTACTGGCTTCACGTATGATTTCAAGTACTCTGTCATGACGGCGTGAGTAATGACCCCTATTAAGGAGCACCTTGCATCCCACCAATATGTGCCTTGCTGTACATATCGCCTCTCCACAAGTATAGCAACATTTTTAAGATGCTTTTCCCCACCTTACCAAGTTACTCTGGTCAGGGAGGGTCATTTGGAATGCATTTAGATAAAATTTTAATAAGGCAGGAGACCAGTCATAGATCAAGGTGCGCCACTTTTTTTTGTATAAATTTAAAGTTTTATGTAAATAAAATACTAATATCACAACATTTTGTTACATGGATTATAATAGTTTTTAATGTGTTTATTGCAAGATTTATGGAGGTTAGAGATTTCTTGAAATCTGTGAAAGTTCTTTTTCATGTTTGTGAGTGTCTATTTCCGTACATTTAAAAAATAAAGATATATCATCAGTAAATAATACACAGGAGGATTTTCTGAGAGAAAGTATGTTGTGAATGTGTTTAAGAAAGAGGATGCTACCCAAAACGCTACCCAATAGTAATACCAATTAGTTGATCAGATTTAATTAACTCTAATAAACCTATGGAATAAATGATAATAGTACTTAATTTCCACGAGCTGGGTAGAGGGACAAGAAGTGGTTAAAGATTCAATTCAGTGGTTTATCTGTTATCCTTATATCAGACAACTTCTTTGTGAGGATAGCATATGAAACTCTGTCATAAGCTTATCTAAAATGTATCTAATATACCTATAAAAGTAAATTGTGTTTTAACCACATTGGCGTTCATAGTAAATTTTTATAAGTGTTTATTTAGTTCAGTATTTTCTTTTTCGAGGTCAGAAATTTTCCTTCGTATGATTACTACTTCTTCTTTGTTTTTCAAATACTTAGTTTGAGTCTCGTTGAAGGTTCGTACATTAGTTGCTTGTTGATTGCAGTACTTATTTTATTTTTAATACAGATTTTAATTTCAGAAATTGTGGATGATATTTGATTTGTGACCTTTTCTAATTTTTCATCAAGTAATTTGCTAGATCAGTCAGGGTTACAGCAGAATTCATATTATGAGCTTGAGTATCACCAGCAATAGAACAATCATTGCTAATATATTCGTCCATAATCAATGTGGTGCTATTATTGTGCACTGTAGTTATCTGATTGAGTATTATTGTTGTGTTCAATCTTGGTGTGTTGTCTCGAATAGGTCTTGTGTATGAAGGCAATGAGCGTACTGGTGTGTCATCATGAGTTAAACGATAATTACCGATGCTGCATTCTGGACAGGTCCACGTAAGTTCTAAATAAATAAATAAATATTGGTGGACAAGACAACACCATCTAACCCCAAACTAAGCAAAGCTTGTACTATGGCGGCCAGATAGCTGATGGGGAATATTTGCACGATTATGCATCTAGTGTATCACATTTTTTATTGTACTTAAATAAACATAAAAAAGACATTACAGAATACCTTAAAATACATGTTAAGAAGCGACTGGCAACCTCTCACTAATTATATATTATGAATAGATAAATTGAAAATTACTCAATAGTGGTCACGTAAGTAGGTATAGATTCCTTCCAAAAGGTAAAAAAAAATTTCAGTACGTAAATAATTTTATGATAGAATTTCTTTGTAGAGTAAAGTAACCATTGCTCCAACTAAATTGGGATTATTATAATTACATTTTGTTTTTAAACACTAAATGTTTTGTATACCACATAACGAATTAATTACTTTACTATTCAACCGAGTGCTGAAATGTTAGTTAAATTTTCATCGAAACAGACAGAACTACTGAAATATTTAAACGACATCACATCAAAAACAAAATTGGGCCGACATGACAATCCACTTTCTGTTCGGCTGGGAACGCGAGAGTATTCCTGCGTCTGGCAGATTAGGATTTGAAATGACGTTTTGTTTGTGCGTTTTATTTTCTTGACAATTAAATTCTATCAGACTCAGAACTGCTATTGAGTAAACCATGTAGTGTTGCAGTAAATTTTTGTAACCGATTGGGTTATTGACTAAACGTTGAAGATTGGTTCACACAATAATTCAAGAAACAGACGCTGTAATTGGGATGAACTGCATTAAAAATATACGTTCTATTTAGTCTATCATACAGATAGATTGTAGAAAAATATGGGGCACGTCATTTTTTGTTTCAAATTATTGAAAATTTACAAAGATATACCTAGATCATCAAACTTCCGGAGTAGGGAGGGGGTTATGACGCCACGTCTTCATAAAAGCCGTACATAGACGTGACGTCACTTGAAACATCTAAGCACTATATCTTCGTCATTTTTTGTTTGCGAAACAAAAGAAAAAATACGTGAAAAGTATTTTTTAATAATCTAAGTGGCAAACTAATTCGTTTTTTTAATTACCGTGCCTATATTGAAAATATAAAATTAGTTAATAATATAATTATTATTTAAATTGCAGGTCTGACAGCATTTTTAAATTGTACTAATAGTCTTTGTGAGCACAGAACTGGGTAATTAATTTAAATTTAAACAAGTATTCGTTGACACTTTTAAGACAACACCATTCGGTCCCAAGCTAAGCAGCATTTAGGTACTATGGATTATAGCTGATATAAAACATTAACATTTAAAAAACATGATACATCCAAAGACAAATCGAACATTTTTGTGTTGAAAACCAGACCACAAATATTTGACCTGGTTGGGAGTCAAACTTACGACTTATGGTTCACGGAACAGATTCTACTGAGCCACGAAGCCAGTCACATGTTATTTGAGTGCTATGTTCTGAAACCAAATGCGTTTATCATACGCGTCTTCACTCGTTGTATATTTTCTGTGTTTTAGGTTTGTCACAATGCCAGCACAGCTGATACGCATTCCGTCTGATGAGACCTCTGTTTACAGCCATTTCACAGCCTAATAAAGAAGATATAAAGCTCCATCATGCTTTATATCAAACAAACTACTGTAACTTGCGGCATTCTAACATTTCTCACCCAAAATACTTTTTTGAGGTTATACTTCTGTTGGCGCGGTTGTATAAAAACGATAAGCACATTTTTAACTATGTAGCACACACCAAACAACATGATGACACCAAAACAGAAGCTAGTTGCGCGTTTTTTTGGCTTCAACCGACACATTGAAGTTAGTTGCGCATTTTTTGTCTTCAACCGACACTTTGAAGTTAGTTGCGCGTTTTTTTGGCTTCAACCGACACATTGAAGCTGGTTGCGCGTTTTTGTTTCAAGTGGCCTTTACTGCTAGGCCATTTAGGGCTAACGACGCAGGGGAAGCGTTTGTTGCGGGCTAGCTTTAGTTATACTTCTTATAAATTAAAGAAGCTTAACTTCTTGCGTTCGTAAATATGTATGTACACACACACACACACTTTTATCCTCTACTTCTACTCACAGCACTTCCAATAAAATATTAATGTTTCAAAGAAATAAACTTCCATTAACGACCTTTCGCTTAAAGACTAGATTCAATTTAAAAAGGTTGGTGGGAGTTTTATGTGACCGTTAACAATCACCGTGACAATTATTAAAACATTTTATGGCATCATTAACTTTTACGAAAAGAGGAATCGGACGATAAGATAGGGGGAAGGTAGGCAAAATGTAGGTACGGAGGAAGGTATGAAAATGGAAGTATCTTTTATTTCATTGTTGTTTGATGCCGTGAACTGAGTATTTTTTTGAGCAAAACAAATTACTATTACCTTAAAACCTGCACGCAAAATTATATTAAGAAGTAGCGGCCCGCCCCGGCTTCGCCTGTAGTACATATATATAACCTACAGCATTCAAGGATTACTTATGAAAGAACGGTAAAAGATTTTTTTAAATCAGTAGTTTCCGATATTAGCTTGTTCAAACAAATAACTTCTTCAACTTTATAATATTAGTATAGATCCACATCAAAGATACGTTTATATTTCAAGTGACATTTTACCATCATATAAATATCGACATCAATATACGACGCTTACGTCAGAACGTCACTCAATTATTGTTTTGCCTTCCTGGAACCTCTCCGCTAACACCACTAACACTTGAACTTTATTGTATTGTAATAAAGTTCAAATTGACTTATTATTACGAATCGTTTGTATGGGAAAAAGAAAAGGGCTGTTTTTGGAGTTTTCCCAGCAATTATTCGAATTTTTCTATAAATTATCGCTGTAAAAACCATCCTTGGACTTCAACGAACATTAAAAAAAATAATTAGCCATATCGGCCCAGGCGTTGTTGAGTTATGCGCTTACCAACGCATTTTGCGATAAATTTTTATATATATTTGAATTCCATAATCTATATTATATATTAATACGTAAATCAATAACTTTGTACTCCTTTTTACGACACTCGCGCAGACAGAGTAGATTAGTACATTATTAGTAGATAGTACATTTTACTCACTTATAGTGTAAATACAGAAGAAGTGCAGAAATCCCAATATTTTTAAATAACATAAATAAAAATCTATTAAATAAAAAAATTGGCAGTCATAGAAACTGGCGATAAGAAATACTTATAACTCCGAATTTGATAGCTTACTTTGGAAACTACGCGGAGGGCGTGGCCGATGGGCATGATCCCGAGTTTACCCGAAGATTTTTTATCATTCCCGAACGTGACGCTAGAATTCAATTCACAGCCCACGAAAAATCTATCTGTGGTGCACCAAAAGTTTTCACTAAAAAAATATTTTTACGCACACTACCGTGTATTTGACACACATCCATAACATACTCTTTTGTTTATTGTTAAGTCTGTGGTGAAATTGAGATAAAACAAAGGGAAAAACGATGAATATGATGTTTAACTCATCGTAGCTCAAGATACTCTAGATCTCATGAAGATGACAAACTCAAAGTTTTGTGGCTTGGTGACGAAAAATTAAACTTGCCGAGTTAAAATGTCAATTGTTTTGCAAAGTGCTGTAATGATGACATTTTTCCGTTCCGTTATACGTTTGAAATGAATAAGAACGAGTGAAGTTTATTTACTTACTCGACTTGATTTAACTTAGGTTAGTTAATTAAAAATTGAGACTCTCTAATATAAATATGATGACTAACCACTAAAAGAGTGGGGTGTTTTTGTTTCCGGAGCTGACTCTACCGCGGGTCTCCTGAGAGTATACTTCCCTCTAGTTTTGAGAGCCACACGGAATTACCCCGCGTGCCATCTCAAGCGCTGCAAGTATTACTGCCTGCCAAATTTAAAAAATAAGAAAGTATAACGTAAAAAAGCATGCTCTTCGGAGTGCATTGAGCTAAATGTAAAATAAACATTGCTTAAACTCTTTCAGTCTATGGTATGGTAACACAAACTATAAAGCTAAATGTCGCAGGACAAATCGTTATACGTAGGTAAACCATTGCACTGGCTGGTGTAAGATAGCTAAATCACGATGTGCCGGCCGGCGTATCACTGTATGCACTATATGCGGGCATACCTACTATGATGTGACCAATCCTACGAAAACCCTACAACATGATGATTGGTACACTTATTCTACAGAGTCCGACATGTTTTTCTATCCAAGGCTTAGTTTAAAGTGATAAAAGAAAGTGGTTCCAAATATTGAACTAAAACCACCGCAGAACGCACCGTAAACTGCATCGGGTGAAATGGCGGTCAAGTGTAAAACGCTGTCTTTAAAAAAAAGACTCTGTAATCTGCAACACAATTAACACAAAATCAACAGGTTGGATTATCCATTTCATTTTGTACACATTTTTTTTTGTATTTGTAATATATCACAAAACGAGTAATCACTCAGAACTGTCTCTTCTTTTACTTGACTTAATATCAGGTATCCGATACCGTGACTTGACAGGGGAGACAACTGAACAAAGAGAAATCCCTCGCAAATGTAATGTGTGGGTAGAAAGGTGCTCTCGTTCAGCCAAATATCTACCAATAACTTAACTGATCTAAAATAAACCTAACCGGACTCTTGTGCCGAGGGTTCTGTACCACCACAACTAATATTTATCGTCGTTTAGTTTAAAATTCATAACGAGATTCTTTCCGCACGTTACACTAGTTTATGATATTTTGTATTTCTGTTAATAACATTGAATTTTCAAACTTCTGCGCGATAATTACACTGAATGAAAGCAAAAACTTACCGAAAAATAAGTAATTGATAGGTCTAAGAACTGAATAGTCTGACTTGACGAGCGTAATGTAATGTTAAAGCACTGAGCGGCCATATCTGGGCAGCAACCCCTCTACCGCCTAACTAAATTGGCTATTGCTTTGCTATTGCTGTCTCTATCATTACAAGTGCAAAGAAAAGAGAAAGAAATAACTAAGATAAGAGCACATTAAAATTGTTAACAAACTGCGTCTCTGTGTGTTGCGTGAACGCCTTACACCTACCAATCTACTTGAACCCTAGAATCGCTAGCGGGGAGGTATATTGCCGTTTTACTTATTTTGGTTGTTGACAACGAGTAGTGATAGGTCAACAACGTCCGACGTTCACCACTTCCTACATTCGACTAAAACGGAAAGAGTGAGCTCACTTTTCCCCACGACAACACAATTCCGTGCGCCTGATGTTTGGGAGGGCACATCTTTGATTCATCATTTGACACTAATTTTTATCGATAAAGCCGAATGGGTTTAGTAGTGTTTTGAACTCTTCATGTTCAAATAACAGCATACCATTGTTATCGGCAGACGTATTACTTACCATCAGGTGCTAGTGTCGACATTTTATATGTATTACAAAAAAAAGTGTAAGTTTTAAATTATTTTTTACTTGTCAATAGCAGTAACACATATTCTGTGAATATTTCAAGTATATCTTATCTCTTATCTTTAAAAATCGTGAGGTAATTCGGATGGATCGACAGACATTGGATTTTTTTGAAATAGGCGTTTTAATACGGAACCCTGAAAGCGAGATCGCGAGTCTGATGTCACTTTTTGTGAGACCATCCGAGCCAAAATGCGTTGGAACTCCGGTCACATTACGTCGCTACGGGGAAATATGCTGGACTGTTGTTTTCAAATTGGGTTATGTAATTCATTGTACGAGTATAGTGATTTGCAATATTTTGTTCCCCTTGGTATACATAATAATAACTCAGTACATATATACATTTCTACAGGTACATGTATACTTTTAACTCAATTTCATAATTGGAACCTTAGGATTACGTCACTTAGTAATAAGTAATGTCACTTAACCGAATTATAAGATGGGGAATTCCGTTTTAATCTATACTAATGTTATAAAGCTGAAGAGTTTGTTTGTTTGAACGCTAGGATCTCGGGAAGTGCTGGTCCGAATTGAAAGATTAAAGATAAGATAAGATATTTTTCTATTGGATAGTCCATTTATCGAATATAATAGAAGCGGAGCATGAATCAAGAATGTAACAAAATCGGGAAAAAATATTCCTTTTTGAGAGTTTTCGTTTCGTGCTTTGACATGACACATGACAGCATGTGTCAAGATTGCGTCATTAAATAACAACCTTTGCCACAGATTAAATAACTCACTAAACAAATTTGTTTTCAGCGTTGGATATGTACGGGATCCTGATAAGTGCTATATAATGTACCACGGGCGAAGCCGGGGCGGAAATCTAGTACCACATAGGTTCACAATTGAATGCGGCTATGAAGAGGCCTTGTCGATATATTCAGTTGTACAGGGGGTTGTTAGTCAAATATATGTCAATGTTTATAATTATAAATGAAAGAATAAAGGATGTCATTCGATTGAAAACAATTTTGCGTTATCTCTAAAATGAAGAAAACACATAAACATATTATCTAATATGGATGACATAAATCAATGAGTTCAAATAGAGAATATGAATCTTAATATAAATGCGAAAGCTTGGATGTTTGTTGCTCAATCGCGTCGGAATGTCTGAACGGATCTGGTTGAAATTACGACGGGAACGGGAACTGCGGGGGGAAAACCGCGGGGCGTTGTTAGTATGCTATAAATATTTCTAAGGTTTTACCTCTCTGTAATAATAAAAAGCATTACCACAACTTCGAAACTTCTAAAACTCAATGCTGTACTGTAGTTTGTGCATACGAGTAGATAATTGTAATTTTACGGTCGGACGGGATATATATCATGGTTAAGTATTCTGTAATTTTTAAATTTGTCCGTAATTTCTATGAGAAGTATATGTAGTGACCATGTAGTGTGAATGTAGTGAACAACCGTGATAGCTAAACATAAGACAAATTCAAACTTGAATATTAATAAGACAGACATCCACAAATATTCTACAATGAAATAATCTCAGTAAACTTTTGAGAGGATTAAATTCTCACGTACGGGGTCACAAGTTCACACAGAATTCATCAAATCCGACATTTCACCGAATTCAAAATGCAAAGTACGGACAGGGATAGGTCTCCGAACAAAGTTCTGGCTTATAGCCGTACCTCTGACGGAGCCTAATGAAAATTGGCAGCCCGCTCAATCGAATAAACTTCGACGTAAAAGCTACGTTCGCTACGAGAGATCGCACGATATGAAGTGGATCCAGCTTTTAACTTACCCTATAAACCGGCCCAGAAAAATCTTTATATACTCCAAATGTACTTTTACCTCAGCTAACTTTTTACCGTACAATAATGGGTTACTTTATGAAAATGATCGCAGTAAAAGGCACTTAGGCACAACTTTATCGATTACAGCGTCTAATAATATTATGGCTGTGGAAGGGAAAATGATTTAGTTCGTAATGTAAACTTCTCTACTAACGAAACTTTGCTTTCCCAGCAAAATTTTAATTGGGTCAACATAGAATTATCAATGTTGGGAATGTCTGTGGTGTGTTTGGAACCGTACATTGGAGAATATAGGGACGTGCCAAGGCCGTATGCTAAACTCTACAAAAGCGAAAAACAATAACACTCATTTGTAGTTATTCAAAATAGACTCTATTATTATTCAACTAAAATTCAAATACCCGCTTTATTTCATCTCTGATTTCAAGGAAATTAGTTGTTACTCCAAAAGTAACATATGCAAAGTTTTCAACGAATTTGCTGTGCATCATTTTAATACGGAGCAGAGAAGATTTCACAGGCAGGAGTTAGTTCGTGTAACTTGTCACTAGTCCATTACTGTGATTAGCTGTGCGCAGCGGGATAAGAGAACGGAAACAAGCAAGCGTTTTAAACCTTATTTTGTGCACGGAAAATAGTATAGTGTCAACAGAAATTATATCAACGTGTAATGGTACAGACCTGTGTCAATGGCGTTCGGGGTTAATTTATTTTATCTATTTTGTTTTAAATTTTATTTTGGAATAAAAATAATAGTAAATATAAAATCAATATTTAGGATACTTGCGACACAATCTCGTCAACGATTCTGTAAAGATTTTGATCCGAAGTTGTGGCTATTCAAAATAAATGAAATTTATTAATATTATGACTGTGGAAAGAAAATAATGCAAGCCTTCTCTCTTGGCAAATTAAATTTACTCGTGACTTAGTAGTTATTAGTCACCTACCGCATCGAAGTGTCGAGTACTCGCTCTACAATATTACCAGTATAAACACATTGTATACTCGTATTTCAAAAATATTAAGGTAACTAATAACGGTAAGTAATTTAAAAAGTACTTGACATTTAATTTTTTATTTTTAGAAAAGTTTTCAATTAAAAATATTAATTGGATGCTCCCTTCATTAGTTTATTAAAAAAAAAGAAATCCCGACGCGAACCTGACTATCTGACTAGAAACGAACGTAGGATACCTTCGTGAGCACAACTCATCAATGTTTCAAGCCAGTAAACGGCGTCGCTTATTCCTAATTGGGATCTGGAAAAACAATCGGAGCGACGAGAAAAGGCTTTACGGCTAATTCAGTACCGATTTCTGTGTTCGCCCGAGCCGAATGCTAAATGAGATAAAATCGTGAACTCGCGATTTTTGTTTGATTTTGACTTCTTCAATAAAGCTGTGAATACAACTAAGAGTCAATTGCGCGCAGGAACGAAAAGTGATAGGTTTTAATTAATTTCAGTCTGTATAGCGCATAGCTGGCAAAATGTTCCTGTATAGCATATTAAAATTTTATGGCATGCACCGAATTTGTCTATAACAATATGAGGATTCAGTTCAATTATTTTAGGGAGATAAAAGTAGCAAAAGTTTTAAGTTTAATTTACTAACATAATAGAAACAAATACCAACATTTTATACACATTTCTACATTTATCGTAATTTACCTACATAGCTTAATATTGACAAAATATTTGGTAAAATACAAAAGGTTTGATATGAATCAAACCATTCTTCTTCTTAGTTGTTACCTTCATCGGTGAAGGTCGTATCTAGTCTAAGGTATTGATCACTCGGTGCACTATGCCCTTCCACGTTTCTCAGTTCTCGACGGATATAAAAGGTTCGGCTATTGTTAGGTCAGTGAACAGCTTTACTTACTCGGTCTGAGCAACGGCTAGGTGGGCGCCCGCGTGGTCTATTTCCGTCTACTTGGTACTAACCCAACTACCATAAGCTTCTTGAAGCTCTCAGGGTTTCTACGAGCAAAATATCCAAAAATATATCAAAAAATGAAATACTATATAAAGATTTAGAGAATAGAAAGCGCTAGAAGCAAATAGCAGATAACGAATAATCTTGTGGTTATTTGGAGCTGCTAAAAAATCAACAAGTTGGTCCGCTGTGCAGTTCATGAAATACGTACCCACACAAAAGCGTCAATTTTCACCATTCCCATGTATCTTATCGTCCAGGATTCGGCATTTAATAAAATCTTAAAAATAAAGAAGCAATTGCATTCCGTAGTAAATGCATTGCGTAGCCATAGATGCAAAGTTATTTATATTTGTATTTTTTTTAATTTTCCGCTTTCGCTTAGTTTTCGCCTCTCTCATCGCTATACCCATGGATGTAGCCGATAAAAGCTCTTCTCCATTCATATAAGTTAGGTAGCGATCCGTAACGCGCCTGAATAAGTTAAGGTTTTTACTGCTGTTACACTGAAAAAGGGTTTGTTTTGTTGCCACGGCTGAATCATGGCTGAATATAAGAGTCGGTGTAATGCTATTTTATTGTGCATGACTCGGTAAAATTGTACAGGTTGTTCTTTGGGGTTATCTGCGTTAAAGCAGGAATACATGTAAGAATCGAAATAATGTTGGTAGGTAAACTAAGTTATGATTTATGCTTCAAATTTGGTTTGAAATCACTTAATTATCATCATATTTTGTATCGACAAGACGTTTGCCTCTGTCTCGCCTGATGTTCAGTAAAGATGTTCAGTAATGGTATACGATGCAGAACGTTTACCAAGGAGAAACCGGTTCACTCTCGATTTGAATACAGTTAGATTATTTTCACCTGGAAATACCCACTCAGGCAACACTAACCACTGATTTAGTTTTTATGTTATATTATTGTTTTCATGTAGATGAGTATCAGAACTACAAAAATAAAATTTCTTTAGGTGATCGCGCTCTATTGTACACTACACTACGTCTACGATTACGTTACGTACCTTTACGCAAAATGGAAAAAGTGCAAAACATTAATTTAGAATTTTTGAATTAAACATCTGATTTGATCTGACTACGCTGCTACTTTAGCGTGTCGATAACGTGAAACCATGAGATTTTCCTCTACCGAAAAAGAGCTGAACACGACTAAAAAGTTTTCACTTCAAAAATTTTTGTCAAACACGCACTGACAAGTAATTTTAAGCATACCATTTTTTTTACTAGTATAGGTTCGCACTTGACCACCATCTCGCCTGATGTTAAGCGATGATGCGGTCTACGATGGAGCGTGCTGTGAAGAAACCGATTCACTCTCGATTTGAACACACCAAGATTGTGGGTATCGGGGGAAAACCTACTCAGGTAACGCATTCTACGACGTTCTTATCACAAACGTGGAGTCAAATCTCATCGTTCGTGTTTTTGGAACATCAACCATGAAACGAAGTCACTTTTGACGTGACAACGTCTTATAAATTGGTTTGCCGGGTGACACTTCAAGAAACTGCGTTCCGCTCCGCTCACGTTATGCGCTCACAACGAGAGCGAGTGAGAGGCACGCGTCCCTTCCACTCGGGCATGGTTAGCCCGCCTAAGAGCGAGAGAGACAGACATAAAAAGTGAAAGGCACGCGTCCCTTCCGTAAAATTATTTTACCACTCAAAGTCGTTGTCACGTAAAACTTTCGCCCGTATACCGACTTTACAGGCAACCAATTTTTTTTGAGATACGAGAAGTCCGATAGAAGAAACGTTTTGTTCAGTGGTTATTAATGTTTTTTCAAATTGTGTGTTTAGCATTACCAACAATTTTCAACATTTTAGCATTTCCAACGGAAAACCTTAGCCAGCCTACACGCTATAAGTTTGATATATGAAAGGACGGACAGGCTCTATTTGTAACCTACGAGATTTATTTACTTAAACCGCGTATCTTTACATTGACTAGTTTTATTTTGCTATGCGAGGAGATTCTGCGACGTCCTTACAAAATCAGATCAAGTGAAGATACATCTTCGAGTAAGTAGTTTCAAAGTACGTAAGTTCTTTTACAGTGTGTAGTTAGAGTATTTTTCATGTTGTACCCATAAATAGAAATGACGAATGATAGATTTATATGATTAATAATGGAAAAAAGAGGACATAACGTACCAGGCACATGTACAAATGGTGCGATAAGCATAAGACAATACGATAAAAAATATGAAGAACGTTTTCATACTACGCTTAGATCATGCTCCAAACATAGCAAGTTTGTACTATGGGAATAAAATTGCTGATTTTGTCGAATACCTTCAACTATTACTGAGATTAAAGTGTTTGATATTCATATATCCTATTAGTATCTATCAGAAAGGTCAATGTTTGGATGTTTGTTGCTCAATCACGTCGTAATATATCGATGGATCGAGTTGGAATTTAGAACATAGTTAGATTATAGTCTGGAAGATCACATAGGCTACTTTTATTCTCAGGGAAATTATAGGAATGGGAACTACACAGGTAAAACCGCTGGGCGCTAGTGTACAATATGAATAAGCATGATATTTTTTAGTCATCAAAAAACTGAAATAAAATAAATTTTATCAATACTTCAAGTTATGACTGGTCTGGAAGACGAGTTCGTACCGTCTGAGATGCCTTTTGCTTTTTTCTGGATACGAGATGTAATACTCGTTGAGAACGTTAAGTGAGATTGTTAAGTATGGAATGCTTTCAGATGTTTTGTACATTAGTGCGTAAATATATAGTTAAGTAGGTTAGTAGGGCATTATCTCTTCTGCGTTAGTCTAAATTTCGAAAGGCAGTAAAACTTCTAAGCAGTCAGTTTCGTATGGCTTCTACAGTAGAAGCCACACGAAGCAAACTGCCATAGGTTCCTTTATAAAAATATAAGTACTATTTTTTAGGACTTACTTGGTCTAGTTTGAGCAGTTCCTCTGGCGTGTCAGGCAGCTGGCCGAGCATAAGAGGTGGGTTGATGTTGACTTCCTTTCCCAGGGAGCGGACCACCTCCTCGCGATTGTAACGGTCCGCAAACACGCATGACGCTGGGATGAGCCCATGCACCGTGTAGCTTATTGCTCGGACTAGGATCCTGCAACAAAAAGAAATGTTTTATTTTTTGTTATCTCCATACCTGCATCAGAGACCACACCAGCCTGAATCCTGAATGATATTATCCTATCATAGTTAGTTAGTACGGTAGAACGATCTTGCCTGATGCTAAAAAATAATGAAGGCCCATGAAGGCTTCCATAGAAGCAAGTAACATAATATAAAAGTTCTTGTACTTCGTTGTTACTTTAATTAGTGTTTTAACAATAGTCAATTTATGACGTATTAAAATAAAACTACTTACTGGATATCATTCAAACCAATTTTCGTTGATAGTTTACCTATACATGGTAACGTACATCATACACTTTTGTTTTATTTTTGTCATTCTCATATTTTAGAAGTTTACATTACACACACTTTTTACCACTTTGGAAGAGTCCCTCGCGCAAACTATTCAGTTTAGAAAAAATATATGTTAGAAACCTTTTGTTGACCTATCCATAGAAACCCCACACGTATGGTATTGATAAAAAAAATTGAGTTTCAGTACTATGTTTGGGACACCCCTAAAATTTTTGTTTTTTTCTATTTTTTGTATCAAAATCTTAATGCGGTTCACAGATTACATCTACTTACCAAGTTTCAATAGCTTGTATAGTTTCGGAGAAAAGTGGCTGTGACATACGGACGGACAGACATGACGAATCTATAAGGGTCCCGTATTTTGGCATTTGGCTACGGAACCCTAAAAAGTCATTCAGTTAATGTATTTCACCATCTAGCCGTTGATATAACGAAGGTTGCCTTAAATCTCTTCGTTCCAGTCCTAAGAACGTCAACAATAAAACTGTGGCAGGGATTTCATGGATTAAAGGTACTCGTCTTTAAGTGATCGGGTTGGAGTGCTCTGTGAATGATTGACTAAAATGTTTAGAACTATATCAATTTGATTGCGTTTTGAAAAAGATTTTTCATTGTGGAAGGGTGGGTACTTTATCTTTTGAGGCAATACGCCCTTGAGTTTCAAGACTTGGTTACAGCAGGATAACTCTGCGCCAAACATTGTGTGATAGCATCGTATCATCAAATGAAACGGCCAAGTGCGAGTCGGACTCGCCCATGAAGGGTTCCGTTGCAGCAAGTAACATTATACATATGGTACACATAGTTCTTGTAGTTCGTTGTAACTTTGATCGAAGTTTTAATAATAGTGTATTTATGACGTACTTACTAAAATAAAACTACTTACCAGATCGAGTTCAAACCAATTGTCGGTGGAGGTCTGCATGGTAATGTACATCATATTGTTTTTTTTTTAGATTTATCATTTTCTTATTTTAGAAGTTACAGGGGGGAGACACACATTTTACATTTTACCACTTTGGAAGTGTCTCTCGCGCAAACTATTCAGTATACAAATAAATAATATTAGAAACCTCAACATTATTTTTGAAGACCTGTCCATAAACACCCCACACCCATGGGTTCGATGGAAATTTTTTTTTTTGAGTTTCCATTCTATGTAATGAGGCAACCCCAAAATTTATTGAGGTTTTTATATGTTTGTCTAAATCTCAATGCGGTTTACAGAATACATCTACTAACCAAGTTTCAACAGTATAGTTCTTATAGTTTCGGAGAAAAGTGGCTGTGACATACGGACGGACAGACAGACATGACGAATCTATAAGGGTTCTGTTTTTATGTTTTACGGAACCCTAAAAAGTTGCTTTCATTTAAGACTTCTCGGCCGGCGTCTGAACTTAAATAGAAATTTGTTTTTTTTTTTCAAATCGAGAGTGAATCTGTTTCTTCTAGGTAAACATGCTCCATCGTAGACCGCATCATCGTTTAACATCAGGCGTGATGGCGGTCAAGTGTAAACCTATAAAAGTAAAAAAAAAATATGACTGCCCTAGTGGCTTAGTTGGCAGTAGCTCTGTCTGCGAAGCCGAGGGTCGTGGGTTCGATCCCCACCCAGTGCAAATATTTGTGTGATGAATTCAAATGCTTGCACTGTGTCTGGGTGTTTCTTTGTATAATAAGTATGTGTTTACAACTATATAAGTATTATATCAGCTATCTGGCTGCCATCACACAAGCCTTGCTTAGTTTGGGGTCAGATGGTGTTGTGTGTGAATTGTCCACCATTATTTATTTATTTATTTATATGCTCCAAACTGATGTTACGTACAGAAATATTATGTAAACAAAACAGTTTTATAAAGAACCGTTTTTGAAAAGAATCGTCTTCGTCCTCTATTTATAGAGCTTATCCTCGAATACAATAACGAAATGAGCATCTCAGAAAAAGGGCCAGAGTGTCAATAATCTGTTTACATTAGAACGATAGAACGTTATTACGATTATTGATTTTTTAAATAACTTAACAAATGCCCACACCGTGATCGCATATCGAGATAGATACTTTTTACTTTATATTTCCATTAATTTTTAACCCGTTTTTATTATACAGATCGTACTGGCCTTCAGAGGCTACGATCACAGTGACACAGACAATGTCAATGAGTAAGTAATGACCATCATTATCATCCACAACCCCCTTTATCTGCTCTTGGGTATAGCCCTCTATTTTATCATGTCATCTTCCTCGGTTCTGTGCCAGGTTACCCTCGATAAAGATGATATTTATTATAGTTGATCCATTTTACAGTTGGACGTCCTATATACACTCCGTTACTTATATGCAATAAGTATTGTCAAATTTACAAAATACATGCAATGAAAATATGTTTTTAAACTGTTTAAAATAAAAACATAAATGGTGCCAAATATGTTGAACCCAAGCGTTTGTAAAAACGACGCAACCGAAAATGTACAAACGAATGGATTTTAATATTTTAATGGATGTGCCAATTTAGCCAGCTGGCTGGAGCGGATAGAACATTTTGTAATTACTCGAATCAGATTTGAGCTTTATACAACCTTTTGCATTTTAATTTTCCTAAAAATCCATTTCGATTCAAATATGAATTGCCATTTGAAGGTTTACGTGAATTCTTTGTCTCTTAAACTCGTTCTATTTTCCTATTTATTTGGGCTCAAAACTTGAATCTCAAACATTTGTTTCCAAGAAAGTTATTCCACGGCCTCTTGCTTAAAAAGCACTGGCCACCACATCAGCCTAAATCAGATCATACGCCAGAAGTTTTCCACCGCCAATGCCACAATACTTGAACTGAGTAGTTTTGTGCGTGACAATGGTAAAAGAGCTTATGACCTTGTGAATGACCATCTTACACCATACTTAGATATCGAGGTATCAGACTCAAGTTGTGTTGATACTATGACGTCGTCACATCTTCCAAAGACATAAAATAAGTACTTAGGTCGTGATCATCTTGGTTACCTCTAGTCTAGACTCTCATTGGTCTATGTATAATTTACAGATTTGTTTAGCGTAAGCAGTTAGTACAGAATGTAGTATACAGTTTTAATTGTAATTTAGTGTTTTTAATAAAAACTCTCCTCGTTAAATAAAAGTTCATTTCGAACAAACCATCAAAATAATTTAAAAAAACCTACAAAATAACAAGAGACGCGATGCTAAATAAAGATATACGTTGACTCAAACCATCTTAGGGCATATAAATTTCAAGGGATTCAGTTCGCGAACCGAGCTACGTGAATCCCTCATTTTTATTATTCCTTCATAGCAAAAACACAGAATACCTACTAGTAAGGGTAAGCTGAGCGTCGGGACACGGTGTGTTTAATTAAAAACGCCTCGATAGCCAAATTTCTAGCATCATGCTGCGAAGCCTAACGAATTCGGTGTGGAGCGCTGTGGGCGAACACTGTTATAATTGTGTTTGGGAATTTACCGTTAAACCTGAACCTGGCCGTAATGTAATTTCCACCTATGTAACGTGATATTTCAATTTGGATTTAATCTGTTTAGCTTCACTCAATTAATTGCGGACCTTTGCCGGACTGGATCTTTGTAAAACTTGCCAGTCAACGGTGTGAGACTATTTTAATGTAAAGAAACTAGATAGTGCGGTTTTTATGATTGACTAGTAGCACTCCGCACCACTTAGTACCAGTTTCCTTTATTTTTCTGCGATAAAAGCAGCTTATATGCTATTCCGGACTATAATCTATGTTACAAATTTTAACTCGATCTGTTCAGGCGTTTGATGTGATTGAGCAACAAACATGAAAACTTTCACTTTAATTACTATTTACTAGGCTTCACAGGAACAATCCGATTCATCAAGTGTTTTACCTAATTTAAAGACTATACACACAGATTTCTAAAACAAAAGGCAGATGGAACGTGCGGAACACAGATCTTAGGTCCGGAAAGCAAATATCAAACGCCAAAGCAAATACAAACTCCAGTCAGTACGAAACTGGCTTCCGTCTCGTATGGGAGTCCCGTGTGATTTTATGTTTTGTTTAAGATTATGCCGTCTTGTGTCATCAAACATTGCAAACATTGTTCCCAAAAATAAAAAAAGGAAATTTCATAGGAAAGTTAGAATAATTTTACTGGAATTTATATAATTTAGACGATTTTATTTCGATTGATGAATAGAAACACAACACCTCAACGAAAATAGGTCAGTGTTGCTATACTAAATTGAAATTATTTTCCCTGAAGTTAAGGTAAAATATAGATTCTTATTTTGTTTTGAAGATACTCGTAGACCTAATTATTGATGAACATTGTATAATTCAATTGTAAGCCCTATTTTTAAAATCATTATTTTTTTATTTAATGTGAATCGATGCCAAGAACAAATCGTCGCCGTTACTAGGGTTAATAAAAATACTAATAGTGTTGATGAAAACTATAGTTATGAAACGAATAGATAAGAACAAATCCTCGCCGTTATAAAATGTCTCGTCTATGACCTGTGGATTCTAACTTGATTTGTGCAGTGCTGTTAGCATATATATTTTCAATAATATAAATATAACATATTTCTTTCTTACTCCTTGTTGAATTAGAGCCTCCCAGAGCAGATTGTGTTTGATTGAGTCGAAAGCTTTATTGTAGTCGACAAATGCAATGTATAGGTCTTTCCCATACTCTTGAGATTTTTCTATTAACTGTTTTAATACATGTAGACTGCAGACCCGTGAACAAAATTTATGGGTCATATGATACAGCAGAAGACCTATGTAGGATGATAGAAGGCTATAAAGTAATAAGATTGAGCACTATGCCGTCACTTGTAAGCTGTCCAACTGAGCGCAGTTGAAGAGGGAGGGTTCTAAACCTCGATCATTTCTCCCTGTCGCATGATTTTTGTACGGCATTGCGAAATAATGTATTAGAATATTGAAACTATAAAAAATTTAAAAATTTAAAATTCTCAGGTGACCCATAAATTTTGTTCACGGGCCTGCAGACTAATGCATATTATCAATAGTTGAAAACCCTGCTCTAAAACCAGCTTGTTCAATGGGCTGTTCTTCATCTATAGTCCTTGATATTCTATTTAAGATCAGCTTTGAAAAAAATTTGTAAATGTTTGACATGAGGCTAATAGGTCTATAATTTTCAATTACGTTTCTGTCTCCTTTTTTGTGGAGCAAGTTATTAACAAGAAATCCTTGCATTATATATTATCGGTGTAATAATAAATTATTTTAAAATAATGTTTTATGCGTTTGTTATACGTGAAAATTTCCAAAGCTTAAGACAACAATAGTGGGACTTTTTTCTTAAGACTGGGAACATTACACGCACACCAACGTGAGTAATTTGACAACGTCGGTGAGAGCTGTCACGCATACATAACTAATGACTGGCCTCACAGTGTCGTTCACGAAGGTTTCATCTGTTTAGAAATCTGTGACTATACATAATTTACCGCAAATCTAAGCAGCTCACTTTATTTCCCCACTGTTGAGATCTTAATCTTGGTCTCCTCTCATTAGAAGAGAGAGTCTAGTGCAGAAAAAATATAACACGCTGGCTTAGTGCGGGTTGGCAGATGACGCATGTTCTCGAAATACATCTTCCTTGGAACATTCTGGTTTTCTCATGAAGTTTCTTGTTTTCCTATATTATGTAGTAATAGACCACCATTGCCTTCAAATAAATCTACATAAACGTTTTGTTCTATAAGACATTGTTTGGTAGTAAATTGATTACATACCTATATAATACATATGTATTTATTCACAAAACTTCTTCTAGACCTGAACTAAACAAAGCCTGTATCTACTATGAAAGAGAGATAGCTGATATAATGCATACCTATAGAATTTTAAATTCATACTTCTGAAAAATTATAAAATAAATAAATATTGGTGGAAAATTCACACACAACACCATCTGACCCCAAACTAAGCAAAACTTGTACTAGAGGTGGGTCGTCGACGGTTTTGGCGTCGATGAAACGAGACCGTTTACCGTCGACTGTGAACTAGTCTAAGAAACCGTACAATTTTCGACTAGTTTATGCCATAAACGGAATAGGAAACCGTTCATTTTCAACCAGTTTACGCCATAAACGGAATAGCCTTAACTAAAATAATAGTTGTAAAATAAGTTCATTCTTCGCCTAGTTTAACGGAAACCTGTAAACTAGTCTATCCGTTCATGTTGTCGTCAGATCAGTAAACAGTTGAAACGAACTGTTCGTTGATTCAACGCCCACCTCTAGGCTTGTACTATGGCGGCCAGACAGCTGATATAATACTTATATAGTTTTAAATACATACTTATTATAAATAGAAACACCCAGACACAGTGCAAACATTTGAATTCATCACGCAAATATTTGCACTGGGTGGGAATCGAACCCACGACCCTCGGCTTCGCAGGCAGAGTTACTAGGTACCCATAAAGCCACGAGGCCAGTCTAATACACTATTATACCACAGCCTATTTATACTGTGATTATACTCTTGCTTATTTGTGGTTTTTAGAAATAATTTCACTTTTTAATAGAACATGTGTATTTATTCGGGGTTTCGGGATTAGTTTACAAAAAAAGTTGTTTTAATTAAAAGAACGCGACCTTCCAGCTTAATAGTGATACTAACTTTATACATATACGAGTATATCAATAACTTTATGGCAAACAAGCAAATCAGGAAAGTCAAACTGTCAAAGATTTCCAAGATAGAACTCCGAGTTAGTGAATCTAAAGTCATCCCACATCCCTGACATTCAAGTCATTGCTTATTCATCATCTCTAAATGTGGGAGGCGAGTCGTAACCCTCCGCTTGCACTCCGCAAGTTATAAGCTAAATTATTATAAAACACGTTAGCTCCAAAATTCACTTTGAAGGTAGAAATTATTTTATATTTGAATGAGAACAAGGAGTATGATTTTTTGTACAATAACCTAATAATTTCAGGTTTGTCGATTTTACGTAGTATATGTATACACACTAGCTGAGCCTAGCAGTGTAACACTGCCACTAATTTTAGCAGAATAAAAAGTAGCCTACGTGTTAAGGTGCGTCCCCCAGCAAAACGAGTGTTTTGTCCAGCTTTCAGAGTTATCTATTCATTAGCCAAAACGAATATCAACTGTACGAAAAATCCAAAATCTTTGAAATCTAGAAAAAAACTCGTTTTGGGGGACGCACCTAAACTGGATCAGCTAGTTCGTAAATAATTATAATGATTACCAAATCGCCTCCTACGGTATAGTAAAGACATTGTGCTTTACTCTGAATTGTAAGCATTATGCAATGTGTGCGTAGGGGTGCCAAAGTAGGGTAATAGTAGAGGGCTTGGATCTGACAAATGAGGTAATGGTAGTGACGTAAGATAATATGACGTCACTATTTAATACGGCTTGTGAAAGACAGACCGAGATATGCGGGAAGATGGTAAACCAGTTAATTATAATATTATTAGATCGGTATGGAAAGTAAATTGTGTCTTGTAGGTATTATGAAAAATATAGCAATCATTTAAATTATTGGGTTATAATTTAAAAGACTTCTTAGTCCGTACTCAGTGACACAGCCAAAAATCACGAGAACATAGAAAAAAAATTACAAAATTCAGAACCTACGAAAATGTTAGAAAGCAATAAATCCCTTAGTAATAATTTATCATTGCAAGAAACAATGAGGCATGAATTTCAGAAAAGGAAATCATTAAAGGAAATATAAACCTTTAATATCGGAGAGAGGTTTGTAATACTATTAATAATAATAAAAAAAAAAAAAAAAAAAAAAAACCGCTGTCTCAATATGTCGTTCCTTTTGTACCAAGTTGAATTTTATTGAGTTTTTTCCTTTATTTTTGTTGTTTTACCCAGTATTTACAAAGAACTCACAAGAAAAACCTGAAGCAATACAGAAATCATTAAAAAGTAACCGTATAAAACCTAATTTTCCATAAAATAACCAACATGCATTTTGACAACAGGCTGTCAACCAAAAATTCACAAAAACATTTACATAAGCGTCAAACAACTCAAGAAATGGATACATAGCTCAATAATGATAACACGGTCGAGAGGAAGACATGGAGCGGACCCACCAAACGCACGTTTGTCACCAGTTCGTGTCCCGTCGCCGTCGAGTTCATCGTCGGTGGTTGAAGTGTTTGTGACTCCCCGACACGAGCGCCTCGACGAGCGACGAGGACACGACGCGGATTCCACCGCCCACAAGATCAGGACGTCGTGGCCATCCGCCGCTGCCGGCACGCTTGGGGCCTGTGAGGCAATCTGCCTCGCGCCCGGCCCTCGCTACCGGTGGTGTAGTGCGTCGCATGCGATGGACTCAACAAATGAATGAGAACTGCATGCGCGCCTATTACAGGGCTACAGAGGGAGGAACCAACCTGACCGCGTACTGTGCCAGGATGCTGCTTCTGTTTCAGGCCCTCGAACCGACCGTCGCCGTGTCCGCTCAACGACTCTCTGATCAAGTAAGAGCCATCTGGCGCTGCAATCTGCTGGATGGCTCGGTACTTGATCGGCTACGCCTGGAGGAACAACGTACTCGCCCAGTTTCTGCCTCGACTCGGGATCCGCCCGCCGCGTCGTCGACCCTGACACTGGCCTCAGTGCCGACGTCAGTGGCGACACTTGCGGCCCAGGTCGACTCCGACATCGAGGAGGAAGACTCGGCGAGTAGTTATGTATCTGATCAGGTAAGAGGGCAACTGAGGAGCACTCTGGAAGACGCAATCTTGCGGTATAGATCCACACCCAACTCTAGGCCGCGCTTACCGCGTTTGCCCACACATAGACGTAATTTGGCTTTGATGGGAGCCCTGAATACTTTGCTAGTGCCCTACCTGGGAACTAGCAAGATTTGACTGATACCCATTCTATTCTGTACTGTGGTGCTATCGCGGTGTGTCGCGTTGCACGTGTCAAGTTCCCAGACACTGACCGTACAACGCGAACCGCCGGAGATGCACCCGCATGGCAAGTGCGAATAGAACGGCGTATCAGCAAATTCAGGGTTCTTATTGCAAAGCTAATCTGCTTCAGACAGGGAACAGTCGTCCCCGAGTCATGCGTTTCGTAACACAGGCATTCGCTGGGACTGGTATCAGTCCTCAGCACTATCTTGCCAATGTTACGGAACGTATTGACTATCTGAAGCAGAAAGTTTATGCGTGGGCAAACCGTATTCGCCGCTACAGAGAGCGTGTGAATCGATATCGGCAGAATCGCGACTTCCAGAGCGATCAAAGGAAGGTGTACCGAAGCTGGGAGGAACTACGAGTCCACGTGTGAACGACACGCAGCTACCGGATGTCAGCGCTATGAAAAGTTTCTGGCGTAGCATCTGGTCGGTGCCTGTCGAGCATACGGAGGGAGCTTGGATGCGTGTTATCGAACGTGCATGTGAGGTTATCGAACCCATGGAGTCTATTACAATCGACTCCATAGACGTTAGTTGTGCTATCCGGACGGCTCAGAACTGGAAAAGTCCTGGACCGGACGGATTGCACAACTTCTGGATAAAGTGGTTTCGGTGCTCACATGAACGTTTGGCAACACAATTCCAAGAAGCCCTGGAGACGGGTTCTCTTCCAGTTTCTTGACCACCGGAGTCACCTTCCTGCTCCATAAGTCTGGTAGTACCACGGAACCGAAGAACTACAGACCCATTACGTGCTTACCTACCATCTACAAGCTGCTTACATCCATTCTGAGAGCAAAAATAAATGCGCATATTGTCGCGAATAACGTTTTGGCCTCCTCTCAGAATGGATGTAAGATTGGGTCCCGTGGTACTAAGGAGCTGCTCCTCATTGACACGACCATTTGCCAACAAGTCAAACGAAACAAAGGAGCCCTCTCTGCTGCTTGGATTGACTATAAGAAGGCCTATGATGCGGTGCCTCATTCATGGCTAGAAAGGGTTTTAGAGTTGTACAAAATAAATCCAACTCTAAAATCTTTTCTAAGCAAATGCATGGGACAGTGGGTCACAGTCCTTCGTCAACCAGGTAGCGTAGACAGCTCTTTTGTTTCGGAGGACTTGATTAGGATTAAAAGAGGCATTTTTCAGTGTGACAGTCTAAGTCCCCTATGGTTCTGCCTAAGTCTGAATCCTCTCAGCACTCTGCTGAAGGATTCAGAGTTAGGTTATCGTCTTCGTAGAGGAGGTGAGGTTATATCTCATTTGTTGTACATGGACGACCTCAAACTTTTGCACCGAAACGCCAAGACTTGTTGGAGCTATTAAAAACCACGGAGGTTTTAGTAACGCCATCAAGATGGAGTTCGGTGTGAACAAGCGTGCGGTCATGCATGTACAGCGAGGGAAAGTAGTAAATTCAGAGAATTTACAACTTTCCGAGACTATAACTCTCAGATCTCTCCGAAGACGAGACCTACAAATATCTCGGTATGTCACAGTCTTTGGGTATATCAGCAGATGACATTAAGAAATCGGTGAAGGAGCGCTTCTTGTGCCGGCTGACAAAAGTACTCAAAAGTCTTCTGTCAGGCGGTAACAAGGTGCGAGCCTTCAACGGTTGGGTAATGCCTCTGCTGATATACTCCTTTGGCATACTGAGATGGACTCAGACTGAACTCGACGCCCTGGACAGAAAGGTCCGTCAACTGCTCACAACACACCGAATGCTACACCCGCGCTCATCTGTTATGAGGGCTGTATATCCCGCGGAAGTGTGGAGGTCGAGGCTTTTTAAATGCCAAGAACCTTCACAACCGCGAGGTATGCAGTCTTAGGGATTATTTCCGCAACAGTGAGTCCGGGATGCATCGTGATGTTGTGGCAGTTGACAGAAGCTTCACGCCTCTTTCAATGGCAAACGAGAACTGGCGCAAACCATCGGTGCTCAGCACTGATGATCGCAAGGAAGTATGGAAGAGCAAGGAGCTGCACGGGCGGTTCTATCGGGCCCTGACGGGCACCGATGTGAATTTGCTCGCGTCGGTGAACTGGCTACGCTTCGGGGACCTCTTCGGAGAAACCGAGGGTTTTGCCTGTGCAATTGCTGACGAAGTTATCAAGACGAACAATTACCGGAAATACATAATGAAGGACGGTACGGTCGACATTTGTCGGGCATGCCGCCGTCCAGGCGAATCTCTTCGTCATGTTATTTCCGGTTGTTCGCATCTTGCTAACGGCGAGTACTTGCACAGACATAACCTAGTAGCCAGGATCATCCACCAGCAACTTGCTCTTCGACACGGCCTTGTCGAGTCCGAGGTGCCGTACTATAAGTACGCACCTCTGCCAGTTCTCGAGAATGGTCGTGCGTTGCTTACTGGGACCGCTCTATCATCACGGACAGGACTATTGTTGCCAATAAGCCTGATATCGTGCTGGTAGACCGGTCTCAGCGTCGAGCTGTGATCGTCGATATCACCATACCACATGACGAGAACCTCGTGAAAGCTGAGAAGGACAAGCTTAGCAAGTACCTTGACTTGGCTCATGAGGTTACCGCCATGTGGGATGTTGATTCGACGATCATAGTCCCAATAGTTGTGTCGGCAAACGGCCTTGTAGCGAAAAGTCTCGACCAACATCTCAAGAGACTTTCGCTAGACGGTTGGATTAAGGGTCAGATGCAGAAGGCGGTCATCCTCGACACGGCGCGCATCGTCAGGAGGTTCCTCAGTCTGCAGCCCTAACCACCGGTAGCTTGGGCCCTGCCCCGCTGCTGGCGGCAAACTAGGTTTAGGTTTTTATAATGTTTTTATGTTATTTTATATAAATATTGTAAAAACTTAGACTTAAGGAAATAAAGATATACGTGAATAATAATAATAATAATATCTTTATTGACAAAAACACACACAAGATACATTAATAAGCAACATAATTAGGTGTTTCACCAATATCGGCATGTAAGAACTGTGTATTATAATTTAAGTTGACACCCAGTTACCTATGCTAGGTGTAACCTGTGATACAGGTAACTGTTTATTTAATATGGCACAGTTGAATCAGTCATAATATGTGTAAGCAAATTGCTATGGTGGTATGTACAAATGTCAATAAGCGAAAAGTTTTAAATTTTAAAAATGTGAAAAGCTACCCTTATATCAACTCTAATAAATTTATTGTTTTCTCAACATTTAGGTTATTTGAAACCTTTGCCCATGAGAGCCGGAATTTTCGTGGCTTCTAGTTCAGAATGGGAACCTTCTGGTATAGATGGGTATATTATCCTTATTTGTACCGCCAGTAAACTTTAGGGTATACACTGAAATAGTAAAATTGTGGCTAGAGCAATATTATGAATTCTCAAAATAATTTCTAAATAACATTCCTTTGCCAAACATTGATTTTAGCTATTACGTATGTTCACTACGCTATTATTCAGTACAGGATTCAACTATGACTATACATATTAAAAAGCTGCAAAAGCTTTATTCAATAAACTACAGCTATCACAATTATTTTATATCTATACAAACAGGAGCTGTTGCAAAAGAAACATCCAGTTCTACCTAACTTTGCTTCCCAACAGGAAGAGCTTCCTACTGGCCATGATTTGCAATGGCTTATATGAAAGTCTTTAAATAGACTTCAAACTCAGGGTAGGACGTTGCAGATATATGGGTAAATGAATTCTGGCAGATCCTCCAGTTGAGCAGTGCGACTGTGGTGTTAACTTTCAGACTATGTCCGCTGTGCCCTAACTAACAGCTGTACAACGAGCGACCTGTTCGAAATAAATCCCGTTGCAGTTTCTGTAGCTTCTCATTGGTCAGAAAATGTTTAGTAGGTATTTGAAAAAAAAAAAAAACATACAAATCGAAACAAAAGACAAAGTTTCAAAATATTTACAAAATAATCAAAGTAGTATATTTCACAATAACATGAAAATCCTTCCTACTTCCCCAGGCGGACTCTGGCAAGAGTCCTACCACTACTAGAAAAGTAGGAGTAGGAAGATAAAGTGGTCGGCCGTTTACGTATGTTTAGCTGTAGGTAGGCTAAATAAAGTTATGATGATAAAGTAAAATTAATTGAGAACTTTGTTCCTGAAGTAACAAAGTCCTAAATACTTTGAAAGTAGCGCAACGCGCCGTTTGTTTGACATGAAATCAATTTAAAATAGGTAGGTAGCACAAATTAAAAGAAAAGGGTATACACCCCTTTCCTTTAAATTTTACGTATGAATGACGTATCACGTAATAGATACAAACCATACCCATGTGAGTAATTAAAATCAAGCTAATTATAATACGTATTCTATTTCATTTATTGACGCATTCCGTTCCCTCCTGTGATTTCATTGTACCGTACCTACAAATCTATCTGAAAACTTATTGAGGACATTACATCATCAGCTTTTAGTTGCAGGGTCTACTGAATTACAAAATTAAATTGGGAATTTTTACTTTGTACCACTCTGACAACTCGTTGGTACCGTCAACGACTGGGTGAATAGTCCACTTCATAACACATGGAGAGCGTATCACGTGACCGTTTCATAATTTAAGTACTTGCAGTGTCCGTTATTTTCCCGTGATGAAAAGTAGTATATTTTGGCTCAAAAATTGCTAAACACGGACAAATTAATATAGAACTACACCTTATCTCAGTATTTTGCTACGATTACCCAGTTTTGTATTAGTAAGTATTATCTACTACTGTTAGTTGAACAAAACTGTAGTTAGTTTTAAAAACTCCATAGATAAATAGCTTTGCGTATGCCCCCTACTGGGACTGGGACTTTCTCGTATAATAAGAAAGTTAAGGTAATAATCGATCCCTCTGCACACTAGAAAATATACGCAGAGGTGTAGCCGGGATTCAAACGTGAGATCTCACGATTAGAAAATTGGATGTTCCTCCATTAGGCCACCACGACTAACAATACTTGTACCTACAAGTAAACGGTTGTAAAAGTTATAGAGTTATAAAAACAACCTTACATGTATTAAATAAGTTTATTTCGCTGTGGGTCGAGAGTAAAGTTGCAAGAACTTTAATGAGATCAAAGTTATGAAGAGGAGTCGTTGTGGGCAAACGGGAACAAAATGATATAATTCCAACAATTCGTAAGAGCTTTGCTAATGAAACTTGGACGACTAATTTTGCGACAATTTAAAATAGGAAATGTAAATTTTGTTCTGTCTCTTTTTTGTTAAGGGCGTGTGGGCCGTAATTTTGAATTTTTAAAACAACTTTAAGACCTTTAAAATAGTGTATTAAACTCTGAAAAAAAATATATGTATTTGTTAAGGATCTAATCTAGTGCAATTCGCAGTCAATAACACGATTTAATTAATTTTACTTGATAGAAAAAAATCCCAAAGTTACCCCTTTTCAAAAGGTTTTTTCAAGTTTATGACTAAACTAATGAATTTTTTTACTAAATTTTTGTACTCAACGAAAGCCACTAAAAAGTTATAGATGCATTCGCAGAGTTTGACTTGATAAAAAGTATCAGATATTCACTATGTTTTAATATCTACCATATATATAGCGCGCCGTTCGGCAGGCCTGATCAGTCGCGTTTCGGCGCTCACGGACGACGGGCCTGTGCTTGATTTTACAACCAATAAATTTTAAATATTACGATTATAGTGCCACAGTATAACAATATCAGTAGGTATTACTAGTGAAGCACGCTATGATCTTGATTTTTGATACCGTTTTCATTGGAATTGCAAATAGACGCTGATACTAATTAGTACGCTGTTTACTTTATGTTGTAGACCAATAGGGGAGTCTCAAAAAATTGACGTCGATAACACATCAGTAAAAAATTCAATGCAGATGCAATGGAAAATAGATAAGTATCGGTAAAATATTCGTCCGTCAAACCAGAGATCGGGATAAGGAAATAATGAGAGGGGAGAAATCCCCTGCGTAAATTATACCTGCGTAAATAAGGTATCATAAATGATACCTAACTTGCATTTTTATGCCATTTAGGTAAATTCTTTGGTAGTAAGGTACTTAGTACTTGGAAGAAAAGTCCTCACATACAGATTTTACCACTTTGGAAGAGACTCTTGCGCAAACTATTCAGCTTAGAAAAAAAATGTTCGGAACTTCAATACAATTTTTGAACACCTATCCATAGATACACGTATGGTTTTGATAGATTTTTTTTATTTCTTTTCCAAGTTTGTGACACCACCAAAATTTATTGTTTTTTCTTTTTTTGTATGAAAATGTTAATATTGTTCATAGAATACATGTACTTACCAAGTTTTAATAGTATACTTCTTATAGTTTCGGAGAAAAATGACTGTCACATACGGATGGACAGACATAACGTATATTTTAAAATTTGTCTACGAATCCCTAAAAACCCAACTTCGTTCAATTAAAACATATTTAAAATGAAATTTAGACACTCGACCAAATTTGATAAGAAGCCTTTTAGGCAGTAAAATTACTCGTAGAATTTAACTCTGTACTAAATTTCCGATTCGTATTTTTTATATAAGGTTTAGAATCATTTCCTGAGCATAAAATTACAAAATAATAACAAATCCAGGTGGAGCTTCAAGCGCCAGCTCGAAAAAACGTTTTTGGCCGATATTCCGAAAAAGTTATAAAGCCTATTATTATTGTAGAAAATAAAATTTCCCATCTTTTGTTGCCAGTAAACTTTTTTTCGAACTTACCGATTACGATTTATTATGTCCAATTTAATGATAACAATGTAAAAAAATAAGATGTGAATTCCGTTCCCAGTAGCATAAACATCTCTCTTTTTACTGAAATGGAAGAAGGGTTATGTTTTTCGCACGTATCTTTATGTTTGTAAAACTTTTATTTCCACATATCTTCCAAACGGCTGGATGGATTTTGGTAACTAAGATATTCTAAGACTAGTCTCATTCGCCAAAGTGTCCTTAGATAGTAGGTAATATTTTTTTACGTGTAGTTTTTTTTGTAGTCAGGGTTTTTAAATTTAAGTTATTCTATCATATTGCTCGTTGCTCAAATAAACAGCACCGTTCATCATCATGATTGAAGAGTTGAACGAAGAGTTTGGTCTCTACTTTTGTAATAAGAACAACTAAGCTGTGAAACGCATTGCCAGAGTGGGTTTTTGTCGAAGGTTCGAACCTTGGGGTTACGAGGTACACTGTGTTTGTTTCTATTAGAGAAGCAAGTTCCATCGTAGACCACATCATTTTTATCCACTATTATCGGCACCATCACAACCGTATCATTAAATGGCCTATAAATCGTAAACGGTAAGTTTTACAAAAAAAGTTTACTAGCAACAAAAGATGCAAAATTTTATTTTCTACAATTGTTGTCAAAATATATAGTTTCCAAAATATCGGCTAAAACTGTTTTTTTTCAATTGGCATTTGAAGCTCTACCTGAATCTGTGAGCATTTTGTAATTTTATGCTCTGTAAGTGATGTTTACCTTATAGAAAAAATTGGATTAGAAATTTAGTGTAAAGTTGGCCAAAAAACCGTCTATTTTTACTAGTCTTTCATTACGTTTCAGCACATTTTTTAAATTTTTTGACGAACTTGTGAATTATTAGGAAACATTTTAAAAAGATGCATGAAATTTTAAAAGCCGTTCTCAACTTATAGTGTGACCAAAAAAGAAAAGGTTGAGTTTTGTATACCTACGAGTATAGATAAAATTTTATTTTTATTAGTTTATATAGCAACAAAACTCTTATCACTAGTATAAATAAATCTTGAACAAAAAAATGAGTTTAAATTACATAGTCCAATATTTTAATGTTATTTCTGCACTGTGGCACCGATTCCGCGGTCGGTGACGGTCGCGAGAACAAGACAGCGTTAAATGCCTACTTTGACAGAATTACCTGGCCTTAAGTAAAAAATAAGGACAAGGACAATAAGAGATACAATTATATTAGCATTAGTTCACCATTCTGATTTCCATAATATAAGCCTTGCTTAGTTTTGACTCGTTACTCGTAGTACTGTGCAAGGAATGTCTAACAATATTTATTTTTACTAGATGTCCGCCCCGGCGTTGCCCGTGGTACATTATATAGTACTCATCAGGATCCCGTACATATACAACGGTGAAAGAATGACTGAAATCGGTTCAGTCATTCCTGAGAATATCGCTTTCAAACAAAACACCTCTTCAGCTACCTGCTACGCCACCTCTCGGAAATTGGTTGTACCAACACAGACTTAGAAAAAAAAAATAGATTAGCAAAGGTTTTATGTTCAAGAGGTATGTAATCTGTGATATTCAATGACGCAATCTTAGACACATGCTGTCATGTGTCATGTCAAAACACGAAACGTTCGAAAACTCTCAAAATGGAATATTTTTTCCCGATTTTGTTACATTCTTGATTCATGCTCCGCTTCTATTAATAGTAGCGTTATTTTCTATAGCCTTTAGCCTTCCTCGATAAATGGACTATCCAATAGAATAAGAATCTTTCAATCCGGACCAGTACTTCCCGAGATCCTAGCGTTCAAACAAACAAACTCTTCAGCTTTATAATATTAGTATAGATTCGCACAATTCGTTTTCCGATTTGTTCACACTTTGCCTATTCTCAAGTTTTTGGGAGAAATCGTATTCAAAGATAAGGGAATCGATTGTTGCGCTAGTTTTTAAGTTTATTGGGTTATGTTGTTCACTAGCTACAGCCCGCGGTGTTAGCTGCGGCTTTACAGTTTCGCATTTACATATTTCAAATCAATTCATACATTTAAGCTACTAACCACTTTGGTAAGCAAACATTATAAAGTACTCCAAGGAAACCATTAATTTTAACGAGATTCAAATGAGTCCACCCCTATGCCGTCTACAATAAAGAACTTACTACATTAATTTTATACAAAACCGTTCAGCCGTTACGGAGATAAATTGACAAACAAACATACGCTTACAATAACACAAACTGACGCTTACAATAACACAAACTGACGCTTTTATAACATTACAACAACATCATATTTGTTGGTGATGTTCAAGCTTTTTTAATTTATATTTTGTACGTCTGTTTCGTTAGTCTACTTGATTAACTTGGTGGAAGTTTATCATTGGCCTTCTGAAACTATTACGTTTCCAATTTTTTGTACTTATCAGTAAGATTCCCTAACTCAATAATATAACTTAATTTGATTATTATTTTTGTATTTCCTATTTCATTGGCGTGTCAATAAAATGTTTCTATCTGTCCATCTATTAAAGAAACTAGACATTAAAAGTGAGTCATTACAGAACGGGTAGCAAACTCTCTATCCGCAGTTCACTCGGGACCACAGCACTAACTGCGAATATCCACGCGATTCTATCGTAGAACAACGATTAGTGAAGTCGTTGAAACTAGTAAATCAATCTTTGAAGTCATCCAGTGCCATTCAGTTGATAGTCGATATTCGACTTGAATTGGGAATCCGCAACAATCGGATTAAACGAAGTTATTAAATTTTAATGTCTTTATATTATTTCTATATACATTGAAACGTATTTAACCCGTGATCAAAAGCAAATTTTAAGACAAATTCTATTTTGTATTTATTTCACTAGTCTATAGTATTTTTATGCTGCCGCGAATAAATGTTAGTTGATAAACCTTCATTAAAGACTTAAGAACCTCCTCTTTTTTTGAAGTCGGTTAAAAAGCTTAATGGTTTCGTAATCGCCATTCTAAAAACTAGAACGATAAAGCGTAACTTTACTTTCGTAGTAAGAATGTTTAGAGTGAGAACGCGTTGCCTGATAGAGTTTTCCCCGATGGATACAATTTTGATACTTTCGAGTCGACAGTGAATCAGTTTGATCTAGGCAAGCACGATCCATAGAAGACGTCACGTCGTCACTTATTAAAATCTATAAGAAAGTAGACTGAAACTTTATAAAACTATTGCTATAAAGTCTAAAACTGGGTGAATGGTTCATGACGTACACTACAAATTTCTCACAACGCATTATGCAAATTGAAGAGTAAGTTTACGAGGGTAGAAAGTAAACTTGATGAGGTCAGCGTTAGGGGACAGTTAATTATGGCTAGGGTAACAAATATTACAGTTTGTTTTGGTAGGACTAGGAAAAAGGAATTTTGAATATGTTAACACCTTTGTGACTTGGTCTTACGACCTTGTAAAAAATAATATTGTTTTGTTTATTACAAAATTATTTATGTTCAAAGAGTAAGTTGAATATTGTGAGTACACACTGGTACTGGCAAAATTATATTAAATTTTTATGAAGCTTAACGTAAAAAAGTGAACATTTGAGGATTTTTAAATTTAGACATAATTTATTTCATTATCATTTCATTGAACTGTATTTCCCAATTCAACTGTATTTCATCATTCAACTGTATTTTCCAAGCTTGTCTTTACTATTATTAGGTAATGAATACTGAAAAGTATTTGTTATTTTATGTGAGCTTAACATAAATTAAATCAAGCACAATCTGACCAAAAATTCTTGTCTTTACTTTACATTTTTAATATCCCTGATTAGATGTACACAACATCACATGGCGCATTCAAACTAACATAAATCTTTATCTCTATCTCAAAAGGTATTACTGAAAGTTAATCTATAAAATGTTGCTAAATGTAAGTTTATTAAAATGTATTTCTTTACATGTCCGTTGAGAACGATGTTTTTATTTTATAGCCTCAAAAAAAAAAACAATTGAATATAGGACGAAAATGAAGCACACTTCAATGTGAAAATTAGTCTCGGAGAGTAATAGGCTATGTGAAGTTCACATTAATAATCTTCGCCCACGCTCTCAAGTAGGTTATACCCATTTCCATACAAGTAAGTCCTAACGGGCTATTAAATCCCGGATGTCACCGAATAAACTAGGGCATTGTCCTGGGAAATAAGGACAGGTGGTAGCTCTAATTATGGCCTGTTGTACGCAATTTACAGGGACTATTCCGTTTTACAATAGCATGCCTATCGGACAGCTTTTAATTAAATTTATTCACTGTGAATAGAGAGAGGATACTTATAGTGAAAGTGGAGATTTTCTTATGAATTCCGAAATGAATTTTAAAAACATGAGTAAGCCGTTTTTTAAATGTTTGCTATATTAGTACACACATAATATCTATGTTGTTGATTATTTCGGCACTTTTTGTTGAAACTTTGTGAAGTTTATCTATGGATTGAACTTAATAAAATTCAAATGGCTTAATTGTTAGCCCAACGTTATAAATAACAACTAAAGATAAAGATATATTTATTTGCATACAACATGAGTGAGTTTTGTACAAAATATGTGCACATAGGTGTAATAATAATTTGTGTTGCCATATCATGCTGTGCCGGCTAGGCGTACAAATGTCAGGTAGGTAGCAGTCTGCTCATACAAACTAAGGACTAATTTACATTCAATGTTAACTGGTAAAATTAAAAGAAGCATGTCACAGTTACACTAAAACATTACCCAAAAATACTCGCAAAAACTAATTTGTACTAAACTACTACTAATTACTATTATTAACTAATTTGTACTAAACTAATTTGTATTATAAACAATAATTACTTAACCAAACTGTTATCAATTGAATGATTATTGGATCTAAACTCTTGTCGTATGACTTATTATTGTTGAGGGATCTTTACCGAGTAGGTTGACAGGTGCTTTGAAGGACTGAAAGTGCTAGTGTCGGCTGACTTATTATTAGGCAAAAGCTAATAGATCTGCTGATGATCTCTGGTGATATCTGCTGATCCCGAGACATTAACGGTAAAAAGCACGTTGACAGCAATACTACCCAATCGCATTCATATTTCTTCCTTTTATACGTTAATACTAGCGACCCGTTCTGGCTTCTGTCGGATATTGTCATATAAAGACCATTCATCGAAATAAAAACAATAATATCTTTCAAGTTGGATCAAGCTGGACACGGTGTGCAAATTTTATTAAAATCGGTTAAGTAGTTTAAGAGTCTATCGCGGTCAAACAACGTAACGCGTAATTTGTATAATATATTTATACATAAGTATAATATATTTATCTACTTGTAAAACTACGCACGCTGTCGTATTGACAGGTTCGTTATTTAAATTTCCTATATTTGATATATGTATAAATAGTTACGTAGATTCAACCCTTTTTTCTAGCAAAATCACCCAACTATTATACGAAACTAACAAAATTAAAAGAGTTACTGTTTTAATAGGTTTGTGAATTTCATAAAGTTTGAACAAGAAATGTCCATAGTTCAAAAGGTCAAGGGTCTAGTAATTTCAGAGTTAAACATGAAGAGGCTTTATTAGAAATTCGCCATACTGGGTACCTACCTCAAATTTATGGAAATTTTTAATTTTAGAAAGTAAGTAATTCGGAATTAAAAACAATTTGACCTAATTTAAAAAAAAATTGCAACTAATCCCAGGTACATATTTTTACGAAGCATCAAACTTACATCCGATAAAAAAAACATCACAAATAACATCAGTTTTAGTTACGACGATATAATAAAAAAAATCGTAACAAAATCTCTCAATTTACGTAGTAGCTCCGATGTCATAGATAAGATTCATAAACTCAGAAAAAAAAACATCTAAGTCAAACTTATAATAATGCACGTTGGAATTAAAAATGTTTTTAGGCATTCAAATGATTTTTTTTTCGTACATAATACACGTTTGACGTTGACCACTAATTCACTTGAAGGTGGTGTAATCATTTTCGACCATAGCATTGGTTGAAAATGATGTTCATACAAACATATATAAATAAAACGGAGTGCTAAAAACTATCTGTAAGTTTCGATAGATGGCACTAAATCCAATCGAACGTCCAAATAAAAAACTGCATTTCAAACGAAATAAACAGTTTTATTTATTTTTATTTTTAATTTACACTGTCACTTATCTTTTGAGCCGACTATAGAACACCATTTAATTATATTTTAATAAAATAAAGCACTCATAAAAAGTATTTTAATCATAATTTTAAAACAAATGATATGCTATAAAACACAATGTTCCCATTTTGAACAGTTTTGTAAAAAGGTTAACATCATATTACGTCGGATTATTAAACAAGGTTTTATTAAACTTTAATGAAGGTATTCGAGTTCATGATCAGAAATATCAGGAGAGTCGTAGCGCTGTCTCGATCGGAATTTCATATTTGCCTGCCGTCATGTTAAATCACCGGGATAACTCGATTTAATCTAATTCTATTTAATTAAATTTCATTACCACTTTCCGGATACCATGTCGCGTATTTTAATAAATTACAATTTCATTGGCTGCAACTGAAATCTGGAAGCTGGTATTCGCTGAATGCTTCCTTTATTTGCATTCCTAATGAAGGCAGATTTAACACAAATTCTGTTCACTGATAGAACCCAAATCAACTCTATGAGTTATTCATGTATTATTTCTGGACGTGAGTTTCTAGTAGTTTCTAAAATTAAATCGTACGTTTCTATGAAAAATGTACAGACGAAAACAAACTCTCCTCCAGTAAAGATGTTAGTTCTTTTTTTTAATATTCGTTATATAACTCCTAGGTATACTATTAAGAGTCCGTTTTTGTTTAATCCGAATACAAATGTTTGGGTTCGTATAAAATGACAAAATTAAAACTAAATTATTGTTAGTATATTAAAATATTGGTCCTTATTTTGTGATCTCATTATTATTTTATTTTCCCATTTTGAACACCAATATTTATTCCTTAAGCTTTCCAAACTTAGATCGATGTAGTATTTAAACTCGAGTTTTAGATTTCGTGTTGATGTTTGAACCATTTGTTTTTTTGCTTCATTCGCTTGGAAAAGTGCAAATAATATTTATTTTAACAGTAACTTTATAAGTAAATTCTTGTAAATGTGGAAAGCATTGTAAAAGTTCATCATCAACATAGAAGAAGTAATTCGGAGACCATTTTGTATATTAGACATGATCATACTTTTAGAAAATAACACACTGCAGCGCTCTTTTTAACGTTACTGTCCAACCTCCAGAAGCCATTTTGCATTTTGCCATAATTATCTAACCATTGGTACAGATATTTATAATATCGAGTCACGAACACGTAGAGCTTTTGTTACTTCTCCAATACATGACATTTACAAATAACACCCAAATCAAGTAATCTCTGTTGACTTGTACCATGATATCCTATTCCACTCAGGCAAGCAGTCTTCTAATCAGAGCATTAAATGACCCTACGTGCCACCATAGAAAGTTACGATACCATAAAGTCCTGTTACTATAAACTCACATAACCGACCCTAACATATTATTTATTGTTAATCTGTGTTTATCCCTGTTGTTTAGATGTAGGCTGAGTTATGAAGCATGAGACATAGACTAGTTGTGACGCTGCCTTGGGAATACTAATAACGCCCGTATATGGGTCGGGGCACAAATACACGAAAATGTAACTCTTATTTAAATAGCTGACCATGTAATTATATATATATAAATAAAAATCATATTTGTCTATATGTCCTATATTATAGAATCGTCAGCTATGTATTTAATCATGTACTTGACCTTTAGCAAATTTTTAGTTGTCTTCTTCGGTTCTGCTTAGTTAGAGAAAAGTCGAGGTCAAACTGAAAGTTCTTAGAACTGGCCACTTATAAACAATATAATAAAAAAAGAGAATTCTATAATTTGAAAATAGAACTCTTTGCCAATATTACTGAGTATATACTTCAATCATATGTCATTTGTTTTACGATTTGGCGGCAAATTGAAAATTGTCTGTGTCACGTCAACATGAATTTAACACGAGAAAATTTTCGTGCAATGATTTTTTTATGACTTTCGATGTCATTTAAGTCAACAAGAAAGTTATGATAGACTACGATTGGCCTTTCACGATGAAGCCCCATCTCGTGCGACTGTTTACAACTGGTTTAATGAGTTTAAACGTGGTCGCACTAATCTCACTGATGATTTACGTGAGGGACGGCCTTCTACGGCGACGACTGAAGATAACATCTGGGTTGTGCGACGTATGATAGAGACTGACAAAAGAGTGACCTATCAGCAGATTCGGACAAGCTTAGGCATCGGTATGAGTCAAGTGCACAAAATCCTACACGAACATTTAGCGGTCAGGAAGCTTTGCGCCCGGTGGATACCTCATAATTTGACTGAGGCTCAAAAACTCCATCGTGTGGATTGGTGCCGTAAAATGATTGAAAGATTTAACGGAGGTGACTCAAATGATATGTTGATATGTTGATATGTATGATATGATATGTGTTCGACATACTAACAGGTGACGAAAGCTGGATTTACTGTTATGATCCTGAAACAATCGAAGAAGAAAGAAGAAAAAACAAAAAGACAATCTGCTCAGTGGGTGTTTCCTTTCGAGGAGTTGCCAACTAAAGTGAAGAGAGATCGAAGTGCGGGGAAAAAAATGGTGGCCTCGTTCTTTGGAAGGATAGGTCATTTCGCAACAATTGTGTTAGAGGATCAAAAAACAGTTTCTGCAGAATGGTACACTACCAATTGTTTGCCGCTTGTCTTGGAAAAAGTTCGAGAGAAACGACCTCGCAGTAGGATCCTCCTTCACCACGACAACGCCTCATCGCACACCGCCAAGCGAACGATCGACTATTTGGCGACATCAAACGTTGAATTACTGGGTCACCCGCCGTATAGCCCCGACCTCGCGCCTTGTGATTTTTATTTATTTTCAAAAATTAAAGAATAACTTAAAGGAAAGCGGTTTATGAATGCTGAAGAAGCGGTGGCTGCGTATCGCGATGCCATTGAAGAGACCCCTAAGGACGAGTGGGCAAAGTGCTTTTCCCAGTGGTTCCATCGCATGCAGCGGTGTATTGACGTGAATGGACAATATTTTGAAAAGATATAATAAAACAGTTACAACAGTTGATTACATTAGCCAGTTATTAACTGGCTAATGTAATCAGTTTTTGATTTTCTAAGAACTTTCAGTTTGACCCTCGTATCTACCGACTTTTGTATAGCGGAGTGTTTGACAATATTTTAACATAATATATAGTGGAGTGAGTTCTGATATTTCTATCATGATTCTCTATTTTGATATTTCTGGGTTTCGAAGAAACTGCATCGAAATATGAAGACTTATTTCACCCCAAATCCCGTTATGAATCCAAATATAGAAAATTCGTTCTACCAAATAGTACTGAAATATACCATTATCAGTACTACCTACTAGTTAGTGCAGTAAACAGTCTAAATATCCGTTTCAGCATAACATATCGATTTTGAAACAAATATTTCTAAAACAATTGTGTCGAATTCAATAGCTGAATCGTTGTCGTGAGTACCGATAATGATCGTGGTGCGATCGTGTTAATATCATAAAAAGACCACAAACCTGAACTGATCCCTCCCGTTAAGCGTTTCTTGCTTGATGGAGAGTATGACCGGCCCCAAGTCTTCGTCATTCGTGAAGTAGTTCCAGTGTTCAGTCCCGTAGAAATACTTCTCGTACGTTTCTTGTTCGACGGAAGTCAGCTCGAAGCCGCCGGACCTCTCCCACTGTTCCTCGATAGCGGTTTTCTTCTTCGGCGTGCTGCCGCCATTGTCACTGCTATCTTCTGCTGCCTCGTCCAAGGAACCAGATCTTCTATGCCGATCTGGTAGAACAAAAACTGCATAACGTTAGAATCATAGTCTACATCGATATAAACAAATGGATGTGCCCTCAGCACCTTGAAATTGGTAATAAACTACGTCTCTGTGTGTAGCGTAAGTAATTTACACACCACTAATCTACTAGATCCCTAGACTAGCGATTCTAGGGATCTAGTACATTATAGGGCGAGATATCCTATGGTTCTACTTAGTTTGGTTGTTGAAAACGAATAGTGATAGGCAAAACGTACGGCGTTCACCGCTTCATGCAACTGACTAGAACGGAAAGAGTGAGATCACGCTTCCCAACGATGACATAATTCGTGCGCTTGAAGTTTGGAGGGCACATCGAGTAGTTTATATCGATGATAGCCTATGTATAAGTATACCAGCAGCTCGTTCCAAATTTGCTTAGATATTATCAAATTATGAGTATCGAAATAAAATTCCTATCTCTCAAGTTGGACCAAATTACAAATAAATGCCAATTTTCGTAAATATCGGTAGGCATGGGGAAGAGTTCACTGGGGACAAATATCATCGGACTGGGGTTTTACGTATGAAGATATGTTAGTGTGTCATTTCATAGTATATATACATACGTGTTTCTTACTTAGTGATTGAATATCTACGTTTTGAGGTACCTAAGTATGGTTTATGAGAATACTCATTTTCAATAGTTGACGGTTAGTAGTACAGTAGTAGTAGAATACGAATGTGTTTTGATATTAGAAAATATTTTTTTTTTATCTGTAAACGTTAATATTTGGACATTATTGCTATTGTTTTTTATTGTATATGTCTTCTGGTGTGTATAATAAAGATTTTTATCTGTCTGTCTATTAGTAATACGATACTAAATTAGCTTTACGAATAAATTACAGTAGTTTTTGATTCAATAAAGTAATTTGAAAGTGCAGGGAAGTATTCAACTATTTTTGAAGTAATTTTTAATTACTTTATTACAAAAAACGTAGACCGAAATTAATTTGACCAGTTTTTGTGGTTGTCCAATTAATAGTACGTGAAGTAGTATTTTTAATTTTCCAATTTCTTTGAGTATTTTAAATTTTATTATGACATAAACATTCACCTACCTGTTTATACCAAATGCTGGGTAAACGTCAAGTAAACGGTAAACGTAAAGACAACAAAATGAAGTAGATATCTTTTCACGAACGTTTTATAAAGAAGCAAAAATTCTATACTTAGAACTGTTAAAATAATCAGTCGTATACTAGATAATTCACAAGGAAATCAACGCGTTCAATGCGCGAAAACACCGTAAATTATTAAATCGACGATAGCAGAGTTTTTCCATTAGAGTTTCACGTTGTAAATAAACAATTAGATTTGAAAGCGTATCGCCAAGTGTGAAGCCAAATAAATTTGACGAAACAAGATATTCACGTGAGCTTTTATCGCACTTTTTCTGTGTCGTCGCCTCCTTGAATTCATTGTTAATTCAAGTATCATCGCTTCTAAGAGTCTCTGGCAACAGTCAGGAGATATCTCGAGTAAACGATATAAATTATGCAGTTTATTTGTGCGGTAAATTTGGAAAATACGAAATACTAAGCGATCACGTAACAAATCTGAATTTTGTGCGCATTGCTTCTGAATTTATTTTATTGACTAAGGTGTGGGTCTTCATCAATAATGAAGCGAAAAATTGAGTTAAACTTGACTTAAGCTCAATTTTGAGTTCATAGGACGACACGATTTGTTAGTACTCAAAATCTTGAAAGGTTTTTTGGTCAACGTAAGATTCAAGTGAATCTGGAATAGGGTGGAAAGTGTAGCACTGTAAAAGACATATTATCTATAGGTAAAATTGCTAATTGAACATTACAAATTGTGTAGAACGTTTTATTGTGTCCAGACCGTGCCCGACATTAAAAATCCTTAATTCCTCAAAAAGGAAAAGAAAATGTATATTTGCATCAACTCGAAAGAATTAAATGGAACAAACTTAAATTCGTAAATCAGTAAGATATTCTGCAATACCATTAATCAATACCTTTGTGCCGAAAAATGTGAATTTCTAAAGTCTACTTAAAAGAAACCGTGGTCAAATACTAGTACCTAACACATAATTAATTATGAGGACAGTGTAAGCTTTCGGGCTTAATAGGAGTATCAGTGCTGCAAAACTCTATAGCATAAGCGGCCCACAAAATATTCCCACTGCTGGGACTCGGGACCATATCTCACAAGGAAAGAGTCAAGGCCATAATCCACCACGCTGGCGCAGTGCGAGTTGGTGGATGAACCTCGAAAGATTCTAGGTAAACTTCGGTGTCCTCACCATGTTTACCGTCACTGTTTTTAAGTTAGCGACAATACGCAAATGCCTACGAAAAAAAACAAGGGTGCGTGAGGGATTTAACCGGGGGCTCCGGATTGGTTGTCTCCGTTCCGACTAGACCAACCGTAACTCACACAGCGAAACCATATAATATACAGCAACTCAATATTTTTTTGTTTATTTCCTCGACATTTATGAAACCACACAGTTTTATCTGCTATCCAACATGCAAAGCTACGAGACTACCCTTCCATCATACAAATATGTTAGCATAGGCTGCGATGGAGTTGACAGCGACGAGCCAAATTGCTATGAAATACAATCCGGACAAACAGTAGGTACGTGAAGGTAATGGGTATTATTATTATCAGACGGGCATGACAGCTGAGAGTAATACAATAACTGCCTACAAACATCCGGAGGATGGGGTTTCAGGTGGGCGGAGGTGCAGATCTAGTTCGTAATCGTGTATTATTTACAGTTAAAGTACAACTATGTAGGGTTTTGTAGTGGTAGCATCTTTGTAGATTCCTCTTGGGGAAGTATCACACCTTTGCCAGTTATTTTACCGCCATAATATGCGAACATCACTGCGGATCCGTTTGAAGGGATATGAATTTCAGAAAAAATACAAGACGTAGAGATAAACCATCATATTCTGTGTGAAGAGCCCAGTACAGTGCTAGGTAATGATTTGGATTTGATGTTCCAACTGCTGCGAAACACGTGCTGTTATGGGAAGGCGTATTATTTACCATCAGGCACAAGTCCTGCTAGTCTCGTAATTCTATACCAAATAGAAAAAGTTCTACACACTAGCCAGTAATGTAAAAACATGACCGCATTCCTGTTTGCAGGGCAATGTTTCCATAGAAATTACAGCAAAATATAAATCATTTTTATGTCTCTAGATGATCAGCGCAGTGCTAAGTAGTGACTTTGACTGTGACTTTTCGTATTCAAAGCTGCTTGGCTGGTGTTATGACCAACCATGTTGCTTACCGTCAAACGCTGTCTTGGTTGTCCCGTCACTACACTACACTACACCGTAAAAGAACAAAATTGTAGTGCATTGAAAGTACATACTATATCTATAACCTTTTTACATAAATACACGGGTAACTCACGTATAATGTAGTAAGTCCAGTCCGACTCAAGTTTCGATCGCGTCCGGCGATCTTTTTCAAGGAGAGTGAGTCGGACTGGACTGACTACATTATACGTGAGTTACCCGTGTATTTATGTAAAATGTGTAATAACCACGTTAGTTTTCATACTAATATCGAAAACCGTTAAATGGTATTATTGCTTTGAATACCCCCATTAACACAGAACTGAAAGCTGCAAAATCCATAATTAAATAAAAAGAACCAACGAGCAGCGATATATTTCATAATAGCATTCGCGATTTAATGTACAAATCTAAGCTTTTAATCAGGGCTTTTCATTTCAGACTGTTATTGAATTCATAATCAGTGAGTCTCCACACTTTCTGCTAATCCGCGCGATACTCGGCCTGCCAGTATTTGGCAAGGTATACTGAAATAATCACATCTAATCTGCCTTTTGCACCTCGCTAAATATCAAATAATACACAGGATTCGGAGACGTTACGAATTTCATTCTATTTAGGCATTATTTGCAGATATTTTTGAAGGTATCGCGAGAGTCATGCAATATTCAACTGATGTCATCTCGACATTTATTGCTGAGTATTCGCGAATATAGATTTTATTACGTCTTCTTGGAGCGAAAACGTCGAGGTGGTTCAAGTTTCCGAGCCGGGTCTGCAATCGTGAAGCGACGCGCTGTCAGACCAAATTATGAATAATGATATTTTTGTACATGACCAAGCACTTTCTTCTACGCGATGAGACAGAATAATATTTTCTGGTCATAATTTAAATTTGTGAGTCAAAAATATTTCCATTACTACAAAGATATTTTATTACAAAAGTTTTGTACTTAGACAATCGATACATTCTTTCTCGAAAACGTAATTTACAAATATTATTTTTCGACATTTTAGAATTAGTCTTAGACACACGTATAAAAATTACACAGACAATACGCACCAAAATCTAGGTAATTTATTTATTGTGTTCAATTATATTAATAGTAGTACACGTACTCAAGTATATTATACAGGTTTGGTTACAACTAAGCCAGTTGTAGTAAGTCTGTCTAAGGAGCTGGAGGTCGTGGGCTCGAATATGGTCCATAATGGCTCACGTAGGGAATGTATTTGCCCTTCTTAACTCTCTACATTTACCTAAGACTCGTCCTTAACAGATAGAAACATGCTGACGCGGATTTTTTTTTAGAATTTTTAAAGTGGACAATTTCGTATTACATAATTTTATTTTTGCATAACTTTAACTGTAGCTTTTAAAAAAGGAATATTTTCCCCGTTTTTGCCACATTCTTCATTCATGCTTCGGTCGTATTGATAGTAGCGTAATGTTTTATAGTCTATATCATTCCTCGATTAATGGACTATCCAACGAAAAAAGAATCATTCAATACGAACTACTGATAACTATTGAGATTAGCGTATTCAAACAAACTTAGTTCTTTAGTTTTATAATATTACATAATAAATAATATAGAATAGTAGTATAGATATAATTTATAGGTTGACTTCAAGCTTAACATAATATGATTGGTGCAATTGATTTGGCATTCTCAGTGCAAAGGTTATCACAATAGACCAACGGGAGAGTCGATTATATTTTTTGCCCACAAAACAAGGGATCTGTCTTCACATCATACATCAAATGTTCGAAGGAAAGTATGTGAGGGAGTGATTGATGACTTTTGGAAAGCACCTACAAAAGCCACCAAGAATTCGATGGTCCAATTTGGAGATGGCTTTGGCATTGAACCAGAAGCACTCACATTTAGATTCGTTCAATGGACGAACCTTGACGAGAGGGTTCTATTATTGAGTAGTATCTACCTACTACTAAGACTTGCACGTTGTCGTGTTGATGTTATATGAGTTTTAAGTTTAATTTTTAGGAACCTTTATTTACCTAATTTTGAGTAAGTTTATAATTACTTGAAATACCTTTTAATAATTTTAGATAAGATAATATAAAAACTTGCTGACTTCGTCATATCAATCCATAGGATTTTTTTGTTCGTATATATAACACATTTTTATAATTTTTTATATGCTATATAAACAAGGCTGCCGACATGTAATTCGTATCTGGTAACGATCTTGATGTTTCATCGAACCGAATTGATAGCAATAAAAATTATATGGACCATACTTCTGAGTATGATCTACCATCAAAAAAAAATCACAACTAGTTAAGAGCTATCACGTCATGTACTTACTAAAAAAACATTTTGTTGAATTGATAACTACGATTTACTACGCTTAGCTTTTAGAAATGGTTAAAAAGTTTTAATTTATTTATTAAAAAACAGACTTATTCCCCTACAAGAAACCTACATAATAGCTACAGTAACACATTAAATAACTATTCACGGATTTCTATCTCCAGCGTATTTATTATGGATCCGTTTCAGTATGTTTCGGAAAAGTTGTAATGATATTGATTGACAACTTTTGTTACTCCGAGTCCGCGAACTGAGGTAACCTACGTGAATAATAAATAATGTTTAGTGAAGAGATTGAAAACGCGCCATTTATTATGTATACCGATAGAATAAGGTTGGAATATTTTTTTACATCCGCACAAACAAATACAAATTAGAGTATCGGTTGGTAGTAGATGGATAGTAGGTACCTAGGTACCTTTTATCTGTACGTTTATAGTTTTTAGTAGTGGTAGGACGTTTTGCAGAGTGCGCCTGGGGAAGTACCATGTTTCCAGAGAAATTCCGAGGCATAGAGATAAATCATCTTATATCTTTGGATGACGAGTGGAGTGCTAAGTAATGGTTTGGACTCTTCATGTTCCAATAGCTGCATGATGCTGTGCTGTTATGGGCAGACGAGTTGCTTACCGTCAGGCATATGTCCTGTTAGTCTCGTCACTATTAACTGAAAAAAAAAATTGGTTGCCTGTAAAGTCGGTATACGGGCGAAAGTTTTACGTGACAACAACTTTGAGTGGTAAAATAATTTTACGGAAGGGACGCGTGCCTTTCACTTTTTATGTCTGTCTCTCTCGCTCTTAGGCGGGCTAACCATGCCCGAGTGGAAGGGACGCGTGCCTCTCACTCGCTCTCGTTGTGACCGCATAACGTGAGCGGAGCGTAACGCAGTTTCTTGAAGTGTCACCCGGCAAACCAATTTATAAGACGTTGTCACGTCAAAAAATGCACAATCCCACTTTGTGTTTCCATAGCTGGGCTTTCCACTTCAAGGGACAACCTAATACCACCTAGTTCTTTTTTTAACCGACTTAAAAGAGGACAACTCAGATATAATTAAGTTTAGATAAATCATACCAATCCTACTAATATAATGCCAACGTTTGAATGTTTGATGCCTAAACGCCTGGTTGAAATTTAGAACACAGATAGATTATAGTCTGAAATAACACAAAGGCTATTTTTTATCCTGTAAATAACGGGAACAGGAACTACGCGGGTAAAAGCAGGGGGCGCTCATAGATTAGATATTTTCAAAATGAGTTTAAATCGCAAAAGTTTTAAAACTGTATAAACTTTTCTTCTAATATTAGTGTAGATTTATTAGTGTGGTAAGTAGAAGTATTCGAACAAAATCGATAATATATAAGAAAGACAACCTGAACGTCAAATAAAATTTAATTTAGGCCCGGAATAATATTTTCACGAGCCCTAAAATTTATGGTAACGTAGAATTTGACGAAGTAATTGTGAGTAACAGAATTACAGTCGTCACTGGTCTTTGTGCCCGTTGAATGGTAGATTGATTAAGCTGGCAACCTTCTTGACATTCCGTTCTGTCGTGTCTACTGAACTATGGAGCGAAGTTTTGCGCCCACTACGACCGATAAACGAGAGCTTGTAAATTGATCAATAATTCGTTTTATCCGAAAAATTTGTTTTTTCAGATCCGACTTCAATTTCAATTAAATTCACACCCGAGAAGAGAACTTCATAAGAAGCCATCACTAAGTCATCCAGGTAAATGAAAGTAAATTTTAGTTTTTTGTTAATATTTCAAAAACTACATCACCGATTTCGACAACATTTACACAATACTTCTGAACTAAGATATACTAAACAAAAAAATAACTGTAATTCTATTATATAATATGTAATTGGATACTATTATAACTCCACAGAAAAAAAATACAAATCAAATAAGGTTAAAGAGACCACCGACCCTTGAAATAACTATCAAAAGTAATCCAAAATTGACGGATCAATCGGATAACATGCATAAAAAAACTTATAACAGAATTGAGAACATATAACAGTATTTGTGTATAGTATAAAACAAAAATAAGATAACATAAATATATTGTATTTTCATTTCTATAAACACTGGCGCAGTTTTGCACCCACTACGACCGATGAATGAGATGGTATTTATTTGTGTGAAGTATAAAATAATAATTGTCTTAGACAATTTAATATTTACATGCTGCAAGGCTGATTATGGAGTTATCAATGTAAATTTTTAAGATCTTGTTGTATCTACCCATTTTGGCAAATAAAGTAATTGTTTGTATCATTTGTATAGAATTAGAGTACAGAATATTTAATTTCGTTCAGCACTCCCGACGGTCTACCGCCTAACTATAACTGTCTAACTAAAGCTTTGATATTGGTTTCCCCTTTTTTTTACTTGAAATGATAGAGACAGCAATAGCAAAGCCATAGCATGTATTTTACATTTGACGCAATAAACATTTGAGTATTGGGTAGAGCCGATTTAGTTATATAGGGGGGTAGAAGGGCTGGAGTATTTTTACAAAATGGCTCACGGCAGTTGCCTCAGGTGGCCTCTTCAACCTATCAAACTTTGGGTTATCGCAGAAGGCGCCTGAAGGCAGGGCCTTAATGTTGAACAGTATAATTCAGTGCAAACATTATTGTGTTCTGTTTTGGAGAGCAATAATTCCAGAAAAAAATACTAGACTTAACACAAGAGAAATGATAATGATGAGAATGATGCTGCTATGTATCTAGGAGACGAGCGCAGTGCAGTGACAGTGACATATGTAGACTTTTCACGTATACATATGTATACTTACTTGCGTGGCTTTGCGTTGTTGAAGCCCCATGAATTTAATTTAAGTATGAATTTAAGGCTTGAAACTGCGTTACGCGGATGCGCGCGCAGTTAAACAGACACGTGCGTTTACACGAATGTTATCTGCCATTAGACGCATATTTTTGATCACGTCTTAAAATTTTACAAAAATTGAAAAAGAAATAATGGGGCTTCCATTATTTTCGAATTGTGAAGCTACTGTGAAATTGTGGATCCGATATCCACAATTTTACAGTAGTTAATCATATTGATTCAATTTTAAAAGATGTTTTTGTAATTAACTGGTTTCTATTATGAAAAAAATATAGGATCACTCCTCAAATCGAAAACAGTGCAATTAAACCTCAATCAGGACGACACCGACGCAAGCCATTGGTTCCCGCTTACTCCGTGCTGGGCGTATGTAGAGTTAAACAGAATCTACAACCGACTGACCTACATACGATTTAATTTTGTCATATGTGTCCACGGTTTCATGGTTTATCTACATTCCAAAGACTTGAAGCATGGTCGATGAGGATTGACTCCACTTTCGTGATAGGAACGTCTAAGCCTAAGCAATCATCAATTGTTTTTATTAACCCCCGACCAAAAAAGGGGTGTTATAAGTTTGACGTCGACGTCTGTCTGTCTGTGTGTGTGTATGTCTATGGCACCGTAAAGCTCAAACGAATAGGCCGATTTCGATGCGTTTTTTTAATTTGTAGGTTAATTTCACCTCCACAAAATGGCGGACAAAATATTTCTTCATAACCTACCTCAATATACTTAGGTATCAAATGAAAGGGCTTGACTAGTACAATATTGTACAATTTACAAATACGAGGTAATCGGGGGTTAATCAAAATTTTTTAAAAATGTTCCTATTTGGAATCCGTGTATTATAATTATAGGACCACCTTGGTCCGTTTTTGACTTAAAAAAAGTTAAGTAGTAGGTAAATTAAAGTACCAGAGTAGTTTTTTACAGAGACGATCTTCTTAGCATTCCATGGATTCACCGTGCGGGTGCCGGGTCCATCGTGTGGCAGAGAGAGAAAAACTCGAGTAGTTCCCGAGACTTGTGACTCAAGGCGTAGGTTTAAGGGGCCCCTTTCTGACGTACATCAACACTCACCTTCACCACTCGTTTTCTCTCCCTGCCCAGCCAAATCTGATATGAGCCTACTAGTGCAGCTTTAGATACACGTTCTAGTATAGAACTTACAGCACTTCTGGATAAGCCAAGGTCTTTCAGTAGGTTATAGAGAGATTTTGCTGGTATACCTCTCGCTCCCACTTCTACAGCGTATAAACTAACTACATAGCCGTTTTTTGTTAATTCGTTTAGGAGGTCGTAATACTTATTTTGTTTCATCGCGTGGTCTTTAGGTATATTAGTTTCCCACGGTACGGTAAGTTCTACAAGGACTATGCGTTTCGTAGCTCTAGAAAAAGGAAAATGTCCGGTCTGGATGACGAAACACCCACATCCTCTGGGATTTTGTAGTGCTTTTCATACGTGTCCATTAAAATAGTCCAATCAGGTGCTGTACCCAGGATTGAGTAAGGCTTGTTCCTGGAGTTTGAAGTTGAGCCTTCTTTACAAAGTTAATTTGTCTGTTGTTTGTCGTCAATCCCTTTTGGGCTCTAGCTACCGAAAGGCTCATGGCTTCACGTATGATTTCAAGTACTCTGTCATGACGCCGTGAGTAATGACCCCATTAAGGAGCACCTTGCATCCCACCAATATGTGCCTTGCTGTACATATCGCCTCTCCACAAGTATAGCAACATTTTTCAGAGGCTTTTCCCCACCTTACCAAGTTACTCTGGTCAGGAGGGTCATTTGGAATGCATTTAGATAAAATTTTAATAAGGCAGGGGACCAGTCATAGATCAAGGTGCGCCATTTTAGAGCTAATGGGATACAGAACTCACCTATGGTTAACCACTCACTTTGCATTTCTAAATTCATAGCGTGCACTTTGTAACCGTCATTTTCGTCTTGTTGTAGAAAGGTTTTTACCATGTCTCGGTCTTCCTTTTTTTTTCTCGCACCCAACCCAGCAGTATTTACTTGTGCACCTGCCATAAATTGTTTATGGAATTGAAGTCTAGATTCCAGGTCTGAAGCAATTTTGTCTTTTGGGAGAGATGTAATTAATTCGTCTTGCGACTTTCCCAAAACATGCGTTTTGTAACTCTTAGGTGTTTGTAAAGTTCAGACGGTTTCTTTAGTTTCAGCCCAAAACTATTGTGATCCCTAAAAGAGTAGAGGGATCAGCCGGATGTGCCAATCCGAACCATGACTTCAATATCTTTATGACATTGGCATCTAGCTTTGCCAGGAGAGTTTTACCGATGTCATATACTAGGAAAGGCCAAGTGAGACGTGATGTGAGGTAGTTGTCATATATCCATGCTTTTTGATATTGCTGATAGGCTGCTGGTCTACCTTATTGAGGTTGTTCATGAAATTTTCAACAACCACCTCTAATGATGGTGTACGTCCTTTGTGATCTATCTTTCTACCAAGAAATTTGAAAGGCACTGCCTCTGCAATTGTGGCAACTCCTTGGCCACTTATGGAGAGTCCCGGATCGTAAGACGTATATTTGGTATTTCTTCTACCCAGACAAAGACAATGACATTTAGATGGTTTTGTCCTCATTCCCTCCGTCCATGTACAGAACTCATCGACTTCGTTCAACAATTCTTGACACTGTTTGGGATTACGTGTAAGTATTGCAAGGTCGTCCGCAAAGGCCAAGATTGACTCAGTGTACTTATTGTTGATTTTAAACCGGTAGCCCCATTTCTTTTCACGGGATATTAATTTGTCTACTAAAATATTTATAACTATATTAAATGCTATTGGTGATAAGCAGCACCCTTGGAATAGTCCTACATTGTATTCAAGTGGTTTTGTGTATTCCTTGTTTACTGCTATGACGAATTTTAAGTGGCAATAATAAGAATTAATCATGTCAATAATTTCAGCAGGAAAGTTATACCATTTTAGGGCAAATATCATAAGTTCATGCTGGACAGAACCAAACGCGTTCTCTAGGTCTATCCAGCAGACTGTAATTTGCCTCTCATGTGTTCTGGCATCTTTCAAACTTTCTGCTAGTAATGTATTGTGTTCCAGGCATCCAGAAATACCAGGCAAGAACCCTTTCTGGTGATTGGGCCTGAAATACCTATTGCTGGTCATAAATGTGGTCATTTTTGTTTGCAAAATACTGAAAAGATTTTAGAAATTGTATTGGTTAGGGCTATCGGTCTGGTGTCTTTGGGATGAGTTACTTCCTGCTTTTTAGGGATGAGGACAAAATTGCTCTTCCAAATGCTACTGGGATTTGCTTTCTTGACCAGATCTTAATGAATATATTCAAGATATGTTTACGAACTGATGGACACTTTTATACACTATGTAAGGAATGCCATCTGGGCCAGGAGCTGATTTAGTAGTTTTCTTTTTAATTTGATAGTTTACTTCCTCTTCACTAGGTGGGGTGCCTTGAAAGCCTGTCAGAGGATCATTAGGTCTTTGGATGTTTGGTTCTACGTACGAGCTCCCGCGTTTAGGCACTTCGTATGTGCTTTTAAAGTGATCGTAAATTTGCGCGTTAGTCAAGATAAGCTTTCCATTTTGCTCCCTGAAAATATTTTTGGAGTATTGAAAAGGGTTTTTATCAAAGTCTACTTCGTGTTTAGCTCTGTTAAAATTATCACGATTTTACTAATTTGAAGCGATATTCCTTGTATTAATTTAAGGATTGATCTTAGAGCCCTGGACAGTTGGTGACTTAGATGGTTATCGCCCATGGTTTTAGCTACACGAAGACGTTTTATTAACTCTCTTTTCTTCCTCCGCAATTTCATTTTGAACATATTTTCCTTGCTATTTTGAGCATAACAAGTTGATGGTGGGTAATGTTCCGAGAAGTATGTATATATGGTGTCCTGGAAAGTTTCTACTTGGCTGTTTAGGTCTTGTTTTGGCCCAGGATGTTCTAATAAGATCGCCAAGTTTTCGTCATGAACTTTCCAGGTAGAGTTTTTTAAACTGGGAATGCCAAGACGTGTCCTGATGACAATGGACTCCTGGTAGTTTTCACTCGATGGTTCACCTTGGGATATATGATCCTACTAATATTATAAATTCGAAAGTTTTGATGATTGTTACTCAATCACATCGGAACATATGAATGGATCGGGTTCTTGGATTACAGATTATAGTCTGGAATAGCACATAGGCTTATTAGTATGAGAACAAGCTCCAATATGTAAACTTTATAGATATAGCTTGTTTTGGCAATAGGCAAGTTATTCCCAGAAATTTGCCAATATTATTTGAACTACAATAATATATTTATCGGTCCGATAATTCTTAAGATTAGCGAGATCAAACAAATAAAATCTTCAACTTTAAAAAAATGAGTAAAGTATAAATTGCGAGAAATTAGTCGTGGTTATTTATTGATAGCACGAAACCCCCGTATTTTGATTCAGTGTCAGCACCTTGTTCAAGGATGAAATGATTAGCTTTTCACGTGAATACGGTGCATAAAATTACATCAAAATATCAGTGATTTGCTCCAATATACTCATGATGAATATCCCAAAATAGTAGTATTAAGCGACGATGCGATGTCTTCGATGGAGCGTGCTTACCAAGAAGAACCGATTCACTCTCGATTTGAAGACACCAAGATTGTAACCATCGGGAATAACGTACGCAGGCAACGCATTCCAGAGAATAAATTACACAGGCTGATTTACGAAGCGATTTAAGCAATATAACCTTATTAATCTTTATCAAATTAAAAATTACAGGTCTTATATAATATCTAAGATCTGTGGGTGACGAGCGCAGTGCAGCGCTAATATTGCTGACATTCAAAAGCAACAGCTACCACTTTCCATCAAGTGGCCCGCTAACATTTAAAAAGCTGTTGATTTGTGTTAAAATATTAACCAATACAGTTTATTACTATGTTTTCTACTTATTCTAATTTAGCATAGTATTCATAATCATCAATACTGTAAGACTGTAAGAAAGTAATGTAATGTAAGACTGAACCTGCTTCCGACCGAACTTCAGTTTTATGAAAGCGTATAAAATATCAATAGAGCTTCATGAGAGCAACTTTACTAAGCGTGAATTTATGGTATTATAAAAATATAAATGAGTAGATGTGTTCGGCAATATGTGATATGAACAGGCATCATGTCGATGGTTCACTTTATAAGGGTAAATTAATAAGTGTTTTTGTCATTTATGAAACAACAAATGAAGTTCATTTTGTAGTATTATGTTTTACTTAAGAATTTTTGGGAATTTACCAAATATTTATAAAGTAATAATATTTTTGTCATTAACGAAAAAAAGGTGTTATATTTGACATAACAATATATGTTTCTAGTTTTCTATTATTTGCTACGTTACCAGCTCATTTGAAAATGCCAGTGAGGCTATTCGAATACTGGATGTGACGGTGTTATTTGATTTCGAACCGAATTTTGATCCAGCGATGAAGGTAAAACATTGAATTTGATACACGTGTCAAGGAGTTTTGACGGGAACACGAGAATCGCATATTTGCAATGAATTTATTGCTGTTGGTTATTTTTGATGTTGATAAACTGGCAGTATTTCAATAAAGTTTACTTTGTGTGGTTATGTTTGAGAAAATTAGATTTTGTGCTATATCTGAAACTTCGACATATTGTCGCTAAAGTTGTCAACATATTTAAGTACATAGTTGTACTCGTATTTATAATTGTACTGTATCAATGACCTGGCTTTCGTGAAAATATCAATCTTTGTTTATTCATTTACCTATTTTGTTGAGGCATGAAGATTTCGCTAACTTATTTTCAACTGCTTTTGGAAAGGAGAATGATGAAATAATTCAACAGGTGTTCGTTACTTATAAGGTTACTTGAAAATCCAGACCTTATATAAAAAAAAAAGATTAATTTCGGGCCCAAAAAATTTGTGAAACTTAGTTTAGTAATCTCTAATACTTATGATTTAGAAAAATATTAATAGTATAGATTTCATAAATTATTCTGGGTAAGCGCACTTGATCGTGGACCGCACCTTCACTTAACATCAAGCAAGATGGCGACCGAGCGCAAACTTATTATTAATGAAAAAGTCAGTTCACTATCATATTAGCTGGGACTGCGTGGTGATTTTGATAGAAACCAAGCTTACTGCTACTTTTAAAAGCAAAATGAAAAAGCTTCAAGAAATATTATCCAATTATCTAAATACAGTGGGACTACGATTCAAAATTCACATGTAAAGCATTACTTATACCACATGCCTCACTATCGAAACATTTACGGTAGAGCGAATGGAATCAGAGACTGGGTCACCATGCCATTACAGTATCGGGGTACATTTACTCCCGACGTGACTTTTGAATAGGGCTGGCGATAAGGAGACGCGACGGCGGGCGCCAACTCCCCTCAGCTAGCGACAAGCCGATAAATTGAATACGTGTGCCGAATAAGACATCGCCGATGGACACCGTTTGCTCAGCCCTGTCGTGTTTGTCCTCTTCTTGAGCGGAATAGAGTTCGCGCTTTTGGAAATTGTATTGCGGTAAATTGTTTTGGAATCGGTTAGTGACGTAATGTGATCGTTTTGATTTCTTCGTTGTCTTACTGTTGCAAATATAATATGTATACTAATTTAATTTATACAGTACAGTGGTCTATGAATAATTCAGGTGTGCTTAGTGTAAGTAGTTAGTTAGGTTTGAAGTGTAGTGTAGTTCTCATTGTATTTTAGTTTTGTTAATAAAGTTATCGAATTCAATTTATTGTTTTAATGTAATTTATTTAGAAAGTTGCACTTCACAACGGAACATAGTGATATTTTCACATTACGGTAGATAGAATAATTGGCGAAGGTGTGGAAGAATCCGCCTGAGGAAGTACTCAGGGGGATTCTGAAATTGAGTCCTACCACTACTAAAATTAATAAAATATATATAGAATCTGAAGAGTCGTATCGTAACGCAGCCTTGGGGTAAATTTCCATGGTCCCTGGTAAAGGTCCCTCGAATCAGATTTTTTTAAATCGACTATAGCAGCTACTGCTGATCATTTCTCTATTGTGTTGTATAAAATCTCATTTTACGGTCGAGTTACTTTCCTTTTTACGCGCCTCGTTATTAGAATTGGAAGACTACTTTATGTGTCTATTAAATATTGCCCAGTTTAATATACTCTCGGAGATGTTTACTTGGCTACTGAAACGCTGTAATGGGTTCATGTTTTGTTTTATAAATCTTTATGATATTATAAATATAAAGATTTGGATGGTTGCATGTTTGTTACTCACGTCGGAACGGCTAAACTGATCGGGTTGAAATTTTAAACATAGATGCAATATAGTCTGGTGTTGCACAGAGGCTTCTTTTTATCGTGGAAAATTAACGAATTTAACGAAAACGAACGAAAAAACGAAAGAATATGAATTACGCAGGTAAAAATACAGGGCGCTGCTAGTAAGATATATGTAGTGTGACAAGGCTAGTAAGTAGTGGTATGCAACACATCTGTCCATAACAGCACAGTACTACTACTACAGTTGCGTGGATATTCATATCGAATGAATCCTAATTTTATAAAGCTGAAGAGTTTGTTTGTTGAACGCTACTAGGATCTTGGAACTACTGGTCTGAATTGAGAGATAATTTTTCTGTTAGATAGTCCATTTATCGATGAAGGCTATAGGCTATATACCATTACGCTACAGTCAATAGGAGCGGAGCATGAATGAAAAATGTAGCAAAAACGGGGGAAATATTCCTTTTTGAGAGGTTTCGTTGCGCGCGCTGATGTGCGCCGAAGTCCGTGACAGCATGTGCCTATTGTTTAAGATTGCGTCATTATAACCTAAGCTATCTGAATTTGTTCTAAATCCGAGTTGGTGCAACCAATTTTCGATAGGTGGCGTAGCAGCGCACACTGGGTTCTACTAGTTATTAATAATGGTCATGAATATTTTACGAATTATTAATTTGAAATGAATGTTCAAAATATATTTTTAGAGTTCTATGTTCGAGTAAATTTCGCATTTGTACCGTTTGCACATATTTGGATACAAAATAATCCATCATACTGACAGTATCAATATTCGTTATAGTCTGAAGATTAATGACACTGTCTGAGTTTCAATATTTTCGTGATCACAAATCAAAATAATGAGGTTTACCGATAATCTGGAAGATTCAACCTCATTATTGCATATTGAAAATATCACAGAGAACTTAATCTCGATTTAAATGATTGTTTAACTAACAGTACATGGGGTACTGTTTGGTGTTAGACAGATCTGTTAAGATATAGACGTGACAAGCCAACAAACATCCAAACATTGACATCTATACTAATATTATAAAGCTGAAAGTTTGTTTGTTTGTTTGAACGCTAGGATCTCGGGAAGTACTGGTCCGAATTGAAAGATTATTTTTCTATTGGATAGTCCATTTATCGAGGAAGACTATAGGCTATATATAGAACATAATGCTACTATTAATAGAATCGGAGTATGGATCAAGAATGTAACAAAATCGAGAAAAAATATTCCTTTTTGAGAGTTTTCGTACGTTTTGGGCTTTGACATGACACATGACAGCATGTGTCAAGATTGCGTCATTGAATATAAACCTTTGCCACAGATTACATACCTCACCTTTGCTAATCAAAATTGTTTCTAAATCTGAGGTGATACGGCCAGTTTCCAACCGGTGGCGTAGCAGGTAGCTGAAGAGGTGTTTTGTTTGAAAGTGATATTCTCAGGAATGACTGAACAGATTTCAGTCATTCTTTGGACATGTACGGGATCCTGATGAGTGCTATATAATGTACCACGGGCAAAGCCGGGGTGGACATCTAGTTTATAATATAAGTAGGATTACTTCAATATTTCATATTTCGGCAGGGCTACCTACGTCTGACGCCCCGTGGTCATTCAATGTGGGTATAAATTGGAAAAGTTTAAATACATTGCTGCATACTAAATTGGACAAAACCACTTTGTCATGGTAGGTAACAGTTTTGTAATGGGTGATAGTATGCCACTGCGTCGTTTTTTTAACATGTTTTAGTATTTGTACCTGTTAGGTCTTTGATAAAAAACAAGATCTCAAATGCACTCAAAGCGATAAAAGTGAAGCGAAGAACAAACCAATTGAGATTATGTGATATTTTTTTTAAAAAACATTAAATTTATTAACACCGCTATGTAAATAATATAATCTAAGGACGTGTAAGTGAACTGAAGAAGTCGGAACAATTGAGCTTCTATCAGGTTTAGTAATACGGAGAGGGACCTCTCACCAGAGAGGTAAACATTATGTGATACAATATACTACCTAAGGGCGCTTGGATGATTGAGACAAATCTAAAGATACCTTTTAATTGTCCAAATCCATCCAGCCGTTTGGAAGATATGTGGAAATAATGAAATTTACAAACATACAAGATACGCGCGAAAAACATAACTCTTCTTTCAGTCGGGTAAAAAGAGAGAGAAAGCTTATTATGATTCTATTCATAGATTTAGATTTTTTTTGCTACTGAAGAAAATCTTTGTCAAATTTAAATCGCCAGAGAGAAAACAGAGAGGCGCTTTGAGGTATATATTATACTAGATGCCCGCCCCGGCTTTGCCCGTGGTATATTATATAGCACTCATCGGGATCCCGTACATATCCAACGGTGAAAGAATGACTGAAATCGGTTCACTCATTCCTGAGAATATCGATTTCAAACAAAAAACCTCTTCAGCAACCTGCTACGCCACCTGTCGGAAATTGGTCGTACCAATTCAGATGTAGAAAAAAAAAAATAGCAAAGGTTTATATTCGAGGCACAGATTACTGAAATTCAATGACGCAATCTTTGACACATGCTGTCATGTGTCATGTCAAAGCACGAAACGTACGAAAACTCTCAAAAGGGGAATATTTTTTCCCGATTTTGTTACATTCTTGTTTCATGCTCCGCTTCAATTAATAGTAGAGTTATTTTCTATAGCCTAAAGCCTTCCTCGATAAATGGACTATCCAATAGAAAAAGAATCTTTCAATTCGGACCAGTACTTCCCGAGATCCTAGCGTTCAAGCAAGCAAACAAACAAACAAACAAACAAACAAACAAACAAACTCTTCAGCTTTATAATATAAGTATAGATTTTGTTACATTCTTGTTTCATGCTCCGCTTCAATTAATAGTAGAGTTATTTTCTATAGCCTAAAGCCTTCCTCGATAAATGGACTATCCAATAGAAAAATAATCTTTCAATTCGAACCAGTACTTCCCGAGATCCTAGCGTTCAAACAAACAAACAAACTCTTCAGCTTTATAATATTAGTATAGATTTATACTTGACATTGGCGAAATTGTGAGGCTAAACCACAAGAAAAGCCATAAACCAAGAGTTGAAGTTGAGAAAACAGAGTGAGTGAATGATGTAACGTCATTGCAGTGTTTTCTCGAGTAGGTACGAGGCCATAGCGTAGCAATCTGTTTTCGTCGCAGTGAAAATTGTGTATTTTTATACTAATCCTTTAATCGCAGCTGATTGCATTAATTTATTTAATTATGGTAGCATATTCAGTACGTGAATGTGATGTTATGAGTACAAGACAATCCAATCCGAATCAATACACTTTTCACAAGTAAATAAGAATTTGTTATTACAATTTATCGAACCACATTTTGTCAAATATCTACTAGTAATCGGCTCAGAAAACATTTTTTTAACAACTGTATATTGATTCCTTGATTTATGTGCAATTCTTGCATACATAATATGTGATAAAAAAATTATTGTTTACGCCACGAGTACCTATTGATTAAACAATCCATTATAGTGACATAATGACATGAATAAAAGGTGCTTAGCCAAGTTAAGTTGACATCGAATTGTTATCCACATTTAAGTACATCCGTAATAAATTATTTAACTTTAAGAATTCAGACATTGGTCATCAAGAACATGTTGCGCTGCAAAGCTGGCTGAACCCTACGAGATACGTAGATCAAAATAATAAACTGCAATAAGTATTGTACTTCTTCAAAATGTTTTAAAAGTCCGCGATGGTAGGTAAATATCTATCTAATAGCGATAATCCACAACAACAATTTTTTTCCGATACTTTTTACGAGAAATAATGACTTATTTACGAAGGGATTTTGAGCAAAACAACATTAATCCTTATCCGATTAAACCCGTGCGTAGCTGGGGCAGGTTGCTAGTAAAAATTATTATAAAAATGTGTTTGACTCTTATATTTGCGCGATTTATTTCGATTTAAGTTCGTGAGAATATGTATGTATATACATTGTACATGATTTATTTATGTTGGCGCCACTAGTGCACGTGACGTACCTACCACCGTTTGCTCACAAGATGTGATTGCTCCCTGTATAAAAAGGCCTGCCAACTGAAACAATCGACAATGTAAAACCGGATCGTGGACCACACTAGTCACCAAAACATGTATAAGAATATGTTTTTTATAAGGTATCCGAGCTGCCTTTGTGTATATTTTACATCCGATTTCTTTGCTTCCATTGTATGATTTTATCATTTCTCGTCAAGTTACAAATTTCAACATTAAAAGTACAAAATTGGTCAAAGTAACAAATAAATTCACAATTAGTTACCTCCGTTGAATTTAAATGGCTATAGTAATTTTCAAACTAACTATTGACAGTATTTAAATACTTTTTAAAGGTTAGCATTCCCCGTTCAGTTTAAAAAAAAGAAAATTCTAGGATTGGTTTGACAGAGTAAAATGAGACCAAGTATGGGATAAAACAAAACAATAGACCATCGTTCATTTGGTCAAAAATGTGACCAAACCGAACAATTAACAAGTTTGGAGTTAGCCCTGGAACGCAGCGCCGTGAGCCCCGTGGCCTTTTTGATGCGATTAAAATAATACGTTTTTACAAAGCGTTATATAAGCCTTGTGGCCGTGATTTTCCTTTTTTACCTTACGTTCCGGAAACGACGTGGTAAGCGTGGAAATTTAATTTGCTTTTTTGCTGATCTGACACACGAATAATTCACTTTTACTGACGATTCCTGATGAGGCACGTTGCTTGTTCTAATGAAGGCTATGTTCGATGAATTAATTGCATGTTTTGATTAAGTATTTGAGCGAGAGCGCGATTTTAGAGGAAACCCCGAACAATCTAGCAATGAGTACATAAACTGAGCAAATTTTTTTTAGTATAGAGTGACGAGACGAACTGGAAATGTGACGGATGGTAAGCAACATGCCTGCCACATAGCAACACATTGACACGCAGCTATCGGAACATGAAGAGTCGATATCGTTACCTAGCACTGCAATGCGCTCATCACCCAGAGATCTAAGATATCATATCTCTAAGCCCTATAATGTTTCTCTTCTCTTTCTCTGTAAAAATTTTAAATCTATAAATTTATTGAAGTTATGCAACGAAGATTTAAATTTTCTGAAAAAAAAACTCTAATACTAAAAGCTACTAACTTTTCACTAACCGCGTGTATTTTACATCCATTTCCTTGTTATTTATTAACAAATCCGTATGCGTGTACAAATTAAAGAATCAAATTGGCGGAGCACAATAGCACAACGTGCTCTTACATAAAAAAAAAAAAACAACTGGGTTGAGTAAATCGTCAATTTTTGTAGTCGATTACGAGCTGATACATGACCGTAACACTATTAATAATTAACTGTTTTACTATTATAATAGCGTGACGACAAGTCCTGCAATTATATTAAATTATTTGATATAATGACAATATTTACATAGAATAAAATATGTACCAATTTTAATGTTGATATTTTTTAGTTCAACTTACTTTATGATCACTCGAAGCTGCATGGGCAAGTCCATTTTAAAAGTACGAAATTATTAGAAAATTTATATATTACTAGCTGTACCCTGCCACGCTTCGCTGAGGCACATTATGATGCAAAAATTAGATTAAAACAATCATTGATGCGGATTATATATCATTGTAAAATTTCAGCTCGATCGGTGCAGAGCTTTTTGAGTTTTTGAAACGTACACAAACTAACGTAACATTTTTATACATAGAGATTTTACCATTGGATAACCTATTCAATTTCAAGTGACTTTTGTCATGAAACCAGTTTTCTAAACGCAATATTTAATATAGCTACCATACAAACTTTACGCGCGGCGTATAGAAAATACGACTCAGTGATGTCACGCTTCTGTAGTGATTTGTATGAAGCGATTTTGAGAGAATCCAAAATTGTGAATTTAAAATCGTGATATCACGGGAAGTTTTTATGAAAACAAGGTAATTCTTTCACCTGTGTTTCAGTTATTGAGAAGCTTTTTGATGGTACATTGGATAAAAAATGAGTCGACATGCCTATTATTATGTTTTGATTAATTGTCTGGCTGGCTTAGTTGGTAGTAAGTCTGCCTGCAAAGCCGTGGGTTGTGGGTTCGATCCTCACCCAGTACACATATTTGTGCGTTGAATACAGATATTTGTACTGTGCCTGCGTGTTTTATAATATATAAAATAGGGATATATTTAAAAATATATAATTATTATATTTATAAGTGCTTAGTTTGGGGTTAGATGGTGTTGTGTGTGAAATGTCCACAAATATAAATTATGGTGTCACCAATATTGTGAAAACTTGAATGATTCAAGTACATTATGGTATTTCCCTATATCAACCGTCGCGTCGCAAGCTAAATTCGAAGGAAAGTCTTAAATATAATTTTCCCCTTATTTCACTAACTCGACGGGGGAAGAATCACTGGTGTAGCGATCTTATTGAATTAACTCCGATTCTATTTTGGGAAGAACGTTATAACATATCGAATAGTAGCCGTATCAGCGTCATTATGTTGTGATTGATAGAAGCTAATTTCTGGTCCTTGTAATACCTTTTCATTCTATAAGTCTAAGGAAATAGATAGCTGTATCTATCTCCTTAGGCGATAAACTTTTCAATGCATTTAATAAGTCAACATAGGTACACGATGATAATTAATTTATTAAATTAACAACTAGCAGCAGGTTTACGCCTAGTAGGTTGATGAAAAGTAGCGTAAGTGCTATTCCAGACTATAAACTATCTATATTCGAAATTTAAACTCAATCCTATGTGATTGAGCAACGAACTTCGAAATTTTCGAATTTAAAACATTAATAAGATGAGCACACAAAATGATATTGCAAATAAATAAATAAATAAATAATAAATAAATACTGGTGGACAATTCACACACATCACCATCTGACCCCAAACTAAGCAAAGCTTGTGTGTTGGCAGCCAGATAGCTGATATAATACTTGTATAGTCAACTTTCATGAGTTAAAATAGTTCAGTAAAATGTATCATCATCATCATCATCAGCTTATCTAAGTCCACTAAAATTCACACATTAAAATGTGTAGGTAATACTCGTAATCTAATAATCACGTCAGTTTTCGTAGCAGAAATAGTCTCACCCTTAGTCTAGTTCTTAGTCTACACTTGAGTAATGACTCAATAAACTGTATTTTTTATTAATGGTACTTTAAAGTACTTAAAATTTTGCTAAAATGTATTGATAATGTTTCGAGCTCCACTCCACAGAGATAGTGAATCTGCTTCGCGAAGTCAAGTCTCTCGATAAAGCACTCTTTACGAGAGCTTCTCATAACTTTCTCGTAATAGGCTTATGTAATTTAATCTTCTGGCCGCCTTTGTGAGTTTCAATAATTTTCTATTAAAATCCCCTGTAAATTAGGCCTGTCGAAGATTTCGCGTTTCTTTCGAGGTAAATCTTTTCGATAAACACTTTTACATAAATGAAACAGCTTATTGTTTTATCTATGTTTGTTATCAATACTTAGATTAAATTATATTGTCAATAAAATAGCCAATACTTTAGTAATGGCTGAAATTCGACCATAAAGCCTAAGTATTAGCCACTTACGCACACTTAACACATAGACCCAGTTTATTACCATTTTCAAGGTGCTTAGGGCACATCCAATGATTTATATTGATGCATTGTAATATTTTTATTTAATTGATTTAATGTATTTTTATGTGTAACAAGCAGTGTCCCGCGGTTTTACCCGCGTAGTTCCCGTCGTTGTTCTGTGTACCAAATTTTAAACCGGTCCGTTCATACGTTACGCAGTGATTGAGCAACATACATCCAAACATTGACATTTATACTAAGATTAAAATTATATTAGCATTCTGCACTCCTTGTCTGTGTAAACTATAAGTGCGCGAAATTCCGCCCGCACAATTTTCGTAAAAAGGAGGTATAAAATTTTACTTTGTCGTCATATTTATAGTCATCTATCAACATATTTATCTGTTATAAAATTTGAATAATTTATTGGCATTATTTTAAATTATTTGAATTTAATGGCATTATTTTAAATTTGAATGGTGTTTATGAAGTGAACATAATGTCACCGTAAAATTGTCAACACCATCAGATTATAATCTAACGCGTGAGATTATAATCTTACAATAAACAAGGTTAGGTTAGTTTATAATCTGGCGTATTCTCAATTTTACGGTGACATAGGTACATAAATATATAAGTTAATATACCATAAATATATTAGATATATGTACTTATATCTGAAATTGAATGAATCTTGTATTTTGTTGTAAATATTTTCCCTTGGGTAGAACACAATGGTGGTAATACCACTAATAGAACTTACCATTGTCAGCGTTGTCTCTGTCAGGTCCACTGTCATGTTCGGACTCCGACTCGTCCCAGATGGTGTCGGTGGCGATCTTCTGGCGCGAACACTCGATCCAGTACCCCGGCGTCGGTATCAGGTTGTGAGGGTACTCTTCGCAGAACTCATCTGGAAATATATTAAAGTATTAATACGAGTAAACCAAAGAATTTACATATACGATGTATAGAGTTAGAACAAACGCTTTAGACCGAAAGCACGGGTCTGATCGCTCTTGCCTTGTCGCTCTTGTGGAAGTGACATACTTTTGTCGCAGCACATCACTATGTCGCCATAGCTAATATACACCTCATCTGCTTACGATTTGGTAGAACGGAACCGTGCGGAAAACCCTGATCTATTTACTCATTCTATATCTAAGGAGTAAATCAACACAATCATTTGACAGCCGATAGTCTTCAAAAGTCATGTTACGGCTGGTCAAGTCAAGAGAACGGCAACGGCCGATCCAGTGCCCCTAGTTCGAATCCACGTACGGGACTTTTTTCTTTCTTACGTGACCACTGCCGTTTTCAAGTCATGTGCGTAAAAACGTTGAAAGACAACATCGTGAGGAAACCGACATGTTCTTAGAATCTTGCCAAGTCATAGGTCATCCACCAACGCGGATAGAGACAAAGTGGTGGATTATGATGGCCATGACTTTAGAGAATAGAAGAGATAATTATGCTTATGAACCTAGTAATAAATATAACATGTTTAGCAACAACTATTACAGTTGTATTTTGTAGTTACGATGTAAAAGGTAAATTAGTCTGAAATAACGTCCATGGCGGGAAATTTTACGAAATAAGTTTAGGATGTGAGCGTTGTGAGCGTAGCCTTGTCTTTCCCTTTTTTTTAGCTTTAGCATAATCAGCCTAATTATAGAAGAAAATACCTATTAAGAAAAAAAGGGATAAACCCACGCCCAATACTTTTTGGACGTTATTACGTGGGATAAGGGTGGATTGAATGGACTTTGGTGGAATATCTTGTTACGCAAGGGCTTCGGTTTTTTCGCCAATCCCTAATTGAATGTCAAGCAAACCAAACTTAAACAAATCCCTTGTCGTTCAAAGTCTGAACTGAATTATTTCAAATGTCTTCCAAAAGTTTATTGACCTTGTTATGAATTCGTTTGTAATTCGAAGTAGAGTTTTTGCAGTAATTTGTTGGTGCGTTACTCACACGTAGGTACAAATAAAATACAAATACTTTATTTGCCTGAATTACGCTGAAGCACAAAAACTTGCCATTGCACCCCAAACTAAGCTTAAGCTTGTATCTTGAGACTCGCGAGTTAGATCTAAAGTGAACATAGTACAATAGTATAAAATAAACCTTAACAAAACTTACAAAGCTACAGTACAAAGTAATTCAGTGAAACAACAATGTAACAAGGTATAACAAGTAAACAAGATGTAGCAAGTTAACAAGTGTCTAGTGTTGAAGATAAAATTTTCTTAAAGGATGTGTAGTTGCACTATTTTTCATCCCGCCGATAGACAATGACATATTTTAAAATACATTTTGGTCTCTGGAACCAAACCTCATATCACTTGCAAATTGTAAGGACAGAGCTTGAAAGTTAAGCATATTCTACCACATTTTATGATTCACATATGTAAAATTAATTTATTGAATTCATTTACTATTATTCGCTACAGTTTTTTGTCAAAAAAAGCGATAGAATAAGTTCTATCGTTTTTTAAATGTCAAGGGGCGTGTGACCCCTTAGGCCTGGCACATTGCCTCTGTTCTATCGAACTGCACATAGGCTCGGCTTGATTGTGTATTATGTAAATGTCTTAATACTTCGAAGGCCTAGATAGGTATTCTAGATACAAGTAGGTATCCATCATAGAGCGTAATTATAGTAAGCGAATTACATAACATTTAATGAAATTGCAGTCTATCAAAAAACCTATCCATTGTGTTGATTAGCCTCGTGCCTTAGTTGGTAGTTAATCTGCCTAGGGAGCAGAAGGTCGTGGAATCGATTCCCAGCCAATGCAAATGTTTGTGCGATGAATACAAATATTTGTTCTGTTTCTGGGTGTTTCTATGTATCATATTTGTGTATAACAAAAAAAGACCGCACCAATAAAAAAACTCTAAACTCACATTCACACACTAAATTTAAAACAAATACAGCGGGACCTTACGCATATTTTATTATTGAATGTATATATTGTTTATTATCATTAAATTACACAAAAAAATCACATTGGAACACTCAATATCACTCTTGAAAGCATGTTCTAAATTTAAAATTAATATATCGTTGTCTTTTCAAATAAACAAAAAAAGTAATCGTTGAACTTTAGAATATGCTGACAGAACAACGCAGAGCAAGATTTGACGAAATAATAAATAAATATTGCTGGCCCATTCATACACAACACCATCTGACCCCAAACTAAGCAAAGCTTGCACTTTGACGGCCAGTTTGCTGATCTAATACTTATATAGTTGTAAATACATACCTATTATACATAGAAACACCCAGACACAGAACAAATATTTTGATTCATCACACAACCATTTGCACTGGCTGGGAATCGAACCCACGACTCTCGGCTTCACAGGCAGAGTTACTACCAACTAAGTCATGAGCTTATTATAGTAAGGCGCTGCGCAAAACCAGACACTTTTAGTTACCAGTTACTGACATCGCATACTTTTTGATCATCAACGAGTTTTTTTGTGTCGTGTTCGGACACAAAAAGTGTCCACGTTTCCGCACTGTCTAAGTAAAATTTAGACTGATAAGATTAACATTATGAGAAAACAGTATTCTTCTTTCTTCTCTTCTTTCTGTTGTACTATGAGGCACCGTTCACTGTAAGGTAGAACACCAAACTATAGTGGTAAGGCTTGGCGTTCATACTTAGAGTGTACGGCATCTCACATGGTCTTGTCTTCTTGTCTTCTTTTGCCGTAAAACAGCCGATACTAACATTTATTCTTCTCATGAAACTATGTCAAAAGCGCATAAGAAAGTTGGCTGGAAGAAATCGGCGTCAATAACAAGGCCTCCATTTGTTTCAAAGTTTTTATGATTTTTGTATATTCTATACACCGTTTAATAGTGTGGATAAGAAATAATTTAGAAACAATTTTATCATTAAGTAATTAAACATTTATATATTTATTTATTTTAGTATTTCAACGTTTTATTACTTAATAAAGATAATAAAATTGCTTCTATTTAAATAATTAATCCAATATTAATCTCAGACCTGTAAACAAATATGTTTCCGGTGCCAATTTTGTACGATGTACTTACCCCAAAGTACTTTTTGAAAGTTATCGAACTAGTTGATGTACTTTCTTACAGTATTAGAGATGAGGAGCTTACTGGTTAGCTTATCGATGACAGCGATTTCTTGAAGACAAATTAGGGATGGAGCGAGATATTCAATGTGAAACAAGGTATTTCAAACACGTCCATATTAAAAACATATAAATACTTGGAATATCTTTTTTTACTGATAAAGGTTTATAATTGCATCTCAAATGACGTTAAGCGACTATTCGATCTACGATTGGGCGTGCATACCTAGAAGAAACTGATTCACACCCGATTAGAAGATACCAAGATTGTAAAAATAGGAAAAACTTAATCAGCATCGCAATCCATAGAGACAATTCCAAATTCCTTTAACTAAATACTTTAAAAATGTAAATTAAAAAAAATACTCAGACATTATAACATAAATGAACAAAAAAGATAACCCTTACTGATTCAAATACAATTATTACGTTGAGAGACTGCAAAATCACAATTTGATGTAAAATTGATTCCGTAAAAGCGTCCTATTCTAAAGCATTAAATACGAAATTGGACCGCGGAGTGCCCTTAGCTCACAACAAAAATATCTGGTGCCCCACTATCTTCTCACTTCATCAAAGAGCACAAAGAAATATTAATTTCCGTTTCCACAGAAAGGGTTCCTATATTTTAAAAGTTTGCACAAAGCTCTTCCTTTTCGAGGTAATATTTGTGACCTAGTTTCAAACACATCCGATATGCGCCTTTCCAGACCAGCAAACCCGTTGTAAACAGAAAAAAATGAATGCGAATTCCAGAAACACGGGAACATTCGTGGTGCAGGAAAAAGAAAATAAATGATAAAAGCAGTGATTATGTGATTCGTTTTATGAACATGTACGCTGTTTGTAACTAAAGTTGGGATACACAGAGCTTTAAGATAAACAAGCAAGCAAGTTATTAATAAAAGTGATCCACCTATACTTGTCACTAGTATCGTATTATGTTATCGTTTTTCAAACTTTTGCTCAAGGCAAATTGTCAAATTTCAAAGCACCCAAAAATTTTACAAACATTTTTGCTGTTTGTGACATCAAAATAAATCAAATAGATAACATTTATCTTAAATTAGATTTTGTAATTAGGCGGTAAAACGCTTTTATGAATAACTTTTACAATGATATTGACTTAGAAACTCTAAGCAAATAAAAATAATTTTACATATTTCCATATAGAAAAAATCTTTGAACTCCGACTGAACTAATGCTAACACAAATTCAACCGATTTCATTTTGTTTAAGACACTACAAAAATAACTATGTTCTTTTTAGATGATTGTAGTATGTAGCTGTATCTATGTAGGTATATTCAGCTAGATACAGACCGATAGAAATCCTTCTGATATCAGATCAGCTAGTTTATAACAAAATTCAACATGTTATTGTTATTACAGAAACAACCATTGCTGGCATCGGTTATCGCGCCCATTTATTTTTCTCAGCTACTCCGGAGAAGTGTAATGATAGCTGGAAAATTTTAATCTTGTCTGACATGACGTAATTTTATCTGTCACTCATACCTCATGCAGGGACGCGCGGTTTATAATAAAGGAAGGGTGTTTGTTTACGTCGCTACCCCACGTCACACTCATATAACTGCAAATAATAAAAAATGTCGGGACGTAGCGGTAAGTCGTGTTGTTTCTATTGCTCGTATTGTGAAGTCAATTTAGTTTGTATATTTTCCTTTTTTGATCTCTGGTGCAACGTAAAGTTTGATGTATCTGTACGTGTTTTAATGCCTGTGTATTCCGCTTGTATAACTCTAAAAGCAATAAAACGATTAAAATGTTGTTTTCCATTGACACCTAGCGGAAGGAGAAATGATTCTTGTGTGAGCTAAAAGATCGACGGGTACTTAATTTTTTTTGTGGATGCGCTGCTAGTTCTGTATATTACAACAAAGATTTAACTGGTGTTGTGGCTCAGTCAGTGATAAGTCTGCTCAAAGAGTGGCTGAGAGCTCACAAGGTCCTGAGTTCCTAGTACTAGATTCCCACTCAGAACAAAAGATTTGTGTGAAGATGTTTTTTTTTGTTTCTTTTCAGACTATGTATTTGACATTATTTACAATAAACCCATATAATACAAGCATATTTTGCTTAGTTTGGGACTATACGGTGTTATGTAAAAAAAACATTTGATTTTGATATATATTTTGACATTGATTTGAATTTGGTGTTTGTTTTGCCTAAGAATAGCATAATTAGCCCACTATAGTACATTATATAGTCAGACCCCTAATTCATCTGGTCTAGCTCGTCTGGCGGACTCAGACCAATTATTCTCCCCAAAGTTGGCTGATGATGCATGCCCTTGAAATATTATTAAAACACGCCATTTTTATCGAAACCAGTGATGACGCCAAACTTGTACAAATGTCTTTAAAAATCTCTGAGATGTAGGTGGGATTCGAACCAACGACTTCACAATTGTGAACCACATGTTCTAGAACTCAACACCTTATAAGCCTTGTAAATGTCAGAAATGCAATAAATATAATTAGACTACAGGCCCGTGAACAAAATGTATGGGTCATATGAACCACCAGAAGACCTACATATGTCGGATGATAGAAGGGTATAAAATAATAAGATTCAGCACTCAGTTGAACAGCTTACAGCTACATAGGTCTCCTGATGGTTCATATGACCCATAAATTTTGTTCACAGGCCTGTAGTCTACATACGTAGGTAAAACCTCGTCGATGTTTGTCGACTCGGTTTCGTCTAATGACGTCCCCGCTGGTCGCTAGTCAAAATGTCAGAGATCATTATTTTCTCAAGTATCCACAAATAAAGGAAGTTTGCCATACAATAATTTTGTAGATGCCGTAACAATCTTTGTAACAGTTTCATTAGCATAAATAACTGTTACGGGTTGGTGACTAAAAGGTGTAGAGATCTAGTGGAGATACAGTGCCATTACACAATTATAAGTTAGCACCTTTAAGTATTTAATAATTTAGTGAATATGAGTAAGAACATTTTTCATAACAACACAGAATATCCTACAGCAATGACATCTGTATGTCAACAATGACATACTTTGTCCACAGAATCTAAGCTATTACATTAAATTGGCTTCTAGAATTTAAACCAATAATGATAGAATATTGTACTTGATTGACCAAGCTTTGCTCGGTTTAAATCTGGATAAAACGACGATTCCTAAAAATTAAATGTAGATAGATGTTCTTATCGCCCCTGATACCCACTGCGTACTAAATGTCATGAAAATCGCCAGTACCATTTCCGAGATTCAGAATCGCTCGTTTGAAGATATAATGTAATTATTTCACAGATGAATAGATTTCATGTAAATTTGTCCATTGTAATTCCTTTTGCTACAAATAAATTTCGTTCGTTGCAAAGACTCGAACGAAAAGGATTGACTCTGCTATTGTGATAAGAACTTCTAAGCTGTGAATTGCGTTGCCTGAGTGCGATATTCCCGTTGGTTAAAATATTGGTGTCTTCAAATCCAGTGTAAATCGGGTTTTCCTACCCAAGCACGCTTCACCGCAAACCGCATCGTCGCTTAACATCAGGCGATATGGTGGTCAAGTGTGAACGCTAAAAGTAAAAAAAAATGGTTAAAAAAGTGTTTTACATCAGCGGTAGACAATAAAAAAAGGTAAGAGCTATATTTAGAATTTACCGCACTACGGATGCAAGTGTGAGGTTTTCATAAACTCCGTGCTTTATCGTCCACTTGGAGGTTTAATTAATATTTCAATGTTTATTTTGGCCTCTAGCAGACAGAGATAATTACAAAGCTATCTTTTTTTTGGGATTTTAATATAATATTGTGTTGGTACAGTGTGTCTGACGGAGGGTTTTTCTTTGGATTTTATTTTCGGAGCTATCTGCATTGTAAATTTTGTAGGTTTTTTTTAATGTTAACAAACAATTGTTGATGTTTTAAACGACATTTTCTTTTATGCTAAAATAGTTTAGAATGGTGTTTTGATAAAAACAATGTGGCACGCTGGGCAATTTTATGAGTGGTATACTCAACAGTATAATATCTACCACATCTTTGCCAGTTACTAAACCGCCAAGGTCACTAAAGTGCAAACATTGCTATCAGCTGTCATATCAATCTGAAATTCGTTACACAGATTTGGCAAATAGGCAAATAATATATTATGCCCGGTTTACATTATTCCAGTCCAGTAAATCGGGCATTATGGTATTCTTACTCTAAAATACAGTATGTTACAGAACTGTTTTTTTTATCAAACTACGCGGACGGAGTCCCTATAAAATATAGATAGTATATTAAGTAGATTAAATCGTCATTTACCTGATGACGTAAAATAAATATTGGTGCCTAAGTCTAGCCCCAAACTTAACAAAAACTTGTACTACGGGAGCGACATAGCTGATATTATAATTATTTATTTCTAAGCAAATATCTACTAATTATAAATAGAAACACCCAGACACAGGAAAAATATTTGTATTCATCACACAAATATTTGCCTTGGTTGGAAATCAAAACCCACAACCTACAGCTCCGCGGGCATATATACTTCCGACTAAGCCAATGTGCCAGTTAAATATTTTTATAACATATCTGTTATCGGCTAGTTATTTGTCATCTATCAATTAGTAGTGCGTATGTTTATGATTATAGTTGTTTCACTAGTTTTAATGTTTTTCCTATATTTTGTATATTATTTTAAGGTATAAACAATAAAGAGTTATCATTCATTCATTCATACTCATGTAGGTAGTACAAATCGATGGTAAATTAGGCGCCGCCATCGGTTAAAGTTCCTTCCATTAGAAGCGCACGTCTGATATTTCCCAACATTTTAGGAAATAACAAAATAAAATTCACAAGTGATTTTATAAATGTGTCAATATAATGTATTTGACGTGGAATGCCTTGAGACCCAGACAGGCATTCCTGCTTTGATACTTTTGTGTCGGCAAAGTTCAGTGAATTTCGTTATGGTTGCGAACAAACACTTCTAAAATGTTAATAACTCAAAGAAATTCATGAGGTAACTTGGCATAATGCTTGTTTAGCTATTCAGTGTAACAAAATAAGTTTAGGAATATACCTCGACGTTTGATTAGTATGATTAGATGAAAAAGTACTATTCAATTTTGATAGAGAAGTAGATCAACTATACTATGTCGAAGCGTTTATATTCTAATCAGCATTTTCCCATTTGAAGATACATTTATAACAAAAACTTCAATCACATTTATGGTTATTGGTGATCATCCTACATTCATTTAGGATATGTTCTGCAAGTTTTGAACAAACATCTCTTGTTCTACAATTTTTGTTGAAACTCAGTAAGTATCCCAAAAAAGTTTATGTTTCTACTCTAGCACTGTTTAGCTCTACTTATTCGCGTCGGCACTTCATTTATCGAGCGTTAAAGAGCTCGCTTATTACAAAGCATTTGATAATCCTGGACCCGGCAAATACACTTTTTATTTTGTATGGGGAAAAGATACGATTTTTTAGAACAAAAGTTTGCATATATCATGTGTTTAATATGTCCTTAAAAGGATGCATACTGATTACCAATAACCATGTGTAAGTGCTGGTAAACAGATTATTTCTCCTTTGCGCCGTGCAAAACACACTGAGACATACAAAGATCAACCAAAATAACTTGTGCGTTCCTGAGTTTCACTTCTACCTATTGCATAAATAACAATCCTAGGCATGCGAACCTCGTCTTTTACAAATTGGTACACATTTCTTTACCAAATTTACTCGCTAGAGAACATCCCAGGTAAGGCCAGGCGTTTCTTTTGTGTCGCTATGCATAACTTACATAATTTAAACATGAATCCAACAAATGGGGGTCGTTGAAAAGTTTTACCCCAAGAGGTGCAGCCGCCAACGCAACTTTGCGTATTTTATACTTCAATATAAAATTAATGCTACGCCAAAAATAAAGGTATTACATAATTATTGTACAGTAGTGTATAGTGGCTGTGGTAGAACATTGTGGGTTAATTCATTGGAGGTAATAATGAGTTTTACAAAACTGTAAGTAGGTATATTAATTTTGTTCTAGCATGAATAGCTTACGCTGCTTATGCGACGTACAAAAATGAAAACCTACGTATTTTAAGTTGTTACCATATTGTAGTACTAAACTGCACTACTAGAGTTAGACCTCAACTGAGACAATTTGCAGAATACAATTTCGTCTTCGTGTAAAGCGTGTGACAAAGACGGCAAAGTCTTTGCCCCAGTGGGGTTTGAAAAAAGGAGTTTTCAATTCACCTGTACACTTTTTATGTGTTCAACGATTACTCGGTAATGCCTTAGTTTTTTACCCAAACTAAGTAAATGATAAACTAGGAATGGAATGTTATAAAAGTATTTTTTTTTCTGCGGTGGTATCTCGATCGATGGTGAACGTTTGAAATTGGCAGTTTGGGTTCGATAACACAAATCACCACATTTGAAACGACCTATCGAACGTCAAAACCGCAGCAAGTGTTACCTGAGTGGGTTATTCCCGACCGGTAAAACATTGATGTCTTCAAGTCGAGAGTAAATTCTTTCTAAAAGCGTGTTCCATCGCAGACCGCTTCCTCGCACCACATCAGGCGAGATTGCAGTTGAGTAATAAATATCGAATTATTTATTTATTTTCGTCGATATGTGATATTGAAAGACCTCAAAAAGACAGAACTGAAAGCTCAGTTCTGTTTCAATTTCGGTTTTGTAATAATTTTGTGCTCATTTTGTTCACAACTACAAATACGTAGCATAACTGGTATGCCCTACTACGTAACCTGTGTAAGTCGTACATCTCTATATTGCCTTGTTCGTTTGATGTTATAGTACGCTGCGATTTACGTTTTACGGTCTTATTATGTTTGCAGGTTAATTAAGTTTACGGTTTAATACATTAACACAATTTTTAAATCGTTTAGCACAACCTAATTAGAATCTTGTAACAGAGTTCGGAGATGAAACATGCTGGCCTAAAAATATTTATAAACAAGGTGATTTTATCTAGCCACACACGATTTGAATAGGGATGTGTGTTATCACTGATCGAAATACTGGTATTTTACGATTTGAAGGTAAGTCTTGTGATGTAGGGTAGAATAATAATCTTTAATAATAATAATAATAGGGTAATGATAATAATCTTTTATTGACTAAAAATACACTCGTCGAGTCTTCTCGTCATCCATCCTACAAAGCCTCAAAACAAAAAGTATACACTTTTTGTTCACACACACCAGTGCGTCCTACCCGTTATGACCTACGGTGTTGAAACGTGGACACAGACAGTCAAAATGATCCGAAAGGTTAAAGTCGCTCAGCGAGCTATGAAAAGGGCTATGCTTTGGGTTTCTCTGAAAGATTGGGTCCACAATGAAGTAATTCGTCAAAGAACTAAAGTCACCGACATAGCTGTGGCATTGGGCAATGGCAATGGGCCGGTCGCATCTGTCGCAGATCTGATGACCGTTGGGGTAGAGAGGTTTTGGAGTGGAGACCGCGAATCATGTAGTGTAAGACACCCTGAAACTAGATGGAGCGATGATATACGAAAGACGGCTTGCGGCGGTTGGAAACGTAAGATCGACGATCGAGCTGAGTGGCGTATTACGGGAGAGACCTATGTGCACTAGGCACGCCAGTTAGGTGACAGTGAAGTTCACAAACATGTTACTTCACAATAAATGTTTATAATCTTCCACTTATTCACCAAGTCATTAGGTTTATAGTATACGTTAAAAATCATTCACGTATTTTTGAATTAAATATTTTCTGTTTGCTATACAGTGAAGTGACCACGATAATTTGTTCTCTCCATATAATTAATCATCACTCTAAGCAATAAGCATTGCAGGTTTCATCTACAGCGTAAATAATAATAAGTATACGCGTAAATAATAATAAGTATACGCGTAAACACTTAAATATTTGATGCGAGAGCCCTTCCTGTGCGGCCGCGGTCGCACACCGCACATTATTATTAGGAAAGTTTTTACCTTTCTGGCATCTCTGTAAACAGAGTGCGGCCGCCGGAAATTGAGTTTCCTTGCATTTCATTTCATGGACGGTGAGCGGGGACGTCATTGTCAAATCGTAACACACCCTCGCCGACTTTGATGGACGTCGGGGATCGGTAATAAATATCTAGGACTGTTCTCGCGGGACGCAATATCGCCGATTGGACTCTTTGTGGCGGGTGTACACCGATTAAAAAAGATTCACGCGCAAAAAAGACATAGGACATAAATCTATAATAATTTCTAGCCCGATTACAAATGTTTTAATATAAGACAACCGTGATGAGCTCGTGATGTTATGAGTACAAGCGATCCTAGTTACATCCAGTATTGGTTTAGCGTACATAAAATACAAGATCTTGCAATACCATAGGACGTTTGTCATCATCATTGCATCTTTTGTACCCCACAGTTTGTCAAAACATTTCAATTGCCCATCTGCTTCAGTTTTGTGGCGACATTTACAATATCGTCAACGTATCTTAGTAGGTAATGAATGCCCGATCTTCCGTTAACTTTGCCTCTGCCTCCATTCCGTCACAATTTTAATCCGCCTGTCGCCACAAGTAAGGCATTACGTGACAAATATTATACCTACGAAATCCTTACTTAAACTAAGTATGACGAAATGTCTGCATAGACGATATTGGTCATTTAAATAATATCATAATTTAGGAATTACATATTTATGACAAACTATCAAGCAAAGAGACTGGAAATTGTTTTTGTTTCATGTAACGACATATCGTTATTTAACATAACTATTCTATTTAGTAAAATAGTCTCATCTAACTCTGTCATTAAAATAACTGAAAATTTGACAAGTAGGTACTCAAAAATCTTGTTTAGTAGTCAGCTATCATGATCAAGTAATTGACAAAAACAATAGATTGATAACAATTGCTTTATATATGCTGGATTTTTTAAGGTATTTATTTGCTAAAGAAATATAAATAAAATGTGGACATTTCTTCCGAGTACAAATCATTGTCCAGCTCTGAACCAAAGAAAGCTTGTATTACGAGAACCTTGAACCTGACAGCTGATATATTGCTTATTGTACAAATAATTGTAAACACTAATGCACAGCACACACCAAGACAAAACAAAACTACATATATTCATAATTATATTTATCTTGAGTGGAAATCGAACCCACAACCTACTATTCTGAGGGCAGACTTATTACCAAATGAGGCAAGAAGTCTGCAAAAAACAGCTTTATGTTTCCACTAGCAATGCTATTTTCAAAACTGTGAAGAAAATAAATGTCAGTGATGAAACGCAAGCGGGGTCGTTGGAATGCGGACATCAGGTAACATGTATTCTCCATTTCTACTTGACAGTTATTGACTGAACTGGGGTCTCGCTCAAAAGGTGCTTTTGATTTTCGACTGCCATTGATTGTGGCACTCGTGACTATGCCATTTACTACATTTATTAACTTTATTACCATTATGACTAAAATTTATACTTGTTAAAAAATTCAGCAAATAAAGTTAATTCATATAAAATCTAACCTGTAATATTTTAGTAACCTTTTACTGAATTGTACCCTTCTAAATGAGACTCAATTTTGCGGAAACTTGGGAAGGAAATCTTCATTTGAATGAATGTAAAACTGAACGTAATTATTCCGTTCTGTGAGTTTAGGAACAGTTAAAAGGAGTAGCGAATGGTTGGCGTGTTTAATCTTGTCAATTATCCAGAAAATTGGAACGGGACTTCAAGTCCGGGACACGCCATTACTAAGATTTTATTGACGCTTTAGCTCTCGATTCCAGATAGGCCAGCGTTTTATTGTTAGACCTATTTTCTGGGTTCGATTGTTGACTTCTCGTAGTATCTTCCAGAACTCTACTGTGAGTTTTGCTTTTAGCATGAACTTGAAATTAAATTAGCCATGTCTCATTTTAAGCTAGTTTGTAGTAAAACATGATAATTTTCAGTAGTGAAAGTAGTATTTTTGCCTTTTATTTTCAACAGTTCAAATTTCATTCCAAGCAAGAAATTGAAACTATAATGAACATATGCATTTATTTTTTTATTCTGAACTAGAAAAAAAGTCAATAGATATACAGGTATTTATTGTTTTGCTGATGAGAGATGGAAAATGCAAATGCCCTTTCTTTTTTCATTTTCTAAGATTTCATTAGCGTTTTGGATAGATATCTTTGTCTGGGACAGTTGAAAGATATCATGCAACTTCGCCTACTACCCAGTACACGAAGCTTATAATTTTTCCTAGTTACGAATGAAGTTTTACAAAATTGATAGCTGCTGATTAAGGAATCCCCACTAACGAGTACTTTTCTTATAATCAGTGTGACAAACCTCAACACGAAATATTCTAAACCTGAATTCGAGCAACGTCTTGTTTATTCAGTCAATTTCAAGTAAAGCTGATTTTAAAGTACCTAATTTGCATGCTGAGGTACTCGTTGTTAAGGCGATGAACCAAGACAGTCGTGGCAGTGCAGCTTGGCGATAGCATCACGTGCAAACATGTTAGTTTCAAAATTATATAGAATAGTAAAGTCGAGGGACTCTGGTCTAGCATGATGGTTTGCTCTTTGTAGTCAGTTGTAACTAGCAAGATTTTGAAGCTGAAATGAACATTGCATGCTATTCAAAGGAGAGGAATATACTCTTAATCAGCATTTGCGACTTTTCAGTCCTATGCCATATGATGGTAGTAACTAAACATAATTTTAAAATTACACTTATAAAATGAAAAACTTAGATCGTTAGCGGCAGCAGTTTGACGCGCCACAATTGAGTAACTCAAAATCGGTCAGTGTACTTTAAGAGACTACCTGTCTACGTAGACTCTATAAGTCGATACTATGTATTTTACCTTTGGACATCGTTCTAAAATCTCAGACCATCCAATCAAAGTTCCAAAATGTATGTAATCGCTTGTCATTTGCTATTTTCTATAAATGAATATCCTACATTTAATGAACACATTCTGGAGGTAGAACAAGGCTTTGGTAAGCGCAGGAAGTGGGTAGTGGAAGACTTGGTTCTGACGATGGTGTAGCTCAAAAATGTGATTTGAAACTGTACTCCATCAGTGTAATTTTTGTGAAGTGCTAATTTAGTATTTATTGTACTGTGGCTGTACTTATAGCTAAATTAAACATTCTGGAGTAGGCCTATAGGTGGCGCGGGAAGATACTTTTAGGCGAAGCGGAAGTTTATCTCTGGCGAAGGTGCTGCCTAAGCTATTTGTACTATTGCTATTTTACAAAAAACATTGGTTTGAGGGTTGAGGTTTGCAGAGAAATCGCAGGGCTAAGGATAAATCATCTTATTTCTCAGGGTGACAAACCCAGTAACAGTGATTTGGACACTTCATCTTCATATAACTGCATCTCATTCACAGGGATCCATATTTCTTACCATCAGCTGTGTTTTGTTTGTTTCGTCAATCTGTATTACATAAAAAAAGGTGCCCAGTTCAACAGTGTCTCACGATCACCTGTGGCTGAATAGAACGTACCAGAGCAGGCCTGCGGTGGCAGCGGGAAGATGAGCGTGGTGGAAGACTTCCTCCTGGCGACGGCGCAGCCCAGGGACTGCGGTTTGAAGCTGCGCAGTTGCTGCATGAAGTCGCTGCACTCCATCAGCGCGACGTCCGCGAAGTGCAAGTCGCACAGGATCTGGTTCTTGAAGCGACGCGCTCGCTTCTGTAGACCACAATATACGTCAATAGTGTCAACCAAGCGGCGGTCACGCACGTGCACTCTCTTTAAAATAATGTAATAGTTACAGAACTAGATAAACACGCTTACACAAAAGATCCACATAAAAAGTAAGAAATCTTTTTAGTTAGAAAAGTGTTTTAAATCGATCGATTACGTGGTAACGAGACATATTCACTGACTGTAAATGTCAGTATCAGCCAGTATGACACTATTGTATGACAATACGTGAAAATGAAATGTAAACAAAATTATTAATCCTGGTGAAGGTGATGAGGATGAATGATTAATAGGACAAACTGTACAAATCATTGGATTGTCATCGGTTCTTGATAAGTGTGCAAAGTTTCAAATCAGTCCGTTGTTGTAGAAAGTGGTGAAAATCACGTTCGAAGATTCCGTTACATAGATATATTGCTCTATAGATTCATAGATATATACCAAGTTAATAAAAGCGTGAAAATTAAAAAGGCGCCGGATGCGGCTGAAACTCAAGTTAGACTGGACTGACTATAGCACAGCAGTGAGTTACTACATGTATATATGATACCAAAAACAGATACAAGTTAACTGTTTATTGAAGGACCACTGTTAGTTACGTGGAAAAAAATAGTATATAATTCATTCATCTATTCTGCAATTTAGAATAATTAGGTAACTGAAATAATTTTACACCTAGGAGATAATCATAAAAAGATTTGAATACCATTCCTTATTCAAATAAATGTAGGCCATTTATAGATATCTAGTTACAGGTAAGGTGTATTTTTATCTGGCGAAGTTTATCTGTTGAATTGTTTCAAATATCAAAAGTATAGTAATTGTATAAAATTATAATTAAAGTCGCTTTTTGTTTTTTCAAAGAAAATAAATTATTATCGGACTTCAAATAACATCTAACAACTGACAAAAAAAAATAAACAATTTGCTTCAAATAAGTGACATTTAGTCAATCTCAAGCTAAATGATTGATTCTCATTATCTGCGCGAACAAAGGGCGAAGTGTTGTTATTAAGTCTCAGCTGAGTAATCCCTATTAGATTAGTTTTACGAACAAAGAAGATATTTTATTAGATTGTTTATTGGCTTAGTTAATGAAAGCTTCTTCGGTAGCCCTGCATCTTTTAAGGCTCAGTAATGTTTAGCTGTTTTCGGCATAACTCTATTGTTTTTAAGTGAAACAATTTTTAGCCACGCTCCTACTCGTAACAGTTAACAGAGTTAACGACTTAAGTTTAAAGGTTTCACTTTTGTCGGCAGTCCCTATAGCTAAATATTAATAAGTAGTACGTGAAGCATAAAATCTGTATCGCTTTTAACGAAGATTGCGTAAACTTAGGAATATGAAATTTCCCACACTTGTTACGAGTATATACAGAATGTGTTATATAAAGATATATATAATCTGGTTCGATTAAAATACCAGGTAGGTTAGAAGCCTAGCGATTTTTCTGGTAGCCTTATGCTCAGTAAGGAATGCTATCTGAGGCCAATCACCAAAGGTCCATTTAAAAACAAAACCCTGCATTTATTGTAAGGAATCGTAAGTGTAAAGCCACACCCGTGGGCACACATAGGTACTATGGTACACGCGTGATCGGCAAATCCCTTGGCTGGTCGCTGCCAGCCGGGGAAAACAATATCCTACCGTGGAATGAAAATAAGGGAGGGAAATTGTTTATTAACATGGAAGCTATACGCTAAGGGCTTAATTACAATGTTGGAGTAACAAAATGACGTATACCTACTCGTAGTGGAATTAACTCTTCGTGAATGTCAGTGATGTAACTGGACTTGCTTTTATTTAGGACAATTTGTGTTCTTTAGTGCGAAAGTTATAGTTAAACGTTATGTGTATTTTGTTACGTTAATCTTAAATATAATCAGCACCAAAGTTGTTTGGTGAAAAGGTATTTTAACTGTGTATTATCTTTCTCGTCAACGGCAAAGACGGCTTTATTAGGTAGTGGCCATCGGCATCGTACGTATAGGTATAGAAAGTCTTTGAACAGGGCTTTGTTGAAACATTTTTTTATGTCTAGATCGTGTAGCTGTCTTTTGTCAAAATTTTGGATGGACTTATTGGAACCGAACTGCATATAGCTAAATATAGACACATTGAAGTCAAACAATACCTCAATACAAACAAAAACATTCCTTGGTTCCTTGAAACATTACTCAGGTTCACACACAACGCATCACCCGCACACAAAAAATATGTAAGTACAAAAAAATCTGTATGCGGTAAAATTATTTAATATTCTTTCTAAGTAAACATGCGTGCTGATCTATAATCCACACGAAGCTCACTAAACTCCGAAGTTTATCATCTTGTAGGCTACGGCGGATACATTCAAATGTATTAGACGTCACATATGTCATATCCATACACGACGCTCAAAACTTTACTGCGAGAAATCACGGAGCGTTATTATGAGACAAGTTGCCGAGTTTTGGAAAGACAATTTTATTTCGAAACTTTGTCTTAGAAAATGTATACTATACCTGGAAAGTTGGCTTTGAAGAACACTCTAGAAATAATTATTACTTGTGACACTTCGTAATCGAGATATTTCAATAAACACTCTTTATCAGATCTCTCAGATTCTTTGTGATGAGTTCAGTAGTTCCCAGTTATTTGTCGAAAACAAATGATGCTATTAATATTTATAAAATTACAATTTCAAGGAAAAAACAACACCGAATTATAAATATCCCACGCTGTCTAAGTAAAATTTTAACACCTATATTTCATTTTTAGGGTTCCATAGTCAAATGGCAAAATACGGGACCCTTATAGATTCGTCATGTCTTCCTGTCTGTTTGTCCGTCCGTAGGTCACAGCCACTTCACTTCACACAGTTCACACACACAGTTTCTCACAAACTATAAGAACTATTACTATTGAAACTTGGTAAGTAGATGTATTTATTATGTGAACCGCATTAAGATTTTCATACAAAAACTAGAAAAAATCAATAAATTTTGGCGTTGTCCCATACTTGGATATGAAACTCAATTTTTTTCCATCAAAACGATTCGTGTCTTCTAAAATGAAATTGAGGTTTCAAACATTTTTTTTTCTAAACTTTTTGTTTGCGCGAGGGACTCTTCCAAAGTGGTAAAATGTGTCCTGTAACTTCCAAAATAAGAGAATGACAAAACTAAAAATAAAATGATGTACACTTTCTGTATGATATACCTACTATGTAAACTTTCAACGAAAATTGGGTTGAATTAGATCTAGCAAGTAGTTTTATTTTAATACGTCATAAATTTACTATTGTTAAAATACTGATTAAAGTAACAACGAATTACAAAAACTTTTATATTATGTTATTTGCTGGTACGGAAGCCTTCATGGGTGAGGGCGACTCGCACTTGACCACTTTTATTTTATATCATTTAATTACAATGATTAAATAAATACTTGTAATATACTTGTATATACAAACACGAGTTTGAAGTCATTCATTTAATTTCTACTCCTGTCAAATACCATTCAAATGTGCTCATCAGATTGGTGGAATTATGGGATTGGCCAATTATACAGCGCATCTTTCCGAAGATGATTACTGTTTACATGCAGCAGCACGCGAGATGATGCTGTCCTTATCACACTTTTAGGGTTATTTATATACTCTTTTAATTGATTAATCGATACATTCGTTTTTTTTTTTTTTTACTTTACTTGCGAATACCGCCACTATTTTACCCTACGTCGCCATATTGGTTCCTGGCAACCATCATTACGTGATTTTGTGTCGTCCGAGTCACACGTAAATTTGCTTCTCTTCCAACAGCAAAATAAAATAAAATGGGTAAAAGAAAGCGATCAGATAAAGATGAAAGTGATATCGTTGATAGGGTTTTAGGAAAAGTGAAAAAGAAGAAGAATTATTTCGTCATCGTCGTCGTCTGCGGAAGAATCGGGGAGGTAGTTCGTTATTATCTACCGCCCACTCCAATCATTTCTTGGAACCCCAAGCCAGTGACCAAGAAGTTCAAGGTGAGTCTATAATTAGATCAAATTTTTTTCTGTGTACCTTCTAAAATAAAATAATAAAGTAAAATTAAATAAAATTACCTATGTTGATGAAACATTCTTACAATTTATCCCGACGTATAACGTGTGTGGAAAATATGTCCCGACCTGATTATGGTGTGTGGATTTCTTAGTATTAATTCAATCTACCTACATGGTACCTACCTATCCCGACTTATACTGTGTGTGGATAAAATATATAACTATCCCGACGCAAGGCGTGTGTGGAGTTAATTTAACCTACTTACCTACTTGAAGTGTAACTAGTAACGTTTTCGTCCTTACAGACGAGGTCCCGCCTGAGGCACCAACAGAAGAATATCTAATAGGCGAAAATAATGAATTGGATCCAGAAATATTAGAATTATTGGGGTCAGACCCAACACAAGAGAAATCTTACGGCGATAATTTGCACAAAGATTTAGCCACACGATGGAAACATATTTTAACCAATGGGCTGCCAAAAGAAGAAAAGGTCAATCTTTTAAAGAAATATTTGCCTGCGGAAAATTGCACACACATGAAGGCACCCATTCTTAACCCAGAGATAAAATCGGCATTATTTGACATCAACGTAAAAAGGGACTCATACAGTGAACAAAAGCAAAATCAAATGTCAAGCTGTATTTCAGCAATCGGAAAAGCATTAAACTTGGCTTTAACACAAACAGAGAATATACCACAAGAAGTTATTAAAACCCTGAGTGGCGCCGGGCGGTTGCTATGCGACACGCACTATAGAGAATCTCTCTCAAGACGATTTGCTATCATAAATGCCATTAGCAAACAAAAACGATATATTATAAAAAATACGAAAATTGATGAACATTTGTTCGGTACTAATTTATCTGAACACCTTAAGTCATCTAAGACCATATCAATGTCCGCTTCAGAGTTAAGGTTCAATAGCGGAAAATTTAATCAGCTTCGCTCCCAGCCGAGTACTTCGGCTCGCAATCGGGTAGCTTTAAACGCACGGGGGGCACCGCGACCACCAGCCGTCGCCGAGACGCGAGTGTACCCGGACCAGTATCGGCACCGCTCCGCCGCCGGCGCCGACACGGGCGCCCGCGCCGCCGCGCGATTACCGTCGTGCACCACCACCGGCATCGACTCTTCGCTCGAGGTCTTACCCGCAAACTCGACGACGCTAGCTTCTACGTCGCAGGTACTTAGTACAGATACATCTTTAGCTGGTAGACTTCAGTACTTTCAACAGGAATGGCGTCACATTACGAATGATAAAATTATTTTGTCGTGGATTAATGGTTACACAATTCCTTTTCATTCTGACCCATATCAAATACATACGGCTAAAAATAGGTCATATTCGCCTAAAGACGTCGATATAATGGATAAATGTGTTACAGATTTATTAGAATCTGGTTATATTTCTACCTGTTCACCATGTGAAAAACAATTCATCTCACCAATTTCTACAGTTCCTAAATCCAACGGAAAACATCGGTTTATTTTGAATTTAAAGGATTTAAACAAATTCATCTATATAGACCATTTCAAAATGGAATACTATCGTACCGCATTAAAATTGATAGATGAAAATGCCTTTACGGCTACTATAGACCTCAGAGATGCGTATTTTTTTGTGCCAGTTGCTAGAAGCGATAGAATTTACCTTCGTTTTAGTTGGGATTCTGAAATGTTTGATAATCAATTATTTGAATTCAACGTTTTACCATTTGGACTTTGCACTGCTCCCTATGTATTTACAAAGTTGTTAAAACCGGTTCTACATCATCTTCGTTCTTTAGGTCATCTATCCGTCAATTTTCTTGATGATTTCTTGTGCATTGGAAATTCATTTGACAGTTGTGTTGATAACGTGGATACAACCAAAAATTTACTTTTAAAATTAGGTTTTTTGATCAATGATGCTAAAAGTCAAACATACCCGACACAAATATGCACATTTCTGGGTTTTATATTTGATTCATCAAAAATGCACTTGACTTTACCAGATGACAAGAAAAGACGTATAAAATTATTAACAAACGATTTACTAAATACAAAACGATGCACAATCTGAAAACTAGCTAGTTATGTCGGTTTGCTGACTTCAGCATGCCCCGCTGTCGAATACGGCTGGGTTTACACGAAAATGTTTGAACGAGAAAAATTCTTGGCACTCTACTATTCTGACAATTATAACAAATATATGACTTTACCTAAACATTTAAAAGATGACTTCAAATGGTGGAAGAACCACATTGACTCCGCAGGTTGTTCATTTCAAAATAGAGATTACTCACTTGTGATGTATAGCGACGCATCAAATACTGGATGGGGCTGCGCTTGTAATGATGAAACAGCTCACGGCCATTGGGATAGTTCACAACGACTGTTGCACATAAACACTCTAGAATTACTTGCAGCCTTCTATAGTCTCAAAACATTTGCCTCACGGATTAGTAATTGCAATATTTTATTAAGAATAGATAATACTACCGCTATTGCCTACATCAATAAAATGGGTGGAATACAATTCACACACTTAAACGAAATTGCACGTGACATATGGCAGTGGTGCGAAAAACGAAACTTACACATTTTCGCGTCTTACATACAATCCAACATGAATGTAGTCGCAGATTTTGAATCGCGTCAAAAATTTAACATAGACACTGAATGGGAACTAGCAGATTATGCATTTCTTCAGATAAAGGTTAATGTCGGGACTCCTGAATTTGATCTTTTTTGCTAGTAATCAAAATCATAAATGTCAGATATATGCTTCATGGAAGCTAGACCCAAATTCGGAAATTATTGATGCGTTTACGGTTAAATGGAATAACATAAATTTTTTATGCGTTTCCACCTTTTAGCATAATTTCTAAAGTTTTACACAAAATTAAATATGACAAGGCAGAGGGTGTTGTTGTACTACCATACTGGCCCTCTCAACCGTGGTATCCCGTATGGACCAAATTGCTAGTTTCAGAAGTAATATATTTTCAACCTAATAAAAGCCTTCTAATCTCGCCTTTCAGGGAGCAGCATCCTCTTCATGCGGATCTGACCCTGATGGCAGGGAAATTATCAGGCAGTCGCTACTGAAACGCGGAATACCTAACGCATCATTAGATATAGTAATGGCCGGTTTCTCTACTAATACATTAAGTCAATATAATTCATCCTTAAAATCATGGTGGCTATATTGCAAAAGCAAGGGTCTTGATTATTGTGATTCCAATATTACACAGGTGATTGAATACTTGACAGAAAAATGTATTTCCGGTGCAGGTTACAATACGCTCAACAGTCATCGCTCAGCTTTGTCCATACTGTTAGGCCAAGACATCACTTGTCACGATACCGTTAAAAGGTTCTTTAAAGGAGTTTACCGGTTAAAACCCCCCTGCACCGAAATACGATACTACCTGGGATCCCAATTTAGTATTAAATTATTTGGGTAATAATTTTCCTAATGATATGATTTCATTAAAAGATTTATCATTAAAAACAATTACACTTTTGGCATTAGCATCTGCACAAAGAATGCAGACACTTAGCCTGATTAAAATAAAAAATATAATATTTGATTCAGAACAAATTCAAATTAGAGTGGATGATTTAGTAAAAACCTCAAGACCAAATGCTTTTCAACCATTGATTGTACTACCATATGTTAAAGAAAATCCTAAAGTGTGTCCAGCTTTGTGGCTCAAAATGTATGTAGATAAAACTAGTTCTCTACGACAGCAAGAAGATTTACTGTTTATCAGTTATCAAAAAACCACACAAGAAAGTTGGTTCTCAGACTTTATCGCATTGGGTTAAATCAATTCTTGAGAAAAGTGGCATTGATACAAAATTATTTGGTGCTCACAGTACCCGACATGCGTCAACATCAGCTGCTCACAGGGTAGGAGTTAATCTTGAGGTTATTCATAAAGCAGCAGGTTGGTCTCAATCATCTAATGTTTTTTTAAAGTATTATAAAAAAGATATATTGCAATCAGGGCAAAACGAATTTGTAGACACTTTATTTCGACAATAATTGATATTTAATTAAAATGATTGTTCAAGTAGGTAAATAATAGATAATTATCTTAAAGACTATACTTATGTATTAAATAAATCTCTAATGTTGATCATCTTTAGATATGTGATTAAATATGTGAATTCCTACATTGTTAAGCAATTTTATTGTTAAAAGGGAATAAATGTTATACTGATCGCTATTATGTTGTGGTATTTTTTCGATGCTCTAAACATCTGCATGTAAACAGTAATCATCTTCGGAAAGATGCGCTGTATAATTAAGAATCAAACGAACTTACCTTGTGATGTTTGATGTCTAATTATACGAGCGTCTTGAACGAAGATGATTACACACCCAAACCCCCCTTTTTTTCGATCCCCTTAGATCTATCGAAAAATAAGGCTCTGAAAAATGATGGTTGCCAGGAACCAATATGGCGACGTAGGGTAAAATAGTGGCGGTATTCGCAAGTAAAAAAAAAAAAAAAAACGAATGTATCGATTAATCAATTAAAAGAGTATATAAATAACCCTAAAAGTGTGATAAGGACAGCATCATCTCGCGTGCTGCTGCATGTAAACAGTAATCATCTTCGTTCAAGACGCTCGTATAATTAGACATCAAACATCACAAGGTAAGTTCGTTTGATTCTTAATTAAAATTAAAAACTATTTCATAGACTTTATAATCCCAATATTTACAGGAATTGCTTAAAACAAACATCGAGTTCTAAACAAACAGTACACCATATCGTATACAGCTCAGTAACTCACAACGCTTACTATCATGCGAATACATTTAGTGTTCTTGTTTGACAGTGGATTATCCCGTCACTGAATACGTACCATCATTGGCCACGAATCACAACATTTAATACATTTCCTGGTCTATTGTAGATATGAGAATATGTATTCCTTTCATTTACAACATCTCTTTGTACAGTGTAAACAGATGTTCAGTGTCCCCGAATACAAAGGACATTGTCCCCGAAGACTTATATTAGTATGCGTGGTAACGTCCACGACAAGAGATGGCAGTATCTAGTTTCTATAGACTTGGTAAACCAGTATTAGGGAGATATTGATACAGGTTTAGTACAGTACAATATTGGTTGTAATCTATTTAATTGATTATACGGCGAGCATTAGTATCTTAGGTAGGTACCGCGAGTGTGCCTACAAAACCATACATATACAATAATATATGTAGTGTCTATTTGACGTGAGAACGTCTTATAAACCGATTACCTAATGTCAGCTATACGTACGAAAAAGTATCACGTTCCGCCATTGCTGCCTGAGCTGAGCGTGCAAGTGAGAGCGCGGAACAATCGAAAGAGAGGTACAACCAGTTTAAACGTCTGGTTTGTGACAGATTTTATGAGTAATAACGTAATCACGTAAAATTATCGTCCGTGAACCGAATTTACATTTAATTTTTTTTTAGTTTCCTTTTAAAATAATATACTAGCTAGTGAAATATTTACAAACTACTTGAATCAGCCCGCGACTTTTAGTTTAGGAAAATCTTATTCCCAAAGGACATTCCCAAAGATTTACATCTTTTTGGAAATGTGCTATTCCTAGATTCGATCAAAATTTACATTTTACGATGTAATTGATCATGAAACTTATAAACTTTCATATTTATAATTTTAGTATGATTCGCAGGATTTTTCGTGATTGTAACGCATTTTTCGCGCTATTTTTAGTGTAAACGAAAACTATTTTCATATGTAGCCTACTTCGATAGTACAAATTGAAAAACAATATTTGAAATACTGTGTTATATTTTGGAGCTCAGATTGAAGCAAAACACGTTCAAACTTTACCTCTCTATACTAAACAAGTAGGTGTTTCAGCCTGAGACAGGATCTTTTTAATGATGATTAAAAAAGTTTATTTATAACCCGTACCGAAGCGTTCACTTCTTTTCCTGCGAGTGAAATGTTTCTAAAAGCTTTCTGCCTTGCCTTGTTTGTCAACGGAGGTTGAAAATAAGTAAAATAACGTACTAATCCTTTTGTTTACGAAGAGGGAATTTTATGCAGTCCTTTGAAGAGACCGGAGCGCCTCTTTTTGTCTACTTTCTTCGCATAGAGGTTTCGAGTTGCGGTTTTCATGGTATACCTACTTATGATGACGTATTAAATTCACTTAAGATTTCATAAACCACAATAAACTCCGATTAAATGAATCGTATGGTAAGTTTACAATGTTATTTGTTTAGTTTGGTTTAAATAAATGCTGTTTACACAGTAAATAACTAATAAATAAATATTGGTGGACAGTACACACACAACACCATCTGACCCCAAACTAAGCAAAGCTTGTACTATGGCCGGCCAAATAGCTGATATAATACATATATAGTTTTAAATACATACTTATTATAAATAGAAACACCCAGTCACAGTGCAAACATTTGAATTCATCACACAAATATTTAAAAAGTAAAAAGACCTTTAGTATACCTACATAACAAAACGTTGGTACCTACTGTATATTTTTTGTGTGTACATCTATCTATATGTATTAAAACTTAATCTTAAGAAAGGACAAAGTTCTCAATTTTTTTTTTTACAATATGTATAATTAGCCAACACCCATTAACTAAATATCCATAAAAATCTAAAATTTGCATACATCAATGATGTTTCGTTAGTGGCTTAGTTGGTAGTAGCTCTGCCTGCGAAGCCGAGGGTCGTGGGTTCGATCCCCACCCAGTGCAAATATTTGTGTGATGAATTCAAATGTTTGCACTGTGTCTGGGTGTTTCTATGTATAATAAGTATGTATTTAAAACTATATAAGTATTATATCAGCTATCTGGCTGCCATCACACAAGCTTTGCTTAGTTTGGGGTCAGATAGTGTTGTGTGTGAATTGTCCACCAATATTTATTTATTATTATTTATTTATTTCGAAACCTTGCTGTTTCTTTGAAGAGTTTGTTTAGTTGGTTTCAGATATTAAATTTGCGTGTTTTATGGGACCACACATATTTTATATTTTACCGAAATCATTTGAGCGATTTTTTAAGCATTATCATCTATCGAAAATTTGTATAAATACTCATGAAACTATCTACTTTCGTTTACTACAAAAACGCGTTAGCTCATTGAAGTAATGCTTTTAGGAGGCTCGCTCTATTTATGTAATTAAAATTTTTAATTAAATTAGTTGATCGTATGATATGTATAATTTTTTAAATCGTCATTTGTTTGGTTTTATGTGAAATGCAAATAACTTTAATAAAAAAATGTGTGTTTTCTGTAATCAGAATATTAAGGTTAAAGGCTAAAATTAATGGAAACTCTTTAAAATGTTAACATTACTTACTACCAAATTATTATGGTGATTAGAGTACAAAAAACACGCACAAAGGGAAGAAATTTGAACATTGTTGTAATTAGAAAAAAATAAACTCTGATAATACTATGATTATAAAAAGTGTATAGGTACATTGTAAATTTGGAATAATATCAAATAACTTTTAAACAATAATACAACTAAGTAGCTACAAATTACCTTGAATATAGAGATTTGAACCGTCACTACGGTTTGATCAATTTGATACCTGCCAAAGCTTTGTAAGCAGAACCACCGCTATCAGACATCAGCGATTCCGTCAAGTAGACAGTGGGGGATGAAGACCTTTGTAAACTCAAGTTTGAAAATCTTTAATGCGGTAAGCAGCAATTCTGGGCCAAATAATGATAGTTAAGGAGTAATACTTAAAAAATGGTTCATAATGCATAATACAAACCTTTTACTGAACGTGACAAATAAATCCATAAGTTTAGAGTCTCAATTTTTTTTTGCTATTCTAATGTCTAATTCTTATGTGCTGTTTCAGACTATAGTATTACAAATTCAACGCGATATATCCAGGAGTTTCGACGTGATTGAACAACAAATATCAAACGTATTTTTTTTTTCAAATATAATGTTTGCAGGATTTTTGTATCTTGAGTCATTCATTGAGTTTTCATTCGTCACAAACATTGAAAGCATCTAAAAACTTTACTTATAAAATGTAAGGCTTTTGGCTACCATTTTGAATTTGACTCAACGTTAGATATACGATAGTTAGGTATTATACAACTAAAGCAGAAAATTAGATTGTGTATTACATTATATTAAATTATGTCTATACGCATTCCATATACATTTTGTAGGTACTTATCTCATTACAAAACACGTATCTTACTTAATAACAACACCAGCGATGTAGCAAGCTCCACAGTAAATGTACCTATCAGAGAGTGAAACCGCCACCAACGGATATTAAGGACGCTATTCTATACAAATATTTATTCTGGTACAGGAAGTGTTTCCTCGGCGATATTTAGCCAACCATGAGCTTTTGTCAGCCTGCCAAATAAGGGTGCGTATTTGAAGTCGCTGGAGCGTTTTGCGTGCATTGAAATGACTGCATAGAAAATGGAGGACTTTGAAGGACGTACTAAGCGCTCATTCAAACGAGATTGGTTTAAGAGAAGGTGAGAAGAGCGAGTTGGCTTAGCCAATACGTGCAATCATTTTAGTACACAACCATTTTCCATACTAAATTCGCTCATGTTTTATTTTAGCAAATAAATTTCAGACGACAATCTTAATATTAATTTTGAGGAAACTTTTTTAAGGTCGAAAGTCTCGTGTGACTTATTCTTAATGGCGGTCCAGTTTCGTAATTTAATATTTATTTCAAGATCCCGTACTGTGAGTTTTCGATCTTGTAACGATTATTGTCCGATTCAATGTAAGACTAATATTGTGAACGATCACAAGTGCATGTTATCTGTTAAAACAATTATCAATTTAATCGGTATATTTTTAGACACTAGATCCATTCACTTTCGACTTCAAACATTTTCAAAGAATCATTAAACCTAAGCTCTAATTTATATGCATTATGTGTGCAACGTTAAAATTACGGTTGGTCTAGTTGCGAGAATGGCGACTGCCGATCCGGAGACCCCGACTTCAAAACCACGCGCTCCACTGTTTTTAGAAGTGCGTGCGTAATGCCGCAACCTTAAAATGGCGAAGGAAAACATTGTGAGGAAACCGACATATACCTAGAGTCTTTCGTAGTCGTGTGTCATCTACCAACCCGCACTCTGCCAGAATGGCCTGATGGCATTTACTCTCTCATTGCGAGAGAGCCTGTCACGAGTGTGAGTGCTCGAAGTACACACGCAAACCCTATATATTTGTTTAAAGTAAAAAAACTTAACTAAGCGCTATTTGCGCTGAGTTTGATTCTACCTCATTTATTGTCTCTATCACCGCCAAAGACGTCGGATGTACCAAAAAAAATATCGAAATCTATGTTCACACCCGCTTTTTTATTTTGATGGCCATTAACAATCGGCAGATTAGTTAGTGATATATATACAGATTTCACCATTTAAAGTGTGATGGGTGTTTACTGGTCTAGAATCCTAAATATTAACCGTAAAGGACCAATAGTAGTTGATCTGTGGAATACGAACCGCCTACGTAATCTTGGACCGTTGGAGGAATAAAACCGTAAGAGATGATATTAAATTTTTATGGTTGACACGCGTTGACTTCTGAATACAATCTAATGTTTTTGAAGATTAGCGCCAGGTGACATTTCAGGGACAGATCCGAATAGTTTTTGTATCTGTGATGAGTTTACAACAAAAAAATATTTAGCCAAACTGGAATACTGAATAAACTAATATTATGAGTCTTAAAGATTCGAACCTCCGTTTGAATCTTTCCGTACGTACATTAATCACTACTTTTGTGATAAAAACGTCTAAGTTGTGGAATGCGATCCCTCAGTTGATTTTTAACCCCCGACTAAAAAAAAGGGTGTTATAAGTTTGACGTCGATGTCTGTCTGTCTGTCTGTGTGTGTGTGTCTGTCTGTGGCACCGTAGATCTCAAACGGATAGGCTGATTTTGATGCGGTTTTTTTATTTGAAGGTTAATATCCGTGCGAATGTTCTTAGCTATGTTTGGTTAATGTCGATTCAAAATGGCTGCCTCCACAAAATGGCGGACAAAATATTTCTTCACAATCTACATCAATATGGGTATCAAACGAAAGGGCTTGACTAGTAAAATACTATACACTATAAAAAAATCAAATCCAAGATGGCCGCTACCACAAAATGGCGGATTATATTACATTTTTCACTACTACCTCAGTATGGGTATCAAACGAAAGAGCTTGAGTACTAGAATACTTTGCACAATGACAAATTTCAAATCCAAGATGGCCGCTACCACAAAATGGCGAAATACATTTCTTTTTTCACAACTCCCTTAATATGGTTATCAAATGAAAGGGCTAGTAGAATATTGTACACAACAAATCCTAGGTAGTCGGGGGTTAATCAAAATTTTTAATTTTGTTCTTGTTACCGATGGTTACAATCTTGGTGTCTCCAAGTCGAGTCATATTTCTTTTATGTACGCAAGCTACATCGTAAACCACATCATTACTTAACATCAAGCGTCCAGGGCGTACTAAAGGAATTCCAAAATGTGAACCTGTCCTTGATGAAAAACGCCGCAACTGCGTTGGCCCAATCGTATTCACACCACTCTGATTGATTGTTTCAGATGAACTGATTTGTCAGTTAACTTAGCACTGTGTAAGTACAAGGTAGTATCGCTGATGTTAGATAGAGATGGCATGATGTTACCACAGAGATGCTACTGGGATGTCGTCGTCACGACTCTTAAACATTAGAAGTGCAATAATCGAAATAATGAGTACTTATGATTTTATCTTTATACATACAATTTTCAAAGGTATAATTCGAAGACAAAATGATGTAGTGTACCATAGTCGTAGCAATTACGTAGCTTAATAGCTACGAACAATAATGGTACAATGTCTACGAAATATTTGAAAGCATTTTTTTTTATTTTTACATTTTTTCGCTATTTTTTTATGTTGCACATTTAAAACAATAGAACTTTTTAAGCTGAAAAATGTTTTCCAATGATTTTATTTTTCATGTTGGTAAACGATTAACTCTGATTTAATATAATTTTATCTTCAGATAATAAAAGACACATATCATCATTAATTGATAAGTTTTTATGTCGTTATTATTTTTCTATGACGTTACATTATTTACACATAATATTTTAAATTTTATTTGCACTGCCCATTATTCAGTATGCACAATTCCAGGTAAGTTAGTTTTCCTTCTATTCAACATTAGATTGGTAATTGGTGATAAAATTTAAAATTAATCCTAATAATTTAAAATTATTTTTTTGTTACTCTACCGTCCAGCAATTTTATGAATAAGACGTATTTGTACAACTGATGTAAGTTTACGCAATAATTTCTGCCTGTGTGTTTTAGAGAGGCCCGCGATTGGTTCTTTTCTTGGCGGTAATAACTTCACGGCTTCCTGCATGGTGAAAGATTTTACTAATGACCATCGAACATAATAGAGGAGAAATCAAATCATCTCAGAAAGAACAACTGCAACAGTTGTTTTCAAAAGTTGGAATGTACTTGAGTGTATATTTTTTCTTTCCCTCTTCCCTCTATGTCCATGTGGATATGTATTTTAATTATTGTTTTACTATCATAGCTTTACACTTGACCGCCATCACGTTATTGTACTAATATATAAACTAGTTTATATAAAATGCTAGGCTACTATTATGAATCCGGGATTTTTGTCGTAGTTGTATGATTATGATATTTCAGCAAGACCCATGGATATGGTGTGTAAGAAACTGCTACAAAAAATTTTGACTCTCGCTAATAGTGTAATATGACTGCTTTTGCTTAGTACAAGTGTTGTACGTATTATGTAAAATTCTGGAATAATATTAATTACTTACTTGTGGTCTTTATATTGACTATTGAAATTTCGAAAACAATTAAATTATGGTCTAGAAGAATTAATAGGTTATTTTTTATCTCGGAATATAACCGCAATGAGAACTACGTGGTTATAACAGCAGGGTGCCGCTAGTAAAGCAATAAAGTACGTTTTTTTTATAATCATACAACGTATTTATTACAAATTAGACAAGGTGATGTTCTACGACCCACACGAATTCACCAATACGTTACACCGTTTCAAATTTCTACTGTACTCTAAATCCAGAGAATTATGCAATCCAGACGTAGTCTGGATGGGCTACTAATACCGAATTAACAACTTCAACAGTCACAGAAGCTGATACGTTTTATTAGGAGTCCATTGAGCTATGTGTTCGGTGCCACAACCTCCCGCCTCTGATTAATTTCGATCAATTCCACGGCTACTGTGACCTCGCTCTGCTTGTGTGCTTAATTTCATTGATTGTTTCTCCTTTCATTACAACCTGATTGTCGTTGGGAAGCCCACATGGCTAGACTTTGACCTATTTCGGTTGTGATTATAGCGTAAATATTTTTGAAGGTTTACTTCTTTTTTCGTGTAAGGGGAAAATATGTGAGTATTTTAAATTTATATTTTTCTACACTTCGCACACGTCACGAAAAACCGACACCCTGAAGTTAGAATTAACATTTCTGCAAACATTGTAACTAGCTTCAAGTTAATGCTCCTTGCGTTTAAAGTATTATCTATTTTATGGTTCAAGTTAGAAATACATATTTACTTCTAACACACATACACTATTATTATGTTGAAATAACGGAATTCAATTATCTCGCTTATTTCTAGGTAACTGTCCCGGGAGTGCTACTTCATAATATAATTCATTATGTGAAATGGATCCCTATTGCTAAACTTATGGCATAAGTCTGAGTCTGTATGTGTGTGTGTTATGGTAAGTGTTAGCTACTTGTATTGTGGACTAGATATAAATTCAGGGTTTAACTGGATCTCTGTAACGGCGGCTTACTTAACAAGTAATATAAAATGGTTCCCTATCCCTATCCTGAATTCCCATGTGAGAGGTGCATGTTCCATACAAAGTTTATCTGTTCGCGCCATAGAAAAGTAGTAACATACACAAGCATATATTTCTGAGACAATATTTACCCACTTGGATTTATCTTCCTGATAATTAACAACGAAAATCAAAAATAATCAGGTGCGATTCGGATGTATACCTACATTTTGAACTAATGTTACAAATTTAATATGTCTTTATTACTTTTATAAGTGTGTATATAATCTGTCGTCGTACTGATAAGTTTCTCACTTCTATCTCATGAATAACTACTGTTTGTAATAAGCCATTTCCCGGACCCAATTTCATTTGAACACCTCAAATTCAATGATTGGACTGAACAGCACCATTAGTTCGATGGCCGAGCCGATACCGGGCCATTTTATCGTTATCACCTAATAAAGGTGGGGCCTGTATCACCATTTAACTCTACAAACACTTTTGTAATTTCTCTTTGGGGCCGACAACCAAAAACAAAGAGTCTTAATGATTTCATTAAACTAGAAATTTAAATTGACAAAAAAGAAGATTTTTGTTGTTGTTGATAAACATGAACAATATTAGAAACTTCTCGTACATCTAGATCCATACTATGCAAAACTTGTACTACGAGAACTAGAATCTCTAAGGACCTTCATTGATCAATGGATAATTCTCATGTCGTTAATGTAGTTAGATATGTAGAACAGTTTTCATTGCAATTTACTATTTATAATAAAGACCATGTGTTTAAAAAACTAGATAGATATCCTACTCACATTAGATTATTAGAATCGTAAGTGTGTACAAATATTTTTTACTTTTTCGTACAAAACTACTGATAAAATCTGGAAGAGACTTGGTAGTTTAGTCTGAAATAATATTTTAAACGTCCAAATCCACAATATACTTTCGTTCTAATCACATAAGTAGTTGTATCGATTAGAGAATAGATGTTAAGATATATAACCAGTCACTCATTGTTTTTCCCACGATGATTATTAACGCTTAAGTTAATAAAAGGAAAAATTGTAAAAATCTACTCATTTAACTTACAAATATTAAGGTTAAAAATAAATATTTGACATTTAAAAAAAAAATTTAATATTTATTTTTGTACAATTTCTTTCATTATTAAACACAGAAATAGCATTCCATTTTTATTTGTGAAAGTCCATACGTTCCCTCTACGATGTTTCATAATATAGCTTCTATATAAAACCTTTCGTCGAAAAAGCGAAAAGTCTTGTAGCAAGGTAAAAGGGTTATGTATCCAAGATTTTAGTACTTATTTGGGAGTTGAAAACTTCTCAAGATAAAGTCGAACACAGAGTTCGAAATACGTTGAATTCTATTCGAACTTTCATAAAGCAGTTAGACAGCAATTAAACGAATTAACGAACTAAAGAATTTATTTGAATGAGGCGAATTTGCTTTGGAAAACGAAAATAGAGCTCTGAGGAATTTCATTTGGAAGAGGATCCAATGAATTTAGAGAGAAGAAATGAGAGTATTAGTATACGTACTCGACAAAAGAAGAAAACATACAAGGTATTAAAACATTATTTGTTTAAACGTCCTGCTTGAGTTTTTTAAGTGCTATAAAGTGGTAATATCTCGAGTTAAGTTTGCAGCAGTGAATGTGATTGAATTATAAATTTAAATATCCGAAGATGTGAAGGCTTTACTGATGATCATCTATGGATCATCTCTTATATGAACTGGTGATGTTTACGTTTCTATGACAAATTAGAAGTAATCAAATGCACGGCAAAACTACAGAATGGGATAGGAACAAGATATGTTCATAGCTGTTCCAGGACTGAAGCCTGCTTCAGCTATAAACAACCGGTAGCTTTTACAATGATTACGGAACTACAAGTAGTTCCGCAACCATTGTAGAAACTACCAGGAATAATAATAATGTAAACACATGTTTCAGACCTATTAATAAATAGAAATAATTCTAAATAAACATACATTTTGTTCACATTCTTTATAAAACCAAACATTCTTAATGATGCCCAATTGGGAACTTTTGGAAATTTCCTCATCAACTAAATACTATGAAAATAAAAATGAAAGTAGGTATGACTTCCGATGCGATTCCAACAGAATAAATTATTGTTGTGTCCCAGACAGCAACATTTTGATTAGTTGTTTGACATCATCAGAATCATCAGACCTGGTAAAGCTTCGAAACAACTAAATAACTGTTAATCACGAACACAGCGCAGCGGTTCGCCAGCGCGCTAAATACATAAACGGTTAAAATATACCTAAAACTAAGTGCCTCAGAGTTTCTTATTATCAAACACTATTGATATTACAAGCTGTTCACAAAATATACTCCGCCAGATATAAATCGTCTAACTTTACCAATAGAAGAATGTACCATTCCAGTGGGAATATCCAATTTTCAATTTTAAAGATTTTCGTGGTTCATATTTTCCACTTGAAATCTTTTTTGTTATTATTTGTTCGTAAAAGTGAATTGAAAGTATATGGCATACCTGATTTGGTCCGGTGAGGTTTAGTCCACAAGAGTTGCATCGGAGACATTCCTCGTGATAGTGGTTGTTGTCGTAAAGTGGTGACGGCTCTGAAAGATCAAAACACATTTTAGATTTTGTTGGTATTTTAAATTTTAAAACAAAACCCCAAAATATAGGTAAGCCACAACAAAATCTATATATATAAAACTCAAAGGTGACTGACTGACTGACTGACTGACTGACTGACATAGTGATCTATCAACGCACAGCCCAAACCACTGGAGGGATCAGGCTGAAATTTGGCACATAAGTAGATGTTATGACGTAGGCATCCGCTAAGAAAGGATTTTGATAAATTCTACCTCCAAGGGGATGAAATAGGGGATGAATGATTGTATGAAACTTTTTATTCCTTAGATATATTGGCATGAAATTTCATAAAATTGAGTTTAGCTAAAATCATGAGACACGTATTACAGCGTTTAACAAAATTCAACCCTCCAAGGGATGAAATAAGGGATGAAAGTTTGTATAGAAACTTTTTATTCCTTGGACATATTTACATCAAATTTTTAGGTACTTAGTACTGCCAAAATAATGAGAGTTTGACAGAATCCAACCCTCCAAGGGATGAAATAAGGGATGAAAGTTTGTATAGAAACTTTTATTCCTTGGACATATTTACATTAAATTTCTTAGGTACTTAGTACGGCCAAAATAATGAGCTATGTAGTACTTTTTTTCAAAAGTCGTCCCCTAAGAGTGTTAGACAAGGGATGAAAGTTTTATATTAACGCACAGGACGAAACCTTAGGACACACTTTAAATTTCACACATATATTATTTTTATAGCGTACGTAGCCACTAAGGGAAGATTTATCTAAATTAAACCCTAAAGCGATGAATTAGGGGATGAACGATTGCATGAAACTTTTTATTCCTTGGACATTTTTGCATGAAATCCTACTTCCCTACTCATATTATAAATCTCAATGTATGAATGTTTGGATGTTTGTTGCTCAATCACGCCCAAACGGCTCAACAGATCCAGCTGAAACTTAGTACACAGATAGCTTATAGTCTGGAATAACACATAGGCTACATTTTATCCCGAAATCATGCACGGTTCCTTAGGGATCAAGTATAAATAAATGTAAGATCGGAACGCCTACCTAGATTTTGTTGCAATTCGAAACACAGATTCAAACATCAAAATAAAACAGGCTATTTACTATCCCGAAAACATACACAGTTCCTAAAGGATCAAGTATACATTTAATATCGGAACGCCTTATTAGATTTTGTTGCAATTTGAAACACAAATAGTTCTCAGTCTGAAATCCTATCCTACTAATAATATTATAATAATGTTACGTTACGTTACGTTACGTTTGCGTTACGTTTGCGTTACGTTTGCGTTGCGTTTGCGTTACGTTTGCGTTGCGTTTGCGTTGCGTTTGCGTTGCGTTTGTGTTGCGTTTGCATTGCGTTTGCGTTGCGTTTGCGTTGCGTTTGCGTTACGTTTACGTTACGGAACGGAACGAAACAGATCAGAACAGAACTCAACACAACACAATACAACATAGCATAACATAACGACGATAAACACGAAAGATTTTAAAGTATTTTGTATGTCAGCCGGTTTTGGCGAAATAAGGTATATACTCTGAATCGGCATACAGCTGACTAAAACTCTGCCGACGCGACGCAACGTTACTAATTTGCCAAAATTATTGTTTTTGTAAGAATTCACATAAACTATGTTTGTATTCCCTGGTAAAGAGTGAAACATACAAAAATAACTACGGAGTTATTATAAGAACTATAATAAACAAAGTAAGACAACAACTCTACATTTTTACCATTTTTTGAAAGCAGTGAATTTACACACAAAACAAATCAAAATTCTACGCGGACGAAGTCGCGGGTAACAGCTAGTCCATATATATATCTAGAGTTAACATCAAAATTTCAAAATTTTTGCAAAATAATTTATTTTAAGTTAGTATAACAATTTGCAAAAGTAATTAGAAAAAAAAGATTGTAGACTTGACTGATTTGTAGTTATTATTTAATTAATTTGGATTAAACATTCCTTCTCTAGTTAAAACGAGTAAATTTTAAATTATTTAGTTGACTGCCATAACATTAGTAAATTCTTCGCAAGTTATATCATCTAAGAATCAATTATGAATGTATTCTCAATATATGCCACCATTAATTAAGGCGAGACAAGACGAATGTAACACACATTTAAAGCAAATTAAAGAAAACCAACTGTACAGCACAATACACCTACATAATAAAGATTGTCTGTGAAGTCGGTTGGTTTACGGACGACAGTTTAAAGTGACAACGTCATTACAATACTTTTTTTTTTTTAACTTTTATAGGTTTACACTTGACCGCCATCTCGCCTGATGTTAAACGACGATGCGGTCTACGATGGAGCGTGTTTACCTAGAAAAAACCGATTCACTCTCGATTTGAAGACACCAAGATTATAACTATCGGGGAAAACCCACTCAGGCAACTCATTCCACAGCCTAGATGTTCTTATCACAAACGTAGAGTCAAACCAAATTACATTGAAAGATGCGGCGCAAGCGTACAATGAGTGTAACGGGACACTTTTTCGTGCATGCAGCCGGCGTTCATCGATTTCAAAATCAAACGACGTCAAAATCTAAAATACACATAGTGCACCAAAACTAAGTATAATATTTAACACGAAAGAAAAATTGGATGACGAAATTATATAATCGCAATTCAAAAAGTAAAAGTTGAAATTTCACTTGGATTTTTGCCAAAGGGCGAAAACCGATTCGGAAAGTTGCCAAGAAAGTTAAATTTTTCAAGCATTAGTTGTAGACGACCCCGTCGTAAGGCTGACAAGGTGACAAGCACTTAAGTATTCTTAGTGGAACCACAAGACTGCAGTTACTTCGGGTCTGATGCATTATTGATGGTTAGCTGGTTACGATGCAGCGGTTGCGTTCATACTCTTTGCTTCTTTTAACTTGAAGTTTGTTCTTTAAAATTAAGTGAAGGTGACTTGGCTTTTAGTAGGTTTTTAGATGGAGACTGGATTTTATAAATAAAAAAATATGTGTGACATTATTTGAGTCAATTTTAAGTTTCATTAGGTTTTTGTGTGTGATATAAATCCTTTACCTATAAATAAATAATTTTATTAAATAAGTACAAAGTGATTTGATGCTACCAAAGAGAAACACAACAGAAAATTCTTCTTTTGTAACTGGTTACAAAACACAGCCGGCCGAAAGGGAATAATTTTGTAAAAATATTTTTGGGAACCAAATTTATCCGAGCAATTAAATTATGACCGAAATAATGGAAGTGGCTAAAAGACGATTAACGCTTATAAGCTGACGTAATTGAGCTTGGTTTTTCTTGACACTTTAATGCTACACTGTTGGAATAAACTAATTTGTAAAGTTTGTAATGTATCATTTGAAGTGACCGTATACAATGTAATTCGTATTTTAAAAACGTGACGTCATGAGTATGTTTGCAAGTAGTCGAGTGGAAAATTCAGCGTCTAGAACGAGCGATTGGGTTGCAGCGGCTCGAGTTTGCTAAATTGACTAATAATGCAATATAACGCATAGTCAAGGAATCTGCACAAAAACGCAAACGAGATCTCTTCTAAACTCAGTTCAAGCAGTTTTGATAGCTTTACGATTTTTTATGAATGAGTTACAAAGAAGTTATTGCCATATCCGACAGTAGAGTGAAGAACTGGGCAATTGTACCTATCGTTAGCCTCGTCTCAGTCCACTCACTATTGTAAATTAATTACAAAAAACTTAAGCCGACAGTAGCGCGTAGGGCTATACAAAACCTGAATTTAATTTTTTTTGTTTAAATTCCTATGATGTGATAAACTTCTAAAGTTTTTATACCAATGGATCTTATTTAAAAAAACAGGGTTATGGCTTACTAACCCTTGAGCAAAAAGCCGCGGTGGCCTAGTAGAGAAAACATAAGATTTTACAATGGTGAGGTTATAGGTTCAAATTTCGCATGTATCTCTCTTGATCATTTTTGCAAAAATACGAGTATATCGCCTCCATTGCTTTGACGTTGAAAAAAAAACTCATAAGGAAACCGCTACAAACGCGAAACGAGAAAATGCGAGCGCGAGGAAAGGTTTCAAGAAAAAAATAATTGGCAGTCATAGTAACTGGCGTTATAAGTTAAAACTTATAACTCAGAATTTGATAGCTTACTTTGGAGGGCGTGGCCATAAGCATGGCCATCTAGAAATCCTGATGCATTTCTAGAAGGTCAATGGGAATTGCTGATGCATTTATAGATGACCAATAGCCATGGTCCCGAGTATACCGGAAGATTTGTTTTCATTCCCGAGCGTGACGCTAGAATTCAATTCACAGGCCACAAAATATTTGTCAAAAAAGTATTTTTTTTGGCGTCAAAAAAAATGTTCACTCCCAAAAGTATTTTTCGAATGACATGTATCATTTGCCAACTCGTGCTTGGTCAGATTGGAGGATTATGCACTAAACGTAAAGTTGTGTATGCAAAATAACTTTGTACATACATATACTTGGAATACAGAATACAAAAGAAATGGCTTAAAAAGTCGAGTGAAAAATCTTGATCTTCGAGCGGTTCGTCTCGCTTCACTGACTACTGTTCCAAATACTCGGCACATTATGAGCTAACGCCACAATTAGTCTCCGCCTTAAAACTTCACTCCAAATCGGTAAACAGTTCATTGTGTTTCTTTATTGAGAGTTTGATAAATTGCTCTGGGCTCAGATAAAACTTCAGAAAGTTTGATGGCATACTTCGAGTCAATATTGATTACGAATTCCACAGTAAATTGTTTACTTATCGGCCGACGAATATTGGTTTTGTTTTCGTAATTCGGCAAACTGAAGAAAATGAAAAGAGGGTCATTTTAATACAAAATTGTATCGATAATGTTGTCTTTCAAAATAAAGAGAAGAAAATTTGAATTGTATATGATTAAAGGTTAATACGTACATATAAAGAGACAGGACGAGCAATAGATGGGCCTGATGCAACAGCACAGTACCACACATACATATATTTGAGCGTACAGAGACCAAATAACTGCCAAACATTCAACACTGCACTGCGTTCTTTGCCCAGAAATTTTGGACGACTTGTGTATTTTCCCTGTGATCTTCTAAAGACATTACCTACCCTTCACATCAGAACACTTTAATGTTTGCACATTACTGCTTGGTGGCTAATAATAAAATAACCCAATTTTCATTCCATAAATAAATTATTTAAACGAAGCAATTGTTTTTATGATTATTTATTTGTAGTGTTCAAATACTCAAACTGAGAAATTAATATGGCCATTAAAGGTTCATTCAATTTTAGTAATCGTTATCGAGAAAATAATGGCAAAAAGGATAAAAAGCATTATGAATGTTTGGGTAAAAAAATATTTCGCCATAAACGTAGAATATTCTACGACTATTTTTGAATTAGTAAATTTTTTCCAGAGTCTGCCAGCGAAAGTAAGACATCTTTGACATTTTCTTAGCTGTAGTGTGCAAACATAAACATAAATACTCATTTATTCTAACATTACTTATGTACCTACATGAAACAAATATTCTGCAATGTTTCCAGAAAAGTTCCAAGGCAAAGATATAGATTACCTTATATCTCTGGGTGAGGAGCACAATGCAGTGCTAGACACTAATTTAGATTCTTCATGTTTAAATAACTGCCTGACACTGTACTGTTATGAGCAGGCCTGTGGTTTACCATCATTGTCATCTATTGCTTTTTCCGTTCCTCCATGTTAAGCTTAATTCATGTATAATTAATTCAATGTTATTCAAATTCGTTTTCTAATCTTTACTTTGAAAGACAGTATTACCGATACAATATAATACAATTTGACCCTCTTTTAATTATATTCAGGTTTTTTGCTCGTCCCGTTTGAATATTAAAAAAACACTGATCCCTTTCAATCACATTTTTTTTAAATAATTCCTTATTTTTACGACAATAACGACGAAAGCAATAAACGAAGCCGTAGCTTCGTAATTAATATCTTAGTACAAGACTTAATAAAACGAGCGGTAAATAAGTAGGTACTCCGGTAATTTTATAGCTCAAGAACTGTATTTCAGGAGTAATAATAATATTACGGGTCGTAATAATGTCGCCCCAATATTCTCTACGTTTATGGACAGTTACCGATCGCGACGGAACAAGATACCTTGAAATTTATTACAAATTGATAATTGGGAATTGAGCAATTTAGCTAAGGGTTGTTTTATGGAATAGAGTGATGAGACTAGCACATCGAGTCCTATATTATGGATAACATGCTTGCTAAAGTATTAGTTCAAAGTGCTTTTATAGTTTTTGAACTTAACGAAACGTCGAGGTAATTAATTAATTATTAGGGTCAAGATTGAGGCCTGTGCAATGCGTTCAATCACAAAGTGTCATTTTTATATGAAAATATATTACATCAATTCCTAGCGTTACTTTAGATATGTGTTCCGGGATAATTAAGTAATTTTATTAAAAACACATTTTACACTGAAAAATGTATTTTACACACAAACAAAATGACATTTTGCAAACTGAAATTCGTCTGCTAAGCAATAATAATGCACGCACATTCTACAAGTCTACAAACAAAGCTTTAAACAGCAATACGAGTAAGCCCTGTAATACTAAACAAGTTTTGCAGGAAGTTAACTTTTACACCAGAATTTATGGCGACAGTAAGAAAGTAATGAAACATTTTAAACAAATACTGATCTGATAAAAAAAAAAGATAGAGATCTGGTATGGACACGTTTCGTTTTTTTTTCGGAAACCTTTTTCAGGTTGTATGAGTACACTAAGAAATTAATCAAGACAAACAATTGAAAAATGAATGACAAGTTATTCTTCATTAGTAAGGAGTTTAAAAAATGTTACGTAGTTTACGTAAAATCAATGTACTTTCAATGTAAATCTTCTATTCACTGAATAAAGCCTTTACGTAAATCAATAATTAAAATAACAAGAAATGAATAAAAGCAAAATAAGCAACTTAATTTTTTAATACATTAAGTTTACAAGTTTAAGTAAATATGAAATTGTATTACCTACACTTACCATTGCGCCCAATTTAATCTATTTGACTATTAAAAAATCTTTATAAATGTTCTTAGGTAACATACAAAAACTAACTATGTACAAGATACTTGTTTATCCTACTGTAAGTTTTGGTGTTTCGCTTATCAATAAGTCACTACTTTATAGGTTAGAACGGTGTTCAAGTAAATATTGCTGTCCTTCAATGTCACACCCAAACGCTGAACGGACGAAAGCGTTCACTACTACGTACAAAACTTCGCGAACTATTCATCCACTTCACCGCAAAAATGCCTCATAAAAATACTATTCACATTTTGTAAATTACAAAAATACTATCAACACATTTAAATACACAATTTTGTAAACAATTCCGATTTGTATTTGAAAAAATAAAATTCGTTGTAACGGCTTTTGGATGGGGTTTATTTTATATTGTTTTATTGCAGTTTTAGGGGTGTCGAAGTATTGTTATTGAGGTTATTCGTTGTGTACGGCACGTCACTTTCGTTCGGTAAACATGGCAGCGATCGGCAACAGATGACAGGGCGCGGGCGAGCGAGCCTGCGCGCCGAAGGCTCGCTTCATCTCATCTCGACGGAACGCGCGATCGCGCTACCTACTGCTACTCTCAAGTGTGCTGAGTTGCTTCCACGGCCGTTGCTCTCAGCGGCGATGGCGCCACTGTGCTCATCCCTACAGTTCCCTCAAAATGATCCCCTCTTGCCCTAACCTCGTCGATAAAGCAGGTCTGCTGAAGCAGGACAGAAAAGCTACGGGTGAATCGATTGGCCGACGAAAAGGGGCGGGGATCGAGCACGTGGCTTCGACTGTTGTTACAGTGAATAGTGTCCGTATTGCAATTAAGTTTACTGTTGCAATTCGCTTCACGTCTTGGAAAGCTCTTGGCGCGTGTTTACCTAAGAAGCCAGCCTATAATGCAATTAGAATATAATATAACTTCACGATTATACAAACCAATCAATTACATTAAGGAAGATTGGTTCCGTTTATTATTATTGATAAATCCATCACATTGTTATTGTAATTATTACGTCGTCTACATAACTGTGCAAACTATTTCAACTTCAATTACTGTTTGCGCTTTTCTGTCTGTCAATTAATTAGGGTACCTATGTAAGGGTTTCTAACTTCAAGGCATAGTAGTAATTACTAAAGTTAGTCATGTACAACATACATGCAGGGCTACGCAAATTGTGAGTGCTACGAGTAAGTGCAAAAGTATACCAATACACTGTTCGGTTAACTATTAAAATGACAAAAGAATACAAAGATGTATTTTGTAGCTGACACAGCTATACAGTCGTTTTTTTTATGATTCTTGGATTATTAGTGCTGTAAATAGACTGATGTCAACAAGATGCGTTCAATGCGTACTTTTCGGCTTGGTACTTTTTTTTTAGACTTAGACTTAGATTAGACTTTTGGCAAGCAATAATTTCAATTAACTTTAGTACTTACCAGTTTGCGTGCTGGAATCAAAGAATGTGCTCGTCGTCTCCACAGTCATGGTTCCTATAGTCCCATCCAGTATCTGCGTCGAAGAGTCGCGGCGACCTCGAGCGCGCATGCATGCATCATCACTTTGAGAACTTTGTCGTCGAAAATTGCGGCATCTGATCATTTCTTCCGTAGTAGACTGTCTCCTGAACCCTCGAGCTATCAATATCTCTTCTGTTGTAGACTGCCTTCTAATCATAGTTCTACCTTCTGGTGGTCTAGCACCCGGGCTAGGGTCGCGGCTTGAGCACGAACTAGATTCAGGGCTACGTGCGCGGCCCATTCTGGCACACGAAGCCTGCCGCCGCAAACGGCTACGTCTTCTTGCGGCAGATGGACTCAATTCTCCGCCCCCAGCACGATCAGGACTCAGTTGAGATCGTTCACGTCTTGGCCTGACAGCTGAATCTGGGCTTAAAGAATCTCTTCTTGCTCTTCCTTCATCATCTGGCCCCAAAGAAGGCCCAGAATCTCGACGTCTAGCACCAGGAGGACCATTAGGATCATCAAAAGCTGTGGCTTGACGTTGTAGTCTACCCAAACGACGTTCCGGACTCGCAGCAGCCCGGGAATCTCTTCTAGCCCGGCCACATTGCGTCGTAGAGTCACGTCTTCCGCCCAAATTTGGTGGAGATCGCCCACTAGGTGTCACTTGAGTCCCTTGAGCTGATTGAGTGGTCGTAGATGTTGCAGTTTGTACTGTCTGAGTTGCGTTACCAGCGCTAGGAGTAGTTGGTGATGTAGGTGATGGTGTCACTGCTGATGTTATAATTGTAGGCATAGGCATACTAGTATGTTGACACTCGCCATCAGACCGACTCGGTTCATGAATTGCCACGATCGTCACTGATGGCATGTGTGAAGATGGACCGGGATCTGAGGATGCATCAACGAAAGAAGGTGCAGCGGGTGTTGGCGGAGAAGTGCGTCGTTTTCTGTGTGTTGCTACTATACGCGGAGGTGCCGCTATAGAATCACGGCGATACCGGTGTCCGTCTACAGAATCTCGGCGCTCTTTTGGGTCTTCTCCTGAACCACGCCTCTTAATTCGACGCTCTCTGGTAGGCATTGCAGAGATTGAATCTTTTCTGTCCCAGTTTGGGAAATCACCACGAAAATCTTGTGGAACTTTGGAATCTCTGCGTTTAGAAGGCATGGATTTTATTCCTGAATCGGCGGAGGAGTCGCGTCTGCGCCGAGGCGGTGGTTCGTGCCTCGCCCAGGGTAGCGATCGGGCGAGATCCGCGAGAGTTTCTCGACGAGAGAGTGGAGCTCTCTGCCGGCGCTGTTGCTGGCTGCCCCCACCACCCCACTCTCGGAGAATGTCTGTGAGCTGAGCTAGCGATGACCGACGACGGCGAGGTCCACCTGGGAAATTTATTATTATTAATTATTTTTTTATTTCCTTGCAATGCATTAGAATGACTAACTAATTTTTAAATTTCTTTGCGATAATTACCTCTGGGCTGATCTGACACATCGGGCTCTGGTGGTGACAGGCAAGAAACTTGTGCTGCAGAGTCTCTGCGACTGCCCAACCTCTGCCTCAGAGTGTTTTCTTCTAAGGTGGACCTCGTGAGTTCGTCCCAGCCGTTGCCGCCAGCCCACACCAAACCCACTTGGTGCGATAATATAGGGAGGTTGCAAACGAAACATATTGCTGTCATAGTCCTGAAAAAAATAAACAACGTTTAACGAAAGCACACACTTTTTCACATAACGACCTAGCGACATGATAATGAATCAATCAACTCACGATTTGTTATTACGGAAATTTGTGTCACGAAACATAATTGCAGATTTTCGCAGTCTGTTTGGCACGCGACGTATGTAAACGTGGCGCGACATATTGTATCTTTGTGCTCGCATCGCCGCCTCGATAAACAAACTACCGATATTAAATAACCACTCCCATAGCTGTTGACATGTATTACACTATCTATAATCAATTGATATTAGAAAGGTCGCGTTCGGTTGCACTATCACTAGAACGCTTCCTTCAATCTATGAGGCTCGTATAGCGGGAAAGGCTTGGAATATTGTATGTTATCAGAGGCGGTTAAATTGACATATTGTCTGGCGGCGTCAAACGTCACGTTTAATAAGTTTATCGAGAGATAGGAGTATGATTGCTATTACACGTTATTGTGTCTCAACGGTGAATGTTTCAGAACCTATCGCAGGCTGTGCGGATGAGTGGAGACGGTACCACCAAGGACGGTTCCTACGTGTTGTGGAGTGGAAATGTAATCTGTGTATTGGGATAGAAATCACGTTACCGAGGACCGATTTCGGTCCTCCTTAACATAGAGTGTAGATAAGTGACACAATAGAATGAACATTTTGTGATAACAATCTGCTACTCATCTGGTATCGATTTGCTAATTCAATTTCACGTGCCGATATGATCGTGTACTTTTATAATGTTGCTCTACTGTGCGTGCTTTGTTATCTACTTGCAAGTATATTCATTCTAATAATACATTCTGCATTATCAGAACGAATATAGCTTTGTGCTGGACATTTGCTTCTAACTTTTTTGCATTATCATTGTGCCGCAACCTAATTTCAAATTAAACGTCATGTGCATGAAAAATTCTCAAAACTATCTGTATTCTAGATAATTATGTTTATTGCAGTTTAACAAAGTAGCTTAAGACAGTTAAAATTAATGGGGACTAAGTATTTTAATAAAACTTTTGTCGTTAGACATCAACGTCATGCTTAATAAAATGCAAATTCTATTAAATCATGGATACACAGTAACTTTTTTGTGTTTTAATAATTACTGTAAATCATGTTAGGTATAATTGTCTCTTGGCTTTATTTTTTCTTAACCATACCCTTCTGGGATTCCTTTGAATAATCAAAAAGGAAAATTTCTATCTCACTTATTTAGTTAGTATGGTTTTATTTAATGTTTTATTATACACATGAACACAAAAAAGTAGTTACTCTGTAATTCCATAAGTTACTTCTTCACTCATGCATATAGGTTAGGTCTGCGTCAGATGCTTTTCCAACAAAGATAACTTCAATCAACTAGTGATGTTATGTTTACGTTTTAAGATATCTTATGGTATTTCTGTATGTGTAATTTTTTTAGTAATTGATAAATACTACTCAAAATTATTATTTTTTAGTTTAAATCTTTGCCAAAAAAGCAACCTTATCGAAGCAAATCAAGCAAGCATGCAAGTTGTCTCTCGTAGTTTCCGTGCTAGGACTCGAATCGGGGACCTGTAATGGCGCAGCCGAGGTGAGGGGGACTGTGGCATGTCGAAAGCCGGGTCATTGGGGTACAGGACGCTAACTGAAGGTAATGCCCACATATAATATCACATCAAACACTTTGTACATCTGAAACAAGACACCAATGTTAGTTTTGGAGTTTGGAAAGAACATTGAAAGTTCAGTTAGAAATTAAGAAAAACAAATAGAAAATAGCCAATTTGTGGACGATTAGTCCTATTTTTTCTTTTGTGTTAAGTATGATACGTTATGATACGTGTACTTATGTATAAAAATATACCTACTAAACATGAATTAGGGTATCGGTCTGGGTCAAAAATAAGCTGGGTAATAATAACAATTAATAAATAAATAATAATAATTTCGTGAAAAAGAAGCAAACTAATTTGTTAGAGATTTTTTTTCAAAATTATCAGTGGCGGAGTGGCGCCACCAACCTAGACACGGACATTTTGCTTATAAAATAACGTTAGATTTTATTGTAGGTTGCCAGTGGCAACATTTGGATTTTCTTAACTTGGTTGTATCCATGATCATGAATAAAAATTATTTAAAAAAAAACTAAACTTGGCTTGTCTTAGTGATCTGTGGTACTCTTGTTTTTCTTTCGTATTTCATTTGAGTTTTGATTTCAATTGATAGTTTTCGATAGACATAGACGTGAAATTTTCGTTGTGTAAAATTATATTTTATTAAAATACTGTAAAATCATGTGGAGATTGTCTGTGGATATTACTCGAATCGGTAGCCAGAAAGTGAAAAGTATTGCGAATGGACAGGTATGTATGTGGATATACTAGTGGTAGGACTCTTGACAGAGTCCGTCTGGGGAAGTACCACACCTTTGCCAGTTATTCTACCGCCAAGCAGTAATGTGCAAACATTACTGTGTTCCGGTTTGAAGGGCAATGTTTCCAGAGAAATTACAGGGCTTAGAGATATAAATAAGATCTTAGATCTCTGGGTGACGAGCGCAGTGCAGTACTAGGTAATGATTTGGACTCTTCATGTTCCAATAGCTGCGTGTAACTGTGCTGTTATGTGTCAGGCATGTTGCTTACCATCAGGCACATGTCCTGATCGTCTCGTCACTCTTTATTTAAAAAAAAATATACTCCAAAATGTTTTTCTTGGCGTTGGAAAAGTTTTCCAAAATTTCTATCCAAAATCGATTACATAAACTTGGCGCAAAATTATTTAGGACGCTGGTAAATAAATATCAACCAATAAACAATAAATTGCTGCAAAGATCATTGATTTTTTTATGGTTTGTATCTATAAATTAATTAGTGAAGTGAAAATTTTACCGTATTATCCGACTTCCAAAGAAGTTGTGGCAATGTTCTTGTATTTATGTGCTTTATTTTTAAGATTGCTCAAAGACGCCTAAACCGGTTTTTTCGGAATGGAATTTTAATAAACTACCTACGTCGAACGGTTTTGAAATCTTAAGTAAAAAACTATATATTATATTTATTATATACTTACTATATAATAAATATAATACATATTAATACATACTATATTTGAAATTTTCTTTTAATGCGAAATTGTTTTGTCTCATTGGGACAGCGTGTATGTGGCCTTTTGTTTAGTACGCGATTTAATTTTAAATTTTACACATTATGTTTACGTTTAAATTTAGTTTTTCAGAGAGAAATAAATAATTTTGTACACTAATATAAAACATCAAAAATGTGCTTAAATGAATGATTATATTTACTGTAAGGCTTTGAAATAGATTAGAGGGCATTTCACGTTGGCTTGAACAACCAAAAAAATATGAGGTCGTGAAGTTTTTTCATACTCTGGTCAGTTTTACTTCTAGTAAACGGGGGTGTGTACACATTTTTTTTCGCGTGATGCTAATTGCAGAACTATAACCTTTTAAAAATTTATTAAAAAAATAAAACAAATTTTATGCTTCCCATTTGTATCAGTCAAATATTAAAAAAACAAAATTTTTTGGGAAACAAAAGAAACAAGAACAAAATTAAAAAATTTGACTAACCCCCGACTACCTTAGATTTGTTATCTGTACAACATTTTACTATCGTAATATTGTTCTTTAAGAAATTGGTTTGATATTTTTTATGGGCCTCCATACTCTTAGGAAACAAACAAGTTTTTTAATTACAAGCAAGTAATAATGGCGAATGAAGTAATTGGTTTATAATAAAACTTATATACATATTTGAATTTAATAGTTTTATTTCGGTATTGAAATTAATAAAATTGCATGTTAAATGTCATTAAGGAATTATGTTTATTGCGATTGCTTTTATTGTGTTGTTTAATTTTGAAATAGCGATAATAATGCAACAGCCTACTGCCAGCGCCACCGTGCGGATTTCGCTCGAAACGTTTTTCAGGCACCGCTCAGGTTTTCAGCTTATTACGTACTATTAGCTGTAGTAATTAGATGGCGCTACTGTCGCGTATTAATAATGAGGTGTTTTCTAGACGCAAAAAGACTTGTCAAAGACAGTTCTAAATATTGTCAAGAGTGCCACCACTGTTGGTTTTTGTGAAATTTCTCTAAGTCAATATATCTTTCTCTTTTTTCACAAGGAATAGATAATTAGACTATCTCGTTTCCGCAAATTGTGATGGCACTTATTGTACCCCCGATATGCCCCCGACAAAATAAAGCAGTGGCGACAACTACGGTGAAATTGGGAACTGTATTTGACAGGTATTTTTACGTCTTGAAAACGCCCCATTATTTTCATGAAGGACCTATTCCACTTCTAGTTTCCAACAAAAAATGTAGATGGCGCTAAGCTCCAATTTAAAAACGTTTGTTTTCTTACCTGAAAATACGGTCGCCTAAACGTTTTTCGTAACAATGATACCGGAATCATTGTTCTTGAGCGAAAACAATAATATCCGTACTTACAAACACAGACAATGTTATTTACATTACTTAGAGTAAATACCAATGTTTTGTTGTTTTATAAAATCTTTGAGATGTGATTTTAAAATAATGTTGAAGACTGATTTAACACATTCTTGTAACTTGTATCTATCATGACTCCCGTGATGAAAACACGTGGATGTTGGCAGGGGAATACCACTCGTGGTTACCGATAATTGTCGGATCATGACGATTAGATTATTGTATATTATGATCAGGCCCTAAGCATAAATGTCCCATTTTACGTTAAGGTCTCTTTAAAACGACAATCCACCTTGCTGACATAGTTTTGGTAAATGGATATTTGGATTTTGGACATTTGATCGAAATATCTGTGCGTCAAACAGTTTTTTATCCTCATGATATTTTTATTTACCGTATAAGTAAGTGAAAATAATAAATTAGTAAGTGATGTACTAGTGTAATACATAGTACAAGTGTATTAGATAAATTATATTAAGGAAAAAGATAAAAGATGACTGCCAATTTTTTTACCATTATGCTCTACCTACGTGTTTTCTTTTGGAATTAAACAAAAAAGCTTTTGTAGGTAATATCAGGAAATATCTTTGATATACTATATTGACTAGTGTTGCAGTGGTGTACAGTGGTTACTGTATACCATCACACTTGCTGTCGGTCAGAAATTCTTCAGTATTTTAATTTAAAAAAATAAACCATTATTTTCTCTCTTTCTATACTCGTATTATATGTTTTTTGAGATACATATTGTAAATCAGGTATCCGATTCCCACTTATACTTTGTACACTTGAATTACAATCTGTTCTGATACAATGATAAAATGAAGGAACTCTATGTTTGATAAATATTTGGTGTGCTCTTTTCATAATATAACTATTTTCATACGGACCAAATAAACATAGACATTTCGAATTAATACTTGTTAAGACTTACTCCTCTTAAAGTGCAAAATCCGAACCCTTAGATGTAGTTGTTAGAATCAATTAGCCTTTATATACATAGATATACGATTTAGCAGTAAAACGAACTGTTCAACGCATCCAATGCATTTACATAATATTTTTCTATGTCGATCTCTGCTCTCAAAACTGAAAAATTATATCGATTTATCATCCCGTTTTAGCCCCGTTGCAGCGTGAAGGTAAACCTACTACTATATACTGATAAGGACAATATTTTTTACTTTTACTCAATATTCGAGAGTTGTAGTCATAAGTTCAGTGATTTAAAACAACGAAATGTATTCATTTTATCATTCGGATTTCGGTTCAAACTTTTTAAATACGGACAGAGCTTTTATAAACAAACCTAAATCACAATGATACCTATACGGCGATATGAGTGAAGACACAGTGAGCTCAGAGTGTGCTGTAATGTTCCCGACTCGCAGCTTACCAGCGACGAAAAGTTCGACTGTATACCTGCGCAACCCTCTTGCACCCCCTCACCTGCACCCTCGCAATAGCCGTTGAGCTTGCGTGCGCGACATGCTGCAGCCTGCAGTGCCAAAAGGGCAGCTATCGCGCGCGTGCACTCTCCTTGAAAAAGACCGCCAGACGCGGCCGAAACTCGAGTCGAATTGACCGACCATATATACGTGAGTTTCCCGTTATCCAATTAAATATATACTGTTCTACATACCTAGCTAACTATTTACACTAAGTATTATACTTCTAAGTATTAGGCTCAGCTCCTTACAGAGCTTAGATCAATTTTAATTGTCATTTGCCATAACAATTTATGAACAATATTTATTGATGACTTGGAGTCATGTGTTTGTAATATTTAGGTTTTTGACATTTAATAATTTTTTTTAAGTAAAGAACTGTAATGATAATAAAGAAATAATTACTTGAATATCATAATATATTTATTTTGTATGAAACTTCTTTATATTGCGAGTTAAACATTAAACTCTATATACTCCTGAGATCGTACATTTTAAACAAACACAAAAAATAAATATAGATATCAATTGTCATGATTGATAAAATTACACACGATGAAAATTGAAATTTTCCAGAAATTATTACAATTAGAAATAATTTGTAACCGATTTAAACAAATGAAAATGATAATGAAAACCTTGTAAATAAACAACAGTTCATTTGTTTTGATAAGTAATGTCATTATTTAATAACTATATTCCATAGAGCATATTATGAATAGTAAATTAATGAGCTTCGCAGTACGAGTCTGGTATCCTTCAGTGTGCTCTCGGGAATATTACTGCAATCAATTTATACTGCTTTTGTACTTAAAGCCTCTTGAGTGAGGCTCAAAAATTAATAAGTACCTAACCTCTTTTAAAAGTCCTTTAATAATAAAAAGTGTATATCTTTATTTAATTGGTAACCACGCTCATATTCATTAATTCAATTAATTCTTCAATATGATATTGAAATTACGAAATCTGAAATACAAATATGTAGATGCTTAAAAGACTACAGGCCCGTGTACAAAATTGCTGGACATTCACAACAACCACTACCTACAACCACCACCAACCACCAGGAGGCCTATGTAGAAATATAGAATGGTATATTTTATATCAGTTATATCACAGTATAGGCAAAGAGTAAAGTTACATAATAAATTAAACGTAGGATACGGTATTGTAGCCTTAAACCTAATATTTTAATCACATTTGTTACTTAGAAAAAAAAACTAGCTAAGTGCAGATTTCACAACGAGGCAGTCATATAAATGTTGGTCGTTTTTTTGCTGTTCTGTACTGTTGTTTTGACTAAACTCGTGCTGGGCTAGTTTTGGGTATTCATTGTTTTAGCACAAAGCTTAAGCAGCCCACTAAATGTTCCCACTGCTGGGACTCGGGGCCTTCTCTCGCAAGGAGAGAGTTAAGGCCATAATCCACCACATGGCCAAGTGAGGGTTGGTGGATGACACATGACTTCAAAAGATTCTAGGTACATGCCGGTTTCCTCGCGATGTTTTCCTTCACCGTTTTTAAGTTAGCGGCATTACGCACATGACTTCGAAAAGAGAGTGGTGCCCGGGGGCTCCGGATCGGCAGTCGCCGTTCTCCCGACTAGGCCAGCCGTAACTTCATTGTTTTACTATGAGGTAAACCTAACAATGCTACCAAGATTTAAACTGTGTGAATATACAGAAAAACTCACCAAAAGTACTGGTTTGATTCTACTGAGAATTCCTGGCCTAAAAAAATGGATTGAAAAACAGACGGGCAAACACTCGAGGCTTAGTAATAAAGTTCCATTTTGTGTTCGGAACCCTGAGTAGCTAAGTACCAACTGCCTATCACAAAACATTATCTGAAGTGACCATAAAAATATGATCACTTGTTAGATATCCAACTATATTTACAATTAAATGTGTCATTTATATATTTACTTTTGTCCGTAATTGCAAGATTCACAATAAATAATTTCGAACAAAGATAAAAAAAGCCTGAAAAAGCGTTTGAATTTTTCAAATAATAATTTCTGAATAAACGGGTGTGTCCCATTTAGATTGGTTTTTGATTGATGGAGTCCGGGAAAGTTTGTAATGAATTTCGGGACATAAGGCTAGAATGATGCGGTCGAGCTTTTCATATTATCATTCACAATATATAATGGGAATAAATGTTTTTATTACAAAGAAGGCTGCAGAGTGGTTGCAATGTGATATGTCAAGTAGCATTGAGTATATTTGAGTTAGGAATGTTAAATTGATAATAACAATTTTGCTTAAATTGTGTTTAACGAATTGATAACGGTTGTTACTGTTCGTTTTCGGTTGGATGATAAATAAATTGTTAATATTGTTTTATAAGTTGCTTGTAACAATAACAACAATTGCCTAAATTAACAATAACAAGCATAACGTGGACTTGTCGCATTATCGTATCGCAATATTGTATAGATCATAATTTTTATAAAAGGTTCCATGATAAATCATCCCACTTCTATGTGGGCATAGTGTGTTAATGTTATCGTTATAAAACCAGTTTTTTTAAAACAAGAAGACATAATCATTTTGGGAAGCAAACTACGTAGTATTCTTCAACAGCTCTATGCAAAACCTACACATTAATTTAATATTTTACGTTATCCACCGGGTTAACTTGCCATATATTTTTAATTCATTTTAACTCCACTTAAAATGTAATCGACTCGACAAACGCTGTGGTGCCTTATAAATTATCAAGAAAATCGAACGCCAGGCAGTAATAATTTAAAGGCCAATGTTTTCAGATAAATTACGGTGCATAGAAATAAATCATCTTATATTTTTGGAGGATGAGTACAGGGCAAGGTAATGATTTGGACTTTTAACGTTTCATGATACTGTGCAGTTAGTTGTGTTAGTTAGTTAGGTATAGGCAGGCGTGTTGCTTGTCATCGGAAAATGGTTTAACCGTGTCGTCTTTTTATTATTTAAAAAAAAAAAGTTAGGTTACATTAATAGGTAAACCATAGATTTCGGTTTTTGTTTGCTACGTTAGACGCCTTTGATCGTTACCCATTTAATTGTCACAAATTACCTTCCCGTCAAACTCACCAAGCCCACTACAAGCGACTAAATCGATACGAATAAAACGTTTTATGTCTGCAATATTCTTTAATTGAAAACAAAAACGTTTTCAACGTTTGAAACAAAATTGCCATTTTAGGCTCGTGTAATTAGGCCACCATTGCCGTGAGCCATTGTCTCTGCTGTACCCTTAATTGGAAATGGTAAGGCATACATGCAAATATTTGTTGTGAACATCGACTGAGCTAAAGGAGACAATAATACCACCAAAATTAAGACAATGTAATGATTACGCATTTGCGTCTGATTAATTGCTGTTTGTTTATGAACAGTGTAAGTATTCATTTTTATTTCTCTCAAGTTTGTAGATAAATATGAAGGTACCTATACTACGACGCTGCTACAGAGAAATATTGCTACGATTAGTTTGTAGCTGAGGTTTTGTTGAAGGGTTGCTACGACTAGATTTTATGTGTGGTTATGTAGAAGAGTTGCTATAACTGGGTTATAGAATTGGTTTGTAAAAGTGTTGCTACTACTTTGGTTTTAGATGTGGTTATGGAACGGTAACTACGACTAGGTTATAGTTGTGGGTTTGTAGAAAGGTTACTACGCCTAGATTGTAGCTGTGGTTTTGTGGAAGTGTTGCTACGACTAGGTTATAGCAATGCTTTTGTGGTAGGGCTGATATGACTAGGTTGTAGCAGTAGTAGTTTAGTGGTTTTGCTACAACGACAAATGTCGAAGTCAAACTTTTCTATGCAGGTGAATAAACCAGAGCTGCAATATCAGACCAATAAATTAAAAATAGTTTCGTGAAACTTAGATGAAGAATAAATACCACCAACTAAGTGTGACATGAAAAGAACACATAAATAGAAGTAGAATCAAAAGATAAACAGACCTTCTTAAACAGAAGTTCACCAGTTGTCCCAGCTTGGAATTTTCACAAATAAAGTACGAAAAAGACAAAAGTTTGCAATCCGGAAAATCGAGGCAAATACCAAATACCCCAATGAGACGAACAATATCGAAGAATGGGTATTTCCTTTTATTAAGATCACATTTCAAGGTTTCCGTTGTTCAGCGCAAAAAAACTCCAAAGCCCTTTTCCGGAGAATTCCGGTTACGGAATAAAATGAATAATGATCTGGGAATGTTTTTGTTCGAACTGGCAAGTCATTATTTCTAAATAATTCTTGCTGAGTACGGACCGGTGGCGCAATGATGAGGCTCTTTACTTAACATATACCTGATATTTCCTCTGAGTTAGGAATAAATTGCTAAATTGTGTCATATTTATTTTGGAGACATTTGAAATTTGGAGAGGCATACAAATTTAAAAGAACCAAATAAAAGGTAAATTAAAATGAAGAATACATTGAATATGGCTTATAGGTAATGACTCCTTTGATAAAAAAATACTTCAATGTCTTGAACAAAAAGTGTTTTTGACATTCACTTTAATTACGGAAAGCGACGGACCTTGTGTTAAATATGACCCCATTAAATTGGAAACACCCTTGGTTTTTAAAATAAACGCAAGATTATTAACTTACAGGAGGTTAGTTTATTTCATAGCATAATGTCGTTAAATTATAAACAGACGGTATTTATGATTTTATAGGGATGTTTTCACGGCTAAAATATATTATGCCTTAAAATTACTTTCTCTGTGACCCACAACACGTCTCATTCATCTACACCCGCATCCGTTACGATTACTTTATGGCATAAGGTTCACTAAGAACAGTCTGTTACCATTTGCGAAGATAAGTACTAAGAAAAACGACTTAAGTTGTTTTAACGCAAAATCTCCGGTCGAGGTTGAAATCAATGGCAGAGATTTGAATATCTAATTTGAATTAAAAAGGAAACGATAATGATAACGAGGGTTGCTTAATGAATGCCACAGACTTGTAAAACCCATTTAGAGCAAGAAAATTTGAGGAAAATTCAGAAAAATAAGTAAAACTGACGTTTTGTAGATTGTTTTGTAGAGTGATTTTAATTTTTGGTTTTGTTTTTTTCCATTGCTACTAAGTTAGTTGTTTTAACTCTGTTGTTAATTAATAAGATTGTTTTTTTTAATTATGAATAAGGTTACGTTGGAACACCATTTCTCCTGATGATAAAAAACAATGCAATTGTTTGTAATGCAATGAAATGGAAATGCGATGGGAGGCGCTAACAACAATTTAGAAAATCGTACAACTTTATTTGGGTTATTGAAACCTTTGCGCTATTAAATCTATGTGGTAAGTAAGCTTTGCTAGTTATTTTGCTTGATTCCTCTAAATATCACTGTCGAAAACTGGTTGCTAAAAAAATATACTCAATAGAAACCTCAAATTGACCCACTTATATGACTCATTTTACACGCAATTCACGCGCTAGTTATTTTTGGGTTACGTACGAGGCAAAAATCTTTCAAGACAACACGTAGTGTACTTTATAGATTAGATTGACTTTTTAGTGATGGTAAATGGTTGTTTAAAGCCCGAATATCAAAGAATATTCGCAAGAGGCTGATCAAGATCTACATCTGGAGTATTGCATTGTATGGCAGCGAAACGTGGACCATGACTCAAAGGGATAGGGAAAGATTAGAGGCATTCGAAATGTGGTGTTGGAGGAGAATGGAGAGAATCAGCTGGAAGGAAATTAAGAGCAATGAAGAAGGTTTGAAGATGGTAGAGGAGAAAAGAACATTAATGGAAACAATAGAAAACAGAAGAAGGAAGATGTTGGGACATCTGATACGACAACTTCATTAGAACAATAATGGAAGGTAAATTAGAAGGGAGGAGGAAGAGAGGTAGACCTAGGAGAAGTTACATGAACCAAGTGAAGGAGAAGATACATGTAGTGTCGTATCAGGAAGTCAAGGAGAAGGCGCAGTGTAGAAGTACTTGGAAGGAACTCCACCGACAAGAGCGTCGCTCTTAAATTATAAATGAAAATGGTTGGCAAAACTAATTCTGCTTTGAATTTTTTTCAGGCGCAACTTTTTTAAGAGCCAATTTCAAGATTAACTTTAGTTCGGAAAAAATTAAAAATTGCATCGTCGCTTAATGCACGGCGAGATGACAATCAAAAACAAACCTATCACGACGCCATCAGTCATTTCGTTGGCCGAAGACCATTCAAGACAATCAGAAACAGAACAGCAGCCACAACCGGTAGCGATTGGCTCAACAGATGAAATTGAACTAAAGAGTACTGGAAAATGGTTGAAAATGTTTCCAACTATACCAAATTATCCATTTGTTCCCATATATATTTAAATTGGCAGTCTCAGGTACTGCTGATAGAAATGAAACCTTATAATTATGTAACTCAGAATTCGATCGGAGGGCGATCTTCAAATTGCAATAGGAGCAAATTGGAGTAGAACTGGTTTGAGCACAGAAAATAAAAATAAAAAACTGTTCACAATTGATGGATTTTGTTACAAGTACAAAATTAAAAAAATTGGTATACTCCCCACTACCTCGAATTTGTAACTTGTACAGCATTATACTAGTCAAATCCTTTAATTTGACACCCTTATTAAGGTATTGTGAAAAACGAAATGTATTTCGCAATTTTGCGGTAGTGGCCATTCTGAATTTGAAATTTGTCATAGTGCATATTATAGTACTGGAAAATGGTTGAAAATGTTTCCAACTATACCAAATTATCCATTTGTTCCCATATATATTTAAATTGGCAGTCTCAGGTACTGCTGATAGAAATGAAACCTTATAATTATGTAACTCAGAATTCGATCGGAGGGCGATCTTCAAATTGCAATAGGAGCAAATTGGAGTAGAACTGGTTTGAGCACAGAAAATAAAAATAAAAAACTGTTCACAATTGATGGATTTTGTTACAAGTACAAAATTAAAAAAATTGGTATACTCCCCACTACCTCGAATTTGTAACTTGTACAGCATTATACTAGTCAAATCCTTTAATTTGACACCCTTATTAAGGTATTGTGAAAAACGAAATGTATTTCGCAATTTTGCGGTAGTGGCCATTCTGAATTTGAAATTTGTCATAGTGCATATTATAGTAGTCAAGCCCTTTCATTTGGTACTCATATTGTGCTACTAGTGAAAAAAATAAAGTAATTCGCCATTTTGTGGTATTCTACTAGTCAAGTCCTTTCATTTGATATATTGAGGTAGGTTGTGAAGAAATAGAAATAGAATTTAGTCCGCCATTTTGTGGAGGGATATCGATGAATCCGATATTAACCAAACATAGCTAAGATCATCCATCCGCACGGAAATTAACCTTCAAATAAAAAAAACACATCGAAATCGATCCATCCGTTTGAGATCTACGGTGCCACAGACAGACACACAGACAGACAGACAGACATCGACGTCAAATTTATCACATCCTTTTTTTGGTCCAGGGTTAATAAAAATACACCAAACCATAGAACTTCCTCCTTTTTTAAAATCGGTTACTGACGGTCAAACCGAGATGTTTATCATCAAATATTTTTTCATTGCGTTTTCATTACCCCACGTATTATTCCCTTCTTCTAACTTATCGCAGTTAAAACAATGTCCCCACACGCTAAAGATCGATTAAGATGTCTCACAAAACCCTCGTGAACCTCGTAAAAAGCTAGTTTTATTCGATATATAGAGTATGTCTATGTATGTTGGGATGATTCACATGTCTGGGTACAAATTATACGATCAGAAAACGTTGATATCAAAGTGGGGCTCTGTTATGAGCAATTTGGGAATTAAATGGACGTAAATTGTTGCTTGTAAATGTGATAAATCAGCATGTCGGAGTTGCTCGTCATTTGTTTTAATTAAGACTAACATTAGCGTTATTAGACGTTTTCATGGAGCAAACATTCGTTTTCAATAATTGTTAATTACTAAAAAATTAAAAAGGAAAATAATCATCTACTTTTTGATGTAGTGTTTAAAATTTAAACTAATTTAAAAAATGTCAAAGTTTGGATGTTTGTCGCTCAATCAATCAGGAATTTCTGAACGGATCGGGTTGAAATTTGAAATGTTGTCTGTATCTATAATTGAAAATGAATGAAAATGAAAATGAAAATTTATTATTATAACATATAAACAAGCACATTTTTTGATACAATTTAGGGTACTTATAAATAAGCATATAATATGTCTTGTAGCACATTGCAAGTCACGCAACACCTACACTAAGAAAATTCTTGTGTCGTAGATGCTGCTAACCCTTCTCCGTTTACCCACGAATCCAATTGAAATAATTCATTAATTTATATTAAATTATGTGTTAATACGGTAATCAATATAATTAGTCCATTTATATTACATTGCATTTGTATTTTAATTCGATATTCAATATAATTAAACAAAATTTAGAATAGTGCATTACTCAAATGGTACGAATTTAGTTATTGTTGTATTGACACTACATAATATTAATTTTTTAGTCTTATTAAATATCAAATGTTATAATCATTATTTGTTTTTTTAAATGTTTCATGATTAGTTAAAGTTAAAGGAGTTAGTTGATTAGTAAATAATTTAACAATAAATTCTTAGATTAGATTAGATTCTCATTTAAAGGTTACCATCAGTTGTTCTGTGTTTTCATAATTTAAGTTTCTTAGCCAGTTATGTACTGCTTCTTTAGCTTCTCTGTTATTAAGTTCATTTAGCCTAGGAACGTCCTTAATAGCTTTATTATATACGTAAGGTCCAAGAAAATGCTGTTGATGCTGAGCAGTTGTTGTTCGACAGTATGGTATACAACAAAACAAGTCCTTTCTACGTTTTCCACAATAGCTCGGCTTTTCCACAGTTTGCGCAGTTCGATGTATAGACAGTATGAGGGACGAAAAGTATAACTGACGTACACTTAAAACACGACAGTCTCTGTAGAGCTCTACTGTTGGAAAACGGAAAGTCCTGTTAGTCGCCACCTTTAATACGGCTCTTTGCGCTCGTTCTAGTATCATCATATGACTTTTGAATGCTCCACCCCAGGAAGTGTTACAATATGTTAATATTGACCTACACAGCGCATTATATACATCCATGACTAGCTTTCTGTCTGCCACTTCTCGGAGATGTTTAAAGACAAATATCATTTTTCTAACTCTTTTACTAAGAGAAAGTATGTGTTGTTGCCAATTCAGATGCCGATCTATTAGTACACCTAAATATTTTATACTGGAAACCTCTTCAAGTTTTGGACAGTCGCAATTTGTCTTGCTGCATTGCAAATGAATGGGGAGGTCAATAGCAGAAGCTTTCCTTCGAGAGTATGTGAACCTAATAAATTTTGTTTTGTCAACATTTAGTGTTAGTAGGTTATCCCTAAGCCATTCTGTTACCATAGTCAGCCCCTTCTCAGCATAAGCCCGAGCCTCTTCCCAGTTTTGTCCAACAAATATTAACGCAGTGTCATCAGCGTAAGAAAAAACATGTCCATTTTTCAAGGTTTTGCTACATATATCGTTAACATACACAATAAAGAGGCTCGGGCCCAAAACACTTCCTTGTGGGACTCCATAAGTAACCTTCTCTTCCTCACTCATAAAGTCTCCAATCTTTGTCCTTTGCTGCCTGTCTTTTAAATAACTTTCAAATAGAAGTAAGGCATTACCACGAATTCCCATCAGCTCAAGTTTCCTTAGTAGTGTGGGTATATGGACCGTGTCGAACGCTTTTGCCAGATCGAGAAACACACCAATAACCTTATTTCCTTTATTTAATCCCTTAACCACAATCTCAGAGAGTTCCGTAACAGCGTTTGCAGTTGATTTGCCGGCTCTGAACCCATATTGACGCGTTGAAAGTAGATTATATTTTTGTAAAATGATGTGAGTCGATTATTCATTATCTTTTCCAAAATCTTTGAGAGGGTTGAAAGTATAGAAATTGGCCTGTAGTTCTCGACACGATCCTTTTCTCCACTTTTATGAATGGGTGTTATAATTGAGGTTTTGAATACTGTAGGGAAAACTCCCGTAGATAGGCTCAGGTTACAAATGTGTGTAATTACCGGTACCAGTGTTGGTGCTGCATTTTTAATGATTTTTGTGGAAATTCCGTCTACCCCAACTGCACAATCATTTTTTAAAGCAAGAACTAGATGAAAAATTTCGTCTTCATCTGTCCCTAACAACCCAATGGAGTTAGATTGTGACGATACAACTGGACCAATACTAATATTATCTACAAGTTGACTATCAGGGCTAATTTTTGCTGCAAGCGTTTCGCCTATCTTTGCAAAATATTTATTGACAAAGTTGACAGAATGTAAAGAATCTTGTTTTGTCCTTAATAGAGGGTCATTATTGCTTATTTGTTTTCTTGTGTAAGTGATTTTCCGTATAATGTCCCATGTTTTCTTAATATTGTTCTTATTTTTCTCTAGTTCATATGTGTAAAATTTATTTTTTAAACTTTTTAATAAATTTGTGCAATAATTTCGGTATCTTAGATATGTAGTTTTCAAAATTATATTATTCGGTTCTTTCTTTAGTCGAAGATGCATTGCATCACGATGACGTATGCAACGAAGAATGCCCTGTGTTATCCAAGGCTTTCTCGTCGATAATCGATTTGTGATTTTGATACAATGCGTATTAGCTTTGATTATCTCCGTCAGTTTATTTATAAAAATCTCAGAAGCAATGTTAACTTCTTTGCACTGCATAACCTCACCAAAACTCGCACTCAATATCACCCTGCATATATTGTTGACATCCGTTTTTGTAACGAACTTTGCTGAAGGAATATAATTTAGAAGTTTCTGACCCACACTGAAAATAATTGGGCGATGATCAGTGACATACGTATTCAACACTATAGTTTTAGACTCATGCTGAGTTTTTAGCATAATATGATCTAAACAATTATCGCCCCACGTTGGGAAGTTGTGGGTAGGCAAGAGACCGTGGCTGGCCAGCAGGTCTAGGTAATTTTCTGTGTTTTCATTTCGAATTTGTGAAATGATGTTGATATTTAAGTCACCTAATAATATTATTGTTTTATATTTATGTATGGAGGTTAATAAGTCATTCAGAGAATTTAAAAACGGATTTAAGTTAGAAAAAGATGGCGAGCGATATAATGCCACAATGGCCATCTCTGTATCAAATTTGACCAGGAGACAGTTTGAGTCAGTCACCCTTGGCTCAATCACTTCCATAACCAGTTGAGTTTTTGAGTAAATTACAATTCCTCCGTTCTGATTATGGCAATTGAGAGTATGCGCAGATTTATAGTTTGTGAGTAATGGGTACGGTTTATTATTGTGTATCCAGCATTCAGTGAGTATTACAATATCACATTCGCAACCAAGTCTCTGCAACAGAAGTTCAAGTTTATTAAAGTTCTGATTTATACTCCTAATGTTTAAAGACAAAACAGTGATAGATCTGTTTTTTGTAATAATCAAATTGCGGCACAATTCCGGCTGAGCTAGTATAGCTTCCGGTTCAGCAAATTCATCCAATAAGTTGCACAAGTCCTGTTGATCTTCCTTAAGCATATTGAGGAATTTTGGAGTTAGAGGTTCTCATCCGTACTCGTAGCAGACAGAAAGCTATTGCAACCGCATAATTTACAGTGCTTAAGCAGTTCAAAGTTTTTTTGTCATAACACACATGACGTAAACATCCTAGCAACACAAAAATTACAGAAAAATGAAGGCTGATACAATGCAAATAATGTTGAGAACATGTTAGTTTATGAGTTAATTTTGTTAGTTGACGATTACAAACCATATTTTTACGTATTAAAAAGCTTGAAAACTCTTATTATCTTATACTTGTTGTCACTATTATAGTCGTTCAGTTTTTTTGTTGTAGATCTACAAGTTGTTTTTCGCTACTTATTACGATAGGAGGATGGCCTTCCGCTTTTCTTATAAGTATCTTGCCATTTGCAGTCCAACAAAATTGTAGCCGAGATTCCTAGATGCCTCTCTAGCTAGGTAAAAAGTCTTTTGTTTTTGGCGTTAGAAATTCCGAGATGTATATTGAAGATTTATTCCTTCAATATCTAACGTCATAGTGTTCAATCTATTGGTGGTATTTGCCGCATTATACTTTTTGCTCGCGTACAGAAGGCAATTTTTCGCCTGGTTCCCATTAAAATCAACTACAATCGACCGCTCCCCGTTCTTTTTTTTATTTATTCTATAAACGTCCTTAATGCTATTAACGTTGACTTGGGCTCCAATTTTTTTATTAATTTTATCCACTATTTTTATTATATCTTCTTTAGACTCAAGGGGCTTGGACGGGATGCCTCTAATCTCTACACAGGTACTTCTAGAGTACCGTTCCAACTCTTCAATTCTAGATTCCAGTTTGTTTGTATAATTGTCTTGTTCTACCTTCTCTGCCTCAAGAATCTTTAGTCTTGAATCAATAATTAAAAGAATAAAAAAATAATTAATAGGAATAAATAAATTAAAAGAAGCACATAGGCTACTTTTTATCACGGGAAAAGAACGGGAATAGAACGTGGGTACAACAGTGGCGCTGCTAATCTTAATATACATGTAACGAGCACAAAGTTAAAAATTTTGATTAACCTCCGACTACCTCAGATTTTTATCTGTACAACATTCTACTAGTCAAGCCCTTTCATTTGATACCCATATTAAGGGAGTTGTAAAAAAAGAAATGTATTTCGCCATTTTGTGGAAGCGGCCATCTTGGATTTGAAATTTGTCATAGTGCAATGTATTCTACTAGTCAAGCCCTTTTGTATGATACCCATATTAAGGTAGTAGTGAAAAAAATAATATAATTCGCCATTTTGTGGTGGCGGCCATCTTGGATTTGATTTTTTTGTAGTGTGTAGTATTCTACTAGTCAAGTCCTTTCATTTGATACCCATATTAAGGTAGGTTGTGAAGAAATATTTTGTCCGCCATTTTGTGGTGGCGGCCATTTTGAATCGATATTAACCAAACATAGCTAAGAACATCCGCACAAATATTAACTTTTAAATAAAAAAAACCGCATCGAAATCGGCCTATCCGTTTGAGCTCTACGGTGCCACAGACAGACACACACACACACACAGACAGACAGACAGACAGACAGACAGACATCGACGTCAAACTTATAACACCCCTTTTTTGGTCGGGTGTTAAAAAATACGCATCATGTTGTTTGTCCGCTATAGAGCGGACAAACAACATGATGATAAAAACCGAAACTCCTAAACTACTTAACCGGTTTTTATCAAATTTGCACAACGTGTATGTACAATTTGATCCTACTTAACAGATAGGATATTTTTTATTTTGATTAATAGTCTTTATATGACAATTTTCGAGCAAAGCCACAAAATACCGCTATTATAATATGGGTATTCAGCAGTGTATTCTTCAGGGTCAAGTTTCTGCACTGTGCTGTTATACCCAAGTGTATTTCTTACTTTCAGGCGCACGTCTAGCTTATCACGTTTGTAAATTTTAAATAAAAAACAAACTTAAGCTCCTTCTCAACGCAGCCATTAATAAAATAAATTAAAATTGAAGGACGCAGCTTAAACTTCATACATCAACGAAATTCGATATAGTTTCTTTAAAGTTTCGAAGTCTAACCGCTTAATTAAGATTAAGTTGTAGATTTACTTAAAAAGCTTTAAGTTGAAACCACTTAACTAGTATGTAATTACTTTGTAAAAAGGCTTATAATGGTAATACAACACATGCCCTTTCAATATTTAATTAATGGTAGTATCTATTAATACTTGAACAGCCTAATTAATAGCTTTACGTTCTGAAACCAAAAATGATAGTTATCTACATGTTGGATTTTTAATAAACAATTTTCTTGTTCCATTATCCTTTTTTTTAAACCTGTCATTAAAATATTTTTTGGTTTAAGTTTTCTAAAAATCATCAATGTCATCATTGTTACGTGTAAGTGAGAAAGATATTTGTTTAATATTGCATTCGGACTGGTCGTAGCTCGAAAAAGCGACATCGTTTCATGGGCGATGTTCCAAAGACAGGAACGAAGAGTTTTGACTCTACCTTTGTGATAAGAATGTCTAGGCTGTGGAATACGTTGCCTGAGTGTGTTTTCCTGCCGATGGCTACTATCTTTGTGTCTTCAAATCGAGACTGAATCGGTTTCTTTTAAGTAAACACGCTCCATCGTAGACTGCATCGTCGCTTGACATCAGGCCAAACGGCGTGTAAACCTATAAAAATTAAAAAAAAGTAGATATCATAGAGATACTACAGTTCGAAACAATCTTGATACTGTAAAAAGGGTAACTAGGTTTTGTACAGTGGTTTACAACAGTGATGGTGCTTGGTGATATTACTTCAATCAATCATTCATTTATTCCATAACACAAAGCTGACAGAGTAAATTCAAAGTTTGCAAGAAATATGTACGCATTCGTATGTAGATGTTTGGATGTTTTATATTTTGATGTTTGTATTTGATGGGGAAATTTAAACATTTACCTCTAGGGGTAAAATCATAAATACAATGATATTAATAGTGATAACAATATTTTTACAACTCGATCAGAGGTAATATTTATCTAGTTAAGACTTTTAACAACAAAGAAATGGATCAAGTTTTTTATGTATCTTTGCGTTTGATCATTCTAGTTCTTTTTCATTTTTTACGCTCTTAAGTTAATTAATTAATTATATTTATCCAACGGTACTTTCGTTTATCCATTACTCTTAACTTAATCACATAATCATTCATCTTCACTAATTAGAACGTCCAATGGATTCAACTTAGCATTAGTACGCTTTCATTAAGCCCTATTTAGTAGTTGTACATTTTTATTCGTTAGGAACTTTCTTAAACGATTTCGTACTAAGTATCCCACTAATTGAATTTTATGTAAATGGATTCAGACTAATGACGATTGTATGGTAATAACTATGGGGAGGGAGGGAGAGTTGCCAGTCACGGTGCTTTTATTGTTACAGCCGCTATACAATGTTACCGTTCAGTATAGTTGGGCGTTGGTTAAAACTTTAAAACCTGTAGTGGCTGAGTGGCGACAATATCCAATTTCACAAGTGCAAGGTCGTAACTTTGAAGCCCTCTTACACCTTTGAGTATTTTTACGTGATATAGACCCTTTGTCTCTGTTAGATAATGTTCCAAAGTTGTAAATTGAACTGCTGTAAAATTTTAGGTCATAATTCCAGTTTATGCGAAATATCTTGACTTTAAAATTATTGGACAATATAAGGACTATGTGGTAATTCTCGGATGGAAAATAATTCTGAGATTTAGCTGTCCTTTTAAACATGTAGTCTATGCGTGATAGTTTCTTCAACACCTAGGTGTCCACACGGATGCACACCACATAGAAGATGGGCACACTGGGCCGACATTAGGTGACCAATCATATACTCTGCTCGGCAATTCGGAAAATGGCGCTAATACTTTCACCCATAAATTACATGCTTAATATTTTATTTTGTGTGCAGTCTTCCGCAATACACCACCACCAACATCCACCCACCCGTACTCATTCATCAACCCGCATTAGACCAGATAAATTAATTTCTGTGATTGAAAAATCGACAGTGATGTTCTCATACTTTTTTATTTGCAATTCAATAGAATAGATGAATTCAATTAACAAAATGTAACAATTGTGAGAAAACTTAAGAAACTGTTACTATGATTATTGAAATGCAAATAGAACCGTAATTTAAATCATTTGGCAATTCATGGGCGATGTTCCAAAGACAGGAACGAAGAGTTTTGACTCTACCTTTGTGATAAGAATGTCTAGGCTGTGGAATACGTTGCCTGAGTGTGTTTTCCTGCCGATGGCTACAATCTTTGTGTCTTCAAATCGAGACTGAATCGGTTTCTTTTAAGTAAACACGCTCCATCGTAGACTGCATCGTCGCTTAACATCAGGCCAAACGGCGTGTAAACCTATAAAAATTAAAAAAAAGTAGATATCATAGAGATACTACAGTTCGAAACAATCTTGATACTGTAAAAAGGGTAACTAGGTTTTGTACAGTGGTTTACAACAGTGATGGTGCTTGGTGATATTACTTCAATCAATCATTCATTTATTCCATAACACAAAGCTGACAAAGTAAATTCAAAGTTTGCAAGAAATATGTACGCATTTGTATGTAGATGTTTGGATGTTTTATATTTTGATGTTTGTATTTGATGGGGAAATTTAAACATATACCTCTAGGGGTAAAATCATGCCTAAATACAATAATATTAATAGTGATAACAATATTTTTATAACTCGATCAGAGGTAATATTTATCTAGTTAAGACTTTTAACAACAACAAAGAAATGGATCAAGTTTTTATGTATCTTTGCGTTTGATCATTCTAGTTCTTTTTCATATTTGGCTAAGTAATGTTTTTAAGAGCATTATCGTAAATTGTCTGCGTATTGTAAGAACGGTACCACTGGGATTTGTTGTAATTTTTTTGTGTTTGTTTATATTATTTCGTTTTATAGTAGAATAAATTTATATCGTAGAAAAAGGTTGAGAGTAAAATACAAAATAACAACGTGAAAATGTAGCTGCGAATACGATTACAAAAGAAAGGTTCTTTGGTGTTGGCTTTAGTACTTAGGAATAATGCATTATATATTCATACACACATTAAGGGCACACATAGAGGTTCACAATAAGGATTATATCCGTAAAGGTAGCTGGAAAAAGTAATGTGCAAGATGGAAACTTACATTTTGTCTAAAAAATATCACCGCAATCCCTTCTCTCTTCAAGAGTATTGTCTGTAACAGCATCTGAAACAAAGTAACAAAAAATATTAATAAAGACAAATCTAACATTTTAAGTTCTGACATTTTTAAATTACACAATCTTTGTAAGCAAGGACAGGTTAAAACTTGATGAGTTCTTTGCTGAAATGTTACAAAATTAATTATAATTGTAGTGGTAGGACTCTTAGACTTCCTTGAGGAAGTACCACACCTTTGCCAGTTATTCTACCGCCAAGCAGTAATGTGCAAACATTACTGTGTTCTGGTTTGAAGGACAATGTTTCCTGAGAAATTACAGGGTTAAGAGGATAATATCTTCTCTGGGTGATGAGCGCAGCGCAGTGCTAGGTAATGACTTGGACTCTTCATGTTCCTCATGGTTTTTGCTTTATGTGGCAGGTATTTTGCTTACCATCAGGCACATGCCCTACTAGTCTCATCACTCTTCACTCCATACTAAAAAAAAACGACTATCCTTTGAATCTGCGTACGGATTCGTCAGCGTAGTATTTGGAAAATGGCTATTCCCTAAGGAACGGGATCAAAAGCAGCCTATGTGTTATTCCAAAACATAAACTATTTGAGTTCAAAATTTTAGTTCAGTTCAGTCATCCCTTCAGTTTTTGGGACGTGATGGAGCATCAAACATCTTATAGGATGTTCATTACATTAACTAGTGTACTATATACTAGTGTAGTGTATGGTTAATGTAATTAAAACATCGAATCTTTACGTCCAAAATTTCATGGTATAATCAAATTTTCCAATTAGCAAGATTATGTTTTGCTAGTTAAAGAATTGAAACAAAGTTGTTTGAATCGAGATCATAACCTCCGTAATAAACTAAAATTTCAGCGAAAATTATGAAGAAAACAATCCAGATCTGAACAATCTTTGAATAATTAGATTTCCACAATTCTGAGAACACTTTGAAAACTGAGTTCAAGTATCGGGCTCCGAAGTGGTAGCTGCTGAAAGCTGGTGTCCATTTTGAAGTAGGTGTTGACTAACAAAGTAATTCGCAGGTTACGGACCCTTATAATTGTAGATCCTAAGCACAGCCCTGTAATTACGAACCTTCAAGATTACATCGACTTTGTCCTTTTTGGGATTTCCTCGCAAAAAAGGCGCACTTAAAGTCATTCTCTCTAATTGGTTTGTTAGCAGTTGAAACGAGTTCGGAACGGACTCCGCTTCGTGTAAACTTGACTTACTTTTGCCATAAAATTATAATTGCGTTTTATGAAGTTCTTAGATGGAGTTTCTTGCATGAATGGAAGTGATGCCACGCAGTTTTGTTCTAATTTCTTTCCACAAATTGTAAACATGTGGGGCAAGAATGCACACAATTTCATTTAATGGGAAAATTTTGAAAGGCGTTTTAATCGGCAATGCGTGTTTGCTATATCCAATTATTAAGATGAAAATAAGCGTGGATCCCTTATTTTTTTTTAATAAGAAGTGACGAGACGAGCAAGACATGTGCCTGATGGTAAGCAACATGCCTGCCACATAACAGCGCAGTGACACGCAGCTATTGGAACATGAAAAGCCCAAAACCTAGCACTGCACTGCGTTCGTCACCCAGTGATATAATACATCTTCCCACCCAGATATCTAAAATGTTATATCTCTAAGGCCTGTAATTTTCCTGGAAACATTGCCCTTCAACCCGGAACACAGTAATGTTTTCACATTACTGTTTGGCAGTAGAATAACTGGCAAAGGTGTGGTACTTCACCAGGCGGACTCTGCTAGAAGTCCTACCACTACAAAATTATATTATGATTTCATCCACTTCGTCGACGTAGGCAATTTTATTTATTTCTCGGTTTCATTAATACTAGGTTTAGCACGCGCTTTTCAACCGACTGCAAAAAAGGTAGAAGTTTTCAATTCGGTTGTATGATTTTCTTTGGATGTATACTTGTATTAAGCGATAACTCCACTAATTGTGAACCGATTTTGATGTATTTTTGGTAGATTCTGGTAGAAGTACGTAGTGGTGGTGGAGTTCAGTGATGGCCCCATAAAAATCTTATCGAAATGGACATTTCATCGAGTGTGTCAATTTTATTTTAAATTGAAGTAGTTCGTCAGTTTTTTTTATTTAATTGAACAAAATAGAAGCGACAGTTTAACCTTGACCTTTATTTTAAAGCGAAGAGAAAAATCTCATAACTCATGCGTATACTTCAAACAGTTCTTGAAAAGCCCTTCTAGGGACTTCTAAACTTTTTAATGACCTTAGTTAGCTCTTGAGGACAATAGGAACTCATATGAGTAAAACCGAAAAGGACGGCTTGTTTGCGATGAAATCAGGACACTCGAGCCGACAATACCTCGACGAGGGCCCAGTTATCGTCCTGAAACGACACTTAATAATTTACTACATGTATTAAACTTTGTAGATATCTAGAGGCGAGAGGGCACACTATACGTAGAAATGATTCAGAACTGTGGTTCTAAAAATTTAATATTAGTAGTACAAATGGCAGTTTCTTTTTATAATGTAGAGTGACGAGACGAACAGGTAGGACATGCGTCTGATGGTAAGCAACATGCCATATAACACAGTAGCATGCAGCTATTGGAATATGAAAAGCCCAAATCATTACCAAGAACTGCACTGCGTTTGTCACCCAGTGATATAATACATCTTATATCTCTGGGTGACGAACGTGTGATCTGGTGACGCACCCACAGTGGACTTTCGATTAATCTGGCAAGATGTAAAAACCATGAAAGCTGTCCGGCTATTGAGGTAACATCTTTTTATAGGTCCCCAAGTAATATAAATAAAATTTAGCTTTTATACGATAACGAAAGTATAATTGTAATTTTTAAAAGTTTAGGGGTGTCTGGCAAGGGGTAGCAACTGTCGTAAGTGTCCGGCAGTGGATTTTTTTTTTTTTTTTTAACTTTTATAGGCTTACACTTGACCGCCATCTCGCCTGATGTTAAACGATGATGCGGCCTACGATGAAGCGTGTTTACCTAGAAGAAACCGATTCACTCTCGATTTGAAGACACAAAGATTGTAACTATCGGGAAAAACCCTCTCAGGCAACGTATTCCACAGCCTAGACGTTCTTATCACAAAAGTAGAGTCAAATCTCTTCGTTCGTGTCTTTGGAACATCAACCATGAAACGATGTCGCTTTTTCGAGCTACGAGCATTCCGATAGAAAAAAGGGCAAGGTGGTATTAGATCGTACAAATCAGTCGCACACTCTCCGAAGTGTATCCGATAAAAAACCGATAAGCTAGCAATTTTCCGGCGATGTTCTAGACTTTGCAGTCTTTTTTCGCACGAGAATGTCATTGCCTATGAGCCTTTTGGCACGTCTCTCGATCGATTCCAGAGCTTCCAGCTGATACTTAGCCGATCCATCCCAAAGGTGCGAGCAGTACTCCATACAGGAGCGAATCTGTGCTTGGTATAACGTGAGCAACTGTTCAGACTTGAAGTACTTTCGCACCTTTGAGAGGACACCTAGTTTTTGGCAGCTAATTTAGCCTTAGATTCGATATACGAGCCAAAGTTGAGAGTCGATGACAAAGTAACGCCCAACAGCTCGAGATGGTCGGATACCGGCACGGATACACCACGAAAAGTAGGAGTCTGTTGGAAAGGACTCCTTTTTGCGGAGAACAGACACGCCTGCGTCTTTCCCTCGTTAAACCTGACCATATTGGCATCGCCCCATTTAGAGACTGCCTCAAGGGTCAAGTTTAAACGCTCGATCAAACTCTCTCAGTACCTGAGTTTGTTGCCTATTGGCTCGCGCTCGATATGTAGCTCTCTACAACGGTGCTATCATCTGCGTACCCAAAGATACCGGGCTTCAACAGATCGTTGATATGTAGCAGAAAGAGTGTCGCAGAGAGCACCGACCCTTGAGGGACTCCGGCATTAATAGCCATTTGATCCGACGAGCAGCCATCAATGACCACTCGTATGGATCGATCCTCAAAAGTCCGATATCCACGTTATAAAACCTGGAGACAAACCATAAGCTGAAAGCTTGCTTAAAAGGCCATCGTGCCAAACCCTGTCGAAAGCCTTCGAGATATCCAGGAGACTGCAAGTGCTTCCCCGTGCTTCTCGATAGCTTCACTCCAGATGTGAGTGACGTACGCTAGAATATCCCCGGTGGACCGGTTTCGGCGAAACCCGTATTGCCGGTCACTGAGGAGATCGTTCGATTCTAGGTACGCCAGGAGCCTGTGGTTTAAGACACGTTCCATAGTCTTGCAGAGTATGGACGTGACCGAGATTGGCCTGTAGTTGGCAGGGTCAGCACGACTACCTTTCTTGGGTACTGGTTGCACGTTGGCAAGCTTCCAAGACTTCGGTACTTGCCCAGTTTCGAGAGAGAGTCTATACAGGCGCGTCAGTATTGGAGACAACTCAGGCGCACAAGCCTTCAACACTACGGCAGGAATTCCATCTGGGCCACTAGCCTTATTCACGTCCAGATTGCGCAGCACTTTGCGAACCTCCATTTGGCGAATATGTATTTCTGACATAGAAGTCGGACAGCCAGGTGAAGTAGGAGGTGTCGCGCTACCAGCATCTAGACGCGAAGATTCCGCAAACTGAGATGCAAACAAGTTTGCCTTCTCCATTGCGGTGTGAGCCAGTGTCCCATCAGGTTTCAGCATTGGAGGCAGTGAGGGCGGTAGAAGTTCGATTCGACCGATTTAGCTAGGGACCAAAACGCTTTGCTGCCCGCAGGGTACGAAGCTAGTTTGTTCCCTATTCGACTAATGTGGTCAAAACGAGCCCTCTGAAGAACCTTTTTGCATGCCTTAGCAGCCTTGTTGAACGCTTTCTTCTTCTGGTGTATATCCTTTGCCCTACGCTGTCGAGCATCAACCCAAGCTAGGTAGGTCTCATGTTTAAATGCTTCAGCACTTTTACACTGAGAACCAAACCAAGGGCGAGCTTTGCTGGATAATGTGACGTCGGAGTATGGAATGAAATATTCCATAGCCGTTCGTATTACATTAGTCACAGCATCCGCGCAGACTGAGGGATCACCAGAAGTGAAGCACAATGGCTGCCATGGGTAAGATGCAAAGAAAGAGCGCATCTCATCCCAATCTGCTGACTTGTATCGCCACATCCGCCGGTTGCCTCTAGGGCTGGGGTCAGGCGGATGGTAGACAGATACTGACTTCACCAGACAGTGGTCGGAGCTGCCTAACGGCGAAGATACCACCACGAGATTTCTAAAGTTATCCCGAAGAAAATATAAAAAAATTGAGCTTTATGCTCTAACAAATTTTAAGTACTATTTTATACACCTTTACTACCTGTTACCTGCCCAGGTAACCACAACCCAAACTCTTCTTTTACCTGTATAAGAGACATGTACAGAGAAAATTTCAACTTATATAAAATAATGAAGGTCTGGCCGTCGTGGGCTCTTGGTCTATTAGGCCGTTCCGACGTAATTGAGTAACAAACCTCCAAACTGACGCAATTATGATTTTAGTAGGATTGTGTTAAGTTTTTTAAGTAAGTTAGATGTCTGTACCTTTTCACAAAACTCCTATCTTATAATACAGAACGTTTAAAGATCTAAAAACTGAAGTACTGCAAAGAATATAATTATTGTACCGCGTATGCTTCAGGACATCGTGTTGTTATTACGGTAGAGTTCACCAAAGTAACGAGAAACGTTGGTCACGACATTCAATCTACAAACAAGAAACATTGTGAGTTTATAATCGTCAAACACATGTGAAATAGAGCTTTGAGGATTTCTGGTTGGTTTGAGGAACTAAAGTGAGCTATGTGTGACACACTTGATTGCTTATCGAGTTGACCCAGTGTAGTATTTGTTCCTAGCGGTGAGGGGTAGGGGGAGGTTGAGAGAAACGCGTCCTTTCACCTTCCGACTGCGTTTATTACTGAACTATATTCGTAGATTCGTACGCAACATACACCACATTCCTCCACCGTTACTTTGAGAATCTGGTAACAATAAAAAAAACAAATACAGTCAAAACTCAAAACTTAAGTCTATATTTTACTTAGAATCTAAACTTCATTAAAAATATTTTGTATAATCTACAATTTTTGTCGTCCGTGGAGGACGAGGCGAATTAGCAAGTTGCCGAGCCGTGGGCGGCGGCGACGCAGCGCCTGCGTCGACCCCGGCGCTCGAGCCCGGCCGCGCCCGGTCCCGCGCGCCGCCCCCGGCGCCGGCGCCGGCCGCGCGCTCAGCTGATCGCCGCGCGGTCGGCGGCGGCAGCGCGAATACTCTGTCCGGGGACGGGCTATTATTATTATCCTCTCCTCCCTTTGTACTATAAAGCTGAGCGGGCGAGGCTTGGCTCGATTCCGTGCTGTCAGTATTTTGCTGACATGTTTGAGGACGTTGACCTCCTGCATATCGTAATAATTGGTCTACGTGCCTCTTAAGTATTACATTGTCAACTATAACGTTATACATTCTATTTCCTATACTACTCACTATGTGACCGAGTTTCCAAATCGGTTTCTGAGCTACGAAACATCTGACCCAAACTTCCTGTCCTTTATAGAAAGTCCTAGAATGAGTACCCTTCACGACGGCACCAGTAGTTTTAGCGTGGGGTTCCGGTGGTAAAATTAGGTCCAATCGGCCTCGTAAATCCCTATTGAACATTAGTTTGGCGGGTGACTCACCGGTGCTGCAGTGAGGAGTATTTCTATATTCAAATAAAAATGTACCGAGTTTGTCTAAGACTCGTTTACAATTCATTTCATCGATTCCGTGTAATATACATTTTATCATTTTTTTACATGTTTTTACTGAATTTTCACATTGTCCGTTGCTACAAGGATGATAAATCGGGCCAGTCATATGGGAAATTCCTGCAAATTTACAAAAGTCTTTGAACATGTCATTACTTATCTTAGGATCGTTATCAGAGACGACGACTTCGGGTAGTCCAAACATTGTAAATAAACCTTTTAATTTTGAATTAATGATTGAGTGGTAAGCCCTTCTTGCATATATAGACATTCTAACCACTTACTATACGCATCTATCACGACTAGAAAAAACCTTTTACCTACTTGCATATAATCAATATGTATTCGCCGCCACGGGCCGGCGGGGCGCGGCCAGGGCGCGGGCGGCGCGGCGCGGGCGGCGGTGCACGCGGCGCACGAACCTATCATTTGTTCGATGCATCTATCTACTCCTGGGAACCAAAATTTTCCACGCGCGACACTCTTCGACTTAACTATGCCAAAATGACCCCTATGTAATTCCATCAATATTTTCCCCTGTAAAGACGTGGGTATTACGATTCTGTGGCCTCGCATTATACAACCGTCCGCTACGTCTAAATCCATCTTACAATTAAAATACGGCCTGATGTTCGCGCATGCTATTTTACGCGGCCAACCGTAACGGATATATTTCATTACTGTTTGTAATGTCTTATCGTCGGCCGTCGCCTGCTTTATGTTTTCGAATGAAACCGGCAACTGTGTTTCATCAATGAAATTCAAATAAGTAATATCGTTATCTAAATCCTGCTCGTTCGCGTCCGAGTCGAGCGGCGCCCTCGAAAAATAGTCGGCTACTACGTTATTCTTACCGGAAATGTAGCAAATTTCGTAATTGTATGCCGACAAGTAAATAGCATACCGTTGTAACCGTGAGGCGGTCATTACTGAAATTCCATTTTCTTACCGAATATAGCTATTAAAGGCCTATGATCGGTTTTAAGAACGAAAGGTTCGTCCCTGCCATAAAGATATTGGTGAAAATGTTTCACCCCGAACACGATCGCGGTAGCCTCCTTATGTACCTGGCTGTAGTTCCTCTCGCTCGGCGCGAGCGCGCGCGACGCGTACGCGAGCGGGCGCTCGCGGCCCTCCGGGCCCTGCGCCAGCACCGCGCCCAGCCCGGCCGGCCCGGCGTCGATGCTCAGCACCAGCCTCGCGCTAGGGTTAAAATGTGCAAGGACTCGTTCCGAGGCTAACTCTCGTTTGACCGCAATAAACGCTTCTTGTTCTCGTTCACCCCAGATCCAGGGCGCCTCTTTCCGTAGTAAGTTGTGCAACGGCGCGAGGATAGCCGATGCTCCGGGTACAAAATTCCTATAATAATTTATTATACCTAAAAATCTTTTTAGCTCATGCACATTCGTGGGTTGGGAGGCTTCTAATATGGCCTGTACTTTTTTAGGGCACGAATGAAGACCGTTCTTATCGATTACGTATCCGAGGTATGTAACATTGTTTTAAAAACTCACATTTTCCTTTCTGCAATTTCAATCCCGATTCTTTCAATCTGCGCAGGACTTCGCGTAACCGAGCTATATGAGAAGCCTTGCACGGGGCAGTAAGGCAGATATCGTCAAACCAGCAACTTACCCTTCTATGCCCGCTAACAGATTCTCCATTGTTCTCTGAATATTGCGGGCGCGTTAGCCAAACCGTACACGAGACGGGTGTACTTGAAAAGACCGCGCGGAGTGTTGATTGTCGTTAATAATTGAGAATCGTCATCTAAAATAAATTGATTATAGGCATTGCTCAAGTCAAGTTTCGTATAATGTTCCCCGCCCCCTAGCTTTGCAAACACCTCCTCAATACGTGGCATTGGGTATCTGTCTATGCATAGATCCCTATTTAGTGTTAGAGAATAATCACCTGCAATTTTGACCTTTCCGTTATCTTTCAATACAGGTACGATCGGCGTTGCGTAATCTGAGCGGTTCACTGGCACTAAGATACCTAAAGATGATAACCGGTCTATTTCCGCATTTACCTTATCGGTCAATGAGAAAGGCACGGTTCTAGCTTTGCAAAATTTCGGTTTTGCGCTTTCTTTGAGTTCTAATGATACTTTAAACTTGTTAAAACTACCCAAGTCGTCACTCCATAACTCTTTAAATTCACATAGCAGGTTTTGCAAATCATCGTTGTACTGGCCTAATTTCATGTGCTTATTGTCCACAGACTTGATACTTAAATTAAATTTATGCATAAAATCCCTCCCAAGAATAGGTGGGCCTCCATTTTAATTACAAAAAATTCATATCGTTATTTATATCATTATAAGTTACGCGTGCATTAAAAATACCTATTGGAAAAATCTTATGACCATTATAAAAGCACATTTTAGCTTTACACCTATTTAATGTAAAATTAGAAAAACATGTTTTGTATAATACTTCCGACATCGCCGAAACACCTGCTCCGGAGTCTAATTCCATGGGTAGTGTTTTTGTATCAATTTTTACTTTTACTACGAACGGTTCAAAGTTATCATACCTTATATTGTTTAATTGACATTCTTTGCAGTCATCTGCGGGTTCATCCTCTGTGTCCTTAAGGTCGATGTTGTTTACTTGCAGCTTGCAAACCTTCTTCAAGTGACCGATGACCCCGCACAGCTGGCATCTGTACCTCTTGTATTTACATTTCTCCGCGTTATGGCTCTTCAACCCGCACACATAGCAAGCCGAGTTCCGGGGCTGCGTGCCTGCGCCGGCGGCCCCTCGCGGCCGCCATGAGGTCGCGCTCGCGCCGGCCTCGCCGCGGACGGCGCCCGAGCGCTCGCCCCCGGCTCCGCGCGCGTCGCACCGTTGCCCGGATATGTTGTAAAACACGTTTTCCTCCTTAACTGTCACCTCCGGGTCCTGAACCGACTGCCTCCCCAGTCTCGAGCTCGCCACTCGCTCCGCCAGGTCTAAGGCTTTGCTGAAGGTGAGGGCAGCCGCGTCCTTCTCGAATAGTTTGTCGCGTTCGGGTCCGTCGTTCAGGCCTAGAACGAAACGATCACGCAACACTATGTCTAAGACGGTGCCAAAATCGCAATAACTTGCCAATCCCGCAGCCGCGCCGCCCATTCGCCGACAGATTCGCATGGGTTCTTTTGTGCACTGTAAAAGCGAGCGCGCTCGGCGAATAAACACTTCTTTGGTTTGAAGTAATCAGTCAGGGCTTGTACGAGTTCCCCGAAACCCAATTGTTCCAGGGCGCGTGGGAACACCACGTTTCTCGCGATCCTGTACGATTCCTCAGAGAGGTGCGTCAGCAACAGTGCCGTCTTATTTTCTTCCTTCACCGCGTTGACCTTGAAGAATTGGTTAAGGCGTCCAATAAAGATGTCCCAATCGGAGACACTGTGATTGAATTGTTCCACGTGTCCAAGGAATGACGCCATTTTGTAACAGCCTCGTCGCCACTGTAGTATTTGTTCCTAGCGGTGAGGGGTAGGGGGAGGTTGAGAGAAACGCGTCCTTTCACCTTCCGACTGCGTTTATTACTGAACTATATTCGTAGATTCGTACGCAACATACACCACACCCAGGCCTTGACATTTTGTCATCCTTTTAATATTTTAATGATATTATGGATGGATGTTGAATGATGATGAATGGAAGGATGATGAATGGATGTGTGTTGCTCAATCACTTCGGAATGACTGAAAGCATTAGCATTAGATTGTAATTTGAATGATGTTGTTTTTTTTTTATAATTTAGAATGACGAGACGAGCTAGACATGTGCCTGATGGTAAGCAAAATGCCAGCCACATAACAGCACAGCGACACGCAGCTATTGGAACACGAAGAGTCCAAATAATTACCTAGTACTGTACTGCGCTCGTCACCCAGAGATCTAAGATATTACATCTCTAAGCCCTGTGATTTCTCTGCTAACATTTCCCTTCAAACCGGAATACAGTAATGTTTGCACATTACTGCTAGGCGGTAGAATAACTGTCAAAGGTGTGGTACTTCCCCAGGCGGACTCTGCTAAGAGTCCTACCACTGCTGTTGTCTGGCTACTTTTAATCGCGGTTAAATTACTGTGTACTGCGCGGGTACTGTGTACTTGTGAACTGCGCGGGTAAAGCCGCGGAGCGCTACTAATCCTACTTATATTTTAAATGAGTGTGCGACTGATTTGCATGATCTGATACCACCTTGCCCTTTTTTTCTATCGGAATGCTCGTAGCTCGAAAAAGCGACATCGTTTCATGGTTGATGTTCCAAAGACACGAACGAAGAGATTTGACTCTACTTTTGTGATAAGAACGTCTAGGCTGTGGAATACGTTGCCTGAGTGGGTTTTCCCCGATGGTTACAATCTTTGTGTCTTCAAATCGAGAGTGAATCGGTTTCTTCTAGGTAAACACGCTCCATCGTAGACCGCATCGTCGCTAAACATCAGGCGAGATGGCGGTCAAGTGTAATCCTATAAAAAAAAAGACAATGTATGGATGTTTGTTGCTCAATCACGTCGTAACGTATAAATGAATCGGGCTGACATTTGGAATAGGTAGACACAGGTAGATTAAGGTCTGGAAGAACACAGTAGGTTTATTTTTATCTTGGCAAAATAATGGGAACACCACGAAGCCCTACTAATGGTAAATAAACACATTAAAATAACATGAAAAGATTGGAAAGTAAAAGCCTGTTTGCATTGCATTGCTCTACTATTGAGAACTTATAACCATCATAACACACATTTGACGCAATCTACTGCTTTTATTTTGTGAAACATTTTTTGTTCTATAGAAATACTACTGATAAATTTCATAAAGTCATATTACTATCTTAAGCCGTGGTGGCCTAGTGGTGAAGATATCCGATTTCACAATCAACAGGTCGTAGGGTCGAATAACACATGTACCAGTGAGTATTTTTTCACGTGATGTATACGTTTATCATCACCATTGGCTTTAACGATGAAAAAAACCATCGTGAAGAATTTAGTTGTTACAAGACAGACATTTTTCGCGAATATTCGTCATTCGCCTACCCACACTTGTCCACTTGGCTAGCGTGGTATGTACCTACGTGTACTTTGTGGCGAAATGGCGGGTACAGTTTATACTCTCTACAGGTGAGAGAAAGCCCTCAGGCTCAGCGATCAGAATAGAAAGTGGACTGCTTATGCTGTAATATTATACATACCTACCTACATAGATACGTATCTAAAAAATTATTTTAGATGTTAGTAACACCATAGCCTTTAAATAAACGTAAAATATAATAAATATTGTCACAACCATAACCTCTTTTTCCTTTTTTTACCATCAAAATTGTATTAAAAACTCAATTAGGAAATTCACGTCTATTTTTGACACAGTAGACAAATTACGAGCATGACGGAGTTCGAAATCCAAATGTGAACACCGCGAGAGTCATTGCGAATTCATCGCGACAGAGCTATTTATGTAGCCGAAACTCTGCAAACCGTGTCCTAAAAGCGAGTCCATTATACACATTACCGGCGTGGTTCCACGATAGGACTGGATCATATTTTCGGCATGTTTCGTTCTGATTTTTTTACGTTTTTAAGCAATTCTATTCGGCTACTTGTGTTTGGGTATTTTTTTATGGATACAAGTTTATGTTTGTGGTTCGTTGTCAATCAATATTACAGCCTAGGACGCAAAATGTTTATCATCATCATCATCATCATCATCAGCCCGTGTTCGTCCACTGCTGGACATAGGCCTCTCCTATAACACGCCACTCAGCCCGATCCTCGGTCTTACGCTTCCAACCGCCACCAGCTGTCTTTCGTATATCGTCACTCCATCTAGTCTCAGGGCGTCCTACACTACGTTTACCGATTCGCAGTCTCCACTCCAGAACCCGCTTACCCCAACGGTTATCGGGTCTGCGACAGATGTGACCGGCCCATTGCCACTTCAGCCTGCTAATACGCTGAGCTATGTCGGTGACTTTAGTTCTCTGACAAATTACTTCATTGCGGATGCAATCCCCTCAGAGAAACTCCAAGCATAGCCCTTTCCATAGCTCGCTGAGCGACTTTGAGCTTTCGGACCATTTGCAGCATTTGGAAAACTACGTCTAGTCTTCTCGTCACCCATCCCACAAAGTCTCAAAACAAAATTATACAACCAGTGCGTCCTACCCGTTATGACCTACGGTGCTGAAACGTGGACACTGACAGTCAAAATGTTTATAATAACTAACATTTCCCTGTTTATTGTATCTGTCGGGAAACAGAATCGGCTAAAGTATTTTAGTACTGGCAAGATTGTTGATATGTATAATCTAATGTCTGTTTTATTTTTCTATCGTGTTGCTATTAATTCTAAAAAGTGACATAGTTTCATGGTTGATGTTCTAAAGCGCCGAGTTAAAAAGTTCAAACCGTATAGCGTTGCCTGAATGAGTTTTTCTCGATGAAAACAATCCTCTGGTGAAGATACTTATGACTTCAAGTTGAGAGCAAATCGATTTATGCTAGGTAATCACATCCCATCATATACCACATCGTCGCTTAACATCAAACTAGGTGGCAGTCAAGGGAAAACCTATTATCGAAAAAAAATACAGTTTTACAGTGCTATGATAAATGTCGATTCGAAGCGGTTGGTACGAATCTTGGGAATAACTTACGAGTAATTGATGACCGATGACGTTTGAAGTCATGTTTAATTATTCAACGTTTACCCTTTTCCCATTTACTGTTTGATTTGAACTTTGGTACTCATTAAATATTTATTTCTAATGGAAATTCAATATTCATTCATTTAGCACAAATATAAAACATTAGTTAATACGAGTACATTTACTTTATACAATATTTTCAGTTAAATCGTTTAGGCTAAAAATATTTTATTAATGTTGTTGTTTCATTCAAGTGGTTTATGCACTTTTCAGTTTTCTATCTTGCTTTGCTTGCCAAGCTTTGTATAAATACATAAACTTAGATTATCCCTTCCTCCTCTGACGCTCGAAGCTATTGTAAGGCTTTGTAAAATGGCATAGTTCTCCCACATAAATTGTAAGCCTGGCTAACAAACAGCGTTAGTTCACAATATTTTCTTTGACTTATTTAAATTATTTTACTTTTATGCCTCTATATTCTATTTAGTATTGATTTATGCTGCAAGAATCTTGTAAATATAAATATATATACGGTACGTACATAAAAATATCATTTATTTTTGTTAGTCGGAAGAAACAAACAGACTTGTCTGTTTATTCCGCCTAATCTCTGTTACAGTTTGATAGATTTTGACTAATTTTTAAATTTATTTTTATATAATGGTAGGAATCTTGGCAGAGTCCGCCTCGGGAAGTACCACACCTTTGCCAGTTAATCTAGTTCCGGTACCGTATTACTGTGTTCCGGTTTGAAGGGCAATGTTTCCAGAGAAATTACAGATTACAGATATAATATCTTAGATCTCAGGGTGACGATGCGGTCTACGACAGACCGTGCTTTCCTAGAAGAACTCAATGAACTCAATTTGAAGACACCAAGATTATAACCATCAGAAAAAAAAACTCAGGCAACGCAATCGAGAGCCTTGACGTTCTTATCACAAAAAATATAGAATCAAACTCACCGTTCGAGTCTTTGGAACGTATGCCATGATACTTTTATTTCAGAAAAAACGTTACATTCAATAGTTTATCTCGAGTTCTACTGTAAGCGCAGTTATACAGGGTTATTGATAATCAGCCTGCATCCGTTTCGGGGCATGCTCTGTATATTTTTGTGAAAACTCAACTCTCAACTCGACAAACAACTTTTGTGAAAACTCAATACCCATCCCAAAAATTAGTGTTTGTTGTCCTCTCTAGTACTGTTTAGTGATTATTCACTTCAGCACATCGCTAAAACTAAAGCGCATCATTTCGGTGTTACAGAGCGCGCGCTCTTGTTACGAATCTATACTAATATTATAAAGCTGAAGAGTTTGTTTGTTTGAACGCTAGGATCTCGAGAAGTACTGGTCCGAATTGAATGATTATTTTTTCTATTAGATAGTCCATTTATCGAGAAAGGCTATAGGCTATAGAATATAACGCTACTATCAATAGAAGCGGAGCATAAACCAAGAACGGGGGAAAAATCCTTTTTGAGAGTTTTCGTAACGTGCTTTGCATCAACTTCAACTTTTTATTTTGGCTGCCATTGTGTAATGTCACCGTAATTTCGCCAATGTCCAAGATTACGTCATTGAATATAAACCTTTGCTAATCAAATTTGTTTCTAAATCTGAGTTGGTACGACCAATTTCCTACAGGTGGCGTAGCAGGTAGCTGAAGAGGTTTTTTGTTTGAAAGCGATATTATCAGGAATGAGTGAACCGATTTCAGTCATTCTTTCACCGTTGGATATGTACGGGATCCCGATGAGTGCTATATAATGTACCACAAGCGAAGCCCGAAGCCGGGGTGGACATCTAGTTATAATATAAAAATACGAATTTCTATAAGCTTTAGAACGAATGTTGTCGTATTTAATGTACTTAGCATCGCCTTAAAATGATGCAGGCTGATTACCAATAACCCTGTATATCACCTAATCCATGATATTTGTAAGTTTTTTTTATATAATGCTGGTTTATAATTGTTAGTAGTATATCCTCCGGATAACTCCGGCAAAAAAAAATCCCCAGACCACGAATACCCGACAGAAGTAAAATTAGAGCAGTCTGCGCGCACTGTCTGGCTCGCGCCGTGACACCTTCACGCCGAACAATTGAAATAGGCTTTCTAATTTCCGGGAAACTTCCGCGGATATAGAACCTTTTCCGTATATTCGACGAACTGTGACAAGATTAATATTTTATGTTTCTGGATAACCTTTAATAGGGAAAAAAAAAATCGGTTTGGCTTGAGTTTTTTTGTCGGTTTTGTATGTTGTGAAATGTTCAGAGGCATTACAGATTGATTACTTACATGAAGATACGTTCGAAATGTATATAAAACATTACGTATTATCGACTAAATCTCATGTCGCTATTAGATTGTTTTTTTTTAACAGTTTATCCCCATTAAGCCTCGCGGTAAGTGACAATGCGGTCGACAACTGAGCGTGATAACCTAGAAGATACTGATTCACTGTATATTTCAAGACAACAATAATGTAACCATCGGGGAAAACACACTCAGGCAAATCATTATACATCCTGAACGTGGTATCACAAAAGTAGAGTCAAAAGCTTAATTCAATTCAATTCAATTTATTTATTCGAACCATTATTTCAAAAGAACACTTGGTAACGTCACTTACAATAAAATTAAATAGTACATAAATAATCTGTGTACATAATGAAATAATACTAAAGAATAATGTCAATTAAAAAATAATCAGCTGTAAAGGGGCCTTGTCATTTAGGTGTAATAATTGGTTAGTGGGTTTTTTTTGCGTAATACAATGTTTGTATTTTCAAGTCAAGGGTCAACTTGTTTATTTCTGGTAAATATTGTACATCGTGATCGTGGTAGCTTAACATCAGACGAGATGGCAGTCAATCGTAAAACCGTCGAATGCAGACAAATGTAGTATTTTAAATTAATACCCAATGTGATTCCCTAACGAACCATTTTGATGCTTTTAGAATTATCCGTAAATAGAATGTCGATATATTTCAATCCAATCCAAGATTTTTCCAGTATTCTGTTATTTTGCTCTCCTGTAAACTTGTCATTTTTGACATAAAACTAATTACAATAGGAACGACGATATATAAAAACGTTATGTTGGTTTGTGTCCGCTTTAAAAACTCAAAAAGTTCTACACCGATCGAGTTGAAATTTTAGAATGATCCTCATCAAGGATTGTTTATATCTATTTTTTGCCTCACAATGGGCCACAGCGAAGCGTGGCAGGGTACAGCTAGTAATATACAAAATGAACAGTTTAATAAGAAACTTGATAAAATTACGAAGCCTGATTTTAATAGCATGAAATAAGACTTAAATCAAATAAATAGAGTTCTACTACAGAAAAATACATTATTCACAGTCGAATAGAGTTGTAGAAGTCAAAATCGATACACAATGGAGGCTGTGCTCGCCGGGTCGTGATGTTGAGTTGGTCTGATTTATTATTTGCATGTCTAGCTGCTTATTAACTTCAATAATGTAAATATTAATTCAATAAACCGGTTTATTTAATGAAGTTTGACATCAAAAAAATCTTTAATGAGCTCATTTAGATTGCAATGCATAATTACGATAATCTGCTGTTTAAATTTATCAACACCATTTACCTTAAATTCAAAAGGTACTTACATAACATCAAGGGAATATAAATTGATCTGCGGTTTTTCTAAGTATGTTCAATTGAGTAAATACATTTTCGATGTCAGCTATGTCCCAAAAAGTCGAGGTGAACATTGTCATAGTCTTTGAAAAATTTTTGGTGGAGATGGAGCAACAAAATTGTACAGAAGCACACACGGTTATAATTTCATTATTCTGGCCTCGACGTTATCTGCGCCAAGCTTAGAAAGATACCTATTACCAAATTATAGCTTTAAATTTTCGATACAGCCTGTATCCTAAGTACTTTTGTTTTTTTTTACTCTGTTACATTACATAAATTTTGTTGCGTTCAAACTCACGATTCCCATGACACAACTTCGATTTTAGTTCGGGGCTCAGTAGTAAGTCAATGCGTTTGCACTTTTCCGTACCGTTTCCGTTCCGTTTTTTTTGTGTTAACTCACTTTGAATTTTGGTCACAGATTGAAGTGTACTATTTATTTTGTTTCGGTAAAAAAGTATTTATGTTTATTATTCGAGACTTTCAAATTTCATCCAGACGAACGTCCAACACAGTTGAGCGAAGAACATCAAAGCTTTCAATTGATGGGGTAAACAGGACCAAACATTTGCAACTAATGTATAATAAGTATGCTTTAGTATTAAAATTAACGTGGTTGTTACACATATTTAATGAGGTAAACGGGTAACTCACATGTGATATGGTCTGTTAATCCGACTCGAGTTTTGGCCGCGTCCGGCGAACTTTTTCAAGGAGAGTGCGTGTGCGAGATCTCCCCCTTTGGCACTGAACTTGAGTCGGATTAACCGACCATATCACACGTAATTTACCCGTTTATCTATTTAAATATAATAAGTATGTGTTTACAGTTATAGTACCTGGTTGACCGAGCTTTGCTCGGTTTTTTTTAAATGATATTTAGGCAGGAACGAATTACGTAGTGATGAAATATAGTAAGGGCTCTTAAGTAAAAGATTTTCTCAGAAAAAGAACGCGCATAAAATGATGTTTTAAAAAATTAAAACCCAGCTAGATCGATTTATCGTCCCTGAAACCTCCTGTATACATAATTTCATGAAAATCGTTAGAGCCGTTTCCGAGATTCAGATTCTATACAAGAATTGGTCGTTTAAGGTTTAAGATACATAAGATAAGTATTTTAATAATCTTAGTAAGTTAGCTATTTGGCCCTCATAGGACAAGCATCATTTCTTAGTTTGGGCACAGTCTATAAGTTTTTCATTATGTTGTGGTTGGGGGCTAAATGGCATTGTGTGAAACGTGTCACTCAATATTTTTATTTTAAGGCACCTTTTCATATGCAATTTGCACAAACTTGAAGAAAATTATCATAATCTTTCAAAATTCTTCAAGTATCGTAATTTTGTTGTTATAAAAAGTGAGTGCATAAGCATCAGTAGCCCGCTAAATATGTCCACTGCCAGAAGACGGGACTTTCTTTGACAAAAAAATAGTCAAGTTCATAATCCTAATAGTATAATATCAACCAAAAAAGAGTGCAGGTTAGTGAAGTTATGATATTTTTGATATAAAGGGTCACCTTTTGCAACAAGCAAACACTAAGCCTCATGGTTAGGAACATTCGAACATCTGCAACATAAAAACTTTCTTGCCAACCTGGAGACGTCTTTGAGGACGCTCTTGTAAAATTCATCCTCAATGAAGGTAATTAAAAAAAGGAAGAGTCTGGCACGAGCAAAAAGTGAGTCTATATCTTGAAGACTACACATAGCTGCTGGACATATAAAAACGTCTTTTATAAAAAATTACTTCCTACTTGATTATTTTATTCCGTACATTGTTGACGTCATAATAAACGATTTCGATTGAGTAGCAGAAACGAAACAGTCAATTAAATAAGGGCGTGTGTCCAACATCTCATTGGAGCGGAAACTTTTCCTTGTTGGCCTCCACGAATGAGGATCATTTACACCGTGTTCCGTCCGGGCATGGACGACAATTGATCATATTGAATTAGACATTATCACATTCCTAGGATTATATAGGGTACATACAAAAACGATGATAGAAAAATATCGTAACATTTCCAATTAATAAATGTATACCTTTAATTTAGTACATAAATGAGTGAATGATTAAAATTGTTTCTACAAAAGCAAACTACAAAGTGTGCAATAAGTATTTATAGTATACAAATTTTATTTGTGTAATATTGTATTGCACACTAAGTATTTTGAAATTAGTATCTTATACTCCTTTTAATTTGTTTAAAACATTTTGAGAGCATTATTACACTACCTCGACGTTTTGGCAGCGTTACAACCGCCATGATCACGAGAAGACAGCCAGCATGGTGGATTATGGCCTTAACACTTTCCTAGCGAGAGATAGCCCCGTGTTCCAGAAGTGAGAATATTTAGTGGTGTGCTTATAAGGATTTACTGATAGCGTTAAAACAAATAAATATAATATTATTAGATTATTACCTACTGATAGCTGATGAAGCCATTTATCCACTTGTTAGCTTAAATAACACATTATCCCGGCCCGTTCCGGCCTCGGATGTAACCCGGATAAATAATAGCATACAAGCTCTATGGCGCTCGAAGAGGGAACGATAATTACGTTAAGATTTGTGCCGATAGAAACGTTACGGTTTCGGTTACATGTTGGGAAAGTTACGAAAGTTAGCAAAGTGACTTTGATTGTGGCTATTGGTGTGAGTTTCGTGAGGTCTGACTGTGGTTTGCTCACGGGTACCGGGGTTGTACCAGACGAGTGACTGCGGAAGATTCGATTACGCTACGTATTGTTTAGGGTCCTTTAATTTACTACGTTCTGTTTGTTTGTAAATAAAGCAGCTTTGTTTTGTAGTTGTAGCCGTTATCTATTGAGATAAAGTTTGTTTGACTAATTCTATATTTCGATTATCTTATCGAAAATCATAATTCAGAGTTCAAAGATAATATTTTCAGTTATATTTTTACAAAACTAAAATGTCTGTAAAATCAATATCAATAAGTTTTTCAAACAAATAGCGCAAAAAAGGAGCTTATTTTTAAACAACTTCAAAAAGAAGATTCTCTATTCAGTTGTAGGTATGTATTTTTCGTCCGTTTGTGACGCAGTAGCTCCTGATTATTTTAGTGAGATAGAAAATACTTCAGAGATCATTCTGTATAATTTTTTATCGAAATCAGTGAAGCGGTTCTTGACATATCAAAAAAAAAACTAACATTGGCTTTAATTTATCTGGACGATGTAGTCATAGCTTTCTATAAAAAAATATTCGAGTTTGTGAATTTAATTTCAAATAATTGAAGTCAGGTTTTTGTTTTTTTTGGAAAAAATAAATGATTAATAATACAGTGATAGAACTATCAAAATGCGCGTCATATGTAAGCAACATGCCTGCTCATAACAGCAAAGTGACTCGCTTCTATTTTAATATGAAGAGCCCTAATCGCGGCCTGGCCTACACTACGCTCGTCATCCAGAGATTAAAGATAATGTATCTGTTTGGGTTGGAATTCATTTTCTTCTCTTAAAAGCTAATAGTTCCAATGCGTTTATAATATCAGTATTTCAAGTTTCTTAAGCATATGCCATGAATAAAAAAAGTATAGGACTGTATATTAGACTTCTTCATTTACAATTTTTTTTTTGTTCTTTGTGTTTATTTTAAATCGTAGTCTAATAGTTAACTCTTATGGTCCTAAAATTATAAGGTTGGTTTTACTTTTCAAAACAATACTCGTATTTAACGGTGTCGTACAAAATTAATGATTTGTTTAAAGATAAAAGCCCACTCAACTATGAACCCAGTGAATCGTAATACCTTTTAGGAGCTTAAATTTTAAATGAGTCTTGACGTTTGTCACCACATTTAAGTTAGAAATTGAACGTTCAGAAATTGTTGTAAATGACAACGTTAATTTTTATTGACATTTCCGAAGCTCGGATGAAGTCACAAATACAGGGAACGATTAATTATTTAAATAACCCTTAAATGGTTCGAAACCAATTTGCGTAATAAATTATAATGGTACTGTATCTGAAGACATTCTCACAATTTAATGTATGTTTATTACCTATTTCCATCACACCATTTTCAATTAAAATAATTTGAACAGAATGAAACCACAGACAAATAATAATAATAATAATATAACACTTTATTACAACTACAAATCTTAAAAATAGGTCTTGACAATAGTAGCATTACAGGACAAATGAATAAATTTGCAGAGTAATTGGCGGCCTTATCGCTTAAAGCGATTTCTTCCAGGCAACCCATGAAAGGAGAAACATCTATAAATATTTTGTAGCGTAGGTGGTATAACTCAATATAACAATAATATTCATTCAAACCAATAAAAATAAACATACTTATAGTACAGAAATATATACTTAGATAAATACATATTCATATAAACATACATATATATGTATAAATAAACAATATAAGAAAAAGTACCTAATGGGAAGAGGAAGTGCACAAAGTAAAGCATTACCTTTGCAATAACCATTTTTGCTCGTTTTAACCTGTCATGTCTTTGTATGCACAAAAGCGAACTTTTCAATGAAATTCCAAAAACACGAATGTTCGGTGAAAACGTGAAATTGTATTTGAAATCTACAACCTCGCATAGTTGCAAATAAAAATGCTCCTGTACTTTTTGTATTTTTTTTCTTCTAGATTTCCTACTTGAGTATGTTAAAATTTCCAATATAATCCACCATACTAGCCACGTGTAAATTGGCTAATGTTACGACATGCCTTCGAAACTTCGAAAGATGGAACAGCATTTTCGTGATATTTTCTTTCACCGTCAAAGCAAGAGGCACAAATTTCAACATCTGCCCTGTGAAAAATATTAAAATAAAAAGGTATGCAGTTTATTAACTCCAGAGTTAATTACAACTTCAAACTTGAAAGTAGGACATTACTAGGGTTGTCTAGTAAGCGATAGTTGTCTAGCCCAGCTTCCAAGACAAACCCATTGATGAAAACTCTTGTTGGGATCATAATACTGTGAGTACAAGTATGGCATTCCAAAAATATTATTTTACAATAGGTGCATACCGATGCGATGGAGGTCAATACCATTGTAACTGAATTTGAAATTCGTTATTTGTATTACCCTAATGATATGAATGTCGTGTGATGTGATTAACCAATACTTTTAATGAATTTGTATACTCTGAATTTTAAAATTGAATACCCTATAAATATTATTTTCAATGTTTTTTCTAGTTTAGTTTTTCAGATACCCTCACTTTTTAAAACCTAGCTCCACCACTTGCAGTTTTATGTAATGTTATCCCACAAAATATAAGAAAATAACATCGAACTATAAAGCTTGGCTAAATCTAGGGACTGAATTCAGGAGCCAATTTAGGAGCAAGGTTAATCCGACTGAATTCAGAAGTAATAAAAGCGTCCACACACGAGTCCTAAAATCAGAGGAAATGACGTAAAAGTAGTGGGGCGGAGCCTACATCGCAACATTAATCACCAATCATATCCTACATCGCACCATATGATTGGTGATTTATGTTGCGATGTAGACTCCGCCCCACTACGTCATTTACCCTGATTTTAGGATTCGTGTGTGGACGCTTTAAGTAAGAAGTAAGAAGCAACCAATTCTCGTTTCTGAATTTAGTATGCTAGCTTACTGAAGGGTCATTATTCAGTAACGACTAAATTTAGTCGACTAAGTTTAGCTAAGTGTACCTAATAAGCCTTTGAGCTTATCGTACGCTTAGCGCATAGTTTACATTTACAGTTTTTTGATCAACTAAGATAAATGCTTGCGGAATAGATATAATTATGATAGCAAAAGGTATCTAATTCTATGTGACGCAGACGAGAGTAGACAATGTTGAAATTGGGGTCCTTGCTAGATTTTTCTACGCTTTTACATTCCTCTCTCTCGGATTTGCGATTAAAGCTTTGCTGCAATAGCTAAGTATATCAATTGCAAAGACAAAGTCAAAACCGTTTTAGTTTAGCCGTCAGTCGGAGAGCATTTCAATTCAAATTGGTTTACTTCATAATGAAATATCGTTGCTAATGTATTAAAAGCAATATTGATAAAACGTCACAGCGCAGTTCAAAATGAGCCATTCTAATAAACGTAATCCAAGCTTCAGCTATGAAGGGATTTAATTTGTATTCATGCACGTTTCAACTTGTCAAGTGTCACGTCGGAACGTGCCGGTAATTTAATATGGCAACTCGCGGATACTGACACCATAGATATAGCCACAGGTATATTTGTCGAACGAAATTTGTATGTAACTGTAGAGTCTATATCTTTCAAAGAGAGATAAAATTCAGTTCGTTTCAGGCTCGATCTACCGCGATTTTGCTCATGAATGAACTCGAGTAAGCAAGTGATTCACTACTCGGTAAGTAGGATAAAAGGATAAAGTATCGTATCGGTGATAATGCCCTTGCACAAACCTGTTAGGTACATTTCATGGCTTCTTCGCGGCAATGCTGTGTGACTACGTTGTAAAAGAATATATCTATGCGAAGCTTTCGTGTGTTTCTCGTAGTATTTCGCATATCTTCTACAGTGTAGCACCCGACATCTGAAGATAGGTAAGTATTTGTAACCCAATTAAAGTATCTCTTTAGTATAGTAGCGTCGTGTAAGTTTGTTTTATAACATACATATTTATATTGATTAACTTGACCACTTGACAAGCAAAAATTGGTTTGATGGTAAGATCAAAACGCCTGACCAGACAAAACCGCAGTGTCATTACTGTAATTATTTCAATACAAATCAATTCTCGAAACAGCACTGCTTTCGTCACTCGGAGACGAATATAAAGATTTAGGTATAACTTTAAAGAAAAAATGTTACGAGTAATGAAATGAAATTAAGCGTTTGCGATGATTTGCCAGGGAATACAGGATGTAGTGGTTATCGTATCATTTTACAGACGAACACGTTTCCTTAATAACGGGTGCTAAACATTTACTACACCACTACATAAATGGTTCTATGTTACGAGAGCTGACACCAAATTTTGGGTAGGTATATAAGACATGCTTCAGCTTGCCAACTTGTCACATAGGTACAGTACCCGGCGTTAAATATTACACATCGACACCTGGAAAGAGACAATCGGCCAACTTCGGCTTCGTAGTGCGTCATCTCTGTCGCACAAAATACAAACAGTCCGGTAGGTAGTGTGCGACAGAGATAATGCTCTACGAAGCCGAAATCAGTCGGCTGTCTCCTTCCAAAGGCCGATGTGCAACACTTATGGCCGGCTACTGTAATCTATTTTACCATCACACGGATTTGTAGTCTTGGCTGCTGAGTGGCGGGGCAAAAGGAATAGCACCAGACAGGGGATCTACCGCCTAACAAAAAATGTCTTAGCTTTGATATTTCTCTTTCTTTTCTTTCCGTTTGAAATGATAGAGACCGCAATAGCAAAGCGAAAGCCGATTTAGTTGGGTGGGCAGGTGCGGTATATGACAAGCTTTCAGCTTGTCTCAAATACCTACCCAACATTTTGTACCAACTCTAGAAATAGCTACTACTGGGACTCCGAACTATCTCAGACTCAGATATCCAACACGCTAATAAAAAAAAAACATCATCTAACCTCATTTTTTTCATAGAAACACCCAGAGACAGTACAAATATTTGAATTCATCACACAAATATTTGCACTGGGTGGGAATCGAACCCACGACCCTCGGTATCGTATGAGCCACGAGGCCAGTCTACGTATAATTTCGAAAAAATCTTGCAATATTGTTTCCTAACGATGTTTTCTTGCACCATGTTTAAGTTAGCGGCACATAACTTCTCTCAACGTCACTACTCGCACTACAGACAGTGGTGTTTGTGGGATTCAAACCAGAAGCTCCGTTTGGGCAGCTATCGTTCTCCCAGCTTTTTTTAACTTTTATACGTTTACACTTGACCGCCATCTCAATTGATGTTAAACGACGATGCGGTCTACGATGGATCATGTTTACCTAGAAGAAACCGATTCACTCTCGAATATTCAATTAGACCAACCCTAACTTTTTTAACTTAACATTTACGGCACTAATCTCTAGCTAACTTTTCTAATGCAACTGCTGTTGCAGCGATCAAGTACTATCTTCGTTGCTTTGTTTTAATATATCTACCCTCGTGGACAAACTTTTTTAATTAAAACTTGTCAAGTTCAAACATAAAAGTATTTTATCGTGTTTCTACATTCAAAGTTGACTTTAAAATACTTTTGGAAAAACAAAATCCGCAATTTTATTTTACCTAAAGAAGAGCAATAATTACAGTACATAAATTTAAAGCACTCAGGGAGCCTCTTGGCATTAATTTTATTCCGCCTTTTAAAAATGGCCACCACGAACGATGGGTACTTTTAATGATGGTCTAATATTTATGAATATTTTTTCAGAAATATGGTGAAGGGCAAGAAGGCATGGTTTGGTAGTTGGCGGGTAATATACTGTATTTTCTAAGTTTTTTTAATTGTTTAATACGTGAGTTTGAAATTTCGTACGCTTATCCGGTTAATATTAATGTATGGATGTATGGATATTTGATGCTCAATTACGTCGTAACGTATGATTATTATATATAGTCTGGAAGAACATAATATAGGTTATTTTAAACCCGAAAAATAACGGGAACCGGAACTACGCGGGTAAAACCACGGGCGCTGCTAGTAGTTTATACAAAAGAAGAAATAAAGTTTTTGTAAAAAAAGATTTCACTTACTATCCTCAGCGAGCAACACGGTAAGTAGGCATACACAGCGTTTCCCCTCTGTCAAAGTACAAGTCCGCGTGGCCCATGGAGTTTGATAATATACTGTGGACGAGGGCGGGGCTAGATTTGTGAATGGTGCTTTATTTTTTATGTGTTAGTGATTCGGCTGTGTGAGTATGATCGGCAATGGATCGGCACAGGTATGTTTTGTATGTAATAGTGCGGCTTTGCGTTAGTGTGCAATGACAAACAAGCGTAAATACTCTTTTGTTTATTGCTAAAATCTGTGGTAAAATGGAGCTTAAGATGATGATGATGTTTTCCAGCCGATTTCGGCTACGGCGACTGCTTCTGTTTTTTTTTTCATTACATTTACCGTGGTTGGTGAACTCTCAAATGACTTATGTAACCTATTTTTGCAGTGAAAGTTCGCGAACAGTCAAGGCAAGTTAGGATGCCATCCATATAATTATAAATTTGACTTAAAGGAAGCCTATTCTTGCTTAAGATATTGCTTTAAGGTCGAATTTTAACCATTTGTTACGCTTCCACGCGAAAACATGAAACTTTGTAAACATACGTATTCTTGGAGGTTAGATATTTTTTATTTTATTTAGAATTAACATAGCCTAAATTTATTATTTAGGCTATGTTAATTCTTTAATTTAATTTATTTATTAATTTAGATTAGAAATAACATAGCCTATTTTAATCCCAATAAAAACGAGATCAGATAATGCGTGGTTGAAGCCACGGGGAACTATTTGTTAATAAAACAATACAAATTAGCATTTTTTAATTTCTTTCGATTTTTTATAATATAAATTGACGATACGAATGGACGAACAAGACAATAGCAGCACAGCGTCACGCCACCATTTGAGTACGTAGAGTCCTAATCGACACCAAGCACCAAGCACTACACTGGGTTTGTCACCCGGAGGTAAAAGATTAATGGTCATTTATCGATTTGACCTATAATTTCTCTAGAAAAATTGCCCCACAAAAACTGGAACACAGTGATGTTTTCACATTACTGCTTGCCGGTAGAATAACTGGCAAAGATATGTACTTCTAAAGTCTTGTTGTATTTTGTTTTTTCAACTAAGTACTAAAGAGTTATTTTATGAATCTATCTATTTATATGTATATCTATCGTTTGCTTTTTTAAGTAACATTTCCGTTGGTAGAGAATTACCTGACGTTAAGGCAATACATTTTTGAAATTCATCGGCTAAAGTATATGTTGATGATGTTTCGACATAATTAATACGGACGGTGCCGATAAACTGGGCTAAATAATAATGGATTATAGGTATATTAATGATTGTACGATTACAATAACAAACTTACTCAATATTTTGAGTGCAAAGTTTTCCCCCAGCATCATTCAGTTAACCTTGGGAGCAGACTATTTATCAAAACAAAATCTCTAAGTACGTCGGCCCGTCTCCAGTCGATGTCTCATTGCCTTAGTCGGGCGATAAATCAGAGGGGATGAAGACAATAATTCGGATGTACCGGCAATATTCGAGACCAATTTGTAAAGTACACCTGAGACCCTGCGATTGATCGCGGTTACTTGAGCTCGCCGAAACTTAAAGCCATGTTTTTATTGGCGGAAACTTTGTGTACCGAAAGATAACACGGGCACTGGATTACAAGTGCTAGATACAATGTTACAATGTTTCGCGACTGCTATGATACAATGTTGAAATGTGTTGCAACTTTTATATCATCATTCCTGTTTGATCACCACTATTATAAAGTTTCTAAATATATCTCTGTAGGTACAAACATTGTTTTAAGGTGTCACAGTTATTAACTGCAGTTATTAATATTTACCCGTTAAGATAGTGAATTAAACTGCATCCAATATCAAGAACCTTACGGCTGGCCGTTAGAATGACGACTACTGATCCGGAGCCCCCGGGTTCTAACCTTACGCGCACCACTGTCTTTTTGAAGTCATGTGCTATCGCTAACTTAAAACCGCGAAGAAAACATCCAGAAAAAACCGACAGCAACCCAGAATCTTTCGAGGTCATGTGTCATCCACCAACCCGCACTGGGCCAGCGTGGTGGATTTTGGCCTTGAATCTCTTCTTGCGAGAGAAGGCCCCGTGTCCCAACAGTGGTAAATTTACTGGGCTGTTTATTATATTTATAATTATGCAATAGGATGAAATCGCTCCTATGTTTAATCGTGTAAATATCAATATACACGTAACTTGTTTGTTGAACTTCTTATATTTTTTTTTACAAATATATCAAATATAAATGTATGTTTCCGTGATGCAGTCGGTATCAAATTTTTGATCGTTGACTATTACTTAGGTACAGTTCATCAGACTAACAGTAAAGGAGACCTGGTCCCGTAGCTTTAGCTAGCTTTTATTAGCTACCACATTCGAGAGGAGGAAAGGATACATACAGGAAAGTTTTGGGCAGCTCAACAAAATAAAGCTACTCATGAAATATTTACTTGATAGTAATCAAGTACAAAAACGGTTCAGGGAACGGTTCAGCCGTCGTACTTAGTACCGGAACCCAACAGTTAATTTATGGCTTGATGCCTTAAGACACTATATTTTCACAGCATTTTGGTTATTGTTATAAATTATTTTAAATAAATACTGGGGTAACTCACGTTTGATATAAGAGTTAAACGAGCTGCGAACACGCGCGCGCACTCTCCTTGAAAAACATCGCCGGACGCGATCGAAACTTGAGTCGGACTGGACTGACTATATCAAACGTGAGTTGCCCGTGTATTTATTTAAAATGTGTAATAACCACGTTCGTTTTCATGTTATAAATGAGTTAACCAATTGGCGACACTAGTAGCTATAATTCCTCCAGTAGGATGGATAATTTGATTTAAATTAGCATGAGACATGCACATTATGTGAACATATCGACCACATTGTTCTAATTACTGTACTAACTAGCTATTGATCTTAGCGGTCAGCTTCCCACAATATCTAGTTGTGTATTATAGTAACGTAATCTCACTCATATGGTCTTCCCACACTTTTTTGCATTTAAGAAAGAAATCACCAAGTGACGGCATTTACAATTTTTTTTTTAAATAAAGAGTGACGAGTCGATCAGGACATGTGCCTGATGGTAAGCAACATGCCTGATACATAACAGCACAGTGACACGCAGCTATTGGAACATGAAGAATCCAAATCATTACCTAGCACTGCACTGCGCTCGTCACCCAGAGATCTAAGATCTTATATCTCTAAGCCCTGTAATTTCTCTGGAAACATTGCCCTTCAAACCGGAACACACATTTATTCAGCTTGTTGTCAAAGATTTTAGATCCAGTTACTTACTTCTTTTGGTTTCTTCTCCACCTAAGACTCAGTTTAAAGATATGACCACCCTATCGACTGTCTTGCTGCAATCGTTTTAACTTTGATATTGCTTTCTCTATAATTGCGAATAAAAAATGATTCATAAATAGTTAAAACATTACATATTATATAATACAATAATATAACATTACATCCATAATGTTTATTACAAGGATGTGTCAAGCTACGTTCCTAAGACAAGTATAATGTTAAGGGCGACTGAAACGTGCATTTGCATCGAAGACTAAAAGCGTCCACACACGAGTCCTAAAATTAGAGAAAATGACGTAAAAGTAGTGGGGCGGAGCCTGCATCGCAACATAAATCACCAATCATATGGTGCGATGTAGGATATGATTGGTGATTTATGGTTCGATGTAGGCTCCGCCCCACTACTTTTACGTCATTTCCTCTGATTTTAAGACTCTTGTGTGTACGCTTTTATGCGAAAAGACTCTAATTTTGAATCAGGAAAATAAAAATAAATGATAAGCGCGAAAAGTTATTCGTATGAAAACAGAAGACGACGATGAAGTAAAACTAATACTTACTAATAATATCTATCAATGGCGGTCCATCTGAAACAAAGAAGATAGAAATGTTATTTACCCGAGTTAATTATCCACAATGCTGCTATTGACTTGTGATTAAAATGCTGATGTGCCACTAAAACCGCAAACTAAATTGATACGTGGATATGCGACATATTTAACAGCATATCAATGGCTTCCATTAGCTTTATAGCGGTCTGCTCTTTGCTAATTAGTCGCCAGGTGAATGGAGAGCTCAATGTGGTGTCTGTATCAAACTCTGAATGAAACGCTCGAATGGATAGCCTCTTATAATGAACTAGTTGAATACGATTGCGATTGATCGATATGACAAAATGAATCTACCGCTTGAGTACGGAATTTCAGTAATGAATATTTTTATTTTTAATACTATTCGCTTCGCTTTGCTAATGAACAAGAAGATATAAAAGGATGGTATTCATTGTTTCTGAAAACTATAAGCTAACAGTGAATTCCACGTTTCAATGCATAATAATTGGAATGTATAAGACATTCTGCATGGTAATACAGCCAGCATTCTGGGATCACTTTCGGCCTGTAGTAGCTTAATAATTATCTAGGCCGACGAAGGCCTAAGGATAATTCAAAAGTGTTTAATGTAACCCATTTAGGTATTTAAGTTGTAATTTAGTTTTGATTTAGTTTTGTAGAGACTACCCAGTAAAAAAAACATCGCAAAAGATTGAGAAAGAGTGTAGTGTGATATGTTTTTTCACGATTAGAAACTTCTATGTTGACTCCTGCTATTCGACAGTTTGCCCTTGAGAATGGTACATGAAACTATATCATTCCACCATTTAAACATGATAAAATTCCCGCAATTGATAATACCAGATGTAAGAATCACCTGAAATACGTAAAACGTAAAACTTTTAAAATATTTCGAATGAAGGTAATTAATTATGTGAAAGTCGAAAAACATCACTGGAATCGCGTTACCTCTCAACACAGTTACTCGAGATAGTTTAACTTGAGTTACCGCAGTCATTTGCGTACCCTTCCAATTTACTTAAAAGCTTCTACATTTATTGGGTTTGTCTAATAACTTTTGCACCACGAATCTTGGGAAAACTTACTTTCGACTATACGTTGGACGGTAAGTAAATTCAATTTAGATCAAAGATATCTCATACAAAATTTTCATAAGATACTAGAGTTATAATACAAATATATACGAGTTTTGATTGTACACTCGTCAATCAAAGTACACTAGTAAAACCCGAATTAAAACAGTGCGGAATCTACACTTCTGTCAAGTATTAAAACAAAAAAACAACTATACATTTGGTAGTGGTAGGTGAAGCTGCAGCGCTTTTCTGGAGGAAGTATACACATTTAGCAGTTATTCCACCACTGAGCAAAATAAATGTGAAAACATTAGTATATTTCGGTTTGAAGGTCAATGTTTCTATCTAGAGATAAATCTTCCTACGTACATCTCCAGGTGAATAACTCATTGCAGTGCTTTTCGATCCAAATAGCTACGTGCAATATGTGGTGTTATAAACGCGCCTTTTTTAAGGGAACAGCTGTATTGATTGATCAAATTTATTCGGGAGGTTCCGTGTTATGTTGATATCATGTTTCTTAATTTCAAACTATAGAATGCTTAGTCTGAATGGGTTTTCTATACGTATACAATCTTGATATCTTCAAGTTGAGAATGAATCGATTTGTTTTAGGTAAACATGCTCAATCGTAGAACGCATCGTCGCTTAATGTCAGGCAAGTAGGTCTACTACGAAGTCCGATAAACGATATATCGGCCGAAGTTATGGACGTTTTATACCACGAAACACAATCGGTCGTTTGATCTGATCGGGCGTTTCGTTCATCCCGACCGACACTGATTTGATAGTTTTTGTGTCATCAACCGACCGATTGTATTTCGTGGTATAAAACGTCCACAACTTCGGCCGATATATCATTTATCGGACTTCGTAGTAGACCTGCTGATTTCGACTTAGGACAAAGTTATTATCGTTAAAAGAAAGTAAAAAATGTTCTGCTAATGTAAAAGCGAACCAAATACACAAATAAATCACCGTTACACAAAAGTACCGTCTTCTTCCTTAAGTATTTTGTAATCCTTTGTCATACTACAGTTGTCGGTAAGCGATTGCATGTAGCTATAAAACCACTAGTATGTAGTTACTTTTAAAACTAATTGATAAATATATTCTTAGGTTTTTTCGTAAGTTTTTGTTTTACTTATTAAATACATTAAATAGTTAATCTATTAGAAAATATTTTGCCAGGAATTTCTTTAACTTACAAAGATTAAGAAACCTGTGTAACTTTGTAATCATCTAATACATTCAACAAAAAAAACATTTTCTGCAATAACTAGAATGCAAAAAATTCTATCGCGTTCGGTTTATCGCTCAAACAAATTGGCTTTCATAGTTGTTTAGGTACATGTAGGTACTCGTATATTGTGTAAATTAAAATAGAATACCATCGCTTAATTTCATGTCAAAATATTCAGTAAAGTTTCCTGATAATACGAGTATGATCATATTATGAAATAGTCGCTTCTGTTTTGTTTTAGACTACATTAACAACCGCAAATTTTACAGCAAAACCGCTTATCTGCAGGTTGGAAATGTAACCGGCAAGGTTATTTTAGGCAGTATGTAGTATGGTTTGGTGGTCACGAGTGTACTTAATAAAATGCAAATTTAAGCGTTAAATTTAATTCTATTTTGCGTCCTGCTATTTATTCATACGATTAAACAACGTACACTTTTTTATATCTTTTTATTGTACATTTTACTTCTAACCTTCTCTTTCTTTCAATATTAACCCTTTAAATCGGTTTCACACCTATACAAAGTACATATACTTAGAATGCTGTGGTTTCTCTTTGTATCTATAAAGGTTTGATGTCTCCACGATAAACACAATATTTCTCTGACGCAGATAAAAGTACTGATAAAACCAGCGTTGATACGAGTACATAATCTATAATCTCTCTCTTCATGTGAGATCTATAACAATAATCTGGCGGGGTTTACCTCGTAAATACTCGTAGTTTACATAATGTACACATTCGAGTGAAAATAAACTTTTCCACAATTATTCTAAGCTAAGCTAGGAATTGACATTGTAATAAATAGCCTGGCCTTGAACAGGCGGCTTTAAATTATTAATTTAAAGCATATACTGAAATGATCATACGAGTAGACAACTTAAAATTTGCATGCCGTAAGGTTGATAATAGTATTTTTAATGTAAATATTTAATATCGAATTTTAACTACCCATTTTTACAAATAGCTTTGTACAGCGACGACAGCCTCTTTTCGTCTTTTTGACTTGCTGTTACAGTATTCTCTAGTTGTTTATTTTCAGCATGTTCCACATTTTAAAAAGATATAAAAACTGTAGACTGCCATGCTATTTCAGTATTGTTTCGCAAGCCCATGTGGGTATTGTGATGCAATCAGTCCTTCAAGCGTTCAGCGGAGCAAGTGACAAGGTGAAAAGAACAAAACCTTTATCTTGCTGTTCTTTGTAGATTGAGTTACGGAAAATGGCCCTATTCGCTTTACAAATTTGCATTGTACTCGACTGGCATTTTTATTTGGTTGATATTCTTGGAGCTAGGTTTTTGTTGTTACTCCATTTATAATTTCACGATAAATAATAATATTTGTACGTATTTAATGTGTAAAATGTAACAAATTAGGAGGAGCAATGCATACACCTTACGAGTATATTTCTACTACTGAGACTCAGGGCCTTCTTTCATAAGAACAGGTTCAAGGCCGTAATCCAAGCTGGTCAAGCGTGGGTTTGCAGATGACGCACGTATTTTTGACAAAGATGTCTTTTGTGGAACGCGTTGGTTTTCTCACAATATTTTCCTTCGCCGAAGTCAGTTGTGGTTACAAACTAGATCCACACTTGAAAGAATATTTTGAGTTGCAAGAGGGATTAGAATCTATGAAATCACGATTGAAAAATCGGATGTACTACCCGCATAGCCACATACGAGGTATGAGAGGTATTTTTCAGAGTCCACATGGACCACATGACATGGGTAGTAATGTGATAATATTATTGTATTCCGGTTCGAAAGGCGATGGCTGCAGAGTAATTACGAGTACAGTGTCAATGTTTGAATGTTTGTTGTTCAATCATGTCCTAACGATTAAACGGATCGCAAGTTTGTGACATGGATAGATTCTAGTCTAGAAAATAGCATAGGCGCGGTACACACGCGCGACACGCAGGTAACATCGCGGGGCACTGATAGTATTATATTACCTGTATTTCTGAGTGACGATCGCAGTGCAGTGCTAGGTAATGATTGGCACTCATCATGTTCCAATAACTGTGATACCTACCATTCTGAGTCAAAAAGCTATCTTAGCGATATAATCTTTTATCGCTTGATCTATTTGATTCTACGAATTTATTGCGTTGTAATCTTAATGTTTGTAAACAACGAAAAAAAAAATTATGTTAAAAACATTAGAAAATCACTCCTACTGTAACTTCCTTATATCGACGACGCTTCATTTAGACAAGCTTTTAAGCGAAGCGTTTTGTTGTTTCTTTAGAGCTGTATTTTAACTTTCATTACTGAGTTATTTATTACCCCTCAAGCCGTTTATCAACGTTCAAAGCAGCGGACGACTTCAGTTGTACAGCTTATAATATTGATAAGTTATTTTTTTAGCAGACTTCATTATTTATTCGACTTCAAAGACTTCAAAAAAGCAGCTCATCAATTCGGTTGTTTTTTATAAAGATATATGTATATTACGAGACATCGCCCCCAATCGATGTGAATCGATTTTGATGGTTCCCCCAATCGATGTGAATCGATTTTGATGGTTCCCCCAATCGATGTGAATCGATTTTGATGGTTCTTTTTTTAATTGGTAGATCATCATAGTTCAGAGGTGGTTCCATACGTTATCGAAACCAGTGTGGTGGTTTTGGAAATATGAACAAACCACTTAAAACTGCTTTCTAATTGTAAGTAATTGACGTCAGTTTCACCACTTACCATTTTGATAAGATAAAAAAAGAAATTTTTGACGTCTAATAAATCGATTAACCCTGGATGCATGCACGAAAAAGTGTCCCGTTATGTCCCGTTGCACTCATTGTCCCGTTACGCTCATTGTACGCTTGTGCCGCATCTATCAATATTTTGTTATGACATTGTTACGTTAAAGCGTTAAACTATCGACCGTAAACCAACCGATTTTTCAGACAACCAATATTTTTAAAAAGATTTTATTATAATTAGAAATGTTTCTATAATATAAAATACAATATCGGTGGCTCCTAAGTATACTGAAACAACTAATAAATATCTATAATTGCACTTATTTACACAGTTGATAGGAAATGATGTGATTGTCGTGCGTATAAAAAAATATTAGTGCCCTGCGGTTTTTTGCGTAGTTATCGTTTCTGTAATTGCATCGCTACAAAGTACCCTGTGTGCTAATCCAGACTATATATAATCTGTGTTCTAAATTTCAAACCGATCCATTTAGGCGTTACCACGTGATTGAGCAACAAACATCTATACATTCTCATATCTATATATATTACAGGGTACTTGCATGTACAACAACAAATTTAAACTTAGTAGCATTTTTAATTCATATTAATATAATTACAGTGTTTTTAGTTATAATTTTTATGTGTTAATAACAAGCTAAATGGTGTACCTGCCGGGAAGTGTTATATTCACAATCACACACTTATTTCACAAGTTGTAACAAAATCACCGTTTTTCACACAACAACTTGCTGTATTTTCAAAGATGGATGCTATCCGAGATTCCATTTCTAAATTGAGCCAAGAATTCAGTGTCAAACTGGCAGAATTTGAAGCAAGGCAGCAAAAATTATCAGCAACACATTCCCCAATTGATGGTGGATTGGCAGCGGACTTCTCAACATTCAAGTTATTCACACTTGGTTCTCTCCGGGCACTTCAGCAGCAGGTTGAAATACTGGCGCAGCAGCATGACAACTTAGAGATGCACACCAGGCGGAAGATACTACTGCTTCATGGTGTTCCCGAAACCAAAGAGGAGGACACAGCTGCCAAGATCACTGAACTTGTGACAGAAACATTAAAAATGAGTGTTTTTCAAGCCACGGATATCAAACGCTGTCATAGAATGGGGAGATCTTCATCCTCGGATCATCCCAGGCCCATTCTGTTCAAACTTAGGGACACCGCTTTACGGGCTGAGTTATGGGCTGCAAAGAAATCCTTCAAGAGCTCCGGGATTACAATGTCGGAGTTTTTGACTAAAACAAGGCACGATGCGTTCATGGCAGCACGACAGCGGTTCGGTGTGTCGAAATGCTGGACTCATAATGGTACGGTGATCATCTTGGGTCAGGATGGTTCTCGGCGTCGTATTTGCTCCATGGTAGATTTGGAAAAGCTGGGTCCTGCACCTAGTGGCCATTTATCTTCACAAATGACTACAGTAGCCTCCGTTTGCAATGCGGCTGTGACAGGCACTGCGGGTGCTACAGCTAGGTTGCCTGTACCTAGCGACAGGCCTTCGCGTCGAGTTCCGAAGCTCAAGACAACTAAGTGAGCTGTGTGATTCTTCATTTTAGTAAGATTAACTTAAGTTGTTGCGTATTCACATTTGTATTTACGTAAACAAATCAACTACCGTATTTCTAGCGATATTAAATCAATTATTTTTTCTTGTAAACAGGTAGCTATAATGTAATTATTGCACAATTGTAATTTTTTAGCAGGTATCTAATATAACTCTCATTATTTTGTTTTTCTCTTTCTAAACTTGACAAGTTGCATTGACATTTGTATGCATTTGTCATAACGTTTTTTTTTTTTTTTTTGTTGGCTTATTATTTCTTGTTTATTTAACGTTAGCATATTTTTGTTCAAGAGTCATGCATACAAGTAGTTTCAATGCTTTCATAAGGTGCAAAAATTTAAGCTGCGCTTAGCTTTGTTAGTCTTGCGTTTGTTTTATGCCACGTAACATACCGGCAGGTACTTAATTGTACCTACTTTAATTTTAGATTAGACAGTAAATTTAAATATTAATTGCTTGTTATTAGTATTAATTGTTAGTTATATTATTTGTTTATTTTTATTGATAATATATTATTGTATTTGATATTTATTTATATAGCAATAACATTATATTTTATTTATTTTTATTACATACCTAGGTATCTATGTTAAATTTTTTAAATGATGATTCTGGCGACAATGACGTCACAGTATCTTCCTCTGCTTCCACTGCTTCTAATGAAAGTTTTGCCAGTACCCCCTTGCCTCTCTGATTTATTAGGAAGTTTGTTTTCTGATGTATCGCTCAATTTCAATATAGTGCACATAAACGCTCAAAGCATTCCTGGCCATATTTCTGACATGCAAACATCCCTTGAATGTAAGGACATCCATGGTGTCTTGGTTTCCGAAACTTGGCTTCAATCTTCTTTACCTTCTGTATCTTTTCCTTTGCCTGGTTTCAAACTCATCCGAAATGATCGTGTTGGACGTGTTGGCGGGGGCGTTGCTATATATCTTCGTGACTATATTCCTTTCTCTGTTATTAGCACGTCCCCTCAACCTCCACCAGAGCATAACGGTGAACACTTATTTTTAGAAATTGTCCTTTCCCATACAAAAATTCTTCTTGGCGTATTCTATAGTAACAACTCTCAGAACAACTATTTCTCTTCATTTGAAAATATACTACAAAGTCTTACTCCTTCCTATAGTCATACCATAATCATGGGCGACTTCAACACTTGTCTCTTAAAACATGATAGTCGTGCTTCAAAGTTAATAAACCTAGTCAAGTCTTGCAACATGCATATTCTGCCCCTTTGATGCCACCCACCATTTTCCAAATGCCACTCCTTCTCTGCTTGATCTTTCCTTAGTCTCCTCTCTTCAACATGTTGTTAAGCATGGCCAACTGTCCGCTGATTTTTCCTACCATGATCTTATTTATCTGTCATATAAAGTCCGGCCTCCTAAAGTAAAACCTTCAGTTATTGTACAGCGCAATTTTGGTGGCATTAATCTTGAAAATTTAATTCATGACGCTAGTGATATCAACTGGTCGCAGGTAACAGACGCGGATACGGTTGACAACAAAGTGGCTGCATTTAACTCTCTTTTGATCAAACTGTATGATACACATGCACCTCTACGAACGATTAAAATAAAACACGCACCTGCGCCATGGATTACTGACGAAATTAGAACCTTAAAGTATAAGAAGTTAGTAGCCAAAACCAAATACAAAATTCACCCAAATGATTTAAATAAAAGTAAATATGTAGAAATACGTAATCGTTGTAACGTAATGTGTAGGGACGCTCAGAGACGCCATATTTATGAATCTGTCCAGGACAAAGACCCAGCAAAAGTTTGGAGGTTTCTTAGGTCATTAGGAGTTGGTAAATCGCATCAAGAATCAATCAGTAAAAAATTTGGATTTAAATGCATTAAACCAGCATTTTTTCTCAGTCTCCTACTATGACTACAGCTTCTAAATCTAGCACACTTAATTACCTCTCTAATGTTACCGCTCCTGACCTACCTCACTTCGATTTTCGTCAATTTACTGCTGGAGATGTTAGGAAGAGTATTCTCTCCATATCATCAAACGCTGTTGGTATTGACTCTATAAGTCGAAACATGATCCTTCCTATCCTTGACCACCTACTCCCAATACTGTGTCATATCTTAAATTTCTCCATAACTTGCGGTGTGTTTCCTTCCGCTTGGAAGGATGCTCAGATAATACCTCTCCTAAAAAACAAATCCGTCATCTTTTCCGAGTATCGTCCCATATCCATTTTGCCCTTCCTGTCTAAAATCCTTGAACGTTTAATTTATAACCAACTTAATCATTACCTGACCCAAAATGACCTCCTTAATCCTCTCCAGTCTGGCTTTCGGCCGGGGCACAGTACGGTTACTGCACTCGTCAAGATTAGTGATGACATCCGTCAAGGCATGGACAATGGTCACTTAACCGTACTGGCGCTTCTGGACTTTAGCAATGCCTTCAATTGCGTTGATTTTGAAATACTCCTTGCTATACTCCGTTCTACTAACATATCTCCGGCAGTGGTTGACTGGTTTCAAAGTTACTTGTATGGCCGTCGACAGAGAATACGCCTGGACGAGAATTACTCGAATTGGTGTGTCACATCTGCTGGTGTACCGCAGGGTGGCGTCTTATCACCCTTACTCTTCGCCATTTTTATAAATGCTATATCCCATAATCTTTCTTCTTCCTATCACCTCTACGCCGACGATTTACAACTCTACTGTCAGGCTCCATTGGGATGGCTCTCCGAGGCTGTGATGGCTTTAAATGACGACTTACGCCGTATACTGGATTGGAGTAACTTATATGGCCTCAAAGTTAACCCACTGAAAACGCAGGTCATTATTTTAGGCAGTTCCCGCATTATTAGTCAAATTGATTGGAACTCACTCCCACAAGTAACATTTGATGGAATATTTATTCCATATAGTCACTCTGTAAAAAAATCTTGGCGTTCTTTTTGATCGGAATCTGTCGTGGGTTCCTCAAATTACGGAAATAAGCCGTAAAATATTTGCTTCTGGAGGATATTTGCGTAGACTACGAAATTTTCTGCCTACAACCACCAAAATTGCGCTCGCACAATCGCTTTTACTTCCCATTCTTGATTACGCCGACGTATGCTATTTGGACCTCACAGAGGAGTTGCTGGATAAACTTGAGCGCCTTCAAAACTTCTGTATAAGGTTCATATTTGGCTTGCGCAAATATGACCATGTCTCCGAATTTCGCGCTAAGCTCAAGTGGCTGCCCATCCGCCGTCGCCGGGATGCACATATACTTTCTCTTCTTTATAACGTCTTGTTTAATCCCTCTTCCCCTCGTTATTTACAAGAACGGTTTAATTATCGACATTCTCTCCTCACTAGACCCCTAAGAGCATCAGATACTCTCACGTTAGATATTCCTCAACACAATACCTCTTTTTTACTCCTGTTCCTTCACAGTGAAAGCTGTGAAATTATGGAATGCTTTGCCCCTCGAAATTAAGCGTTCACCCACTCTTGATGTATTCAAGAGTCATGTTAAGGCATACTTTCTTGAAATGTAGCTGCGGTACTATCTATTATCAATATTATTTTGTATGTAGGTATTATATTTATATATTTATGTTTATGTATGTTTATTACTTATTTATGTGTATTATATAATATAGGTAGGTATTCTTTTGTATTATTATGTGTAAATCACATGTTTTGTTTCTTGTTTTAGTAATATTTGTATTTTTAGAAAGTTAGTTTAGGTAATATGTTGTTAAGTACATAATTTTCTATCACAATTTATTTGTTAATTAAGGGCCACTTTATGTATATATTCTCCTTTTCCGTGCAAGGTTGCCTGGAAGAGATTGCTTTGAGCAATAAGGCCGCCTATTAATAGTGTCACCCGTTAGTTTCTAAGTTTATTGTTTGTTTTTCTTTTTAAATTTTTTGTGTGGTCTGTTAATAAAGAGTTTATTATTATTATTATTATTATTATTATATAAAAAGAAAGTCGTGTTTGTTACAACACTTATAACTCGAGAACGGCTGGACCGATTGCCATGGTTTTTGATTTGTTGGATTTGTTTCCATCCCGAATTACAGAATACATCTTAAAAACAATGAAAACTCGTTATGTGTAATGAATACTTAATCATTTCAATAGATGCTGATTTGTTTATTACATGTCAAACATTTGTTGCCCAATCCTGTCAAATAGTGTAACAACTTTTTTTTTTGGAGCTTATGGCCTGGTTGCTGAGACCTTTAAGCCACAACTTTATTTTTTTCTGAAGACATCATGTGTGCGTTCAGAAATTTATTTTTTGTAAAATGTCTACAAAGTTCAGGTACTGTTATATTTGTTTGTTTAAGACATTAATTTTCGAAAATTATGTATTAATTATTTAATTTTTAATTCCCGAAACTAATACCTAAGATTTATTCATAAAATGTAAAAACATTAAATCATCGGAAAGGAACGGAATTTAGGGAATAAAAAATCAGTTGGTAAAGGTTATAAGATTAAGGAAAAAAAATCTACAGGTTAACAAAAGAGTAAATGTCTTTTTATAGGTTGTCTATGATTTTTCTTGATAAGCTATTCATACGTAGTGGTTATAAACTCTTTGAGCTATTGTCTATGTCTCGAAAGTTCAGGCTCTGTGATTATATTTGGGGGTTTTATTCGAGTGCACATTTTAATAACAATGCCGCGTCCTAGAAGATCTAATCTTTCCCAGCGAAACCGTCGAGCCTATCGTACAGATTAACAGAGGAATAATCTTCAAAGTGCAAGAAGAAATGGTTCAAGTATTGATTTGAATCGAGCAGCGTTTCTGTATGATTGCACCATCGATTACAGCTTGCATCGTTTAGTTTGCATTGGTCCAATGGACGTTGTTTGCCAGCATTGTGGAGCATTGAAGTTTGCTGGTGAAACCCCTGGTTTGTGCTGCCTTAGTGGCAAACCATCCGCTTTATTTGTTCTTGCGCCTGACCAAAAAACAAAGAATGTCGTTTACCACAAAGTGCTTGAATGAAAATCCTATTAATGAATTAATCCGAGTTTTTTTCCCAATCTGCCATCGAACTCTTAAAAACGCAGAAGCGGCAAACGCGCTTCTACTATGGCGATGCAAAATCAGGTGACGTCTCCTGATTTAGTCTCAGTCGCAACAAGTTGTGTACGTTCGCTGACAATTGCGTACGTTCGCTGACAATTCAATTTTCAAAATTTTCAAACAAATTTTCGCCACGTTATGTTGTCTTTAGATTATGGCATACCTCATCTTCGTTTCTTTAATTATATCGATGATTGCATCGATATATATCGATGTTGTGCAGATTGCTGCACAACATTTTTCAATCATTTTTTTCTGACATGAGTTTGAAGTACTTCATTATTATTATTTTTTTTATTCTCATTCTGTGTGTATGTTTTCATCATCATTCATCATAATAAAATACTTTTTGTTTCTATCTATTGAAATATATTATTTTGTATCATTGTTTTACGTTCATCAAAGCCTAAATGAGTTCAGCTAAAAAGTAACACGACATTCATTGACTGTTAGGCGGTACGAAGTTCGCCGCGTCAGCTAGTATAGTAATAAAAGTTAAATTATAATTATAAAAATTAAATTAAATTATAGTTGTCAAAATTTGTAAGTTGAACAAGGGTATTTTGGAGTCTTCGATATATTTTTATGAGATCAGAATAACTTAAAGGTATATTCCCTTCAAGAGAGCGATGTTGAGCCAGAAGCAAGGTCGTGCGATTCACAGGCGCGAGGTCCTAGGTTCGAATCTCACCTTTGAGAATTTTGCAAGAGGAGATGTTTAATGGTCAGTGGCTTTAACGGTGAAAGAAAACATCGCGAGAAAACCGATATAATCTCAAAAAATAGTAGGATATGCGTAATCTACCAACTTGCATTAGGCCATCATGGTGGCTTCGGTTTCTTCTTGTATAGAAATCAGCGAGTCCCAGCAGTGGGAACATAAAGTGGGATGCTTAAACAACGGTACATTTTTAAAAAGCACTTAAAGTAATTAATGCTGGAAATTAACGGTTACTTTATTCTCGCATTTTTACTTTATTTCCATAGTTTTGAAGTTTGATATAAAAATTCATAAACAAATGATGCTTTGGAAAATGTCTACATTTTTAAAGCCCGCAAAGCGGGGTAAACTACTTCTGATCTAATCTAGCTAATCTGGAGGACGTGACCGGTTGCAATGGAAGATCAGAGCTCATTAAACAGCTAAAGTAGCACGCCTTGCCATCAAGAGAAATGTTTATGGTAAACATTATTCTGTACTGAAACATTTTCTGTACACATCCTATCCTACTAACATTATATAATGTACAATTTAAATTCTACTAAAATGTGGCTATTCGCATGTTTGTTTACGTCACTTCGTAACGTATGAACGGATCTGGTTGAAATTTGAAATACAATTAGCTAAATTAAGATTTCAGTACTGTTTTTATCACCACAGATTACAGAATCAATTCTGTAATCTGTGCTTATCACAATTGTCAAGAACGCTAAGCAAGGAAAATCGCTAAACTGCTGCTACGAGTAGTAATTTATAAAACATATATATGGTCGAATTGAGAAACCTCTTTTTTTGAAGTGGGTTAAAAAATAACTTGCAAAATTTAAATCAAAGTGGACTCCCGAATCAGGATAAGGTAAGTATTGTAAGCGTTTCAAACTTATAAATAGCTTTACTTCCGACCGATAAATCAGCAGAATACAAAGGGTAAAATAAGTCAATCCCAAGTGATGAATTTGAATAATAAAGGTTGGTTTTACGAAGGGTTTGGGACACAAATATCTGCGCATAATCGAGCACTTTGTGGCCACTGTGTATTGGTTGAAACAGTACATAATCTTTTCCAAAAATTCAATATTTCAAAATATAATAGAATGTTTATATTCAATTATGTTAACTTATTAAAAAAGTAATTTATTTTTCATTCTAAATGACTACGGTTCATAATGTTGGTGATACTAAACAACATACAACAAGACAAATAGCTTCTATTTTGAAAACCCAAACTAATGGCTATATTATTTATCGTTAAGATATCAATAGAAAATGTTATCCACTAAATAAATGGCTAAATTAATCGTTAAAATATCAGTAGCAGATTAAATCCACTTGCCATCGATAATAAGTCGTGTTTGAGGATTATTGTCCTCAAACCATAAAAGGCCCGATTTGAAATTTAAGCGTAATAAATATTATTTAACGCGTCAAATAAAAAACGCATCTTCATGCAACACGCATCCTCATGCAACATGATTATTGAAAAGAAATGCTCAAGATTATATAGTCAGTGCGATTTCAGGTTCTTTTAATTTAATTACAGAACGAATTATGTTTCTATTAAATTATAGAAATAATAATGGTAAAACATTATTTTCGGTTTCATGAATCTATTTTCATCCCAATGACGCAGACGTAAAACGAACGTTTTCCTCTACGAAACCCCGATCGCAATGGAAACAAAAATAACTAGAAAATTCTCTTCCCGCCCAAGCCCACTTATATACTCAAAGGGATTAAATGAGAACCAAAATAACTTCTCGAGCTTCATCACTGAAATACTGCTATTTAGTAGGCACCGCTGCAAATTGAATTCTCGTTTGCACGAGATCCCACGACGCTCGGACACTCTACAGGATTAGAAGGGTGATAAAGAGGTGCGACAAATATTTGGCTGCTTGCCTACTGATAAATCAAAACACACTTTTGAATAATGGACCCAGCTCCCGAGGGGCAGATTTACGCCATGAAATCTATCTATTTGCAAGGACAACCTTTGTTTAGATTTTATATTTTACTCGGTGCTTCAATTTGATCCGCTTTTGACCTTTGGGTTTTAAGAGATTTATTGAAAGATGTAAATATGGATCTACAAAAGGCTTTGTCCTGAGTGAATGATAGGCTCACGAAGCCGACCTCCAAGGGGGTTGGATTGGGTTTTGAATTTATTATAATTCTAAATCTATATATATAAAGGCTCATTCGTGGGCTTAGTATTTTATTGGTCCCTCAAATACTCAGGCAACGATCTCAATCCAAAGATGTGCCCTCCCAAACTTCAGGGCGCATAGAATCTTGTTATCGTTGGGAAGAATGAGCTCACATTTTCCGTTCTAGTCGGTTGTAGGAAGCGGTGAGCGCCGGACGTTTTTACCTATCACTATTTGTTGTCAACAACCAAAACAAGTAGAACCACAGCATACCTCGGCGCTAGCGGTACTAAGGGTCAAGTAGTTTGGTGATGTGTAAACCACTAACACTACACACACAGACGCAGCTTATTACCAATTTCAAGGTGCTCAGGGTACATCTGATGGTTTATGTCGATGGTTACAGGATACAATTTTGCAGCCGCTAACTACATTTGAGCACTTTTTGGTAGGGAAAATCTTTTTAATTCGCGTCTCCGACATGGTAATATAGGGCGGTGATAGTGCCATAGCGGCGTAGCGTCGGAGCGGCACTGGAGTAGCGTAACGGGACGTGCACATAGACTCTTTTCGGATGGCTGAAATCTTGCGAGCTTGCGTCACTGTCATGGATAATAACAGTATATGCATTTATGTGGAGCATTACTGTGTTCCGGTTTGAGGGACAATATTTCCAGAGAAATTACAGTGCTTAGAGACATAATTAATATCTCTCTATGTTATTAAGAAAAAAACGTAATGTGCAACATTAGTGTTGTTAAATATGAAAATTCTAAGTTATAAATTTTCAATCATAATGCCAGACTTCCAATATTCCATGCTACGGTTGGCTGAAAGAAATCTATTCAGTGATAAGACCGCCAAATTTAAGGTTTTTCTGAATGTTTGTGTGCATCTTTCTTATATTTTTTTTAGCATAGAGTTACGAGACGAGCAGGACATGTGGCTGATCGTAAACCACATACCTGCCCCATAACAGCACAGTGACACGCAGCTTTTGGAACATGAAAGTCCAATTCATTACCTAGCACTCCACTGCGCTCGTCACCCAGAGATCTAAGATTTTACATCTCTAAGTCCAGTGATTTCTGTGGAATGTCAATTTCAGTGTATTAAAGAGTGTACGAGTATTTATCTACAATACCTATAAAGTTAAAATGTTTATTGAAATAAGATGTCTAATCCAGTAAAACAAAAGCAACTTGTTGTAAGAAGCTGGAAAATTCAATGTGTTTATTCTAGTGAGAACCACAAGGTAATGTAATTTGCACGGACGATCCTAATTACGGAGTCTTCCTTATAATGTGTAGTCCCTGATGCAAAAAGCGGAACGTTTGATGTTGGTGTATTCGGGTCTATCTGACATAATAATTTTTTGTCGGCTTGATTTTTCCCCAGTTTGAAGATTAGGTATATTAGATAATCTTATCGATGGAAAGATTTTGACTATCATACTATCTGATTTATTCAGTAGATTTAGTTAAAAGAAAAAGAGAAGGTGTTTTTTGCGGTCTTCTAACTTAATAAATACTTATCGTCAAAAGTTTAATATACATATGTATTGGTGGACATCTCACACAATATAAACTACTAGAATACTGGTCTTAGTTAGTTCTCGCTTCCTCCCGATAAAATTAAAAAGTATCTTAGGTACCTGTAATCTTAAACTTTATCAATTTATATTTTAAAAATCATCCAGATTCACTCAGAAAGCGAGAACGACTAGGTAACTCATACAAACATCCGTCTAAACTTTTACCTACTACCTTTCAGTAATATCAAAGTAGTAGATAAGATTTAGAGTCCATAATTAGATACTTTATTTGGGAAATAATATCAAGCATATCAAGCGCAAAATAATACTAAAGTATTATTGTTACAAACAAGAAAAGAGAATACGGGTTTTAAGCTTTTGTGATTTGCACACATAATCATAATAATAATATTGTAATATTACAATATTATTTATTTTATTCGATGTTTCGGCAGCGGTACAACCGCAGTTCTCACCAGAAGACTGAAGAAATTGCGGGTCTCGTCTCATTGGGAAATTATATCTGCACCTTTTGGTCTTCGAAACTCGCAGTGTTGCCATCACGACGAATTAAATATTAAGGCCAGGTATTTCTGTCAAAGTAGGCATTTAACGCTGTCTTTTTCTCGCGACCGTCACCGACCGCGGAATCGGTGCCACAGTGCAGAAATAACATTAAAATATTGGACTATGTAATTTAAACTCATTTTTTGTTCAAGATTTGTTTATGTTTGTTTGTTTATGATAAGAGTTTTGTTGCTGCAATATAAACGAAGAAATATTAAATTTATCTATACTCGTAGGTATACAAAACTCAACCTTTTCTTTTTTGGTCACACTATAAGTTGAGAACGGCTTTTCCAATTTCATGCATCTTTTTAAAATGTTTCCTAATAATTCACAGGTTCGTCAAAATTTTTAAAAAACGTGCTGAAACGTAATGAAAGGCTAGTAAAAATAGAAGGTTTTTTGGTCAACTTTGCACTAAATTTCTGTACCAATTTTTTTCTCTGAGGTAAAGATCACTTACTGAGCATAAAATTACAAAATGCTCACAGATCCAGGTAGAGCTTCAAACGCCAATGGAAATAAAATCTGTTTTAGCCGATATGTTGGAAACTATATATTTGGACAATAATTGTAGAAAATAAAATTTTGCATCTTTTGTTGCTAGTAAACTTTTTTTGTAAAACTTACCGTTTACGATTTATAACCCATTTAACAAAAATACGGTTGCGATAATGCCGATAATAGTGGATGAAAATGACGTGGTCTACGATGGAACTTGCTTCTCTAATAGAAACAAACACAGTGTACCTCGTAACCCCAAGGTTCGAACCTTCGACTAAAACCCACTCTGGCAATGCGTTTCACAGCTTAGTTGTTCTTATTACAAAAGTGGAGACCAAAACTCTTCGTTCAACTCTTCAATCATGATGATGAACGGTGCTGTTTATTCGAGCAACGAGCAATATGATAGAATAACTTTAATTTAAAAACCCCGACTACAAAAAAAACTACACGTAAAAAAATATTACCTTACCTTAGATAGTATAAGGAGTCTAAGGACACTTTGGCAAATGAGACTAGTCTTAGAATATCTTAGTTACCAAAATCCATCCAGCCGTTTGGAAGATATGTGGAAATAAAAGTTTTACAAACATAAAGATACGCGGGAAAAACAACACTTCTTCCATTCCGGTAAAAAGAGACATGTTTATGCTACTAGGAACAGACTTCACATCTTATTTTTTTACATTGTTATCATTAAATTGGATATAATAAATCGTAATCGGTAAGTTCGTAAAAAAAGTTTACTGGCAACAAAAGATGAGAAATTTTATTTTCTACAATAATAATAGGCTTTATAACTTTTCGGAATATCGGCCAAAAACGTTTTTTTTGAGCTGGCGCCTGAAGCACCACCTGGATTTGTTATTATTTTGTAATTTTATGTTCAGGAAATGATTCTAAACCTTATATAAAAAATACGAATCGGAAATTTTGTACAGAGTTAAATTCTACGAGTAATTTTACTGCCTAAAAGGCTTCTTACCAAATTTGGTAGAGTGTCTAAATTTTATTTTAAATAAGTTTTAAATGAACGAAGTTGTGTTTTTAGGGATTCGTAAACAATTTTTAAAATATACGTTATGTCTGTCCATCCGTATGTGACAGCCATTTTTCTCCGAAACTATAAGAAGTATATACTATTAAAACTTGGTAAGTACATGTAGGTATTCTATGAACAATATTAACATTTTCATACACAAGAACAAAATTAAAAATTTTGATTAACCCCCGACTACCTTAGATTTGTTATCTGTAGAACATTCTACTAGTCAAGCCCTTTCATTTGATACCTATATTAAGGGAATTGTGAAAAAGGAAATGTAATTCGCCATTTTGTGGTAGCGGCCATCTTGGATTTGAAATTTGTCATAGTGCAAAGTATTCTACTAATCAAGCCCTTTCATTTGATACCCATATTGAGGCAGTAGTGAAAAATATTATATAATTCGCCATTTTGTGGTGGCGGCCATCTTGGATTTGAAATTTGTTATAGTGTTTAGTACTCTACTAGTCAAGCCCTTTCATTTGATACCCATATTGAGGTAGGTTGTGAAGAAATATTTTGTCCGCCATTTTGTGGAGGCGGCCATTTTGAATCGATATTGACCAAACATAGCTAAGAACACCCGCACGGATATTAACTTTCAAATAAAGAAAACCGCATCGAAATCGGCCCATCCGTTTGAGCTCTATGGTGCCACAGACAGACACACACACAGACAGACAGACAGACAGACAGACAGACCGACAGACAGACAGACAGACAGACATCGACGTCAAACTTATAACACCCCTTTTTTTTGTCGGGGGTTAAAAAAAAGAAAAAACAATAAATTTTGGTGGTGTCACAAACTTGGAAAAGAAATAAAAAAAAATTTATCAAAATCATACGTGTATCTATGGATAGATGTTAAAAAATTGTATTGAAGTTCCTAAAATTTTTTTTCTAAACTGAATAGTTTGCGCAAGAGTTTCTTCCAGAGTGTAAAAAAAAAGTGTGTGTGTTAAAATCTGTATGTGAGGACTTTTCTTCCAAGTACTAAGTACCTTACTACCAAAGAATTTACCTAAATGGCATATAAATGCAAGTTAGGTATCATTTATATTAGGGGATTTACGCAGGGGATTTCTCCCCTCTCATTATTTCCTTATCCCGATCTCTGATTTGACGGATGAATATTTTACCGATACTTATCTATTTTCCATTGCATCCGCATTTAATTTTTTACTGATGTGTTATCGACGTCAGTTTTTTGAGACTCCCCCTATTGGTCTACAACATAAAGTAAACAGCGTACTAATTAGTATCAGCGTCTATTTGCAATTTCAATGAAAACGGTATCAAAAATCAAGATCATAGCGTGCTTCACTAGTAATACCTACTGATATTGTTATACTGTGGCACTATGATCATAATATTTAAAATTTATCGGTTGTCAAAATTGCAAAATCAAGCACAGCCCCGTCGTCTGTGAGCGCCGAAACGCGACTGATCAGGCCTGCCGAACGGCGCGCTATATATATGGTAGATATTAAAACATAGTGAATAACTAATACTTTTTATCAAGTCAAACTCTGCGAATGCATCTATAACTTTTTAGTGGCTTTCGTTGAGTACAAAAATTTAGTAAAAAAAATCATTAGTTTAGTCATAAACTTGAAAAAACTTTTTGAAAAGGGGCAACTTTGGGATTTTTTTCTATCAAGTAAAATTCATTAAATCGTGTTATTGACTGCGAATTGCACTAGATTAGATCCTTAACTAATACATATTTTTTTTTCAGAGTTTAATACACTTTTTTAAAGGTCTTAAAGTTGTTTTAAAAATTCAAAATTACGGCCCACACGCCCTTAATAATTTGTATCGTGATCCAGTCCTGTATAATGTTCAAAAATCATAGAGAATTTGGATAAACTATTTCTTAATCTTATATTCACAGATTTATAAAACAAAAGGCAGATGGAACGTGCGGAACACAGATCCTTAGGTCCAGAAAGCAAATATCAAACGCCAAAGCAAATACAAACTCCAGTCAGTACGAAACTGGCTTCCGTCTCGTACGGGAGTCCCGTGTGATTTTAAGTTTTGTTTAAGATTATGCCGTCTTGTGTCTTCAAACATTGCAAACATTGTTCCTAAAAATAAGAAAAGGAAAGAGGAATATCATTTCATAGGAAAGTTTGAATATTTTCACTGATATTTATATAATTTAGACGATTTCATTTCGATTGATGAATAGAAACACAACACCTCAACGAAAATTTGTTAGTGTTGCTACACTAAATTGAAATTATTTTCCCTAAAGTTAAGGTAAAATACAGATTATGATTTTTTTGAAGATACTCGTAGACTAAATTTTTTATGTACTTAAGTAGATTGTATTATCCTATGTTAAACCCTATTTTTATAATCGTAATTTTTTTATTTAATGTGAATCGATGCCTAGCATAAATCCACGTCATTACTAGTGTTTATAAAAATACTAATAGTGTTGATGAAAACTATGAATATGAAGCGAGTTGTTAATACTTGTAAGCAGGTATAGTGGAGCTTAAAAAGTAGGCAAGTTCTTTTGAGAGATCTAATCGTTTTAATCAACCTCATTTCTCACCTCAACAACGGAACCTTGGGTGGCGATGTGAATAATGTTCAACTGATTTACAAAAACTCTTAGGCGGTTTTCGTTGGTTTGTATCAACATTTTCGAAAAAGTGAACTTTTCGTTTGCGAGACGCGACCAGACAAAGATTGTATAATAAGCAAATTAAATGATCTGGCCTCCCAACATCAAATCAGTTGACAAAAATTCTCTGCACCTCCACAATGAGTAGTTGCCACCTTTTGTCAATCATAATATTCAACATTTTACAAGAAGCTCCGATAGAATACTCAAAATAAACACACACATTACTTTTACTATTATTCGGCGTTTTTCTTTTTATTCCGAATTTTCTGTACGAATATTTGAATTAGTTGCATGCAAAATCAAAATTCTTAACTTCATAGGATGGAAATAGTAATAACAAGAAATTCTTGCATAATATATAATCGGTGAAATAATAAATTATTTTAACATTATGATATATGTGTTTATTATACGCGAAGATTTCCGAAGCTAAGACAACAATAGTGGGATTTTTTTCTTAAGACTGGGAACATTACACGCACACCAACGTGAGTAATTTGACAACGTCGGTGAGAGCTGTCACGCATACATAACTAATTACTGGCCTCACAGTGTCGTTCACGAAGGTTTCATCTGTTTAGAAATCTGTGCTTATATTCATGAAATCAGTAGAAACATCCTGTAACTATGAAGTTTATGTCCCACGAGTCAGTTTAATCTTAAACAACGTATTCAATATTCATCTACGATTATATAACATTCTATTAGGAGTAGATACTGCTCTAAGCTGGAGCATCGATCGGCTACGTCACGACAATATCAAGACTTCCTATTCACTCTGTAATCTTCCTATAATCCTCATAATGGTTCGGTCGCATAGACTGAAAATCTAGTAAATGGACATCTACCGTCTAGCAAAATTGCTTATGACATTTTGTTCATTTCTGTTTTTGGAATTGATTTTTTACGACCTAGCCATCAGTCCTGACTTCGCAAAGCCGAAAATTGATTAAAATCCTACTAATTTTAGAAACGCGAAAGTTTGTAAGTATGGATGGATGAATGTTTATTACTCTTTCATGTAAATAGGGATGTTAACAATTTTTTGGAATTGCTTTTATTTTGAAGAGTGACATTTGTTTACCATAACAAATATCACGGGAAACCAATTAAGTTGGCAACACTGCTAAGAGCATTTAGTCTGTAAAGCTAATACAAATAAGATTCCAAGTCGAATGACCGAGTGGGGAGGACGGCGTTACGGTCTTCCATCCCTCTTTCTTGTGAACTTAAGAAAGAGATGCACGATCACTAAAATTCGGTCCCCAGGCCTGCGATAAAAGCTATGCAATAGCTTAAAACTATTAAAGGGATTTGGATAAAATTTGGTACATAAATAGATAATGGTCTGTAATAACACATGGGCTACTTGTTATTCCAAAATAATATCGGGATCAGGAACTAGACCGGTTAAACCACGGGGCGCTGATAGTCAAACATACGAGTAACACGAAGTTTTTATAGACTTGTACATCGGCGCTTGGAAAAATACGCAGATATGCAGGCGGGATCCGAAGCTAGTATCTCACGGATGTGAAAAGAATGTTCTCGCCACAAAGCCACCACGGCTTCACATAATTTTATGGATACTCTCAAATCTGTCAACAAACTTTCAACGTTTGTAATGCCCAGTGAACTAAACGAGACAAAATTGAGCTTATGACAGATTTTGTAATACGGCAGTTAGACCTAATATATGTTTTCAATACGACCAGCGATACGCGCAATGAACAGCGATCGGGACAGCGAGTGGAGCGCTACCCAGTAGTCTGGCTCTTTATATTCAAATATCTACGTGGCACTGTTCTGTTATATACAGATGTGTGGCTTACAATTAGGCACATAAATATTATTATCTTGCTGGTACCAACACTTAGTAGTGGTAGGACTGTTGGCAGAGTCCGCCTGGGGGAAGTACCACACCTTTGCCAGATATTCGTTCGGAAGGCAATATTTCCAGAGCAATTACATGGCTTTTTTTTAATCTAATTTAATTTAGGGACATTGAGTCCTATTTGACTATGTCAGTCCGATAGTTACACAGAAATTAATTACAGGGCTTAGAGATATAACATCTTAGATCTCTTGGGTGACGAGCGCAGTGTAGTGCTAGGTAATGATTTTGGCTCTTCATCTTCCAATAACTGCATGTCACTGTCTGTTATGTAGCAGGCCTGTTGCTTACCATCAGGCACATGTCCAGCGCGTCTCGTCACTCTTTATTAAAAAAAAAACTTAGTATTAAAAAAAAACTGGTTTAAAATGTGGGTTATCCGTGGGTTGGACGGCAAAGGGTGCAAGGACGCATTGACCTGTCGCAGATTTCACGGTGTTGGAAGTAACGGTTGCTGGATACGCAACGTTACCTACCTACATCAAAGGAAACAATGTAGAGACACACGGCGCGGGAGTTTAGAAAACAGTGACGGCTTAAAGATACAAGTATAATTATTATTCATACAAAATCTGATATGTCGTGTTTTTATATTGGTCCATATCATATTACTCAGTCCCAAACTCATCAAATATTAAACTATGGAAGCCAGATGGCTGAAATAATAAACACTTTAGGTATTTAAAATACATATAAATACATACATCCTACTAAAAATAATAATTTCCCTGATACAGAACGAGCATCCGTATTCATTACACAATTATTATTTTTATGGGAGAGAATTTAATGTATGACTCACAGCAACGGTTTCAATCGAAGCCGTCACAGAATCTCGTCAAAATTGAATCAAAAGCCATAAATAAAAATTACATTGTATTGTTATGTAGAATTAATTGGTTAGATTAGTGAACATTAAAGTTAAAATGGAGTAAGCAGTACATTTTGCTTGCCTCGGGATGACATAGTAAGTTGTAACGGAAACGCTTGTTGTTCACTGGAAAGATGTTCTACGACCTAATTGACAGTGACAGTTCATGAATCGAACTTTTATTTGATTGATCCAGCCAAGAAAGATGGTGTTCTAGAATACAGCAGCAATGAGACGATCTTCTTAGCATTCCATGGATTCACCGTGCGGGTGCCGGGTCTATCGTGTGGCAGAGAGAGAAAAACTCGAGTAGTTCCCGAGACTTGTGACTCGGGCGTAGGTTTAAGGGGCCCCCTTTCTGACGTACATCAACACTCACCTTCACTACTCGTTTTTCTCTCCCTGCACAGCCAAATCTGATATGAGCCTACTAGTGCAGCTTTAGATACTCGTTCCAGTATAGAACTGCACTTCTGGATAAGCCAAGGTCTTTCAGTAGGTTATAGAGAGATTTTGCTGGTATACCTCTCGCTCCCACTTCTACAGCGTATAAACTAACTACATAGCCGTTTTTTGTTAATTCGTTTAGGAGGTCGTAATACTTATTTTGTTTCATCGCGTGGTCTTTAGGTATATTAGTTTCTCACGGTACGGTAAGTTCTACAAGGACTATGCGTTTCGTAGCTCTAGAAAAAAGGAAAATGTCCGGTTTGGATGACGAAACACCCACATCCTCTGGGATTTTGTAGTGCTTTTCATACGTGTCCATTAAAATAGTCCAATCAGGTGCTGTACCCAGGATTGAGTAAGTCCTGGAGTTTGAAGTTGAGCCTTCTTTTACAAAGTTAATTTGTCTTTTGTTTGTCGTCAATCCCTTTTGGGCTCTAGCTACTGAAAGGCTCATGGCTTCACGTATGATTTCAAGTACTCTGTCATGACGCCGTGAGTAATGACCCCCCATTAAGGAGCACCTTGCATCCCACCAATATGTGCCTTGCTGTACATATCGCCTCTCCACAAGTATAGCAACATTTTTCAGAGGCTTTTCCCCACCTTACCAAGTTACTCTGGTCAGGGAGGGTCATTTGGAATGCATTTAGATAAAATTTTAATAAGGCAAGGAACCAGTCATAGATCAAGGTGCGCCACTTTAGAGTTAATGGGATACAGAACTCACCTATGGTTAACCACTCACTTTGCATTTCTAAATTCATAGCGTGCACTTTGTAACCTTCATTTTCGTCTTGTTGTAGAAAGGTTACAACAAGACGAAAATGACGGTTACTAAGTAGTATTTATTATTCGTATTTTTGCGGGTCTAGAGATTTTTCTAAACTTTCATTCCTAACGTTTATTGTTCCTCAAACGTAGAGTCAGTGTGTCTCAAAGTTTCGATCTACATCAGTTGTTGACAGTATAAAGGCTGCCAATATCGCCGGCTACGTGCGGTGTCCTAAGTACACTCCACGATGGAAATTTGCTTAAATGTGTGCACACTACCCACGCTCTTTTACTTATTATTAACTGTCTAGTGTAGGTGTTGAGTATTTTTGGCACAGTTCCAAGTAAAGCCCGAAATTGGCTTTGAAAAAGCAATTTTCCAAGTTTGCGAATGGTTTTTTGTTGTTACTCGTAAGCTTGAAAATTGACAAGACGAGCAATCTTTTTAATCTTTAGTGCAGTAATAATTCGTAGAACTGTTGAACTGAACCGATCATCAATAAAAATTTCTATGTACTTGCTCAAAATGAAACTACCTAATATCTGCTCAGAGATTGGTATATTTAGTTACGAGCACAATTAAAAAAAAATACTTGGCACTACATACAACTTCAATACAAATTATATCTGCAACAAAAAAGCTTAAACCGATTAGGTCTTTTTCATAAGTATGTTTCCATTACAAAGATATTCTACAGCAATTTTGTACACTACATTAAATCTACTTTGGCCATCAAAACAATGGATTTTTCATATTGCAAATACCAAAATATTTCAGAGTACAGATTAATTATCATCTTTCCTGTTATTTTCGCTCTGAAACGATATTTTATTTACGTCCAAACATTTATTCTCTGGAAACGGCTGTTATAAAGCTAGACGCTAAGCTAACTAGATTTCGAATTTAATAAACTCTGGAAATATGGACAAAGAATTTAATTAAAGTCTTATTTGAAAGCACGTTCCTTATAATTATAGTTTGTGTTGTGTGTAAAAAACTCATTACGTAAGCAAAAGACTAACATGTGTGATATTGAAATGGACTATTCATAGTTCATTTCAATATCACACACACTTGTACATCAGAATAGTTACGGTATAAAAAATGACTTATTTAAGAAATTGTAATTTTTTTGAATAATGTAAAGTTAAAAAAAGTTCATAATTATGAATTATATTACGAATATTATCAATCTCATGTTCATATACATGATCCACATAAAAAATACCTCACAAATATTAATGGTGACTTCAAAAAAATATAACAAAAAATTTACTGATTTTAATTTTGGATAAATAGTTTATTATATACTTCACACAAATCAACAAGCTTCCGTTGTTTTACTGGCATAGAAGAGAATCGAATACTAGGAATCTTCGTATTTAAATATAATTTTTAGCTCTTTCCCATACCTTTATGACCCAACAAAGGGCTACCTACACTCGACCTCCTACGCTATCTTCGAGGTATTTTGAAATAAACAAAAGATATTCACGGGTAACATTTTTAGCGATAGATTTGAAAAAATAGTTCATTATAATAAAATACTGATAAATAATAATACCTAAAATCGTTACAATATATGGAGTAAGTATTTAATAGTGTATTGAATAATATGGGACGACTAGTGCAAGTACATTAGACGGTTGGCCCCTTAGATCGGTCTAAATATACTAATGGAGTATGAGAATTTGACTGAAATTAAATACTTATTTTGGGAGTTTTAAAACGTCTATGAAGCAAAACGGCCGACGGAAAGTGTCTGGGAGTATTGGGGCCTTATTTTTAAAGATATTGACTATAACATACGTGAAAATTAGTTATTAGAAAATACGTGAAGTAAGTTATGTTTTTATAAATTCTCTGGACCCCATATCTCAAAATTGGCCGTCTAAGCACGTTAGCATTCCGAGGAAAGCGATTGATTAGAGTTAGAACGTACTAAGAACACATGCTTAAGCATTTCCTCGGAATGCTCATATTTTGTCCCTTACATATAACGTGCTGTTTAATCCATTGTCTCCACATTTTTTACTTTCTGCAGCGATGATGCGCACTCTCGGCCTCTTAGATCGAAAAACAATTTGTGCTGCAAATAAAACAATATATTATAAAGACAACTAACTATATTATACTACAGGTAGGTATCTAAACTAAATACATTTGAATTTTCGAAAGACCTGGCATCAAAGTTGTCAAGCTCACTAATAGTCGGAAGCGTACACAGTGTGCTGGCGGTTTTATCGCGCTGAATGTCAATTATTTTATGTGGGTCCATATAAACTCCAGGAAGATAGCATTTTGGTCACTCATCGACCAAGCGCTTAGAAGGGTTTTTGTGTCAATGATGTAAGCTCCCGGGCGCCCGTAAAAAGCAAAAGCCAATGATACTTACTAAAATTAAATTTAATATTACTGGACATGCAATCAAAAGCTGTCCAACAAAGTGTACAAGACCATATGTTTTTTGTAGTGGTAGGACTCCTAGCAGAGCCCGTCTGGGGAAGTACCACACTTTTGCCAGTTATTCTACCGCCAAACAGTAATGTGAAAACATTATTGTGGTCCGGTTTGAAGGGCAATGTTTCCAGAGAAATTACAGGGCTTAGAGATATAACATCTTAGATCTCTGGATGAGTGCTAGGTAATGATTTGGACTCTTCATGTTCCAATAGCTGCGTGTCACTGTGTTGTTATGTGGCAGGCATGTTGCTTACCATCAGGCACATGTACTGCTCGCCTCGATAAATTTTATTTAAAAAAAATATATGTACAACTTCAAGATCCGCTATTATTATTTCACGAAATAAACTTTTAGGCCAATCTGAACTTCTCATAAATAAAGATAACAGCGTTATTCAGATGAGAAAGTATTTTGTTGTTCTTGTAAATATATTTATTACGTTATAATACCTTAAGAACGGTGGAAAGTTTGAGAGAACACCAAACAGATGGGGACGGGAAATCTTTTTGTTTACAAGTTTTTAAATATTTCAATGTACAAAATTTCGTGTTGCAATCTCGGAATGTTCAAAATTTTAAGAAGCAGTTCCATAAACATTTTGTTTCTTCTTTATTCCTAAGTATACAGGGTGTCTTAGAACTCAACGCCAAGCGAGGACGGGGTGAGAGGAAGAGAGGAGAGGAGAGGGTCACACCAGTCCCGGGAAAAATATAAAATTCTATTAACTGATGTAGATAGAAAAATAGCTAGTACTGCACCATTTCTAAATCCTAACTAAATGGGTCATCTTTTCAAGTAAGTTGCCGAGGGTGATGGTGAGGATCTTTATTTTTTTATGAAGAGTTAAAGTTCACTGTTATTATTTTTTCCAATTATGACTCAAAGAAGCTATTCAAATTTAAACTATTCTAGCAATATTTTATGCTTGACTTGTCACTGTGATTCATTAGTACGTTTATTACACAGTGTGTAAAAATATAGTTAGAGGTAAAGATTTTCTTAGATTTTATAAAATTGACAGTTAAAATTTTAGTAAGATTTTTTATATTTTCCCCGGGACTGGTTGGTTGAGTTCTGGGACAACCTATATAATATTATAATTATACTCCTTTCTAAATTCAAGGTTCATGTGCAGATTTTAAAATTATTGGAATTACGTTTTTTTTTGACAGATTTATTTCATTAATCAGAAATTGTAAAAATATTAGCAACGTTCCATGGTTTTACCCGCGTATTTTTCGTTCCCGTAGTTTTCTCGTCGTTATAAGTAGCATATTTACCGTACCAGACTATAACATTACTGTGTTTCTGATCCATTCAGTCGTTTTGACGTGTTTGAGCAACAATCATCTAATCTTTCGTTTATAATTTAATTTAGTAGGATAGTAAGATGATCGTTTGAAAAATTTATTTCATTTATTCAATTCACTGATTCTATTTATTGGCGTTTGAAATATCTTTCACCTGCTTATTGATATCTAAAATTTATTTAAATCTCATGGCCTTTATACTTCTTCTGAAAACTTCTATGTGGTAAGACTGGTTGTTTTTTGATATTTATGGCCAGAAGCCGTCTATATCTACTATGTATCATAATCATAATACAATCGTTAAAAGAGATCCAGAGTTATGCATGATGCAACAAAAAAACGAAACGAAAATATACATACACAAAAAATACTGATACGTTACTTATACTGATTTTTAGACAGTCATGTAAAAATAACAAGAAATTTAGTGAATAATTGTTATTATTGTTTATTAACTATTTCCGTCAAATTCTCGCAGTAAATACAGAAAACATGTTAGCGAGTTCAATCGTAGATTTTCTCAAGCCTGTTGTGCCCAATTATTATTATTGCTTCAGGCAAGACGGAAGGTTTCAATTGGATCCTTTTTAACGGTATTAAATAAGAAAACATTTTCAATTTCAGAGTACGGTAATGATACCGGTAAGTTTATTTATTTAAGGGATTTTAAACAAAAACAATTTATATACCATTGATGCTAAGATCCTTGATATTGAGTGTAGAGAAACAGAAACATATTAAATTAGCTGATTGCTATAATTTTAGTTAAGTACATACTTTTTAGTCTTATCGTATCCTATCAACTCGGCCTACCCGTCATAACTAATAGTGAGGAAAGAGTATTATTAGTCTCTTTAAAAGACTATAAGGAGTCTCCGTATTGTTGGAGAGGCGTGTGTCCATCAGAAGAGAGTAAAGAGCATGGACTAATGCCTGGGCCACACTAACGGGAAATGCCATTAATTATCACGTTAACGGACGTTAACCGTATTTGTAAAATAAACTTTCGGTACACGTCCATTAAGTGTATTTTACACCTACGGTTAACGTCCGTTAACGCGATAATTAATGGCATATCTCGCGGTGTTTGTAGTATATGTTCATTATCATCATACTTATGCTGATAATGAACATATACTACAAACACCGCAGACCAACTACTTCTATGCCTGTCTGATAATTAACTCAGAAATACCTTCTCGAAAGCAAATAAACCAGGTGAAGTTATATTCAGTACCGAAATACCTACACTGCATAGTTATTCAAAGTTCATTCGAAAATTCCCCGAACCTTGTTTTACAAACAAAATATTCCAGAGGAATTGTTTGAACGTTTTGATGAGACTCGCCGGAATGCTGCACTTTTTAGTCTTGTATAGCCTCTGTTTGCTGCGTAGTCGAAATTATATATTTTCAGGGTTTCGAATAAACAAATGAGCTCTTTTTTATTAGTGACGTGACGAAAAAGAATTGTGCCTGTTGTTAAGCAAGATAAACAATATTTAGTACGGGATCTACTATATAGTAGTACATGACGACGGATTTATTCAAATTTAACCGCCGACCGATGCGACGGGAGAAGTGTTCACCAAATCTTCCAGCAACAGTTGTAAGTTTTTAGCAGTTTAGCCCATAATGACAATATTGCCTACTAATTGGTGAGAAACGTACTCGCCTTTGATGTTTCAGACCAATACAGCGTCTTACTACATAAATAATCCTCTATTGATTTCCAGAACAATATAGGGAAAATTACTAATCATTTTGCGTATTTCTTCTTCTTCTTTGTATTTCTCTTGTCCGTGAACAGTTGCATGGTGGAGATTGCTCTAAGCGGTTCTTATAGCTAACCAATTAATATGTTTTCACTATAGGTTTTACTTTATTGCACTATGTATGTTTGTGGGCTTTTAATAATAAGTTGTGGTATTTAACAATTACGTTCAGGTAAATTATAGAACAATACAATGCAACGCTTAGAGTAATCTCTGCCATGCAACCGATGCTACAAGAGATGGCGTACGAAAATGGTTAGTACTTGGCGGAAGAAAAACAGCAAAGGTAACCTATCGTACTGTATTTTCCCTGACTCTGAAAAGGAATTCTGTTGCTGTAATATTCTTAATGTTATTCATAGCATTTTTGGAGTAAAAATTGACCGTCCTGAGTTTGGGCATTAAATTATCTTTACCTTGATACTGTTTTTATGACTTAATGTGAGGATTCCTGGTATTCTTTGCTCCTTATATTTGTGGTTAAAATGAAATGTTAGGGGAGCCCGCGATGCTAAACGGGGAGTTACTCGAGCGTCATAGAGACCTATTGGATGGCAAAGCTTAGATAATAAGAAGAAAAAAATGTTAAACAATGTTACCTTTACATTTTGGGGGGCGCGGCTATAGAATTTCAAATATGAAAAATCAGCTTTATGAGCTAATTAGCGACGAATGTTTGTTACTTCGGCTTATGAAATCCTTGGATATTATATTTTTCGTTATCCTTGAATTATTTCCTTTAAAATAAAATAAGCGCGCCCGAGAATATAGAGATGTTTTTTAATAACTTTGTAGCCATCCCCTTTCTTTATTTCACTCTTAACTTGTCAGATTAGTGGAATATACACTTCTTAGCATGTAATTAACTCACCCTATCTTAATCTGACGTGCTCGAAAATAACTGATGATCAAAAAATTTTTTTTCCTAATCGTCCTTATACATGAGGCTCATATTCAGTTGAGGTACTTTATTGGGTACAATAGTAATCTGCCGCGCTGAAGTTAATCCCAAAATCTCCTCTTGGGCTACTATAGATAATTTGATATTTTCAGAAAATAATTTGAAGTGAAATAGTTATGAACTTCTCGTATAAATAAATTTCTTGGCAATTGTTTATTGCAAAAGATTGAAAGGTAAATGAGAGATTCTGAAACAAAGTAAGTGTGGTAGATACAGTTCCTTCAGTCTATTGTGGTGTTTACAGCAATTGAACAATAAATGCACATACTTACGTACCATATAGACAAAAATAAAACTGCTTCAAAGACTGTTATCCTAATAATACGCTTCAAACTTGTTTTAAATCTTTGAGAGCCTTACGCCTACTGTTATCTCATCTGATATTAAACGACCACGCAGTCTACGATGGATCGCATTTACACATAATATAATTTTATCAGAAAAAAACAAAAACAGACTTTAATTTAAAATTAAGCCCGACAGACACTCGACTTAATTTCTACGAACCAGTCATCCAGGTAAAGGTAAGTAAATGTTAGTTTTTATTGATATTCATTTCAAAATCCTCCAAAGTAATTTCGATAAAATGTATATAAGTATGGACCGACCACCTCTGAACTATGATCTACCAAGCAGAAAGAACCATCAAACACTATTCACAATTGATGGAGCTGTCGCGTAACATACAAAAAAATACAATTGAATTGATGAGAACCTTCTCTTTTTTGGAAATCGGTTACCAAAATCAATTCACTTTTGACTTGATAATACCAAGATTGCATCTATCGAGAAAAAAATATCCATGCAATATATTTCACAGTCTAGTTGTTCGAATGACGAAAATGATATCAAAGCTCTTCGTTACGAACGTAACGTTAACGTTACGTTACTATTTTTTCGTCTGTGGTTCAGGTCTTGGACAATGGTGTCACGTTCTAGACCCGCGGCGGAGGGTCTACCGCCTACTAAAACTGTCTTAGCTTTGGTATTGCAGTCTCTATCATTTCAAGCGAAATGAAAAGAGACAGCAAAGCCATAGCCGATTTAGATAGGCGGTAGAGGGCCGGACCCGCTTTGGCTCTCCTATTGCTGTCTCTGTAATTTAAAGCGAAAAGAAAAGAGATACCAATATCACAGCTAAGACAGTTTTAGTTAGGCCGACTAGATGCTCCGTTAAGTCACAGGTTTTGCTAAGAAGTGGAGCTAGTAAATAAATAAATATTTATGTATATGACAGTCACGTTTCATAAAAGTCCTTTTTATAAAATTTAAATTCGAGAGCCAATGAATAATTATTAGAACAGCAAAATGACTAAGTACTTACATAAAACTGAACATCAGCTAAAATGAAATTAATGTTCTCTTTGAGTTAAAAGTTAAAAAAAATACCTAATGAAAAACGTTATTCCCGACATTGTTTCAATATTGATTTTTATACTCGCTTACGTAGCCAAGATGGATTCATCCCATTTTAGCTCTTTGATGTCCGTCCCAGCGTAAATTAAAATTGCAAACTGAATTACAACGTCGAAAGATGTTTATTAAAACTACCCATTTATTTAATGAACTATACTAAAACAAGTAAGCTTTGTTTTTGAGTTGGAGCCTTCTCTCAGTCAGAGAGTCAAAGCCATAATACATCACGCTGTGGGGCTTGGTGGATGACTCATTACTTCTGACGCGATATTTTTATTCACCGTTTTTAAGTTAGTGGCGTTACACACAGGACTAAGACAGTACAATGGTACGCGGTTCGAATCAGGGGCTCCGGATCGGCAGTTGCCGTTCTTCCGACTAGAACAACCGTAACTTACGTATAGAGGTAATACTTATATACTTAATTAACATTATCAAAAACCAATAGCATGATACTCTTGAGAAAAAAAAATTTGGCAGTCATAGGAACTGCCGATAGAAGTGAAAACTTATAAACTCAGAATTCGATAGCTTATTTTGGCAACTACGTAAATCGGAATGTGAAACCGGAGGGCGTGGCTATGCCCATCTATAAATGCTGACTCATTTCTAGACGACCAATGGGATATGCTTCCGCATTTCTAGATGGCCAACAAAGACCATGGTCCCGAGTTTACCCGAAGATTTCTTATCATTGAATATCTAGAATTCTTATCTAGAATTCAATTCACAGCCCACGAAAAATCTGTCTGTGGCGCGTCAAAAGAAGTTATCACTTCAAAAAAAAACTAGTCCGAGTCTAGAGCGACGAGTTCAGTGACGTCACAAATGTTGAAAATGTATGTATTTACCAATTTTATTATCCAAAAAAGTAAACATTTTTTTGCTAGCGTAAGCCTTTAACAAATCTTATACCTCTAAACGAGCAATTTTTGTGTACATGTTAAAACTTAAAACATATATAATATCTAATATGAATCTCGGAAATGGTTTTAACAACTCACATGAAATTTAGTAAGTATGCAGCGTGTTTCGGAGGCGATAAATCGATTTAATTAGGTTTCAATTTAAAAAATAGTAGTTATTTTCGTGTTTTCAGGCATTGAAAAACCGTGCATTCCGGTAAATAATATTTTTAGCATATGAGCAGAGTAATACGTTCATAATAAAATTGACGTAATTTTCCACGCAGATTTATCAACCAAATGTTAACTAGTGTTTTTAATATTTATATCCAAACCACCAACAGGCAAAACACATTAATTCGCCCAAACCGTGTGATCGGCTATTTCATTAACATATTCCCGAGAGCCTTCTTATAAGCGATTTGTCGAGTCTGGGGTCTAATGGGAAGGTTAAAGCTTTTAACAACCCCATCTACGGAAAAGACCCTCAGTTACGAAAGCGTTGGTGTTAATCGATTTTAAGAAAATTATTTATTTATTCGTATCGACAATAAAGGCATAATTTTCGTAGCATGTTATTTGTTTCAGTGATAGTGTTCCAATACCGACATAAATTAAAGAATACGACATGATAATAAGTAGGTATATCGTACGAATTTACCTGAAAAACAAACAAGCTTATAAAATAAAGCGCAACATGGCAGACTGAACAAGTATGCTTATTTTCAGAGTACGTTTGTATTTCATGAAAAGGTATAACTACTACATATTCGTAATCATGTAATATTTTACTTTTTACTGTTTGTATTAGAATATTACCACTGAGAAAATTTTGGACGATGTACTTTTGTCAAATACTATTCATTTGAATCAAATGATGATATAAATCAGTATCCCACGAATTAGCCTTTGCGCTAATCCAGAGCATAACATAACAATGTAACTTTAGTGAGACGAACCTGGGCTCGATTAGCATAAAACCGTGGCAGTGCACTGGCTTTAAATTTCGTCGACGTTGTGGTCTGTACCAGACAACGCCAGTTAGTCCGAGCCCACCACTCCATACGGACGTAGGAAGGTCTAAATGGCTGTTCCATAGGCTAAATAGACTGCAGTGGTATTTTCCTTTTGCTCTAATGGTACGAGAAAATAAGAAAAGGGACTTTTATTCTTAATTTAATAAAATCCTTTGTCAAAAGAAATCTTCCATTAGAAAATAAAAGGATTACATACTACTTACGTCGACCAACTTCGTCTAAACCGAGGTAGTTGCCAAATTAAGAAAGAAACCTGTACCTACCCATTAGCGAGATAAAGAAGGCTGTGAATGATAATGATGTATATATAAATCATTACACAGGACTTAAGTACGATTTAAAAAATATTATTTAATTACTTATATATCTACGTTTCGGCAGAATTACAGCAGCCATGGTTTCGAAAAAATATAATAATGTCGTCTCATTGGGAAATTAGGAAAACTTCCATACCATACCATACCATTTCCATACCCTTTCTGGGTGTCTTAATAAATGAGAGGATTTTCCTGTTTACAACACTAAACGTATCAATGATGATGATGTACTTATAACAAATCAAATTCTCTGAATCAGCAAGCAACAATGTACTGTTGATAAAGTAAGAGTCATGTAACTAGGCCTCGAGTTTGCCATTCAAATCGTCGTATTGAATCCGCTGTACCCGGGAATAAGTTTTTGAATACACTTGCCTCTAGGGTAACAATGGTCGGAGCTTCTGGCTATGAATTATAACTTAGAGTACGAAAACAAATTATGAAATGCACGGCCTTAAATAATTTAAGGCCTAGGGCGGTCGACCCTCGTCATTTGAAATCTTACATGCAGAATTAGGCTCACATAGGGAATGTATAAGGAAGGTGGCTGAGTGGACACGTAAAAGCTGGGGTCAGTCACCGTCTGACGCAGGGGTTAATAAATGATGTTGTTAGTTACCAAGATAAGATACCCCTGATTGGGGTCGGGTAACTTTTTAATTTAATAACAGTTATTTCTCTCGGAAACTGGAATTACTCGAGCTTCCGCGTGTAACTTGTGATGATTGTAGACGTCCACATCTGTTTTTGTTTGAAATTTTAATAACGATTTGTACGATAAATAAATATTTACTTATGCTTCATGCTTTAAGTATACTGTAGAGTTTTTGAGCAAACTCAAATCTATCGAGACATTCTCGATATTTTAGACGTCAAACGCAAAGACAAGGTTAATCTCAAAGCAGGTATGAGTTGCAGGGATGCAAGCGCTAAGATTCGGGGCCTTGTCTTAATAACAGAGAGTTGAGGCCTCATTCCATAAATCTGGCTAAGTGCGGGTTGATAGATGACGCGTGGTTCCGAAAGATATTTTTCTAGGAACATGTCGGTTTCGTTGAGATGTTTTCCTTCGCCGTCAAAGCCATCAGTGATGATAAACTTGAACATAAGTATGTTTGAAATTACTATGATGTTGCATACGTGGTTAGAATCACACAATTGTAAAATCGTCATCATTAAGACCTACAAATGCAATTTAAAAACTCACGAAATAAATAAGTAAATTATCAGTTATTTTATTTACACTACAAAAATAAGTGTTTTTTCATTCCTCCACAGTCTCTATAATTAAAACTGTCGGTGAAATATAGGTCAGATAGCAAAGAATATTTTTGCTAATAGCAAGGCTACACTGGATCGGAAAATATTCAATCAATCACTCAATTTTAACCGAAAACGACGGGCGTGTCTTCTACGCTGACGTTTTTGCAGGTACAAAATGACATTTTAACGTAGTTACTGTGACGAATATTTTGAGAAAGAAGTATCTTTTGCAAAACATTTGTCACAGATTAGAAACACAGCCTTTTTTTTTAAATAAATGGTGACGAGACGATCCGGACATGTGCCTGATGGTAAGCAACATGCCTGACACATAACAGTACAGTGACACGCAGCTATTGGAACATGAAGAGTCCAAATCATTACCTAGCACTGCACTGCACTGCGCTTGTCACCCAGAGATCTAAGATCTTATATCTCTAAGCCCTGTAATTTCTCTGGAAACATTGCCCTTCAAACCGGAACACAATAATGTTTGCACATTACTTCTTGGCGGTAGAATAACTGGCAAAGGTGTGGTACTTCCCCAGGCGGACTCTGCCAAGAGTCCTACCACAACAAAAGCCTTGAAGAGTCTTGAAGTGACTCAGTGACTGGTTTAAAAACAAGAATGAAATTGAACATTTTGAGTAAATCTCGATGCAACTTATACCTAGATAAGAATATAATCATAAATTTAATGTGTAAAAATCCCGTATCATAATGTTTGTTCCCAATGAACTCTTCAAGTCGATCGATCTTCATGAAATTTGGCATTTATGTGTAATTTGGTCCCACTTGAAAGTTAGTACCTATAATTTATAATTATAATTTCGATTAACGCTCTTTATGTGACAATATCCGTGCGAAGCCAAAACGGATCGCTAACAAGAAATGTTTCTCTAAACTTATCGCTCAAATATATTTTTTCTACGAATAAGCTTATATATTTAAGTCGGCATCAAACGTATTACATGACAATGGAGTTCTCAAGCGATCTCTAGCTTGACAGTAGGTGGCTTGGCCGGAAAAACTTGTCATTTTCTTTTACATTGACAAGGGTACCTCTCGCTTTGAAATCTGTGTTATTCTTTGTGGTGCTTTTAGTTACGGCATTTGGCCACGTCAATCTTAATAAATTGACGTTTATTTGATCTTACAAATATTATTTTTCATTGGTTATCATAAAATTGTAAATGCCGTTAGTTAAAAATCTTACGATGTTAGATTATGAACTGACTTATTGTAGATATTAGGTACGAATCTATACTTCTATACTAATATTATAAAGCTGAAGAGTTTGTTTGTTTGTTTGTTTGAACGCTAGGATCTTGGGAAGTACTGGTCTGAATTGAAAGATTCTTTTTCTATTGGATAGTCCATTTATTGAGGAAGGCTTTAGGGTATAGAAAATAACTCTACTATTAATTGAAGCGGAGCATGAAACAAGAATGTAACAAAATCGGGAAAAAATATTCCCCTTTTGAGAGTTTTCGTACGTTTCGTGCTTTGAAATGACACATGACAGCATGTGTCAAAGATTGCGTCATTGAATTTCAGTAATCTGTGCATTGAACATAAACCTTTGCTAATTTTTTTTTTCTAAATCTGAGTTGGTACGACCAATTTCCGACAGGTGGCGTAGCAGGTAGCTGAAGAGGTTTTTTGTTTGAAATCGATATTCTCAGGAATGAGTGAACCGATTTCAGTCATTCTTTCACCGTTGGATTTTTACGGGATCCCGATGAGTGCTATATAATATACCACGGGCGAAGCCGGGGCGGGCATCTAGTCTATTATAATCTCAGCCCTTATGAGGTTGGCGATGGGACCACAGACCTGCCTTTTTACCACCTAACTGAATCGGCTATGGTTTTGCTATTGCTGTCTCTATAATTTTAAGCGAGAAGAAAAGAAGAGAGCAATATCAAAGCTACGACATTTTTATTTAGGCCCTCCGATCCGCTACGGGGAACCAAGGTTGCTCAGACGTAGGGTCGTCTGGCAGCCACTTATTGGTTGGTCCCCGAGGTGGTTACGGCGTAGGAGTCTTGAGTTCAGGTGAGCTGGTGACGGGGATGTGCCCCAGGGCCCATAGACTGGCAAACTGCGGCGGGTTTACGGAAGAATACGGGAGGGAGCGATCCCGAGCGGCAATCTCAAGCGGCAATGTTAGAAACATGTGTTGACCTTCCCGAGCGGCAATCTCAAGCGGCAATGTTAGAAACATGTGTTGACCTTGAGCAATGCATGAATTAATGAAATTTCTTTATTGTTCACACCATTGTTTTGTATAGTAATAGTATAATATTATTAATAATATAATATTAGTACTAGTATTAAGGAAAATGTCACCTCGTCTCACCTAACCTTGTTCTAGGCGATTTTCCTTTAAGTTTGTTGCCTGGAAGAGATTGCTCTCAGCAATAGGCCGCCATTTGTGGCGCTAGTTCATAATTGTTGTGTTACTGTATTTTTTCTGTTTTGTGTCACAATAAAGAGTTATCTATCTATCAAACCATTAAAGGTTACATACAACTATACAAGGAAATATATTCAAATTCAAATTCAAATTCAAAATTCAAAATTTATTTAATTCAGGTGACAAAACCCATATACAATTAATAACATACAACAATTAATTATCAGTCATCATTTTCATTAAAGTCAATTTCAATAGCAATATAATCAAATAAATTAGCAGCAATAATTAATTACAATAAAAACATGTCAATAATTCATCCTCTTACAACACAACAAAACATTATATAACACACAAAATTTAAAGTCAATAATAAACCAAGGGGCAGTCAACACCAATAAAAGTAAATAAAGGAATCGTATGTCAGATTTTTCTGCACTAAACTAGTACCTTCGCTCGGGCATAGGCACTGGCACGTGCCTGTTACAGCAATGTCCGAGGAAAGCACAGTCTAAACGAGTTGCTATCACATTCAAGACAGTGTTGGGACTGGCCCGTACTCTTCGCACCAACGATGCAGCACGCAAGCGCATGGTCGCATGAAAACAGGCCACGTGCGCATCTGCGAACATGCCTGAAGCGCTGCAGAATCGAGGCAGCCCCAACAACATCCTGAACGCGTTGTTGTACAGGATACGAAGGTCACTGTACCTCTTTTTGGTGTAATTTGCCCACAAGCTACACGTGTAGAGCGATGTACAGTACGCTCTGAAGAGCGTAACTTTGACCTCAGCTGAACAACGTGCAAACCTGCGGGCGATCATATTTGATCTGATCGACAGAGACCTCCGCTCCCTCTCAATATCTTTGTCGTCCTTGAGGTCAGAGGTGAGTACATGCCCCAGATATTTAAACTCTTTGACTCTCTCTAAGGGAACACCGTTCAACAAAACAGGAGGCATATTCTGGCAGCATTTTCCACCCACCTCAAAGATCATCCATTGACTCTTCTTTACATTATATTGCAATCCGTGACCACAAGCATATTCCTCACAAACCTGCATCAACTTTCTCAAGTTGCATATCGACGCACTCAGTAGAACCATGTCGTCAGCATAACTTAAGTTGTTGAAACAAACACCGTCAATGTGGCAGCCAACATGGTGACCACTGAGCGCTACAATCAAACCATTTAAATATAAATTAAACAAAGTCGGGGAAGTTAATCCACCTTGTCTTACACCACACTCGAGCTGGTACGGTTCCGACATTGTTCCCGCCCAACTAACGCAATTTGACTGGTGCATATACCAGTATTGGAACATATTAACGAGTTCCTGTGGTAAGTGGATGTCTCTAAGCTTTTCCCACAGCACGTTGTACACTACCAAGTCGAAAGCACGTGACAGATCGAGAAAGCAAGCATACACAGGTGTCCTACGCTTTGTGTAGTACTTGACGGCATGCTTAAGACACAGTATAGCACTTTCTGTGGACAGCCGAGGACGAAACCCGAACTGATTGTCGTGAATTGTTACGTATTTATTTAACTGTGTATTAAGCAAACCATCAAACACTTTTGCTATAACCGTAGCTAAAGATATAGGCCTATAGTTACTTTTATCGGCGAGGTTACCGGTCTTGTTCTTAACTATAGGCACAACTACGGTTTTCATAAAATCAGCTGGTAAATACGAGTGGCTCACACATAACGAATAGAACATAGCTAGCACTCGAGATATATGAGGTCCAGCGTGCTGCAGGTGTTCAATGCTGAGGCCGTCATGCCCCGGGACTTGCCTTTCGAAATACATTTTATGGCTTTTGAAATATCTTTCGCTCTGAATGTGATTCCCACAGGTTGCCTATTCATGCAAACATTGAGCACCTCACGCCCGGATCTCAAGGACGAAGTGACAGAAAATGTCTTTTAAAAATGTTTGCAATTTCAGTAGGATCGTTCACCCCCTCGACGTTCTTCGGAAGACCAGGCCGTGCGGTCTCTTTAGCGGTTGCTTTCCAGAAACCACGAAAGTCTCCTTTAGTGTGTTTTTCAGCTATGGCGTCTAATCTAATTTGATCCTGATGGCTTTGACACCATTTCAACTTAGATTTAAATATATTCCGACTTTTACACATTTCCTGAAGCACGTAACCAGACCTGGCTCTTCCATAAAACATCCAGTCCCTGAACTTAGCCCTAGCCAACTTATGAGCTTCGCCGACATGCTTGTTCCATCCCATCATGCGGGAGCCGTTGCTGACCTGCTTTCGTACGCTATCGCTTCCTCGACCCGCTGCCGAGGCGCCACGAAGGGCGGTAACAATGTCAGAATAAAGCTCATCCAGAACATGCCTATGGTCACTGTTACGGCAAAAACAATCTGCACATCTCACACAGTCAAAAGGAAAATCAATGAGCTTTAGTCTGTCATGACACTCCTCCGAGTACCTTGCGATTTCATCATCAGTACGTTCACCCCAAACTATATTTTTATTCAATTTTAAGGGCTTAGGTAAAATATGTGGGGTGAGCACTCCAAGATTACAGTCCACAATAATTGGAAAGTGATCTGAACACAGAGTATCATAACTGACATAAACATTCTCAATTGTACGCACGGCCGAGTGAGTCGCTACACAGTGATCGAGCCAGCTGGTCGTCCAGTGTGCCTCACTAATGAAAGTAAACGTACCTGAATCTAATCCAAGCATATCCACGTCTACGCACGACCACTGCTGCTCACGACACACACTAGCCAACTCACTGTAAAACAACTCACCCGGATTCGCATTAAAATCGCCCATTATGAACACGCTTTCAACTCCACACTCATCAATAATAGCATTGATAGCACTTAGGCACTCAGTAAATTCTAAAAAATTGTCAACAGAATTTGTAGGCAAGTAAACGCTGATCACTATCATTGAACTTTCGCTAGTCGAAATTTTAATCGCACACATACGAGCATTATGACACTGCACAATTGAAACACTTTGAAATGCACTATAGCTGTACAGGATACAAACTCCTCCGTGACCACGCCCCCCTGACGATTCCCGCACTAGTATCAACCGCCGAAGTGGCCGTATAGCCCAAGTCGCCGTCAATGGTGCCAATAAAAGGTATGTCGTGAGGCAGCAGCCATGTCTCCTGAAGACAAATTATGTCGCATGTGCGACACAATTTCTTAATATCATTTATAGATCGCTTTATATTTTTGCAATTAAAGGTAGCCAGACGATGATAACTACTATCCATTGTTTAAATGGTTTAAGCCGTTAAATGAATTCGCTTTTCTGTGCCTATAATTGACAAATTGTCTAAATATTATACCGGTTGGCCAAATACTTTCATCCAAATACAGTTTAAGATTAGATTCAGTCGTCCAGAACTTGAAAGCTTTGTGATTTCTCTCAACTTTCATGTTTATTTTTTCTAATACCACCGTGTCTTTTGTTCTATTTCGGATGTAATTAATAATATCCTGCTCAGTTGTGTCACAGTGTATATTGGTTATGAACACTGGTATCTTCTTTTCTGCTGCTTTAAAATTATATTCAGTATCGTGAGCCACCCCTGTCCTGCCATGAAAACGATATTTTGATCGTTTTTTACGCCGTGTCGCTGTCTGCCATACGTCGTTGGAGATATTTTTATTTTCCTGCAACTTATTACTATGAGTAATATAACTGCAACCGGCCTTATCAGTGCCTGTCGAGTGATGAAACCGCGTCGTTTCGCTCAACTCGCGTGATGTTGCACCGGGACTAAGAGAACCGGTTCGCGCGCCGGAGCCGGTCTCCTGACTCGGCTCAGCTGACGGCCCCCCCTCCGCGCCACGCGCAATTCCCGCACCGGCCTGCGCTTGCCCCAGAGACCGTTGCCGCTTACTTGAATCACGCTCGGTTTGTTTATTCGCGTCTACCCTCATATCTTTATATTGTGGTAACGGTGAAATAGTATTACTATCAGATGTATGAAATTCATTTAGCGAAGACAACCGGTAATCATGTGATAGTGCCACGGGTCCACTGTCCATCCAAGCACCCCGTTTTGTGTTAACTTTGAAAGCCGACGACGCCGACGGTGTCAAAGAATCATTTCTTATACGCAGGATATCCGTCTTAATTTCGTTGACACTATCATTTGTGGCATAGTTTGTCTTTATGTCCTCAATTTCACTTTTCAACAATAGGATATCCTTCAGGAGCTTAGTGCAGTCCAGATGATCGAATAAAATCGGAGGTAGTTTATTCAAATCTCTCGCAACGAAAACTGGCATGATATCAGGTTCCACGGATTTGAATAAGTTGACGATATCTGCCAAGTCACGTTCTTCTTTCCCTTTATTCTTCCGCAGAATTTTCCTCTTGTCCGTTGAGATGGAGTCGAACAAAAGCGATTTCGCCGTTTTGATTTCTTCCGCGCTAAACGCGGACGAGCATATTTGCACGATCGTGTCCTCATCCACCACAGATACTTTATTCTGGATATAGGACAATAATTCGTTTATAACGATATTACACGCACTGCACTTTATGACGCTAGCGTTCGTCATATTTGTTACTTTGCGAGTCAACACAACAAGCAAGATCAAAACACACCCGGCACTGTTGACAGCGCGATGCAGACTGATATCCCGACCGTCTCCCCAAACAACAGAACATGCGTAAATGCATTTCCTCCACACATAAAAAAAAACAGCTTCTTGTGCGTAATACAATGATAATACCTATTTATAATTTTACGGTGACATATAGGTACATTGCAAGACGCTAAGACTGTTGATTCAACATTTACTTTACTGGAACGCGTCTGAAATAAATAATAAGAATCAAATACAACAAAATCAATATCTAGATTGTAGATGACTTGATGTTAGCGTCAAATTACGTAAATTTTATAATAGGTAAAGTACAAACAAAACTCAACAATGAAACAAAACAAACTACTCTTGTGGTATCGAAATTGAATTTAAAACTGCATCGAAATATGGATACAATGCGAGTATCTGAAATATCTGCATTTGATAGCTGAAATATAAACAAATGGTTTCACGTTGGGAATAAATGAGAATACATTTGGTATTTTCCACGTATTTTTTTATTTCATCATTATTTTAATATTGTTTACTTTTGCTTTGTTGGTGGTATAAATTACACCATTGTAATAATTTGCAATTATTGATGTATCTTTTTTGACAATACCTAGTGATTTTAGTTTACTGAAACATTTTAAGTTATTAAATTTGAGTGAGTATTTATTTGAAATACAGCGTTTAGTTATCATAAGACTGGAACTGTCGATATCACATCACAGTTTCAGTTCTTTGATCACGCCAATAAACTAACCTCTATTTCCATCTACCTGTTTACTAAAATCTTACACGACGCTAGAACTTTAAAATGTTTGAAAATGTTAACCGGTGCATTTTTTACTTTAGGTACATCTAAATAATTCGAGACACATTTTGTAATTTTGCTAAGTGTTTGAGATACGGAACACTTTTTAATCCTATATTATCTAAAACTAAAGTGGTTGCAGAATATTTCAAATTAGTGCCTGGCAGTGACTTCATCCACGTAAAATTTAGAATTCCGCCTGGGGAAGTACCACACCTTTGCCAGTTATTCTATCGCCAAGCAGTAATGTGCAAACATTACTTTGTTCCGGTTTGAAGGGCAATGTTTCCAGAGAAATTACAGGGCTTAGAGATATAGCATCTTAGATATTTGGGTGACGAGCGCAATGCAGTGCTAGGTAATGATTTATTAGGACTCATCATCTTCCAATAGCTGCGTGTCACTGAGCTGTTATGTGGCAGGCATGTTGCTTGCCATCAAGCACATGTCCTGCTCTTCTTGCTTTCACATCTTTTAAACTTTCACATCCTAATGTCCTTATTAAAAACTAAGTAACTTTTATTTTAAATTAAGTGCAATAAAAGTCAATCTATTCTACGAGTAGATACTAATATTTTATTAATGTGAAATTTTGGATGTTTTTTGCTCAACCACGTCAAAACGGTTAAACTAATCTAATTGAAATTTGGAACACTTTTAGATTATAATCTTGATAGCGCAAGCCTAATTGCCTATTGCAGAAAAATCACAGGAACGGAAAATACCGCGTGGAGTCGTGAGTAGGTATCTTATACCTTTAAACGACCAATTCTCTGTAGGTATATATGTATGTAGGTAGGAATATATAAAATAGGAATCTCGAAAACGGCTCGAACGATTTTCATGAAATTACGTATACAGGGGGGTTTCGGGGACGATAAATCGATCTAGCTAGGTTTTTTTTAAAAAACATCATTTTATGCGCGTTTTAAGACAATGAAAAACTCCTACAATGTCATTAGAATACGATAACTTATTTCGCCACTGTTCTTTAAGTCTAAATGGCTCAGACGGAATATGCTCGCCCTCGGAGTCAACAGGCCCCGGTTAGAATCCTGGTGATTACACTCGGAATTTTTCTTTTTGTTATTTTTTTCTGAATTTTTTTTATACTTAGAGCCTTTTATAAACGCTTTTAATTCGTATCTAAGTAGGTCTAAGTAAGTCATCACTACGTAATTCGTACTTGCCTAAATATCATTTAAAAAAACCGAGCAAAGCTCGGTCAACCAGGTACTACAACATTATTAGGATTAGTAAACAGGGTAAACTTGATATAGTCGGTTTTTTTATACTTAAGTTTCAACTGCTTTCTGCGGTTTTTAGTAATTTCCGCAACACCTGGATCTTGTTATAAAATATTAAAAGACATGTTTAATAATAAGTCCTGCTGTGTTGGTTTTTCTAAAGACCGCGATATGCGGTTAAAACTTGAGTCGAAAAAGCCTAAGCCACGTGTGTATAACGTTGGTAACGTATCATTGAATATTCAACTCCATTTGATCAAAAGTCTTCACAGGATTGTAATAGTTGTAGCAAACAAAATTAAATAAATTACCTTTTAGAAATAGCCCATGCTCGTTTTGAGTTACAAAACAGAGAATGTTAATTAACATAGTATCTTCGGAAAACAAAGCAATGCGTACGCATGTAACTTTGCTGCTGAGTTTCCAATCACTAATTGGTAAGCTCATTTCAATATAAACATTCCTCTTTGCTATTCCACCCGCCTTTGAGGCGAAATTCATCTCGGCGCAATCATGATTCCCTTGTTTTGCTCGGTACTCATGTACTTGGTTCATTTGGCGTCCTTATATGCGGCCCAAGTTAAGTGTTGCAGGTATCAACCGACATAGGGCTGCACATAAGCAAATAATGATATGCATGGTTATGCTTATACAGCCCTAGTTAAGCGTTACAGATACCCACCGATGGCGACGGTGATAATAACCTATAGAAGTGATATAGTTACGACCGCAGTGCTAGGTATTTTTTGTGCTAATTTGAATTTTTCATGATGTTGAAATTCTTCACAATGTAATTTTATTTTATGTAGTGGTAGGACTGTTTATCAAGTCTACCAAGTACCACTTTTGCCAGTTATTTTACCACCAAGTAGTAATGAGCGAACAAACAAATGTGTGTTTCGATTTGATAAACAATGTTTCCAGAAAATTATGGGACGCAGTTATAAATTATTTATCCTTTGTCACTGGGTGACGAGCGTAGTGCAGCGTTAGGTAATCATTAGAATAGAATATAACAGATTTGGACTTCATGATTCAATAGCTACGTGGTACTGTAGTGTAATAGGCACGCGCATTGCTTACCATCTGGTGCATGTTTTGGTCGTTCCATCATTCTAAAATAATAAAGAAAATATAATATAAGAAGGTTCAAATCGGCAACTACTAAATGCGGCTAAGCTTTAGTTAAAACAATGAATCCACAAAATAAAAAAAAACATTTTATTTGTAAAATATAATGATTTATTTAATATATAACTCTTTGCTATCGGGGTTGTATTTTTAAATGGCGGAATAAATTAAATTACTCCTTGAAACAGCGTATCGCGTTTTATGGATCTTCCCAAGATTCCTTCCTCCTACGACAGTTAGTACTTGGCAGTTCAAGGTTCACCTTTCCGAGTAGTTTCACTTAAGCGCCTTGCATCGTGTATCAGCTGCTTTTATGAGCAAACTTAGATGTCGATAAATCTAATTTCAATACATGCAATTTTCATCTTCATTGCTCTGCAGCCACTAGCGAGGCTACAGTAACCGAGTAACCTATAAGAGCGTATCGACGCTTTCTGCACATTACTGCTTGGCCTCTATACCTAATCACATAAAAGTCACGGATTATTTAACGTGCTATGGAATTTACGTTCTATTATTTGTCATTTGAAGTTGAATTGAAGTTCAATGAAGGTTAGGGTTGGGCTAAAAATCTTCTTTCTCTGGGAGACGAGTGCAGTGCAGTACCAGGCAGTGATTTGAACTCTTCACCTTAAATACCAGCAACACACTGTGATTTGTTTTCTTTTTGGTAGGTCTTTGTAGGCTTAGGTTGCTTGCCATCAGACGCATTTACTTGGTAATAAATTCTAATGTCGGTCTATCTACTAAAAAAATATAATAAACAAAAGATTACTCGTAGCATTCAAACATCTTGGCATGGAATTGTATCCATGATTTTCGCTTTAAAAACAAACACGCTACTACAAAATTAATTCGTCCTATTACGGAATAAATTGCTTACCTAAGCCATTTTCAATATGAATGACTATATATATATTACATAATACAATTCCTTGTCAAGTTACATTTCGACAGGCTATGATTATTTTGACAGCTGTAATTGACAGTTATTTGATATTTTGACACAGATAAGGGTATCCGATTACTGAATAGATGCTACTATATTTCATAAAGGCTTATTTTACAGATATTGATATACTAGCGGCTCGTTCTGGCTTTGCTCGGATAATGTTTTACAATTAACAAATAATAAATATTTAACATTTGTCACTCGCAATTATACCAGTTCACGTTTCCGTTATTTTTCCGTGATAAAAAGTAATCTATGTGATATTCCAGACTATAATCTAACTGCGTTCCGAATTTCAACCCGTAAGTCTACCGCCTAATTAAAACTGTCTTAGATTTGATAATTTTCTCTCTTTTCTTTTCGCTTGAAATTATAGAGACAGCAATAGCAAATCCAAAGCAGATTTAGGTAGGTAGTAGACTCGACTATCTGTTTAGACGTTTCGACGTGATTGAGCAACAGACATCGAAACATCCAAACTTTGGCATTTATAATTGTTTTTATTAGGATTAATTATTATTATTTCAACGCCGAAGAAGAAGACATCATGTACAAATACCAGAGTGCTATAAAATAGCTATTAAAACCGTCTATCATTTCCGTAACAATCGTAAATAAATTCTAAACAAAATTTTCGAATCTAACTTGAGGCACGTGAGATCCGTAGATTATTGAAAAAATGATCCGCCAGCTTTTTCCCGAAACGGTTTCGAATGCGAGGGAATTTCGCGTAAATCTCTCCATGCGAAATATGAAACTTACTTCTGGGGGAAATGTTTATGCAACCAAGCAGTTTGATTATTTAGAGCTAGTAGCATCCCGCGGTTTCACCTGCATAGTACTTGCTTCCATTATGTTTCGGACATGCACCAAATGTCACAACAATTTCCAAACACTGTACATTTGGTTTTTGCTATTTTCAAACAAAAACTACAATTGAACCACAAAAGGACAGGAGGATGATGGGAATGCACAGTAACAAATAACCATACATACAAACTATCGTATCCTACTAATAATATATTATAAACGCGAAACTTTGTAAGAATGTATGGTATATCCATACATTCTTGCTTATTGTTCTTTCACGCAAAAACTACTGAAAGGATTTGATTTAAATTTGGTACCTACACATAAATCTATACTAATATTATAAAGCTGAAGAGTTTGTTTGTTTGTTTGTTTGAACGCTAGGATCTCGGGAAGTGCTGGTCCGAATTGAAAGATTCTTTGTCTATTGGATAGTTTATTTATCGAGGAAGGCTTTAGGCTATAGAAAATAACGCTACTATTAACAGAAGCGGAGCATGAATCAAGAATGTAACAAAATCGGGGAAAATATTCCTTTTTGAGAGTTTTCGTACGTTTCGTGCTTTGACATGACACATGACAGCATGTGTCAAAGATTGCGTCATTGAATATCACAGATTACATATCTCTTGAATATAAAACCTTTTTGCTAATCTCTGAGTTGGTACGACCAATTTCCGAGAGGTGGCGTAGCAGGTAGCTGAAGAGGTGTTTTGTTTGAAAGCGAAATTCTCAGGAATGACTGAACCGATTTCTAAAATTTTTTCACCGTTGGATATGTTGCGTTGCGGGATCTCGATGAGTGCTATTATGTTCCACGGGCGAAGCCGGGGCGAACATCTAGTGTATAAATAATGGTCTGAATTAACAATCACGGAAAGATAACGGGATTGGGAACTACCCGGGTAAATCCGTGGAGCGCGGCTAGTTTGTAGTAATAGTAGGAAATTCGTTTGGAGACTGAACCAGTCACGTAGAAGTATGAAAAAAGACTCTTAGGAAACAAAGGTATTTAAATAGCTAGGAAGTACAAACAAAGCTATTTAGGTAACTAGTTTCCAAAGCTCAGTTTTCTCAAAGGCCGAACTGGATCAGAACCGATAACCGTAACCGATAATAATACGCGTTCTAAAGTAGAGACTGCCAATGAACTGAGGATAGATAGAGTGACGATATACGGAAAACAGCAGGCAGTGGACGTAAACGTAAACCTTAAGATACAGCTGAGTGCCAAACCATGGGAGAGGACTATGTCCAGCAGCGGACTAAGACAGGCTAATGATGATGATGATAGTATTTGTCCGTGAGCCAAAATAATTGTCACTTGTTTTTTTCACTAGATTTTTATATAACCTTTACAATAAATATTGTTAATACAAAGTTAAATAATAAATGTTCCTACGTTGTTGGAGAATTACTGAGATCATAGAATAGATTATCTGAGTTTTTTTTTTAACTTTTACAGGTTTACACTTGACCGCCATCTCGCCTGATGTAAAGCGACGATGTGGTCTACGATGGAGCGTGTTTACCTAGAAGAAACCGATTGACTCTCGATTTGAAGACACAAAGATTGTAACCATCGGGGAAAACCCACTCAGGCAACGTATTCCACAGCCTAGAGGTTCTTATCACAAAAGTAGAGTCAAATCTCTTCGTTCGTGTCTTTGGAACATAAACCATGAAACGATGCCACTTTTTCGAGCTACGAGCATTCCGATAGAAAAAAGGGCAAGGATATAAGTACAGGCTACTGGCCGCGCCTTAGAGTGGCTTACGGCTATTAACTTCTAAACAATGATTAAGGCCGAGCCATTAATTTTAGGAATTAATAAAACTCCATGCTACACTTTACCCTGTGAGATTTGTCTCATTAAATATTCATCGTTTTTGAAATTACGCTAAAATACTCGTATTAGCTAATATATTGTATCCTATGAAATTAAAACCAAGATTTGGGTATTTATAATGGCTAAACATATTTCAAAGAAACTAAAAACGTAGTAACAGCTAGGGTACCATGGCTTTTAAAACATAAAAAGGGCATATACGTTGATTTCACGTTCATTCACGTTGAATTGTAAATGTACTTTTTTTAAAGCCACGTTACCCTAGTAGCTATAAGGTGTGATTAAGACGAGGTCTTATGTTTTTGAATCCCGCCTGCACTTCTGAGAAATTTTGAAAGGGCAGATGATAAAAGGAAAACGTTGTAAGGAAACTGGCATGGCAAAATCTTTCATTTTAGCATTTTTATACAAGTAATTTTCCGTATATCGTCACTCCATCTAGTCTCAGGGTGTCCTACACTACGTTTGCTGATTCGTGGTCTCCACTCAAGAACACGTTACGTACTCCAACGGTTATCGGTTCTGCGACAGATATGACCGGCCCATTGCCACTTCAGCTTGCTAATGCGGAAGACGGCAAGCAGTGGATGGAGACGTATAGCTGAGGATAGGGCTGAGTGGCGAGCCATGGGAGAGGCCTATGTCCAGCAGTGGACTAAGACAGGCTGATGATGATGATGATATAAGTAATTTGGATTAAAATTTTAACGTAGATTTGACATCATTAAACTCTTTTAAGAACAAACTGGACAAATGGATAAACAAGAACAAAATTAAAAATTTTGACTAACCCCCGACTAACTCGGTTTTGTAATCCGTACAACATTCTACTAGTAAAGTTCTTTCATTTGATACCCATATTAAGGGAGTTGTGAAAAAAAAATGTATTTCGCCATTTTTTGGTAGCGGCCATCTTGGATTTGAAATTTGTCATAGTGCAAGGTATTCTACTAGTCAAGCCCTTTCGTTTGATGCCCATATTGAGGTAGTAGTGAAAAAAATAATATAAATCGCCATTTTGTGGTGGCGGCCATCTTGGATTTGTTTTTTTTATAGTGTACAGTATTGTACTAGTCAAGACCATTCATTTGATACCCATATTGAGGTAGGTTGTGAAGAAATATTTTGTCCGCCATTTTGTGGCGGCGGCCATCTTGAATCGATATGAACCAAACATAGCTAAGAACACCCGCACGGATATTAACTTTCAAATAAAAAAAACTACATCGAAATCGGCCCGTCCGTTTGAGCTCTACGGTGCCACAGACAGACACACAAACAGACAGACAGACAGACAGACAGGCATCGACGTCAAACTTATAACACCCCTTTTTTTGGTCGGGGGTTAAAAAGACAGTTTTATTTTTACAGATATCCTACTGTATTCTACTTCCTACTAATATTACAAATGTTAATTTATGAATGCTTGTTGATCAATCACCACGTAACATATGAATGGATCGGGCTGAAATTCGGAACATAGTTCAATTATAGCACAGATTACTGAATTGTTTCAGTAATCTGTGGATTATAGTCACATATTTTTATTCCCGCCAAAACAACGGGAACGGAAACCAAGCGAGTAACGCCGGGGATTGCTGATAGTTATATTTAATTTGTTATTTCAACACTGAAAGAAATAGGCAAATCTGTTAATGTTGCTCGCTTATTTTCTTAATGTAATATAATATATAAATTATGCTTCATGTTGTTTGTCCGAGATAGTCTCTTCAACAACTAAACTGCAAAAAATGTGCAGTTTGATCCAACTTGGAAGATAGAATAGGTTTTTTTCGATCAATAGTCTTTATGTATTATAATTATAGTTATATAAGTATTTACTTTATTTATTACGTATTCTAATTTTTTTTAATATAAGTAAGTATATAGTATTTAACAACGTGTTCATAATAATAGTATTTTAAAACTTTTACACATTATTTTGTTTCAAAATTATTTTAGTTTCTACTATTTATATTTGCCTACATAACATTTAAATGTCCTACTCAGCGGGTAGCTGGTAGAAAATGCGCCCTAGCATTAAGCTTTCCGTTTGTACATTATTTTTGTTACTGTGCAATAAATATTAAATAAATAAATAAATAATATATGATAATATCCGAGCGAAGCTGGAACGGGCCGCTAGTCACCAAATAAATAATAAATAAAAATTAAACAAATAATTGTAGCGAAAGCTAGATCCATGCGCTTGACCCAGTAGCTGTATTAAATATCTATAACTAGATCACTTCACCCTGACCCAGCACCCTTGTCCCACTATCCTATCCCGCTTACGGGTCCAACCGCACAACAACTCACCATTTACAAAATAATATTTAAACGAATGCCGTGAAAATGGAAAAAGGTCATAAAATAACCTCGATGTTTATAAAAATGTTATGAAACATTCGTGTTCAATGTTTTAGTAAATTGAGGACCAAGCAAAGCTCGGTTTCATTTCATAATGAACATGCATAAAACGAAGTGTCTTGAAAATAAAACCTAGCTAGATCAATTTATCACTCCTGAAAATTAGTATGTAGGGTTGTAGGGGCACACTTAATTTAATGAAAATCATAGCAGCCAGAAGCGCTCGTTCAAAGGTATTAGTTATTTGCTAATATTAACGCACTGTATCCCACGACACAGGACCACCCTAGTGTGGGATACAGGACACGCATTAATTGTACAATTGATTTTGCTGAGATAATTAGTCCTACCTACCTACTTACATTTATACCGTATATTGATAAAGAACTATCTTAATGTTAAATATCTGTAATATGTATCTTATCTTAAGCATTTGCTCAAATAAACGGTTTTTATTATTATTTTTATTATAATTACTAAGTTATTTAAAGCTTAAGTTATTAAGCTTCGCTGTAGCACATTGTAATGCAAAAATTAGATAAAAACAATCCTTGATGCGGATCGTATATCGTCCTAAAATTTCAGCTCGATCGGTGTAGAACTTTTTGAGTTTTTGAAGCGTAAACAAACCAACATAACATTTTTATATATAGAGATTACATGGTATAGAAAAACATAATACGGAAAAACTTTACTATTTTGTATAAATCGTAATGGTGATTTAAAAATAAACATTAATTGAACATTTTTAAACCTACACATAAATGTATATAATACATACATATATCACTGGACTTTATTTAGTGATATCAATACATGCAATAAAACAATATCTTTATGTAAAACCAAATTAACAGACTTTCACTAAATTCAGTACCTATAGTATAGGTATCTATTCGGTACTCACAAAAAGCCATTTAAAGTTTTGTTTTATATCGGTGTGTCCGTTACGGTTAATCTCTAAAACGGTCGATTTTTACGAGGTTTTCACTGACAGTGAGGGCTGAAGTTATAAGGAGCAAGTAACTTAGATAAATCTTATTTAAAAAATGGCGTTCAATTAAAGGAAGTCGCGGGATGCAATATCTTATATAGAGATCAATGAAACGCAAGTTTTAAAACGTAATTTGTGTTTGCAAGCTATTTAAGAACTCAACAACAAGAACTAGCCAAATTTTTCGTTGGCGGGCACGCCAGAAAGGATAATATTTATGTATAAGTATAAGCATGGTAAAATCGTAAATACGTCAGTTTACAGTTTTTGCGACGTTTGATTTTTTATTTTATTTTATTTATTTATTCAATGAGCACACAAAACAGAATGTAATAAACACAAACTATAACATAAGAGTATACTGTACAGAACTGTATTACATTCCAAACTATGTGGGCCTAGAAACAACATTTATTTAAATACAGTGGTTTGATAATAATAATATTACATTAGAGATAATACATTTTTTTTTATTTCATTTTAAAAAGGTCTTGACAATTTCATACGTTGCAGGTGCCGATCGGTAGTTCTCTAGTAACGTGTGATTTCACCCTGACTCATGCTCTCCCAGTTATTCCAATGTTTACCCATGAACTATATAAAGTAGATTATTTGACCTACACAGTATCGGTTGACTAATTGTTTTTGCCATCAGACAGTACCTACATTGCAGTATGGGTATTTGCTACCTATTTGCTGGTATTTGGATCTTTAAATAAACATTATTAATTGGTGAATAAATCTCTTGTACTACAAACAATACACATGATTTATTTTATCCGATGAAAATAATTTATTTTTAGGTAATAACAAAATACTGATTTTTTTAAATTTTATTATTTGATGCGTTCTGTTTGTTTTTACTAATAAGTACCTAATAACGAAAACTGTGCTTAATTAGTGTGCAAAATTAGATATAATATATATAGATAAATTAATATCTATATCCATAAAAGTTACATTATTAATGAATGGGTTTATTATTATTTATCTGATTGGGGGAAAATATTACACTATTTTCTATGAATAATTCTATGACAAAGGTTTTATCTTTTTTATTTTTGACCCATTTCTACTGGTGTTACGCGACTATACGGTCTACAACGTCGCGCACTTGCTAGAAGAAGAACTACCTTTTAAACTAGAATTGTATCTCGTTCGTTCAGATGCAATGAAAAATTTAACTAAAAAGAAAATCGGGGCTTTCTTTCAATTTTTCTCAAATGAGAAATCATTTGAATTTATGTCCTGGCACATAAATTCAAATAGATGAAAAAGCAGATCAGAATCTGCGATTTAATTCCTGACTCCTTTTAAGGTAATAAACACCTTTCTTTAGATTTTTTCTATTATACTTCAAAATTACAGCTTTTACGATTTACGTTTTTTTAATTAATTCAAGGTTGCCGGAAACTATAACTTAAGTCGGTCTGGAAAGACACGTGAATTAATTAAAAAATGTGTATTTACATCGCTAGATTTCAGATACACTAAAGATAGAAAACAGATACAGAATAACGGTTCTTTGGAAGAAAATCCTTACTGCTATGGGTTTGTATCGTGTCAGTGTTTCACAAACAACGTTACCCGACAACGTTTGAGACGCAAATATTGGAGCTTTGGCTTATTGATGTAGCTTTCTTGATGTCTGTTAGAGCAAATATTTGGTTTTGAGCTCTCTGGCGGGTTCGCTGGTGGTTTTATTGAAATCATCATAGTATTTATGATAATTCTGTATTTACTATTGTTGAACCTACTTTTGGTGGTTATTTGGTGATTATAAACACAAAACTTTAAAAAAAGATTTTCAATGGATGAAAAACTTATGTATGTATATTCTGTATATTCAATCTTCGTGTATTCTTGTTTTCGTAAATTCAACATCCTACGCTACTGTAATACGTAGTAATATATTTTTTTTTTAATATTATTACTTTGTCTTCGTCTTGGTTTATTATTACTGGCAGCGTTCCTCGGCTTTGCTGACGTTAGTTCTAGTCCCGTTATTTTCCGAGATAAAGTGTAGCCTTTTTTTGTTGATGATGTTCATCAACATCATCAACAGCCCACTAAATGTTCACACTGCTGGGACTCGGGGCCTTCTCTCACAAGGAGAGAGTTAAGGCCATAATCCTCCACGCTGGCCCAGTGCGGGTTGGTGGATGACACATGACTTCGAAAAATTCAAGGTACATGTCGGTTTCTTCACGATGTTTTCCTTCGCCGTTTTAAGTTAGCGGCATTACGCACATGACTTCGGAAAGACAGTGGTGCATGTGGGGTTCCAACCCGGGGACTCGGGATCGGCAGGCGCTTTTCTTCCGACTAGACCAGCCATAGCCTTTTTGTTAATCCCGACTAATTTAACTATATTCTAAATTTCAACCCGATCCGTTCATAAATTTTGACGTTTCTGAGGGTGCCTTCCGATCACAGACAATAGGAAAAAAGAATGGACATGAAATACCTACGAAAAAAAACGTGCATACCTAACGTGAGTCTGACACAAAGATGGCGGCTTGCCGTAGGGATGCGCACATTATAATATCGATAGTTGAATTGCACGGTGTTTGCAGAATTGAAAATTGTCGAAAATGAGTTTCGGTTACATTTCTTTAGTTTTATTTACGTGGAAATGCGACCTATAAAAACGCACACGCTCAGTGACATTTTATTTATGGCAGGGCACGTGGATACTGTACTGATGCCACTGCAATTTAATGAACATCCTCTTTATTCTGTACTTGTACATGTTCATAATAAAACGAATTTACTATGGTATGTTTATCCCATTTATTACTCCCAGTTTCCACCACTGCGATCACGAATAAAACTGAAGCCTTGTGATAGCCGTGTATATCTTAACTGTGGGCGTAGTATGCGACCGAAATTGGAATTAAGATTGAGTTTCGTGCGAACTGCCACTTTCTGCGGCTCGTGCCGGGGCTTATGTATAGGAGCCTTGAGTATCACTATTACTGATCAGCATACCACGCCTTCAATACCAACACGGTCTTTAAGTAATTAGTTACCAAAGAAAAGAATAAATAAATACGTACTTACTAAATACAGATTTTTTTTTCTCGTTTTGCAGAGTATACTTAATTTTATTAATTACTTAATACTTTATTTATACAACTTGGCACGATCATTCATAATAAAACGAAAATTACCATTTCACACAGGTTTATTAAAAAACTATAATAGTTGTAAAACTGTAAAATTTGTATTTTTTAAATACAAAGGATATGTTTCAAATCGTATGGAGCCCCGGCCAGGTCTTTGTACACTAATTACACCATACAAAAAACTTGGGAAACTCAATTAAAACAGTTTTCAATCATCCAATTAGCTTATGTAGGCTTTGTTTGGTAGTAAAGCACAATAATGTACACTTGAAATTGCAACTCACAACAAAAATTCACCATGGCGGTAACTGTCACGTTGATTGGTTAATGACTTTTGGCATATTTATTTCTGTCATAATACATTTTCAAAAATATCGCTACGTTAGTCGTTTATATACCTAAATTGACGAGACGTCATGTTGAAAGTTGATAAAAATAATTTGATAAATATCAAATTATTACAAGAAAAGTATACATTTTTAGAGTCAATATTTAGTTCAAATTATTCTTAAATCCTTTCAGATTGATACTTTATTACTCAGCAATCAATCATTTATCAATATTCAGAGAAACATGAGGTTAAAGTCAAAACTATGCTTAAGGGGCCAATCGTTTTACCCTTTACCCTACATACAGTTTGATTCATGAAATCAATTATTTATAAAAGAGATGTTTCAAATTGGGTCAACTATATGTACCTACAGTACCTCGAAAAAACGAGAAAAATCCGTGGAAATCAGGAAAAATACTAATAAATTTCTTAAGTATGCATTTAAGAAATTTATCAGTAGTATTTTTTCTGATTTTCACGAAAAAATACTGATAAATTTCTTAAGTATGTATTTAAGAAAATTATCAGTATTTTCCTGATTTCCACGGATTTTTCGAGTACTGTACATATAGTTGGCCCGATTTGAAAAATCTCTTTATAAAAACATACAACAATCAAATAAGAGCATATCGGACCCTAATAAAATTGCCAGTAATTTACTCATTACGTAATAATATGATTTTGTTAAAGTAATTGCGAAGCGAAATCTTTTCTGTGGTCTTCTTACCATAGTATTTAAACCTCAGATCCATGTAAGTTTGGACTATAGATTTCATAAGTAAAAGTTTGTGGGTCGTGTCATGTTCGAATTCGATTTCAACAAATTGGATTCATCAAAATGTTCCATGAAAAATCGAAATGCATGCAGATAATACTGTTAGACCGAAGCTGCTTTTGAAAAATACCTTTAAGGATTTTTTCGATTTTAATCAGAATATTCGTCACGTCTTTTGACGGGTAAACCAATCCACCCTATTTTTCAGAGTTATTAAGCTTTTTGGTAGGCATGTGCATCTCCAAAGTTATAGGCCTTTGGAGATAAAAAGTGGAGTGTCAGTGCAAATTTTCGAATTTCTTCGCTGTATTGTCTTTCCAAAGGCATTCCTACCGATTTCGCAATTTGCCTTTTAGAAAATCTTTGGGGCCTGCGCACTGCTCCAACGCAGCCGCATGATCATCATTCACATAATTATTGTCTTTTAAATCTTTAATTACAGTTTTAAAATCTGCTATTTTCTTACTCTGTCTTCTCACTTTTCATTTAATCTTTTAATATTTTTTTCTGATTTTCACATTTTAATTTTAATTTTGAATAATTTCAAGCGCTTTATCCTGAAACAAAGAAAAAAACACATTGGCTTCTAGTTTTTTGCAACTTCGCACAAGTTTTTTGGCCTAAATTATTTTAAATTACCAGTTATGCTGCCCGCAGTACCTATAGTAACGTAAAATAGAAGACTTACATCTGAATAGCTAGAAGTGCTGTAGATAGGCTCCTCTTCCAGTGCTTTGTGAGAAACAAATTGATGTTCCTGGCATTCATTAAATTGGGCTGGTAACTGTAAAGCAAAATAACAATCTATACTAATATTATAAAGCTGAAGAGTTTGTTTGTTTGTTTGCTTGAACGCTAGGATCTCGGGAAGTACTGGTCCGAATTGAAATATTATTTTTCTATTGGATGGTCCATTTATAGAGGAAGGCTTTAGGCTATAAAAAATAACTCTACTATTAATTGAAGCGGAGCATGAAACAAGACTGTAACAAAATCGGGAAAAAATATTCCCCTTTTGAGAGTTTTCGTACGTTTCGTGCTTTGACATGACACATGACAGCATGTGTCAAAGATTGCGTCATTGAATTTCAGTAATCTGTGCCTTGAATATAAACCTTTGCTAATTTTTTTTTCTAAATCTGAGTTGGTACTACCAATTTCCGACAGGTGGCGTAGCAGGTTGCTGAAGAGGTTTTTTTGTTTGAAATCGATATTCTCAGGAATGAGTGAACCGATTTCAGTCATTCTTTCACCGTTGGATATGTACGGGATCCCGATGAGTGCTATATAATATACCACGGGCGAAGCCGGGGCGGGCATCTAGTAATTTAAAATATTGAGTGTCTTTGTTTTTAAAAATCAAGATTGTATGATAAGTACCTTAAGGAACATAATTATTATGAAATATTACACTTACACCTGCATAGTTAGAAATGCTGCAGACAGGTTTCTGTTCCAACACTCTGCGAGAAACAGATTGTAGTTCCTCAAACTTGTCAAATTGCGCTGGTAACTACACAAAAAAACCTTACATGTTTAATAATATTTACATTGCCAATTTAATCACTAACACATGTACACATTTGTATAACTTGCATTTTAACACAGGTACATTTATCTCTTTTGTTCTATGTACATTTAAATCTGAAACTTTTTTATCAGTATTTCAACAACATAGAATTACTGCTGCTGACATGATTCTCGTCTCTTGTCATCAACTGGTTTAGTTCGATTACTTTGTCAGTAAGTAGGTAAACACTATACACTTATCTGGTCTATTTTCAAAACTTACCAACTCATTTGAAGGTAAAGCATCATCGCGCAATCTTGTTACATTTAAAGTTCGGTTCAAACATTTGTCTTCAAAATGCAGGGAACAAATAAAAATATGTTTGGTTGTAGTATTCAAAGCTTCAATACCAAGTATATCCAGCCACTGTTATTTTCTTTCTTTACATGTTGGCAATCTAAAATCAAATAAAAGAAATCGAGTTTAGATAATATTCACCTGTCGCTAAGTTATCGATACATTGAAAATGCCGTACCGCAACTCTATTTACTATGACGAATGATTTTCTTAAATAATCGCCTAATATTATTAGTAAAACAGTAAATGAATAGAGAAAAGCACATTTATCTTTATAAACTTTCCCACAAACAGCAAAATATTTTAAAATAATAGAAAAGACAAGATATTTTGAATGAATTCGTTTACTTACCTGTGCAACGTTATTTTGGGATGTTTTGTGTTGCTTTTCATGCGGTAGCCTAACACACTGCACCTACCCATAATAAATGCAGTATTTTGCAAGTTCACACACTATAAACAAGCACACTTTTCGCTTAATATCACTAAATTTTCTTCAAAACACTGTAATAAACAAGTTACGATGACAACTGATGTAATTGTTGTTGGCTGTGATAAAACATGGCGACCGGCCGCAGTGATACATTTTTGTGACGTCATCAGCCATTGATAAAACTACTGTTGTTCTCTTTTACATTATGATTGCCCTCATAAGTTAAAAAGAGATGCCGATATGTCAGTAACTACTGTTTGTTATGCCGAGTCCTTTCTTTTTTTCCTATTGTCTGTGCTTCCGATTCTATTTTCAGATCAGCTCCATGTAATAATAATTTTAGATTATTATCTGATTTGCACAATACACATGCATGCAAAAGTTTAGGTCGAGTGAATAACTAGAAGTGAGTCAAATTTAACTTACAAGGTTTGATTGCGGAGATAGAGAAGTAAAACTAACAAGTTTTTATTTAAGATTTTAGAATATATGGACTTAGTAACTCAGAAATTAAATGACGAAGCCCCAATGAGTTCAGACACATTTTATTGGTCTTGACGATGGTTTTAGAGCTAGATGGTAACCAGAAATGGAAATACACGAACTAGAGCCATCAAACAATATTTTTCATAAAACACTTCAATTGTTGTCTGTTGGTAGTCTGGGTTCGGACCCCAAACTCAATTTCCGATAGTGTCATGTTCAGGCGCGGCTTCACCTTGGACGTAATTACAACGCAGTACCTAGAGTTTAAAGTATCAAGTAGCGGGACGTAACAGCAATCAATTAGTATTCGGTATTTATAATTCGATATTCCGTGGAAACGTTGAATCTGATACTGACGTTAGCACCAATGTTGAATATATTCAGTTATTATTGTAAACATGAGCTTGGATATATGTTACCTGATGGAAGAATGTAAGGGCTGAAATTTTTAACATAGACTGATATTAGCTGGTAATAACTGACCACGAACCGGGAGACGCAGTGTTGGACGGCCTCCCACTAGATGGACAGATGACAGATATATGTACCTATATTGTGTTTCAGAGTTAATTAACTGTACCTATGTTAATTTTGAGGATGATAAAAAAAGATTGTATGGAATTACGTAAAACATTATTGTATGTTCGCGAGGACAAAACTGTTGAAACCATTATTGTATCCACCTACCATCTATGTACACAGTTTATACAATAAAGATCTTATTCTTATTCTTATTCTTATGACCTCACAACGGTCGCTGGAAACAGCTAGTTGCAAGTTGCGCAGGACCGTTCCTTATGGAAATCTAGGGGGAGGGACGGCTTGCGCCTGATGATGATGAACTGATGGGTACTTTTTATCAATTTCCAGAAATTACAGGGTATAGGGATAAATGATCTTATGTGTCTGGGCGACGACCACAGTGCAGTGCTTGATAATGGTTTGTACTCTTCATATTCTAGTAAGGTGCGGGACACTGGTGTTATGGGCAGGGGGTTTGCATACCATCAGGCACATGTCCAGCTCACAATACCTATACTATAAAAACACTGGTATGCACTTATCTTCAATATTTATTTGCCTGTTTACTAATATCGCGAAGATAAACAATAAACATATTTAGTTTAATACTATTTATGTAACAACTAGTATTCCCAGAGGCATAAACTTCAGCCTGAAAAGTGTCCACAGCAACCTTTCTAACCTTTTGATCCCGAGCTCTTAAGTACGTAAGAATATTGAACATTCAAGAAGTTTATCTTGTTATCAAAATTTAACACTCGCAAATAAGTTCGCGGTAAACATCAATTTCGGCGAAGTGGTGCGAATCTGCTGCGGTTTCGGGTCATGAATAAAATATTTGAATTTATAAAAATACCGAAATCAAGGAAATATCGAGCGTTCACGAATATACAAAGCTATGCAAAGAGAATATTCAAGAAATACTACGAGTAACTTTTACAAAATCACGAAACAAAAGTGGTCAAGTGCGAGTTGGGTTCGCCCATGAAGGCAGTAGCAGCAAGTAACATAATACAAAAATCTTGTACTTCGTTGTTACTTTAATCAGTGTTTTAACAATAGCCAATTCATGACGTATTTAAAATAAAACTACTTAGGTACTAGATATCATTCAAACCAATTTTCGTTGATAGTTTACATGGTAACGTACATTACACACTTTTTTATTTTTGTCATTCTCTTATTTTAGAAGTTATGGGGCGCCTCACGCAAACTATTATACAGTTTAGAAAAAAAAATTGTCAGAAACCTCAATATCATTTTTGATGATCTATCTATAAATACCCCACACGTATGGTATAGATCAAAAAAAATTTTTTTTGATCTATACCATACGTGTGGGTGGGTGAGTTTCAGTTCTATGTATGGGACACCCCTAAAAATGTTTGTATTTTTCTATTTTTTGTATGAAAATCTTAATGCGGTTCACAGATTACATCTACCTATCAAGTTTCAATAGTATGGCTTTTATAGTTTCGGAGAAAAGTGGCTGAGGCATACGGACGGACAGACAGACAGGCATGACAAATCTATAAGGGTCCCGTATTTTGCCATTTGGCTACGGAACCCTAAAAACAGCTGTTTGAACGAGGTACATTAGGTATATGGGTTCTTGTCCCGCTATTCGGGATTGATCCCATAATAAACACGTATCTGGCATATGCATCGTACTACGTTTCATGGCGGAATACATAATATCTGCATACCATTGAGGTCGCGAGCTTATGTAGAATACAGAAGACGATATTCAAACAAACCATTTGTTCTGTGCCTAGTATAATTTATCTAGATTGAAATGAGATGATACAATGAAGTTTGAGTGATGCCATTAATAGCAACTACTTACCTCAAAAATTTTGCCAATAAAGCATTAAAAGTAAAGCGTAAAGCTTCACAAGTTGCAACTATGCTCACCGCATTTGAAACATTATCTCGACTCAATTACGAAACCAAAAAGCATAGTCTGTTAGAAATTTTGAACAGAGATAAATTACCTACTATACAATTTTCGTCGTGAGAAGTGATAATTACGAATTATGTGTTAAGTTATGTGTCGGAAAATGGAGATGAGTTGTTAACTGTTGTAGCAATAAATATAAAACAAAAAAGTACAATGTAAATGCTCGTAAAGCTGGATCGTAAAGAGAACAGACACTCAAAGGAAAAGTTTTATCGAAGTGGATAATAATAATAATAAAATCCACTATCCCGATCGGGGCAGACGTGTTGCTATTAGGCTTTATGAAGACTGAAGGCACGCTTTAAACGTTTTTAGGTACGTTGGAGTGGAAATCAGAGCTACAGATCTCGGGCGCTACGTCGTAGACGTGAGAGCAGCTACGGCGAAGCTAATACCGTAGTACAGTGAATGAGCATAATTCATGTCACTGCCTTTTGAATATTGAATTAGTTTCTATGCCTTAGTTGTTATATTTTAACATAGCGTGTTATTCTTATTAATTATTCTTAAATAAATTAGAAACCAGCTGTTAATTTAAAAATAAATAAATTTTAACAAAAACAATAAAACCGATTTCAAGCAACTAATAAGTAAAAAAATAAATTTACATAGCACAAAATAATACGTATTTTGATTTAATTACACAGATATTATTAAATAAGCATATTACAACTCTATTTGACTGCTTTATTCCAAGCGTATGTGTCGTCATCATCATCTGTAGTGGTAGGACTCTCTGTAGTGGTAGGACTCTTGGCAGAGTCCGCCTGGGGAAGTACCACACCTTGGCAGGTATTCTTCCGCCAAGCAGTACTGTGCTGTGCTTGTGGTTTCTAGTTCTTGGTGATGGTATTGTTTACGGATTATTTTTCAAGTAAAGCTTTCTTCTATTTCATCGAAGTACGATTGTTTATGGACTATTAGTTAAGTCGTGGAGTTTCCCCCCCTAAGCCATAGTAATTTATTTTAGTAGTGGTAGAACTCTTGGCAGAGACCGCCGGGGGGGAAGTACTACACTTTTGCCAGTTATTCTAGTGCTAAGCAGCTCTGTGCAAACATTACTGTGTTCCAGTTTGAAGGGCAATGTTTCCAGATAAATTACAGGGCTTAGAGATATAACATCTTAGATCTCTGGGTGACGAGCGCAGTGCATAGGTAATGATTTGGACCAACAGCTGCGTGTCACTGTGCTGCTATGTGGCAGGCATGTTGCTTACTATAAGACACATGTCCTGTTCGTCTCGACACTCTTTTATTATTTATTTATTGATAATAAATCTGCTCTTCATCATTAATTGCCATTACCATTCAAATACTTTTCTCAATCTACGCCAGACCTCTTCTGGTGCTCTTGTTAACCAGTTTTCCCTCGCCACGCTCAGTGGAAAAATCATTATTTCAACAAATTTTCGCTACTTTTTATTTCAATCAAAGCCTAAATTATATGGTACTGATACCTAAACTATGTATTTATTTTAACTAGGTATCGATTCGCTCTTTGTTTCTTCTCTCCCTTGTTCCTATAGTATAGCTCCTAATCCACTGCACTGCGGACTGGACAAGATTACTTTTAACGATAAAGCTATTATGGGATGGCTTTATCAATATTGCAGGCTGCTATATATTGTAAATGCAATAAACAAGTAATGTAAATTTCTATCTAAAGCAAAAGATGAATCCGTCGTCTTTTTTTGCTAATTTCAGGCATTATAATATAAACCTGTACATACAAACGAAGTAGCAGATGACTAAACTGTCACAATATCTATGAATTGTGTCACCAAGAGAGCGCCTGGAAACATGCGAGTAGGTATAAATCATGAGGCAGTTGGACTGGGGCGCATAAATCTACGCATTCCACTCGTGCGTAATGTGAATGCTTATTTGACCCATAATACTTTGGGAATATATACTCGTATATCTAGGGCAAGGAATAAATAATCCTCTTGTTTAAGGTAGCAGGGTTTACATGATTGTAATTCTATTATGCTTTGTATTTTAAACTGGAAATTGATGTGTCATTAACATTGACTTTCGTGAGCCAAATTACAAAGAAAAATTAAATTTTCTTCGAAAAAACAAACACCTATTTTAATTTAAAATTAAGCTCAGACACTCAATTAATTTCATAAATTTTGTGAAATTAGCTTAACACATTGTTCTGGCGATAAGATATTTTGTAGGTAAACGAATATTATAATCGAAATAAGTAAATTTCTGATTTTTATTGAAGTTTCAAAAAACTGCTACACCTATTTCAATGACCCTTTAATCTCTCCTGCAGAGAGACGGCCCCTAGTCACAGCAGAAGTAACATAAAGTAGGCTTCTTATGCTCAGTTATATAATGGTTAAAATTTCAACAATCTCAAATCTGATCGAACGTTTATAACTGAGGTAGGTATAGTAACGAAATGATGACAAATAGGTCACCCAGCCCAACCTCAAATTATGATATCGGCCTTTTGACAACGACGACCGCCAATTAATAAAATTAATATGAGATTACTAAAGTGTAAAATATGAACAGCATAGATTGATCTGGCACGAGGGAACATATCCTACCTTATTACTTGATTACATTTACTATGACTATCAGGTACAGGTTAGATTGCAATGTTACAGTTTAGATTTAACATTAATATTTAATCTAAAATCTGTCTAGGGCTAACCTCGGCACACAACATAGGTTTCTACACCTTGGTGCACTTTTTCAGTGATGAAAAGCATTCATGTATCGTCATTGCAACATTTATTGTACCACGTGTTTTAAATATATCCTACCTACCTGTACATTTTCAGCTGATATACGCCTCAAAATCTGTAACAAAAGAAAGAGAAAAACATTAACAACAATATTTTAAAAAGTCTGTTACTACAAAGATAATTTTAGATTGTACAATGTGATAAACACAGAACAGATATAAAGATATGTGATCGTTGCACGTTACTAATGCAAGTTTAGTAATACGAGTACCACTGCGTCTTTTAGATTAGCACAAATTGTACTCCGAGAGCTGGCACGTATTCTTAGGCAGGTATTTGAGGCAAGCTGAAAACTTGACACATACCTCTTCTTTTATACCTCAACATAGAGGTGCAGACTTGCCTGATGAGTAGTGGGGCAAAATGAATCCCTCTATTTCAACCTCCTGACAGGTATAAAGTCGCACCAAAATGCTCTGTCTTCTTGAAAACCCTTATTTTTGGTCCTAATTAGAATTTCAAATGACCCCAAATACATTATTTTTTTGTTTTGAAAAATATTATTACACGCGTCTGGCAATGTTAAAACCCCAAATAAAATGTCTGGGTTTGTTTGTTTATGTTCATTCATTTCATGGTTTCAGGTCAGTCAAAATTAAATCACCAACTTTAAACAACAAAAGTATACCTATAAGAGAAAACACACTCAAGCAACGCCGTATCTGTAACTATAGTGGCAACAAGCAGTTTTATTTAGATCTCAGTAACAAAAACAATACAATAATCGTTTGCTGTGAACGTTTCTATTTTTCGCATTCATTCTCGCAATTAAATTGTTCGTATTTGACCAACACGTACCCAAACGTAATTCCGTTAAGCTCCAGGCACACCTGAGCGGTCTACGTGACTAAAAATATTTAATTAAAAACTCATTACAGTATAGAAACCACCTGCGTCTCTTGACTAATAAGCTGATGTATCTTTTCAACAGTAAATAGGTTTGAGATGTGCGCCATCTTGGCTGATATTAAACGGCCATGCTTTCTACTATGGAGCGCGTCTTCTTAGAAGAAGCCATTTCAGTCTTGATTAATAAGCGGATTCCAGAAGTTTCCATGTTTGTACATCCGTGATACTCTGCGATCACACCTGTTCTGCTTTCAACCCCATTAGGACATGTAGGTGACCGGTTCTAATGGAAACCTCACTACGAAGGTCTAGCTCTTAAGCTTATAGATCCAGGTGGTATTTAAGGCCAGATGTTCGACCTCAAAGCCCCTTGGGAGGTGACCGCGTCAGGGGCTTGGTGGTTTATTTTCTTAGTGATTGATTCCTATGTTAATGGCGTTTGTCACTTAAACCCTGCTATATATAGCTATAGGCCAAATCCTACAAATCAGTTGCAGAAAAACGTATTTAGGTCCTCCACGTTTGGTTTCTGGCGCACCATGTCGTCATGGTGGTGACCCAATCTTGGCCGCGGAAGACAGAAAAAGCGGTGAACTCTTCTTTTTCGGTAGCTCCACCGCGTTCAGTTCAAGTGGTCACCCTTGGTACAAAAGTTTGATTTGTTTTTGCAACATACCATACCATACATATAATAAAATCAAAAGTAAAACCTACCTATAAGATTATAACAGCTTACTTGGGAATTAAATAAATTATTTTTCAGTAGTCTAATTCAAATATTTAATTTTATCCATGATCTACATGTTTGTTTTTAATTCTTTCACAATCTGATTATGCCTGATATTAAGTGATCCAAAATCTATAATAATTTGTCATATCTTTGCGGTTTAGTCGCTCAAGTGTGCACGTAATGTTAACAAAACACCGCTTATGTACTCCGAATTGGGGGGATTTTTGTTAGGGGCATATTGCAAAAGTCCTCTAATTAAACTCGGGCCGCGTCCGCGGTGGCTTAACGTAATTTTATGGAAAAGTCAATTAAAAGCTGGTACTTTGCTATTGATTTACTTGTTTGCAACAAGAAAAACGTTCTACTTCGCAGGTATAAAGGCAGCTTAGCGTATACCTACTCGACGGCTATCTCGCCTGAAGCCATCTTGCAGCCTACGGTAGAACGAGTATAATTATTAGTAATTCTTAAGCAAAGCAAATATTTATAAGGTTCGGTTAAAAGGATAAGTAATACATGAAGAATTAATTTATTAATTTTAATTGAGTAAATTTCTGCGTATTTATTTTTGAAGTCTGTTTTTTCTCTTTGGAGAAAATTTAATAATTTTTTCAGCATGACGTATTTTTTTTTAATTGCTTATAATTTACCTAATATTTAATGTCACTATAAACCTCCCCTGACTTTTCAAGATCAAAATTAGCTAAATGGGTCGATCTCCATTCGTCCATTCTCGAATTTTAACGAGATAAAAAATATCAAGTTATTTTACCAAAAGTCCTGAGAACAATGACGAAGGTTTCAAAACCTCAATATAATTAGTAAACATGTACTCAAACGTGTGTTGAACTATAAAGGTAAATACTTGGAGGTAAGGTAAACACTCTCACCCTTTAATCTGAACTAGCTTAATTTCACAAAGGAATAGTTTCCAGTTGTTCACGTCATAATTTTAATCGGTTTATCTTAATTACGCGAGTAGTTCATGAACTAAATGTTATGTAACTTAGCTTAATTAGAATTAAGTTGCTAAACTTTTAATCAATGTTAGTACTTGTTGCTTCTACTTTATTCATTACGCGATGTACAAGTACTTACCTACTTTGCGTATCTTCGTTTTATACCTTGTAGCAAGTTGAACTTAAATCAAACTTAGTTGTACGTTAAACTTAACTTTGTTTCTCACGTACGTTTTGTAAGTCATGGTATACGCAGTCTATTTCAAAACCATCATTTTAGAAGCCCTACTATCTTAGCGTACTTTTACATCAGAAATGCTTTGAAAATAACCAAAAAATTGTACACCAAAAGAGTAAAGTAACTTCATTCCGAATGCAAAGTAGTCGCATTAATGTAAAAAGCTGTAGTGGCCTAATGATTTGACTATTAAATGCCTACACTCAGAATCGTGAGGGAGTAAGTCCATACCACCATACGAGTATCTAGTATTTTTTGTAGAGCATGTTATGTTAGTATGAAAACTAACGTGGTTTATTACACATTTCAAATAAACTATAACTGACTCAAACGTGAATTACCCGTGTATTTATTTTAGAAGCATGTTTCTTGTCATCACCACTGAATTAAACATTAAGGGCGTGTGGGCCGTAATTTTGAATTTTTAAAACAACTTTAAGACCTTTAAAATAGTGTATTAAACTCTGAAAAAAATATATGTAATAGTTAAGGATCTAATCTAGTGCAATTCGCAGTCAATAACACGATTTAATGAATTTTACTTGATAGAAAAAAATCCCAAAGTTACCCATTTTCAAAAAGTTTTTTCAAGTTTATGACTAAAGTAATGATTTTTTTTACAAAATTTTTGTACTCAACGAAAGCCACTAAAAAGTTATAGATGCATTCGCAGAGTTTGACTTGATAAAAAGTATCAGTTATTCACTATGTTTTAATATCTACCATATATATAGCGCGCCGTTCGGCAGGCCTGATCAGTCGCGTTTCGGCGCTCACGGACGACGGGCCTGTGCTTGATTTTGCAATTTTGACAACCGATAAATTTTAAATATTACGATCATAGTGCCACAGTATAACAATATCAGTAGGTATTACTAGTGAAGCACGCTATGATCTTGATTTTTGATACCGTTTTCATTGGAATTGCAAATAGACGCTGATACTAATTAGTACGCTGTTTACTTTATGTTGTAGACCAAAAGGGGAGTTTAAAAAAACTGACGTCAATAACACATCAGTAAAAAATTCAATGCGGAAAAATGGAAAATAGATAAGTATCGGTAAAATATTCGTCCGTTAAATCAGAGATCGGGATAAGGAAATAATGAGAGGGGAGAAATCCCTGTAATAAATCTAATATAAATGCAAGTTAGGTATCATAAATGATAACTTGCATTTATATGCCATTTAGGTATTTTTTTTGGTAGTAAGGTACTTAGTACTTGGAAGAAAAGTCCTCACATACAGATTTTACCACTTTGGAAGAGACTTTCGCGCAAACTATTCAGTTTAGAAAAAAAAAGTTAGGAACTTCAATACAATTTTGAACACCTTTCCATAGATACATGTATGGTTTTGTTAGAATTTTTATTTTTTTATTTCTTTTCCAAGTTTGTGACACCACCAAAATTTATTGTTTTTTGCTTTTTTTGTATGAAAATGTTAATATTGTTCATAGAAATTTAGACACTCGACCAAATTTGATAAGAAACCTTTTAGGCAGTAAAATTACTCGTAGAATTTAACTCTGCACTAAATTTCCGATTCGTATTTTTTATATAAGGTTTAGAATCATTTCCTGAGCATAAAGTCACAAAACAATAACAAATCCAGGAGCTTCAAGCGCCAGCTCGAAAAATCGTTTTTGGCCGATATTCTGAAAAAGTTATAAAGCCTATTATTATATTGTAGAAAATAAAATTTCCCATCTTTTGTTGCCAGTAAACTTTTTTTTCGAACTTACCGATTACGATTTATTGTGTCAAATTTGATGATAACAATGTAAAAATAATAAGATGTGAATTCTGTTCCCAGTAGCATAAACATGTCCCTTTTTCTGGAATGGAAGAAGGGTTATGTTGTTCGCACATATCTTTTATATTTGTAAATCTTTTATTTCCACATATCTTCCAAACGGCTGGATGGATTTTGGTAACTAAGATATTCTAAGACTAGCCTGACTCGCCAAAGTGTCCTTAGATAGTAGGTAATATTTTTTTACGTATAGATTTTTTTGTAGTCGGGGTTTGGGTTTTTAAATTAAAGTGATTCTATTATTTTGCTCGTTGCTCGAATAAACAGCACCGTTCATCATCATGATTGAAGAGTTGAACGAAGAGTTTGGTCTCCACTTTTGTAATAAGAACAATTAAGCTGCGAAACGCATTGCCAGAGTGGGTTTTTGTCGAAGGTTCGAACCTTGGGGTTACGAGGTACACTGTACTTGTTTCTATTAGAGAAACAAGTTCCATCGTAGACCACATCATTTTCATCCAATATTATCGGCATCATCGCAATCGTATCATTAAATGGGTAATAAATCGTAAACGGTAAGTTTTACAAAAAAAAGTTTACTAGCAACAAAAGATGCAAAATTTTATTTTCTACAATTATTGTCAAAATATATAGTTTCCAAAATATCGGCTAAAACAGTTTTTTTCAATTGGCGTTTGAAGCTCTACCTGGATCTGTGAGCATTTTGTAATTTTATGCTCAGTAAGTGATCTTTACCTCATAGAAAAAAATTGGATTAGAAATTTAGTGCAAAGTTGACCAAAAAACCTTCTATTTTTACTGGCCTTTCATTACGTTTCAGCACATTTTTTTTTTAATTTTTGACGAACTTGTGAATTATTAGGAAACATTTTAAAAAGATGCATGAAATTGGAAAAGCCGTTCACAACTTATAGTGTGACCAAAAAGAAAAGGTTGAGTTTTGTATATCTACGAGTATAGATACATTTAATATTTCTTCGTTTATATATCAAAAAAACTCTTATCACTTCACAATTCACAAAATTGTTATCACTAGTATAAACAAATCTTGAACAAAAAATGAGTTTAAATTACATAGTCCAATATTTTAATGTTATTTCTGCACTGTGGCACCGATTCCGCGGCCGGTGACGGTCGCGAGAACAAGACAGCGTTAAATGCCTAATTTGACAGAACTACCTGGCCTTAAAGGAAAACAGCAAGAAAACTAGCGTGTTCCAATAATGACATATTGTGAAGACATACGTCATGCGCCACATTTGGCACGTCTGGTGAATGATGAGCTTGACTCTCTCCTTATGAGAGAAAATCTCGAGTCCTAGCAGTGAGGACATAAAGTGGGCTGCTTATGCTATAGTTGTTTATTTATAGAAAGTAACTCAAAAAAATCACAATGAGAGATTCCGTGATATAAAGCCTCATTCAAGAATAATTTTTACTGTTTAAGTTCGTTTGACATTGAAAATGTTAACCAATTTGACTTTACTCATAGTATGTACAGCTGATTGGCTGAAGAAAGCATATAAACTAATGTGTGTAATACTTTGGTTAATCTTTTTTTTTAATATAGTATAGAGTCACAAGACGAACAGGAAATGTGTCTGAGGATAAGCAACATGCCTGCCCATAACATCACAGTGGCACGCAGCTATTGGAACATGAAGAATCCAAATCATTACCTAACACCGCACTCCTCTCGTCATCTGGAGATAAAGGTATTTCACATCTTAGCCCAGTAATTGCTCTGGAAACATTGCCCTTCAAACCGGAACACAATAATGTTGGCGTACTACTGCTTGGCGGCAGAATAGCTGGCAAAGGTGTCTCTAGACGGACTCTGCAAAGAGCCCTACCACTGCAATACATGTATTCTAACAAAACCGTACATGAAATACGGAGGTAAATAATTTCCCCCAAAATGCGAAAAATGGCATCCCATAAAGATTATTTCTACCAGTCTCGGGAAATCATATTACTGTTTTCAGGTAGAGGCTTACATCGATTTCTGCTTAGTCGCCAGCTTGTATATTTTAATTTATACAACAAACGCAGACGGGAGAACCGAGGACCCTATTCTTACATTTCAATCATCTCGATATTGTGTTTTGGCGTAGACCCTTACTTATTAGGTATCTGTTCCAAAACGCACTTGTTTTGTTATTTTCGTTACGATTTAACTATGACGATGCTATTAGTGATTAGTAATATATTTTTTGCTCTATGTATTGTTTATTAGGTCTATGCTATTATTCGATGATTTTCATGACGAGGGCATTCCTAACGAGCAAATCAGCTGTAACGCATCTGATCTGTAGCTGACTCTTTAGTCAGATATGTTTATACTTTAAGCAGTATATGTGTGTATTTACAGGATATCATTTAATGACAACATAGACCTTATGGAAGCCACATGCTCGTTAACAATCTGTAAATATTTTATACTATAGTATTTTCGTCCTAATAAATATTTATTAGTTTTATTCGCTATTTATATTAAATTTATGCATGTTTAAAACCAAAATGACAATGATTTAGGACAAAATTCGTTAATAAAAAAAAATTAACTTCCTAATATATTCCTGATCGTAAAAAGGATTAGAACGCTATTCAATGGTTCGGAAAATTAACGCACATGTGTATAACATTTGTAATGAAACGAATCAATTCCTTCACTTCACTAAATAATCTTATCTCGTGCAGTATACATTGTAAAAAACAAATACTATTTCAAATATAATATATCTAAGTATCCTGAATTTAGCAACACTTTGGAAGAGCAAATAAAAATAAGTTCGCCTCAAATTTGTGATATTGTGTAAATATTTTACAAAAGTAGATAAGGGAATACCTAGTTTTCTTTTGGCTCTAAGAAATGTCTGATATCTAGATCTTTTATTGAAAATAAATGGAGAGTGTCCCATTTAGGAGTAACCAGCACTAAGAGAAATCATAAAATGGGCCAGCTGTTATTGGCTCGACGAGTGAAATCTACTAGGTTGGTACATAGAATCGCAGCAGGGCGGTGCCAATCCTTTTAAGAGATGTCAGCGGGAGTCCAGCGAATCACTCGGCTAATGCTAGATCACATTGAATACCCCAAATTCACTTGAACTATTATAATTTGATTACATAATACGAGGCAAAATTAGTCTAATATTACATATGGAATATATTTTCTATTTAAAAAAAAAGTTATCATCATCGACAGCAAGCACATGCTTGATACAAGCCTAATTATTGTTCCTTAACAATACTTAGGCTTGTATCATGCCAATCTGCCCAATCCACGCATTTTTTAAACATGTAATCATCGGAAATGAAATCGTCCACCATTAATTAAGTCATTTTAGGTGCTTCAATCAGAAAATCGACTTCAACAGCTAACTCAATAGAAAACCCACATAATAGAAAAGCTACGTTGTAAGTATTTATAATTTGCACAATTGTGCCACTTGTCTTAGTTTGCTTTTCTTTATTATTTTTTTATTGTAGTGTTAATCTAATTTGCAGCCTCTAGCTTGGATTGCATGTTTCAGAATAAGAACTCCAATTATGACTATCGCTCCCTTCCTGGAGCTACCTTCCTAGTTCCTAGTTCGTTGCATATTGACCTTGGTTTTGTCAACGTTCATATGAAAATAGACCTAACGTAATAATAAAGTAGGTTGAAGAAGTAACTGGAATATTTTTCCGTTTTTATGCAGTAGATTGTTACAATTTTTTTATTTCTGTTTAAACTTAGGATTATAAATACGTATTCATCATTAGAACCAAAATGTTAGTGAAAATAACAAAGATTGAAATTTCTAAAACAGTCAGGTTAAAGTATGGAACAGCTCATACATAGCCTACATTTTTATAGTGCCACAAAACCTGGGATGCGATCTACGCGGGTAAAACCGTAGGTGCTGCTAATGATATACATACTTATAAAAACACAAACATCTATATTCATCACACAAGTATTTGTCCTGGGTTTATGTTTGAATCACCATAAATCACATCAAAACAATTATCGCGGTCATCGTATTTCGTAGCCAATAATGATAAATTCGCTAACAAACTTGTATGCACACAAATTGTTTGTGTACCCAGATTCCCAAACAAATCAAGTTTACGCGAATTTTATTAGTTGTTAACATCGCAATAATTACTATACCGTTCATAAACCTCTGTTTATTACTCGTGGAAGGGTAAAGGGCCTTACTTATACCGTGCCGCCTATACCAACATTTGACTAGATATAGTTCCACTAGTGATACTCGACACTTTCATGTACACTAAAGCCACTCACGCCACTAAAAGCCATAGCATACAGGTATAGGGAGGAATTTCCCGTGAAGTGTCACCGTATGGTGTCAACTAGATGCGTCACCATGTATTTGTGTTGGTATAGTGCTACGGAAGTTCAAATTGTTTGTGAAACAGACACGGTTACGGCAAGGCCGGGAATTAGTGGCTGAAACTCAAATATTATTGAGGCTTGTTTGTTGTCTGTCTGAAGTAGACCTTGTCTGTGAAGATATAAGGGTCATAAAAAGAGACTTGAGTGAATTCATTACGGGAACATCATAATGTCTTCTCAATATAGATACACTTGAGCCCACGCAAGGTTGAGGAGTTGTTGCAGGAGTTTCACTCAAGGTTCGTTGAGGAGAGAGCGTTCAAGATCAGGTAATAAAAATACAAACTAATATTATAAGAAAAGCGGAGGATGTATGAAGGCGCTAGTCTCAAGGACTTGCCGCTTTTAATAATATTCTGTTGCATTTTATAATTTTTAAAGATCTTTTTTGAGGAAAGTTAAATATCAGATTCAATAAATTAGTAGAAGTAGCATAATACACATTATCGATAACGATAAGTTAACGATATTAAAAATACAGAAATATATGAAGTACGGCCCTTTGGTATGTCGTCTCCTATCCGTGCACGGTTGCCTGGTAGAGATCGCTCTAAGCGATAAAGCTGCCAATTAAATCGCTAAATGTAATATTTTTATTTTTTGTGTTGTGGCTTTTTAATAAAGAGTTTTTGTATTGTATTGTATTGTACGGCTTCAGTTTGCATTTGGATTTACATAAATATACAAAAAGAAAATGTTAAATATTATTTTAATACAATTGATTAATTATACCTACATGCAGCAGATTATCCCGATTTTGTTCTTCCCTGTTCCAACGGAAGCTTTTAAAACCGTTAGGTGAATAAAGTCAACACGTATACTCACGCAAATAATTATGGGGAACGGTGGTTTCTCCCAATACCTACACAGGTTCAAACTGAAGGGTAGTCCAGCGTGCATATGCGATCCGGGCAGGGAGGAAATACTAGGTATTACATATAATAACGAAATGCCCGGTATATGGTAAAGGGCGTCACGAAACAGAGCAAAAAATAGGAGAAGTAATTGCTGTCAACACTTTGAACAAAATAATTAATGATAAATGTATTAGCACTAGATTTATAGAGTTTAGTGAAGTGAAGTAAAAATATGCAAAATTGTTATAAATCAGAATGAATAGGACTTAAATTTGGGTTGCATAAATGTCATATAATAATATATCCATACCAACTCAAAAGACACTAAGGTACAATGTAGTGTAAATAAAATATTTTTAAAGTAAACTGTTAACAAAACTTAGATCTAACAACTAGAAAAAAAATATTTATCATAAGTTTATGTTAAGAGATAGTTAGTTATAAGATAGACTGTAAAATAAGTAGCATAAGAAACCCTTGACCCATCACATGCTGGGATAAACCCAAGAGCCCGGTCACTATATCGGGACAATTATAAATAAAAAAAAAAGATTACCCCGAACTAGATTAAACTTCTGCAAATAAAGAGTTTCAGACGAGACAAAATAAATATACAATTAATTAGTATACATTACAATATACCTATTCTTCAATCCGCATTGGGCTAGCGTGGTTGATTATGACCTTGACTGTATTGGGGTGCTTATATTAAAATAACACTGGTCAATTATGGAATGTAATAAAAGAGAAAATGAACAAACTAATCAATACACACAGAGAAAGACACATAGACATACTTTCCCTCTCGAAATTAAATAACTGTTTTTCTTCTTCTTATCTTTTTAACTGGTTTTCCTTTTTATTTATCCATCCTTCGACGGTAAACCCGGTTGATTTTTTGATATTTGCGGTCATTCATATCTTATAAAATCACAAATACAAATTTGGCTGGCCTGGTGGCTTAGTTGGTAGTAAGTCTGCCTGCGAAGCCGTGGGTCGTGGGTTCGATCCCCCACCCAGTGCAAATGTTTGTGTGATAAATTCAAACATTTGTACTGTGCCTGGGTGTTTCATATGTATAATAAGTATGTATTTAAAAATATATATGTATTACATCAGCTACCTGGCTTCTATAGTACCTACAAGCTTTGCTTAGTTTGGGGTCAGGTGGTGCTGTGTGTGAAATGTCCACCAATATTTATTATTTACATTTCGTTTATGTACTGAAGATCTACTCATGTCAAATATTTGTGCTATGAATCCAGATATTTGTTCTATGTTATCTCAAATAGCGTGCTCTGATTAGTGTTATTTTCATTTTTTAAGTAATGTTCTGTGAGATATGTCCCACAGTGTATATTTATTGGTGCGATTGGTTGCGAATTTCTCGAGTTTATTTATAAGTACAAAACTGTGAGTATCGTCGCTTTTGAGGTACTTAGTGGCAACATCGGGAAACTTTTGTATAGGCAACTGTAGGTACGAAGAGAACTCGCTGTTTCTTCTAAATGACATGCTTTCAAAGTTATGTTGAACGAACCAAAAACTTTAATCATTTAGCGACTTCGCTGAGGGCTGTTTTCTATCAAAGACACAATCTGTCTTTGTTATTTTATCTAAATAAAAATATTTGGACAGCCAGTTTTATTATTAGCCTTTTGTTATGACTTCGCGAACAAAGAAAAGGTTTTTCTAGTTCTTGGTGATGGTATTGTTTACGGATTGTTTTTCAAGTAAAGCTTTCTTCTATTTCATCAAATTATTTATGAACTATTAGTTAAGTCCTGGAGTTTCGACCGCTATGCCATAGTATTTTATTTAATTAGTGGTAGGACTCTTGGCAGAGACCGCCTGGGGAAATACTACACCTTTGCCAGTTATTCTACCGCCACGCAGTAATGTTTGCACATTACTGTATTCAGGTTTGAAGGGCAAAGTTTCCAGATAAATTACAGGGCTTAGAGATACAACATCATAGATCTCTGAGTGACGAGCGCAGTGCAGTGCTAGGTAAAGATTTGAACTCTTCATGTTCCAATAGCTGCGTGTCAGTGTGTTGTTATATGGCAGGCATTTTGCTTATCATCAGGCACATGTCCTGATCGTCGCGACAGTCCTTATTAAAAAAAAATTGGCCTATTTTTTTATATGCCTACTCGTTGTATCGAATGGCGGTACGAGCAGTAAATGTAGCTGATGGTAAACGTTTGCTCATAATAGCAATGCCACGCAGCTGTAGGCACATAATGAGGGATCATAACCTAGCACTGCATTACGCTCGTCACCTAGACACAAAAGATGATTTATCTCTGGCCCTGTAATTTATCCGGAAAGAATGGGCTTCAAACTGGAACACAGTTTTATTTTAACGTTATAAGATAAAGCGTTACATGCATAGGCATATGAATATATCGGTGGTGTTTTCTGGGTATAAGTACATATAACATTACTATTATACATGTATAGTTTTATCCAAAATTCATTTTTATACATTTTCTTGTGCACAAAATCAGTAAAAAATGTCTTACTGGCACTAGGTAGAATTTAATATAAAGGCGCAGGAAGGCCTTTATCAGTAAAAATAATTTCATACGGCGTGTGGGTTACAAAGGTAAATTAAAATATAACAAAATTATAGCGATTCGTCGCAAACGTGGTGCGCTGACGGCCCTCAATTGACAAGTCCTGTCAAAAATGCCCGCCTCGCTACCATAGACACGACGCTTCGCTAGTGACGTCACATATCGTCACTTCTTGGTGTTACCATTTTCTGATACGCGCCGACACGGCCAATCTGACAAACGACCGTCCTCGGGCGTTAATGATTTTCTGAAATAAACATTGTCCAATCAGTAGGACACTCGCTCGTTCATCCTGATACCATAACTTACTGTCGTCAAAAATGTAAACCACATTGTCAACATCATCAAAGTCAAAGTTAAAGTTCTTTATTGATAAATGTACAATTTACACGTCCAATCATCAGATAGATATAAAGCTGTTCATGTTAACCTTGGCACCACACTAAAAAGCTCACCAAAGTTCAGATGTCGCACAGTACTGTCTATTCAATCAAATTTACATCTGGACTGGACGAGTGCATTCATACTACCACCCCTTGCGGCTGTGGTCCGGACGACACTGTGCAGCCAGGATCGACAAACACATCATCTGGACCGGACTAGAGCATCCCTTCAACCAATCCATTTGGATATGGCCCGGACGACACTATCCGACCAGGATCGACAACACATCATCTGTACCGGACAAGTGCATCCCTTCAACCAATCTATTCAGATATGGCCCGGACGACACTTTCCGACCAGGATCGACTTCACACCATCTGTACCGGACGAGTGCATCCCTTCAACCAATCCATACGGATATGGCCCGGACGACACTGTCCGACCAGGATCGACTTCACACCATCTGAACCGAACGAGTGCATCCCTTCAACCAATCCATACGGACAATACGGATATGGCCCGGACGACACTGTTCGATCAGGATCGACTTCACATCTGGACCGACCGAGTGCATCCCTTCAGCTAGCCCTAGCAGGTGTAGCTCGGATGACACTGTCGACCAGGATAGACTACTAGAACTCAACATCTGAACTGGGTCGTGAATCTGGGCAATTACTGAGCAATCAAGGACAGATACAGCTTAACACCGATCATCATCATCTTGATCATCAAAAATTTCAATCTCATACTGTACTTCCCATGTCTCAGGACGTGCACTGAGAGTATCTAACTGAGCAGTAATAGTACTAGACCCGGCGGACATAGTCGAAGTAGACCGAACACGCGGTCGAGGTGTAACTGTTATCGTCAAGTGTAAGTAAGTCATCTCTTTGAGTTGCATCATCTTTTTTTGACGCCGACTCGGTCATGGTCACGGGTTCAGAAGATTAGCGGTGCTTTCAACCAAGTGTCCGTGTCCATAAAGTACTGGACGCATTTTTTTTAATAGCTTGCATAACATAACTTTCGATGAGAACTATCTAGGTAATTGAATATTGACGTAATAAGAAAAAGGACCTTTGAGTTTCCTGTCCGTTTCGTTTGATTCCGTTAGCTGTTTTTGATAAATCAAAAACCCCCTTTGAAAATCGTTTAACATCAGATTTGCTTACCTATTTGATGTTCGCTGATGCATTTACTTGCACCAAAACAAGATTTAGACACACCTAATGGTTGTAGGTTGAATAAAGCTAAACGGGTTGAGCTACTTACGGACGTTTTGGTGTTTTCCAAATAATACAAGATTAAATGAACTTACGTGTGCATTTTGACATATCTGCTTAAACAGCCCACTAAATGTTCCCACCGCTGGGACTCAGGCCCCCCCTCCCTTCCGCAAGGAGAGCGTCAAGGCCACACTCCACCTCGCCGGCGCAGCGCGGGATGGCGGACGACAAATAACCTCGGAGAACTCCAGGCGCACGTCGGTCTCCTCACTACCTTACCGCTTCAAGTCAGCGGCATCACGCACACGCCCTAGAAAAGACAGTGGCGCGTGCGGTCCCGAACCCGGGGCCTCCAGAAACACAGTCGCCGCTCTCCCAACCAGACCAGCCCTACCTAATTTAATTTCGTATCTCAGGGAACCAGTATTTCTTGTAGAGATTATCTAAGGTTTTGTCCTTAATGTTGTTTCAAATTATGAATCTGATTAATTTTCATCCAAATTAGGGACCATGCAACTAGTAAGCAACCAAAACATCTGCCTGGTTTCGAATGATTTTTTTCTGAATATGATGCCGTCCCTGACATAATATGTTTGTTCTACCGATTCAGGAAAATAATTATTAACCGACTTTAATAAAAGGTCTCAAATATCGCTGTCTCGCTTTTGTTCAACCCTGATGATGTTCAACGTAACTTTCTTTGTGAATGAACCTTTAATTCAAGAAGATAATTACGCGAGAAGCTGGTTACGTCTGTTTGTACCATTCGTCGACCTTTACAATAAATGATGTTCGTACGCCTGTTAAATAGATAACACTACCTGTGTATGTAAGGAGTCACATCTTTTTTACAAATTGAATTTGAAGAATTACATTCCGTAAGAACTTAAAAATGCCGACGACTACTACTACTAAACTACTAACGTCTCCAGCTCGTAGGAGTAGCGTAACTCCACCTCCGACGATCAACGGCAGTAATACTTGATGACATGAAGTATACGTCATTTACCTTTTGCAAAAATATCACTTCAGGTTCCGTAGCCTCTGTATACGACTCTTCTAATAGAGTCGGATCAAAAATAGTTAGTACCGATTGTGACGTGTGAATGCATAATATTTTTGAGTCCTGTTAGTTTCGTTAGTGGATATAACGCTCCCACAATTCGTATTAATTTTAGAAATATCAGGTTTGTATTACTTTAAACTGTAAATAGAATTACTTTCTTTCATCTAATAGAGTATACATTTTGTCGTTGTTAATTTTAATACAAAGCCTTTACTATAAAATATCTCTACCGACTATTTTGGCTTTGAAATAAAATATAACCGTATCGGAAAACAACGTGAAAACTTAGATTAACTGAAAGCTTTTCATTCACAACTTTAGTTTTGATTTGAGTCGCGCAGTGTATAACTGCACCGCCAAATAACAGAGACTTTTACGCGCAGTATAGTACTCGCAAACTGTTCACAAATCACTTTCAAAAACACGGTGATCCGCTATCTAACAGAAAAAAAAACTCTCACCCAATGATGTCTGCAAGGTGCCTAGAAAGGCGGTGTTCGCACTGATGAATATTCTTAATCGCTGGACTGCCACAGTTCTTCTTGACTGTAAAAAATAGTCGCTACGTACCCGGCGTGACCGCATACATCGCAGGTCACATTGGTAGTTTCCTCTGTAGTACGCAATGGACACCACATGTATCTTAGAACTTCGTGCCAATCTCATCACGTTGTCTTCTACGTTTGGCTACAATGTGCCCTAACAATCCGCAATAGTGCCACAATAGTAAATCATTACATTGAATATGCTCGTTTTACATTCTTGTCCTTCGCCATCCAGATGTCGTTTATGTAGTATCCTCCGCAGAGAATTCAGAATAGAAGAGTTTGACTCGTTGCGGTTCATGTGTGCAACTTATGGCAAATTTACACAGTGGAGATAAAATTATAATAGTCTCTTCAAGCTTTCAAGCAGAGCGAATTCCGTTGCTGTTTCCTTAGGTTCAACTCGTAAACGTAGCATTTGGTCGAAGTTATTCTGAATACATTTAGATTTGGAAAATTTCCTCCGTGAATGCCAAGGGTAAATTCACTTCTTGAAGATCTTTACTTTGCACTATCACTTTATATCAATCATTGACATCCGAACCTTGTAGCGCTCCTGGAACTCAGGGAAGTAATGCTTCCATGCTACCCAAAAGTTTTTCAGCGGTAGTGGGTGAGATTTGTTTGGTTCACTTCGACTTGTAGTTGGTTCTATCCCACTTCTGATAAAGGCGCAGGAAGGCATTTATCAGTAAAAATAATTTCATACGGCGTATGGGTTACAAAGGTAAATTAAAATATAACAAAATTATAGCGATTCGTCGCAAACGTGGTGCGCTGACGGCCCTCAATTGACAAGTCCTGTCAAAAATGCCCGCCTCGCTACCATAGACACGACGCTTCGCTAGTGACGTCACATATCGTCACTTCTTGGTGTTACCATTTTCTGATACGCGCCGACAAATAGATATTTTGTTTTGATAGATTTAATTTGAGTTTTGGCGGCAGATAAGTCTTGATATTAGATTATTATAGAAAAACTGGTACTTTAAATGTGTCACAAATCGTAAACGGTAAGTTTTACAAAAGAGTTATGAGTAAGAATACAAATATTTTTTGTAGTTTACTTTCTACACTAAAGATCTATATGACTTTGCCATAAAGTGCATTTTGCTTGTTTTCCATCACCTGGATCTGTCAGCATTTTGTGATTTTATGCTCAGTAAAGGTACAAGTTCGCCGGAGACCGCGACGCGAAACCGCGACCGGAGACCGCGACAGGCACTTGACTCTATATAATTGTATGGGCGCCAGTTCGCGCCGAGACCGCGACACATGTCTCGCGACACGTTTCTGTCGCGGTCTCAGCGCGAACTTGTACCTTAAGTGACCCTATATCTACTTTACTAAAAAAATTACCGGTAATTAGTGCAAAGTTTAATTCTATTATTACTGGCTTATTAAAATAACAAGGAAGACCTATTATATACAAAGAACATCACCTACATTTCATACGTCGAGAGCTAGTGTTTTTGACGTTGCGTTGATATGTTTGTCAGTGCTCAGTCAGGCATAATAGCATTTTTGCAGGCTTTTGAAAGTTTCAGAGAGTAGTCTTTTAAGTTATATTGTAATATCGTAAAGGTGAAAGTGAATGGGTGGTTATACAGGTATGTTTGATACTCTTTCGTGCATTAGCTATAGGTTTTTGATAAAATTTTACATATCTAGTTAATTTGTACCGTAAAACAAAACCGAATTCAATTTAAAATTAAATTTACAAACTCGATCAAATTTTATAAGAAGCTATCAATCACCCAGTCATCTAGATAATTTAAAGTAAATTATTATTTTTAATTTTTTTTCCAAAAAATATCACACCTATTTCGTATAAAATTCTACATATTCTACCTTTGAACTATGACCTATGAAACAAAAAAAAAAACATCAAAATTGATTCACAACTCGTGGAGCTATTGCGTTCAAAAATACATACAACCGAATTGAAAAACTTCTTCTATTTTGAAGACGATTAAAAATTCAATTTTTTTCATAGATTATGTCCTATAGATGATATACGATTTAATTTATACGAAAGCAATATTACAGGTAACTAGTTTAATATAAATTACATAATCAAAGTAAAGTTAAAATTAAAATTTATTTTGAACACAATACTATTTTATACAGAAAATTTGACCTATTGGATCCCGAACTAATCATAGATTGTGTACACTATACAGTGGGCGCTAATGGCTTATCAAAAATGTGCTATTCTGAAATAAACAATCGAAAATAAAATAACCAATTTGATATTAGGTATGTGTTTTTGTTCTTAAGGGCGTGTAAGCCGTAATTTTGAATTTTTAAAACAACTTTAAGACCTTTAAAATAGTGTATTAAACTCTGAAAAAAATATATGTAATAGTTAAGGATCTAATCTAGTGCAATTCGCAGTCAGTAACACGGTTTAATTAATTTTACTTGATAGAAAAAAATCCCAAAGTTACCCCTTTTCAAAAAGTTTTTTCAAGTTTATGACTAAACTACATAATAATTTTACTAAATTTTTATACTCAACGAAAGCCACTAAAAAGTTATAGATGCATTCGCAGAGCTTGACTTGATAAAAAGTATCAGTTATTCACTATGTTTTAATATCTACCATATATATAGCGCGCCGTTCGGCAAGCCTGATCAGTCGCGTTTCGGCGCTCACGGACGACGGGCCTGTGCTTGATTTTGCAATTTTGACAACCGATAAATTTTAAATATTACGATCATAGTGCCACAGTATAACAATATCAGTAGGTATCACTAGTGAAGCACGCTATGATCTTGATTTTTGATACCGTTTTCATTGGAATTGCAAATAGACGCTGATACTAATTAGTACGCTGTTTACTTTATGTTGTAGACCAAAGGGGAGTCTCAAAAAACTGAAGTCGATACCACATCAGTAAAAAATTCAATGCGGATGCAATGGAAAATAGATAAGTATCGGTAAAATATACGTCCGTTAAATCAGAGATCGGGATAAGGAAATAATGAGAGGGGAGAAATCCCCTGCGTTAATCCCCTAATATAAATGCAAGTTAGGTATCATAAATGATACCTAACTTGCATTTATATGCCATTTAGGTAAATTCTTTGGTAGTAAGGTACTTAGCACTTGGAAGAAAAGTCCTCGCATACAGATTTTACCACTTTGGAAGAGACTTTCGCGCAAACTATTCAGTTTAGAAAAAAATGTTAGGAACTTCAATACAAATTTGAACACTTTCCATAGATACACGTATGGTTTTGTTAGAATTTTTATTTCTTTTCCAAGTTTGTGACACCACCAAAATTTATTGTTTTTTCTTTTTTTTGTATGAAAATGTTAATATATGTTAATATATGTTCATAGACATTTAGACACTCGACCAAATTTGATAAGAAGCCTTTTAGGCAGTAAAATTACTCGTAGAATTTAACTCTGCACTAAATTTCCGATTCGTATTTTTTTATATAAGGTTTAGAATCATTTCCTGAGCATAAAATCACAAAATAATAACAAATCCAGGTGGAGCTTCAAGCGCCAGCTCGAAAAAACGTTTGTGGCTGATATTCTGAAAAAGTTATAAACCCTATTATTATTGTAGAAAATAAAATTTCCCATTTTTTGTTGCCAGTAAACTTTTTTTTCGAACTTACCGATTACGATTTATTATGTCAAATTTGATGATAACAATGTAAAAATAATAAGATGTGAATTCTGTCCCCATTAGCATAAACATGCCCCTTTTTACCGGAATGGAAGATGGGTTATGTTTTTCGCGCGTGTCTTTTATGTTTGTAAATCTTTTATTTCCACATATCTTCCAAACGGCTGGATGGATTTTGGTAACTAAGATATTGTAAGACTAGTCTCATTCGCCAAAGTGTCCTTAGATAGTAGGTAATATTTTTTTACGTGTAGATTTTTTTGTAGTCGGGGTTTTTAAATTAAAGTTATTCTATCATATTGCTCGTTGCTCGAATAAACAGCACCGTTCATCATCATGATTGAAGAGTTGAACGAAAAGTTTAGTCTCCACTTTTGTAATAAGAACAACTAAGCTGTGAAACGCATTGCCAGAGTGGGTTTTTGTCGAAGGTTCGAACCTTGGGGTTACGAGGTACACTGTGCTTGTTTCAATTAGAGAAGACCACATCATTTACATCCACTATTATCGGCATCATGGCAATCGTATTATTAAATGGGTTATAAATCGTAAACGGTAAGTTTTACAAAAAAAGTTTACAACAAAAGATGCAAAATTTTATTTTCTACAATTATTGTCAAAATATATAGTTTCCAAAATATCGGCTAAAACAGTTTTTTTTTCAATTGGCGTTTGAAGCTCTACCTGGATCTGTGAGCATTTTGTAATTTTATGCTCAGTAAGTGATCTTTACCTCATAGAAAAAAATTGGATTAGAAATTTAGTGCAAAGTTGACCAAAAAAACCATCTATTTTTACTGGCCTTTCATTACGTTTCAGTACATTTTTTTTTAATTTTTGACGAACTTGTGAATTATTAGGAAACATTTTAAAAAGATGCATGAAATTGGAAAAACCGTTCTCAACTTATAGTGTGACCAAAAAGAAAAGGTTGAGTTTTGTATATCTACGAGTATAGATAAATTTAGTATTTCTTCGTTTCACTTCACAATTCACAAAATTGTTATCACTAGTATAAACAGTATAAACAAATCTTGAACAAAAAATCAAACAAAAATAGTCAAATATTTTAATGTTATTTCTGTACTGTGGCACCGATTCCGCGGTCGGTGACGGTCGCGAGAACAAGACAGCGTTAAATGCCTAATTTGACAGAACTACCTGGCCTTAATTTATTTCCACTTTCCATCAATTTATCGCATACTTTATTTCCAATTTTTTTATTCTTTTTATTCGTTATAGATTTTAAAATTGCACCATTTACTTGAAAGACGAAATGAATTTTCTAACTTATAAAAATCGTAAATTGCGTTTGCTACTTTCTGAAATAATGGCTCATAAAAGTTGTCAGCCCAGGTGGTTAGCGTTATAGCTGTGCAATAAATCAGAAGGCAACGTAATCGCCATTATTAAAGACCTTTCATACTTCTCGCGACCTTAAAATTAACAAGGAATGTAAGATCCGATTAGAGAGCTCTGGGGATCCAAGTAAATTGGTACTTCTTGCCACAATGCGTTACACCTTTAGGATTAGATGTTAATTAAATTCTGATATAATTTAAGAAATTGCTTTGTTAATTGAAGTTTCAATTAGAATTGCGGTTGGAACCTCTTGCAAAATTTATAAAGTGGGTAGGCTAGTCCTGGGTATTACAGTGATTTTATTTCACACTAGCGGTCCGCCTTGGCTTCGCCCGCGGTACATACAGATATATCCTATAGCACTCGGGCAGAGATAAGAAAATCGTTACTCGGGGATCACTAACATATTCAACGGTGAAAGAATTGTTATTTTTTCATTAGTTCTTGAGATTAGCGCGTTCAAACAAAAAACCTCTTCAGCTTAATAATTCCTTATTAGTATAAATAGTACAGTGAGAAGTAAACGAGTTACCAGTATTGCCATTGGACATGGTCACGGTAATATTAACTACCAGTATTTCGACTTCATACAGAGATTCAGCCAATGTTTCCAGAGAAATTACAGGGCTTAGAGATATAAGATCTTAGATCTCTGGGTGACGAGCGCAGTGCAGTGCTAGGTAATGATTTGGACTCTTCATGTTCCAATAGCTGCGTGTCAGTGTGCTGTTATGTGTCAGGCATGTTGCTTACCATCAGGCACATGTCCGGATCGTCTCGTCACCAATTATTAAAAAAAAAAAAAAATACAAACGGACGAAACGCGGCGCGGGTTGTACCGGATTGTGCGGGTTGTTGCGCCTCGATCTCGGGGCGTGCTCGGTACGTGTTCCCAATGTAATCTCTATCTTAACATGGATGACATAAGGTAGCCGAGTCGTGTAAGTCGCATAAGCCTTATCGATTTTTTACGTGCTCGCAGCTGTAGGTATGAATTTCAAAGAAACGGCTCAGGTAAATTACTGATAGATAATATTACCGTGACATGGTACTGCAGTCAGCATGCTTGGCTTATTTCAAACTGGTCGCAGGGCATTTGGACATTAAGTATTTGTGACATTTGAGTAAGTTGAAATTATTAAAAAAATCACGGCACATTTTGATGCCATAAAGTATATAAAGCAATAAATAAAAATAAATTAAATGCCAACAGATCTCTTTGGTCAAAAATAAATCTGTAAATAATAGTATAAATATACTTAAATAATATTTTACTAAGAATAAAATTAAACATCTACGGTTTCATTTACTTTTTAAAATTTAAATGATGCAAATAAGAAAACAATTTGAGTAAACATGGCTACCAAAACAATTACAATTACTCAAAACTAGGCAAAGCGTTTACTTTGCGTCAAATCTACCTCCTCTAATAATTCTTATTTTATAAAATTCGACTGCAAGTTACTGCCTAAAATTAAAATGACACAATGCGTCATTGGAACCAACCGGCATTGTTGGCACTAATACCCCTCATCAGACAAATAATAGCAGGGAATCTTCTCTTATAATGCATTCAGATTAAATATGTATTTTATATGTAATCTAATTAAATTTGAAGGATAGCGAGAATGTCGAATTTTACAATATCTAAGGTATAATAGGTAAGGTAAGGTTATAGATTTGAATCCATCCTAAACTTCTGAGTATTGTACCAAGCACATATTTAATTTGGCACATACCTCTAGATCGTAAATTATCTCAAAGACGTCGATTCGAAATCTATGAATTATCTAGAATAATACATAGGGTACTATAGAATAACGGGATAGGGAACAACTCGAGTAAAACCACGGAATACTACTAGTCGTACTGATACTATAAATACAGAAGTTTGAATGTTTGTTGCTCAATCACGTTGGAACCACTGAACAGATCTGATTGAAATTTGTTACACAGTTTTATTTAAATATAGTTAACAAATAGACTACTTTCATAGTGGAAAAATTACCCGAATGGGATCTATGCTGGGAAAATAAAAACTATTAAAATAATGCATTTTTTATTATTATTATTTAATGAGGTTTTAATATCTATGGGCTCGTGCACTACAACATTTGAGTGTCTACTGAACGCAGCAATCCATTGGCAATATTCGGGATTAAAATATGCCAAAATCAGGGAAACCCAACATCAACTACTCGCAGTGTTCCAAATTCCAATTGTTTGTAGGCGCACTCCCTTGAATCATAATAGGGGTCAGAAAGTGCTTTACAGTCCATTATTGTTCTCAAAACAAGCAGCCTTCCCAGTTTCCGTAACAAAAAGAAGGGCCTCGCCAAAGATCAATGGAAGTTTGCCGAGGGATATAGAATTTTCCCGTAAAAGGCCAATAACAATGTTCCTGACGTGGGTCTGGCTTCAACGGTAGGTCGGCAAACTTGTTTCGCGGTTTCCTTGCGATGATAAGATATTACAATATGAAGAAGACAGTCAAAAGACAAGGATTCTATGTAACTGTGTTACGGATGCCTTACGTAAATTTGTAGAGACTTGATTCATTGATCATTTAAATACTGTTCAGCTCAATCAAAGTATGAAAAGGAACAAAATTAAAAGTTTTGATTTACCCCCAACTATCTCGGATTTATTATCTGTACAACTTTTTACTAGTCAAGCTCTATCATTTGATACCCATATTAAGGGAATTGTGAAAAAAGAAATGAATTTCGCCATTTTGTGGAAGCGCGCATCTTGGATTTGAAATTTTTCATAGTGCAATGTATTCTACTAGTCAAGCCCTTTCGTTTGATACCCATATTAAGGTAGGTTGTGAAGAAATATTTTGTCCGCCATTTTGTGGAGGCGGCCATCTTGAGTCGATATTAACCAAACATAGCTAAGAACATCTGCACGGATATTAACCTTCAAATAAAAAAACGCATCGAAATCGGCATCCGTTTGAGCTCTATGGTGCCACAGACACACACACACACACACACACAGACAGACAGACATCGACGTCAAACTTATAATACCCCTTTTTTTGGTCGGGGGTTAAAAAAGGAAACATTGCATTAAACATTTAAAAATCCCCAACGGAATAGGTCTCACATATTGGGTCATATTTAGGGCCGCGTAGCTTCCAAAGTGAGCTATCAAATTCCGAGTTATAAGTTTTTACTTCTATTGGCAATTTACAAACTGAAATCAGTTTGGTTTTTCATAGAAAAAAATAATTAGAATACTTATTTTTTTCTATGAAAAATATTAAACATTTTTTTGCATAGAGATTAAAAAACCAGAGATTAGAATACTTAAGCCGCAAGTATTACAATATAAATGAAAGAAATATTGTACGTACATAGATATCAAATATGTCTGTGCCACACGACGCGTATTCCCCAGCGCAAACATTCTTGCCGCTCGTAGCGAGATGTTCCGGAGCGAGACAAATAAAAAGATTTAAGCCCGCGATGGGATTCCACACACCGTGTATCGCAAATATTTTGATACCCACTGATTTTCATTCCAAGTCGTTAGATGTCGAAGGTGACTTTGATAAATTACAGTCATGTTACCTCGAACAAAAATAAGACATGTTTGTATACCTACGTTTTTTGTGAAGCCGTTTGTGTAATAGTTATTTTTACAAATTGAAGGACGTAACTTTGAACCATAATGTTTAAGATTTCTTAAGGGCGAATGTACAAGTTTAGCTTTTTAAGGAAAACCACAGGAAACCAGTATTTTGTCTGAAATCCAAAACCTAAATGTGTCGCCTGCTAACTCACGCTCGACAAGAATGATGGATTATGGACACATTCCTTGTTAGCGTAGGATCTAATTTCCAGTACCAGATTTTCTAGATTTGGGGCAAAGTAAAGTAGGCTGATTTAGAAATAAACGCTAAATAATGCCATCATAAAGTGGGCTTTCTTACTATGAACACGTGGTTCTTACACATTTCGTAATTAATTTATGGGTTACTTAAGGGTGATATAGTCGGCTCGGTTTTACTTAAATTTTAGCCGGATTCGGAGCCCTTTTTCATTTTTACTCTCCTTGAAAATTGCCATATACTATACTATATAGAATACACACTTAACCATATAAGCATACGTTTGACTGTCATCTCAGCTGATGTAAATCGACGATCCAACGACTAAGATAAAGTGCGCTTACCGGGGAAAAACTGAACATACGCAGATTGTATTGATGGATGTATGTACATAGTGAGCTCAACGGATCAGTATTATACATATATACTACTATTATAGTGGTAAACTATACATCTACCACTAATTTAAAGATTCCTAAGATCCATTGTAAGTTAGAGATGTAGTGAAGAAAATAGGATAAGAAAATAAAATATTTTTTGAATGTCACAAGTGTCTTTGGGTGCATAAGCACATCTCTAATTCACTTCATCAATGCAGTATTAAGGCTCATTGCATAGTCTGCCTTGAAAAGTTTTTTGTCAGTTATTTTACTTCTACGTCCATAATTATGGTAATGTGCAATGAAGAACAATGCTTCCAGAGAAAACACTGCACTTAATTTAATCATCTTATATCTCTGGATGACGAGTACAGTACAGCTCTAGGTATTGTTATGGAGTCTACATATTCAAGTAACTAACTGTCTGATACTGCCTTGTTGTGAGCAGACCTGTTGCATACCATCAGACATTTACCTTACTCGTCCGGTCTCTCAAATTTTTTTATTGCAGTGGTAGGACTTCTTGCAGAGTCCACCTGAGGAAGTACCACACTTTTGCCAGTTGTTCTACGGCCAAGCAGTAGTGCAAACATTACTGTGTTCCAGTTTGAAAAGCAATGATTCCAGTGAAATTACAGAACATATAGATAAAACATCATATATATATGGGTGACGAGCGCTGTGCCGTGCCAGTTAATGATTTGGACTCTATGTTTCAATAGCTGTGTGTCACTGTGCTGTTATGGGAAGGCATGTTACCTACCGTCAGGCACATGATCTGCTCGTCTCAGCACTCTACACTATAAAAATAAACTATACCTACAATATAAAAAATGCGTAGCTAGTAATAAAAAAAAATCCATTTGCCGATCCAAAAATCAGTAGTAGGTTTTTATTATTTCCAACGATGTTAAAAAATTTCCATCAATTTCAATAAGGATGACATTGGCAAGTTCCCGTATTTACATGCCAATATACATCCAAATATGTAGCCACAGTACTGTCTCTATTCCAACCAATTTTCCGACGAAAATGTCTAGCGAAATTGGTTGTATTGGCTTCGGTATCTGGAATCCCGCTTATAATCCTCCGTCGAATCCTTAGCTGCGTCTCGGCAATTCCTTTATCAATAGGGTACCGAGTTGTAAACACCCCGGATTGGGTCTTTGCATAAACAGCTGTGACAACCGTTCTTCCGATTCCTTTTATTGTGATGTTGCCATGTGTGAGGCATTTAGAAGTACTATCAGGGATGTCCTTGCGTAACTACACATTTTCGACACTCATTGCTCACACTTAACTATTTTTTATATACAAAAGTACAACTTACGGTGTGTAAATTCGTTACATATATTGTTAGTAGTGGTAGGGCTCTTTGCAGAGTCCACCTGGGGAACTACCACATCTTTAACAGTTATTCTTCCGCCAAGTAGTACTGTGCAAACATTGCTGCGTTCCGGTTTGAAGGGCAATTTTTCTAGAGAAATTATTGGGCTAAGAGATAAAACACCTTATAAATATCTCCGGGTGACAAACGCAGTGTAGTGCTAGGTAATGATTTGGACTCTTCATGTTCCAAGAAAGTTAAGGTCAAAATCCACCACGCTAAATTAGTGTGGGTTGACGGTTGCATATGTATTCGAAAGATACCTTTGTTAGAACACGCCAGTTTTCTCGCGATATGTATTCTTTCACCGCAAAACTCATGAGTGATGACAAATTGATTTAAACATATGTCACCATAATGTATTATTTATTTATATTATATAATTTATTTTCTCACAGACCTAAGACCTAAACCGATTCGAATTTAAAATTTAATTCAGGTACTCGACCAATTTTCACAAGAAGCTATCAATCACTAAATACTAAAACTTATTTATTTTTGTTTATATTTCAAAAATCGTCTCATTAATTGCAATATTAAATATATTGAATAGTTTATTTGCTAAGTTTAGTTTTATCTATTAGTTTCAAATTTGATAAAGTGATAATCTTTTGGTAAAGTTGCTGTGCACGAGCTAAAGAAAGTTTCTGAGTTAGTACGATCAATTTTCAACTAGTTGTACCTTGCGTAGCAACATGCGCAAGGTACAACATAATTTACTAGAAAAATTGATTTCATCCATTCACGGTTGAGAGAAAAATGAAGAAACGTCCTCACTAAAGTTCAATTCTAAATATTAGTGTAAGTAATTATTTCAAATTACTTACTTACTGCCAAACGGGCAGCCACCGCGCGTGTGCACTCGCCTTGAAAAAGGCCGCCGGACGCGGCCGAAACTCGAGTCGGATTGACCGACCGTATATACGTGAGTGTCCCGTTATCCGATTAAATATGTGTAACAACCACGTTAATTTTAATACTAAAATACTTACTTACTATTAAAGTACCTGGTTGACCGAGCCTTGCTCGGTTTTTTTAAATGATATTTAGGCAGGTATGAATTACGTTGTGATGACTTACTTAGACCTACTTAGATACGAATTAAATGCGTTTATAAAAGGCTCTAAGAATAAGATTTTCTCAGAAAAAAAGAACAAAAAGAAAGGTTCCGAGTGTAACCATCAGGATTCGAACCGGGGCCTGTGGACTCCGAGGGCGAGCATGTTCCGTCTGAACCATTTAGACTTAAAGAACAGTGGCGAAATAAGTTATCGTATTCTAATGACATTGTAGGAGTTTTTATTTGTCTAAAAACGCGCATAAAATGATGTTTTTAAAAAATAAAACCTAGCTAGATCGATTTATCGTCCCCGAAACCCCCTGTATACAGAAATGAGAGATACACGAAAATCGAGAGATACATGAAAATCGTTCGAGCCGTTTCCGAGATTCAGATTCTATATATATATACCTACATAATTTTTTTTTTCCTACAAGAATTGCTCGTTTAAAGGTATTATGTATGTACTATTAAATTGTAGCAAAAAAGGGTGTAGTAGCCTTTTAACTTGCTTAGTTTTATTTTACTTAAAAATGAAATGTTTTGTTAAGAGAGTAGCGAAAACATTTTTAATATTTCTAAGTAGACCTTTTTACGTCAAAGATTTACGAATACCAGTCCTCGGGGGCTTCGTTCGGTGACATCGATTTTTTTTGTTAATGGCCTAGACAGCCCCTTTATAATACGCAAACAAAAATGTATACGACGTACTTATATTTTCACAGGCTGTGACCCGCGTAGACAGTCCGTAGGGAACTATTATTTCGGCATAAAAATATGTCCTATTCCGACTAAGCTTGACTTCTATATATAAAATCTACTTTATTTATTATTGTTTAAGCCCTTTGGGTTCGAAATAAACTTTAACTGTATTGTGGAAGACAATGACTTCTCCAATGCTTAAATCTTTGCTAATATTGTAAAGCTGAAGAGTTGATTTGCTTGAACGCGCTAAACTCTGGAACTAATGGACCGATTTCAAAAATTCTTTCACTGTTGGAAATATTGTAAATCTCTAAATGCTATAAGCTATACATATACTACGGGCGAAGGCAGGGCGGACCACTAGTTGTTAATTTATGTATAAGTGAAACAATGGATACGTGTTTGAGTGCGGGTGTGTGTTGTGTGAGTTTGTTCGTGTCTAAGTATGTGTGTTTATATACGTATACGTGATAATAATTACATGAACATACATACTTTTTTATAAAATGTCAAACAACAACACGGGTACATATGTATCTTCCATTCATTATTATTTGTACTTCATATTAATTTTTCTTTTTCCGTCCTTCAGTTGCCTGGTAGAGATTGCTATTAGCGATAAGGTCACCAATTGGTACTTTATTTTTAAGAATTGTATATTGTGCTGTTTTCAATTCTAATTAAGTGCAATTAAGAGTTAGTCTATATAGTAATATATTAGTTGCTTAAATGCGTATATTGACGACATAAAATAAAGACTTACTTCTAATTTTAAAAATACAATAAGTATGAAAAAAAACATTCGTATGATTCATCTATTAGGAAGAGACACTAGTCACAAGAAAGGTCAATATAGGTCACAAAATTTTACGGTTACATACAGTGCACGCGAAGTTTATAAAATTAAAGAAACTATTTAAACAGAGAAGTCAATACACCTCACTCTAGCATTTCGAATAATACCCTATGAATTTTGAGTCTTGATTCTAGCTGATTTTCTGCGCGCTCTTTGTGCTATGTTCCCTCACTGAAAATTGACCGAGTTTCACCGAAGTGTTACAGTCAGGTTGACTTTAAACTTTAAAGAAATGCAAAAAACGTTTACTTCTCTACATAAGATAATTGGATACGAAAACTTATAGAATTTGCCCAATTATTTGACCAACACTTGACGCCATATCGCCTGACGTAAGTGACGACACGGTTTACGATAGAGCGCACTCACCTAGAAAAAATCGATTCACTCTCGATCTGAAGACACAGAGATATCTAGTAACCATCGGGGAAAACCCACTCAGGCAACGTATTCCACAGCCTAGACGTAAGTTAACATAAGACACTTTTCGTTGTAAGTAAACTCCTCATAAACGGCTCGACCGATTTGAATTAATTGGCCCTGGATGTTTTAGATTCACAAATCACCCCGGCAGATGGCGCTGCAGTTGGTATCTAGGTTATTATCCGAGCCAAGCCGGAATGGGCCGCTAGTATAATAATATAAAGCTGAACAGCTTTTTTATTTGAACGCAATAAAATCAGGAACGCGCTAAACTCTGGAACTAATGGACCAACTTCAAAAATTCTTTCACTGACGCATACGTAAGTGAGGCCTGAGTGCTGCAAACTATAATTTACCACGGGCAAAGCCGGGACTGACCCCTAGTGCAGTGTAAATTACCTGCAACCTTAAAACATCAAAGTTGTTTCATTTACATTTTCACCGTATAAAATCCGCCAGTCAGTAAAAGAAGCCAAAAATTAAGAAATAATAAAGACATTTTCATCCCAAAAGCCGGGACTGAAATAAGAACGTTTTTCATCTAAAACTTGTAAGGTTTTCCTATTACATAGCCCGTGGGACACCGAGCCGTTTTTAATTAATGACAAATACAATGAGAAGTGACAGCGACATTTAGCTTTTTGTAGAGCAGTGGATAAAATAAGAAGCTATGACGCATACAAGATTATTTTAAATTTGCAGGCTCTCGAAAGTTCACTCTCGTGACCACATGATAAAAATAGATTAGACACATGGACGTATGACAATGTGTTTTTATACTTTTATTATACGACCATGGTTGGACATCTTTTTTACTTATTTTGGTGTTTGTATCCATACAATTGGGATGACGGCAGGGTCAAAAATATACCATCTTAATAAGTTCGTCAGGTAGATTATAGAAAAACATAGACAAGTATTTTTTGTTTTATCAAATTATAAAAAATTTACAAAGATATAGATCATCAAACTTCGAGAGTGGGGGGGGGGGTTGTGACGTCACTGTATCGTAAAAATCGTACCATATCATAACGTCATTGGAAACTTCTAAGCACTGTAGGTATGTTCGTCATTTTTTGAAGTGACAACTTCTTTTGACGCATCACTGACCATGACCATTGGCTATCTAGAAATGCGTCAGCATGCTCATGGCGACGCCATTCGGATTCACCCGCGTAGCCGCTTGATACACTGGCCGTTTTTCGCGTTTACAAATTTGGCGGGAAAACGGGTGTTTACGAAATAACAAACTCGAAACACCAAAAAAACTGTATTCGATTGCACAAATTATCTTTTTTTATTTTTTTCCATACGTCGGGACCATTTTCCCGCCAAAAATTTTGATTTTTGTTTATATTTAATTTTACGATTTTTCTATGTAAATGAACTCTAATTTTAATGTGGGTTATATCAAAATAAAGACCGGTTTAAGTAGACGCCATTAAACACAAATTTATCGGTATACCTTCCCAAATAAAAACACGAAAATTTTTTTTTCCCGCCAAAACCCAAAACGCAAATATAAGTTTGTCATCAACCAAGTTTTTGGGTACTATATTACACGCCGGTGTATCAAGCGGGTAGTTACTAAAGTAAGCTATCAAATTCTGAGCTAAAGTTTTCACTCCTATCGGCAGTTCCTATGACTGCCAATTTTTATGTTTGATAAACACGAGCAAAAATACGTGTATAACATTTTTTAGTAGTAACTGACGAACCAATTCGTTTTTTTAGTCGTCTCGCCTATTAATACACTCCCAACATGTAAACATTGACTCACATACACGTAGTACTGAAACATCGGCAGCGCTGGGGTCAGCCGAGTCCTCAGCTCCCGGTAATTGTAAATACGCTTTATAAATTACTAGATGTCCGCCCCGGCTTCGCTCGTGGAACATATACGAGTATAGCACTCATCGAGACACCGCACATATCCAACGCAAAAATTTTAGAAATCGGTTCAGTCATTCCTGAGAATATCGCTTTCAATCAAAACACCTCTTCAGCTACTTGCTACGCCACCTGTCGGAAATTGGTCGTACCAACTCAGAGATTAGCAAAGGTTTTATATTCAAGAGGTATGTATTCAATGACGATGTCATGTGTCATGTCAAAGCACGAAACGTACGAAAACTCTCAAAAAAGGAATATTTTTTCCCGATTTTGTTACATTCTTGATTCATGCTCTGCTTCTATTAATAGTAGCGTTATTTTCTATAGCCTATAGCCTTCCTCGATAAATGGACTATCCAATAGATAAATAAATAAATAAATAAATAAATAAATAAATAAATAAATAAATAAATTGTTTATTTTCTCTCACACAGAAGTTTTACATTTCAATTTTTGTTTCAATTAAATTACATAAATTTCATTTCAATAGAAATTCGGACCAGTACTTCCCGAGATTCTAGCGTTCAAACAAACAAACTCTTCAGCTTTATAATATTAGCATAGATTAGTATAGATGAACGCCGAGTGCCAACGGCAGTTTCGTTAACCTCACTGGCGAGATAGACCTTCCTCAAGGTCTATCAGCAGATCTATTAGTTTAAAGTCAGACGTGCGCGTGCACTGGGACTTGCGTGTAGTTGGGTGAATGTAGCCACTTAGCCAGTGAGTACGGGTGCAGTGAATATTTTAGGAATGCTAGCGAATACTGTCCTCCGGACATTCACTTGTGGCCCGCATAAGTAGCCCACTTTATATTTATTTTGTTGAGATTTATTTTCCCCGACATAGAGAGAGTCCAATTCATAATCCACCACGCTGATCTAGTGAGAGCTGTCGGAATACACATGTTCTCGTATTTTATCAACACGCTGCTTTCCTTACGATGTTTTCTTGTGATGATAAACTCTTACATCTGTACTTGTATAAAAACTCCAAAGGGTCGGTGAGATTGAAACCTGAGAACTTAAAAACATATTACACTTCATTTAATTCAATCGATTGAATTCAGAAACAAATTTAGAAGGAATGTTAAGACTAAATTCAGAAGTGAGGATTTCTTTGAGCGAAACTTGACTTGCACACACATTTTTCCTCCCCGTGTTATTCATATCGATTTGATTTGATGACAACAATCAAAATTAAAAAATAAAGCCTCGTAATAATACGTTGATAACAAGTGGAGATTTGATTGCTATGGTATCCCTAAATTTGACATATCAAAAAGCTTTGCCTTTAGAAAACGGCACTATTGGCCCGTTATTTTCTCGTTCTTCTTCACAAGCAAGATTGATTTTGAGGATTGTATCCCGGCCAACACTTTTGATCCCTTTCGGCATTATTAAAGCAATTAATTACACATTATATCACCATTTATAAGTTTTTATGAATCATTTCTATTGTTAAAGAAATCAAATCATCTAAAACAAAATTTTTATAGATTTGTTATACATATTAGATTTAAGCTGGCAATTTCCCTGGGTTGGTATGCAAAATTTTAATTTAATTAATCCTATTTTAAATTATGTAAGAATGTCGTAAAATATTTCTGAACAGAAAAAGCTACAAAAAACACGCGGTGCTATCTTTACAACTCTGTATTGTCTGGGAGGTAAAACATAACATTATTTTAAGGCGGTAGAACTTTCAAATAACATTGTAATCTAATTTAATGTAATACCGATAGAATTTTATAGAAGGTTTACTTTGTTTAGGGATAAAGAAAATATTTCTGTTTTGTATATATCGTTATTAGGCATTATTTTCAGTATAGGTTTTTTTATTAATTAACTTATTTTTAATTTAATCAAATTCCATACATATTGAATTTTTCGAATATCTAAAATTTCCCGACGAAATTCTTCCAAACTTTATTATTAACAAGAACAAAATTAAAAATTTTGATTAACCCCCGACTACCTCGAGTTTGTTATCTATACAACATTCTACTGGTTAAGCCCTTTCATTTGATACCCATATTAAAGGAGTCGTGAAAAATGAAATGTATTTCAGCATTTTGTGGTAGCGGCCATCTTGGATTTGAATTTTTTTATAGTCTACAGTATTTTACTAGTCAAACCCTTTCATTTGATACCCATATTGAGGTAGGCTGTGAAGAAATATTTTGTCCACCATTTTGTGGAGGCGGCCATCTTGAATCGATATTGACCAAACATAGCTAAGAACACCCGCACGGAAATCTATCTTCAAATAAAAAAAACCGCATCGAAATCGGCCCACCCGTTTGACCTCTACGGTGCGACAGACAGACACACACACACAGACAGACAGACAGACAGACAGACAGACAGACAGACATCGACGTCAAACTTAGAACACACCTTTTTTTGGTCGGGGGTTAAAAATCGATAGAAGAAGAAAAGAAATTATACTCCTATGGATTACAACAAACGTAAAATAATATCCTACTATCCTAATTTCTACCAATATTATTAAATTAGAATACTATTGGTGGATTACGAAAATATAAAGGAGACAGGAATGTAGAACGGAACTACGCCGGCAAAGCCGTGGGTACTGCTAGTTTATTGTAAAGTACATTCAAGGGTCAATCCAGTTTTGGCATCAGGGGGTCAGTTACTCTACCGCCAACCGCCAAGCTGTAATATCCAACATTTCTGTGTTCCGGTTTGTAGGACGATGTTTCCAGTGAAATTACAGGGCACGGAGATAAAACATCTTATGTCTCTGTGACGAGCGCAGCGCAGTGCTAGGTAATGATTTGAAATAGAATTGTATTCTCAAACTATGCTTTTGTGTCGAGCACTTGATATACTCGTACTACAGGCCCGTGAACAAATTTTTTTGGGTCATATGAACCACCGAACCACTAGGAGACCTATGTAGGATGATAGAAGGGTATAAAATAATAAGATTCAGTACTATACCGTCACTTGTAAGCTGTCCAACCGAGTGTTGGTGAGGAGAGAGGGAGGGGGGAGGTTTTATTTATTTATTTATTTAATATTTATTGCACAGTAACAAAAATAAAGTACAAACGGAAAGCTTAATGCTAGGGCGCATTTTCTACCAGCTACCCGCTGAGTAGGACATTTAAATGTTATGTAGGCAAATATAAATAGTAGAAACTAAAATAATTTTGAAACAAAATAATGTGTGAAAAGTTTTAAAATGCTATTATTATGTACACGTTGTTAAATACTATATACTTACTTATAGGCAGTTGGGGAACTGAGGCCAAATGTTTGGTTAGCGAGTTGGGGCGTAAACTACGCGACAAATCGGGGGACTCCCGCGCCGGCTCGTACCTGGTGCAAAGGCTGGCCATAGCAATCCAACGAGGCAATGCGGCCAGTATAATGGGCACTTTTGCACCGGGTGCTGCTCGGGGTGGGTTAGTGTCATAGATAAATGACGTATACTTTTTGTATGAATTGGTATTTGAATTATTATTTTCTTATATAACTATAATTATAATACATATAAAAATACAAATACTAAAAAGAGAACATAGGTATAGATAACTTATTAAAGATGAGTAACTAACTAAGATGATGGTTCCTTCAAATAGTGCTCCCGTACATGCCTTTTGAAAGTATCTTTGGACAGAGCTTGACGAATACCCAGAGGGAGCTCATTCCAGAGTCGGACCGCTGCGACTCTAAATGAGTCACTAGCAAATGATGTGCTATGGCTAGGGCAATTTAAGCGCAAGACACTACTGCCCCTTTGAAGGGTTGATCCGAGTATCAGAAAAATAAGACACGAATTCTTTGAGATATGTAGGAGTCTTAGGATCATTTAAAATTGAATACAGCAAGCCGAGGATCCTTGCGTGACGTCTCTCCCTAATCTTAAGCCATTTAAGTTTAGCACGGTACTCTGATACATGATCATATTTCTTAAGCCCAAAGATGAAGCGTATGGACGTACAGCTGGAGATCATCCGCGTAGAAATGGTATCGACAAGTTAATAAGATGGAGAGCATATCAATGAACGACGAAAAAAGCAATGGTGACAAAATACCACCCTGTGGGACTCCCGCAGTTAACTTACACCAGTCGGATAGTGATTGATTGGCTCGAATCGCTTGCTGCCGACCCCCCAAATACGAAGCAAACCAGGAAACTGCAGCATCCGAGAAACCCATACGACGTAAAACACCTAGTAGCAGATCATGGTCGACAACATTGAACGCATTGCTAAAATCAATCAGTACAAGGACAGTAACCTGGCCATTGTCCATAGCCTGTCGGATGTCTTCAGTGACCTTCAATAAGGTAGTGGTAGTGCTATGTCCTAATCTGAAACCAGACTGGTAAGGATTTAGTAACTGAGCTTTACACATGAATTCAGTTACTTGCTTGTGAACAACTGATTCAATTACCTTTGAAAGAAATGGTAGTATGGAGATTGGCCGAAACTGACTAGGTAATTCAGCATTATTAACCTTGGGAAGTGGAATAATGTGAGCTTTACGCCATTGGTGTGAAATTGACCATGATTTAGTGAGAAGTTTATAATGTGCGTAAGAGCTGGGAGGATGTGCCTCAAAGTGTACGACAACATACTGCGACCGATATCATCACAACCAATAGCTTTAGATTTTAGACTAAGAAAAAAGTTTTGTGGATAAAATCTTGACTGACAGGAGAGAAGTTGAAAGAGTCTGCACTCAGCGATGGTGCTTCAGCAATTACTTTAAGAGTATTGACTTTAGTGTCAGCGTCAAGGGTATCACAGGAAGCGAAATGGTTGTTAAGGATATTTAACTCGAAAGGGACCTCGCACCCGGGCGATTTAATTTTGCCCACACCGATTGATCGGAGAAATTTCCAGATTCCACCCGGGCTGGAGGATTCAATTTGGTTAGCTATGTAATATCGTTTGGCATTGCGGCACAAAAGGTTACAACGATTCCTTAGTCTCTTATATTGGTCCCAGTTTAGCTCCGATCGGTCTTTTTTAAACTTGCGAAACGCACTATTCCTCTTTGCCATAGCTTTCCGGATAGAATCAGACATCCAAGGGAAGCTCTATGTCTAATTCTCACCGTACGGGTTGGAGCGTGATGGTCGAAGAGGCAAATAATTTTCGACGACAAGAAATCTATCTTCTCGTCGATAGTGTTACGTGATACAATCTCCATCCAGTTTACATCATCAGCGTCCCGATCCAGTTGATCCAGATCCATACGGGCAAAATTTCTTTGCCGCATCACCACCGGTTTCGGTTTGGGGGTGCGAATTTTAATCGACCCATAGATCAGGTCATGGTGAGAAATACCAGGAACTTCCATTTGGCCATGCGTGTATAACAAATTCTCATCAGAGGCAATGATCAGGTCTAGCAGTGTGTCATTTGTGCGAGTGTGGTGTGTAGGAGATAGTTGAATAAGTTTAAGGTCAGAGGATTCGACTAGTGCCCTTAACTTTTGAGCACGGGTGTCATTTTTGAGTAGGCACGTATTAAAGTCACCCATAACCACAATCTTTTGGTATACGATTGCAACTCTTGATCATTAAATTTCTCCTTGTCGCATGTTTTTTGTACGGCAATGCGGAATAATGGATTAGAAGAGGTATTGAAACTGTACGAAACAAATGACTGTGCTGAATCTTATTATTTTATACCCTTCTATCATTCTGAAGAAGAGGTATTGAAACTGTAAGAAACAAATGACTGTGCTGAATCTTATTATTTTATACCCTTCTATCATTCTACATAGGTCTCCTGGTTGTTCATATGATCCATAAATTTTGTTCGCGAGCCTGTAGTCTATCAAGTGCTCTATGACACTTCGATACCATTTCTAAACACCACTGTAAATTTTGTCACTGTAAGTATTTGTATAAAAGTAATTAAATCTGCAAAGATAAATAGCGTTACCAAGAATGCATGTGTCGAAATTGCTTACAAAATGAAAACTATTGGTCAGTAAACGTTTACTTCCAATAGCAATTGCAAAAACAATAAACATTACAATCACAAGATTATTTTTCTCTAGCAAACAGAAAGTAATACACGAGCAACCTAACAACTCAATTTCTACTCGTTAAAGTCAATAATTGTGTACGAAAACACTTCGCGAATGTCAATACGTTGTCCAATTACCTCCTACTACCTCTCTCGGGTTTTATTTTTTTTCAGAGCCCTTCCAAAAGAGGCTAACGTAGCTCTTGTGCCCCTTCACACATCGTTCGCTCTCTCGCGAAAAAGAAAGGGTCACGTATGACATTAGAACCCGTTTAGGTCTTGCTGACGTTTTTATTCAGCTGGGATTTGAACAGAAACGTTGAAATGTTTTTCGCTCTTGAATTATAAATTGTGTCAGGTTTTTCGTTGAAGGTGCTTTCTCTGTAATTCGCCAAAATACGTGGAAATTATTCTATTTTGTTCAATGTTATGTTACATTCTTCATATGTTTAGTCTTATTTTGAAACCAAATATTTAAATTTTATTTTATGGGTTAACCTTAGTCATCTTTACAAAGCAGATTATAAAAATCAATGAAGAAAGGAAACCCTTACCAATGCTGCTAAACATAATACATAAGCAGCCCACTAAATGTTCCCACTGCTGGGACTCGGGGCCATCTCTCGCAAGGAGAGAGTTAGGGTCATAATCCACCACGCTGGCCAAGTACGGGTTGGTGGATGACACATGACTTCGAAAGATTCTAGGTACATGTCGGTTTCCTTACGATGTCTTCCTTTACCGTTTTTAAGTTAGCGGCATTACGCACATGACTTCGAAAAGACAGTAGTGCGCGTAGTGGGATTCGAACCCGAGGGCTCCGGATCGGCAGTCGCCGTTCTCCCGTCTAGACCAGCCGTAACTTAATAATCGGTATATATATTGTTCTGCAAACGCGCAAAAAAGCATAGCGTTACCGTGAGCGTCCACATCTTGACACTATAAGTAATGTTAGAAAGGACGAACTAATTAAAGACATTCATCTTGAGGCGCTGCAATATGGCCGACGCGATGAATTGATAAAGCTGACACAAAACCTCCAACTATGGCCCAGCCTGATCATTCTTACTCACTCACTAATTATTAGATTTTTATCGAACCTCTCACCTCAATTAGGTACAATAAAATGGAAACAAACCACGCTAATAAGATTTACAAGTAGCGTATCTCAACGTCACAGCGACGTAATACGTAAAGCCAGAGGTCGTAGAATCAGTGCGCGATCGGCAACCCTCTGATAAACGAGCGCCATAAAAGTCGGGTTGAGACGGATGACCGGATTCCGCGTTTACGGCGATATTATCGCAACGCTTAGAGCGGCTTCATATCGATTGGTTCGACGGCGCGGCCGAATGTCGCTATCTGTTGCTTCACTTCAGTGCCAAACACCTGAGCAATTTTCTCAACTTCAAAAACAAATTTATAAATAAGTTAGATGTAAAAGTTAACTTCGTGCACGCTGTTCTGCCGTTTAGCCGTATGAGATAAAGCGTATTTTTTTTTTTTTATTTATAAGGTACACAACACAGTACACTATCAAATGACATAACAAAGTTATAAAATAATAGGTACAGTTCTAAATCGTATACCTAAATATGTGTACACAGCGTGAACTAAAAATATTCTAACAGTGGCGAAACTTTAGTTAATAAGTATTTAGTAAGAAATGTAGTTAGTAAGTAGAGTTAATAATATGTTTGTTGAGTTTAAGGCTTAAATATAATGGAATTAAATAATGGCTAATATATTTTTTTCGCTTAAATTTGGCTAAATTACATCAATAGATTGATGATGTTTCTTGAGGATATCATTGTATTAGCGACACATTCTGACAATGGGGTTGTATAGAGAAGTATTGTTCTTATACACACTAAGTGAAAATGTATTTTCAAAAGACCCACGTGAGTTGGGGGAGATATTGATGTTGATGCTAGAAAGGAGAGAAGGTGAATCATTTAAAGAGTGAGTGATTTTAAAAAGACAAAGACAAAGTCCAAGTATTTGCGGCGATTTTCAAGAGATGCTAATTTAACATGTTTTAACCGATTGGTATATGAGCGTACTTGGCGATGGATACCGAGCCTGTAAAAAGTATATTAAGACACATAGACTGCACGCGTTCGATACCATTACTATGAACGTTATAGGATGGAGACCAAATAACTGCGTTGTACTCCAAAATACTGCGTACTAGAGCGAAGTAAAGATACATGAGACAGTATGGATTAGTAAAGTTCTTTGAGGTTCGTGAAACGAAACCTCACAATTTGTTACTGCTATTGATTATGTTTTCATAATGGTCCCGAAAAGTTAATGTTTGATCTAAGAGGATACCAAGATCCCTTACTACTGACTTTCTTTCTAAAATATGGTTTTCGAGTTTGTAATCAAAGACCACAGTATCATGTTTAGCAGTGAATGAGATTACGCAGCATTTTTGACGTTCAAGAACATCAGGTTTTTGTGGCACCATTTGTCAATTTTCAACAAATCATTTTGTAGTATTTCGGCGTCACTAGTGCTTTTCACAGTGAAATACACTTTTAAGTCATCAGCATATAGCAAACAAGGACAACGAATATAATCAATTAAATCATTAATAAACGACAAAGCAGAGGTCCAAGGTGTAAACCCTGGGGTACACCGGATGTTATCGTTGCAGGAGCTGATAAAAAAGCCTTTAAGTGCAATAAGCTGATTCCGTTTGAATAGATATGACTTATCATTACTCATACTCATCTTAATAGGTTACCGTGTATCCTAAAATGTTGTGATCATTTAGTAATTAGGATTTTATGGTTGACTTTATCAAATGCCTTTGCAAAATCAGTATGAATACAATCCACTTGAGTACGATTAGCAAAAGCTGTGCATAGATAATTCTTGTACTCTAGAAGATTAGAGGTGGTTGATCTATTGCGAATAAATCCATGTTGACTGTGGGATAAAATTTGATATATATGGAAAAAGAGGACATCATAAAGTACAGCTTCAAATATTTTAGTTAAACACGAAAGCTAAAAAAATTAAATATCAGAATCTGACCAAAATAATGTAAACTAAGAGTGGATCCATGACAGCAAAAAATACTTTGCAACCTATTCTCATACCAACCAAATAAATACGAAATAATTCGTAGTAATCGATCGAGGTTTTTTTCCAAAATCAAAACACTAATATTTAGTGAATTTTTGTGTTTTAGAGTTAAAAGATAATATTTATGCTATACGTTTACGCGTAAGCTTACAGGTAATTTATTAGTAAAACTGAGTTAGTAGGACGCTGGTCTAAAGTTTGGTACGTTCATCATCGGAAGCTGACATGATCTTTTCATCTCTTCCATTAAAAAAAAAACTCTCTTACTATTTGCAGAAATCGCGAGCGTACATTTTATTCATTAAAATAAATTTCTGCTAGATAAACAATAATTGCTGGATAAACCGAAGCACGTCTAACCACAAAACAGCTTATGCTAAGAATCAATGCTGCAGGTTAATGTAGGTGTACTAGAAATAGCTTGTCGAATGTAGATCCGATCATTTAAAATTAATTTGGAAAGATTAATAATGAAAACAACAAATTAACATTAAAAATACAATTGAAATCATCTGCTACTACATCAAGCTCAAAAACTTAAATAACTGGTAAAAATGAAGTATAAATATGTCTAGTAGTGGAAAAAATGTTTTAATAGGGCAATTGCCGTATATGGTTTCTGAACCAAAATTGAAATTTAACAATTTGTGGTGTAATAATTTTACCGATGATGACGCCAATCTTTTCAACTAATGTTTTATTTCTAGACTGAGTTTCTACACTGAATGTTAACAAAAATAAAATAAATCTCACGTGTTGAACGTATTTACTAAAATAACTGATCCAATCTAATCCAAATTGTATAAATTCAGACCAATAGAAACTGTTTTGCCAGACATATTGCTCTTGGCAATTGGCCTCTCGAAAAGGCCAGTTTGTATACTCGTATATGGATATACTTTTAAAATGTTATGTAATATCTTACCTGCAAACAGCAATAAAGATGTTTGTATTTCTATCAAAAAAATGGCTAAGCAATACGGTATAACTTCAAAATATGTAATTTAACCAACTGGGTTATATGACCCATTTACGAGTACGGTTATAAGTAGGAGTCTGTTTTAATTATTTTGGGGTGAAACGGTGCACGTCACACAATGAAATTGAGTTAAACTATAGGATTTGGATTTTCAAACTTGACCGGCTTTGCGAAAGTTTAATTAATGTTTCAATTGTAGTAGAAGGAGCTTATTAAAGTTTGTTAAACAATGAGAAAGTGTTTAAATCACACGGCTCATGCAGAAAATCGCAGTAAATTCATGTCTTATTCTGGTACGGTTGAAATTCATTCTAGAATGTGCTAAAAATTGATTGACCTAGTTGCTTACTTACTTAGTTGGTAATGAGTTTGCCTGCGAAGCCAAGGGTCGTGGATTCGATTCCCACCCAGTGCAAATACTTGTGTGATGAAAACAAATATTTGTACTGTGTCGGGATGTTTCTATGTACATATAATAATTATGTATTTATAACTACATAAATATTAATATCAGCTATCTGGCTTCCATAGTACAAGAATATCTATTCTGTGGTACAAGTTTTGATTAGTTTGTGATCAGATAAAATTGTGTGAAATAATACCGCACGAATTGATTACATCGTCCCGTTTGAAAAATTCGGAAAAGGTTGATAATTTATAGCAAACTCATCATAGTCAGTCTAGTCAACATAAACCATATCCGGCGGCCCTTTTAAAAAAGAATTGACGCGCGTGGATATTGCTTATTTGGCACTTTGGCAGCAATTACCGAGTCTCCTCGAAAAAGGCCGCTATTTGCGGCTGAAAATTCAGTCAAGCAATATCACACGTGAGCTATCCGCGAATTTATTATAAAGTATAACAACCCTGTTAGTTTTCAAACTAAATAATAATAATAGTATACATATTTTGTAAAAATAAGTTTGTGTTTGACAGCGTCAAGCCAATGCCAAGCCAACAATATTAACTAATGACGCAACTTAGTATACATATATGTACACAATACGTACCTAGAAGCAATTTGGTTACTTTGTTTTTATGACATGTAATAATAAATTAGATTTTGAACTGATCTACAAATAAATCATTTAGCTTTTATTACATTTAAAAAAAATCTTCCAGCTTTATGGCAAACCTCTTTCCGTAGTCCAACAAGGCGTTCAAGTATGTCTAGTATTTGCAGTTATTGAGACAGTAACGGGTATTTTCGTATTTTATCTCCCTCTGTTTGTTTTATATGTGCGTTTATTGAATTGTTATTTGCTCGTGTGGTATTGACTATGCGGAACAAATTGTTTGTTAGGCTTTTAAGAGGATTAGTCTTCGAGCTATAAGGATTATTAAAATCTTTCAGCTTATTTTTACTGTGGCAACATTTTTATAAGCTTTCCAGAATTAAATTCGTCTTGTTTTTTAAAAACAATATTTGATTTATATAAGCCGCTTAGGATTAAATTCTTGTATTTTAAAATCAGGATTATGCTTTTCATAAAAAATGGAATCGTTGACTTATTAATCGTAATTTTCAAAGATAAGAAGGAGGTAAATTGTGTTTAATTTTTTAGCTAAATCAAATCCTTATAGAAATATACAGCGTTCATCAGATTTAAAGATACTAATAGGCATGACGACTCATTTTTTATTTAGTATGCCGTCAAAAGGCTACTGAAAACTAACTGAAACATAGGTGAAAGAATTACTTTGTTATCTTAAAAACTTCCCGTGATATCACGATTTTAAAATCACAATTTTGGTCTCTCCTAAAAACGCTTCATACAAATCACTACGTAAACGAGACGTCACACTGTCGTATTTTCGCGTTACGTACTATTAAAATGGACTTGCCCATCCAGCTTAGACCTCCAGGCCACGTGGTTCGACAGCGTAGTTCGATCAATCGGACCACGTGAACTTTTTTTTCCTCTTGGTTCGATCAGTCGAACCATGTGCTTTTGAGATTCCTGATAGTTCGATCAATCGAACCACGTGAACTTTTTTTCCAGCTGGTTCGATCAATAGAACCACGTGTTTTTAAGACTCCTGATAGTTCGATTTATCTGACTATGTGGACTTTTTTCAATAGGTTTGATTAATCGAACTTAGTCAACCCTTGTAAAATTGCTGAACTTAGATGAATACAACAACACAATAAGCATATTTTAATCTTCATTTAACCATGTTACACTTTTACTTTACTGCGTAACGTTTCCAAGGACATTATAACTTTATATACAGTAACTAACATTAATAAACTCTTTTTGTACAAAAAATTAAAACCGTCTTCAAAACCACAAACAGGCACATACTTAATCCCAAGTTTTCTTAGTCCGAGTTAATTGTGCCTGTGAGTATACTTCGATGAATCGAACCAGATGCACTTGTCATAGTGGTTCGACAATGGAGTCGAACCACGAGGTCCCAAGAATTAGTAGTTCACGTGGTGCGATTCGAAAATCGAACCAAGAGGAAAAAAAAGTTCACGTGGTCCGATTGATCGAACTACGCTGTCGAACCACGTGGCCTGGAGGAGCTTAGAATGATCATAAAGTAAGTTAAACTAAAAAATGACAAAATTAAAATTGGAGCATATCTTACTATGTTTAAATACTGTCATTATAACAAATAATTTAATATAATTGCAGGACCTGTCGTCACGCCTATTTGGGCAATATCCTGGTTTATAATATACTCGTATCAGATTATATTTCATTTTCGTTTTGAGTTAATTAGTCTATTGTTATCACGAAACATTACTACATGTGCCTAAAATGTATATTAGTTAAAGTTGAGCCAATTTTTGTGTTATCAGTATTTCCTTGTGGTTTGTAAAGGCTACAAATTCGTTATGGTTTTACAGAAATAGAATTTTGATGCAGGTACCTGTGTATTTTATTTCTATATTATTTACGTTATATTCTAAAATTTCATATTTCAGTTTTAAAATACGTCATTTCATATTTATTAATTTTGAGTTGGTCAAAGTTTCCTTTGTGGAGAGTTCAATACATTGGGAAGTTTGAATGCACTTTCCTATGCAAAGGAAACTCCTGTTAAGTTCCATTAAGGTCTCTCCATTAGTCGAATGCACGTACACGTTTCTATGTGGCCACATTTACTTTGGGGGTATTACTGTATAAGAGCTGATGTATATTTCAGCGGAGGTACTTTTAGCCTTCGAATCAAAGTTTGTCTATCTCTTTTTCTATATTATAGAGTGCTGAGAAAAACTGGACATGTATCCATAGGTAAACAACAGGCCTGCCCCGTAGATATTGCAAAATGAAGAGTCCAAATCATTACCTATCACTGCACTGCGCTTGTCACTCAGAGATATGTAGAGGTATAATAAAAGGTGATTTAAATTAGGCGATTTGTTCTTTGTATGTGAAACCAAAGATCTTACCATGAAGATAAGATCTATCACTTGCCAATACAAACCAAGAACCTGGGCTATTGAGAATAAGAAAAGCGTAACAATTACGGAGATCAAAGAAATTGTTAACACGTGGAAGGGTTACTGTGGTTCGCTGTTTGTTGACGCTCATTCGTCACGGAGTCCTACAACATGTTCTCAACCCGCGGAATTGAAACCTAGTTTATTGAAAGACGAAGTGAAAGCAGCAATCAATCACTTGAAGCCCAATAAAGCTGTAGATGTAGATGAAATACCCATTGAGATCATAAGGGCAATGGGAGATACAGGAGTAGAAATAATACACACTATTTGTTGTAAAATATGGTATACCGGTGATTGGCCAAAGGATTTCTCGCTCCCTTATCACCGCGCTGCACAAAAAGGGCTCCACCAAAAAGTGCAACAATTACAGGTTGATCTCTCTCATCTCCCATGCTAGCAAAGTGCTCCTACATGTGATTAACAAGCGGATGCAGTCGTTTCTGTCCCGAGAAATAGCACCCGAACAAGCTGGTTTTTTCCAAGGAAGAGGAACGAGAGAACAAATTCTCATTCTACGTCAAATCATAGAGAAATCTCGTGAATTTAACAATCCCCTCTTCATATGCTTCGTAGATTTCCGAAAAGCATTTGACACTGTACAATGGCGGAAATTGTGGAAAATTCTCTCGTTTATGGGTGTACCAAAACATCTAACGTACCTCATAAGAAGACTGTACGAAGATGGCACAGCGGCTGTTCGTGTGGATGACGTTGACTCGAGATCTTTCAAAACAGAGGCTGGCGTAAGACAGGGATGCATTTTGTCTCCACTGCTCTTCAATATTTATACCGAGTATATCATGCGAATCGTTTTGGAAGGCTGGGACAAAGGTGTTTCTGTAGGGGGCGGAAAATCTGCAATTTAAGGTATGCTGATGATACCACTCTTTTGACAACATCCAAAGAAGATATGGAACATCTCTTGAAATGCCTGGAGACAAACAGCATTAGTCACGGCCTCGCTATCAATCGTGATAAGACCAACATGATGATAGTGGACGGAGAAAATGACAACCAACCTACTGTCAAAAGCATAGCCAACTGTGATGTGGTCCGGAGCTATATCTACTTGGGTTCCAACGTAACCAACACTGGGGGCTGTGAAGACGAGATACGAAGACGATGTGCTATAACGCGTTCTGCCGTCGAAAACCTCACAAAAATCTAGAAAGACCGCAGAATTACCAAAACCACCAAGGTACGACTGATGAGAAGTCTTGTCTTCCCAATTTTTCTCTACGGAGCTGAGACGTGGACACTGAGGCTGAAGGAAAGGAGGAAAATTGATGCACTGGAGATGTGGTGTTGGAGACGTATGCTGAGAATTCCGTGGGCTGCTCACCGCACCAACTCATCGATCCTGAAAGAGCTTCACGTCAAAGAGAGACTGTCGTCGACTGTGCAAATACGAGTTCTGAAGTTCTTTGGGCACATAATCCGAAATGAAGCTTCAATGGAGCGTCTCGTGGTGCAAGGCAGAATGGAGGGGAAAGAGACCCCGCGGTCGCTCTCCAACCAGGTGGACAGACCTCATCAAATCCCCTCACTCAATCAACCATGACCGACTGCTCCCACAAAGCCTCCAGTAGAGCCGAATGGAGACGCATAGCAAGAGCCGTCATTCAACAGGACCCATAACCACGACCACTCTGCCAAGAGTGCCCGACTGAGAAGTTTCTATGTCCTGTAATTTCTCTGGAAATATTGCGCATCAAACCGAAAAACATTGCACATTAAACAGATATGTATGCACGTAGTACCTAAGGTACTTTTACTTTAATTTTACTCGGGTCACGAGGAGTGTTCGCGTGACCACGGCGGTTGTAACGATGCCGAAACGTGGAGGTATTTAAACAATGAATTATTCGTGATTAAGCCCCAGAGGTAATATATAAACATTATGTGTTCAAATCGCGAAAGCTTAAAAATCAAATATGCACATTACTGCTTAGCGATAAAATAACTGGCAATGGTGTAGTACTTTGCCAGACGCTGCAAAGGCTCGCTATATAACATTACACTATATAGCGTTAACTTTGTTGTATCTTCCAACTTTAAATAATAATTAAAATAAATGATATAAAAATTCTTACCACGTTTCAGGTTCGCCATGCTATTAATTAATATTTGGTTTTGTTCATTTCAGTTAATTGGATATGATTAAGGTATCGCTATTACGGGGTTCAGGTCCATGAAAATTAAACCAACATTGTTCATTTTCTACAATTTCAACAACTGTTCAACATTGTAAAATAGCTATAATACATAATTAATTTTACCTACTGTAATTTGCAATTGTTCACGAGTGTCACGCTCTATCTAGATGGCTATACCAATAAGCGTCACTTGATCACGTGACCACAATAGTAGTATATGATAAGTCCACACTACATATTGGTAGTTACCAATATAATTGCTAAAATTCAAACATGAAATATGAAACGAATCCATTAACAGAAATACGTATATCTCAGTTAAAATACCTAGTATAAGTATTTGTACACTACAAAATTATCAAAAAACAATACAAAACGATTCGGTATTTACTCAAACTTACGCCAGACTTCACCAAAAATATCTATAGTTTAATTTATTTAATGTATTATGCTAACTAATTACTCCAAAAAAACAAACCTTGAATAAAAAATCAATCTAAAATGGTAAAAGCGTAATACATGTTGCCGTTTGTAGATACTTATATTTTTAATGCAAACACTGATTAAAATTTGTGATAATTATAAGCATAATATATTACTTAAGACATTCGTTAAAACACGGCAGTAGTTTAAACATTGCAACATGACTAAATATTATTATTATTTAACAGTGTATGTATGGTAAGTAATTATGATTTAAATGAGACTACAAATTAAGATAAAAGTCAGAATAATGAAAATACCATAATATAATTTGCATATTCGAGTAGGTATTGAAATTCAGAGAATAATCGATTTTATAAATTTAAATTATGATCAAATATATGTATCACGGTTTAGATCTAAGACAGAAATAGATTATTTCATACACTGTAAGCTCCTCGCCTATGACATGCAACACGTAGCTTTGTTTTATGGCTTGGAGCTTCACCAGATGGCGTATCTAGGTCGTAGATTTAGTACATAACCTCGAACGGATTTGATGGTACACTCGGAGAGATTGTATGGGTAAAGTAATTATGTGAAGTAATCTTACCGTTCCTTTGACGGTATTGTTGTCTGCCTCGAGAATTGGAATTTGCACGACAATGAAGTAAGATAGGTACAGAATTTCTGTTGATGGATAGGTAACTGAATAACGTGGGGTATGGCCCACATTTACGAGATTACGAGGTTGGAAGGAATCAGGTTCTTTTTGTACGAGTTCGACATCTTTATACATACTTGTTTAAATATTCGACCTTATCCTAATAATGTTATAATTGTGAAAGTTTGTGACATTTGATGACGTTGTAATTGCTTAGTTGTAATTGAACCTACTGAATTAACACATATTGTTTCAAAAAACTAAAAATAAAATTTAACGCGGCCATATTATACTAGTAATGTATTGAACAACCTACCTATAATTTTGAGTCTCATTTTAAACTACTTTGCGTTCTGAATAGGTTGTTTTTCATTTATGACTGACAGAAACTATTTATTTACATTAGAGAGACATTACAAAGTTACGAACATATTGTTACCATAGGTATTTGTTTTCCGTATTGCGCTCTATCCAGATGGTCATGCCAAGAAACAGGACTGAATAACGGACCAAAATATAATATTCTGTTATTGGTTCGCATGCGTTTTATAATTTAAACAATTCAATACTGAATAAAATTATCTGACTGAGCTATAGACATGAACAATACATAAGGCTGAGTTAGTAGGTACCACCGCATATACATTAATACCAGGGTAATGAACATATGACGAAAGGAGGCATAGTATTTATGTACTTAAACTTAACTAAATTTAGACTTAACCGTCAACATATTGTTTACTCTATACAATAATTCTTTAATGTACATTTTAGGTGGTGTCCAACCTTGTAGGTACAATTTAATTCACATATACATTTTTCAGTACGCGTCGTAAAATATTCATAGCAGAAAATGTGAACAGACGACAGCAGCGACGAAATTCCAACAACTTTGTCCAAATCCATAATTTAAACATTTTAACGTAAAAAAATAAGGCAAATTATACAAACCGCCGTATTTTAAACATCACTGGAGTTCACTCTCGCCTTTACGAGTAAGTTTGACATTAAACATGTCAAAGATGTTTGTAATGACTTTACAGTAGATATGGTATTTGACATTTTTTAACAAATTAGTTAGGTAAGTCTTATTTGCATTATGACGGTAATCCTACTTTCTTATTATATATAGTTTTATTAAAAATGCAAAATTTTGTATGTTTGAATGTCTGTTGTTCAATTATGTTGGAACGTCTGAACAGATTGGGTTGAAATTTAGAACACAGTTAGATTACAGTCTAGAATAATACTTAGTCTACTTTTGATTGCGAAAATATAAAGAAAATGGGTAGTACGTGAGCATAGACGTGGGCGAAATCATGGAGCACTAGTTCTACATAAATACATAAACAATTGTTGTTTTGTATCAATAGTTAGGGACTTTAAAAACAAAAGACTGAGTAAAGAGAAACCTCGACAAAGATCGTATGGCAATTAAATATATTCCAATTATTGTCCCACAGTCTATGTCGCTTTAACCATTGGTACCTTTGGACCGACACTGTTTTAGAGACGTAATTCGAAATAGTTTTTACCGCAAAACTTTCAAGAACATTTTAAGAACACTTTATATTACATTTACCTATACAAATCTCGAATCCCGAGGTTTGTGTGTGTACTCCGTCGTAATGGCTCAATTGATTCTTATGCTTTTTTGCCATGAGATTTTTTTGTTTTTTTAATCGCAAATTTACATTTTAATAAAGAGTGCCCAGACTAGTAGGACATGTGCCTGATGGTAAACATCATGCCTGCCACATAACAGAAAAGTGACACACAGCTATTGGAACATGAAGAGTCTAAATAATTACCTAGCACTGCACTGCACTCGTCACCCATGTCGATGTATACCTACATCTATAAAGCTGAACAGTTTGTTTGTTTGTTTGAACGCTAGGATCTCGGGAAGTACTAGTCCGAATTGAAAGATGCGTTTTCTATTGCATAGTCCATTTATTAAGGACGGCTATAGACAATAGAACATAACGCTACTATCAATAGAAACGGAGCAGGAATCAAGAATGTAACAAAAACGGGAAAAAAATTCCTTTTTGAGAGTTTTCGTACCGTGCTTTGACATGACAGCGTGTGTATAAGATAACGTCATTGCATATAAACCTTTGCTAATCAAATTTGTTTCTAAATCTGAGTTGGTACGACCAATATCCGACGGGTGGCGTAGCAGGTAGCTGAAGAGGTATTTTGTTTGAAAGCGATAATCTCAGGAACGACTGAACCGACTTCAGTCATTCTTTTACGGTAAAATGTACGGGATCCCGATCAGTGCTATATAATGTACCACTGGCGAAGCTGGGACAGATATCTAGTATTTATATATTTATTTATATACATAATCTGTACGAAAAAATGTATATACATAGTGTTACGTTACTTTGAAATGTATTTCAGTTAATAACTCATGTTTACGAAGCCAGCTATCCTACAAATACTATAAACGCGAAAGTTTTTAAGAATGTTAAAATTAAAATTTTACTCATTAAAAATGTTACTCTTTCGCGCAAAAACTATTGAAGGGAATTGGATGACGTTATAACGGTCTGGAATAACAAAGGCTATTTTTAACCCGAGAAAATAACAGGAACTATGCGAGTATAACCGCGGAACGCTAGGGGAAACTAGAGTAAAATTTGAAAAAAAAACCCAATATGAAATCTATCTGTTTCCTTTGTAATGCTGAATAAATAAGACCGGCCAGTGGAGTTCCTAATAAAAACACATATCGTTTGGCGCAAAATTACAAGGAAAGGGAAAAAGCCAGGTCGAAGGCAATAAAGTAAAGATGATGATAAAAGATGACCGAATAAAAAGTTTCATTTGCTGGCACAAGACAAATTTTATGGGGCATATCTACTCGGTAAATTGAAACAAAACTTTGCTAAGTAAACCGAGAGTTTTTACGTATTTTTTTATATATTTTTAGTTTTCAGTCCATAATTTTTTGTAGGTAAACGTATCCCTAGTAGCTTACTGTCGAATTCACGATATGCTTGGATTGACTAGGTTCTATTCAAAATTTATTATAATTTAGCCTTTTTGCTCCCTTATACTTAGTCAAAATACCTATGTCATCAGATTCTGGGTTGCAGCATATTCTGTCTGAAATAATATGTTATGGATGATTTGTTCCAAAAATATTTAACACTAGCAGTACCCCTCGGTGCGACTCGCTTAGTTTCTGTTCCTATAATTTTTCCCGCGATTACAAGTTAACAGAATGTTGTTTTGCTACTGTGTTTCAAATATTTACTTAAGGGTTCCAATTTAAAAAAAACTGTCAAAATTGTTGTGGTAAATCAATTATAATATTAATTTTGGACCTTATTATGGTGTCAAATAAACTCAAAAAACAAAGACTCAACTCAACAAAAACTCGTGACAGAAGTGAAAGTTTACTATAGATGGTAAAACAATATTTAGTTTTAGTAAAATATCAGTAGTAAATCATTTGACTCACGTATTCTTCAATGACAGTTCATTACAATTGAACTTTTGACTCAACAAAATACGTTTGTCATAAGAACCTCTAAAATTTGGGTTTAGCACAACATATACTTATTATGAATAAATTCCTATTTCAGATATGCTACATTATTCTGGTTATATTAGGAACAGTGTATTAGGAACATAAAACCAGACAGATTTGTCCAAAATTCCACATTTCGGCTTGTCATGTTGACGCAAAAGATTAGAAAGGATTAGAGAAAACTGGTGACGTGCGTGGTATGCCTACCCAATAGAAAGTTTTTTCCCATTATCCTTTTATCAAAACCAGAATTGAATCCTGGACTAGCTCATAAGGTAAATTAGGAATGTCTTATTCATTGCGTTATTGTGAAATATGCGTAACTTGGATACGTTTACAAGACTTGGCACGTAGAACCTTTTTCTAGTAGAAGGCAATAGTGATATCGGCAAATTGAAATATGGCCACAGAATAAAAGAAATTGTACGAGTATGGCTAAGGTTATGTAAAATTCTCAATTGTATAATAACATTATAATATATTCACTGACGTACAAAAGTCATTGTGATTACTACTTGGCTGTTCACTGTTCAGTCTACCACAAAAATAAGTTTTAGTTAAAAAATATATATTAAAAAAATCTCATATTTAAGGCCAGTTTGAAAAAGTAAATTTCAAGCTACTCGCTTCAAAAACGAAACTTCCATAACAACTTTCATTTCAACTAGGGGCCCGCCCCGGCTTCGCACGGGTACATACACACACACCCTTTTTTTTGTATCGGGTTTAAAAAAAAGTAAAATTATAAAGGAGTTTGATTTTTTTTTATTAATGTTTTTTTGTATTTTTTATTTTAAAATTTTATACATATATAATATTATTTACAAAAAAAAGCCATTACTTTTAGTGAGTCAGAGCTTCCCTGTAAACGATATTTGAAGTAGTTTTATTTTGTGGCAGCAAAATAAATTGATTTTCAGGAGCTCCGACACGTGATAGGCCAACATACAGTTGGCCATGAGTGAAACATTCTTTTCGTAGGTCGATCCCTAATAATTCGAAGGTTTGGCCCTGGGACTTGTTAATAGTTAAAGCGAAAGATGATTTCACCGGAAACTGAAGTCGTTTAAAAGGGATTGGCAGATCAGTTGGAATCATCGGTATCCTCGGTATATGAGCTAGTTGACCAGCTGCTGGGCCAGTGATAAAATTTTGTTCAGCAAGCCGCTGCGAACGCTCGATACTTGACTCTCTAGCGCGCGATTGCGACGCGTATTCTCTCCGACTTGCAAGGCGATTTTCAGTTTCTGATGAAGATTCCTCATTACGCCGTATTTTTATTGCCCTCGCCTGGGAACTATGTTTAGAAAGTTGATATCTTGATCTTTTTTGGCATTTTAGGGCATTATAAAATGAAAAATAGAAGGAAATAAATAATTAAACAGGCTTTTACTAATTTTTTGCTTATTGAACTATATGAAGTACTAAGCTGTTTGAATAATTAAAATATAATATTTATTATCAGGTAAGTAGTAGGTACTTATTGAAAGAAAATTAAAAATATGGGCGTAGAAAACTACCTTTTACTAAATTTTTGCTTAAATTTTGAACAGGAATGAATACCCATAAAATACTACTATAAGCAGTTTGAAAAGTTACATTAAAATATAATATTTATTATCATATACTTATTTACCTACGAAACGAATTTAAAGCGAATTCAAAAATTTTTCAAGCTAAAATCATACGATCACGCACACGACCGCTGCGTAGGAAGCCGATCGCGCGAGTGAGCCGCGCGGCACTTTATTTTATTACATTGACTCGCGACACTTTTTGTAGATAATGATGAGTTCTGCAAAGTCGTAGTAAATGATTTTGTTCTATCATCAATAGTTTTCGCAGCGCACGCGACGTAAGGAATTTTTCAGGTCTTTTTTTTACACCTTATGTTACATTATTGGAGTTTTAGTAAGGATTCCTAATTTTTTTTTTTTAAATATAATATAGCCTATGTTACTCGGGGATAATGTAGCTTTCCAAAGGTGAAAGATTTTTTGAAATCGGTCCAGTAGTTTCGGAGCCTATTCATTACAAATAAACAAACAAACAAACCTTTCCTCTTTATAATATTAGTATAGAAGTATAGACAACACAATTCTAAAAAACAACTTTTTTTACATTAAAATCTAGCCTATGTACTTAATCTGTCTCTGGACAATCTCTGTAGTTTCTATTACGTGTAAGCGTGACAGAAAAACAAAGAGACAGAGTTAATTTGTGTGTGAATTGGCCACCAATTTCGCACTTAAAATATGAGCAGAGATTTATATGTCGTCGTAAGGTGGCTTCTATCGAAATCATTCAACAAATAATAAAGCATCTTTGTACAAATAAATAACCAGATCATTGTAGTGTTCGACATTGATTTGAAATCTTTTTGTCCTCCCACTAGACACACCTGTCGATTCATTATTTCCCAAAAAATAAGATAAAATATCTTTAAACATGTTACCAAATGTTTCAGTGCCTTAAATCTGTGTGGATTTAAAAAAAATCCGTGCGATTTTCACCCGGGTCACGTCTGGCCGGACCCGAGGGGTCGATTCCCGATTAAGTACAGCTTTTACCGTTTGTGGTAAATCCTGTTCGCCTTTGCCTCTTCAATATGTTTCTTTTTGATGGAATATTTTTGTTAAACCTCTTATAGATTTTCGAATACAAAACTCCGCATAACGAACTTAGTAGATTTGAGGAATATTACCGTATCGAGAACAAACAAAATATCTGGGAAGATTGAAAATAATGATGCTAATGTTACATAATACTACAACGGAATTAACCTCTGTAATCCAAGGGCTGAATATTTGTGTTCAAAGGATTTGAGAGGCTATTTTTTGTTAGCTATTTATTTACAAAACTATATTTTTAAGCTGATTACCTGACCCTCCGTTTTAAAATATACCATTATAATGAGGCCGTCCGTTGCCCGTCCGTCCGTCAGAGCCCGCTTACCCCAACGGTTATCGGGTCTGCGACAGAAGTGACCGGCCCATTGCCACTTCAGTCTGCTAATACGCTGAGCTATGTCGGTGACTTTAGTTCTCTGACGAGTTACTTCATTGCGGATGCAATCCCTCAGAGAAACTCCAAGCATAGATCTTTCCATAGCTCGCTGAGCGACTTTGAGCTTTCGGACCATTTTGACTGTCAGTGTCCACGTTTCAGCACCGTAGGTCATAACGGGTAGGACGCACTGGTTGTATACTTTTGTTTTGAGACTTTGTGGGATGGGTGACGAGAAGATCCGACGTAGTTTTCCAAACGCTGCCCAGCCCAACTGGATTCTTCTCATGGCCTCACTCTCAAAGCTACATCTACCTAGTTCGAGCGTCTGCCCTAGGTAAACATATCTCTGAATAATTTCGAGAGTGGTTCCATTTACGGCAATCGGCCCCGGAGCAACGAACTCGTTGCACTTGACTTTGGTTTTGTCCAAATTCATCCGGAGGCCGATGCGTTGAGAAGCGTTAGCCTGGCTGTCCAGCATCCACTGCATATCCTCCAGCGACTCTGTCATAATGACGATGTCGTCGCCAAATCGCAGGTGAGAGATGTACTCGCCATTGATGTTTAGGCCATGTCCAACCCAATCCAGAGTCTTAAACATATCCTCTAGTGCGTTTGAGAACAATTTCGGGGAAATTACGTCCCTTTGTCTCACGCCCCGCTGCAGAGGAATATGCCTTGACTGCTGGTCTTGAATTTGGACTGCCATCGTAGCGGCGTCGTACAAGCATCTCATCACCTCGATGTATCGCCAATCGACTTGACATCGCTGTAAGGACTCCAGAACAGCCCAGGTTTCGACTGAGTCGAACGCGTTCTCATAATCCACAAACACTAAGCATCTAATCGGGCGAGACGATTCGTGATAACTCTCGAAAACAACTTATAGACATGGCTCAGAAGCGATATTGGTCGATAATTCTTCAATAGAGTCTTATCTCCCTTTTTGAAGAATAGGATGACAACACTTCTGTGCCATGCCTGTGAAGTTCTCCCGGAATCAGAATGAATATCTTATAGCACTGAGGAATCCCGTACATATCCAACGGTGAAAGATTTTTTGAAAGTGGTTCAGAAACGCGTGCAAACAAACAAACCGCTTCTGCTACCTGCTACGCCACCTGACAAAAAATAGTTGTACCATCTCAGATTTAGAAAAAAAAATTTTGCAAATTTTTACATATAATGACGCAATCTTAAAACACTTGTTATAACGTCAACGCACGGAACGAAAACTCTCAAAAATATTTTTTCCGTTTTTTTACATTCTTCATTCATGCTCCGTTCCTATTGATAGTAGCGTAATGTTGTAGGTATAGCCTATTATAGTCTTTGTCGATAAATGGACTATACGATAATGAAAGAGTTTTTTTAATTTGGGCCAGTAGTTTCCGAGATCCTAGCGTTCAAACAAACGAACTCTTCAACTTTCTAATATTAGTATAACTATAGATAATCGAGAAATCAAACTAGTCGGTTTTGAAAATTGAAGCTAAATATATAATGTATGTCTTTTTAGGGTTCATAGTCAAATGGCAAAATACGAGTCCCTTATAGATTCGTCATGTCATGTCATTCGTCTGTCCGTCCGTATGTCACAGCCACTTTTCTCCGAGACTAAAAGAACAAAACTGTTGAAACTTGGTAAGTACTGAAGTATTCCGTGAACCGCATTAAGATTTTCATACAAAAAAAAAACATACATACGGTCGAATTGAGAAACCTCATTTTTTTGAAGTCGGTTAAAAAAGAAAAAGTTATAAATTTTGGGGGTGTCCCATACTTAGAACTGAAACTCAAAAAAACAATTCCATCAAAACCATATGTACACCCACACGTATGTTATCTATGGATAGGTCTTGAAAAATGATATTACAACATACTAATGTTTTTCTAAACTGAATAGTTTGCGCGAGAGATTCTACCAAAGTGGTAAATTAATGTGTGTGTGTCCCCTGTAACTTCTATAATAAGAGAATGACAAAACTAAAAAAATGTATGATGTACATTAATTACCATGTAAACTTTCAACAAAAAATATTTTGAATGAGATCTAGTAAATAGTTTTATTTTAATAGGTACGTCATAAAAACACTATTGTTAAAACACTGATTAAAATAACAACGAACTACAAGATTTTTTATACTATGTTACTTGTTGCTACGGAAGTCTTAATAAGCGAGTTCGACTCGCACTTGAATACTTTTATTTTATATTTTTAACATCGTAAGGACTCGTAAAGTGTGCATTATAAAGGACTTAATAACGATCTAAATCATTGTTTAATTACCTCGATAAATGATTTAGACCGTGATTAAGTCCTGTAAGTCATGTAAACTTTGTGTTCAAATTGCGAAAGTCTAAAAACAATATCAAAAATTGGAATTAAATAACACACATTAATACAAATAAATAGTTAGATATTGCCAATCTGCAAGTCACGAGTATATTATTTAGTACCCCAAAGTCTAAAGTTTACAATAGGTATATTTTTTATTTTCTAAACACAACGTCTTTAATTGGAATAACAAATATTTATGTATCATATTTTACAACTAACTAAGATTACGATTGAGGAGAAGCGTGTTTGTCGAAAGAATACTGCAAAAATTTGATTTCTCTGATTTTATCTAAACTGATTTCATCGACGTTAAAACATCTCAAAAAAGGTAACTATAGCAAACTGCTCTCCACCGAAGCAGGTTGTTGTGCGATGACCACGTGAAGGTTCCCGAGCCTCGCACCCCCAAGTTTTCAGCCACGGGAGCAGGTCTCTCCACGCCTGCGAAGTTCGTCGTGCTCGTGGCGATTGCTGCGACATGATCTGCAGATCCAGAAAGTGCTGTCTTCTCTCAAGAACGGATTCCGAATAGTAGTGTCGATGCTGTCCACGAGATTTCTTCCATTAAAGAATGACGCTTGAAGCCGGTAAGTGTCAGGGCGGTTAGAATCAGCCACATAGTTCATGTTGACGATCCATAAGACCCAACGATCACCACCTTGATCGAGGAATCTTCGAGCTTCACACTCCGTCCCGTACCAGTCAGTGGTGATGGATTGATAACCTGCATTTCTGTTGACACGAGCATTCTGCGGAGACAAATTGTACCATTCAGCAGGTCCTGAGAACTGAGAGCCAACGAGATGACCACGTTCATCACCTGGAGCTCTGGCTTGAACGAAGTAATCGTTCAAATACCCTGAGTGAGGGAAATTGATTCGGTCTGCATTGTTTACGTGACGGCGATAAATTACTGCTCGAATATGCGTAACACGTTCATGGTCTCCTTGTCCGTAGCTTGTACGGACTACTCTGATCGGATTATTCGGATCGTTTATTGTAAATTCTCTTGCAGTCACGACGCTGAAAATTGCAGTGAGTAAAATAATCGACCCCATTTTGAACGAGTATGTCGTACGGAATCCGGTGACTGTTTCGAGATGACTTCTAGCGCCCGTCTTTTATATCATGTCTGGAATAGATAACGTCGTAGAACAAGGAAAATAACAATCCGTGTTTGGATTTCTCTCGTATTTCCCGTTATGTGGTTTACTAGTCTGTAAACTTGTTTGACAAAGTTTGTCATTGTTTATATGAGTAACGTAAAAAGAGACCAAGAATTAATTTCGAGCTACTAGCAGTCCGATACTAAAATATTTTTGGACTGTGTCTGGGTATTTCTATGAATAATAAGTATGTATTTACAACTATACACGTATTATATCAGCTATCTGGTCTAGATTGGTTAGTTTTTTAACACCTGTCTTATATCTCATGACTTTAATAGCGTCGTGGAACAAGGAAAATAACAATTCATATTTTGATTTTCCTCGTATTTCTCGTCGTGCAGTTAACTGCCATTTGAACTTATTTGATAACGTGTGTTATTGTTTACGTGAGAAAATTGACTAAGTATAAACAGGCAAATAATTTGTCTGGACTGGTTCTGCACTATTTTCATTAAAATTGCGAAATTATTTTGTGCTCTATTGCTAATACAATTATCACAGTAATTATTTATTATGTATTTTACAGATAAGCCAAGCAGCAAGAGCTCTCATTAAAAATATGAGTCCATTCACCTGTTACTATTATTTGCTTTGAATTTACCAGTGTGACGAATGGAAAGTGATGTCACTCGCTAATCAGTGTTGCCAATTTCACGCAATGCTAACAGCGTTATCAGTCGATATCGCCACTTATTTTTCCTAGTTGTTGTAAAATAATATTAAAATAATAGGCGAATACGATTACAGTGATTGCTCTTTACAAAAGCAAAAGTGAATGTACATTGTTGGAACTTGTTAAATATTTTTAGAAATACTTCATCAACTAGGACTTTAATTAAAGATGTATTTCCTACCTTTCCTACGCATGTTTTCTTTCATACAATCCAGCCACACTTTTTTTGGTCGCCCTCTACCACAACATCCATCAACACTCATAAAGTTAAAGTTAAAATTGACGGTTGGTCCTCAGAAACCTTCTTTGGTTCACGTAAATTAATTTTGCAAACAAAATCACACAATTCACAAATGCATAATATAAAGACCATTCATTCAGACACATTAATTTATCTATGTATATACAGATATGTAGAAGATAGATTTTATAGAAAAGTAATCAATAAAGACAATGACTTTGTAAAAGTCATGATCTTTATTGACACACTGTTAGTTCCTACTCCTGCTGAAACCGCGGGACACCGGAGGTAAACATTATAATATTATTAATATAAAATACATATTTAAACTTGATGATTTTAGCTAATGACCTGCCTGTCAATATGATAATGATGGCAGGCAATGATTTGAATGCTTTGCTTCTTCTTTTTACTTTTCTTAATGTTAAGGGTATTCTTTAAGCGTTATATAATTATTTTGATCTAAAAATAGTGCGTAATCGTGTGTAATCGGGGCAGTGCGCTATCGTTAGTTTACCGTACTTTGTAGAGTAAGTACTCTTTATAAACAGAATATATATACACAGACCACAATAATGTGTTACCACTGCCATCATAGGGTTCTTCTCACAAAAGGAGCTAGTCAAAGCCACAGCAGGCCAAGGTCAAGACACTCAGCCACCGTGCTGAATTACGCTGGCCAATTAGTTGGACGATGAAACGTATTAGAAAAATATCTTTCTAAGAACACTCGGTTTTCTCGCAATGTATTCACAGATAAAGCCAGTGGTAGTGATGTAAATTTTATTTCCATATTTCTATTATATTACAGATATTATTGTTTCTATAACATAATGGTAAGCGGTAAAACTTGGCTAATCCAAATCGTTTCATTAAAAAAATAATTGGGTTTTGTTGGGTCCCAAAAATACTCGTCTGGTCGGTCGAGGTCTAGTAATATTGGTAAAATTACATTTAGCAAATTAAAGTCATTACAATAACAATGAAATGAAATGCAAATATTTTTAGACAATCGTTACAATCAAAATCCAATAGCAATTAGGATATTTGATTGAATCGTCCCAATTTGGGGAAATCAGATTTTTGTTCGGGTTTTTAACGAATCGTCAAGTTAATAGCTATTCATTTGTGCTCTCAAAATTGAAGTGTTTTTATACAAGTTAACAGAATGTTGTTCTGCTACTGTGTTTCAAATATTTACTGAAGGGTTCCAATTAAAAAAAAAACTGTCAAAATTGTTGTGGTAAATCAATTATAATATTAATTTTGGACCTTATTATGGTGTCAAATAAACTCAAAAACAAAGACTCAAAAGTTTACTCTTGGCAGAAGTGAAAGTTTAGTAAATATGGTTAAACAATATTTAGTTTTAGTAAAATATCAGTAGTAAATCATTTGACTCACGTATTCTTCAATGACAGTTCATTACAATTGAACTTTTGACTCAACAGAATACGTTTGTCATAAGAACCTCTAGAATTTGTGTTTAGCACAACCACAGATTTCTAAAACAAAAGGCAGATGGAACGTGCAGAACACAGATCCTTAGGTCCAGAAAGCAAATATCAAACGCCAAAGCAAATACAAACTCCAATCAGTACGAATCGGACTTCCGTCTCGTACGGGAGTCCCGTGTGATTTTAAGTTTTGTTTAAGATTATGCCGTATTGTGTCTTCAAACATTGTTCCCAAAAATAAGAAAAGGAAAGAGGAATATCATTTCATAGGAAAGTTTGAATATTTTACTGCTATTTATATAATTTAGGCAATTTCATTTCATTTAATGAATAGAAACACAACACCTCAACGAAAATTGATTAGTGTTGCTATACTAAATTGAAATTATTTTCCCTAAAGTTAAGGTAAAATATAGATTGTGATTTTTTTGAAGATACTCGTAGACCAAATTATTTATGTAGATTGTATTATTCTATTTTAAGCCCTATTTTTATAATCGTATTTTTTTAATTTAATGTGAATCGATGCCTAGCACAAATCCACGTCATTACTAGCGTTTATAAAAATACTAATAGTGTTGATGAAAACCATAGTTATGAAGCAAGTTTTTATACTTGTAAGTAGGTATAGTGGAGCTTAAAAAATTAGGCGAGTTCTTTTGAGAGATCTAATCGTTTTAATTAACTTCATGTTGTCTGGTCGAGTTAGTAGTGACATTGTCGAAGTTTTATACGGTGCTAATTTGTGCGTACATACTTACCCAAAAAAGATATTGGGATCAGGCCAATCGCTGGTGGCACCACATATATACTGGCCTTGCTGTCTAGGTTAACTTTTCGTTTGCGACACGCGTCCAGACAAAGATTGGATACTAAACAAATTTAATGATCTGGCCCCCCAACATCAAATCAGTTGACAAAAATTCTCTGCACTGCCTGTGTTCACCGAAATTAAATGAGTAGTTGCCACCTTTTGTCAAGCATAATATTCAAAGTTATTCAAAGCTCCGATAGAATACTCAAAATAAACACACACATGACTTTTACTATTATTCGGCGTTGTCTTTTTTATTCCGAATTTTCTGTACGAATATTCGAATTTTTTGTTGCATGCAAAATCAAAATTCTTAACTTCATAGGATGGAAATTACTATTTCTATCATAACAAGAAATCCTTGCATGATATATAATCGGTGTAATAATAAATTATTATAACATTATAATATATTTTATGTGTTTATTATACGCGAAGATTTCCGAAGCTAAGACAACAATAGTGGGATTTTTTTCTTAAGACTGGGAACATTACACGCACACCAACTTGAGTAATTTGACAGCGTCGGTGAGAGCTGTCACGCATACATAACTAATTACTGGCCTCACAGTGTCGTTCACGAAGGTTTCATCTGTTTAGAAATCTGTGAGCACAACATATACTTAGTATGAACAAATCCCTATTTCAGGGATGCTACATTATTCTGGTCATATTAGGAACATAAAACCAGACAGATTTGTCCAAAATTCCACATTTCGGCTTGTCATGTTGACGCAAAAGATAAAAGGATTAGAGAAAACTGGTGACGTGCGTGGTATGCCTACCGAATAGAAGGTTTTTTCCCCCATTATTCCTTTTATCAAAACCAGAATTGAATCCTGGACAGCTTGCGCATAAGGTAAATTAGGAATGTCTTATTCATTGCGTTATTGCGATATATGCGTAACATGGATACTTACGTTTACAAGGACGATAAATATCGGATACAGTTTCATCAAATGATGAATAACTAGATGCCTGCCCTGGCTTCGCCCGTAGTACATAATATCTTATACTCGTAGCACTCGGAGATCCCGTAAATATCCAACAGTGAAAGATTTTTTGAAATCGGTTCAGTAATTCAGAATATCGCGTATAAAAAAACTCTTCAGCTACCTGCTACGCCGCCTGTCGAAAACTACACGAACTAATTCAAATTTAGAAAAAAATTTAGCAAAGTTTTACATAATAATGAAGCAATCTGAAACACTTGCTGTCACGTCAACGCACAGTACGAAAACTCTCAAAAAAGGAATATTTTGTTCCCGTTTTTGTTACATTCTTCGTTCATGCTCCGTTCCTATTTATAGTCACGTAATGTTGTACTTATAGCTTATAGTCTTCGTCGATAAATATACTATCCAATAAAGAAAGAGTATTTCAATTTGTACCAGTAGTTTCCGAGATCCTAGCGTTCAAACCAACAAACAAACTCTTCATAGTATAAGCATCGATATAATTAAAGAAACGAGTATAAATAAGTAAAGATAATTGAGAAATCAAATTAGTTTTGAAAATTGAAACTGAATATATTATGTATGTCTTTACGGTTCCATAGACAAATAGCAAAATACAGAACCCTTATAGATTCGTCATGTCTGTCTGTCTGTCCGTCCGTATGTCACAGCCACTTTTCAGCAAAACTACAAAACTATGAGAACAATACTGCTAAAATTTGGTAAGTATATGTATTCCGTGAACCGCATTAAGATTTTCATACATAAAAATTAAAAAACAATAAATTTTGGGGGTCTCCCATACTTAGGATTGAAACTCAAAAAAACAATTCTATCAAAACCATACGTGTACCCACACGTATGTTATCTATGGATAGGTCTTCAAAAAAACATACTTGTTTTTTTCTAAGCTGAATAGTTTGCGCGAGAGACTCTACCAAAGTGGTAAATTAATGTGTGTGTGTGTCCTGTAACCTCCAGAATAAGCGAATGACAAAACTAAAAAAAATGTATCATATACATTAATATGTAAACTTTCAACGAAAATTATTTGGAATGAGACCTAGTAAGTAGTTTTATTTTAATACGTCATAACGAACTACAAGAACTTTTATATTATGTTACTTGCTGTTACGGAAACCTTCATGAGCGAGTCAGACTCGCACTTGACTACTTTTATTTAATATTTGTAACATCATAAGGACTCGTAATATTTGTATTATACAGGACTTAATAACGGTCTAAGTCATTGTTTAATTACCTCGATAAATGATTTATATCGTGAATAAGTCCTGTAAGTCATGTAAACTTTATGTGTTCAAATTGCGAAAGTTTAAGAACAATATCAAAAATTGGAATTAAATTATACAAATTAATTCAAATAAATAGTTAGATATTGCCAATCTGCAAGTTATATTATTTAGTACCCCAAAGTCTAAAGTTTACAACAGGTATATTTTTTTATTTTCTAAACTGTACGAGTATCATATTTTACAACTAAGATTGCGATTGAGGAGAAGCATGTTCGTCGAAAGAATACTGCAAAAAAATTGATTTCTCTGATTTTGTCTGAACTGATTTAAAATTAAACAGCGAAAAAAGGTAACTATAGCAAACTGCTCTCCATCGAAGCAGGTTGTAGTGCGATGCCCACGTGAAGTTTCCCGAGCCTCGCACCCACAAGTTTTTAGCCACGGGTGCAGGTCTCTCCACGTTTACGAAGTTCGTCGTGCTCGTGGCGATTGCTGCGACATGATCTGCAGATCCAGAAAGTGCTGTCTTCTCTCAAGAACGGATTCCGAATAGTAGTGTCGATGCTGTCCACGAGATTCCCTCCATTAAAGAATGACACTTGAAGCCGGTAAGTGTCAGGGCGGTTAGAATCAGCCACATAGTTCATGTTGACGACCCATAAGACCCGGCGGTCGCCTCCTTGATTGAGGAATCTTCGAACTTCACACTCCGTTCCGTACCAGTCTGTGGTGATGGATTGATAACCTGCATTTCTGTTGACACGAGCATTCTGCGGAGACAAATTGTACCACTCAGCAGGTCCTGAGAATTGAGAGCCAACGAGATGCCCACGTTCATCACCTGGAGCTCTGGCTTCCACGAAGTAATCATTCAAATACCCTGAGTGAGGGAAATTGATTCGGTCTGCATTGTTTACGTGACGGCGATAAATTAATGCTAGAAGATATGTGACACGTTCATGGTCTCCTTGTCCGTAGCTTGTACGGACTACTCTGATCGGATTATTCGGTTCGTTTATTGTAAATTCTCTTGCAGTCACGACGCTGAAAATTGCAGTAAGTAAAATAATCGACCGCATTATGAACGAGTATGCCGTACGGAAACCGGTGACTGTTTGGAGACGATTTCTAGCGCCCGTCTTTTATATCATGTCTAGAATAGATAACGTCGTAGAACAAGAAAAAAAACAATCCTGATTTGGAATTTTCTCGTATTTCCCGACTTGTGGTTCATTAGCATCCGAACTTGTTTTGTTTGCATGTGTATTGTAAAAAAGTAAAAAAAGACGAAGAATTAATTTCGAGCAGGTGACATAAGATAACGCAGATCAGTTGCACACTCTCGCGAAGTACAAGCGATTTTGTGGTAACGTTCAGGACCTTGAATTTGTTGTCGAAAGTTGTTGTTGCCATTGAAACTTTTGTACCAAAATATTTTTGGAATGTGTCTGGGTGTTCAGTTATGTTTACTAATGGAATAAGTGTGTATTTACAACTAGATAAGTATTATATCAGTTATTTGGCCGCCATAGTACAAGCTTTGCTCAGTATGAGGTCAGGTGGTGTTGTGTGCGAATTGTCCACCACTATTTCTTATTTGTTTAAAAACATATTTGACTATTACACTGAAAGATAGCGCAGTAAGAAACACTCTCGCGTCGTCCACTAGTGCGATTGCATTTATTTATCTATTGATATTGATTGTTCTAATAATTAACTGCTCTTAACAGATCTCCGACCACCTTAATGCTAAACATATTCTCAATGCTTGACGCATACCACAAACATTGTAAATTTTATAATTAACTTGTAAAATTGTAAATTCGCAGGGTTTCGCCTTCACTTTTAATGTTTTATTTTTGGTTAACATTGTAAATTTTACGAGTAAAGTCCAATCAGTGTAGGAGTTTTCCACATTTGTAGCGTCAAAAGAAGGAAATACAATTTTGAGCTTAATTTCAAATTTGTCGCCACAAAATTCAAACTCGTTAAGTCTGTAAGGTTCTAAATTCGTTTAAATCTCTACATTTTAGAGATACATTATTTTGTACTAAAAAGTAGAGTCCGAACTTTAAAACGGTTTTTAGAATTGGTTGTACTAATAAAATGATAAACCATAGTTTAGAAAAACACATGGGCTACCTTTTATCACGGGAAAATAAATGGGAATGGGAACAACGAAGGCAAAATCATACGGCGCTGCTACTAATAGTTTTTTGAAATATATAGTAACTTATTTTTGTAGTAACTTTCACTCGCATCTATAATTTCAGATAACCATATTTGTCGAAATAATGTTGCTAATAAAATTCAATTTCTGTAAAAATAAATTATTCGATATTTTCAGCTCCAGTGACATAAACGCAAAAATTGATAAGTTCTCTAAGTTTTCAACCACGGGAGCAGGTCTCTCCACGTTTGCGAAGTTCGTCGTGCTCGAGGCGATTGCTGCGACATGATCTGCAGATCCAGAAAGTGCTGTCTTGCTGTCTGTGCTCAATTGCTCATACAATTATTAGGTACAGTTATGGGGCGTTTTCCAGATGCAAAAGGACCTGTCAAGGACAGTTCCCAATTTCACCGTAGGTGGCCCCACTGTTTTATTTTGTAAGAGAAATTTCACAAAAACCAACAGTGGTGCCACACTTGGCAATATTTTGAACTATCTTTGACAAGTCTTTTTGCGTCTGGACCACAGACTAAGTAGAGAGATACACTGTCTGGACAACTCCTCATTACGTATTTTGCAGTTAGTACAGGCAGCAAGAACTCTCAATAAAAATATGTGTACTTTCCCCCGTTCCTATTAGTTAGGGGTAGTTACACATACAACACTTAGTAATTTTGCTGCTAATTTAAAATTAAAATTAAAATAGAAATCATACAATTTATAGTGTAATTATATGTTTATTTGAAACTTAACTTAGTATTACCTGCCTGGGAGTGTTTTCCCTGAGATTAAACAACACAGTAATTATTTGTTATTCATCACTGCACTGATACAATGGAAGCTGTTTTGAAGACACAGGAGCAATTGCAAACACTGTTCTTGCAAAAAATGGAGACTTTCCAGACAGAACTTCAATTGACATCCTCAGACAAGACTTCATCACTTGCAGAAGAGTTCAAATCGTTTCGTGAATATATTCTTCTAGCGATCAAATCTTTGCAGACACAAATTGTTTTGCTTGCACGTGATACTGACAATCTACAGATGAGAGCTCGACGTAAAATGCTGTTACTGCATGGTGTGTCTGAGGAGAAAGGAGAAGACACAGCAGCCTGCACAGTGCGTATTGTTAGTGAGAAACTCAAAATTCCAGAGTTTAGTGCCGCTGACATCGCCAGCTGTCATCGCATGGGTCGTGCTCCGAGCTCCGACAGGCCTCGACCGATTCTGCTTAAGGTGAACAATGTTATTCTGCGACAGAAGCTCTGGTATGCAAAAAAATCCTTGAAGGGGTCGGGAGTCACGCTATCGGAGTACTTGACCAAATCTCGACACGACGTTTTTATGACAGCTCGAGATCGGTTTGGTTTGAGTAATTGTTGGACCCGAGACGGCTTCATCATGGTACTGGGGCCTAACAACGCAAGGCACCGTATCACTAGCCACCAGGAATTAGACAAAATCGACGTCCTTATTTCATCCCCTGGTTCCTCAGCTTCTCCGGTTCCACAACAGAAAGGTAAAAAACCGACTGCGGTTGCGCCGGTTGCTATCAAAAAACCCATAGTCACAAAAAAGAGGACGGCTTCGAAGCAGTAGTCTTGTGTTTTATTATTATTTTACTGTAGGTATGTGTTATGTTTTGTTTTTTTTTTTTTTTCACTTCTATTCTTGCAATTATTTTAACTTTATACCCGATAATTAACTTGTAAAATTGTAAATTCGCAGGGTTTCGCCTTCACTTTTAATGTTTTATTTTTGGTTAACTGTTAATGTTAATTGTCAAACTGTCAAAGTCACATTAACATTGTAACCCGTAATGGCATAGTGAGTTTGGCGTTATTTGCCAAATAAAATACCAAATAGTGTTGTAGTATGTACAAACGTCGAATAGTTGGTATAAGTGTGCTAATGTTATCATTTTATTTTTTAATTAGATTTGTTGTATTTGAGTTAATCTGTATGAGTATGTTTGGTATAGTTGCAAGTTTACCAACATTATTTTTTTTTCTTTGTGTTGTCATGTAAATGTAAACAGAGTATCTTTTCAACACAACCGGCAGGTGGTAATTTGGTTAAATACTTAACTTTAAATATTTATATAACTTGTATAATATCACATCTATATTTATATTTCAAAATATTATTTTATTGTACCTAGTAATATTTAGTATATTTAGTTTATATTATGTTAAATATTTTTGGGAATAATGATAACAGCAATGACGAATTTCTTTCAGTCTCTACCACTGAGTCAAGCAGCAGTGAAGCAAGTTCCAATATCATACATTACAGTACATTTCTTCCGCTATCTGATTTCTTAAAGAACAATTTTGCTGATGTTACACGTAATTTTAATGTAGTTCATATAAACGCGCAGAGCATTCCGTCTTCTTACCCTAAGATGCTGGCTTCTCTTGATCAGAGTAACATACACGCCATTTTAGTCTCCGAAACTTGGCTTCATCCAAGTCTTCCTACTACATCATATTCTCTACCTGGTTTTATTCTCATAAGGAATGATCGTACTAGTCGCGGTGGTGGTGTAGCGATTTACTTAAAATCCAATATACCTTTCTCTGTTCTGAGTCAGTCGCCGCAACCACCTCCCGCGAATGGTGGCGAACATCTCTTTATTGAAGTTTCTCTCTCTAATATTAAAGTTCTTCTCGGAGTCTATTATTGTCCGTCCAGTAGCATCAATTATTTTTCTTCCTTCGAAAATATTCTATTTAATCATATTCCATCCTATAATCACTCCATCATTATGGGTGATTTTAACACGTGTCTAGTCAAGAAGGATTATCGCAGTTTGGCCCTGGAATCTGTTGTAAAATCTTGTAACTTGCATATTCTTCCATTAAATACTACGCATCATTTTCCCAATTGTGTGCCATCTCTTCTTGACCTGGCGATAGTCTCGTCCCCTAATAATGTTGTAAAACATGGTCAGTACTCTGCTGACAATTTCTCTTACCATGATTTAGTCTTCCTTTCTTATAAACTTCGACCCCCAAAAATTAAACCACAAATTCTTCTGCAGCGCAATTTTAGTGGCATGGATAGGGACGCTCTTACGCGGGATGCAGGGGATATTGATTGGAACACGGTTATAAACGCAGGCTTAGTGGATGATCAGGTAGCGATTTTTAATTATCTGATCACTCAGCTCTATGATGTGCATGCTCCAATACGAGCCGTTAAAATTAAACACCTTCCTGCACCCTGGCTTACTGATGAAATAAAAATCTTAATGCATAAAAAATCAGTAGCCAAGTCCAAATATAAACTCCGTCCTTCTGACGACAATCAAGCTAAATATGTCCAGGCCCGGAATCGCTGCAATAAGGCGTGTAGGAATGCAATGCGCCGCCATATTCATACTTCAGTAGATGATGAAAACCCGGCTAGAGTCTGGAAATTTCTTAGATCAATGGGAGTTGGTAAGACACGTTCTAATTTTGCATCAAATAATATTGACTTTGACGCACTTAATCGACATTTTCTTCTGCTTCAATATGTCAGCTGCAGATATAAATTCAACGTTCAGTAATCTTTCTGCCTTGCCAACGCCCGATTTCGCATCCTTTCAATTTAATCGATTCACTGAGTGTGATGTTAAGAAGAGCTTTATGTCGATATCCTCCAATGCGGTTGGCAGTGATAGTATAAGTCGGAACATGCTTTTGCCCATCCTTGACATTATCCTTCCTATCCTTTGCTCCATTTTAATAACTCTATAAACCGAGGATTTTTTCCTTCAGTTTGGAAAGACGCTCATATCGTAACGTTGCCGAAAAATCTAACCCAAAATCTTTTTCCGAATTCCGTCCCATATCAATTCTTCCATTTCTTTCGAAAATTCTTGAGCGTCTTGTCCACAATCAGCTTAGTCAATTCCTTAACAGGCATAATCTCCTCAATCCTCTTCAATCCGGTTTCCGTCCTGGGCATAGCACTGTGTCTGCTCTTGTTAAAGTCACTGATGACATTCGCTTGGGGATGGATGACGGTAAGCTTACTGTTCTAGCTCTGTTAGATTTCAGTAATGCTTTCAACGCCGTCAACTTCGACATCTTACTAGCACTACTACGCTCCATCAACATATCTCCACCAGTAATCGATTGGTTTCGTAGTTACCTACAAGGACGCCGGCAGCGGATTCGCCTGGAAGATACCTTTTCTTCCTGGTGTAATACAACAGCTGGTGTCCCACAAGGCGGTGTGCTATCTCCTCTACTGTTTGCTATCTTTATTAATTCCATCTCTAATTATCTAACTTCTTCTTACCACCTTTATGCAGACGATCTCCAAATTTACACACAAGCTCCACTTCATCAACTTGGCGAAGCGATTTCAAAGACTAATATCAATCTAGACTGTATTTGTAAATGGAGCAAATCTTTTGGTTTGAATGTCAATCCCGAAAAATCTCAAGTCATAGTGATAGGCAGCTCCTACTGGGTCTCGAGAATTGACTGGACGCTCATTCCTAACGTAACTTTTAATGGGGTTAGGATCCCATTTAGCGACTCAGTCAAAAATCTTGGAGTGACATTTGACCAAACCTTTTCTTGGGACAATCACATTCAAACAATCAGTAGTAAACTCTTTTCATCAGGAGGTTCTCTTAGACGCCTTCGCAACTTTTACGTACTGCCACTAAAATTACGCTTGCACAGTCTCTGCTTCTACCTATCCTGGACTATGCTGATGTCTGTTTTCCCGATCTTAGAGAAGACCAGATTAAAAAAACTTGAGCGCCTCCAAAATTACTGTATTAGATTCATATTTGGTTTACGTAAATATGATCACGTTTCTCATTATCGCGCCAAGCTCAAGTGGTTACCCATTCGTCTGCGTCGTAATGCTCACATTCTTTTCCTTTTATTCAATATTTTATTTAATCCCTCCACTCCATGTTACCTCAAAGAGCGATTCACTTTATGGCGAGACTACCATGCTCGGCCGCTGAGGTCAAAAACTAATTTGACCCTGAATGCCCCAACTGCACGTTCTGAGATGTATTATGGAAAATCTTTTGCTTTTCAGGCTGTACAATTATGGAATGAGTTGCCTGTTTCTATAAGAAAATCCCCATCGCTGGATTCTTTTAAAACTAACGTTAAAAACTTTTATTTGTCAAAGCTAGAGTCACAGTAATTTAATTGTAATATCTATCTTATCCGTCAAATTTACATTTGTGTAGACAATGTTGTTGTCATACATCATGTTTTTTTCATGTCTATCATTGCTTATATTGTTATCTTGGTTTATTTTATGATGGTATACCAATTTATTTGTCATATATGAATATGATCATATTATATATTAGTATATTTTACGAGTATCGTAAGTATTAGTATGTATCTGTATTCGTATGTATTTTTATTTTTAGTGTATGTAACTGTAATTGCTGAAATATTTTTAGATACACACCCCGCATTTTAATATATTCTTGCTAACTATTTCCATCCTAAGGTTGCCTGGAAGAGATCGCTTTTAGCGATAAGGCCGCCGATTGTAACACTAGTATTGATTGTTCTTCTCTCCTGTATAAGTGTTTTTTGTTTTGTTTTTTGGTGTGTACAATAAAGAGTATCTATCTATCTATTATTTGCTTTGGATTTACCAGTGTGACGAGAGAAAAGTTTCGTCACTCGCTAATCAGTGTTGCCATTTTCACGCAATGCTAACAGCGTTATCAGCCGGTATCGCCACTTATTTTATCTAGTTATTGTAGAATAATATTAAAATAGTAAACAAACATGATTACAGTGATAGGTCCTTACAAAAGCAATAGTACATATAATATGTACCTACATTGTTGGTACTTGTTAAATATTTTTAGAAATACTTCATCATCTAGGACTTTAATGTAAGATGTATCTAATTTTAGAAAGAATAATTATGTGTATGTTATTTCATACTTTAATAGCTATAAAAACATATTTATGGTAACTATACCTCTATAAAACACCTAGGCACAGAACGAAAAATGGGGGTTAGTGACAATATTTATCACAAAAATACATATCACATATTAACGAACGTAAGGCTTTATGGGTCGATTTCCTAACAAATAAACATACTCGTAGGTATTCTATCATTATAAATAATAATTGTTTTTTTTGCGTACGTTTATATTCCTGACCGGTAGAAGTATATTGCCTAGTGTGTTTGAGTAATACATATTTCTATAGTTATTTCTTACAAGGCAAAGATATAAACCTACTTATAACTCAGGTTGACGAACGCAGTAGGTACAAAGTTAAACAACGAAAATGAGGACAATTTTTACACAACCTTATCTGGAAACCAATTAAGCAACGTCTGCAACCTGCAACATACATTTTTTAGTCACAATATCAACACCACAGGGTTCAAAATACTGTAAAATGTGCTATTGTGAGCTAGTGCAATAATCAATTGCTTATCATAATACCCATTACACTCACGGCACTGTACCTATCTTACAACATCCAGGCTAAAATTTATAGTCATTATTTGCAATTTATTCAATCCACTCTAACACTAACAATTTAAAGGATATGTTATTTGTTTATGCACAAACAGAATATTATAACATTAGTAAGTGTAAAACGCTCCACACACGAGTCCTTAAATCAGCTTAAATCAAGTAAGTAAAAGTAGTGGGGCGGACCCTACATCGAACCATAAATCACCAATCATATCCTACATCGCACCATATGACTGGTGATTTATGTTACTTACCCCACTACTTTTACGTCATTTCCTCTGATTTTAGGACTCGTGTGTGGACGCTTTTACATATAATTTAGAAAGGACCATTACTTAAAGAACACTATCTTATTGGGCATATAAACCTACGTACTTCGAGAATATAATCCATATTAATTCCAAATTTTAAGTCCCAGTCATACTCGAACCGAGTGGTCTTGCGCGTGACGATGGCAAAACACCTGACGGAATGATTGTTGTGCCTTTGAAGTTGGGTCGGTCCCTAGTGTGGGACGCAACTTGCGTCGATACTCTGGCACTATCACATTTTCCAGAGATACATAGTAGGGCTGGTGCAGCGGCTAATGCAGCTGAGTGACTCAAACGGCTGAAATATGCAACTCTCGGAAGTGGTTAAATATGTCAGTCCTTTGGGATTGAAACATTGGGCCCGTGAGGGCTGGAAGCTCACCTCATCTTAAAAAGCCTTTCCGAGCGCTTTGTTGACGCGGCGCGTCACCAAAGTGCTGGCATTTATTTGGCCCAACGCATAAGCATTCAACATGATAATGCCGCCAGCATGCTGGGTACGCTTCTGATTGGTAGTGGGCTGTACATCTTGAATATCTGTAGACCTTCATTGGTCTATGGATAATTCAGGTGTGCTTAGTGTAAGTAGTTAGTTAGGTATGTAGCGTTGTGTAGTTATTTCTCATTGTATTTTTCGGTAATAAAAACTGAGACCTTTTGTAAAAAAAAAATCAAGACAAATATCCAAAATTTCAAATTTATAATAATTATTGGGCTTATAATTAATTAAGTAGGCTAAACGTTATTAGCTATATAGCTGTAGTTATTCTATAATTTTCCTCTTAACGGAACAATGCTTCTGTTGCGGTTTTTTCTCTAAAATTAACTACTTACTTGACTAACTGGATTTTAGGGTTCCGTTATCTGCAAGGAAACCGTTGTAGTTTTGACGTGATCATCTGTTGCTCCGTGCATAGCAATACTAAACTCCTTTTATTTGATAAATTTCAATCAGCCAAGAGACATGTCATGTACAACTGGGGAACAACTTTTTTCAAAGCTTCTGAACAGTCTGAACTATTTCCAATTTTTCATAATAAAAGCTTTGTATCCGCTTGATACACCGCCCGCCCGCTAATTGCGTTAACAAATTTAGCAGGAAAACTGGTTAACAACAATTAAGTAGTAGGTAGTAACACCACACCCATTTTTAACCCCCGACCAAAAAAAGGGGTGTTATAAGTTTGACGTCGATGTCTGTCTGTCTGTCTGTCTGTCTGTCTGTCTATCTGTCTGTCTGTCTGTCTGTCTGTCTGTCTGTGTGTGTGTCTGTCTGTGGCACCGTAGAGCTCAAACGGATGGACCGATTTCGATGCGGTTTTTTTTATTTGAAAGTTAATTATTGTGTGGGTGTTCTTAGCTATGTGTGGTTAATATCGATTCAAAATGGCCGCCTCCACAAAATGGCGGATAAAATATTTCTTCACAACCTACCTCAATATGGGTATCAAATGAAAGAGCTTAACTAGTAGAGTATAATACGCTATAACAAATTTCAAATCCAAGATGGCCGCCACCACAAAATGGCGAATTATATATTTTTTTTCACTACTACCTCAATATGGGTATCGAACGAAAGGGCTTGATTAGTAGAATACTTTGCACTATGACAAATTTCAAATGCAAGATGGCCGATACCACAAAATGGCGAATTACATTTGTTTTTTCACAACTCCCTTAATATGGGTATCAAATGAAAGGGCTTGACTTGTGGAACGTTGTACAGATAACAAATCTTAGGTAGTCGGGGGTTAGTCAAAATTTTTAATTTTGTTCTTGTGGTTAAGTAGAATGTAACCATTCAATTTAGTGTTAAGACGACGCCTTGAACTAAGAAACATGAAAACGAGTACTTTTGATTGCATAGTACGTTAGCAACGAATGATATAATTCAAATTTTAAAAATATCGTAGATAAGGAGAAACACTGTATAATTTTGTGAACCGGATTTTTTTTTAAAATAGTCTGAATTATTTAAAAAAAAATATGTACAAACTTTCCACCAAAAAAGTTAAAATGCTTGGAATTATCAGAGACAACACCCTACTATTTTTTTACGAATAAAATAGCCAGACTGCTATTCTATTTCATAGGCCGAGCAGTTACTTTATGTCGTGTTTACATTACGAGTAATTAAATAAAAACCCAGTCAAAAATTACGCCATCATCGCCTCACTGCTTTCAACATCATCCGCTGTGCCAGGCGATTATCAACTTTTAACAGATCCGCTAAGATCTAAAATAAATGCGGTGCGGACAGGTTTCGCCGCGCGCCGTCCGTGGCGCCACGTACGATAGACCAACCATGCCGTCCGCCGCTGGTACGGCCGCGGCCGGTCAAGTTTATCAATGCGTCACCTTAAGTTTTGTGTGTTTGAAACAAGTCTGCATAAGCAGCCTATTTTATATTTCCACTACTGAGACTTGATGCCTTTTCTAACAAGAAGAGAGTCAGAAACATATACCTAGTCCATTCCGCTGGCGAAGTGTTGGTTAGCGAATGATACACACATGTCCTTCGAATTATGCCTTTCTAAAAATTACGTTTTTGTTTACCGCTAACGACACTACTGTCTTTAGTGATGACGTAGTTTCTCCATCTGTCACCAGGCTATATCTCATGAGCCGTGGTAGTTTGAACAGTTGACACTTTTATACATGATGTACTTATTTTTGTCTGTTACCACTACTTATAACAACAAATTTGATGCTAAAATGATAGAATAAAATAAATATTTAAGGGGGATCCTAATCAACACGTAATTTTTTGCTCGATATTAATAAAGGCGAGAGGTAGACATTGTAAATATTTAGTTGCTGTGTTCCAGTTTGAAGAGTAATGTGTCCAGAGAATTTACAGGGCTTAGAGATACAATGTATTAGATATCTGGGTGACGAGTGCAGTGCACTGCTAGGTAATGATTTGGACTCTTCGTGTTCCAATATTTGCGTGTCACTGTGCTGTTATGTGGCAGGCATGTTGCTTACCATCAGCCACACGTTCTGCTCGTCTCGTCACTGTATACTATAAAAAAGTCATAAATACACTTCAAACATAAATATGTAAAATAAAACTTATATTCAAGGGAAGGCTCCCATACACCAGACATTATTTTTTATAAATAAATAATGGTACAGAACCCTTCGTTCCGATTCTGGCTGACACTTGGCTGTTTTTTTAATTAAATGATAATTGTCCTATTGTACTGTAAAACTAAATGAGCAATTTGCAAATTCCAATTGTAAGACTAATAACATAAATATACATTTATACATAATAATATACAAAAAATATAGTTATATGAAACTAGTAGCGCCCCGTGGATTTACCCGCGTAGTTCCTGTACCCGTTCTTCCCGTATTTTTTTATTCTGGATAAAAAGTAGCCTATGCGTTAATCCAGGGTGTCAGCTCTCAATGCCAAATTTTAATAAAATCGCTTTAGCCGTTTAGACGTGAAGAAGTAACAAACATACACGCTCACAAACTTTTGCCTTTATTATATTAGTAAGATCATAAAAGGATCTAAATGAGTGGGAGTTAGCAGAGGTCACATGTTCTCGAAATATAATTTTCGCAGTACTTTTCGTATTCCTCACGATGTTTTCCTTCACCGTTAAAGCATAATTTATATATCTGTACTTGGAAAAAATGCTCATAAGCATTCGAATCCGCAAACGTCGAATTCGAAACGTCGTATAACGTTTGTAGTGAAATCAAAATTTGTCCGTATTGCGCCCACACGAATTTACAACAGATACAATGCTACTAATATTATAAATCTCAATGTTTGGATGTTTGTTGCTCAAACACGTCGTAACGTCTGAACAGATTGAGCTGAAATTTGATTTAGATGATAGTTTGGAAGAACACATAGGCTACTTTTATCCCGGAAAAATAACGGGAACGGGAACTATGTGGGTAAAACCGCGGGTTAGTAAAAAATAAACCAAAATAAAGGTTAATGTATAAAATGTATCTCATTCCGATTCCCAGTATATATATCTACTTAAAAATGTGTAAAAACCACAGTAGATTTCTGTAAATACCGTTTGAAAGCCAAGAATCTCGTCAGCAATCAGTAAAGAGGTTACGAATTCTTTTGATTGAGATACATTTGAAGACATTTTGGCGGAGTTTTCCTTCGATTCTTTGAAAGCTTTCAGGTTTCGATATTAGAATCTTATTAGATAAATTCTTTGTACGTTACAAGGAAAAATTTACTCTTAGTCTGATTGAAGAATTTTCGGTGATCCGGACGTTAACCAACTTATTTTGCATACATGAACATTGAACACGCCGCAGCATTTTTTTTTAATCTTTATTTTTTCCTTTTTTAGGGGCTTATGTCGCACAACGACTATGCCAGCCCGTTGAAAACACAATAATTTTCTACACATAGATGTCGCACAACAGTTTAAGAGCCCTCTCACGAAACGACAGAACTCAACTTTAGGTAAAATCCTGCAACATTGTCAGCGTGCGTCCGTTCGACCCAGCTCGAGCGTTTAGGCGGACAGAACGATCTTGAGCCGTAACGGCAGTGTACTAAAAATTTTGATGAGATTTTCTGACGTGACAACGTCTACTAAATCGATGAACGCTGGCTGCAATAGCATTTAAAAAATCTGATTACTAGTATAATTTCATTTTTATTTAAAGGTTAATTTTTGTGCATTGGTTCTTAGCTATGTTTGGTAAATATCGATTCAAGATGGCCGCCTCCACAAAATGGTGGACTAAATATTTCTTCATAATCTACCTCAATATGGGTGTAAAATTTAATGAAAGAGCTTGACCAGTAGAATACTATGCACTATGACAAATTTCAAATCCAAGTGGCCGCCACCACAAAATGGCGAAATACATTTAATTTTTCACTACTCCCTCAATATGGGTATCAAATAAAAGGACTTGACGAGTAAAATACTATGCACAATGACAAATTTAAAATCCAAGTTGGCGGCCACCACAAAATTGCGAATGTCATTATTTTTTACTACTGCCTCAATATGGGTAACAAATGAACCCTTTCATTAGTCAAGCCCTTTCATTTGTTACCCATATTGAGGTAGTAGTAAAAAATAATGACATTCGCCATTTTGTGGTGGCGGCTATCTTGGATTTTAATTTTGTGACAGTGCATAGTATTATACTAGTCAAGCCCTTTCATTTGTTACCCATATTGAGGTAGTAGTAAAAATAATGACATTCGCAATTTTGTGGTGGCGGCCATCTTGGATTTGAAATTCGTCATAGTGCGTAGTATTCTACTATTCAAGCCTTTTCATTTGTTACCCATATTGAGGTAGTAGTAAAAATTAATGATGATTAATTGATATTGGAAGTTCGTTGCTCAAACACGTCGGACGGTCATTGGTCATGGCCACTGCTCATGGTCATTGGTCGTGGCCGTTCCTCATGGTCATTGTAATTGGTCATGGTCATTGGTCATGGTATTGAGGTAGTAGTGAAAAATAATGACATACGCAATTTTGTGGTGGCGGCCATCTTGGATTTGATATTTGTGACAGTGCATAGTATTCTACTAGTCAAGCCCTTTCATTTGTTACCCATATTGAGGTGGTAGTAAAAAATAATGTCAGTCGCCATTTTGTGGTGGCGGCCATCTTGGATTTGAAATTTGTGACAGTGCATAGTATTCTACTATTCAAGTCCTTTCATTTGTTACCCATATTGAGGTAGTAGTAAAAAATAATTACATTTGCTATTTTGTGGTGGTTGCCATCTTGGATTTGAAATTTGTCATAGTGCATAGTATTTTATTAGTCAAGTCCTTTCATTTGTTACCCATATTGAAGTAGTAGTAAAAAATAATGACATTCGCCATTTTGTGGTGGCGGCCATTTTTGATTTGAAATTTGTCATAGCGCGTAGTATTCTACTGGGGAAGGCCTTTCATTTGATACCCATATTGAAGTAGTAGTGAAAAAATTGGTAATGTCATTCGCCATTTTATGGTGGCAGCCATCTTGGATTTGAAATGTATCATAGTGCACAGTATTTTACTAGTCACGCCCTTTCATTTGATACCCATATTGAGGTAGATGAACGAAAATGAAGAAATATTTATTCCACCATTTTGTAGAGGCGGCCATCTTTAATCAATATTATCCCAACAAAGCTAAGATCCACCGCATGAAAATTAACCTTCAGTTAAATGTATACATTCTTGAATGTATACTAGTAATCAGAGTTTGGAAATGCAAGAATAATTTACCGTAACGCAACGGGACAACGAGCGTAACGGGACAATGGGCTTAACGAGACAATGAGTCATCCCATTTTCGTGCATGCGGCCAGCGTTCTTCGACCTATTAGACGTTGTCACGTCAAAAAAAAAATTGACAGATTCTGCTTCTTCAAGAAGTAAACAAGATCAAATGTGATGGTCCGATCCGAAAAATCAGAATGAAACGATAACGTTTCATTATCGTTTCATTTTAATCATTCAAATTTTAAGTCGTTTGGCGTTTCATAAAAAACGCCAAACGACTTAAAATTTTGTGGTCGCACTATAATTATTCTAGTTTATGTCATAAACGTGCGAAATATTACGTAAGTGACTCCCACGCTAACTGACGCAGGTCCTACCCCGACGGCCGCTCGCGGCATACTAAATTGCGCAGCGTAATTTATTGTAATTTAGACTGCTGGTAATTTATATTTTTTGAAAAATTTACAACTATGATTTGAAAAGTAACTATAGAAATGGATTCTACAAAGAACAAAGTATTATCGTGTCTAATTTTTGTTTTGGAATTATTGTGTATTTTACACAGAGACAACGCTAAAACTGCAATATAAAACTTTAAATTGGCTCATGATTTTGTTTTTTTTGCTAATAAATGGGACCAAAATTCAGATATATGTAACATGTCTGAATCAATAAAATATGTGTATGATGTTTCCCATATTTTTTTAAGTATACATTTTGAGTATCACTTGTAGATTTAAAAGTCTGAAACTGACACGGCGGCGACTTTTCGGCGAAATGGTCATGGGAGATCGTTCCCTACGACCAAAGGAATTATTATTAGGAAAGTTGAAACAAGGAAACGTCAACAAGAAAGATCGGCCTATTTTTTGAACGTAATTATCTTTTTCTAGATAATACTAAAGATGGAAAATTCGGAACACAAACTTTTTGAATTTCGTGCGACGACGTGAGACGGCTCTTAAGTAGTGTCCTTGCAATATCACTCGCTTACTCGCAGGTGCACATAGGACACACAACACAAACGATGCCACAAGCAGTTCTGTGTGGAAATAAACGGATAATATGAATATGCCTCAACACTTTTTCAAATAACACTCTCTAGTCTCAAACTAAGCAAAGCTTGTATTAGGTATAGGATTTAGATAGCTGATATGACGCATATGTCATTATAAATACTTATCAATAATACACAGAACATCCAGCAACATTATCTATCTCTGGGTGACTAAATTGAACTTAAGTCAAATTTTGTATAAAACTTTGATGGATTATATTACAATTCCGGCTTCCATAATACAAGCTATGTTTATTTAGGAATAGATGGTGCGTGCTATATGAAAAAATGTCGACCAATGATTTGCGATTTGACTCCACGTTTCCATAAGAACGTCTAGGTTTGGAATGCGTTACCTGAGTGGGTTTTCCCCGATGGTTACAATCTTAGTGTCTTCAAATCGAGAGTGAATCGGTTTCTTCTAGGTAAGCACGCTCCATCGTAGATCGCATCATCGCTTAACACCAGGCGAGATGGTGGTCAAATGCAAACCTATTCTAGTTAAAAAAAAACAATAAAATATTTAAAAAAAATGGAAAATATATCAATGATCTATATTTCATTAGTTTATTCTTTTTGGAAGAACCTTCAGAATAAATTGAATCCAATAAATCATAGATAAATCTCATGTCAAGCACAATACGAGTAGCACGATATATAGGTATAATCATTGTAGAAACATTAATCGGAAAACAAAGTTATGCTACAGGACATAGTCAAAAATCTCGGTAAAGTGATCGAACAACCATTACAAGACACACACATACAAAACATCTACCGGCTAAAGACTAAAAACGAAGCTAAACATCATTTAGTGGTCAATTTTACTACAACTACTATGAAGGAGGGCTTTCTCAAGCAATGTCGATCCTTTAACAAAAGAACAGGGACAATAAACTAAATACTTCATTTAAAAACTAACTGGACCACTGAAACCCATCTTTATCGACGAATCTTTAACCCAAAATGGGAGAGAACTAGCCTACCGAGCGAGATGCTTTACTAAAGAATACAAGTACCATAGTACATGGACTTCCTATGGGAAAATATTCATAAAAGGACTCAAGACTCACTGCCAATTCGTATAGATAGTGATCAGGACCTTAAGGACCTATCTTCCAAATGACTAATACATCGGGATCGGCTGTTTTCATCTTTAATTTCAAAATCTAAATTAGTGCTTATATTAGTTAAATGCTTAAAAATGTTTTGCTATAGTTTTTGTGCACATTTTACACCTCTCAATCAAATATTACTCATTCCATCAACTTATTTACATATAACAAAAACACTAATTATAGTACACACTTTACTCTACTAAATCAAATCTCACACAAACAAACTTACACCTACATTTTACCAACACACTACACAAAATCTCACAATTCAACACCTATAAATTTACATACAATAAAAGAAACCTATTTCAAAAGAAACAAAAATACCCGGTATGCTACCTCTCAATATTATTTCATTACCCCGGCCTATATTAAGCTCAATAGTGACTTATTTATTCGGGTCTGTTTTTGTAACACCTTAATAAAGAGAACCTTTAAAATTCGATTGGATAAATGAAATTAATACTGACCTTGATCAGTTTACTATAGCCCAATCTGCGGTTTGCGAAATTGATAACTGTCAGAACTTAATAAATAAACCTAATGCCAGTATAAAACTAATACACCAAAATATTCGTAGCATAAATCGAAACTTTCCTGGGTTTCTTACTATATTAGACAGGTCTAAGACAGACTGGGAACTCATTATTCTCACAGAATGTTGGCTGCGTCATACTCATCACATACCATCCATAGAAGGATACAATCATGCTCAAACACAGAATAATAATACACAAAATGAGGGGTAGTGGTTTATTATAGGAATAATATTCAGGTAACAATAGATGAACCAAATCTTCTTAACGCCAACTGCCTAACTGTTAAAATTGATAGTAATACTATTGTGGTAGCTATTTATAGACCCCAGGATACAAAAATACGGACGCTTTCATTGAGTCTCTCAATGACTTACTTACGAGCCTAAATTATGGCAATATAATCCTCGTAGGTGATATAAACATAGATATCGTGGAGGGTAATAATGACGTCAGTGCTTCTAATTATCTAAACCTATTGGCTTCCTTTAGTATTCTTCCAGCTCATCAATTACCGACACATGGCAAAACTTGCCTAGATCACCTAATGCTTAAAAGTAAACTACCTGCCTCATGTTACATTGCTGAAACTACTGTCACTGATCATGACTCTCTCTTTTTTATACTAGAGAAAAAAATTAATCTAAATAAAACTTTGCCTATTACGAGAATTGATTATGCAGGTCTTGATCAGGATATGGAGGAACTTCAGTTGGATCACATTTATGAAACTAATGACGCAAGCCTAGCTACAAAAAGCCTAATTTCAATATTAAAGTCTAAAATAAAATCCAATACCCATGTTTCGCATATTCCAAACCGCAAACGAATAAAGAAGCCCTGGATAACTCCAGGACTTCTAAGATGTATAAAAAACCGGGATCGCCTGCACAAAAAATTTAAGAAAAATCCGAATAATGAAATAATTAAAACAACTTATAAAAGATATAGGAATTTTTGCAATTTGCTATTAATGAAACTAAAAGAGAATACGAAAAAGTTTATTACAAAAGGCTGCAAATACCAATAATAAAATGCTATGGGACACAATTAAACAAGTAACACATTCTAATCAAAACCTAACCCTGCCCTAGACTTAATATCATCTACTAATCCTACCAACTCTATCAATGACATTAATGACTTCTTTGTATCAATCGGCAAAAGTCTTGCTGAAACCATTCAAGGCTCTAAGGCGTCACATAAAATGTCACGCCTCTTCCCACTTACCTGCATTCATTTGTGCTCTCGCCAACAGATGAATCTGAAGTACGTAACCTCATCGGAAATCTTAAAAAAAGTAATTCTACAGGACGAGATACGATTTCTGGTAACTTTCTTAAACGATATGTTGATATCTTAGTGCCCCCCTTGACATATATATTTAACCTTGTTCTCTCTTCTGGAATGTTTCCTTCCGAGTTCAAACTTGCTGAAGTCATACCCATATATAAGAGTGGTGCCAGAGACCGTGTCAACAACTACAGACCCATTTCTATTCTTCCAAGTTTATCTAAAATTTTGGAGAAAATTATAAATAAAAGATTAACCAATTTTCTTGAAACAAAAAGCCTATTATCTACTTCTCAATTTGGCTTCAGAACTAACATCTCTACTAGTGATGCAGTTCATGAACTCACTGACCACATTGTTACCAAATTAGACAATAAAAAGAAAGTTATTGCTATTTTCTTAGATCTAGCCAAAGCATTTGATACGGTCTCTGTCCCACCCTACTAAACAAGCTTGAGAAATTAGGTATACGTGACACTCAGTTAAGGTTATTTGAAAGTTACCTCTCAGGGAGGTTTCAGAGAGTCAGAGTGGGTGACTTTGTAAGCGATGACCTTCCCATTACCTATGGCGTACCGCAGGGCAGTGTCCTTGGCCCTACTTTGTTCCTTACCTATATTAATGACCTGTGTAACCTTCAGCTGATCAATGGTAAGATCGTGACTTTTGCTGATGACACGGCTCTCATCTTCCATGGTGATACTTGGGAAGAGGTTTATAGTGTCGCACAACAGGGTTTCAATACTGTCTCTTCTTGGCTCATACATAATGACCTGACGCTAAATGTTGAGAAATCTAAATACATACCCTTCTCCATAGTAAATAAGCATCTTAATATTCATGATAACTTCTTCATCACTGCCCATTCCTCTGCAACATGTTCCTCCTGTAGCTGTCGCTATCTATCACGAGTTTTGCTATCAAATATTTGGGAGTTATGATAGATAATACCTTGCACTTCAAACTGCACATTGATCTTCTTTCCTCCAGAATACGTAGGTTGATATATATGTTCAAAATCTCCGTAACATTGCAGACCCTAAAATTATTAAAATGGTTTACCTGGCACTAGGACAGTCGATCATGACCTACTGCATTACGGTGTGGGGTGGAGTAGGTAAGACTGTTCTGCTAAAACTAGAAAGAGCTCAAAGAGCAGTTCTAAAAGTGAGCCTTTCCTTGCCGTTTCGGTATCCCACAAAGGACTTATATGCCAGGTCCGATGTTTTGTCAGTACGCCAATTGTTTATCCTGAATATTATCCTTAAACAACACGTTCAACTTAACTATAACCCATCATCTTTAGTAAATAAACGGCTTAAACACATGGTATGCCCTTCAAACAACCAATGGTCCACAGCTTTTTCTGAAAAATTCTTCGGGTTTCTTGGAGGCTATTTATATAACAAAATTAATGCTAAAATCGAAATTTACCCCCCTTCAAAAATTTAAATGTAAAAAAATTACCTCAAATTTTCTGAAGTCCCTCACTTATGACGACACCGAACAATTACTCACTATAGTGAAGTAATTATCAAATCCTCGTAACAATTAAATTATCTCTAATAGGTACAATTACGCACAAACACACATCTGCACACACTCAAACACACCCTCTCCCTCACACACACACACACACACACACTCGCGCGCACTCACACACCATCACACTCACACACACACACACTCACACCCTCACACTCGCACACATATGTACACACCCTCACACTATACTTACTTAGACTATGTGCTCTCACTTACACCTAAGAATTAACATCTACATTTTCAAATAGTACTTACCCATTTTCACCACTTGTCCAGTGTCGGAGAGGCTGGTGATCTGTCATACAGGTTTTCCTAGTGCAGACACCAGTCTCTCACATAGATAATCTACTACTGATAAGTATACTTTGAATAAGTTATTTAAAAAATGTAAAACTTCTGTGTGAGAGAAAATAAACAATTTATTTATTATTTATTTATTATTATTATTAATTCGAACATTAGAGCCTGAAGGTTTGGTCTTGATGCTCTTCTAAAATAGTTGCTTAGTAAAATAACACTCCATGAACCTATAAAATTCATCTACATTTCTAAATATTCATATAGGTAACATGGCCGTGATAGTGTAGTGGCAAGATCGTGTGATTTTTTCATCGTCAGGTCGTAGGTTCGAAACCAAATAGGTAATGGATATAAATGGTGTTGATGAAATAATGCACGATTGTGTATACTTAATAAGTTACATATTTAAACCAAAAATATTTAATTGCCGTTGGGAAATGAACTTGTAAAATGAAAAACATACCCCAATTGAGTCTTATACGAGTACGCGAGAGAGAATTAGCATTTAAATGAGAACAATTGATTGCTTTAACATGATCGATCGAACCGTCGACACAAGTTGTGTATTTACTGCAGGTTGCTGGTTTTTACACAGGTTCTCCAAAATCTTTGTAATTATAACGTCGGTGTATTGACAATTATTAGATACCGACTAAAAAGCAACTCTACAACGGTTTATAAAACAAGAATACTTTTAAATTAGTAAAAAAACATGAGAATATATTGAAATTGAAAAAAGGTGAACGAACTTCTTTTTCATCAACAAAGAAAAAACACTCAGTAGACAGAGAAAACTAGTTTATCCTATCAATACTATAAATGTGAAAGTAAGGGTGTTTGGAGGACGTTTGTTTCTCAGTTACACCGTAAGAACATTTTCATTTTTTTTTTTTTTAGGAACAAGAGTTTTGATGTAGACTGGGCTACTTGTCATCCCGAAACCATGCAGAGCTCCTTAAAAGCTATTTCCTTAGTTATATTCCGACTAATATATTAGTACTTTTAACCTCAACAAAATATGTCAAAGACGTACAGTTCTCAAGACAAGTATTTGAAAATAAGTGAACTTTGTGACAATAAAATACCTAACTATTAGATTACTTACAAAAGTGTCCGTGTACTAATGTACGGACGCAAGAAGGTTGTTAGACCTTAGCAGTCTAAGTTTAATTTTCAGTTTATGGTGCCATAGAGTAGGTTATATTATTAATATCTTCAACGCAAGAAGTAATAACCTAGAGTTAGTTGTAATTTTTACTAAAATGTTGATTCTGAAACAAGTTCAGGGTGCCGGTAATTCGTGATGGGGTGCGCGCAAAAATGTTCTCTTATCCTCATCATTTTTCCCTAACGCGCCAAAAGAGGTAGGTTTAGCTTAAAATAATTTATTTTCTTAAAAAAAACGGCTTCAATTTACAACAAAATGCAGACACTCAACTAAATATCAAAAGAATCTATTACTACATATATTATCATCTAAATATATGGCAGAAAATTTTTGGTTCTGTTCATATTAACATATTCTTGTTCATGTGCGAAACCGGTTCTAGGATTACGATAAAATTTGTATAGAACCACATCTTAACTATGATCAATCAAAATATAAACCATCAAACTCGATTCACAATTGGCAGTGCTATCGCCTCACATTCATACAAAAGAAACATAGAACCAAATTGAAAACCTCTGCTTTTTTTGGAAGTCGGTTAAAAATGCTGCATCCGCGCTCTCTCGACAGCTATAATTACGTCGGAAAGTTAAACACACATTGTAATACAGTCCATCTTACAATAGATACATAACTAATATTAATTACCCTGTTAATTGGTTGTTGAAAATGTAAAGTTAAATGTTAACCTATTAAATATCAATAAAAATATATCACTGTAGTAGTAACTGTGCTACAGCTAAGATCTACAAGCCAAGTAGAAATAATATAGTATTGACGTTGCTGTCGTGAGGAGGAAATGACAAGGAGCACGTTTTATATTAACTATGAATGTACCACTTTAAATTACACTTAATTAGAAAACTGTTTCCAGTAACTAGTGTTACGTTACTAATAAATTAACAAGAAAATTAAATAATCAATAGGTATTTATGTGTGTACGGCATGTACAATTATTGCAATTAAATAATATATAGTATAGTATAGTATGTATTTTTATTTTTAGTGTATGTATCTGTAATTGCTGAAATATTTAGATAAAAATTTTAGATACACACCCCGCATTTTAATATATTCTTGCTAACCATTTCCATCCTAAGGTTGCCTGGAAGAGATCGCTTTTAGCGATAAGGCCGCCGATTGTAACACTAGTATTTATTGTTCTTCTCTCCTGTATAAGTGTTTTTGTTTTGTTTTGGGTGTGTACAATAAAGAGTATCTATCTATCTATCTATAAGCGAGCAAAACCAGTAATAAAATTGAAGCGTTGAACACTAATTTTGTTACAACTTAAATGCAGCAAATTTGTTTATCTATTATGGTATTGCACATGACCGACTGACTTTAATGGAAGACGTTTAGCTAAAAAAACTCGCTTTTCCCTAACATTTGCTAAATGATTACGCAACCAACCTGAGAATTTTCAATGTGCTACCAAATTGGTTTACACGAGATAATGTTCGACGTTTCTGATACCTTGCAAACTTAGAAAGATTAAATAGAACTTAAGTTAACTGGGGAAGTACCACACCTTTGCCAGTTATTCTACCGCCAAGCAGCAATGTGCAAACATTACTGTGTTCAGGTTTGAAGGGCAACGTTTCCGGAGAAATTACAGGGCTTGGAGATATAACATCTTAGATCTCTGGGTGACGAGCGCAGTGCAGTGCTAGGTAATGATTTGGACTCTTCATGTTCCAATAGCTGCGTGTCACTGTGCTGTTATGTGGCAGGCATGTTGCTTACCATCAGGCACATGTCTTGCTCGTCTCGTCACATTTTATTAAAAAAAAAAAGTTTACCACAATGCTTTTCAACATATTTATTGGACTAACACTCTTCTCAGCTATAGTTATCTTCAAAAGTTATTGTAAGGAAAATTACAACAATAATATTTTTAACCATATTTTTATTACAACTCAACTAAAAAGTACCAAGGAGTGGATGGCATTTACGCCAGGAATGATCGATGCAATTTTGTTTTTTCACAGTCTCGACGTTACGACACAGCTAGTTTTCGGGATCGGAATCGGGAAGAACTAATTTAATAAGGCTTTTTCAACATGGAAATATTTCTGTCAAATATAGTTATCGACTTAACCATTGGTAGCGCCAACGTTTAATTTTGTTACGGATACTTCACAAAATGCAACCTTGACCTTGATTATTTGTACGTTGGAAACGCCTCATTATGATGAAAATACTAAGATATCAGTAGGTAGAAACAATGCAAACATTGAATGGCTTCTGTCATCAGTCTTGCGCTCTTGTGCATCCTTTCCCTTTGCCTGATTTCATCATTAGCATGTCGACTTGCTCCACATAATCTACACATCCAGAAAGTACTATCCTGTCCTTTGGTTGGATTTCTAATATGCGTATCAATGGCATCAACCTGTTTTCCTCCTTTGTAGAAAGTTACTTGGAGATGATAATTGCTAGGCCGGTTGGACTTCCCCTTCATAACTCATGGTTACCTCCCACTTCACGGAGGGGTCTCCGCCGGCCTCGAGGAATCTTCTGACTTCGCACTCTGTTCCGTACCAGTCGGTTGTGATGGATCGGTACCCTTCATTACGGTTCACTCTTGAATTCTGCGGTGAAAGATTATACCACTCGGCTGATCCCGAAAACTGCGAGCCGACGAGATGTCCACGCTCATCACCTTTAACCGCGCCTTCCTTGAAATACTTATCCAAATATCCGTTTTTGGGGAAATCATTGCGTCCTCTCTCGTTGATATGCTCGTTGCGTATTACCGCCCGAATATAAGTAACCCTCTCGTGGTCGTTCTCTCCATAACTTACATGGACTTCTTCAATTGGTGGGTCGTCAACTTTAAAATCTCGAGCGGTTACTATAGTTATTACTGCAGCAAATAGAAAGACAATAATAGACTTCATCTTGAGAGAACAGGTACGTCTGAACCCTGCGCAGGATGACAGCGCTATAAAGACCATCTTGCGTTGTACCTCTTATATATGATTTCTTGTAGAGATACAAGGAAAATAATACGAATGATTTATTCCTGTTTACAGTTTCTTACAAAAACAGAATGTAAGCTTAGAATTTAATGTAGTTTTTATATAAAGGAGTTACCTCAGTAATTAAATTATGTTGTTATCCTTAATATACTGGACAAACAAAATTTTAGGTATAAATTTGCGTTATTTGAATCTTACTTATGCGTAGAGTTATTAGGAGATCCATATTATATTGCCAGTAAGTTATTTTTCTTGATTTCTGCCCTAATGCTCAACATTCATGCCCAAGTTGTTGAAAAAAAGTTTGACATAACCGAAACTCGATGAAGTGATTAGTCGAAAAAAAGAAATAAGAGACATAGGTAAATCAAACAGTTGTACGTCTGAGCGAAGTCTCTGTAAATCAACTTGTTAGTCTCTCTATGTTATCGTGTATATGTATTTTTGTATATTTATTTGAGTAATTGTGTGAGGCTTTGGTATTTTTATTTTTGTCTGTTCTAAATAAAGATATACAATAACTTTAAACTCTACTGCAAAAAACATCACGTGGTACAGTATACTACCTAAGAACAATTGGATGATTGAGACGAATCTAAAGATACCTTAATTGTCACAATCCATTCTGCCGTTTGGAAGATATGCGGGAATAAAGAAATTTACAAACATACAAGATACGCGCGAAAATCGTAACCCTTTTTTCAGTCGGGTAATAAATGTCATCATCATCAACAGCCCACTAAATGTTCCCACTGCTGGGACACGGGCCTTCTCTTGCAAGAAGAGAGTTAAGGCCATAATCCACCACGCTGACCCAGTGCGGGTTGGTGGGTAATAAATGTACGAGTGTTAATTGCTAGTTTTGACGGGAAATGGCCTAAAAACCTGTGGATGCTGGACCTTTGTTAATTTATAAAAGTTGGTAAAAAGGTATGATAGGTTATTATACATTTTCACTCATTGTGGCTTGACCACAAACTTTCAGTGACCAAATGCGAAACAAATGATGTTAATATAATACATATGCGACAGCAGTGCCACTTTTCCGCAATCAAGTTAAAATTTTACTACGGAAAAAGATATCAAAAATGCGAGATATGAGAATTTTTGTTATTCATCCACAGCCCTCTCTATCCCACTGCTGGGTATAGGCCTCTCTTTTCTCCTTTTTTTGTTATTATGCAGAAGAAAATTTATCAAAATTTCGTGTTATTTTACGGTAAATTTAAGTTGTTTTATAATATATGTAGAAAAACAAACTAAACTGGTTCATTGAAAAGCGTCGCTACAATAGCATTCTGGTAAATAATTTATATTGACAAAGTGGTTTTCACTTCTTCACCGAACTACATAAATATGATTGTGGTCTGCTTCTGCCAACGCCGCGAGTTATGATACACATGGTAGGATGCGGGCATTATTAAAGCATAGTATATCCTTTATAAAATAACGAAAGTGCATTCATGAGCTAACTTCGGCATTTACCAACTAACACTAGGCTAGCATGATTGATATTACAATTTCCATACCTCAGTATGCTTCGAGTCCCAGCAGTGAGAAATAAATCAACATAAAATGGATTATTTGGTATCAAATAAATAAATAAAAACAGTGCGTAGAGAGAGTCCCTCCGAGGGGAAGAAGTGAAACTTTTCACTCTCGCTCTGTCTCTTTCTATTCCTCCTCACCCGCAACAGCGCTTTCATACCCCCTCCATGATAGCGTTAAACGTTTAAGGCAACCTAGTTGGAAGTCGCATAAGAAGTTTCAATTCAATAAATACACACATTTCACACACAGCACCATCTAGCCCCAAACTAAGCAAAGCTGATATTATACTTATATATTTTTAGTAAGTAAATACATAGCATGGAAGAGATCGCTCTAAGCGATTAGGCCGCCAATTGAAATGTAATTTTTGACGTGACAACGTCTTATAAATTGGTTTGCCGGGTGACACTTCAAGAAACTGCGTTACGCTCCGCTCACGTTATGCGCTCACAACGAGAGCGAGTGAGAGGCACGCGTCCCTTCCACTCGGGCATGGTTAGCCCGCCTAAGAGCGAGAGAGACAGACATAAAAAGTGAAAGGCACGCGTCCCTTCCGTAAAATTATTTTACCACTCAAAGTCGTTGTCACGTAAAACTTTCGCCCGTATACCGACTTTACAGGCAACCAATTTTTTATATGCATTTAAGTTAATTGTTTTTCTTTTGTATTATGGCTTTTAATACAGAGTTTTCTTATCTTATCTTAAATATTAAACATAGAAAACGCCCAGTTTTCTTTTGCATTATTTTTTATTTCTACCTAAGGAGTCTTGACTTATTTTTACCTAGCCGTATAATAAAAAGGCTCACACAATTATCTGTCTATACAATGATCAATTAAAACAGTCGATATGTAATTAAACCACCTAGTAACGTGTTCTCAATTAAATACAACCTACATATTAACAAGTAATAACGATATTTTTATCCTTATGCACAAATATATAGTATACTAACATACTATACCTACTCAGAACAGTTTTTTATTCATCCTATTAATATTATTAATGTGAAAGTTTTTATGTTTAAATATTTGTATATTTGTTGCTCAACCACTTTGGAACGTTTGAACGGATCGGGTTGAAATTTGGAATACGATTAGGTTATAGTCGGAAAGCACTCCTCCTTTTTGTGATGTCGGTTAAAAATGTGAAGTAAATATTTATTGCATATACTAAAACATGAAATTACTCATAACAACGAACACCAAAAACTGTAAAAAATATGTGAATTTTGATTTTTATTTTAAATTAATTCGCATTGGAAACAAAAATCCAAAAGGAAATCATTGCACAAATTAAAGGTACGTTTGATTCCATGTCATAATGTATTCGTTTTCTGAAATACAGTACGTTACAACGTTAGGGTGGGAAATGTTAACGGCAGTTCGTGGTGTGGTGGGAAATTAGCATGGAAACGAGCTACTGTGATTGCATTGCGTTCGACACCGATTGCTTGCCTGCGGTCGCTAAATTTACAACACTAAACTACAAATTTGAGGAGCTGGCGAACATCACTAATCTTGTTGTTGTTGACTTGTCCCATCAATCATACTTTCCAGTCGAGGTAAAAAACTGAATAATAAGGATAAACTACGAGTAGTTAAGAAATCTTATTTTTAACATAATTATGCACTCTGCATCCATGTATAATCATAAAATATTTTCGTCTTCTTTTTATATAAAGGCCAAAATAAAGGCCCATTATACTAAAATTTTTTTTTGTGTGAATACTTAAAAATTGTATCGAAAATTTAAAGGGCTATATCCAGTTCTGCTTGAAAACGCAGTGTTTGATGTTTAATTTCTTCGCCAATATCTTCAGGAATTTGTAGATGGGTAAAATGGGTATATTGAAAATATATCAGGCGTAGTGTAGGACGCCTCCAAACACGATGGACCATTACTGTCTCGGTCGTGGGAATTCGGGGTATGGAGGTGGCACAAGACTGGTCATTGTAGAATTCTTTGGGGGCACGAAAAAGCAAAAAAAACACTACCGTGGCACCAAGTACCGTAACACTACCCAACATATCTAACCCGCTTTTGTTTGCCAGCGCTTCATTTCATAAGCATAAGCAATCCACTTTATTTTCCTCTTCCTAGGACTCGGCTTTTTGATACTCAAGGAAAGAATCAAGGCCTTAATCCACCTTTCTGGTCAAATGTGGGTGGGCGGTTGACAAAATGAAATATGTCTTTTTTGATGATTGATGATGCAGCGTTAGGTTTAAGTCAATGATTTTTTAACCATGATAGGTTGGCCGATTATAAAATTTACATATTTTACAAATATGATGGTTCGTTATCAATGAGTAACACAGAATAAACTGTTAATCAAGTTAAGTTCGTATATCAACGAAAACTATAAAGTAAATCGAAGTGTAAACAATAGTTGACCGAAGCACGTCCAGGAGGCAGGTCCCTCCAACGTAGGCGTGGTGAAAGAAGGAGAGTGTAACAGTCTCCTTCTCGGCTCTCGCACTACCGGGCGCAATCGTGTCGGCATCAAGCCAAACGATAATGCAGCAGTTTTTTTAACAATGGAATTTTTTACGTCGCGTTCACTGGCAAAGCTATGCTTGATAAAATAACATAATGTACTAACGTTATAAAGGACTATAAGTATCTATGTATATATATAATATACTAGTGGTATTTAAGTGGTCAAAATTAGATCATGGACTTTACAATAAACAATAGAACAGAAAAAAATAGAGATCATAGATTTTCTGTTGTATTCTAATAAACAAGTGTGCACCTGAGTTGCATGATCTAATGCCACCTTGCCTTTTTTCTTTTGGAATGCTCGTAGCTCGAAAATGCGACATCGTTTCATCGGTTGAAGTTTTAAGACACGAACAAAGAGATTTGACTCTAGTTTTGTGATAAGAACGTCAAGTCAACGTCAAGAAAGTCAAAGTCAATAAGTAGCGTGAGTGGGTTTTTCTCGATGTTTACAATCTTTGTGTCTTCAAATCGAGAGTGAATCGGTTACTTCTAGGTAAACACGCTCCATCGTAGGCCGCATCGTTGTTTTACATTTCACAAGCGAGATAGCAGTCAAGTGTAACCCCATAAAAGCTAAAAAAAAACAACGGAGTGGTTAAATTACGAGTGTTTGAAATGTTTTATTTTTATTAATTTAATATATTTTTATGCATTAAGTGCAAAATGCATATGTATTAGGTATATATGCATTTTGCACTCCTGTTCTATTTATACAATAAGTGTGCGAAATTTCATACCCGTTTGTGGTCCGTGCAGTTTTCGTACAAAGGGGTAGAAAGTTAATTAGCTACATACACGTTCCATGAACTTCTAGAATTAGTTTCACTACCAGCAATTATTTTACTTGTCGTTAGCGATCTAAGCCGGTTTCAAAAAATCACGTTTGAGGAAAAAGTTGCGTTTTTTTTAAAGTCTGGTGAGTCTAAAAAGTAAATTAAAATTTAGTTGGTATATTATATTTCTCGATAAAAACTTGAAATGTAGGTATGGATGGTTGAACACTTATAAAGTTATTGTTAGCTATAACAGGATAGAGTTATTCAAACAGTTTTTACGCTTCTATAGATTTACACTTGACTGGCCATCTCGACTGATGTTAAGTGACGATGCGGTCTACCATGGGGCGTTTTACCACAAAAGTACAATCAAACCTCTTCGTTCGAGTTTTTACTTCTATCGGCAGTTCCTATGACTTTTTTTATTTTATTTTTTTCTGGACTTTTTTATTTATTTAATTATTTTTTTCTGGAGTCTTAAGTCTACTTAAATGGAATTCAAATAGTCGCGGTTTACTCGTGTAGTTCCCGTTCCTGTTATTTTCTTTCGATAAAAAGTATAATAATAAATATGTGCTTAGCCATAGGTACTACTAATCTCACTGTGTTCCAAATTTCGACCCGATTCGTTCAGCCGTTCCGACGTAATTGAGCAACAAACATCAACGTGGAACACATAAAAAATAAGAAATAATAATTAAGAACTAAAAACTGTATTATATTGCGTTACTAAGTATTTTGATTATTGTTTTTGTTACTAAAAGAATCAGAAGTATTCCCGTGACGGCATTCCCTCGGACATGGACCTTTATTTTGTGGTAGGTAAGGTTTAATTTTGAATCGTACTGAAGGCAGTTTTCTTAGAATTTGATTAATGTTGAAGAAGTACTCGACAGTCAAAACGCGGCAGAGAAAGAAATCTTGGGAAAATGGATAATAAATATTTTCTCTCCAAGGTCAAGAAAAGGAACAAAATACTCGTACGCCCTAATATAATATAGTAATGGTAGTAATTTTGTATCTACACGGTTTTGTTGTAGTATTAGTGATAGTACCTATATGTATACAAGTTGCTACAGAAAGATGCAACAATATTTATGGTAGTTCATCTATAGTAAGTTTTGAATCACATATGTTTATGTGAAAATTAGTCATGAAAGCTTAACATTCTTTTTCATACAAAGTTAAAAAATCATTGTTTGTTATTTTATTTGGCATACCCCTAACGGCCAGATCTCGGCACAGATTTTAGTACGACGTGTCGGCGGCAAGGTCGTTTGGCATCTTGGTGTGCATGCGTTAGGGTTGAAGTGGTCAATTTTACGTCAAACCGTGACTCGTATTATCTCGTGATCTACCGTGCTGCAAGGGAAAGAGACCTTGGGTGATGAAGTCTACTTCAGTGTTCGAATGGACAGTTAAAATATTGTTGGGGGTAAATCCACCACGTTGTATAAATTTTCTCTTGATAATTTTCTAAGTAGCTCAAATAATAACTACTTTCACTGCCGTTAAATCGGGCTGACTCCATAATAAGATAAAAAAATTCTGGAATAAAAGATATCTATTCTCCAAAGTTACGGCTGGTCTAGTCGGGAGGACGGCGCCTACCGATCCGGAGACCCCTGGGCCAAACCCCACACGCAACACTGTCTTTTCGAAGTCATGTCCGTAATGCCGCTAACTTATAAGGGCGAAGGAAAACATCTTGAGGAAACCGACATGTGCCTAGAATATTTCGAAGTCATATGTAATTTACCAATCCGCGCTAGGCCAGTGTGGTGGATTATGGCCTTAACTCTCTCCTTGCGAGAGAGTTTAGTAGAGTAGAGTTATCCAGCTCCGTTAGAAGTTGTTTTGTGAAATGAGAACATATCTATCCGTTCAAACACCCAAACGACTTATATTTGAAAAAGTAAGATTTTCATCTGACTAGCGGCCCGCCCTGGCTTTGCCCGTGGCTTATATTATAACAGCCTACAGCACTCGGAGATCACGTAGATATCCAAGGGTGCAAGAATAATAATAATACTTTATTTCATTTTAACAATATGGCCTTATAGTAAATTGACTTAAACTAACATGCAGAATTATATGTTTCAATATGTAGCCCTAGCTCTAGGGAATCCTACTGTGGGACAGTAGGATTCCCTAGAGCTAGGCCCTACTAGTGTCCCTACTGTCCCACAGTAGGATTCCCTGTGTTTGTGAGAGCTAGTTCTCTTCGATTCACGTGCTATAGTTAATAATAATGGTATGAGAAAGAGGTAAATTACTTTAAAGTGAAATAGGCTTATGTGACATTTTTTTTTCTCTTTTTAAAACAATTTGGAATTTTTATTTTATGAGAATGTTTGTTGTCGGTCTAGAAGTTCCTGAGATTAGCGTGTTCAAACAAAAAATTATCTTTAGCTTTATAATATTAAGTCACAGATTACAAAATCAAAATTCTGTTATCTGTGTATTAACTATAGACTTCAAAAAAAAATTGCCTCCTTCGTCAATATGACGAAGGAGGCAATTTTTTTGCCAAGTAGGGAGGGATAATATGCATCATAGTTATGATTATCATTCTAACGATCTATTGATATTTGGGACGAATGTAATCTCAAATATTAACAGGTATCTTATGTTCGCAGACTGATTGCTTACTTTTTTTCCATACATCTGTTGACTAAGTGATTTTTCCTCAAATTAATCATAAGCCCTGAATACATATCGTGAAGAAAAAATAACAAGGTGTTACTAGGCAACATCCTTGAGTATCGCATACTGATCATAACAATTCCACGAGATCTAATTGCCTCTTATCCGAATGTGGCGTATTTTAAACCTTACCGTTATTATCAAAAAACTGAGTTTTCTTTAGCCAATTTCAACTTCGGCTCATTATTGATTGTTGTAGGAAAAACTCGCTAAGCTACCACTGCTTAGGTGCTTAGTAACATTGAACTCCATTCAAAGATAAAATATTGATTTTGCATGAGCTTGTTACTCAAAGTTAAAGCAGGCTTAGTTAACAAGTTGCAGACCTCTGAACCTAACAGACTCCCAGTTATGAGTTTTGTTTGAGTTTATTTCAAAGCAGAAATTCGACGCTGAAATAAGTTTATATTGAAGTTTGAACTGGTTCATGACTTTTTTTTTGCTTAGATAGCATAGATAGCCCACTAAATGCCCCCATTTGCAAATGGCACAGTTATGGTTGAGGGACGATCTTGAAATATTATGTTGCATGAACATCCCTGTTCTAGACTTTAGGATAGTTCCCTACTTGCCTTAAATAAAGTATAAGAATGAGGAAAGAACCTCTTTAGTACTTGCAAACTACAAACAAAGCATGCCCGCTAATTACAGTAGATAATGTAGTTGTAAGTTGTAAGTTGCAACTGTTGCAAGCTTTACGTTAGTATGACTCAACACCTCAACAGCACGTTACTTTCGAACTAGTACCTTAGTACCGAACATTACCTACTTGCCTAGCCTGCAATCTATAACATTTTATCGACTCACTATTACAGTGGTGGTCGAGTGAAAAAACTGCTAGGTAATGCCAGATGAATGGCAATAAACACGCTCCATCGTACCTTAAACAAATAGGCCAAAATGATGTCATCAATTTCGGAATCAAAACGATAGCGCGATCTATATTTACCCGTGGCGCCATCTAGCGCTTCACAAAACAATCATTTTTAAACGAAGTTCTTTACGGCTTACGGCAGGCTTGGAAGTAGGTTTACCATCTGTCCGGTTTTCCTTGGATTTGTCCTAGTTTGGAGGGGTTCTGGTAGATTTTTTTATCCTTTTTGTCTCAACATACCAGCGTATGAGGTATGAAAACTAAAATACGGGATTGATTGGAATCTTATTGCTGGATAACACCACCAATTTGTTGTTTACCGACGCCATTTTGACTTTAGAGCAGAGATCGTACAACTCAAGATTAGCCCTCCTAAACTTCAGAGCGCACGGAAACATGTTAACGTTGGGAAGAGTGAGCTCACTCTTTCCGTTCTAGTCGGTTGTAGGAAGCGGGGGACGCCGGTCGTTTTTACCTAACACTGATTTTGATCTTTTTAACATAAATATAAAAGATTATGTCTTGCTGTGCGTTCAAAAAGTGTTCTAATAATCCAAGAAACTCAAATAAATGTAATGGAATTACATTTAATGCGTAAGTACAGCATTTAAAATTATTTTAAATATTTTCTAATTACATAAATTAAAATGGCTACCATCACCGTCTCCTGTCACACATCACCGTGTGACAGAGAGAGAATAATACCAATTATAACTAGCGCGAGCGAGATAGATGTTTTAGACAGAGACAGAGATGTCTTAGATAGAGACAGATGTCAATGATGTCACAGACGCAGTTTATTATCAATGTCAAGATTTTCAGGGCTAATCTTGAGTTCAACCATCTTTGCATGCGCGGTCCGAGGGGGGGGGTCACAGGGGACATGACCCCCACCCCAAAATCGTATACGTTCAACTAAAAATCTAAAATATCAAGTCAAGTATTAAGTATTTAGTACTCGATTTATTGTATTCCTACTAGTGACCCCCCCCCCCAAAACCTGAGACTGCGTACTGGTGACCCCCTCCAAAATTCGAGGCTGGGACCGCGCCTGCATCTTTGCTTTAGACTATGGAGCGTTTTGGCTTTAGTGACACTTCCGTTGTATTTTATTCTCACAATTTTGTCAATTCGGTCGCGAAGCAGAATCCCTGTCCCCTCTAAATCTGCCGGGAGTGTCCCTTACTTATAACTGAAACTAAAAAAAAAAATCTATCAAAACGAAACGTTTGGGTATAGGTAACCTATCTATGGTCTTCAAAAACTATATTGAGGTTCCTAACATATGTTTTTTCTGTAAACTTCTAAAATAAGAAAATGATAAAACTAAAAAAAAATAATGTAGGTACATTACCTACCATGAAAACTTTCTTTGTTCCGGACGATGTTATTATCTATAGTTCGTGTACGGCTTTAAAGAAATTTCTTAAGAAAAGACTTCTATACTTATTATATGAAGGAACTTCGTCACAACTTTTTTTTAACCGACTTCAAAAAAGGATGTTTCTCAATTCGACCGTATAAGTATATATTTTTATGTGTGTTCGTGGTTCGTAGATAACTTCATCGTTTATGAACCGATTTTGATGATTCTTTTTGTTGTTGTAAAGGACATGAAGGAAATGTCCCCAGGGTGGTACCATGATAAGGAAATCAGGATCTGATAATGGCATCCGAGAAATCGAGAATAACTTTCGAGAATTGTAAAGATGTTAAGTTTTTACGTTAGTTAAGTTTTTCCTTGAACATTTTAAAGCAGTATAATTTAAAGATGGTCTGGAGTCGATCTGATATGGGAGCTGAAAGACGGTCGAGGGAACTCCTCGACGGTACCTTTTGTTTGGGCTCGATGAATTTATATTAATGAGAACTTTTTACATAGATGAGTTGTGACTGTCATTAGGGGTCTGATGATGAAGACAAAGGACAGTCAAGGGAATTTCTTAACGGCTTACAGGAACTACCTAGTGTTTGGGCTTAATTCATGTATTGTGAACTTTCAGCCGTGGGAGCGGTCTATGTCCAGCAGTGGACTAAGATAGGTTGATGAAGATGATGCTGGATAGTGATAAAAACTTTGCACCCATATGGGTTTTGGGTGCAATTATAGGTCTGTGTACACTGACCATCGTGGATTTGATCATTGTGGATTGGTTATCATAGTGAATATTATTCTACTCGTCAAGTTCTTTCTTTTGGTACCATTATGGAGAGAGCTTAGAAACCAAACACATAATTTATCACTTTGTGGTGGCAGCCATCCATGCGCGGTCCGAGGGGGGGGGGTCACGGGGGACATGACCCCCCCCAAAATCGTATACGTCGAACAAAAAATCCAAGAAAATTAAAAATATCTACTAGTACATAGACTATTTTTTAACGCGGGAAAACAACTAGAACGGGAACTACGAGGGTAAAACCTTGGGGACTAGGTACTAGTAAAGTATTTTTTTGCTCGATTTATTGTATGTCTACTTGTGACCCCCCCCCAAAACCTGAGGCTGCGTACTGGTGACCCCCTCCAAAATTCGAGGCTGGGACCGCGCCTGCAGCCATCTTGGATTTAAAACGTATTACATTGTGAAGTATTGTACTAGACAAGCGCGTTTTGTATGCCCGTGCCTGTACCCGCAAAGAGATAAAGTGAAAACGAGTCAGAGAGAAAAGAGACAGAGAGGCTGTGAGAAAAAGAAACAGAGAAACAAAGGGTCAGGGAGACGAGATAGAGGGACATAGAGACACACAAAAATACTTAGAGACAATAAGACGAGTAACTGAGGCTCGGACTCAGACCGAGACACATCAAGTTTGAAGTATCTGTGCTTCCAATACCCCGCCGTTTTTGCATCAAGTTCAAACATAATAGCAAAGTAACATTAAAATCTTACATAGAACAACCACGTTATGACGATGCGTCAATTTGTGTCTTTCGTCCGTCGTGTAGGCTATTCACCCTATTAAATATTTAGTTTCTCCTTATTCAAGAAGTGTTCTTGTTAGATCTACCCATCACTTAAATTCGTAAAAGAATATAAAATTAACAAACAGACAACTAAAAAGTAAAAAATAAATTTATTTAGCACAAAGATATGTATTTTGATTTATTTTAACAGAAATTATTGAATAAACATTTTACAATTCTGAAGTCGGTGCCAAGTAAATGTTACAGCAACATTTACGGCATCAACGGTTTTAGAAAAATATAATATGAATAGTTACCTTACTATCAAAGAAACTATTCATACTATATTTGCATTGGTTTACAAGCTATTAGTCAATGAACATAAATTGTAAAAAAAATTACTGAAAATCACTTGTATAAATATTTTATAATACTTAAATAATTACATACGAATGCTTTCAATATACAAATGTCGAAAGAGAACAAAAAATACCTACTAATATTAACTTCAGCTCTAAAATGTTTATTCAATCATTTCTGTTAAAATAAATCAAAATACATACGTATGTATATCTTTGTCCTAAATAAATGCATTTTTACTTATTAGTTTTCTGTTTGAAGTCGATTTTTTTTGTTAAAATTATGTTATTGCTAGTTTTATTGAAGTTAAATTTTCGACATTAATAATAAATAAATCTTTTTTAACTATAATAGGTTCGCACTTGACCACCGTCTCGCCTGATGTTAAGTCTCGATGTGATTTATGAGGGAACGTGCTTACTTAGAAGAAATTGTAAACCCACTCAGTCAACACATTCCACAACCTAGACGTTCTTATCAGAAACGTGGAGACAAACCTCTTCGTTCTTGTCTTTGGAACATCAACCATGAAACGATATCGCTTTTTCGAGCTACTATCCTTAGCATTTAAAATCTATTTTCGCGCGTTCCAGGATGTGGAAAGACAACATGGGTGATTAGGCACTTCGACGTGGACAAGGACGCTATCATCACCACAACAACTGAGGCAGCAAAAGATCTAAGAGAAAAGCTATCGCACCGTATCGGAAACCTGGTCAAAACCAGGGTGCGAACCATGGCTTCTGCTCTGGTAAATGGTTTCGGAAAAGAGAGTTTCAGTCGCCTCATGGTGGATGAAGCCCTCATGAACCATTTTGGAGCCATTGTAATGGTCTCACGGCTGTCTGGTGTTGGCGAAATTGTCCTCATCGGAGATGTCAATCAATTGCCTTATATCGATAGGGAAAATCTCTTCGAAATGAGGTATCACCGCCCGAACCTAGTAGCAAAGATCAGCCAGGAGTTGCTCTGCACACATCGAAACCCAATGGACGTCGCATATACGCTGAGGGAAATATACTCCGGTATGTACTCCTCGGTGCCCCGTGTAAAGTCCCTAGAGCAGAGAAGGTAAAAGGGAGCGCAAATACCCAACACGCAACCAAACACCCTCTTTTTAGTTCACACTCAAGAGGAGAAGGACACCCTGATAAACCAGGGTTATGGGTCAGGCACCGGGTCACGCATCCTTACCATCCATGAAGCTCAGGGACTGACATACGAGTCGGTAATCGTAATCAAAACTAAGGCAAGCATGAAGCTGCACGAGAGCGTGCCCCATGCGGTCGTCGCAATCTCACGGCACACAAGGGACTTCACGTATTACGCTGACGACACCGACGACGCCATCGGTCGGTTCGTTCGGCGAGCGTTGGCTGCAACACCGAAGACCATCCGAGAGTTCAATTTGCAGATGGCCATCAAAGACAGAAATGCAGTCGCGGTGGAGGCGCTGAGCCGGGAGGAGGCGGCTTAGAAAATAAAATAGGCCTAGTATTAGAATGAAAATGTTCCCTACTCCCCCCTATTTCCTTTTCTTCCTAATCCAAGATTCATGTAAAAAAAAGAAAACAAATGACAAAGGTCACGGACCCCGGAGTCTGTGGAGTTGCTAAATTTAATAAAAAAACTATTTTCGCTGGTAATAAATCCATGTCAGGATTGTTTTTTAAATTAGTTATACTCGTATATACGCTTACACTCTACTGTCAACATGTCAACTAGCTTGATGTTGAGCGACGATACAGTCTATAATGGAGTCTACTTACTTAACAGAAACCGATTGACTCTTGATTTGAAGACACCAAGGTCACTGGGAAAACCCCACTCAGTCAACGCATTCCACAGCCTCTTAGCTTTTTTCAAGCTAAAGACGTCACTTTTTCAAGCTACGAGTACGTTCAATCCGATAGAAACAAGACCAAAATTCAAAATTTTGATTAACCCCCGACTACCTTGGATTTGTTATTTGTACAACATTCTACTAGTCAAGCCCTTTCATTTGATAAGTACCCACATTAAGGAAGTTGTGAATAAAGAAATGTATTTCACCATTTTGTGGTAGCGGCCATCTTGGATTTAAAATTTGGTATAGTGCAAAGTATTCTACTAGTCAAGCTCTTTCGTTTGATACCCATATTGAGGTAGAAGTGAAAAAAATAATATAATTCGCCATTTTGTGGTGGCGGCCATCTTGGATTTGAAATTTGTTATAGTGTATAGTATTCTAATAGTCAAGCCCTTTCATTTGATACCCATATTGAGGTAGGTAGGTTGTGAAGAAATATTTTGTCCGCCATTTTGTGGAGGCGGCCGTCTTGATACGATATTAACCAAACATAGCTAAGAACACCACGGATGTTAACCTTCAAATAAAAAACCGCATCGAAATCGGCCCATCCCTTTGAGTTATACGGTGCCACAGACAGACACACACACAGACAGACAGACAGACATCGACGTCAAACTTATAACACTCCTTTTCTTGGTCGAGGGTTAAAAAGGGTGCAGATCAGCCGCACAATCTCTGTCTGAAAAAAAAACGACAAGCTAGTAGTAATTTTGCGGTGATTTTCAGGCTTTTGATGTATTTACGATTCTATTTCGTCCAATAAGTATGTTTATAAACCCATAGGTACATATCCAAGTCGATATTTTCTAAAATAAAAAACTTACATTCATAATGTACGCAGTTCTCTTTTAACAGACTTCAAAAAGTTTTAACCAATTTTATTTAGCTTGCCCTTATCATGTGTTGAGGTGAAATGCAGTATTTGAAAACAGGTGTTTGCGACGAAAAAATATCACGTAAGTACCTACCGGTAGTGTTTTGAATGTGGTTTTATACTTTTTAAAATGTCGTATAATTTTATTTCTAAATCTTTAAATGTGTAAACATACTTTTATTTGACCGTTCTAATCCGCGAAGAGCAATTAAAAATATGTTCAGTTTGAAACAAACATTTTCTATATGACCTTCCCAATTACAATGCACATCAATTGTAATTCCAAGGGACGCAGGTGTACCTAGTGGTTTATTTTATTTCTTTGTTTACGAGTACTATTCTAGGATTTTCCAAGATCCCTTTCTGCAAGATATGGGTACGTCCTAATCCGCGTAGAGCTAGTTAAAATCCGTCCAGTTTTAAACACACATTTTCTATGTGACCTTTCCAATTACAGTGTACATCAATTGTAATTCCAACGAACGTAGGTGTATAGGTGGTTTATTTTATTTCTTTGTTTAGGTGTAGTATTCTTAGATTTTGCGAGACACCTTTCTGCAAGATATAGGTACGTTCTAATCCGCGAAGAGCTACTTAAAATCCGTTCAGGTATAAACACACATTTTCTAGCTTAGTGAGGTTTCCAATTACAATACACATTCATTGTAATTACAAGGAACGTAGGTGTAGTGGTTTAATTTATTTCTTTGTTTAAGTGTACTATTCTTTGATTTTGCGAGGCCCCTTTCTGCAAGATACAGATACTCGTACGTTCTGTCTAATCCGCGTAGAGCTATTTAAAAACCGTTCAGTTTTAAACACACATTTTCTATGTGAGCTTTCCAGTTACAATGCACATTAATTGTATTTCCACGAAACGCAGGTGTAGCTAGTGATTTCTTTTATTTCTTTGTTTACGAGTACTATTCTTAGATTTTGCCATACACCTTTCTGCAAGATATACGTTCTAATCCGCAAAGAACTACTTAAAATCCGTTCAGTTTTAAACACACTTTTTCTAGCTTAGTGAGCTTTCCAATTACAATACACATTAATTGTAATTCCAGGGAACGTAGGGTTAGTGGTTTATTTTATTTCTTTGTTTAGGTTTACTATTCTTAGATTTTGCGAGACCCCTTTCTGCAAGATATAAATATGAAAGTACGTTCTAATTCACGTAGAGCTATTTAAAATCCATTCGGTTTTAAACACACATTTTCTATGTGAGCTTTCCAATTACAATGCGCATCAATTGTATTCCACGTAACGTAGGTGTACCTAGTGATTTCTTTTATTTCTTTATTTACGAGTACTATTCCTAGATTTTGCGAGATCCTTTTCTACAAGATATAGGTACGTTCTAATCCGCGTAGAGCTATTTAAAACCCGTTGAGTTTTAAACACACATTTTCCATATGAGTTTTCCAATTACAATGCACATCAATTGGAATTCCAAGGAACGTACGTGTAGTGGTTTCTTTTATTTATTTGTTTACGTGTATACTAAGATTTTGCGGCTTTGTCCTCATGTTATAAACTGCATAAAGGGTGACTTCGGAGAGTGTGCAACTGATCTACATGATCTAATACCACCTTGCCCTTTCTTTTATCGGACTTCTCGTGTCTCAAAAAAACGACATCGTTTCATGGTTGATGTTCCAAAAACACGAACGAAAAGATTTGACTCCACGTTTGTGATAAGAACGTCTAGGTTGTGGAATGCGTTGCCTGAGTGGGTTTTCCCCGATAGTTACAATCTTGGTGTCTTCAAATCGAGAGTGAATCGGTTTCTTCTAGGTAAGCACTCTCCATCGTAGATCGCATCATCGCTTAACATCAGGCGAGATGGTGGTCAAGAGCAAACTATTACAGTTTAAAAAAAACTTATCCATATTTATTTTGAAGTTTTTATTGATCATCCACTATCTATTACAGTTTTTAACCGAATTGATTGAATGAATTGAAACTACAAATTAATATTATTTTTGTTGTAAGCTACCCGCTCATCTATTTAATGTACCTACCTATGCAGTAAGTAGGCAGATAATTATAGGTACCTACGTAGTATATATGTACTATTATTACCTGATAGACTTGGTTGGCACCGCCGTCAAATATATGACCGGGTAGCTTTTACAACAACACTATATTAATTATTTTTTCACTTTTGAGTGTCTATTTGTGGTTTTGAAGTTGGTTTTTAACGTAGTTTTTTTGGTACTTTCTTTTATGCTATGTTCAAAATTTATTTCCATTTCGGAATAACTTTTTTCATTGAGTAATAATTATTCACCAACCAACTCGTTGACTAATATATTTATTTCAATCTAGCCTCATTTGGAAAGTCTAGGCTAATGAGTAATTTTCTTTTGACTTAAGATTGTGCCCATAAGCATTTTTCTAATTGTCTCTATTAAGGCGAAGTCACTTCGTTCGTTTGTACTTTGTATATAATTTTTATTAATTTAAATTGTACTAGCACTGCACTTTAAACAGTTTTTAAACAGAAAATAATTTAATTTGCACTAAGTTAACTCAAATGGTTTTCTCACTAACTCAGTGTTGTCAAGGAGCTGGATTGTGTCTACATTAACATGGTAATGAAGTCTTCGTTCGGGATAATAATGCAGATATCGCAGATTTCAACAATATCTTTTTAAACAATATTTTTTATTTGAAAATTTTTAGTACAAATACTTCTACTTTCACGTCAGCGTGAATCACCCAGAGGTCCAACGTGGAACGATTTCAAGCGACAAGTCATCGGAAAGAGATTCCATCTACAATTCAATCACACATTTCATTTGGCTTTAGGGTGCGGTGAAAATGGCCCGCGACAGCGCCCGTGACTAAAATACTAAACAAGCAGGTAAACAAGGGTCTTAGGGTCAGACGACACTGCGGAAATTTACCGCAAAGAATACTTTTCACACAGTCAACTCTATCAAAGTTTAAATAAAACTTTTTTTAAACTTACGCTTAATCTCCAACTCGATAGTTAGTAACCGACGGGTCAAAGATAACGTCAATTTTTTTGTACAGTTTACATTCGGTTAAATTGTAGTAATTTTGCCAGTGTCCTTTTTAAATTGTGGGACCGAAGATGAAGCACAAAAGATGTTAAGGTTAAGTGTCATACCTCAAACTATTACTGAATATCGGTTCAGTCTTAAATGTGCGTCTAAAACGGAGCATGCAAAAAATCTTTCGTTGTCATGATCATATCCAAGAGGGGCTGATTTAGTTATTTTCTGCGTTTTAATTTTTGTCTACATTTCGAAGCAGCGGTAGCGTCTGTAATTTTTAGGCACAATAATATTTTTTGGTCGTATCGGCGTAGAAACACTCCAGGACATAGATGAACTTGAGGTGCCTTTAAAATGTTTGCATCGTGTTTTTTACTTAAACAACAAAATTAAACTTGGCAGTGCAGGTGAAGAGAAGGAGATGAAACCCTCGATCTTTTTGTGTTTTGTCGACCTTGTCGCATTTTTGTACGGTGTTGCGGGATGCGGAATAATGGACTAGGAGCGGTATTAATTTTACAATTTTGTAGCCTTCTACATGGGTCTCCTGGCCCTTAAAATAACCCATATTTTTTTGATACGGGCATGTATTCTTTTTAACCGACTTCCAAAAAAAGGAGGAGGCTATCAATTCGATCCCTATTTTTTTTTTATTGTATGTTACCTGATTTCTCGAGAACCCCGGCACCGATTTTAAAATTTATTTTTGTGTTCGGATGGGTATGCTGTTTTCTGGGTTCTGGATGACGTAGTAGTAGATTTCACAAATGTTATGACACTCGATCTTGTCCATACGAATTTGAAACTAAAACTTGTTTTACACAAAAAAGGGTAAAATAAGCTATTATCGTACAAAAAATTTAACCGACTTCAAAACCACAAATAGGCACTCAAAAGCGAAAAATAAACTAAAATCATCATTAAAAGCGATACTCACTCATCTATCTGAAGTCGGTGCCAGTCAGGTCAAAAAGTTAATTGATTGATGTTATGTAGGCACGTGATAAGTAGGTACAGCTAAGTAGTATCTATCCACTACCTGTTAGATTTGGCTGGTACCGACTTCAAATATATGAGTGAGTAGCGCTTATAATAATGATTTTAGTTTATTTTTCGCTTTTAAGTGCCTATTTGTGGTTTTGAAGTCGGTTTAATTTTTGTACGAAAATAGAATATTGATAGATCTACTTGCACCTTAAAATAACCTCATTGATTTTACACACTTGGCAATGTTTTCACCGTCGACCGACATGTAACCATTAGCAAAGCAAAAACAAAAAACGCGACAGCAAAATTCCGCAGTGCAACCATCGTCTTAGTTGAAACATGAGCTTTTGTGTTCTAAATTGCTGTTATAATAAATTGTGGGTAATGACATAGTTTTGTCCTCGGAAAGGTGATATAACGCAGCTGAGCCTTTAGTTAATGCGCTGTCACTTTGCGTCGACTAATGGACACTGGATTTCTGTGACATCTCACATGGTGCCTGGAGGTTTCAGGCGTCGAAATTAGATCCGGGGGCCTACCGCCTCAGAACTGCTGATGTTATTGCAATCTCTCTTTGTCTTTTGGAGTAAAACAAAAGAGGTAACGATAGCAATTATATAAACAATGTAGTAAACAGTGGAGGGGCCGGGACCAACTACGGTCCAAGCTGTTATCAATATTTAGGTAGTCAAATACGAATACATGGTAAGCCTTTGGCAAATTATGAAACTTCTACGCAGATGAAACACCTTTGGCAGTTAATATTCTGTCAAGTAGTGGTGGCTATACTTGACACGGAGTAGAGTGTTGTAGAATAGATATAATTTTGACTACTGATACTTAGTTCCTGCTTACTGGGCTTAGTAACGTCACAAGCGCAGAGAAGTTTAAGGTTTAGATAGTATATTTTTAAAATTCTAGAAGTTTTTTTTTTAATAAATGTTGGTGGATATTTCACACACAGCACTATCTGATCCCAAACAAAGCAAAACTTGTACTATGGAAGCCAGATAGCTGATATAATTAATACGCATTTAGTTTTAAATACACACCTTTAATACGAAGAAAACACTCAGGCACAGTATAAATATTTGTATTCATCGTACAACTATTTCCACTGGGTGGGGATCGAACCCACGACCCACGGCTTCGCAGGCAGACTTGGTACCAACTAAGCCACCAGGTCAGTCATGTATGCAAAATATTGAATGGCCAAGCACTAGCTGTTATTAATCAAAGTATGCGGCTACCGTCAAACAATTCTTAACTTGACATGCTTTTTTCTAACACCAGGCAAATGAACAAGATGTGTGACGCCAATATTCGAAAGCAAAAAATGCCTATGAAGAGTTGTTACCAAGTTATTACATTTTCTGATTTTGTTAAAGCAAATTCCAAGAACGCTTTGCTCTGGTTTTATTTTTAGGCTTCAATGATGAATTCAAACTTGGCAAAAATGTTAGAAGCGGAGAAGTATGACAACGCTCAAACTTCGGGATATCAGACGAAAAGAAACCTTTGAAACAACTTGAACTTAAATTGACAGCTATTCATTTACTTTATTAAAACTTCGGTGGATAAATATTTAGATAAATCTACGGATTAATAATAAACAATCAGCGGCAACACAAAAGTTTGACTGCAGAAAGAAGTAAAGAGCATTAGTGTGATTTAGAAACTGACTTATGTCTGCCCACGACTTCATCCACATATAATTAAAAAAAAACTTAAGGAACTCTAATATTAGATTAATCAACCCTAAAAAAATGTTTAAAGTGGATTATATTTTTTATTTATTATAAATACATACTAATAAAATTGTGGTGTTATTCTGGCTATCCTGTATGGACAATTTTTTTTTTATGAAATTTACTTCACCCGTTCAGGTCTTACAAAGCGATTGAGCAACAAACATCCAGACATCGTGACAGGAGATTTATATATATTAAGATTAGTAGGATAGCAGGATAAATATTATGTTTGGTAAAAAAAAAACAATGCGGTGTAAGGCGACACCGTAATTAAGCATTTTTTATTATTATTTCTGTTGTTTTGTAATATGATTCATAGCAGTTTCCCAGTAACAGTAACAATGTTGACCGTTGGGGATATCGCTATCCGATAAATACCTTTCGTTCGTGTTTATCTATAATGAGCATTATTTTATCCACTAATTGATTGGTTTATTGTTTGTTTAGAAACAGTATCCATAGTTGTGTGGTGCTTGGATATTCGATATCGTTTGTTACTATTTATTGGCGATTCAATGTTTTTATTATACGAATTATAGTTTACGTCCCTTGATACTTCGCAAAATATTAATATCATATTACGAAAACATAATTAATGATTGTAACATGATTTTGTACACACTTATATTGTTGTTGAAAGAGCTCTCTACCCCTCTTTCTACCCCTCGCTGTTATACCTTTCCCTCGTATTTTTTCATATTATTTTTCCTTTTCTTTACTCTACAATGTTGAAGTTTTAACAGACTTCATAAAAAGATGAGGTTCTCTATGCCGTATGTTTTTATTTTCATTTGTATGTTACGCAATAGTTCCGTCTATAATGAATAGATTTTGATGATTCTTTTTCAATGTATTCGTCCTACATCGCTGTCTCACGTTTAAGGCACAAAATAAGAAATTTTGTCGGGTGCGTTAATACAATTTAACTCAGTTTTGTTTTGGAGAAAATTAAATCTTATATTTCAAAATGGATCTTCGAAATCTATCTATGTACGCTTATAACTTTTGAATGAATGCACCAAATTTGATGATACTTTGATTTATGTTTTAGTTATTGTCGGGACAAGGTTTAATAGTAGAAAATTTAGAAAATATTAACGAGGACATTAATAAAGTATGGTGGTACGAAGTTTGCCGGGTCAGCTTGTTATTTTTAAACCCATTGAAAATTGACAGATGCAATCAAATAGACTGTGATTCGAATACATGAAAATCTCGTCATCAAAGTTTGCGTTCGGACTCCTAACAAATGGCTCGATCTTTTTTATTTTGTAATTAATAATCATGAGAACAGTATTTTTCAACCTCCTGTCCCCACTTTGTAGTTATTAAATGATATCTTTATTATCTTTAGATCACCCAAATCTCAACAATTTTACCGTGACTCATTGACGTGAAGTGTCATAACAACTTTCATCAAGTGTTAAAGTTATAAGTACACTAGCATTTTAATACTTACCTTTTCAATGCTCTAATTAGGTGTTGAAAACAAAAAATCTCTATACATAAAAACGTTATGTTGGTTTGTGTACGCTTCAAAAACTCTAAATGTACTGCACCGATCGAGCTGAAATTTTACGGATTTATTTTAAGATTTTTTTTAATTTTACTGTGAATTTACGGATTACCGATTTTTCGTAAGAACGAAATTCACAGTAACATTTTTACTTCAGCGCAAAAGCCGTGTGACTCTTTGAACACAAAAGATTCGTTTGGGATCAATATACATCAAGTAAATGAGAATACGAATGACGCAGTGGTCGAGCCGTCCGAACCAAATATACAGTCATAGCTTTGGAGGACAACATATACACGTAGGTACGGTATTTTTGTTACATTTCTGATGTTTCCTGAAACATTTCTAGGTCAGAGGAAATAACTCAACTTTAGACTTTTTTATGAACTCTTCGTTTCAAGCTAAATAATTTAATTTTAATTTATTTTATAGTATAATTTTCTACATGATTTATTTGAGTTTTGTAGGTTCTTTTGGTGTGCTTGACATATTGAGTGAGGGAGAGTGTAATATAAACATAATATTATATTTAAAAAAACTTCAATCTAAATGTGTACAACAATAACATAAAATCGAATTCAAGTTTTTTACTTTTTTGCATTTTCTAAGAACATTTACAATGAAACGGTAAAATATTAAAAATATTAAATTTAAAATATTTGAGTACTTTTTTTTAAATTAACACAAAGAAGAGTTTTCTACGAACAAAAAGCTCAATGACTTTCTTAAAAAAGCTGAAATTTCAATGTGAGATTTTTTCGATGGAAAATTAGGGTGCTTTGTCGATATTGAGGCAATTTAATGTGAAATTTCAATGTAATGTGATTACTTTAAAATAAAAAAAAATACAGTATATTTGGGCTATAAAGTTTTTACCAATTGTGTGAATCAATTTTTTTTTTGAATGGGATACAAATTAAAAACCAAATATTTAGTTATTTGAATTTTACTCACACATTTTGAAGTTAAAAATTATATCGAGATAAACCGTTGTTTTTTACTCTTAAAAATGGACCCACTTCTTGACTTCAGATCACCCGTAAATTTTTCCTTTCAATTTTGTTATTAATATCTTCCTTTTACAGTGGGTTTAATTCCACTCTTATTTTTTTGATTTCTGAAATTATCGACCCTGGTTTATAAGAATCATATTGGGCCCGCTTTTGAAAGTCGGTAAGCCTAATGTTTCAAGTATGTTTCAAAGTTCTGCTTGTAGTAATAATATAAAACTTCACTGAAAAATCGTTAAATATTTAGGAGACTTTTCTTCATTTGTGTTTTACTCATTTGTTACTTAATCCGACGTTACAACACAAAGTAATCAAATTAAGTATATATTCGAAAACTAAACAGTCAGAAATGGGTTGACCGACATACTATACATAGCATACATATAGCATAGCTTAAGCAGCCCGGTTTATGTTTCCACTGCTGAGACGCAGAGCCTTCTTTAGCAAGGAGAGAGCCAAGGGAAGTCACGGATCACAACGCTGGCCAAGTGCAAGTTGATAACCAGTGATACATACCGGAAATTTAGTAATAGGACCACATTTTTCTTACATATCCTTAAAAATACAAACGAAGCGTGATATTAAAGAAAAACAAACAATAATGGACCAACCAGTCACAGCTCAAGCATCGCAATTATACGAAATTTGATTGGTCGATACACGCCATATTTGTATGTTGGATGTTGCATACCAAGGGTGAACGAAGTATACTTCCTTTGGTTCACCAAAATATTGATTGCTGCTCAATGAACTAGTAACTACGGACCCTCTTTGAAACTATAATAATACGGGCCGGCCCAATCCACTGGCCTGTCTCAACCAGAGTTACCTCTGTTGGTAGTTATATTTATTGTAGGAATAAGTACTTTACTATTGCCAGACTTAAAGTTTTACTACTTAAACGAAAACTAAATAAAAAATTTGGTTGTCTGTAAAGTCGACTTACGGACGACAGCTTAACGTATCAACAACATTGACGACTACACAATACAAAGCCGGCTGCATGCACGAAAAAGTGTCCCGTTACGTCCCGTTAAGCTCATTGTCCTGTTACACTCATTGCACGCTTGCGCCGCATCTATCAATGTTTTGTTATGACGTTGTCACGTTAAACTATCGTCCGTAAACCAACCGACTTTACCGACAACCAATTTTTTTTCACTCGTTTATGCTCGAGCGACGCGAGGCTAGTTTTTCAAGCTAGTACTAGCTTGCTAGCTGCTAGCTTACGAACACTAGCTTCAAAAACTAGCCTCGTGTCGCTCGGGCATTAGTAACCCACCCCGAACAGCACCCGGTGCAAAAGTGCCCATTATACTGGCCGTATTGCCTCGCTAGACTGCTAAAGCCAGCCTTTGGACCAGGACGTCGACTCTCTTTCTACTAAAAACGTAACTTCGAAATAAACTCGCGACTTTCCTACTCATGTTCTACTTCGTTTCGTCCGATCGAACATTGTTTGAAAACATTCAAGCAGACGAAACGACGGATTGAATTAGTACCGAAGTAGGAAAGTCGCGACTTTATTTCGAAATTACGTTTTCGTAGAAAGAGAGTATACCTACGTCAAGATACGAGCCGGAGCGGGAGTCCCGTGATTTGTCCCCTGATTTGTCATTTGTAATTGAATTCTAAAATAACTACTTTTTACCACATGCCTATTTACATATATGTGGATGGTACATTTGCCAAAATATTTCTTAAACAAATTTGGCTGTCTGTTTGTTTCAACTAATCTCCGAATTGGTTGGATTGATTATGACAGGGCTTTTAGAATTTTTGATTATGATCTTTTATTATCATATATTTTTAACTATGATAGCGGATGTTCTAATGCATAAACTTAGGAATCCTTTACTTAAGGAAAATAAACAGAGGTTCGCGATAAACAAAAACCCTTAAAATGTGCGTGAAACCGCGGGCACAGCTAGTACTCAAAGATTAAAATTGTCGTGTTTTTTATATATAATAAGTTCGTATTTAAAAAAATATAAATTATATCAGCTATCTGGCTTCCATAGTACAAGTTTTGCTTAGTTTGGGGTCACATGGTGTTGTGTGTGATATGTTCACCCATATATATTTATTTGAAAATTGTTTTATCATATTATCCGAAAGAACTTCTGGTATCCCACGACACCGTGCATTTTTTTAACTGAAAGCTTTTTCTGGCGCACCACAAACAGATTTTTCGTGGGTTGCGAATGAGCTCAAGCATCACATTCGGGAATGAAAGAAATCTTCGGGTAAACTCGGGACCATGGCCATAAGCCATCTATAAAAGCGTCAGCATTTCCCATTGGCTGTCTAGAAACACGTCAGCATTTTAGATGGCCATGGTTATGGCCACGCCCTCCGATTTCACCCGCGTAGTTTCCAAAGTGAGCTATCAAATTCTAAGTTATAATTTTTCACTTCTATCGGCAGTTCCTATGACTGCCAATTTTTTTAATAAAATATTTTTTAATAGTAATAATTAATTTCATAACATAATAATTTATCCCTAAAACCTAATATTAAACATGCAAAATTTCCTATGGAAGCCGCTGTTTTATTATGTGCGGCTCATAAAGAGCTATTGTAGGAAAATGTGTGCAGGCTATTTTTATGGTGTTATCAATATTTTACCATGCTGGAATAATTGTAAGGAATTTTCCAAATTGGCGAAATGGGTGAATTAGTGAGGTGAGGTGAGTTATGAATATTTTTTGCTATGCGTTATTTTTTGTATGTACTGTGTATTACTAAATGAAACAATCCTACAGGTATATGACCTCTATAAATCCGAAAGATCGTAAGTATGGGATGGATGGATTGTTTGTTACTCTTTCACATAAAAATACTAAAGGGATTTGGATTAAATTTGGTATATCGATAGATAATGGTCTAGAATAACACATAGGCTACTTTTTATCCCGGGAAAATAACAGGATTAAGGAAACGCCGGTGAAATTGCAGGGCGTTGCGTATGAATGTGCGTATGCGTTCAACATACATATTTTAAGTTTAATCATGCTTCTTTCTTGTGTTATAGGTATTGAAGTGTTTTAGTATTATATAGTTATTATATTCTGATTTCAATTCAATCCATTCATGACATCATTTGGATTTATGTGGAGTATATTTTTAAATTATTTATAACCACAATGGGGAAATATCCTTATATACGGCATGATAACGAATAAATCACCATTGAATTACATTACTACAGTAGAGTTGAGCATTGGCCGTGGTGGTCTTTAAGCTTTAATCAATTAAACATGAATTTTGTTTTGCGTTATATTTTTGTGTTTTCGGTAAGTGATTTAACTGAACATATTTTTAATATATCATGTTTTGTTTTTAAACATCATTTTGAATGATTCAAGTCTTTACTTTAGTTTTAATAAGGACCACTTATACAATAACTTTGATGTTTAATATTTTTAACCGACCTTAAAATTGGATGAGGTTCTCACTTTGGTTACAAAATATATTTTTTGTATGAATTGTGAATGGGTTTGTTAATTATTTATTCGTTTGGTAGATAATACTTACATATCTATAAATTGTGTTAAACCCGGTGTGGTGGTCTTTGAAATATCAACGAAAAACTTAAATTTGTTTTTATTAAATATAGACAACGAAGTCATAGAACTTCTTATGATATTCGAGTGTCTGTTTTATTCCGTATTGTCAAAATGTAGTTGTCCTGGGGAAGTACCACACCTTTGTCAGTTATTCTACCGCCAAGCAGTAATTTTTGCATATTACTGTGTTCCGGTTTGAAGGGCAATGTTTCCAGAGAAATTACAGGGCTTAGAGATATAACGTCTTAGATCTCTGTGGGTGACGAGCGCAGTGCAGTGCTAGGTAATGATTTGGACTCTTCATGTTCCAATAGCTGTGTGTCACTGTGCTGTTATGTGGCAGGCATGTTGCTTACCATCAGGCACATGACTTGCTCGTCTCGACACTTTTTCTTTAAAAAAAAATGATATAAAAAAATAGATTGACAAAAAATTAGTGAAATTGCCAGATGTTTATATTTTTTTAATTTGAAGGGGCGGGGCTGTTTATGACATAATCCCTGTCATTGTGATTATATTATGTTTATGAAGAAAGACGTTGAAATATAGACTCTGGCCTTAAATCATAATTGGATTTTGGCCTTGAACCTCTTTTTGTGGGGAAAGTCTCTGAATCTCAGCAGCGGGAACATAAAATAATGTCCTTATGCTTTTTTGATCTGCTGAAATCAGATCTTACTACCATGTGGAATGTCTTTGACAGTAGATCTTTCTTTAAGCAGCTGGTAAACAACATGTTTTTGTATTGTATTTTCTACAGAAACATTCAAGTTCAAATCAAAACACTGTAGTAATGTTTGCATATTTTTTTTGTAGCATTTTAACATTTTAATTTTTCAAATCATGGTAGACTTTTGTATGATGTTACTAACAACACACCTTTGTTTCAGGCACTTTGCTTTATTTCCAGTAATGCTGAAAAATGTAATAATAGAATCGATGTCACCTACGATGCCAACGAAACGTGAGACGATTTTTTTTATTTTATTTTTTTTGAAATTTAAAAATATACGCAAGTACGATATAAAAAAAACATAATCAATCGCACTAAAATTATAAATATTACAAGTTAATGTTAAAAAATGTCAAGTTTTTTGAAAAGCTAAGAATAGTTATTTGTTATACAAGAGTGCAAAGTTGATTTTTAACCGCGTGCTCAATTTTGATGACCGAGCAAGCGAAGGATTCTAAAATTGAAACACGAGCGCAGCGAGTGATTCAAAATTAGAATCCTGAGCGTAGCAAGGGAATCAAAAGAGCACAAGGTGAAAAATCTTGAAGGTCAAGGTCAAGGTTCAATCGTGAAAAATCAAGGTGAAAATGCATATCAAAATAATGAATAGTTAAAAAAACAAAAAAAACACGCTTTTACAGAAAATCCTTCGTCATCGGTCCTTGATAAGTGTGCATAGTTTCAAATCAATCGCTTGTTTATAAAGTGGTGAAAATCTCGTTCAAAGATTCCGTTATACGAAGTGTTACGTACAGACGAAGTGTCAGAATGTAAAAAGCGTGTGAAAACTTGGGAGTTCGAAGATACATAGTTAATATTCACTTTAAACTTGTAAACACAAATTGCGATTAATAAAAGTTATCTTTTATTAACTGAAATAAAATCAACACGCAACTGCTTTTTCTAACTATATTTTTTGTTTTACAGAATTTCAATAGACGTAAAGGGCATTTGTTCATGTGTGGAGTAAGTGTATTACGATTAATACAATTTATTGAGATGATGATAGTATTTAATAAAAAATCTGTTAATCCATACATTTTCTATTTTTAATAGGTTTGAAACATCTTTGGAAAATGCGAACAATACTGCAAGAAACGCCTCATCAGTAAATGAAACTTTGGTATGTAGTTCCCGTAGCTTAGTAAGCTAAGCGTTCAATTAACAGCAGGCTAAGAATTCATAGAACAATTTTCACCCGCGACTGTCGCGGTTGCGGAACTACTAGAGTAAGATCCCACGGCCGCCAGACGTCACTTATTTTCTGATGAAAGAAATGTGAGTGTAGAGTTAGTACGTACTAAGAGCATATGCTTACCCGCTAACTTGCTTATACGGACAATTTTGAGAAATGGGGTAATGAAAGTACCTACACAAAAACATTGCCTACTTCACGTAATCTCTAAGCAAGTAAACGGGTAAGCATGTGTTCTTAGTTCGTACTAACATTACTCAATCGTTCGCATTTCATCAGAAAATACGTGACATCTGGTGGCTCTAGGATCTTGGACTGGATCTTGAATATACGGTTTCATTTATAACTCACGAGATAGCTTATTTTCGCGTTTCCGCAGCCGCCACGCCGCCGAGGCTGCGGGCGACCACCGCCCGCGCGCGTACGGGCGTAAAACGCGTCGTGAGTTGTGCTTTGTTTTTTTAACAGGCCTGCATTCTATAGAAACTGCGGGCCCGCAACCTCGGCGGTCGCGGATGTAAATTGCTTCATGAGTTTTTAGCCGAACTGGTTTACTAAACAGCGCCGTTTAACTAGAACATATTACGCATATGTGGGGCTGAATGATATTCAAGCGATGGAGCTTGTTTATCTAGAAAAAAGATTGTAATTTTTACATTATTTTTGTGTTAAATTAACAATACCATAAAAAATTTTCAACGCTGAATTCTAAACATTTACTCGAAACTTACGCTAGACAAAATCCTAACATGTTTTCATCAACATCATGTCGGTGTTTATGGTTTTTTTTGCATTTATTGTATTCGAACGTCCGGAATGTGATAATCTTTTTTTTACTAATAAAATATTTTTACAATTATTCACCGCCATCTCGGCTGATCTTAAGCAACGATACGGTCTAAAACGGAGCATGCTTATCTAGAACAAGTCTATTCACTCTCGAATTGAACCATCAGGAAAAGCTCACCCAGGCAACGCATGCCACAGTCCAGACGTTCGTATTTCAATTAGAGTCAAACCTCTTCGTTCGAATACAACGACAACCACGAAACGATGTCGTTTCTTTCGAGCTACAAGCTGGATGATAAAAAGGAATGCTACTTTCCGAAATGTTTCCGATAAAAAAATTATCAGCTAGCAATTCGCGCTGAAGTTTAAGACTTTGAAGTATTTTTCAAATAAGAATGTCGATGTGATTGAGCCTTGTTGAACTTAAATTAGGGTTTGTAAAACGGTAAACATAGGTACAACTACTATGCAATTGCTTGTACTCGTATATTACCAGTTGTATTTAGTGATTACCTAAAACAACATTTCTTGTTTTTCAGATTGAATCAGAACCAATATACAAAAACGGGTAAGAATTTAAACAAAACTATACCCTACATACAAGACTACGCGGACTACTTTTTAATTTTATTTTACGTCGACCCGAGTAAAAAGCTAACCTGAATACCTGTTCTATTTTGTCTAAACTAAAGTACTTTTTTCTGTGGAAAACATAATTGTTTATGCGATTTTAAGTTAGACAACATAGTACGTTTACTGTGGTACATGACTTCAAGAATAGTATGTTTCTTTCTATTTCGATTTAGTAAAGTTAGTCTGCATAAACATGTATTTAGATACAAACTATAAATAAAATGAATAACAGTATTCGCATTTGAAAACGTTTAATCTTTAAAACTTACGTTTTTGTGTTCTTCTTTTATTATTTTCCTTGCGTTATGTCACATGTGTTAGGTATGTCACTTGCGTTATATCACCATGTGTATTTGTTGGAAACAAACACACATGGTGACGCGATGACTATTCACGATACAAAATTAATGCATTAATTTTGATCTTGTATCAAATTAACCCATATGCATTCCAGTGTTGGGACACTGTTGCGTTTTATTTTCAAAATATGAGTAGTGATATGTTAATTATTATTCCGGGGTGTCCAAAACACAGGCGCAATCTGTTTGGGATCCACCAGACATACCACCAACCAATAATAGGAGTAAACGTTTAAAATTTACTTTAAAAAAATATTTGTTTTACTTATTCTACTTAATCACCTCTGGGTGTTTCTCTTTGTAACGTACAACTAAATACACTATATACGGTTTTCGCGTATACAAGTACTTATACATGATTTTAATACCATTATGTGAATAATGTCAATCAATAATATTTTTGCTATTATTGCCATAAATATTTATACACAAACAATAGTTTTAAACATAACTCTGTACAAGGAAATAAGCTTGTTGAAACCTATTTATAATTGTATATACAAATATAAATAGGTATTTGTACATACAAATATAAATAGGTACCATTAACAACGTTTTCCTTCATCTTTCTATGTGTTTTTTTTCAGTCTGCTGCAATTAAAAAACGCCAAACAAATATGCAAGTCTTTAAAGTAAGTGGCTTCTCATTAACGTTTTTATAGATAAGTATAATATAATATTTTTCTGTATACCAAAAGGCTGTGCTTTAAGCGTGCTAATTTTTGCGGCCTCAAAGGTTGTGGCCAGCAGTTTACTCATTGAAAATCAAAACATATTTATTATTTTACTCAAACATTGCTAGTAACGAAAATTAAGTCAGTTTAGATAAATTTATAAATTTCCCACTCGTCAAGCAACAGTGCAATTCCACTCGTGTTATAGGCGAATTTGTATATGGAGGATTGCATTTACGCAATCCCTTTAGCCTGGGGGAGTTGGTCAAATCTGTGGTCCCACTGCCTTGCCTCTTTTCGGCTGCAGAGGAAAGAGAGAGCGAGAGAGAGAGAGATGCGCACTGCAACACCGGCATCCGACAGTCCTCTTGCCCATCGCGGGAGGGGAGCGTTATGGGCACCTTTGCGCCATGTACAGATCTGAGGGTCTACCGCCTAACTAAAACTGTCTTAGCTTTGATATTCCTGTCTCTTTTCTTTTCGCTTGAAAAGATAGAGACAGCTATATCAAAACCATAGCCAATTTAGTTAGGCGGTAGAAGAGCGGGGCGGATTATTTGATTAACTTTGACTATATTTATCGCTTACGTGTCTTTAGAAATTTTAAAATAAGTACCTTTAATATAAGATTATTTGTTTCATTCTAAAAAAATGGTATTTCTTGTCGTTTTTTGCAGTGCCACTTATTCGCCAGTTAAAAACAATGTAACTACGGATACGTCTGCCATCAATGTTACACATAAGTAGGTATTATAAAAGTTATTTAAACAACTGTATTTTTACCTAAGTGGAGACGTTAAGGATCCCACAATTCAATATTGACTAACATTTCATTGACATTATTTTGCAAAGCATCACTTTAAAACCAATCATTCATTTCATTTTAATAACGTTATAAATTTGGCAATGTTTCGAATGTGATGATAATTCTTTTTTAAGTCTGTAAAAATAACGGATACTGGAAATCAAGCTAGCATAGAAAATATATATTTTAAAATCACAAATACAAGGTATATTATCCGCTTCTGGTCATATTTGGTACTGAGGTTAGCTACAGCCATTCAACGGGCCAATGCCACCAGAGTTACAGGCACCTTTGCGCCAGATACAGTCAGAGACGGGTTATTTCATTGATTTTACTGTATATATCTATTGTTTACCTAAATCTTTTGAAATTTCGAATGAACTATCCTTAACACAACATTATTCGTTTAAAAAATAATGCAAAATCTTGATATTTTTTGCAGTGTCACCACTACAGATACAGGGAAGAAAAACAACAATTCTGATTCATCAGTACCTGCTCCCGGGGGTGGGAACCACGGTTTTACCATCACTTAACTTGCCAAATAACACCAATAATTCTTCCGGGACCGCAGAATTACATGGCTCAAAGTAGGTAAATGACTACAAAACTGTGTTTTATGTGAAGACGTTATGGATGCTCCCACAATTTAATGTTGTAGAACGTACCTGATGTCTGAAATTGCTCACACTGCTTTTAAAAAACATATCTAAAACCCATTTACACGCCTGTGATTATACACTTGTCTAGATAGACTGTTCGAGCGTAGAAATACCAAAAAAATGTCAACCAACAGTTGGCTGATATTTTTTTTCGCTCGCTCGCTTTAAGCTCGATCTTTCAGTTTGCGACACTGACGTTGTGCGGTAAGCACGTGTTTTGTGACTTTTAAATATTGCGGTATAAAAGTCTAAAAATTACAACGTACGATTTAAAAGAACTAAAAACATTAGATACCATCGGTAAGTAACCTTTACATTATCATTTAGTTACAGAATCAATTATTTTAAAAAATGATTTGTTTCTCAGGACAGCATCTTTTGACACCATGTTTAAAACATGTCATAAACACAAGTGTCTGTGTTTCAACACTTGTGTACGTGACACACACACACAAGGGTTTGAGGCCTGACCTCTTACTTTTGTCACGATTACAGTGTAACGCTCCATCTATACAAGTATAATATACTCAAAGTTCCACACAATGTTTGCCTGAAAGGGACAGCTTACACTCATAATGCCTCACGTTGTAGCACTTTGCTTTATTTTTTGGTGTAAATAATAAAAAGTATATGTTAATTCACTGCATCTAAATACTAAACCTGTTTTGCTTGTTTTGCCGGTTAACATGAGTGAGTTACTGTATGTGTATGTCTAGTAGCATTGATACGAAATGAGGGTAACTGATCCAAATTTCAGCCAGCTCTGTTCAGCTATTCCAAATACATTCCATAAATACAATTAATTGTATTATAGAGGAACTGTAAAACGGAGCTGTGAAATGGGTCATTCCTTTTGTTTCACCATATATCATTACATTGTTTATGGTGAAAGAATTTTTTATCATTATAACAATTTTTTTTACAAATACTAGTAGCACTCAACGGTTTTACCCGCATAGTATCAGTAACCATATTTTTCCTGAGTATAAAATAATCTGCGGTATTCCAGAAAACCATTACCTAATTTAAATTGTATAAATATTGTTTTAGTAGATTTTGCATTTAACAAACATCACTTAACTAACAAGCTTTTGCATTCATAATATTGCCAGCAAGCGTTGCGATAAACTTATCTACGGTCTGTAAGATTAGAAAAATATTGTTAATTTCTTTTAATTCTCTTATTCTTCTTGTTCTCTTATTATTCTTCTCTTATCTTTCTGTTAATTTTTCGCGTTTCACGACACTAGAGTTATGCTCTTATTCTCTTATTATTCTTCTCTTATCTTTCTGTTAATTTTTTGAGTTTCACGACACTAGAGCTATGCTAGGCCAGAAAAAAAGAAATCTATATATACATTTTTTCCCGCTGGCGGCTTGCTTAGTTGCTTCGAACTTCCATTCTAAACTTTTAAGTAAAGTAAGTAATTTTACAAAAACAGCTATAGAATTTTTCTTTACTTTTGGTTCTAGTGACAAACACACACCAGTTTCCACGAACATGACTCTCGTGATACTGTTCGTGTGTTTAATCGCTGGCTGCTTAATCGCGTTTGCTTCGAAATATGTTCACAACCGATACAAATCTCAAGAATACGGTAGGTTCATATTTTAAATAAACTATTATTTGTTTAAAGATAAGATAGAAAACTCCTTATTAAAAGTATCGAGGCGTATCCGTGCCGGTCACTGACCATCTTGAGGTTTTGGGCGTTTCTTTGTCATCGACGCTCAATTTTGGCACGTATATTGAGTCTAAGGCTAAATTAGCCGCAAAAAAACTTGGTGTCCTCTCAAAGGTGCGAAGATACTTCAATTCTGAACAGTTGCTCACGTTATACAAAGCACAGATTCGCTCCTGTATGGAGTACTGTTCGCACCTTTGGGATGGATCGGCTAAGTATCAGCTGGAGACTCTGGAATCGATTGAGAGACGCGCCAAAAGACTCATAGGCAATGACACTCTTGTGCGTAAAAGACTTCAAAGTCTTGATCATCGCCGCAAAATTGCTAGCTTATCGGTATTTTATCGGATACACTTCGGAGAGTGTGCAACTGATCTGCATGATCTAATTCCACCTTGCCCGTTCTTCTATCGGACTTCTCGTTCCACAAAAAAGGCGACATCGTTTCATGGTTGATGTTCCAAAAACACGAACGAAGCGATTTGACTCCACGTTTGTGATAAGAACGTCTAGGTTGTGGAATGCGTTGCCTGAGTGGGTTTTCCCCGATGGTTACAATCTTGGTGTCTTCAAATCGAGAGTGAATCGGTTTCTTCTAGGTAAGCACGCTCTATCGTAGATCGCATCATCGCTTAACATCAGGCGAGATGGTGGTCAAGTGCGAACCTATTCTAGTTAAAAAAAAAAGCCATAATACAAAAGAAAAACAATTAACTTAACTAAATATAAAAAATTACATTTCAATTGGCGGCCTTATCGCTTAGAGCGATCTCTTCCAGGCAAATAACAACATTCATTCACATAAATAACGTTGTTAATTTATTATTTTGTTTCATGAATGTTTTTTTTTATATCTATTACATCAGATTGATGCCATACTAAATCCGAGTATTGTAGGTACCTAATATGTTTAACATAACTCTCAATATATTGCACTTATCTGAACCAACCTCTCACCATTTTAATAATCATGTTACATCAGATTATTATTAAACGATACATCATATTACATTTTGTAAAAGAATTATTTGTACCGTCAAATTATGATGGCTACACATAGTGCACAAGTTCTAGATAATATAATGTTCTCTGTTTGAGAAAAGGAGTTATGTTTGGGAGTTGTAAAGTATACAGAATTGTGTAATTAGTTGATCTTTCCTAGAGTGATACCGAAAACAGTTCAAAGACAATACAAATGGAAATTACGAGATTATGCGTGACATGCATAGTTTAAGCATTGGGGTAACTAGCTGCGAGTTTTCGTCATAAAACCCTGTACAATAAAGACATCCTGGTCTAGACTGAATCTTGCTTGACTGAAACTTTGGCGCAAAAGACACTGGCAGATATCGAAACGAACAGGAATGCAAGACTTGTCACTTGAATTATTTACTTGCCCCATTTTTGATGCCCGCATATCTGTATCCCAGCTCCAATTATTTAGATAAGAGTGCAGGTCTTTAAAAACTTTAGTACAACGTGCCAAAAACCGCTCTGTACAACAACGGCGCGCGCATTTTTACTAAATTGGCGGGAAAACGCTATCTTGACATAGTATTTTCGAATCCCGCCTACTAGTGTAGGCGTGAGTATTTTGCCAAATGCAGAGGTACAAGTTTGTCATCACCATAGGCTTTAATGGTGAAGGAAAACATCGCGAGAAAAAAATGATCCAAAAAAGTTGTTCAAGGCAAAATTTATGTCATCCGCTAACCTGCACTGGGCCGGTTGTGGATTATAGCCGTGATTTTCTCCATGTGAAAAAAGATAGGCAGTAAGAACATTAGTTGGGCTGCTTATGCTTGTTATGTTACGCAGGTGTATTAGATCGTACATGTCAAAATTAATCGTCATATCATTAAATTTGTTGTCCCCGACGACACCCAATCAACCCAAAGGTTGATACTTACTTATATAGGTAAAACCTCATATTATTTAATAGTTTATCTTATTTTTACAGCGATTCCAGAAAATCAACATGAAATGGAAACACGACAAAATGGAAACATAGCAGAAACTAGGACCGACCTGTGATTACACAAAAAAATGTACTTTCATCGGTTTGGATGTTTTTAGAATTTGGGCTGTTTCCGAGCGTGTGCGCTTATGTAGATCGCAAAACCAAACATAGTTCTAAATGTGTGGAAGTAAATATGTTTGCTTTTTAAAGTAATCGACAGGTAACCCACGTATGCTATTATAGTCAATCCAGTCCGAGTCTTGAAAAAGGCCGCTGAACGCGGTCGAAACTACGTCGAAAACGAAGTCGAAGTCAAAACGAAAACGAAGTCGGACTAGACTAAGTTATACGTGAGCTACCCATGTGTGTATTCATTCATAATGTGTTTTCTTTTGTAGTCACTGTAGTCCGAGTAAGTTTCGGCCTTTTTCAAGAAGAGTCAGAGCACTCGAGCGACCTCTGCTCGATTGACACTTATGATTGTCATGAAACTAAAACGCTCCACACACGAGTCTTAAAATCTGAGGAAATGACGTAAAAGTAGTGGGGAGGACCCTACATCGCACCATATGATTGGTGATTTATGGTGCGATGTGGGGTCCTCCCGATTAGTTTTACGTAATTTCCTCTGTTTTTAGGGCTCGTATGTAGAGGGTTTTAGTCGGACTATACTGACTACTTAAAGCACACCTCAGTTACCCGTGTAATAATTTAAAATATGTAATTACCACGTAAGTTGTAATACTAAAAATGTGTTTTTGTTTATTATATTCAATAAGATTTTATTTCCAACTTTGGCTGTGAATTGGCTCAATATAAACCTTTAATAACAGTCACAACAGAACGCGCCAGAACAGATTATTATTTGTAAATACTCAAATTATAGTTTGACAATTTGAAATGTACGTAATGTAGTTTTATTCAGCTAATTCCCACGGTACGGTAAGTTCTACAAGGACTATGCGTTTCGTAGCTCTAGAAAAAAGGAAAATGTCCGGTCTGGATGACGAAACACCCACATCCTCTGGGATTTTGTAGTGCTTTTCATACGTGTCCATTAAAATAGTCCAATCAGGTGCTGTACCCAGGATTGAGTAAGGCTTGTTCCTGGAGTTTGAAGTTGAGCCTTCTTTTACAAAGTTAATTTGTCTGTTGTTTGTCGTCAATCCCTTTTGGGCTCTAGCTACCGAAAGGCTCATGGCTTCACGTATGATTTCAAGTACTCTGTCATGACGCCGTGAGTAATGACCCCCATTAAGGAGCACCTTGCATCCCACCAATATGTGCCTTGCTGTACATATCGCCTCTCCACAAGTATAGCAACATTTTTCAGAGGCTTTTCCCCACCTTACCAAGTTACTCTGGTCAGGAGGGTCATTTGGAATGCATTTAGATAAAATTTTAATAAGGCAGGGGACCAGTCATAGATCAAGGTGCGCCATTTTAGAGCTAATGGGATACAGAACTCACCTATGGTTAACCACTCACTTTGCATTTCTAAATTCATAGCGTGCACTTTGTAACTGTCATTTTCGTCTTGTTGTAGAAAGGTTTTTACCATGTCTCGGTCTTTTTTTTCTCGCACCCAACCCAGCAGTATTTACTTGTGCACCTGCCATAAATTGTTTATGGAATTGAAGTCTAGATTCCAGGTCTGAAGCAGTTTTGTCTTTTGGGAGAGATGTAATTAATTCGTCTTGCGACTTTCCCAAAACATGCGTTTTTGTAACTCTTAGGTGTTTGTAAAGTTCAGACGGTTTCTTTAGTTTCAGCCCAAAACTATTGTGATCCCTAAAAGAGTAGAGGATCAGCCGGATGTGCCAATCCGAACCATGACTTCAATATCTTTATGACATTGGCATCTAGCTTTGCCAGGAGAGTTTTACCGATGTCATATACTAGGAAAGGCCAAGTGAGACGTGATGTGAGGTAGTTGTCATATATCCATGCTTTTTGATATTGCTGATAGGCTGCTGGTCTACCTTATTGAGGTTGTTCATGAAATTTTCAACAACCACCTCTAATGATGGTGTACGTCCTTTGTGATCTATCTTTCTACCAAGAAATTTGAAAGGCACTGCCTCTGCAATTGTGGCAACTCCTTGGCCACTTATGGAGAGTCCCGGATCGTAAGACGTATATTTGGTATTTCTTCTACCCAGACAAAGACAATGACATTTAGATGGTTTTGTCCTCATTCCTCCGTCCATGTACAGAACTCATCGACTTCGTTCAACAATTCTTGACACTGTTTGGGATTACGTGTAAGTATTGCAAGGTCGTCCGCAAAGGCCAAGATTGACTCAGTGTACTTATTGTTGATTTTAAACCGGTAGCCCCATTTCTTTTCACGGGATATTAATTTGTCTACTAAAATATTTATAACTATATTAAATGCTATTGGTGATAAGCAGCACCCTTGGAATAGTCCTACATTGTATTCAAGTGGTTTTGTGTATTCCTTGTTTACTGCTATGACGAATTTTAAGTGGCAATAATAAGAATTAATTATGTCAATAATTTCAGCAGGAAAGTTATACCATTTTAGGGCAAATATCATAAGTTCATGCTGGACAGAACCAAACGCGTTCTCTAGGTCTATCCAGCAGACTGTAATTTGCCTCTCATGTGTTCTGGCATCTTTCAAACTTTCTGCTAGTAATGTATTGTGTTCCAGGCATCCAGAAATACCAGGCAAGAACCCTTTCTGGTGATTGGGCCTGAAATACCTATTGCTAGTCATAAATGTGGTCATTTTTGTTTGCAAAATACTGAAAAAGATTTTAGAAATTGTATTGGTTAGGGCTATCGGTCTGGTGTCTTTGGGATGAGTTACTTCCTGCTTTTTTATAATTGAGCAAAAAAGTAGTAAAGTTAGTAGAAACTTTTTTTTACAATAAACTAGCTGTACCTGCCCTGCCACGCTTGGCTGTGGCACATTGTGATGCAAAAATTAGACGAAAAAATCCTTGATGTAGATTATATATCGTTGTAAAATTTCAGCTCGATCGGTGCAGAATTTTTGGAGTTTTTGAAGCGTACACAAACCAACATAACATTTTTATAAATAGAGATTTTCAGGATATATCCTGAAAATTAATTGTGTACAAAACTTTTGTGTACAGTTTTATAAAAAGTCAGTTAGAGTTTTTTGCTAGTAAGAATAACAACCTCACTTCCAGATATCTCTATCCTTGATAACTTTGTTATTCTCCCTAGTCTAATTAAAGTGTGTAGGTAATTTATATTTTTGTACAAAATGTATGTTATTTTACATCAAAGTCATGAAGAGTCAAGAACTGTAGAGGTAAGGTTATGTCCTATATAACATTACCTTTCCTCTACAGTTCTACATATATTACTACGAGTAAATGATATGCAAAAATAAACTCAATACCTTTTTAATTCTTAGTCATTTAGCACGGCTGGAGGAAAATTAACACAGGCCACAAACAACAATAATAATGGTTCTCGTTTAGTTTTTTTTCAATAGGTTATTTTGTTGAAAATCTCTCCATGAGTTCTTAGTTTTACTGAACATTTTAATAATAGTGACAGCGTCCTGGGCATACTTTTACCATCTATCTGTCTGTCTTCAGACCTCTATAATTAGTCTATAGATTTGGATTAATAATAGTTTATAGATCCTACTAAAATTATAGATGACAATTTTTTGAGGTTTGTTGCTCTATAAACATAGGCTATAGTAGAACATAGGCTACTCGCGCGACTTTTGCCGCAAGAAAATAATGGGGAACAGAGGATCTACCGCGTAACTAAAACTGTCTTAGCTTTGATATTGGTCTCTCATTTTTTTTCGCTTGAAAATATAAAGACCGCAATAGCAAAGTCACAACCGATTTAGGCGGTAGAGAGGCAGGAACTAAACGGGTACAACTGCGAGGTGCTTTGGGTAATTCTAAGCTGCTATTGATTAAACACTGCTAGTGCTTAGTGTTCTAAGCTATTGCGGTTGTTCACTAACACTAAGTGTACGGTATCTCGGTTGTTAGTTTAAGTGGTTACTTAGATGTGTAGTGTGTACTGCAATTAGCTTTTGATAATAAGTGGGCAGGACACAAAGCAATTTGAATACTTAAACCACATTTCTGATTTCCTGATGCGTATAATTTAAGTATCTTCAAGATTAGAGCGAATATGTTGTTTTAGGCTAGCGCACTGTATCATAGACAGCATCTTTGCGTAACATCTGGCGAAATGGTGGTCAACTTCAAACGTATCATCGATAAAAATAAAGTATTCGAATTCACATAAAACCTCTCAATTGGGATAATGACTGGGTCAAAAACATACCATTATTGTGAGACTGTCAGATAGATTATCGAATAGTTTCGGATACGTATTTTTTGTTTCATCAAATTACTATGGTAAGCAACATGCCTGCTCATAACAGCACAGTGACACCCAGCTATTGAAGTATGAAGAGTTCAAATAAGATATTTTTCTACCCTGTAATTTCACTTAAAACATTGCCCTTCGAAACGAAACAATTAAGTTTTCACAGTACTGCTTGGCAGTATAATAACTGACAAAGGTTTTTTTTATTTTAGTTTTGTATTTTTTTTATTGCTGTTTGTTTCTTATTCAGAACAAATTAAGTAAGTAGGTACTTAATACATTTTTATTTGATTATCGAAGTAGCAAACACTTTCTGTCAGTCCAGTATACAAATGAGTACATACAAGTAAAATACGAAGGCTCCAATCGGAACCAGAAATCCGGTGTGATCGGGCTTAATCTTGTTTCGAGGGGAGGTTTCGTAAACGTTCTACTAAAATTATCTCTTCGTTCGAAAATCAATACTAGGTGAGGTAGCGGTGAAGCGAATATTATCGTAATATCTCAGATAACGAGATTTTTCAATTGGTTAAGGCTTATTACGTGAAATTTATCGATCCCTACGCGTAGACTCTTTAGAAGAAAATGTGTACATCCCTGATATTATATCCTTATGCTTGTTCTGTTGTTTTTTTTTTATTATATAAAGTGTAAGGACGAGCTAACGTGTGTTTAATAGTAAGCAACACAACTACTCTTACTTCGTGTTCAATTTATGTATATCTATTAGTAGACGAAGAGTCGGAAAAACGTGTTGACAATCAGGTCATATAGATTCTCCCTTGTTTATCTACATTAGAGATTATTACATGGCCAATGGTTATGGTCCCGAGTTCACTCAAAGATTTTTTATCATTCCCAAGCGTGACGCTAGAATTCAATTCACAACCCTTAAAATCTGTCTGTGGTTCGCCAAAAGAAGTTTTCAGCTCAAAATTGGCTCATAGGGACTGTTGATAGAAGTCAAAACTTTTATTATTAAACATCATTAATATGTATATCAGTATATCTTATTACGTTAGTTATTACGCACGCGTTTTACAGGTTTTCACCCGTCCCAAAAGCGTCTAACGTACAAGTTCTGCTTCGCTGCTCCGTTACCGTTCCGACGCTACCTCGTTGAATTAGTATGTGAGTGACGCGAACCCATCAAATGTTTCCCCTGCTAAAAAAAGCCCAACACAGGTCAAGAATTTTTCACTTTTAAAGAATAAAAAAAAAGGTTTTCAATAAAGACTAGATGATCTATTTTTAAAGAATTAAATTAAACACCTTTTAGTCACCGGTCTTGTTTTTCGTAGTTTACGGGCAAGAGTATCGCAATGGCGGTAGCAACGAACCGTATAAGTCCCATACGTCAATACAATACAATTCGGGCCTTCTATGTCTCCAGAGACGATAAACCAATAATATTTTATTTTATTTACTCCATACATTTCTAATAAAAGGTGAAGGTTTAATAAATCTTATTTTGAAGGAAGTCAGTGGATGATCACTCGAATATATCTCATTCTGCTCTTGGCAATTATCTGATACTGTGGGGTATGATTTCTAAGATAGAAAAGAGAGGACTTACGTTACTTAGATATACTTAAATTAAGTTGTTAGACTAGAGAACATTAGATTCAGATACGTATTTCTAAAATCTGATTAATGTCTATCTAATGTGCTTCTGTTCGATTTTTATATCAGGTGTCAAATATATGCTAAATAGTAAAAATGTTGCTAAATACGATAGTTTGTAAGTTTTAGGTCTTTCGGGTCTTGCTCTATCTGCGGTAACCCAAGGACTTTTAGGTAGATAGTAAGGGCAATTGAAGGTAGCTACTACCACAATAAGCCATTAAAAAACTAGAGAATACTAAACAAAAAGTAGTAAAATAATCTAAGTGCAGATATACAAATCTGTTATCACCAATTAAGGAAAATATCGCTAGAAAACCGACACGTTCCAAACAAGAACAAAATTAAAAATTTTGACTAACCCCCGACTACCTCGGTTTTGTTTTCTATACAACATTCTACTAGTCAAGCCCTTTCATTTGATACCCATATTAAGGGAGTTGTGAAAAAAAATATCTATTTCGCCATTTTGTGGTAGTGGCTATCTTGGATTTGAAAATTGTTATAGTGCAAAGTATTGTACTACTCAAGCCCTTTCGTTTGATACCCATATTGTGGTATTAGTGAAAAAATAATATAATGCGCCATTTTGTGGTGGCGGCCATCTTGGATTTGAAATTTATTATTGAGTAAAGTATTTTACTAGTCAAGCCCTATCATTTGATACCCATGTTGAGGTGTTAATAGGTCCTGAAGAAATATTTTGTCCGCCATTTTGTGGAGGCGGCCTTCTTGAATTGATATTAACCAAACATAGCTAAGAACATCCGCACGGATATTAAATTTCAAAGAAATAAAACGCATCGAAATCGGTCCATCCCTTTGAGCTCTACGGAGCCACAGACAGACACACACACAGAGACAGACATCGACGTCAAACTTATAACACCCCTTTTTTTGGTCGGGGGTTAAAAAACTGACTTCTCTTGTTAAACTAATAAAACTAGCTGCCACAAAATAAATTACGGCTGAACTAATCATGAGAACGATAATTGCCAAAGCCCGTGAAAGAAATACCCGTGTGTGTCCGTCTGGTTCTACCTCCCATAAAGTTATTAAAACAAAAATATTATACGTTTTCTTTCGCTACTTTCATTATAAATCTAACTTTGTAATGCATGCCCTATGTGGGCATTTCTTGATGGATAGATATAACTAAAGTGTTTTGAAGTCAAAAGTGAAGCGGATTCGTCTAGGTATTATTATAGCGCGTCATCAAAGGCCGTATTGTCGCTTAACTTCAAGCGAGATAGCGTTTAAGTGCATATCTATCATAGACAAAAAAATTCCAAAGTTGAAACAATATAAGCGTAAACGATTAAACCGTAGTTACCTCTAAAAATACTCATAATTATATCAAACTAGCAGCCCGCCCCAGCTTCGCACGGGTATTATGGAAAAAAAGTGTAAAACAAAATTATTAGACTTAGAAATTTTAGTACATACGACCAAGACAAAACAAACAATCCCAATCATCTGTTTATCAGTCAAAATTTTTTGCCTATTTTACTTTATTAAAAAAATGCGGGTGCCAGATTCTCAAGGGAGGTCCTGAGAGGAGCGAGCCAAGCGAGGTCGCTGTCGTAGCGAGAGGTTACACTCAATGACATAGAGCTTCTGGCTCCGGGAGCTCACCCGGAGTCGAACTTCAGTGATAGACCATAATAGGACCAATTGTTATGTTTAGGTATTGTTATGCTTCTCTCAATATGTGCCTTTAAACATTATGCTAAGTTATGTTTATGCTATATACGGTAGCAAAAATTATGCGAAAACTGTTATGCGTTACTTGTTATGATATATTATCATTAGTTCTAAAAACGTTAGGCGTGTCTGGCGTCGTTGTTATTCCTCTTTTACTTTTACGCATCAAATCAAAAATTAAATCAGTAAATATTTAATGGTTGTAATTTAGTGTTAAAAATCTGCTAATACCACCTATGACGTAGTTTATGGTTGTGCAATGTTTTATGTAACTACTAAAGTCTATTAGTTCTAAATACGTACTAAATAGTTACGGCTGGTCTAGTCGGGAGAACGGCGGCGGCCGATCTGGAGCCCCGGTTTTAAATCCCACATGCACCAGGCACCACTGTCTTTTCGGAGTAATATGCGTAATACCGCAAAACTTAAAACGGCGAAGGAAAACATCGTGAAGAAATCGCCATGTACTTAGAATCTTTTGAGGTCATGTGTCATCCACCAACCCGCACTGGGCCAGCGTGGTGGATTATGGACTTGACTCTCTCCTTGCGAGAGAGGGCCCCGAGTCCCAGTAGTAGGAATATTTAGTGGGCTGCTTATTGAATCTATTGACACAGCTAGATTTCTGATCGTCTCATCATCGTAGTCCTTAATGCTCGTTTTATTCTAATTTAGTAAGTAGGATAAAGGGGACCTTTGGGGATGACCTATATCGTATCCTATCCCCCAGCTCAAATTACACGCGCATCACTGTTTTTTCGAAGTCATATCATAATGCCTCCAATTTAAAACGTTAAAAGAAAACATCGTGAGGAAACAGAAATGGAATAAATTTAATGTAATACTGTGTAGAAAGTGCGAGAAAATTTGAACAATAACAGTAAAGGTAGAATAAACTTATACAAAAGTAGTTCTAAAAAGAGCATTTTGATAGGAACATAAGGTGTTACGAAAAAATTTTTAATATTTAGTATCATTTGCGTCCACTACCTGCGTAGCGAGGCGACCACGCGAATTAGTAGACGCGCGCGCGGCTACTCGTACTTACCTATTTCATAGCTGCGAACACCTCTCCCCCGTGCCTCGGTATCCACTCTATCGGTGTTACGCCGCGCGGCGCCGCATTTTGATAGGATTGATATTTTTGATTTCGTTATATCTTTTGAATGGAATGTCCCACTTCAATAATTCAAAAAGTAATCAATAGGTATTGAAAGAGTCTTGAATAAGAAATAATTTATTTGGATAAGAATTAATACAAATGTGTTGATAACATGGTCTGAATTTGATAGGCATTTTTACCTACTTTTAAAATGTAAAAAAGTAGCTGTAGCGACGTAATTACTGTAGTTAGACATATGGTCTCGCGAGGTTTTTTGTAGATTTTAATACGCTCTATAATATTGTAGAACATTGTTTTGGTCTATCATTAGTGCTTTCCGCAGCGTATGCGATGAAAGCCATTTTATGACTGTTGTTTTTATACCTTGCGTTGGTTTTAGCAAAAAATTCCATGGATATCTCATTTCTTTTCGTAATAAACATAGCCTATGTTACTCAGTGACAATGTAGCTTTCTATTGTTAAAAGAATTTTTGAAATCGGTCCAGTAGTTTTTGAGTTTATTCGTAGCATACAAAAATACAAAAATACAAATCTTTCCTCTTTATAATATTAGTATAGATTATTATATAGGAACTAAGTTCCTTACGGCAGGCTTGGATAAATAATAATATTAAGCATTTTTTTGTTAATTGTGTAGCTTCTATCATTTCTTCATCTTCTATTCATCTAGATAATAAAGATAAAGAAACCTTTTTCCTACCTGGTGTCCCAAAAAAGACATGGAGTCAAATCTTTTTAAGGTATTTTCGTTTCAACCATTTTGTAGGAAATAACGAATACTTGCAAAATGTATACTTAACAATTTTATCCCTAAATTTGTTTACGTAACAACTCGAAAAATAACTCCGCAGTATTGCCACCTAATATATATTTCAAAGGAAAAAAGTATCGAGCAATGAAAAATTCACAAAGTTCACCTTCGATATAAGAGCAGTAAAACACAGAACATGTATTGTTACTTATCGAACATTAAGCCCGTACGTCGTGTGTATGGGGAAAAGCGAGGGTATTTTATAAACAGAGTCAAAGAAAGCATTACCTCGTCACGCTCACGTCACTGATGTCATATAAAATAATGTCGCATTCATATTATTACTGGGACGGCCTTCACACTGTCGTATGTAAATGTATATTACATGTTGACTGATTTCATAGTCGCCTATCCATTAACATTCATTTTGGTCGTCATTTTAGATCACAGAACACCATAAAAGAGATGAAAATTGTCAGCATAATCAGCCCACTATTTGATGATACCACCTTGTTTTTTTTCTATCTGACTGCTTGAAGCTCGAAAAAGTGACGTCATTTCATGGTTAACGTTCCAAAGACTCAAACAAAAAAGTTTGACTCTACCAATGGTGAGGGGCTGCAGAGTGAGAAACTCTTTACGGTGAGCTCCGTGTCAAGGATAACTGCGTTGTTTTGAAAGTGATCTATCACAGTTACTGTTGGTCTCAAGAGTTTTCTACTGCCTATCAAACGTTAGGCTGGCGCAGAAAACACAAGACCCCATTGCGTACAACTAGTGAAAGACCTTTTTTATCGCTTGTAGGTCCGCGTCTGGCCTCCAACTCGCTTGGTGGTGAGAGACGGCGTGGTCGAAAATGACGCACGTTGACCTATAAAGTACCTATTCACCCTGACCTTGAAAAGCTCTAGCTCACCTCAGACCGTACGTACGACTTCAGCTTAGCTGCCACCGATAGGGAAGACCAGGGACCGGCCTGTCATCTTAGAAAAGGGAGCTAAAGATAAGGATAACCGCCTTCAGCATGTAACTACATGAACTGCGAATGTCAAAAAACATCCATGTTATTAATGAAGTTCGTCGAATGTAACACTGAGATCAAATAAAGGAGAGTTTCAATAATCTAATGTAACAGGGTGTGTCCTAAAAGCGGAGGGTGACACAAATGACCTTTTCTCATGCATGGCTCATTATGTATGTAACAATAGAAGGGTTCGCGGATGATCCGTGAAGAAAAATTGCTGAATGAACCCGGGATAATGGGACATGGGACGTGAGGATTGGTTATTGTTGATTTTGTACTACAAATGTCTTCGAATCTACATTTAGTAGTGGTAGAAGTCTCTTCAGAGTCCGCCTGAGGAAGTACCACACCTTTGTCAGTTATTCTACCGCCAAGCAGTAATGTGCAAACATTACTGTGCTCCGGTTTGAAGGGCAATGTTTCCAGAGAAATTACAGGGCTTAGACATGATATAACATCTTAGATCTCTGGGTGACCAGCGCAGTGCAGTGCTAGGTAACGATTTTAACACTTCATGTTTCAACAGCTGCATGTCACTGTGCTGTTATTCGGCAGGCATGTTGTTTACCATCAGGATGATCACATGTCATGATCGTCTCGTCACTCTTTATTTAAAAAAAAAATGCTATTCTTTCTGAAAATATGGTTAAATTTTGAAATGAATTCACATCACCGACATGCGTATAGTTGCCGGCAAACAAATTGTCCCAATGAAGTTAGCTGCGCATGGCTGCGCAGAAACGTTTTTAAGGTATCTTTGGTGGAAGTGCACATGCGCGAACTTTCCCCTTCCACGTCACTTTTGGGTCAACTTGTTTACCGGCCACTATAATAACAGTATTTCTGTAATTATTATATTAGTACCTGGTTGACCGAGTTCTACTCGGTTTAAATGCGTTTATAAAGGGCTAAGGGCTCTAAGTAAAAGATTTTCTCAGAAAAAAAAGAACAAAAAGAAAAGACCCGAGTGTAACCATCAGGATTCGAACGGGGACCTGTTGTCTCCGAGGGCGGGCATATTCCGTCTGAGCCATTTAGACTTAAAGAACAGTGGCGAAATAATATTCTAATGACATTAAAATAGTATTCTAATGACATTGTAGGAGTTTTTCACTGTCTAAAAACACGCATAAAATGATGTTTTTTAAAAATAAAACCTAGCTAGATCGATTTATCGTCCCCGAAACCCCCCCGTATACATAATTTCATGAAAATCGTTCAAGCCGTTTCCGAGATTCAGATTCTATATGTATATGTCGCAGCCGGATCGTATAATCCACTGTATTACATTACGGCTAGCCGTTTTGAAAAATAGGGCCGTTTTGTAATGCGGCGGTTCAACGATTAGCCGCATTGTCATTGCGATACGTTCTTCAATACGGCGGCCAACGTTTAGCCGCTTTGTACTACTACTTAAATTGTAAGGTGACCATACTTACAAAATAAACAATGAAATTTAATTGTATTAATCATAAAAAGCTGACAGATTGTCTCTAGCCATATTTCCTACACTTTTTTTTAAACATCATACCTCTCAGATAAAACTTGAAAGCCCCTAACTTGATATTGGTGATTGTACACCTAAAAAATATGGTGCACTTAGACAAGGGTCATCATTGAGATTTGACTCCGGGTGGGCTCCCGCCAGGAACTCTGCGGTCAGCCCAGAGTATCATAGTCAGCCCATAGTTCGCTCCACTCAGGACCTCCCTTGAGCTTCTAGCTCCCGCATTTTTTATATACACTCTAGGGGAAGTACCGACAAGACTTGGTGGAGTCGGGGTGCTCCGAGTCGGATCTGGGTCCTTCCTAACCTACCCGGTCCGATTTAGTCTTAGCAAGGTGGACGGTGCTAAACCACCCCAATAATATTGTGTAGGATTCCGCCGAACACCAGAATCCACAGTCACCTTAGCAATTTAGCAACACACGTACTGTTTTCAACGCCATTTTGTTGTTATGTCAGACAGCGCCATGAGTGTTAAGAATCGGAACTAAAAATTGTCAAAGCGGCGGCTAATCTTTCGCTTTATTACATGACGGCTAGCCGTTTTGAATGACGTATGGCGTCGAAAACATTCCGGCTGTTTTTTTATACCGCCATTTTCAATCTGGCTAATCGTCAAACCGCTCACATAGAGTATAGAGGCAAAATCTTTGTTATTCGATGTGAAATATAGCGGACTGTATTTAGAGCAGGGTCTTCGCTTACTCAGCTGTTAGGTAACATCGCTAAATGTCTATTTTAAAACTCTATCTCAAACAGACCTCAACGAAAATTGATTGCAGCGAGTGTTTTTAGAACACCGTTAATAATTGTGGTACTTCTGCAAAAAAATTCGTTTCACGTGGAATAGGTCTGGAACATACATAATATTGCCCGGAAAGGAACGATAGCTGTGTTTCGACAATATTGTGCTTATGAAAAGTGATGCACAATATTCAATCATCAAGTCAATAATTTATGAACGACTAGTAGCACTCCGCAATTTCGATCGCGTATTTCCCGATCCCTTAATTTTTCCGACCAAACTTCATAAAAACCCCTTCATTAACAAACAGCCATACACATTTATAATATTAATGAGACACACAGCTTTATCTAGCGTAGCCTCTGACAAGGTTTAAAAAAATCTTGCTATTGTAGATGTGACACTTGACAACAATTAATCAACATAAAACGTAACATCTCTACTTACCTATTTAATATGACAATGTTGCCAACATGCCAGGAATTTCCCTAGATTATAATTCCAGTCTACAAATGGATTCTCGCGATATCAGAAGTAGGTCAAAAAAACATCACAACAGACAAAGCAGTAATCATTTTTTTCCTTAAGTACTTATTGAGACACAAATATCCATAATTATTGTGCATGGCAACTACTACGGAAGTGCCCCATCTTTCTTAGTTACGAGTATTTTACCGCCGCACAATAATAAGCAAATATTAGTTTCCTCTAATAGAAGCCAGGTAATGTTTTCAGATAAATTATCCACACGGCATAGAGATGACTCATTATTTAATCTTTGGATGTGCTAAGGAGTAATTTAAAAGCTGAAACAACGTGTCACTTAGGTCAATGAAAATATAATGTAACTTTGCACTAAATTGTCGAACCATCACTTTTTATTTTTAGGATCAATTACTGAGCATAAAATCACAAAATGCTGACAGTTACAGGTGGAGCTTCAAGCGCCATCTTGAAAAACGTTTTGGCCGATATCTTAGAAACTATGAAGTTTAGGGCAAGAATTATCGAAATCATTATTATTGTAGAAAATACAATTTCAGATCTTTTGTTTTCAACAAACTTTTTTGGAAAACTTACTTTATGCGTTTACTCATGTAAACGATAAATTTTCCGAAAGAAAATACTGAAAACAAAAAAATGCGAAATTTTATGATATTTCAATTACACTTTTCTCTTAGACTGCAACCCGTGAACAAAATTTATTGGTCAAATGAACCTCGAGGAGACCTATGTAGGATGATAGAAAGGTATAAAGTAATAAAATTTAGCAATATGCCGCTCAGTTGGACAGCTCACAAGTGGCGGCAGTGGTGAATTTTATTACTTTATACCTTTCTATCATCCTACATAGGTCTCCTGGAGGTTCAACCCTCAATCATTTCTCCTTGTGGCATGATTCTTGTACGGCATTGCGAAATAATGTATTAAAAGAGGTGTTGAAACTGTATGGCACCAACACCGTACAATGATCAAATTAACTCTATAAATCGTGGAAAATCATGAATTTTACCGATAAACTAATAGTTAAAAAAATAAAATTTATAATTTTTGTAGTGTAAGTGTGTGTGTTTTAAATGTATTTTTTTAAATTAAATTTAATACCTCTTTAAATCTATTATTCCGCAACGCCGTACAAAAATCATGCGACAAGCTGAAATGATCGAGGGTTGCAAGCCTCCCCCCCTCTTCAACTGCGCTCAGTTGAACAGCTTACAAATGACGGTATAGTGCTAAATCTTCTATCATCCTACATAGGCCTTCTGCCGGTTCATTTGACCCATATATTTTGTTCACGGGCCTGCAGTCTAGCTTTAAGAAAAGTCTTAAGTTTTAGTAATAGGTTCCACTTTTTGCATGTAACCCTACAACCTATAAATGCATGTTATATTAGCGACCATGTTGCATCAAACATATTTATAACTATGATGTTTCCTGTGTCCATTTACCCACCATTTGCCCATCAAGTTCCAGTATACGAGTAGCATAGAGGAAAAACGCAAGTTTACGCTGAAATTCCCATAATTGTTCATAGAAAACTATTTATAAATTCCATGTCATGGAATGTAATAAATATGAATCATAATGAAAATAAATTGTACTTTACCTTGTTGGAGGAAGTACCTACAACACTCTGAGCTGATGCTACAATCATTTAATACCTAACTGGATCGTACTTAGAAGACTATGGCCGACCGACACGAGGTTAGTTTTTCATGCTAGGATAGCAAGCTAGTAGCTTCGTGTAGACAATGCTACGCAACGCTAGTTTTGTCTACACGAAGCTAGAACTACGAGACTGAAGCGACGAGAAGACTAGCTTACTAAGTGACTGAAGCGATCACATTAAAGTTTAGCACGCAGATAGATTATCCAGAAGTTCTGAAAGAAAAAGTAAGTTGTACGGGGCTTAGTCACGATATAAATCATTGTTTAATTACCTCGACGTTTCGTTTACAATACAAAACATTATGTGTTCAAATCGCGAAAGTTTAAAAGCAATATTAAATTGAAAACACTACCATTCCCGTTATTTTCAGTCCAAATTTCAGCCCGATCTGTTTATACTTTCCAACGTGATCGCCAACAAACTTCCAAGCATTGACATTTCTAATATTAGTAGGATTATACAGGTCTTAAACATTACTCAGGTCTTGATTTCGATCTAAGTTCAGATTCTCAGATAACAGTTCATATCAGTGGCTTAGCGTGCCTTGGCGGAGCCCTGTTTACAAAATAGCTTAGGGGGCCTTATGAATGTTAAAACATTCTCACAAAAGGAAAAAAATGTCATAAAACTAAAAGAAATATATTTTCATCATAGTTATCTGTCACTTTTTTTTAAATGTTTACAAACAATTTAAATTGAATATAATTTTGAACGCACATTTTGTGCGGATTGAAAGAAATTGCTTTTTTAACTTTTGTAATTAGGTACTGAAAAGAAAATTTGGATATTTTTATTAATTTTTGCTTACGCACATTGGGAGCTCCCGTGCCTCGAGGGCCCCGTATAATTCATACAGCAAATACGGTGGTAGTTACGTCTCTAGTTCAGATTAAATCACGAGTAATATTTTTAAATGGAATACAAATCGCTAAAGCTTACAAATTTTCTATAGGTTAGGTACTGTTGAGACAAAAAACACCTTTTAACTGACTTCAAAAAAGGTAGAGGTTCTAAATTTGATTACATGTTTTTTTCTTTATTTCACGATAACATCGCCAATTGTGAATAAATCATGGTTTAGAGATAGTCCCATATTAGGTAATTTTATCGAAATTGGTTTTTGAAATACATATTAAGAAAAAAAAAAGTTTGCGTTCATTTATCTGAATAACGTATCATAAGAAATTTGATCGAGAATTTGATTTTAAATTGAAGTTGATATTTGTGTTTTGGGGAAAATAAATTATTATTAGTATATCGGGTGATACTGTGAGGTGAGGTGTGTATATTTTAGTCATTCTGGTTTGAACAATACACTGTTTTGTTCATCCATTTAACACATCAAAAAGTACCTATTGTTGTGGTGTAAATAATGTTGTATTATGTTACATAGTAGTAAACTAAAGTAAATGTTTTGGACTCACATATTTTCCCCTAAATTTAATGTATTTCATGAATATTAAAATCCGAAAGCGACTCCAGATAGGAATTAGCATAATGAGTGAACGAGAGCAACAAACGTTTATTACTCAGCATTGCCCAGTTACTGTAGGCGTAAATATATTCTATACAGCTCTGCTCCTCTAGTAAACGTGAATGTAATAACAGAATACACTAACAGCGCTCCTCGGTTTTACCCGCGTTTTTTCCCGTTCCCCTAATTTTCCCGCGATAAAAAACCTCGGCAGCCTATGTGTTGTTCCAGACTATATAATATATCTGTACTAAATTAAGGTGCGTCCCCCAGCAAAACGAGTTTTTTGTCCATTTTTCAGAGCTATCTACTCATTAGCCAAAACAAATATCAACTGGTAAAAAATACATTAAATTTCTACAATTTCTTGGCTTCAAATTATTAGGTACCTAGTTTCTTTTTTTTGTTTAATAATTTATTGTTTAAATAATCTCCTCACAACGAAATCATATAAAATAGAAACTAGTGTAATTATATATCCGTGGTAATTATCATGCATCTACTCGAAATCCCACCATTATTTCGATTTTGTACTTGCACCAACGGACAGGCAAAATTCCATTACGAACATTTTGGTAGATATTTTTTTTCAAAAGACCACAGCCTGTTTTTGTAAAGAGTTTATTCTAAAATTTGAGCGTAAAATAGCGATAAATCCTACTCTTTCTCTCTTGCTCTTTCTTGCAGTGTGCGATGAGGTAAGAAATACTCAAGGTCATTTGCTCGGGGTACGGCCTTAACTGTGCTCTAAATTTCAACCCCATCCGTTAAGTCATTCCGACGTAATTGTGCAAGAAATATTCAATTTTTTCTATGTCCTAATCCAACGAAAGTTTGGATTCTATGACGTTGGAACGGTTGGACGAATGGAGTTGAAATTAGGAACGAAAAGGAACGGAAATAAGCGGGTAAAGACGCGGGGTGTTGCTAGTCTTATAGAAACAGATTTAGTAACGTTGCGTCATACCTGCCTACATACTGACCAAAATGTCTATGGTTTTATTTCAATAAATTACTAGATATTAAAAAATTACACGCGTACGTTTTGTCTGCACTCGCTTTATCGAAATAAGTAGTAAAAATATATTTTAAAAGATTGTTCAATTGTATTGAAACATCATAGCGACTAATGATAAAAAATTTAAAGATTTATAATTATATTAGGACTTATAGATACCTATTTATCGCTCAATCACATTGAACATAGAACTGAACGGATCTGGAAGAAGTACAGACGAATTGATTGTTTGAATTAGTTTTAATGTTTGAACAGGGTTAAAGTTTATATCGAAAAAATGCAAAGTTTTTATTATATCAAAAATTTACAAAATCACGAAAAAAGAAAATGAAATCGTAGGCAGATACTAGTTAGTAGCTTACACATCTTTAATAAAAGTTACGTACCAAAACATCCATTTACTTTTAAGGGATTTGGAAAAATATTTCAGAATAATTATTTTGAAATTATTCATTTACAAACTGCTACAAGCCCCAGGATCCGTTCTAAATCCCGGCCCAATCATTACATTCCGGGAATACCAAGACATGAGGCCTACAAGGGTAATTACATTCAAACTCGATTCATCCGACGCACGCTCTCGACATTTTCTAAGTTATTTGTTCCCGCATTTATAAAATAAATACAAGCATAAACATCCTACTTTATGTTCACCGTGTGGTACCTTAATTGTACTCGTATGTGCATGACTTTACAGTTTTAATGAAGGGAAACCCGATATGTATCGAGAAGAACATCTTGCAAAGAGAACTGACATTCGACAGCCCGTGTGGTGGATTGTGGCTTTAACTTTCTCCTACTCACAGAAGGTTTCGTGTGCCAGACAAAACTTATTAATGAGGAAGCTATGTTATGCTGAAATTTATGTTACTGTTTATTGCCTATCGTAGAAATCGTACTCTGTCATACGTACGTATCTCAGTGATTTGTTGTGGATTTCTTTGAATCGGTTTCTTAAATTCTAGTACTTAAATTTACTTCTCTTCTTTTTTAAGGTTCTCTGCTGTAGGTACTTAAGTTCTGTGGTAGGCCACACCTTCACATAACATCAGGCAAAATAGTGGTCAAGCCACTAACTACTACGTGATTTAAGAAATGCTTCTAGTAATAAAATAGTGATTTATTTTTAAATAGAGTTGTTACAGAATAGTTAACTATTTGTTTGTACTTTTAACATAATTCCTACGCGCCTTTGTTTGCACTTAGTTACAAATATTCTAAAACAAATTAGGTAATATATACTTACCTATGTTAATTGAACTAAGATTTATTCAATTAAAACCAGTAAATTTTCAAATACCCCGAACAAATTAAGCACCCAAAACTTTAAATAAACAACGTAGGTATTTATTTTCAAGATTTATTTAGTGAGGGCTTTATCTAATAAAATGCTTACATAGTTAACGTGTTCAGGATCTACAATGTGTCGAATATAAATAACACAACGTGATAGAATAATAACAGGAAAATTATAAATAAAATAGAATCGTTGCAGTCTTCATGTTGGTTATTTAAATACGACCATAGGCACTAACCCAGTGCCTTCTATTTTGTTATAGACATGTATTTATATAGCTGTCTAATATAGTTTATTTTGTCGAAGCCGTTGTTTTACCAATAGCGGGCTTGGCCGTGGCTTCTCACTTGATGTTAAGCACCGATGGAGCGTGTTTACCTTGAAGAAATCGATTCACTCTCGATTTGAAGAGTGAATCGGTTTCGTCTGCACCTCTGAACACTTTTCCAAATACACATGTATAACTTTGTCGTCACCACTGTATTCAACGATCAAGAAAAAAATGTTTCTGGAATGTTCCGAGGTCATGCGGCCGCCAATCCGGACTGCACCAACGTGATTTCTTGATTATGGCGTTGACTCTCTCCTTATAAGAGCAAGCTCCAAGTAGGAACATTTAGTGGTGTGCTTGTGTTCTTCAAACCCTTATTTATCACTTTTAATGTTTTAAGGGTGGGTGGGCCGCTTCGCCCGTGTTACATAATAATTATATACCTACCTATATCACTTAGAGCTCAGGTACGTATCGAACAGTGAAAGAAATTTTGAAATCGGTTCAGTAGTCCGTGAGATTAGCGCGTTCAAACAAAAAACCTCTTCAGCCATATGTTAATACTAGATGTCCGGCACGGCTTCGCCCGTGGTACATCATATAGCACTCATCGGGATCCCATACATATCCAACGGTGAAAGAATGACTGAAATCGGTTCAGTCATTCCTGAAAATATCGCTTTCAAACAAAAAACCTCTTCAGCTACCTGCTACCCCACCTGTCGGAAATTGGTCGTACCAACTCAGATTTAGAAACAAATTTGATTTGCAAAGGTTTTTATTCAATAACGCAATCTTGGACATTGGCGAAATTACGGTGGTGATATTTATTTCACACTATTATTCAAAACTGTTGGAAACAAAACTTGTTAAAAAACGTAATCTTAGGAATATCCTACTATCATTATTTCTGCACTGTGGAGGTGGCCGGAGCAATGTCAGTTGACGAGCGCTGCGTTCGCGCGTATTTATTTCGCGCGGCCGAGTCACACCTACTTTGGCAGAAATACCCGGCCTTAAAGGGTACGGGTACTTGATCCAGACGAAGAAAAACCAAACTCCTTTTAAACGCTCCTTCTTGTTTAATAATGTTATTAAAATGAATGTATTTACTGAAATAATTTCGTACCTAACTTCTCCAGATAGAAACTCCCTAGACAGGCTTCAGAGAAGTTATTTTCGTTAAATCAATCTGAATTGTTAATACGTGCGAACGGGTTTAATACAGTAACTCCTAGAAATGTTATTAGGAATTCGAGAATATAATAACAGTTTGAATCAAAAATGTGCGTATGTTCTTGATACCAAGAAAATGATTTTTAAAGGAGGTTACAAAAGTAGGTACTTACATTTTTTTTTTTAATTTAAAAATCTAATACTCGATTGCTTAAAAATGAGCTACATTTTTCCTAAACGATCGGAGAGAGTATTTTTGATCTCCCACTTCTGTGATTTCTATCCTACCTTTTTGAGTACATATAAGTACTATAGAGCACGCACAACGAAGTGGGAACAGTTGGCACGGGTGAGAACAAAACGACGTTTCCGCCGCGAGCGCCTGTAGTCGTACTCGATCACTAGTAAAGTGTGTTTCTCGAGGAATTTTTTTTTCAAATATTGCTATTAAAATGGTGAAATGTGCAGTTCGATCTTGCAAAAACGATACTAGAAAACGAACAAAATTGAAATCCAGTATCACATTTCATCGGTAAGTCGATTATTTTACTTATTTTTAGAAAAACTATTGAAAACTAATCTGGAATCGCGGGGTGAAGGAGACGTTCGGGAGGCGGGCACGCACAGGACCGCCCTCACACCGCGCTGCCGCCGCGTGATTTAGAGATGGACGTAACCAACTCTGTAGTCAATATAATGTTGGCTAGAAAAACTACATATTATAACAGATTTTCGTAAATTTAATGCTGAAAATGTTATAATATTTTAATAAATAATTTTAAAGTGTATTTTGTACGATATACTTTCAATTTTTTTTTTATGCGAAAGTATTATAGAGTAAACTGGAAGTACAAAATATTATGTAATGTTACGATATCACGTCTTAACAGTTAAATTGATTTTGAAGATTTTAGTAGGTATAGAATTTAGTAAAGTTCAATTTAAAAAAAATGACAATGAGAAGTACACTTTTGTAAGGAAAATACAGGGTCCTACAAATATAGTATAAAATATTTTAAGGACAAACCTACTCAAAACACTGAACATTTTTCCTTTTCTTGAACAAGAACCATGAAGCAATCATTTACTGCATTTGCTTAGAGCGAAGATTTAAAAATACATTGAAATACGCGTTTAATATTTAGTTCGAAAGTCCAATGTCACAAAAACTAAAATACGCTTTTTAGCGGTCAGTAAAAATGACAAATAATATTTAATTAACATAACATAATATTATTATTTGATTTATAAATAAAAATTTCATTGTTTATTTTTGTTTCTAAAAATTAATAATTGTCTCTAATCTAAAATTACTAATTGCACGAAATAATTATTTACGCGATTTTTCTGTAATAATTGCCAAATATAGGAATTATAATCCAATTAATGGTTTGCCAGTTAAATCCTAAGCTCCTTATGTTTTAAGTAAAAATAAAATAATTTGAGAAATACCAGCTTTTTATTGACATATATATCCAATTATACACATTTTATGTGAAATAGTTACATATTAATATTGTACAAATGTAAGTTGCATGTAGAAAAACTTAAACCTGCACGGGCATTCACTCTATAAAACTAAAATACCTAGGGATTTTAGTACTTATATTTTAGATGTTATCGCACGAAATAATTATATTTATAGATGTTTGTACCGCGCTGAACCTGTCAATCAATCAATCAATCGCCAACAAAATGATTTTGCGTTGCCCGCGTGCCCATCCCTAGTAATCCCCAACGTACATATCTATGTAGCTATGTAGCTATACAACATCTGCCTACGACGCGCATTGGGCGTCTAGTGTGGTGTTAGCACTCTATACTTTAGTTATTTGTCATCTATGGCAGTAACTCTGCCTGAGAAGCCGAAAGTCGGGTTCGATTCCCACCCAGTGCAAATGTTTGTGTAATTAATTCAAATATTTGTACTGTGTCTGAGTGTTTCTATGTATAATAAGTATATAATTAAAACTATATATGTACTAGCTTTTACCCGCGACTTAAAACTAAAGTAATTGAGGCAGTACCTACTCGTATGTCTACTACCATACAAATTCACGTTTCCTAATCAAAATCGGTCTAAGTCAAAGTTTTATATTTATTAATAAATGTACAATCTACACGGCAAATTACAAAAAAAAACTATGTTCTCAAAAAATTAATCAAAAACAGACTTTAATTTAAAATCATATTGGGACGGTCCACCAAATTTTATTAGAGTCTATTAGTAGATATATCGTCTGATTACATGAACGCAAATTTTAGTTTGTTGCTCATATTTCAAAAACCGCCCCACTGATTTCGATAATTTTTTTTATGACCACCTCTGAACTATAATCTACAAACCAAAAAAAATAACCATCTAAATTGATTCACAATTGGAAATACAACTGGATTGATAACCTCCTCCTTTTTTGAAGTCGGTTAAAAATAGCATACAAAGAGTGCAAAGATCCTTCCATGCACACTTTTACTCCTCATTTCCACTCTTTTCAACTCTTTTTCTGTGATAAAAAGTCGCCGTTGTCCTATCTGTGCACCAAATTGTAACAAACTCTTTAAGTGGCTTAGGCGTTAGACGGCAACGGACAGAGAGAGCTACTTTCATATATATAATTTCGTATTAGAATTGAAAACAGGTGTTCCTGATCATTTTATAGGAGGCAGTTGTAAAAGATTACCGAAAAGTAATACGTTTACTCCTCCAAAAAACTCATTTTCGCAGTTCTTAATTTGCCTTAATCGAGCGTCCATCATGCATAACATTTGATAAGACACCATGGAAATCTCGTCGACTATCAAAAAATCTGTCTGATACGCCATTTAGTGGCTGCGCCCATCTTAAATATTGAGTGCACTGTATTCTTCTTGTCAAGCCCTTTTATTTGATACCCATGTTGATGGGATTGATAAAACCTAAGTTATCCGCCATTGTGTAGAGGCCGCCATCTTGGATTTTAATTTTATATAGTACGTTGTATTCTACTGGTTGAGCACTTTCATTTGATACCCATATTGATGGGATTGATAAAACCTACGTTATCCGCCATTTTGTAGCGGCCGCCATCTTGGATTTCAATTTTTTTTATAGTATATTGTGTTCTGCTTGTTGAGCCCTTTCATTTGATACCCATGTTGATGGGATTGATAAAACCTACGTTATCCGCCATTTTGTAGCTTCCGCCATCTTGGATTTCAATTTTTTTATAGTATATTGTATTCTGCTTGTTGAGCCCTTTCATTTGATACCCATATTGATGGGATTAATAAAACATAAATTATCCGCCATTTTGTAGCGGCGGCCATCTTGAATTTATTTAAGTACATTAATTATAAATAAATGATACCGCTAGAAGCGTCTTGAAACGCTCTTGAGAGTAAATGGCTCAAACGGGTAAAACTAAGGCGGCACTTCATATGCCGAAACATAAACACCGCACTTATGTAACCTGACACCCGTTTTCCCGCCAAATTTGTAAAACGCGAAAAGCGGCCAGTGTATCAAGCGGTTATATAAGTATCCCCGTATAGTTAGAAATTATAAAATTGCTGGAACAAACGTTTATCGACTCCATTTCAAGTGTCTAGATACAAAGTTTCATGGTTTTATCTTCAACAATATTGAACTTCCAGACTTTCACCCCAATTCCACCCCCGTAGGTACTACAGTTCGAAACTACAAAACTGCTAAAACATACATTTTATGGTTTCGTGTTAAATATCTAGACGTAAAGTTTCATAGTCCTTCAACAATGACGAAGTTTTCCATATAAACTTTCATCCCTTATTTTAACCCTTTCAACCCTTTTTTCGGTACAAAAAGTAGCCTATGTCCTTTTTCGGGATCTATTCTATCTATGTATCAAATTTCATCAAAATCTGTTGGTTGGTTTAGGCGGTAAAGACGGACAGACAGACAGACAGACAGACAGACAGACAGACAGACAGACAGAGTTACTTTCGCATTTATAATATTAGTATGGATTTTATCAGCTATCTGGCCGCCATAGTACAAGCTTTGTTTCATTTGGGGTCAGATAGTGTTGTGTGTGAATTGTCCACCAATATTTACTGTGGAACAAACACGTAGGCTACTTTTAGTGCACGAAATGACGGGAACAGAAGTTACGCGAAAATGATAGGTAAATATCTTTTAAGCGTTGGCGATTTGAACTATTATTGAAAACATGATACGTATTCAATTACAAAACAATTCAAGACTGAATAATGTTTTAGTGTTTTTTGTTTCCTTTATTTTCCTGTCATAAAAAGCCTATTAGTTATTCCACACTAAATTCTGTGTTCCGAATTTGAGCGCGATCCATTCAGACGCTGTGATTGAGCAAAAACATCCAGACATGGATGTTTGGAATTTTTTACATTAACAAGATTGGGGTTTGGATTTCCACTTCGAACATGTTACTATGTGAATATATAATTATACCTTCATTCAGTTTCACAGCAAACCTCAAATGAAAGGCAAACGTGCATCATTGAATACCTAATTGTTATTAATGATTCCTATGAAAGGAAACTTAATGGCGAGGTGCGGGTTCCATGGGCGAGCAGTTTTTTGGTGAATTGAGATTGATTGAGACCGCTTTCAAACGAATGAATCGAACGTTACGATTGTGTTTGAAAATTGTCGCTCGAGAAACTGTGATGAAATGCATCACATGAACTAAAGCTTCATTTATAATCAGGTCGATGGTTGACATGTAATACGAATATTTTCCCCGTACTTATCTGTCTGTGCCTCACATTTTTACCTATTAAAAATAAAAAAAGGTTCTCAATTCGGTTGTACATATGTTAGGCGATAGTTCCCGTCAATTATTATGACTCGATTTTGACGTTTTTTTATTGTTTGGCGGAAAATACTTCAGAAGTGTTTCTTTATAAACTTAATATTATTCTTTATTAATTTAATATCCTTAATAGTTAGACAATAATCAATATCTAAACCAGTGTGACGATTTTTGAACAATCAGCAAAAAAGTGTTTATGACTGCTAGAAGTAAGACAATAAAGTTACACAATCGTGACGTCATTGTTCAGTTCGTCATTCAAATCGCTCCAGCAGCTCGGAATATTAACATTAGATTTAATGATGAAAATAAACATCATAAAAAACCAGCATGTTAGCAGAAAGACAAAGAGAGAGTCAAGGCTATAAGCGATCACGCTGGGCCAGTACAAGATGGTAGAAAACGCATAACTTAATTTTTTTTTTTGCTGAACATGCTCGCTTATAATGTTTTCCTTCACCTTTAAAGCTAGTTCTGATATCAATTTAGTATACGAGTATCTGCACTTGGAATAATTGCATTTTCTCCAAATAAACAAAAACCGACTTCAATTTGAAATTAAATTCAGACATTCGACCAAGTTTCCTGAGAAACCATCACCAAGTCATCGACGTGAATGATAGTAAATTTTAGCTTTTTGTTCATATTTAAAAAACCGCCAAACCAATTTGTATAAAATTTATTTGGGGCCATCTCTAAACTATAGGTATATGATCTACCAAAGAAAAATGAACCATGAGAATCGATTCACCGTTGGTAGAGCTATTTTGTAACATTAAATCATTACAACAAAAATACAACCATATTGAGAATTTCCTCCTTTTTTGTCAAACCCTTTCATTTCATACTCATATTAAGGTAGGTTGTGAAGAAATATTTTGTCCGCCATTTTGTGGAGGCAGCCATCTTGAATCGATATTAACCAAAGAACATCCGCACGGAAATTAACCTTCAAATAAAAAACCGCATCGAAATCGGCCCATCCGTTTGACCTCTACGGTGCCACAGACAGACACACACACAGAGGGTGTCTCACACAGACAGACAGACAGACAGAAATCGAAGTCAAACTTATAACACCCCTTTTTTGGGTCAGGGATTAAAAAATAGAAACTGAGAATTTAGAAATGGACCCAATTTTTTGCACAAAACTTAAAAAAAACACAAAATTACTTACGTTAATTTTTAGTTATTTATTTTAAAAACCTTTTCACGACTTTATCAAGAGACGGCTTAAAAGAACAGGAAGTATCCAGACAACGTAAAGTTCTGAATATTTAATGAATGCTGTTATTACAATATTTGGTCCCGTTCGGGGTATTTATTGTACGCGTCTTTGTTTGAGTTATACGCCATTTCTGACCCCAGGCATCGTTATCTATTTGGAAATGTAATGTAGCATGAAAAAATTTTCTTGGGTTTTAGCTATTTTTGCAAGTATTGTTTTAAGGTATCACGATTGTTCACTGCGCTTGTAGTATTAATAACGGGAGAATTCTCGATAATATTTCAATGTAGCTTCGTGCAATGCTGCTAGTAAAAAATCAAATAATTATTAAATCTGTTTAAAGGACTTATGAGGATCTGTTAAGGAAATTGAGCCCCATATTTAACGAATGTATAAAAAATGGTACATTTCCTGACATGATGAAATATAGTAAAGTGATACCTCTGTTTAAATCTGGAGACAAAAACGAACTTGGAAACTACAGACCCATCTCGGTTTTGCCTTGCATCAGCAAAATATTCGAGAAACTTGTTCTCCAGCAACTTTTATCTTACTTAATATTAATAATCTATTACATAGTAACCAATTTGGATTCACAAAAGGACGTTCCACTACCGATGCAGGTATTGAACTAACTAATTATATATTGAAAGCCTGGGAAGATCATCATGACGTTCTGGGAGTATTTTGTGACTTATCAAAAGCTTTCGACTGTGTTCATCATGACACTCTTTTAAAGAAACTGCAGTTTTATGGGGTTTCGAAACCAGCTCTAAATTTTATTTCTTCATATCTTAAAGACCGTGTGTGGTCAGCTATTTTAAGGAGCTTGGCTGGTTTGGGTAGGTGGGCAGGGGGGAAGTGCACAATACACCCCTAGCGGGACGTCAGTGCAGGTCTATCACCCCACCCTGAATTAGAAATACCGTGTACAAATAGTCGATGTTGACGGTGTGCAATCAAATGAGTCGCCTATAAGAATGGGTGTACCACAAGGTTCCATACTTGGACCTTTCTTGTTTCTTATATAAGTTAATGATCTACCTTTTATGATAAAGATACATAAAAATATAGAAATAGTTATGATCGCCGATGATACATCACTTCTATTCAAAATTAAGAGAATAATAAACGATTTCACAGAAATAAACGTACTTTTGGACATTGCGTACAAATGGTTTGATGCAAATAATCTAGTACTTAATCCAACTAAAACGAAATGTATAAAGTTCACACTCTGCAATGTAATGTGCGGTAAACTTGATATAAGACTGAAGGATGAACTTATCGAACCTGTACAATCTACTCCTTTTCTGGGTATTTCAGTAGATTCAAAGCTTCAATGGGGTCCTCACATAGAGAGACTAGCTGATCGACTAAGTTCAGCTGCCCACGCAGTTCTTCAAATTAAAAAAAATATCTGACGTTGCAACAGCTAGGCTTGTTTGTTTTGGCTACTTTCACAGTATTATGTCCTACAGGATCTTATTATGGGGTCCGGCTGCGGACAGAAGCTTTGTTTTCATATTTAAAAATAGAACAATCCGTGGTCCATATAATTTATCACCTAGAGAATCAGTACGGGAGATGTTCAAAACTATTAACATATTAACAGTCCCTTCATTGTATATATTTATGAATGTATAATGTATATAAGAAAAAATCGAAGTCGTCTGCAGACATTAACTGATTTGAATCCAAAAACGCACAATAAACACAAAATTGTATTTTCTAAGTGCAGACTTCAGAAAACAAATAACTCTTTCAAATGTAATGGTATTCGCTTCTATAATGCAATCCCTGTACAAGTAGAAGGTCTCAATAAAAAAGCTACCTATTGAGCAAGGCATATTATAATGTAGACGACTTTGTTAAAGATAGTAACGTATGGAAGAGAAATGTGTCGAAATTAGAATCTTGTAATAAGGTAAAATAATAGATTTTTAAGACTTTTGATGTTACATTGTTTGTACTAATATAGTATCTGTATACTATGTGTATTGATTATTTGTTATTTTGTCTTCGACAAAGCCTTTGTACAGTATGCATGTAATTGACTAGGCCCCTTTACAGCTGCTTTATTCTTTTTGACGTTGTTATTTTATCATATTATGTACACAGATTCTTTGCCTTTTTGTAAATGACGTTACCAAGTGTTCTTATGAATTTATGGTATGAATAAATGAATTGAATTGAAAGAAGGAGTGCAGAGTGCAATTTTTTTTAAAGTGCCTATTGCAAAAAATTAATACAAATCATTAAAAAAAACTTTACACACACCATGTATTTGATACACACGCATATATAGGTACTCTTTTGTTGATTTAAACTGTGGTCGAATTTCGACCTCAGGGCGACCACTCGTATAAATTTGAATTTGGAATTAATTAATTTCTCACGCACGCACGCACGTACAGATTAACGCCATATTCACTAATGTGGCGTTTTGAGTTAGGGCCACAGCAGACTAGCTACTTTTAGAATCGGCGATCGGCGACTTTGCGACTGCATAACTGTTTCATCGTGATTTCGCAACTGCCTGCATTCAATGTCATCGTAATAGCGCGATTTAGTGTTTAGTCGCTGTATCGCGCTTTTGAAAAGCGACTCAGTCGCCGTGTTTGGCGTTGTTCAGTGTGCGGTAGCGAACGATTAGTTGCCGTTTTTAGGTTCTAAAAAGCGACAAGTCGCCGATCGCAGGTGCTAAAAGTAGCTAGTATACTGTGGTTCTTATAACTATTTCTTTTAAAAGAAGGGGAAAGTGACGTCGCGTCCTCACACTTACACCCTTAAAACGATATGATGAAGTTGACTGTCTCTTCAGGTTGAAATTTTACAATGAGGCCGCACATTCGACACCCAAATTCGGCTCACTGAAGTAAGTTAAGCATTATATTTAAATGGGACCTTTGTCATTTTATCATATTGCTTTTCCTGCCTAGCCAACTTTGGGCTAGCGCAGAAAGAATGTTAGTTGCGCGTTTGCGTTAGTATTACTTTTTTAAATTCATAGAAGTATAGATAACTCGCGAGTATAACTAACGTGTATGTGTGTTTTTTTGTCTGTCTGTGGCATCATAGATCCTGAAAGGACGAATTGATTTCAATTTTGCTTAGTTTGAAGGTTTAAGTGAATAAAGTCAGGAGTGTACCTAAACAGCCGTTTCATCAAAATCGATTTAGATTTCCTAAAGTTATCAGCTTTTTTGTCAGTTGTAGTTGGAATCTTAGATATATTTTGGATACCTATTTGCTTTCCTTGCAAAGATACGTCTGGCAAACAGTTTGAAGTAATCTTGTATGGAGTACTGTTCGCATCTTTGGGTTAGATCGGTTAAGCATTACTTTAGAATCGATCGAGAGACGTGACAAAAGGCTCATAAGCAACGACACCTTTGTGCGAAAAAGGCTTCAAAGTCTTGAACATCGCCATAATATTGCTAGCTGATCGGTTTTTATCGGATACATTTCGGAGAGTGTGCAACGGATTTACATGATCTAATACCGCTATGCCCTTTCTTCTATCGGTGGTTGATTTTCCAAAGACACGAACAAAGACGCTTGACCCTACTTTTGTGATAAGAACGTCTAGGCTGTGGAATGCGTTGTGTGAGAGGGTTTTCCCGATGGTCACAATCTTTGGGTCTTCAAATCGAGAGTGAATCGGTTTCTTCTAGGTAAACACGCACAATCGTAGACCAAATCATCGCTTTACATCAGGCGAGATGGTGGTCAAGTGTAAACCTATAGGTACAAGTTAAAAAATTGCTTTGAGGGTTTTTAAAACGTTTAATACTCGTATGTGTACATTTGTAAGTGCAACATTGAAATGGACGATTTCAAACCTTATATTTTGGAAACGGTAAACTTGCAATTTTGTTTAGACTCCGTTTTATGAGCCCGAGCATCTTTTATGGAAAAAGATTCCCGTCCTACACACTGTTAGATGTTTACGTGGAGCTGCTTTGTTATATTTTGTACAAAATGGGTGTATTTACGAACTGATACACTTATTAAGTCAGCAGATTCTTAGGAAAAGCAGCTTTATTTTAAAGAACTTGGTAAAAATAACGTAATATCCGACATTGCATTCTTTTATGCCCAAGGTACAGGAGACTAGTTTTTCAAGCTAGAATAGCAAGCTAGTGTTAGTAAGCGAGCAAGCTTCTAGCTTCATGTAGACAAAACTAGCGTCGCGTAACGTTGTCTACACGAAGTTATACGTACTAGATTGTTAGCACTAGCTTGTTATCTTAGCTTGAAAAACTAGCATCGTGTAGCTCGCGCATAAGAGAATGCAAAGCGGGTATTACGTTATTTTTACCAAGTTCTTTAAAATAAAGTTGCTTTTCCTCTGAATCTGCTTTTTCTGAACATAATAAATTAATCATTCTGAAAGAAAATGATTTCAGATATTTTATTTTAAATTACAGTATTATACAGTACTACTATTAGACTAGTGGTATCACTCGCATAGTTCTCGATTCCATTAATTTCCCGGTATAAAATGTAGCCTATGAGTATTGTGTATCCAGGCGCGGTCCCAGCCTCGAATTTTGGAGGGGGTCACCAGTACGCAGCCTCAGGTTTTGGGGGGGGGGGGGTCACAAGTAAAAATACAATAAATCGAGCAAAAAATGCTTTACTAGTAGCCCCCCAACCCCAAGATTTTACCCGCATAGTTCCCGTTCTAGTTGTTTTCCCAAGAAAAAAAATAGTCTATGTACTATTAGATATTTTAAATTTTCTTATATTTTTTATTCAACGTATACGATTTTGGGAGGGGCGGGAGGGGGGGTCATGTCCCCTGTGACCCCCCCTCGGACCGCGCATGTGTGTATGAAACCGAAGCATAATAATATTTGCACCACGGGTTTGCACATTCCTTATTTCAGTATAATAACTGCTATATTCACTTAGGAGGTTTCTATCAAGAATCCTATCACAACAACTGGTTAAGTTTATGCGATTGTAAGTAGTTAATTAGGTATTGTAGCGTAACGTTGTGTAGGTGTTACTGGAACTGGAGATGAAAAAATGAAACCACGTCACTGTATAAACTGCTGATTATATTGTTCTTAACTGTACAAGTGACGCGGGGCGAGAGACCCACGCTCTCCGCTGCCATCAGCTTATTTATATACTACATCTGTCACGTACGTATGTGTCCTACATTGTAATTTAGATTTACGTTCTAATTTAGTTTTGGTACTAATTATACAAAACTAACTGACCCGTCGACTTTGTACCTAGCTATCGGACAGAAGAGTCTTATCCACTATAACACATGAAAAAAAAACGGTCGGTTATAGAAACGGTCCAGCCATTTAGAAGGAGTTTTACGAACACACTCACAGAAGATTTATATTATAACTAGCAGTGCCCCGTGGTTTTTCTCCGTTCTTTTCGTGGGATAAATGGTGGATACGTGCAATTCCCGACTATATTCTAACGGTGTTCAAAATTTCAGCGCGAATCGTTTACCGTTTCAGCATGATTGAGTAACAAACATCCAACTTTACCATTTATAATTTTAGTAGGAAGTAAGATATTGGTATGTACGGTTGAGGAAACAGAAAATGTTCTCTAGAGTCACATGGTAGAGCAATATATTTAACGGCAACGTAAGGAAAGGTCCTTCATAATGTTCGACGTTGAGCCTCATTAATCGAGGGACTGATGGCCCCAGGATCGCTTGATGGGAACATTCACTTGGAAGGACCGAAGATTGATAGAGTCGTGGAGATCATTCAAACAAAATTATTAACTTCTGGGTTGTGGATACGGTATTTCTGGAAAGGGTAAACGTTTGAAGTTTTTCCATTAATACGAGTAGGTATGTCAGATATATAGAAAATTGAAAGATTCTCTGTAATGGTACTCTGCTGTACACAACAAAGCAAAAACACCTTTTACTGTGACAATTAAAGTAAAATTAATCCCACGAGTGTGTGAATTTTCCACCAATATTTAATAAGAAAAAAAAACGTGGCGTGCTTATTTCTGAAGTAATCTCTTCCAGGCTACTATATGAGGGAAAATTAATCATATTGGAATCTTTTCACAGTCTGTTCCTGACTACGGTCGTTGTAATGCTGCCAAATGGATGGATAGATTATAAGAGTTTGTAAATTTTTTCTGAGGATTTGGATCAAAGTTTTAACAACAACGTGGTTGAAACCGCGAGGTATATTCCTAGTTAAGTTAAGTTATTTAGATTGCGATTGAGTTAATGTTTTCAATACATTGAGAAAAAAATACGTTTGAGCGTAGGGTGATGCGACATTTGTTCAATAATAGAACTAAAGAACCTTTCATTTAAGTCTATTATTGAACAAATGTCGCACATATGTATATCTAACCTTCATTTATGAACAGCAATTATTCACGAGAAAGATTTATTTATTTTTTGATAATGTCACTAATAAGTACAAAACATTGATTCAACACACTTGAGAATGGTCCTACCTGATCAAAGCAGGAAAGGTCGAATCCTATTCCCCTTTATTCAGACATCTTTTATTTTTATTTTCTTTTAGAGTTAACTGGAAACTCAGATTGTTAGACCTTCTTCAGAAATAGGAATGTACAGTTTTTCTATTCCATAATTTTATCATTTTACTTCGTTTCTGGTATTGTTATCTCGCACAATATCGATAGCATTGTACTATTGTAAAGAAAATGCTCCGAGAAAGAAGAAATAATTATGTTTATGGCAATGTTTCCAGTGATTATTTTATGTAGATATATCTCTTGGTGACGAGTGCGAGTGCAGTGTTAGGCATTGATTGTGGATATTTTATCCTTATTTAAAAGCAGAGTGGCTGTGTTTATTGTTTATTGCTCTTTTTTATATTAAACAATACGAGACTACGTCATATGCCTGATGGTAAGCACGCATGCCGATAAAACACCAACGTCACGCTGTCATTGGAAAATGAAGAATCCATAGCATTATCTAGCACTGCACTGCACTCGCCACACAGAGATATAAGATAAATAAATGAATAAATATTGGTGGACAATTCACACACAAAACCATCTGACGCCAAACTCAGCAAAGCTTGTACTGTCGCGGGCAGATAGCTGATATAATACTTAAATAGTTGTAAATGCATACTTGCATACTTATTATACCTACATAGAAACACCCAGACAGTACAAACATTTGAATTCATCACACAAATATTGCTTTATCACTATGCCCTGTAATTTGTCTGGATTATCAGGATTCTCTATTTTTTGACCTTTGTACCTTCAATCTACATATAATACAAACACAATGTTCGTTTATTAGCTGTTACATTTCTTTACTCAGCATGATGATGACTTATTACGTATCACAAATTTAACACACACAAACCTACACTCATAGCAATATAGGTATACATCCTTTGTCCAATTACCGTGCAAACTTTTATGCAAATGTATCAGAAATGATATTGGAACGGGCTTACAAAGTTTGTTGTAAAAGCCCCGCTGGGTACCTGTTTAATTTTAAATAAATGTTTGTTACAGAATCCTTTGAGCTCGTTTTAAATTTCCTACGGACTTAATATTAGGAAATTAGTAATGTTTTTTCAGTATCAAGTTCTGAGAGGTCTTTATAGATTCATTTTAATCTCGGTTGTACATTTTATAACTTGAGATACCTAAATAAAGTTGATTAAAGAATTATGTGGTGAAATTGTTACTAGATTTCTGATTCATGAAAGGCTGATTTCTAGTTATGGCTTCTATAAAGTAAATATATGGCTTATATAAAGGACTGCTGGACATAGGCCTCTCCCATGGCTCGCCACTCAGCTCTATCGTCGGCTATACGTCTATCATCATCATCATCATAGTGGACTAAGATAGGCTGATGATGATGATGATATAAAAGACTCGTCTCGTGGTTCAATTGGTATTGTATTGGTATTGGTCAGCGCGCACATGAACGATTCCGCTCCCTCCCATCCGACAAATAAAATACACTCAAATATGGGGTTTATGCGATGTCATTTAAGATATAAATAGATAATCTAATACCACCTTGCCCTTTTTTCTATCGGAAAGCTCGTAGCTCGAAAAAGCGACATCTTTTCATGGTTGATATTCCAAAGACACGAACGAAGAGATTTGACTCTACTTTTGTGATAAGAACGCCAAGGCTGTGGAATACGTTGCCAGAGAGGGTTTTTCCCCATAGTTACAATCTTTGTGTCTTCAAATCAAGAGTAAACCGGTTTCTTCGAGGTAAACACGCTCCATCGTAGACCGCACCATCGTTTAACATCAGGCGAGATGGCGGTCAAGTGTAAACCTATATACACTATGTTAAAAAAAAATAGATTACATAAGCAACATAAATTACGAGTACCAGGCGGCTGTTAGCGCGCGGTTGGCTAATTTGTGTTGCCATTGTAATCGGTATCTTAACAGGCATGGCATAATGCCCAGATTTGAGTGTATTTTATTTGTTGGGTGGTATCGTCTAAGTCGGCGGAGACCTCAAGTCTGCTTGCGTGGTCGTTGGGTCATAGATTCGATTTCCACCGAACACGAATGTTTGTGTGAGTACACAAATGTTCGTCCATGTCTGGGTGTTTCTGTGTATCTGATGTATGTATTTTTACAATTTTAATAGTATTTATCAAAGTCGCTCAGCGAGCTATGGAAAAGGCTATGCTTGCGAGTTTCTCTGAGGGATTGCAACCGCAATGAAGTAATTCGTCAGAGAACTAAAGTCACCGACATAGCTCAGCGTATTAGCAGACTGAAGTGGCAATGGGCCGGTCACATCTGTCGCAGACCCAATAACCGTTGGGGTAAGCGGGTTCTGGAGTGGAGACCACGAATCTGTAAACGTAGTGTAGGACGCCCTGAGACTAGATGGAGTGACGATATACGAAAGACGGCTGGTGCCGGTTGGAAGCGTAAAATCGAGGATCGGGCTGAGTGGCGTATTATAGGAGAGGCCGATGTCCAGAAGTGGACAACACGGGCTGGTGATGATGATGATAATGAAGATGAATAGTACTTATCGGCTATTTGGTTCACATAGTAGATGCTTTGTTAAGTCGGGACTTAAAGATTTTTTTAAATCGGTCCAGTGGTTTTTGAGAATGGCGCTTTCAAACAAAAAAACCTCTTCAGCTTTATAATATTAGCATAGGTTAATTAGTTAAATTATTTGGAATGTGCAATTAATACGTGTACAAACTAAATTAATCATTACTAGCAATGCCCCGCTGTTTTACTCGCGTAATTCTCTTTTCCTTTATATCTTTAGTATACAAAATCGTAAAAAATGTTGTCGTCAAATGCTATGCCAATTCCAGGCTATAAATTATAACTACATAATGTTCCAAATTTCAACCTATTCCGTTCAGCCAGTCTGATGTTATTGAGCAACTAACATCCACACTTTTGCATCTATATTAGTAGTAGGTATTTTAAAAATTGGCTTCAATCTCTCAATTTTTTCCGTCTTATTTCTACGCCTACCTGTTAAACTTAAAGGCAAAAAGTAATGATCTAGAAGCTACAATGAATTTTATAGTAAAACTAGCGGCCCGTTTCGGCTTCGCTCGGATATGGTCACATAAAGCCTATTAATCGAAATAAAAACTATCCTATCTTTTAAGTTGGATCCATCTACACACGGTGTCCAAATTTGATTAAAATCGGATAAGTGGTTTAGGAGTCCATTGAGGACAAACATTGTGACACGAGATTTATATATATTAAGATTTAGATTTTTTCTGGACCGTTATCGGAAATTCAGATAAAAGGACGTTTTGTGAAAAAAGAACCGATAGGAAAAAGGACACCGTGAATTATTAGAACGCACGAAGCAACGTAGGTGTTGAGCGCAACGGTAAAGCTTTAGATATTTTCTGTTTTAAAATACTTAGTCAAAGTCCTTGCCCGTTTTAATTCAACCTATAAGATATACGAGTATATGGTATGCTCCGATGGCACCAGCTTAACGCTCGCTATGTATGGGTCTGGTGTTTTTATGTCTTAGTTAGCTCTTAGCTCGATATTTTATTTCAGTAGTCTGTTCTATGCTTTGGTTCTTTGCAATTGTAAGTTCGCGTAGGTATGATAGTTTTAAGTTAAGTTTGGGGTTTTAGCGAAGAGTTTACTACGCATAAACTTGGCACAAACGATTTACTCCAAAAGCATGGGTAGCATCTTTCTTGTCTTGTCGCTCTCGTGGAATTGTCATATTTTTGTCGCGGCACATCATTCTGTTGCCATAGAAAGTATGCACGTCATCTGCTTACGATTGACACAAAGAAACCATGTGAAAAATCTAACTCTAGTTATTAGCAACGCCTCGGTCTAGACGATTTTAGACTTTCTATAATGGACTGTATTAAATAAATGTTATTCGCGGTTGGCGTCGCTAATAGTTTGGGGGATCTATCGTGATTAGTTCTTCAGGAGAGCGGAATTATTTGACAAACGATGGATGTTTAAAGCAAACTGTATTTTACAAATGGACTAAGACTACGATTACAAATGAACTTATTCTACTTTACAATTACTAGTGCGGACCGTTTCCACGTCCGTCTTCCAAGGGAATTCTCGAGCGAATGCCCAGAACATCACCCATCTGGCCTGCACTGTAGTTCCTGGTCCCATGTTACAATGACCAGCGTCCACGGTTATTTCCATTACCGTTCATTCAACCGTGGACTTTAACAGTGAGGCAAGAGGGATGATATTCCGTCTTACAATACATTTATGCTGCCTACGGATTTTCCCATGGTTCGGCCAAATGCGCACATGTGGCCGGACCTTCTAATAATGAAACAATAGGTAGTCGCCGGGTTCGTTCTATCTTGTCGGTCGGACGGACCAAAGAGAAAGCGACTCCATACAATTCAATATTGTTTCATTATTAGACAAAGCCATATCCGTAGGCGCATCCTGACCATAAAATAACTTAAACTAAAAGCCTTGTTTAACAACTAACATTCTTTTTATCTATATTTACAATTACCATTCACAATTGTATTAACTTAAGAACATGTGTTGAATATTCCTAAATACTAACACTATTTCACTATAACTATGTATGGGTAACAAATCAACACTGTAAGTATAAAACTAGAAAGTCTTTTTCATGGACTACTACTTGAACATGGGCTAAATAGGTACTGAACGCTCGCGGAACGTCTCGCTGTCGCTAACAGTCTCCCCGGCGAAGCCTCGGCGGAGCCATCTACGCGTAGCACGGCGAGTTTCGAAGTCGGTCTTTTCGTCGTCGGTACTACTCCGCTTCTGGTGTTTACGTTCACGCTGCACACATTGCCATCAGGTTCAGGAAGATTAGTAAGAAGAAGTTACTGCAATATCTCTCAGTGTTCATGTTCCTCGGCAAGTTGGGGTCAACAAGTCTGACTAGGTCACCTTCCCGTAGTTGTATGTGCTGCTCGCTCCTTGTCGCGCGCAATACCGACATAGTCAGTTGTGCAACGCCGCTTTATTCGTCAGCAGGCGCTTGCAGCAGGCGTGCCACGTGCGCCGGTCGCCTGGTCCACGAAGCTTTGTGGTCGAGTGGTTCGCTGACGTGCCCAATAAACTCATTCGACGTCAGGGTCTCCAGGTCTTGCAGGTCCACGGTAACGTGAGTCAGAGTTCTTGCACAATACTTCGCCTTGATGAGCAATGTTTGAGTACTTCGTAGTCCCGCAGAGGTACACTCACTCTACGTATGCTGCCGCGAATCGTAGTATAAGGCTCATTATCGTCGCCGGAGGTCATTCTCCACGCGTTCGTGGTTTGCGTGTCTTTTCATCGACGGAGACGTTCGCTGCGCCAGTTCACTCACTAACTAGCTGACTCGTTCAGATCAGGATCTGGATTCTGTTTCGAGATGGAACTGACTTCTTACTTTTCTTAACAGCTGTGGTTCTTCACTGAAGCAGAAGTGCTGACATTTTCCGCCATTGTCCCTCAGCCCGTTGTAGGTGATCTTATCTAAGTTTTTTACATCGGTATATATCAAACCCATGTTCACGATACCATTCGGTATCTACACAGAAAATGTGAAGCCATCGACTAACGGCCTCCTCCACCGGACCGTAGCACCTGGGCAACTGCAGCTCTGAAATCAATCGCACATTATTAAGACATTTCATACTGCAGTTTTTTCCCGTGTGGCTATGCGACGAATTACATCTCACAATGTTGCTCGCCGTCTTCCATTGTTGTTCCAATATTTTGTTCGGAACTTTGCAACCAAATGATGGATGTGATCCCGTTCTCGCTGGCAGTTCGTTTGAGTCCTCATTCAATACCTGGTAGTTGGTATCCGTGAACTCTCCCGATTCGGTGATCTCTTTTGGTTGGTGTACTGATACCTGTCCTTCAAGCTCAACCTTATTTATCGGCGATCGGTTCGTCTCGCCTTCGTTGTTCCAAGGTTGGCTTGTTTCATAGCTGACGCTCTCAACCGTGCCATGAGAGGTGACCATGGTACGTTCTATAGGTCTACTTACCTTTGCTTTCGAGGGAAAAAGAAAATCATTTTTATCGACATTCTCGAGACGGTCCTCATTCTCGCTGAAAATATGGAGTACTTGCTCTGACTCCTGTCTCAGCGCCGTCCGTGGCCATAATCCGTGAATAACCCAGCCGATAGTAGTTCTTGAGGCCGCCGGCTGGTTTTTCTTACCCAAGCGTAATTCCCGGGACACGATCAAGTCCCAGTTATCTGAACCTATAAGTAGCTTTGGTCTAACATGCTCATAGCAAATACTTGCCTGGTCTAAGTCTTTCAGATGATGATTCAGGCGCAGCAGTTGTTCGGGGATCGACTGAGACCGAAGCTGTAATTTCTCCATAGTTCTCGCTCGTACGCTATGCGTCTTTTTTATCGGCACCCTGTAAATTAAACTTAATGAGTCGACTCGACGCGTCTCGTGTTTCCATGTTCACGCCGTTGATGCTGAGTGGCTTGTTCGGCCCCTCTGCTCCGATTTGTCGAGCCACTTCGTCATCCAACAGGGATATGGTCGATCCCTCGTCAAGGAGTGCAAAGATTTTCATACGACCCCGCGGTCCGCTTACTGTGACGGGACAAATCTTAAGTATTACCTCTCTCTCGTTAGTGTTACTTGAGGTAGCGGTGACTATTTCGACATCGTCTGCTCGATCAGCGGGCTCCGTCGTTTCAGTGTTCAACGGTTGCACTCGTTCGGAGTGCAGCATGGCGTGGTGTGCGTGCCGGCATCCGTCGACACCACACTTCTTCGCCTTGCAGTTCACACGGCGATGGCGACTAGATATGCATTTGAAGCATAACCCGTCTTTTTTAACTCGTTCCCATCGCTCGTTTACGTTCATACCCTGGAACTCAGAACATTTCGTAAGAACATGATTTCCGTTACACACTATGCAACTGTATTCACCTTTTTTATTTCCGTCATCAAGTGCATAGACTCTCTTGGACATGTAGTCCTTTTTTTGCTCTACTCATTGCAGGTGCTTGTTGCCTTTGAGCTACAGCCGTTGCTACTGGTGTAGTATAGCTATATCTAAGCGCACAGTCTGCTTCCTTCATCAGAAAGCGAGATAGCACGACGATCTCTGGATCTGCGCTGTCGGCGTGATGTTCAGCGTAGTCACACCATCTCGATCTCAGGTGTGGACTAAGCTTTTCGAGTATGTCTCGAGATAGCATCGGGTTATACAGATAGCCCTTATTATCAATAACTCGAAGCACACTCACCGAGTTTTGCACCTTTACCGCAAAGAGGTTAAGCTCGCTCGCGGATGTACCGGGTCGTGGCAACTGGCGTAGCTCGCTGAGAGTCCTGTCTATGATGACCTCTGGCCGCCCGAAGCACTGCTCCAGCGTCTTCATTACGATGTTTGGATCGTTCACCGTATGAAACAAGGCCGCAACGGTGTCCTTGGCTTCTCCACGCAGGCAGTTCCGAAGCCGCGCCATGTTCTCCGCGGGGGAAAAGCCGTAGAGCCGAGTTGTCTCTCGCATAGCTGCTTTGAACGAAAACCATTCGTTTGTAGAACCTGAAAATATTGGTAAATCATAAATTTGACGCGGTGGCGGTCGATTTATTACCAATTTTTCTAGAGCTTCTACCACCTGATCGGTGCCTCGCGTTCTCGAGGCGCTCCCCGATGGCGTCGGTGATCTTGAACGCCGTCGATTTTTACCACACTGAATGCGTGTCTGCTCCCGTGACTCGCAGGGAGTGTCCCTGCTTTCTAGAGCTCCACGCCGTTCATTCAAGTTTAGAATATTACAACCAGACTGGTTGCGTGTCTGGTCTCCCCGAGATTCGTAGGGGAGCGTCCCACGTTCAAGGGCCGCACGCTGTTCACCAAGTTCTGGTTGTTCACGTTCATACCGGTAGCGTGTTCGCTCTTCCCGTTGTTCGTGGAAGGTAGCCCCGCGTTCTAGGGCCGTACGCTTATCACCGGGTGGTAAGTCACCGTATTCGTACCGGTCGGGTGTCAGCTCCCCCCGTAGTTCAGAGGGAAGGGCCCGTCGTTCCAGGGCCGCACGCCGTTCGCCGGGTGGTAACTCACCGTAATCGTACCGGTTGGGTGTCAGCTCCCCCCGTAGGTCAGAGGGAAAGGCCCGTCGTTCCAGGGCCGCACGCCGTTCGCCGGGTGGTAACTCACCGTAATCGTACCGGTTGGGTGTCAGCTCCCCCCGTAGGTCAGGGGAAAGGGCCCGTCGTTCCAGGGCCGCACGCCGTTCGCCGGTGTCCATCCGTTCGTCACAGAGCCGGCTGCGTGTCAGCTCCCCCCGTCGTTCGTAGAGGGGACGTCGCTCTATAGCTGCACGCTGTTCACCGGGCACCGATCGCTCATCTACAGCTGCTGTATTTCCTATCCAACTTTCCATCTGGTTCGCGTTTATTACAGGCTCATTCTCCTCGGACTCTATCAGTTCAATGTCCAAGGCAAGCTTTCTTCGTATCCGCTCTGCCTCCAATTCTAACTTTTGTTCCTGTAGTATGAATAATTTTTCTTCCGCTTCAAAACGTACCTGCCTCATTCTCGCGGCGGCGCTGCTCGTCGATCGGACGGACGCCACCGAGCGCGCCGGCGACGGCTCGCGGCTCCGCTCCGCGCTCGCTCGCGGCCGGTCGCACGTGGTATTACCTGAGAGCACCGTTCGCTCTCCTCCGCTGAAGGTCCTGCTAGCCTTCCGTTCACGGAGTCTTCTCCCTCCTGCTGGTGAGAAATGGTAGGTAATACCTCGTGCTGCCCTCTCGATGGTGAATTCGGAGCAGGTTCGAAGAGGATGGTTCGCCGCGCTTCCTCCGGGTCGTCTCGTAGCCCGGTGACTGGTGTGTTCATCGTGCTCTCCTGACCGGCCTGGCTACGCGTTAGAACCATTGCTTAACAAAAGAAAAATTAGTAACACAACAATAACATAGATTTTACAAAATATCCGAAGGATTAATCACTGTGATCCGGCGCTCGAAGGACCAAACACTATTAGCAACGCCTCGGTCTAGACGATTTTAGACTTTCTATAATGGACTGTATTAAATAAATGTTATTCGCGGTTGGCGTCGCTAATAGTTTGGGGATCTATCGTGATTAGTTCTTCAGGAGAGCGGAATTATTTGACAAACGATGGATGTTTAAAGCAAACTGTATTTTACAAATGGACTAAGACTACGATTACAAATGAACTTATTCTACTTTACAATTACTAGTGCGGACCGTTTCCACGTCCGTCTTCCAAGGGAATTCTCGAGCGAATGCCCAGAACATCACCCATCTGGCCTGCACTGTAGTTCCTGGTCCCATGTTACAATGACCAGCGTCCACGGTTATTTCCATTACCGTTCATTCAACCGTGGACTTTAACAGTGAGGCAAGAGGATGATATTCCGTCTTACAATACATTTATGCTGCCTACGGATTTTCCCATGGTTCGGCCAAATGCGCACATGTGGCGGACCTTCTAATAATGAAACAATAGGTAGTCGCCGGGTTCGTTCTATCTTGTCGGTCGGACGGACCAAAGAAAAGCGACTCCATACAATTCAATATTGTTTCATTATTAGACAAAGCCATATCCGTAGGCGCATCCTGACCATAAAATAACTTAAACTAAAAGCCTTGTTTAACAACTAACATTCTTTTTATCTATATTTACAATTACCATTCACAATTGTATTAACTTAAGAACATGTGTTGAATATTCCCTAAATACTAACACTATTTCACTATAACTATGTATGGGTAACAAATCAACACTGTAAGTATAAAACTAGAAAGTCTTTTTCATGGACTACTACTTGAACATGGGCTAAATAGGTACTGAACGCTCGCGGAACGTCTCGCTGTCGCTAACACTAGTGGTTTTTAGGGTCCTGTGCCGTCTGTGCTAACCCAAAGGTCATTTGGTAGTAGAGGCTATTTCAGGCTAGGTACTATAGATAGGTCCTTTTCCCATAAAAAAAATTGGTTATCTGTAAAGTCGGTTAGTTTACGGACGATAGTTGTCAGACAACAACGTCATAACAAAACATTGGTAGATGCGGCGCAAGCGTACGGAGCGTAACGGAACATAACGGGACACTTTTTTGTGCATGCTGACGATGTTCCACGATTTATTAGACCTTGTCACGTCATAAACTATTAAATAGTAAATAATACGAGTAGTATGTCAATACGCATGTTGCATGTAAGTAATGAAATAGACTGTAACTGTCACTACGTATGTAAGTACATATGTAACTTATTTCCACAGCCAATTTTGCCGGTAATCAATCACCAATATATTATACATTTCCCGTCATAACTTGTTCACAAACTTGCTACTCTAGTATTGACGGAATTGCGGAATATTTACCGTCGCTATTTAAATAGTGGAGCAAGTCTCTGAACTGGAGGTGGCGTACTACCTCCTGTCGAAAATTAGTCGTACTAACTCAGAACTCTTCTTTGGTTCGTGTACTACAACTTTGCCAAAAATCATGACATGATCAAATACGTAATTTACGATTATATAAAGGGCATACAGACATACACTCATTTTTATGTATATATATAGATATAGAAGAAGTATATATCTTTAAAATATTTCCAACTTATATGTATATAAGGACCCAAAGGTCCACAGTAGGTACCTTCCAGTGAAACGACACCGCCCTGTCCGTTTTGACAGCCGGTATTGTCGTGCTTTGATCAGTCACGTAGACAATTACGCAATGGTATACGGGGTAATCCCTCTCTGTCCTTCGGAACCGATTTAGTTTCTGAATTAGTTGTCGATGCGTACATATTGGAAGCCGATACTAGTCAATATAACTATATTTACACAAACCACAAATATCAATGACTATTGTTTGAGTCAGCCAAAAACCCACTAATATATTTGCAGTATAAAACTTATAAAACAAAACTTCCTAGTAAACGGGTTTAAGGTCATTTAAAATTATCCAGAAGTGGTCATTACTGTAATCTAATTTTCAACATGGACGGTCTTCAAGCTGTTTTAACTGCTATTTTCAGTTTTCACCCGGAGACATGAAATGATAGGTATGTCTCTTTTCTCTATGATTTCTCTGATATATCGTCCTTCGAACCGGGATACACTAATATTTACACATTACGGCTTGGTGGTAGACTCATTGGCAAATAAAGGTATTTTTAGGTGACTCTGCAAAGAATCCTAGCTACTATTACATTAAACCTAAAATGCTAAATCCTATACTATATATATGTATATTATATCCCATGTAATATTATAAATGTGTAAGTTTCTTTGTTGCGCTTTAACGCAAAAACTACTTTACCGATCATCATGAAACTTTGTACACATATTTTTGGAGGTATTAGAAGTAACATAGACTACTTTTTATCCCGGGCTAATAACAGGATCGGGAATTACGCGGGTGAAACAGCGGGGCACAGCTAGTAAGTAATAAAATAAAATATAAATATAAACATCCAAATCAAAATCCAAATAAAGCAAAGATTGTAATATGGGAGCCATAACTGATAAAATATAAGTAATATCTTAATAAAAGTCCAGCGTCATGGTGTTTTTCCCAGAGAACACCAAGTCAACAAATATACATGAAAGTTTGAATTTATGGGTAAATTAGAACAACTTGAGAGATTTTTTATTAGGTAATACTCTTTACATGACAATATCCGAGCGTAACGGGCCACTAACAAACTATAAACTACTAGTTCAGCGCAAAGAGTTAACAAATACTACGTATAGAGTTGGCACAAACGCTTTACACCGAACGCACGGCTCCTCTACCACCTAACTATATCGGCTATTGCTTTGCTATTGCTGTCTCTATCATTGCAATTGAAAACAAACAATATCAAAGCTAAGACATTTTTCGTTCGGTGGTAGACCCCCGGGTAGCATCTTTCTTGTCTTGTCGCTCTTGTGGAAGTGTCATAGTTTTGTCACGGTATATCACTCTGTTGCCATAGAAAGTATGTACATCATCTGCTTACGATTGACACAAACGAACCGTGCGGAAAATCTAACTCTATAAGTAGCCAATGTAAACTCTTTGGTTCAGCGTCATTAAGAGAAAAAAAAAATTGGTTGTCTGTAAAGTCGGTTGGTTTACGGACGATCACAGGTTATACACCTGGACGATAGTTTACCGTGACAACGTCACAACAAAACATTGATAGATGCGGCGCAAGCGTACAATGAACGTAACGGGACAAAACGGGACACTTTTTCGTGCATAGAGCTGGCGTTTATTGGTTTATTAGGTGTTGTCACGTCAATACGACAAAAATCGTAAGAAGTTAATTAAAAAAAATATCTCTCATCAAACGAAATATTAAAATATCAACATCAAAGTGCTTCGCAAAGTCGAGGCAGACGTGAAATGTCAGTAAAGACCCAAGTAGTTTGAAACGTAAATAAGTTTAAGTTAATAAGCAACCGCAGGATCTGTTTACAAAATTGTTACGCCGAGAGCCCCGTTTGCTGCTTCGTTTACTTAGTTCGTTTTGTAGAAATAGAATATAACCATAGAACCATATAACCATAGAACCATATAACCATAGAACCATATAACCATAGAATATAACTTGGAAAATCGACTCGGTGAGTTTATTATAACGCTTTAAATTTTACATACCAGTAACATCCCGTGGTTTTACCTGCGCCGTTCTCATTATCGTTGTATCTCCAAGGCAAAACGTAGCCTATGTGCCCAAGTACCTAGCCTAGCTAGTCTCTAGAACATGCTTTTCACAAGCATGAGATTGTAAGTTCCAATCCTGCCTGGACCTCTGATTGTTATTACAAGAGCAGATGTACAAGTTTTTTTTTATATAGAGTGATGGATCGAGCAGTTCGTGTGCGTTATAGTAAGTAACATGCCTACTCTTAACGGCACAGAGTCACGCAGTTACTGAAACATGAAGAGTTACATTTACAATCTTGTACTGCACTATAGTCATCACCCAGGGATTTTAGATATATTTAGAAACTATTACTGATCTCTCTCTATGCACTGTAATTTCTGTAGAAACATTGCCCTTCAAACCTGAAGACAGTGATGTTTGCACATTATTGATTATCGGTAGAACAACTGAGAAAGATGTCCATCAATTCACTAATTCCCGGAACAAGTCCACCGATGACTTTGTCCATATTTTCCAATTTAATCCAAAGTCTGAAGTTGGTAGTAAGGTGACACAATTACAAGCAGTGCTTAGATATACGAGTACAAGATTACGTAAATAAACCTGTACTTGCTACGGAGTGAGCACCTGTTCAAGCGTGAGATACCTACCGTCGCACATTTGAGAGGACACCCCAGTTTCTCAACATCTCAGCTAATTTACACACGGATTTAACGTAAGATTACGTATAGTACAAAGTACCTGATACCTGTTAATGGGCAAACAGTCTTTGAATGGACAGATGGACACATTGGGAAAAAAACAATCGACAGTCGACTGGACTGACGACATAAGTGAAAACTTAAGGTACAAGTTCACCCGGAGACCGCGACGCGAGACCGCGACAGGCACTTGACTCTATGGAGTTGTATGGACGCTAGTTCGCGCCGAGACCGCGACATGTATCTCGCGACACGTGTCCCAGTCTCCTGTCGCGGTCTCGGCGCGAACTGGCGTCCATACAATTCCATAGTGTCAAGTGCCTGTAGCGGTCTCCGGTCGTGGTCTCGTGTCGCGGTCTCCGTGCGAACCACTACCTTTATACTCGGAACTTAGGATTTTATTGATTTCTCAATACCATTCAGTTGTTGTCAACGACTTAAATAGCACTAAACTTACACAACACGTCATGTTTCGAGAGCTGCTAGCACAATTTGGCTAGGTATTTGAGCCAAGCTGAAAACTTGTCACATATTTCTCCTATTATATCCCTACACAGAGGTGTTCATCTGACTTAATCTGACTGGTGACTACGGGGCAAAATGAATCCCTCAATTTAGACCACCTGGCAGGTAGATAGTCCCTCCAAAATCATATCTCTTTTTAAGAATCCCTATTTTTTTGTAATAAATAATACCCAAATCAAATTTATTATTGTTATTGTTACGCCATAACACAGGTTTGATCCTAGCTTGAGTAACAATGTTTCTCAACTTGAATTACCAATCAAGGACAGATAATCTGTATTAATCTGTGAACTTGAAACGTTTGTAAATGTCTAATAAAATTTTATTTCATTTCATTTCATTGCCTTAAACCCATTTTTGTATAATTTTGCAAAACATGTTTGCACGCGCCTGACATTGTTAAAACCCCGACTAAAACATCTGGCTTATTATTTTATTTATTCTTTAAACATTAAACTACGACAAATAAAATTAGCAAATTACCTTAAACATTTTCACTGAAAAAATAATGTATAGATTCATCTTGCCCCACCTCTCACCAGCCAAGCATATACCTCCGTGTTGGGGAATATAAGAGATGTATGTCATATATGGTATATCACAATCTTGCTTCAAATACCTACCCAAAATTTGCTAGCAGCTCTTGTAATACCATCTTGTAGCTACATATATACACTATAAACCTATATATTTAATATATTTCAAAAAAAAATTTATTATTTATTTTATTCTTTTATTACCTAGGTATTCACGTTACTAACAGCTATCACGTATGTTGGTGACGCGGACAGGTAATGTGCTGTGCTATTTATTACGAAAATTATGTCATAAATTATAGCTTCTATCGGTTTTCCTTATGACAAGCATTTTTTAAAATTTAATTTAGCTTAAGTAATATTTTTATACCTACATAGCTCAAAGAGTAAACAAGCTGAAGTGGCAATGGGCAGGCCACATCGCTCGCAGAACTGACAACCGATGGGGAAGAAAGGTTCTCGAGTGGCGACCACGAACCGGAAAACGCAGTGTTGGCCGGCCTCCCACTAGATGGACAGATGACCTCATAAAGGTCGCTGGAAACCGCTGGTTGCAGGTTGCGCAGGACCGTTCGTTGTGGAAATCTAGGGGGGAGGCCTATGTTCAGCAGTGGACGTCTTGCGGCTGATGATGATGATGAATATTTTTATAGACTTTGTAATCTTAAGATTATGCGTTTTAATTAAGTATTGTTATAATTTTGGAAATATAACAAAAGTATTTGATACATTAATTAGTGCTCATAAAATATTAATTAGTTTTAAATAGCCATTTAGTTTAACATATTCCTTTTAAAAAAATAATAGCAATGTACACAACTCTACTTATTATTAAAATTTAAATCACATTAATACCTACTATTAAAAAAACATTTCTGTTGCACATTTATAATTTTGACGCAGCGCCGTGCGTAGTTCCTGTTTTCATTAATTTCCCACGTTGAAAAATAGCCGCCTATCTATTATGCCAGACTGTATTCTACCAATGTACCATAATTCTTGTGGAGGGAAATAAGAAAAAGAATTTGAGCGACTGGTGTTAGTATCGGCTGACTTATAATTGGCGAAACGCTCAAAAATCCAGACGGGGTCATCTACGTCGCTGGTCGTATTGACTTTTGATACGCGGGGCTTTATACTCTGACGGTGACTCGAGTTTCCAATTTTGGCGGAAAAACGGGTGTCAAGTTACCTAAGTGCGCTTTTTACGCTTCGGCATATGAAGTGCTGCCTTCCTTGTACCTGCATAAGCTCATTATTCTCAAGAAGCTTGTAGCGGTATCGTATGCTTAGATATTATTAATGTGCTTGAAATGTAAAATAACAATTTTGACACTTGAGCAAACTGAAAAAACTTGACTTTGGACAAATTTCCCGCCAAAACCCCGATCGCAAAGTTAAGTTTGTTGATTTACGTAATTTCGTGTATTATAGTTACCACGGTGTAATACGCGGGTATTCACGATTACCGGGAACTGAAGGCTCGCTAGACTGGAGACAAAATCTATGGCCGGCGCTGCATCAGACGCAATAGTTTTCGATACAAGTTAGGTTATTCGGAATTGAGGCCAGAGCAACCGTTCCATAATGCAACACTATCACTTTGGAACGAAACACTGTCGTTAATTCCGTACAAGGTAACAATATGAAATTTCATATCTTAAATTGTAGAAATTCGTACTTAGGTTACGGTGCACACAATGTTGAGGAGTTCCTAACTTTGGTGTTCTTCTCTCTTTTACTACTTGTCGTAGTGCAGTTGTTGTTTTTCGCATTGTTTCTTGAAGTTATATATCACAGTTTTTTTTACACTTTCCTATTTCACGTTTAATTTGCACACATTTTATTAGAAAAGTGAGTTGTATTTTAATTGTATCGCCTCATTTCTCTGGTGACGAGCGCAGTCCAGTTCTAGACTCGTCATAAGATCCGAACGGTAAGATTTGAAGTCACTGTCATTATGTGAACAGATAGACTGTAGAATGCATTGTCTAAGAGGACTTTTCTAGATGGATACAAGTTTGATGTCTTCGACTCGAGTGTGAATTGGTTTCTTTTAGACAAACGGGTTCCATAGTAAACCATATGGTATCTTAACAACCAAGATGGCCGTCGCTATCAATGATCATCAAAAATATCTAAATACATAATATTGAACAGTTTGGTTATGTTCTCCTAATCCAAGATATATTATTAAAAAAAGAACACAAATGACAATACAAACTCCCAAACACAAATAAAAAAAGTTTGACTTCAACCTACTTGATTGTTTTTATCCAACCTAAAGAGTATAGACGTCTTTTGCATGAATAATGTACTCGTAGTCTGCGTAGTCCACTGCTACGGCGTAGCATACCTTGTAAAATTGTTTCGGTACTTCACGGAACTGTTTCAAAAATTCAATTAAAATTGAACGGAGAGTTAATCATCCCGGAGGTAGAAATCCTTGTTTTTGACAGTTTTAATTAATTCTTACCTCACCAACTATTGTGGAATTATTAATAGTTAAACGGTTTTAAGTGGTTCATCGGGTGTGGAAAGGCTAGTTATTTCATTCAGGAAGGATTACCGAAAATGATGAAGTTAATTGATAATGTTGAGCAGGGGATGCATTATCTAAAGCTGCGGACTCCTAATGACTAAATATCTGATGAATAAAAACCTCACTATTGTGAGGTCGTCAGTTTGAATCGCTCCGGCATCTCAGATTATTCTTATTACGAGTGTCTCATCATCGCTGGTTTTGATTGTGAAGACATTAAAATATCGTGAGGTGTATTCCAATCTTTTGCATCATCTGCCGACCCGCTTATGGCCAGCGTGGTAATTAATAAACTGACTCCCTCTTTCAAAGAGAAGGCTCCAAGTTCCAGCAGTAGGATAAATTGAGCTGCTTATGCAATAGCTCATAAAAATACATTACACAATAATAAACAGTCAAAAACTGTTTATTGTGACGTGTAAAAAGTAACAATAAATATCTTCAAATATAAATTACCAGTACAATATGTCATAGCTAGAAAATACACGCAGACTGCTAAAACTACAGCTATTATTGTTGTGTACACAGACAGTTGGAAAACCTAAATAAATATGTTGCTAAGTACTGATAATGTTGTTCAGTGACTAAACAAATTTTATCAGAAAACAATCTTTATTATTCATCAGTATTTTTCATACTACTTTGTCTACTGTTCATATGGGGGTGTAAAATATCAAAAGCATTGAGGAATTTATCGCCATGTCGTAAACAACTCGTCAATATGCATTTCCGATGAGAGGGGAAAAAGCAATATCCAAAGCCATCTCGTATTGCAAATGGGTAATAAGCTCCTGCATCCTTTTACAATACAAACATCGCATCTCTAGATATCACTCAGTTTATAATTTCATGATGTGCAAAAATAATGTAAATTATGGCTTTTAGAATACTAACAGCTGTGTTTTAAACATTTCTTGTGGTCTTGTAGATTGTGGAAGTTCCCACCTCCAAGTGGTGCGTCGTGAGCATCACACAACAACTTGCCTCGTTGTGTGATGGCTATGTCCGGACAAACCCCGGATTGGGAGGGAATTTCTATTAATGCTTCTCGGTCTTCAAGCAGTTGTCCAGAAGTTCAGGGCAGAGGGACTGGAAGACTTGGGAAGGATACTTGGTTGATATACTTATCAGCGTAGTAGAAATCCTAAGTCTTCCAGATAAAAGTCCTCTGATTAGCAGAGTACAAAACGGTGGCCACGGAGGGAATCCACGCCTATCTCTAGATCTAGATGCGTTCATGATCTCTCTCTTGCTGACCATCTTAGACAAGACGCTCGACATTGAGATATCGTGTGAAGTGAAGAAGTGAAATAAGAATATGACGTCTCACTCGTCCAACAAGGTGAAAGCGCACACGGGGGTGAACTCGCTGAAGCACCTGTCTTATATCCCCACTCCGCTAGAAAGATATTGGACACTTAAGGCCGTCCGACACCTTCTACTTAAGGATAGGCCTTCCCGAGAAGGTGATAGTGCGGTGCGTCATTTAGTGTTGTGTGAGGGTGGCAGTGTCCAAGTCTCGGTGTAGGAAATCGGTGGAGATTTTAATCGACACTTTAAGTGTTTTCGAGCCCAGTATATCCGGCTATATCTCTGCCCGGCAGACGACGCGTACGAAAAATATAACCACAACTTAATATAATAATAATCAAATATCATTTAGAATGTTGCTTGATCATCTATTATTTATCTGTAAATTTATCCAAAATTAAAAAATGTGTGTACCAGTTTGACTTTTAACCGACTTCCAAGACAGTGGAGGTTATCAATTCGACCACCATGATTTCTTTACATAAATGTTACCTAATTTCCTGAGAACACCCGGAATAAAATTAAAAATTTTGATTAACCCCCAACTACCTCGGATTTGTATTTTTTACAACATTCTACTAGTGAAAAAACCCTTTCATTTGATACCCAAATAAAGGGGGTTTTGAAAAGAAATGTATTTCACCATTTTGTGATAGCGGCCATTTTGGATTTGAAAATTGTCACACTGCATAGTATTTTAATAGTCAAGCCCTTTTATTTGATACCCATATTGAGGTAGTAGTGAAAAAAAATATGTAAATATCCATTTTGTGGTGGCAGCAATCTTGGATTTGAAATTTGTTATAGTGTATAGTATTTTTCTTGTCAAGCTCTTTCATTTCATACCCATGTTGAGGTAGGTTGTGAAGAAATATTTTGTCCACCATTTTGTAGAGGCGGCCATCTTGAATCAATATTTACTAAACATAGCTAAGAACATCCGCACAAAACCGCATCGAAATCGCCCCACCAGTTTAAGCTCTACGATGCCACAGACAGACGCACACACAAACAGACACACAGACAGACAGACATCGACGTCAAACTTGTAACACCCCTTGTTTTGGTCGCGAGTTAAAAACAATTTTTTACGCGGGTCGGAATCACTCGCGCGTGTGACTCGTAATTTTTTTTAGTATTTGCCATTTATTTATTCACTAAAAACTTCACTATTATCTCTGTATATAAATACGTTATGTTGGTTTGTGTACGCTTCAAAAACTCAAAAAGTTCTTCACCAAGCTTTAGAATGATTCTATTATATTCTTTTAGAGTTTTTGAAGCGTACACAAAACAACATAACGTATTATATGTATAATCCGCCTCAAGATATGTTTTTATCTAATTTTTGCATCACAATGTACCACAGCGAAGCGTGGCAGGGTACAGCTAGTACTAAATACATACATATATTCACTAAAGGTATTTCACTAAAAATGTTTTAATATATTGTACCAGATGTCAGCCCCGGCTTCGCCCGTGGTACACTATATAGCACTCATCAGGATCCCGTACATATACAACGTTACGTTGAAAGAATGACTGAAATCGGTTCTGTCATTCCTGAGAATATCGCTTTCAAACAAAACACCTCTTCAGCTACCTGCTACTCCACCTGTCGGTAATTGGTCGGTTCAACTCAGATTTAGCAAACAGACTTGATTAGCAAAGGTTTATATTCAATGACGCCATCTTAGACACATGCTGTCATGTGTCATGTCAAAGTACGAAACGTACGAAAACTCTCAAAAATATTTTTCCCGATTTTGTTACATTCTTGATTCATGCTCCGCTTCTATTAATAGTAGCCTTACGTTCTATAGCCTATAGCCTTCCCCGATAAATGGACTACCCAATAGAAAAAGAATATTTCAATTCGGACCAGTACTTCCCGAGATCCTAGCGTTCAAACAAACAAACAAACTCTTCAGCTTTATAATATTAGTATAGAGTATAGGGTATGTGTAAGTACTGTGATGATAATAGGTATCATTTGTGCGTTTATGTAGTGTAAGTCCTGTGATAAAACAACCATTTAAAACAATATTGCAACCACAAATTTTTGAAATGGATGTGAAATGCAAATTTAATATTTCGTGACAGGTTCAATTAATGTGGTAAGTACCTAAAAGTTAATTTCGTGATAAAAAAACATGAAAATACTAAACACAGCAACACCACAGCGAAGAGCAGTTGACTATATCAAGGCGAAGGTATTGTATGGCGAACTACTTCCGAGACCGTTCTATCTACCACTGTACCCATGTCGCAGCCGGATCGTATAGTCCGCCGTATTACATTACGGCTAGCCGTTTTGAAAAACAGGGCCGTTTTTAAAAACAGGGCCGTTTTGTAATGCGGCGTTCAACGATTAGCCGGATTGTCATTATGATACGTTCTTCATTACGGCGGCCAACGTTTAGCCGCATTGTACTACAGCTTAAATTGTAGGGTGACCATACTTACAAAATAAACAATGTTTAAAATGTTAATTAATTGTATTAATCATAAAAAGCTGACAGATTATCTCTTGCCATATTCCTAACTTTTTTTTAAACATCTTACCTCTCTGATAAAACTTGAAAGCCCCTAACTTGATATTGGTGATGGTACACCTAAGAAATATGGTCACTTAGAAAAGGGTCTATCATTGAGATTTGCCTCTGGGTGGGCTCCCGCCAGAAGCTCTACGGTCAGCCCTGAGTGTTACTTCTCCATACTCGGCCTACGCTCCACTACGGAGGTCGCTGGCTCGCTTCGTTCGCCACCTCCCCTCTTCGCTGCGCTCGGCTTCGCATGGCTCGCTCCACTCAGGACCTCCCTTGAGCTTCTGGTTTCCGTATTTTATATACACTCTAGGGGTAGTAACGGCAAGACTACGGGTTCTCCAAGTTGGATCTGGGTCTTTTGTAACCTACCCGGTCCGATTTAGTCTTAAAAAGGTCGCCAATAATATTGTGTAGGATTCCGCCGAATACCAGAATCCACAGTCACCTTAGCAATTTAGCAACACACGTACTGTTTTCAACGCCATAGTTGTTGTCATGTCAGGCAGTGCCATAGGTGTTAAGAATCGGAACTAAAAATTGTCAAAGAGGCGGCTAATCTCTCGCTTTATTGCATTACGGCTAACCATTTTGAATGACGTATAGCTTCGAATACATTCCGGCTGCTTTTCAATCAGCCGCATTCAATCTGGCTAATGGTTAAACCGCCGCTTTACAAACCGGCCCTGTTTTTCAAAACGGCTAGCCGAAATGTAATACGGCGAATTATACAATGCGGCTGCGACACCTATACTACGCAAACAAATAAATAAATCGTTATAAGTAAATCCTATTAAATCTTTGTAAATCTAAATCTTTACTAGATCTAAATCTACACTATATTTCTCCCTCTGGCGCTTTGGTTTACTATATTTTCTTTCTCGCTCTAGTATCTCGAGTTCACCCGAAAATTTCTTACCATACCCGAGCGTGACGCTAAAATTCAATTCACAGCCCACGAAAAATCTGTCTAGGCGCGCCAGAAGAAGTTTTCACTTCAAAAATGAAACCAACTTCAAAACCACAAATAGGCACTCAAAAACGAAAATAACTTTACTTGATAGGTACTTAATAGACTTCAAGAAAAAAATGTTAATGAAATGATTATTTATTTCAATTAATTGCTTAATAACTGTAAGAAAACTCTGCAAGATAATATAATAAAATAATATTGTAATAAACGTAATCGCCTAACCGCAGAATAATAACGCCTTTCTTAATGTTACGGCAGCAATCATTTGAATTATAGGGGTTCCGTACAAAAAGAAGACTTTAAATATTTTAACATCTGTATATCCGTCTGTTCAACCAATTCAAGTAGTATCTCATTAGGCAAGTAGTTGAAATTTTTACAGAATATCAATTGCTATAATACTGGATAAAAAAAATTACGTGGAGTCAACAGACAACATTTTTATATTAGCTCTTCAGTTATTCGAAATGTTACGATGTTTTAACAAGTTATAAACTTACGTTAAAGTTTCTAAGTTTTTAGGTGATTTTGTATGTTACAACGTAACCTTAACAACAGAACGCTTTGTGTAAGAATCCAGCTCAAAGTTGACCGGTTTATTTAAATGCAACAAACCGTAGGACAATCATTTTCCTAAACATCTATTGTAGAACCGTCACTGCCGCTTTTATATGCAAATCTCTTGAATTATAGTGTTCCTTATTCAGCCATAGATCGCAGAAAAGGTTTTTCATTCTCTTTTATAGAAAAAATAGAGTTATTTAAAAGAACATTGTTAGGCTCTCGGAGTTTTTGTGTTTTCAAACATAAAATATTACGGTAATTAATTTGCTTCCCCAGCGTTTTGCTGAAACATTAAAATATTTCTTAGACGAATTTCTGTTGCTGAATATAAAATTGAAGTTATTTGGGGCTAAGCTTTTTTTTCTTTAGTTGCCCCATTTATGTGGACAGAATGTAGACTATCTACACCAATACATCATTCATAACATAACATTCAAATATAATCAAAATAATAAAATATTTAAAATCCTTTCGATTTTTTTAACTGTAAACAAACTGTCTGCGAATATTTCCTAACACTGTCATATGAGAAAACATAAAATTTGATATCTCTAAATAGAAAAATGCTATGTTGGTTTGTGTACGCTTCAAAAAGTCAATAAGTTTTGCACCGATCGAGCTGAAATTTTACAATGAAATATAATCCGCACCAAGGATTGTCTTTATCTCATTTTTGCATCACAATGTGGCACAGCAAAGCGTGGCAGGGTTTAGCTAGTTAGTTATAAAATAATAAGGAATTGCATGTCTTTCCTTTTACGAAGCTAGTTCGTAATACTTTTTTCTTTGAACTGATGTTATTAATTATTAATAAATTGTATTGCCGTATTATCTAAATGTAACTCTTAGGTATGATAGGCATTTGTCTCGTCTGAAACACAATTTCTACCTAGTTCGGGCTAGTAAAATTAATATACTCGTGCCTGTTTATAGCTTTACGATCTATATATAAATAGTTAAGATCTATTTTATTTAAATAAATTTATTTATTTATTTAATAAGTGTTGAAAATAAAATAGCCCACGCAGTTTCCGTTCCCATTATTTTCCCGTAAGAAAAAGTAGCTAATTTGCGATTCTAGACCATAAACCACCTACCTATGTTACAATTTTCAACCAACGGCAACGCGAATTACGCGTATAATACCGCGGGGCTTTGCTAGTACGTAATACGCCGACATACTGTGTTTTCAGCTTGAAGGGCACTGTTTACAGACAAATAACAGACCAACGAGATAAAATATCTTATACGTACCTGAGTGACGATTGCAGCGCAGTGGTCGTTTCTTCTTGTAGATTTTGTAGGTGTCTCTGCTGTTATTATTGGAGTATCAAGCGTCCGTCGTGTTCATCTCATTACTCTATTTTATACAAAATGTCTCATAATTAGCGAAGAATATAGCTTAGGGTCGAGACAAGGTGAGCAGTACTATTTTCCTATTTTCCTCTTCTTCTCCTTATCCAAGAAATAGTAAAAAAAAAGATAATTGTAATGACAAAGATCACGGACCCCGGAATCTGGGGAGTGCCTAATTTAAATTTAAAAAAATGACACGGTAAGTAGAGTACAAGAAAAAATGTGCGGCTTAGAAATGTGCAGTATTTGGCTGGTAACGATAAAGAAAAATTGTGTGTTTAGCGTAAAAGAAATGTCTTAAAAAGTCAATTTTTGTGTAAGATTTTACTTCTGCAGGACCCTAAAACAATTGAACTCGCGACACTGTAACCGTTAACAGCACGTTGTATATGCTCGTAATAAATTCAAACTGCAATCCTTAGTGCCAACATTTTTTGTACATAATTATTAGCTTTTAATCCATTTCGGTGCGAACTAGACTGCCCAACTAAGCGCAAAAGCGGTATCTCAATGAAAGCGAGTTTCGAGATAATTGGAGTTTTGTTAAAAAATCTTTTTTTTATTTTATATATTGTATTTTTTGCTTATTTAATAGAATTTATATATTACATTGGCTCTATTTGTTACTACAATAGTTAAAATATCAAAAATGTATGTGGATATACCTTTTTCATGAGATACTGCTACACCGCCTAGTAATTATACAATTAAAATTTGAGTTACCGCTTTTTCGTTAGCTGTTCTCCTACATGTACGTATACAAAAATATATAAATTTTCTATCAAATAAAATATGTATTATTTAAAGAAAAAAAAACAATCAAAGTATATTTATGAAGTCTTTTATTATTCAAATTTATAATGGCATAAAAAACAATTTGAAAAAAATACGGATTCTATGAAATAAATCTAGTCAAAAGTAGGGAGTTCTCTCCAAAAGGACATTCTGTTTTGAGGTATAATATTTTGAAAAGATTTCAAAATATTTTCTTTTTTGCTTTTAGAAATGCCTTCCATTGCAGTTTTCTTCTTTGGTGGTGGCAAAACTTGAGTTTTCAAAATTTTATTGCCGATTATGCTCGCAGTGATAGGGTCCTTATTGAATCCAGTTCTGTATGTCAATTCAAAACTGCCTCTATTGACTTCTACTTCGACCATTTCATTAATATATGGTCGCGGTTGTATTCGAGACAGTTTATACTGTGTCGTGTAATCTTCCCAGTCATAAAAATCTTGTAGAGTCATCTCTTTCGGTTTTACGTTTTTTCCTGCAGTACTAACTGCCTGAGAAAAATCGGCAAAATCGTAAATTTTGTTTTCATGCGTTTCATCGACAACTCCACCCTATGATGGAAACTGTCGGCTGACATAAAGGTGTGGCCTGGTTCGAAATATTTTATCACAATCTTGTCGGCGTTGATGTCACTTGAATTCACAATGTAAATTAAGAAAGAAAAAATGTCCAATTTTGTTCTGTGATGAACAATTGTCAACCCACAGTATGATATTTTTTTTATCTCGATGAAAAATAAAAAAATGGTAGTATGCACTTATGATTTCGGCTTTGGAGCGTCCAAACAACCCTTCATACCATAATACAGGAAAAACACTCAAACCTTTTCGCCCTTGACCAGTCGGCACAAAACTTTCGTTGTAAACCACTATCCTGTGGGTAAAAATAGTAGTTTTGAACATATCTATCCTGGGCAGCATGATAACTTTTTGTAAGTCGGCAGAATATACAACAGTATCAGTTTCATTTAGCTCACTGTCCAATTTATATTGCTGTCTTGACATATTTGCCCGTTCGTTATGACTTGCCCACTTTGTGCAACCTAAACAGTCTTCTTGAAGATTTTCTTTGGTATGTGTATTATCGTGCAGACGGAACTCTTCACAGTCCTCACACTCTTCATGGGCCAAGTTTTACAAAAGAAATATTTAATTCCGCGACCACTTCTCGGTATTTGTCATAAGATAAGTTGTGAGAGGGATTTTTTTCTAAAAAGTCTTTGTGCATTGCATTGATTGTCAAATCACTGGGTAAGTATAAACGATTGGGGGCGTGTTCACGCCTATAATGAGAAATGCTAGGCTCGAAGCTCATTATATGTTCCTTAATAGGATGAGAGTCAATTTTATTGTGGGGAGTAGCTCCCAGTCTCTTGTCTACAGGCGGTGCAACCGTGTCCTCGGAATTGGCCAAAGCAGTCTGTAAAGGTTTGTCATTAGATGGTTTGTAGCCCAAAGTTGTCAAAAAGAAAGTTTTACATACTCCGTACGTTGTACCAATCCCGTCTTTAAGTGAATAACTGTAGCTTTTTTTTTCTGTAGTCCCCTGATTCAGGTCTTATTACTGTTCTTTGTTTCACAGATTTTACTGAAGTGTGATGCAGCATATAAGCCTTCCTCTCCTTGTCACTTAAATTCCAGAAGCTTTCATTTATAATTTTTCGCTGATCCTCTGATATATTCTGAATACATAACTTTTTGCAGGAAGCTGGACAGGGTGGTTTCACGCCATGTTTCTCTCTTATCTCATTGTTTTTCGCTTCTTTTCTAACTTTGAGTGGTTGGTCGTATTTTTTTTCTTTTCCTGATTGTACCTGCTTTAGTATAAGTTGTAAGATCATGTGTATTATCATCGGTTATCTCATTTTGTGCCAGATTCTCGGTGTCCCTAAGATTAGCACATAAAACTTCGTTTCCTCGGGATGAATCCTCAACTGATTTTTCATCTTCAGCACGTGTCACATTTGAATCATTTGTTAGAGTGGCAGAAGTAAACAAAGTATTTTTAGAAACAGTAATCATTATTTGGTTTGTATCTACTTCAGAAATAAAGGATGTTTGTTGATCATTTACAGTTTGTGTGATCAAAGTTTCCGTGCTAGCGTTATCTAAATTAAAACATTTTTTTATTAGAACAAAATACTGGCGATGATATTTCAGTTAAATCATTTTGTTCAATAATCGGCACAGTTGTTAATGTCATCAAAGAGTTCATGGATATGTTGTTGTTTCCAGTTTCTGTATTCTGATCGTCCTGATGCTGATTAAAATATTCAACGTTTGATGCAGATGGGCCTTGTAAAAGTTTAAATCTTCAGATTCGAAATAATTTGACGAGTGAGTAATCGGAGCCAGTGATTGATTTGCACTGTCGCATCTTGAAAATGGAAGATCATCATCTGAATCACTATTAGGAAAAAAGTCGGGATCGATAGTTTGAATATTACGGTGTAATTGTTTCGATTCCTTGAACTTTTCTCTCAACGCCATATTTTTTTGTGCTAACAGCATCATCATTTTCGTATTTCTATGTGACATGGTTCATCTGAAATAATATTCGTTTATTTTAATTGGATTACCTTATAATACCTACCTTTTACCTAAGGTATGCTAAATCTAAATACAAAATATTTGGGAAATAATTTTAAATTATCATAATTAATTAGATACAATTACGTAGGTAATGGAAAATACTAATCAAATTATCATCATTGGCACGACTGCAACCGTGAGGCTGGGAAATTGTGTGAATCACGTATGCTGTGCCCTAGCAAATAATGTTCAATTTCGCTACGTAATATGAGTGCGCGTGTAGGGCCGCAAGAAAGTTTTGATCAAAATGACCTTGAATTACTTTTTACTAAGGATCTGTGATTATATTATACTAAAATTACATTGAATAGGACTTACCAGATTGTCAAAATACGAAATAACACCACTGAACACGTTAATTCACAGATTTTTTGTAATTTAACACAGGAATATCAAGATTATGACCTCTTTGCAACGAAAACAAACAAGTAATGACACGAAATTGTCAACAGTAAGAATAAATCACTGTAAAATGTATTAGAAACCCGATCGTATCAGTCAAACAATAAGAGCCAATTTAATTTGCCGCTGCAACCGTATCTCATAAAGTAAAAAGATTTGCGGATCAAGTAAGCATTCAAATACTAAGCGTCTTAGCGGTAAGTCAAGTACTTCACGCATTATACATATTTGCCGCTTAACGGCTTAGAAAAAGTGCTGTTCTTTTTTAAGAGATTTGGCGGTATTTAAATATACGGCTGTTTGCCTACGTAATATTGATATACCTCTAATACCCTTAGAGATTTAATGAAAAACTGAGATAGGGAAATCTTTCTTAGGGGTATTTTTATATGTTTTGGACAAGATAGCGCTAAAAGGCTTAGTCCATTAGATGCGTATTTTTTAAAGCTATCCGATGGCATAAAAATCAATTTTACGATTTTTTTTGAGATACCGCTTTTGCGCTTAGTAGGGCAGTAGAAAGCTAGCTCATTTTTGAAATTAATCATATCTGTCATTTACTGCAGAAACATAATTCGTGTCTTTACCTCATTATCACACGAGTGTTCACCTATTTATTTTAATAATACGAGTATAATGTATAATTATAGTTAAAAAAAACCTAAACCAAAAACCTAATATATAAAAAAAACTCTAGCTCTTAGCTTTAGAGTACATTACTGAAATAGTGCTAATATTTTATATTTTATTAAAAAAATACATTTCAGAATTTCTATTGTATAATAGTTCAATATTTGAAAAATACCTAGACAAATTGTTACTTGTACGTTAAAAGTTAGGACTCATTTTTTATTCAATAATAATCTTTCCTAATCTATTAATCATTAAACATTTTTGTTTTGTTCTTAAAATAAGGCACATAATAAGTAAGTTTGTTGAAATTTGTTTGGTAATCTTCGTAATAACTGGCAACTCTACTAGAACAAAATTAAAAATGGATGTTAGTTACTTCAGATTCTGTTTAGCAATATTATATTAGTTATTCAACCCGAATTAAGTTGGAATGAGTATTTGTATATTCATGTTTAAGTGGAAGGCTCGGTATGAGGAATTAAAGTTTATCTACCTTTGAAAGATCTAGAGTACGCCATAATGAAAGTTGATTTATTTTCATGCATAAATTTCCATTTTCGCCTAAATTTTAAGACTGGGACGACCTTCAACCGAGGCATTCTCGAGGACCATTAAAATCATGTTACGATTTGTGCGTGACCACACATAATAAGGGCTGGAATTACTGTTTTCTAAATTACCCGATTTTTACGTGATGACCGATGCGGGACAACGTAGAGTTCTTTATTATACAAAATAATAAATTTACATAGCTGAAGAACCTCGTTTGAGTTTAATGTAGCTATAAATGACATGGCCCGTTTTCCAAGCGTTGAATCTTACTTGTTGAATGCTTCACACCGATCCGTCCACTCAAAACTCGTTTACAACAGTATAACATAATACATTTCCCACTCTAAAAACAATTTATTTAATAAATAAAGTTCTAAGACAAATCGATTACTCATACATAATGAATATTGACAGGCCTTAAACTTAATTAATTAAAGCACTTACCCGTAGTCGGGAACACAACTCAGGGCACGATGCCACGACAGTATTACGCGGCGATATAATTATTTTTATCGGAATAAGATACAAACATACATAAGTAGTCAACAGTTAACACAGACAATTTCAACAACAGTTCTAAATTTTCAAAAGTTACAACAAGTTAGCGCGCCGAGACGTCATGTCGTCCGTAACAACAACAACACTGAGAGGAAGACCGAACGCTCCAACAAGGCGAAGAGGAAGCGGAGAGTAGGCATCACAGGTGAAAGCTGAAAAAATAGCTAGGATACGACACGGCGGGAGAAAAAGTCTGTGAGATTCAACAAGTGGTTCGCGGGGTTGGCAGCGCGGGTCCTAAAGACGACCGCGCGGCGGGAAAGCTCATCCGCCTGTGTCCCGAGAGCTAGGGCGCTCTGTCAGGGCGGCTGCGCGTGTGTGCGCCCTCCCGCACAACCTTCATTGTTGCAACCTCCACGGTGTGCGAAATCTGTATCCCGCCTTTGTCCGCGACTTGCGTCTGTGTGCGTATTGACGCGCCTACGGGTCTGGAGTACAGGTGAGCCCCGGGACTCCGGACTACCACAGAATAATAGCAGTTTGTACTCCAGCTTGTGCCGTTTATATTATCGGACAGTATGCTCGATTAGGGCTGTACCTAGCACAGAGCTAATTCTGGATGCATCGTCGACGATCGATAAAAGGTCCGTCCTTGTACTGTTTATAAATAAAGCAATTTTTCTGTGGCTTAAAAATGTTTGGTGTTCTCATTCAAAGCATGGCTATCCTGCTTCTTTAGCTAGTACGCAGTTGTAAAGATTTGCGGATGTCGCACAAGTTTTTGGGTGAATTTTTGGTACTGGTTCGGAGGATATGTATACTATCTATGCTGGTTTACAGTAAAATGCCTCGGTGAACACAAACTACCTGCGTGCTACATTAGCGGACGTGTGCGTTCGCGGTTCCAAAAGGAGCGAATATGCATACATACCTTCTATCGCGAATGTGTAGGTAATTTAATTTGTGGATGGTAACTGAACTGTTTTGGAGGTTTTATGAAAGAAGGTTAAGGACACTTGATGTTTCAATAGATGAATTTGAATAGAGATACGTACATAAACATACTATGTAAGTACGTAATATCTTCTACACGTGTGCCAACTAGGATGAAAAGACACACGTCTAAGTGTGCGCTGATGTTACTTATGTTGTTCATCGTATTGATACATTCTATTAGTTTATTAACGAGTTACAAGTCTAGTCGGGAGAACGGCGACTGCCGATCCGGAGCCCCTGGTTCGAATCCTAACGCACCGCTGTCTTTTCGAAGGCATGTGAAGGCTTAATGCCATTAACTTCAAGACGGTGCCGGTGAAGGGAAACAACGCAATGAGGGACCAACTTGTACCTACAATCTTTCGACGTCATGATCATGAGTCATCCACCAACTCGCATATGCCAGCGTGGCAGATTATCACCTTGAGGAGAGAGAGAGAGAGAAAGAAGAAAGAGAGAGCGCCTTGTGAGAGAAGGAAGGAACATTCAATGGACTGTTTATGCTGTTAGTTTATTTATTTTGAACTGTACCTTTTTCATTAGATATTATTAGATTGATAAATATGCTCTCTTTTTGACACACATATAGTGTGAATATAACTTACATACTCCTGATGGATGGATCAAGCATGAGAAAAAAGGTTCTCAGATCTCACGGAAGGTAGATCATGCTCTAGACAAAACTTCAACAGGTCAATCAATGTTGTGGCCCTGTGCTGCCCCTTGAAACTCGCCGGCGGTGGTGCGACATGTGTAAAGGCAAACTGACCATATTTTCTAGGTATTGTGGTTTAATATCCATTGCGTTTATAAATTCATATTAGTGTCACATATTATCATTCACTAAAGTTAGTTACCTTGTGTTGCTTAGTGAGAAAACCGACGAAAAAATTGATAAGCAGAAGTCCATGCAAATAATCTTTAAGAAAATTGTTAAAAAAATCTTTTTTGTTATATACTTTGTGTTCCTGTGATTTTTTGCATTTTAAAATGTAGATATGAAGATACATATTTTCATGATTCCTTTTAATATATGCAATGAACGAATTAAGAAAGTGCCCCGCAGGTTTACCCGAGCAGTTCCCATTTCCAAAACTTTGCGCCACAGACAGATTTTTCGTGGAATGTGAATGGAATTCTAGTGTCACGCTCGGGGCCATGGCCATTGGCCATCTAGAAATGCGTCAGCAATAGATGGCCACGCCTTCCGGCTTCACCCACGTAGTTTCCAAAGTAGAGGCAGTTCGCTCCGCGACTGCGACACGAGAATGAGACCGGAGACCGCGACCGGAGGCCGCTACAGGCACTTGATATTTTAGAATTGTAGTGGCGACAATTCGCGCCGAGACCGCGATAGAAATCGAGACACGTGTCGCGGTCGCGGCACGAACTGCCTTTACTTTGGAAACTACACCTTCACATGCCTTCGAAAAGACAGCGGTGCGTTAAGATTCGAACCAAGAGCTTCGGATCGGCAGTCGCCGTTCTCCCGACTAGACTTGTAACTCGTTAATAAACTAATAGAATGTATCAATACGATGAACAACATAAGTAACATCAGCGCACACTTAGACGTGTGTCCTTTCATCCTAGTTGGCACACGTGTAGAAGATATTACGTACTTACATAGTATGTTTATGTACGTATCTCTATTCAAATTCATCTATTGAAATATTAAGTGTCCTTAACCTTCTTTCATAAAACCTCCAAAAACAGTTCAGTTACCATACAAAGGTATAACGTCAAGTACCTGTCACAGTCTCCGGTAGCGGTCTCTTGTCGCGGTCTCAACGCGAACCTGCACCTTAAGCTATCAAATTTGGAGTTTTAAGTTTTCACTTCTATCGGCAGTTCCTATTTTTTTATAGTAAAGTGACGAGACGGGCAGAACCAGTGCCTGACGGTAAGCAACATGCCTGCTACATAGCAGCATAGTGACACTCATCTATTTGAACACGAAGAGTCCCAATTACCAAGCATTACCTAGCAGTGCACTGCGCTCGACGCCCAGAGATACAATTTTTTAAACTTTTATAGGCTCACAGTTGACCACCATCAGTCTCACCTGATGTTAAACCGACGATGCGGTCTACAACGAGGCATGTTTTACAAGTTATGTACTCTTAGCCTCTTTCTCTCTATGTCCTGTAATTTTACTGGAAACATTGCCCTTCAAACCGGAACACGGACGAAAGTTTTTTTTAAACTAATGTAAGTTTAATTTGCATCTCGTAATCCGGTCTACGATGGAACATGCTTATTGCTTACCTAAAAGAAACCGACTCACTAAATTTGCAACCATCGGGAAAACCCCACTTAGGCAACGCATTGCACAGCGCAGACGTTCTTATTACAAAATTAAAACCAAACTTTTTCGTTCGAGTCTTTGGCACGTCAACCATGAAACGAAGTTGCTTTTTTGAACGACGAGCAGTCTGTTGTTGATGCAAGTTCGTTGCTAGGAAATTAGAAAGTGCGAATTATCTCGGTTTCAACGTTAACACTTACAAGCCGTAGTGGTCTAGTGGATAGATTCAGTGCCGTATATAGCCTTTTCTGCGTCCTGTGGGAGGTTCTATAACTGCGCCTTTCTTATTTTAGATTTTAAAGGTACCGTTACCTAGAGCAATGCTATGTATAAGCCTACTCTATTTCATTCAGGGTGATAAAATAAAATGCAAGGACCTTGGTGTTTGATGATACTGGCATGTACGTGTTCCAACACAGGTACGTACCTGTGTTGGAAATGGAATCGAGCACTAGGGGTGTAGATAGATAGATACATAAAGTATTTATTGCACTTATTTAGAAAACAAAATAACAAACATATTCAAAACTTAAAAAACAAAGTAGCAAATGGCGAACTTATCGCTAAGAGCGATCTCTTCCAGGCAACCGCAATATGGAAAAGGAGGAAAGACGAATAAGAAGACGGGGAAGTACAAATAATGAGTGGAGGATACTTATAATTCTACTATTAGGGGTGTAGCGGGAACTTATCTGGAGTAAACCGAAAAAATAATATAGTAAAGTATCTCATCGTTGTATTTCACAACAATTTTGAAACTGGAATACTTGTAGTATTATATGAGTATACTCTCAAATAGTTAAAGTACGGTACAAATGTGGAAAGTCATCTTTAGATACTAATTACCGTTTTCCAAATTTTTACTCAAGACAGACGAGCTAAAAAAAATTATTGTAATTTTTTTTAAATATTAAAACATCTTAATAAATGTTTCCAGTAAAATTATAATGCATGAAGATATATCTACAACATATATTATTAGATAGACAATGGTTTGGACTCTTTATGTTTCAATAGCTGCGTGTCTATTTTGAAAAAGCATATTGCTTACCATGAGGCACGGGTTCTGCTCGTCTCGTAACTAAACGAAAAAAAATGATCCTCTGTTGGGACTCCGGGTCTTCTCTCCCAAATAGAGAGTCAAGCCTATAATCAACCACGCTGGCCTATTGTGTGTTGGCGGATGACGCCTGTTTCTGATTCTCATGATGTTTCCAATCACCATTAAAACCAATGGTGACGACAAACTTATATACCTATCTGTACTTGGAGAAATACGGTGCGGGCAGGATTTGAACCTTTGACCACAAGGTTGTAAATTGTCCGTTCTAGTCACGGAATATCCGTGGTTCTAGCCAATGCCGTAAACAGGGCAGTGTCACCGGTGCCCAGGCACACGGTATAGATCCGAATATTCAGGTATAGACTCTGTGAGGGTGCAATAATGGTCAGACGAGGCAGAACTATTAGTCTAAGATCCCGCTATAAGTACAACGAACTTCACCGAGCTGTTTATTGGATGAAAAGTATTTTATATGTAATTTAATATTATATATACAAATATGTAGTAAATGGGCTGCCTAAAAAATGTCAGTCCAGAATATGATTTTTTTTAGCTCGCCTGTGTCTTGAGTAAAAATTTGGAATACGGTAGTTAGTATCTAAAGACGAATTTCCACACTTGTACCGTATTTTTAACCCCCGACCAAAAAAGGGGTGTTATAAGTTTGACGTCGATGTCTGTCTGTCTGTGGCCCCGTAGAGCTCAAACGGATGGGCCGATTTCGATGCGGTTTTTTTATTTGAAGGTTAATATCCGTGCAGGTGTTCTTAGCTATGTTTGGTTAATATCGATTCAAAATGGCCGCCTCCACAAAATGGCGGACAAAATATTTCTTCACAACCTACCACAATATGGGTATCAAATGAAAGGGCTTGACTAGTAGAACACTATACACTATAACAAATTTCAAATCCAAGATGGCCGCCACCACAAAATGGCGTATTACCTATATTTTTTTTTAATTACTACCACAATATGGGTATCAAACGAAAAACGAAAGGGCTTGACTAGTAGAATACTTTGCACTATTACAAATTTCAAATCCAAGATGACCGCTCCCACAAAATGGCGAAATACATTTCTTTTTTCAAAACTCCCTTAATATGGTTATCAAATGAAAGGGCTTGACTAGTAGAATGTTGTACAGATAACAAACCCGAGGTAGTCGGGGGTTAATCAAAATTTTTAATTTTGTTCTTGTAACTATTTGAGAGTATACACATATAATACTACGAGTATTCCAGTTTCAAAGTTGTTCTGAAATACAACGATGAGATACTTTATTCCACGAACAATATTATGTCATAAGGAGGTATACATAATATTTGAAAATTCATCGTATTGGTAGACTTCACTTAGCTTAATTATCCATTTATTCAGCGCTATTAGCATTTAGGGTGCGTTTCTACTACTCTGATAATATATTACTAAATTGGCAGCGCCCCGCTTTCTACGAGATGAAAAATAGCCCATATGTTCTTCCAGATAAGGCCTACAGCGCCTCGCGGGCCCTGCTAATGCCTAATATTAGGATAAACGCGATAGTTTGTAAGCATGTAAGGTACTCGTAGGCAAAGAGTACCTAAGTAAAAACTCTTTCATAAAAAAAACTGCCGAAACGATCTGGATGAAAATTGGTATATCTACATAGATAGATATAAATAAATACATAAATAAATAAATATAGGTGGACAATTGACACACAACACCATCTGACCCCAAACTAAGCAAAGCTTGTGTGATGGCAGCCAGATAGCTGATATAAAACTTAAATAGTTAGTTTCATAAATACATACTTATTATACATAGATATATCTAATAGTCTGGAATAACTCATAAGCTAATTAATTTTATTGTAATATAACGGGATCGGGAACTAGTGCAACCACGGGGCACTGTTAGTCATGAATAAATAAGAATGAGCTCCATTTTTTGGAAGAATTCATTCTCAATTTCACAAAATTTACAAACACTTCGATATTAGCCAATGGATGTGCCCTCAGCACCTTGAAATTGGTAATAAACTGCGTCTCTGTGTGTATCGTAAGTGGTTTATACATAACCAATCTACTTGACCCCTAGAATCGCTAGCGGCAATATATGCTGTGGTGCTACTTATTTTGATTGTTGACAACTGTAACGGTTCAGCGGAGCTAACCGTTAACAATCTTCAAATATTTCCATGATACTATGTATTTATTAATTAAGTGAATCACTATTGCTTATTACATCGGTAACAGGCATTAAAATGAGTTATTTCTTCAAATTTATTGAATTGAAATGGAGTCGTTGTGTTGAATAAGTCTTCAAATGGTTTACTCGATGGAGACCATAAATAGAGAACATACCTTAGAAGATTACATCTTACATCATAATTAAGAGTACTTATATGTAAGCTTCAGGTGAGAATTCCACTAGATAATTTTCCATTCTTGAAGTAAATGCAGAGTCCAGAGGCCATCATTTGATTTCTTCATGGAGCATCAGTAGTAGTCTGAGAAAAAAGATACAAGACAACAAAGTTAAATTTATTATAGAACATAACAGTTCTAGACCAAGGAAAAGGCAGATTAGTTATAGTTAACACCGTTAAGAAAACAGCTGGAGTTCATTAATAGATTAAAAGAGCTGTAATTGGAGACTTTTATAATTACTCGATTGATAACATTAATTATTGTTACTATTTTATCATAAGATGAATTGTTCCCTCAGAACTAAATACAATTATGATCTCTCACTGCTTGTGAATACAAAGAGAGATTTCTAGGAAAGTAGTGTTTCTCAATTATCATCATATAATTTACTAGATTGAGAATATTTATTGTTACTGTTATATTATAATTTCATGAATTATTCTTCCCACATAACTAGAGAGTCTAATCACCCACTGCTGTTTATATTATGGAATGCATGCCTTGGAAAATTACTTGTTATCTTGTTATTTCAGATGTCTATATTGTGTGAGTTTCAGATGGAGTTCCAGTGGATCTGTTTGATACACAGGTACAACATAGGTACATTTCTAGATCAAGAATTGGATATTGTTGGGATCCTACCCTAGCCTAGGAAAACTGAAGTGGTTAACACAATAGCTGTAATTGAGACCTCTTAATCAAGTATAAATCAGAGAAACAAATGCTTGTTAACATATGCAATTATAGTTGATCTTAGAAGAAAACTCTAGATATATTTCCATTTGTCAAGTTTGGGGCTAATTGAGTCTAATAGCATCATGCAAATGATCTTAGATTGAAATTCTAGAGATATTACTATTTGAAGTCTGAAACAGGCATTAATAATTGTTTTGTACAAAGTAAATGCATTTAAAACATGTTTGGATGGGCAAACAACCAATATTACATAGTTAAAATACTGCGTAGCTTCGTTTAGGTACATGATTATCATATTTTTCTAGCTCCGAACACTTATTTACACACAACACTATTTAATACTCATTATTTCTGGAGAAAACCAACAAGATAACAACGATTACAAACATAGAAACTCACCATTTAATATCATTGGCGGTTCGGAACTGTTGCTTCGATGATTTTGTATAGAATCCATGTTTTCGAATAGTTTGTCCATATCACATTCACATAATGATCTTTGCGGAAACCTATTAGGCGAAATACACAAGAAATATGGAGTATTTGCACACATTATATTGGATTGTAAATAATGAAAAATATTTTGTTCCGCGCGTGTCAGAGATCGCGTCACGAATGACATTGATTGATGAATTTCAAAAATTTGAGTACAAACTTAAAATTTAATGTGGCCAAAAATGTGGACTAAAATATCCTTTCCGTTATTAATAACTATTCATGTTGATCTAGTAGTGGCGCCACCATCGGGGTTTATTTGTGTGTTGGTAGTCAAATAAAGCACGCTAATCTTCCTGGGACACTTAGCAAGGTTAGCAGAAAAGGGGCGGGGCTTAATTGGCGCGACATTTCAAATGCATAAAAGGGGAAAACGCGGGGAAGTTTGGACAGTCAGTGAGCGAGCGGGCGGCCAACGATGGTCAATGAGAGTCAGAAATCGGGATAGTGAGTGACCGGGCAGTTAACGGAGAGTCAGTGATCGGATATAGTCAACGATAGTGAGTGATAGTCAGTGATCGGGCAGTGAAGGTTAGTCAACGGATAGTCAGCGAACGGGGGGTCGAGACAGTCAGTCAGTGAGCGATCGGGCTGCCAAGGATGGTCAACGAGAGTCAGAAATCGGGATAGTGAGTGACCGGGCAGTTAACGGAGAGTCAGTGATCGGATATAGTCGGGTAGTTTCCCACCGTTTTGTACCGTAGTCCGCGTCCCGGAATTTCGCGAGTGTGTGCTGTGTATTTGTTTTGTGAATTTAAGAGATTTTCAACTAAGTGGTTATTAAACGAGTGAGTGTATGTGTTTTGTGAATTAAGTGATTTCAACTCAATATTTGGATTGTGAACGAGCGAGGAGTTGCAGAATAACATAAAAGGTTAGTTCTAAATTCTTTATTATTTGAGTGTTATAACAACTTTCATTTGCACAATATATTTACAGTTTTTTAAACTAAATTCCTAAATAGTCAAGTTCTATGCTCAAATTGAGAGAATTGCGACGTACATAACTGTCTCAGGTGCTTACAGAGTTCCATGAATTCTAATATTTACAAAAATTACTTTATAATCTTAAAAATTATCTAATAAACAATTTCCTAGGTATTTATTTACAGACCTATATATTGTTTCATTATTTACATCACAACTATGGTATGAAACCTTACTTACAGGTTAACAAATACCTTTATAAATTCAATCCAGCAGGTTATCACATAGTGTTATCACCAATATTTACAAGATTACATTAAAATCTTGCAAGACTGTCTAATAAACAATTTCCTAGGTATTTATTTACAGACCTATATATTGTTTCATTATTTACATCACAACTATGGTATAAAACCTTACTTACAGGTTAATAAATACCTTTATAAATTCAATCCATCAGTTATTACATAATGTATACCAATATTTACAAAGATTACATTAATATCTTGAGAATTATCTAGTATTCTATCATCTAGGTATTTATTTACAAACCTATATATTGTTTCATTATTTACAACACAACTATGTACATTTACAAGTTGATCAAGCAGTTTTATACATCATGTTGTTCGGTGGACTTTACTGAGTTTGGATTTCCAGTGTAACTTGTAAAGTTATATATTACTCAACCTTTTGCAGAAGTCTGCTAATTTTTGGACATTCTTTTAAAGTCATGCACGTGTCATGCAGTCGGAAGCCTAGCTGAAATGGGGTCGAAGACGTTATAAGATATGTCTTTAAATTATCTGATTGGGTCGGTTGAACCCTAGTTAGTTCCTTTCTGCTTGTACAGAGGAAGGACATAAGTACATCAAATTAAAGAGCTCGGTAGAAGCTAAATTATCAAAGTTACATTGGAAACTTAACCTTTAAAGCTTATCTAACAATTTGATAAGTTCTTGAAAAACTAGTAAACACAATTTTGTTTATTCCCGAAATCACATTCCTTTGCTGTCGATCGGTACAGTAAAGCTCTATGGGATTTCAACAGCTTACAATAACATACAAGACAAAGACATACAATAGGTATGTAAACTCATCCCTCCCCTGCATAATCCCTCCAATTCCCTTGGATAGCTTAATTTGGCATAACTACAAAATTTATTAGGGAGTAAATTCACACACAAACCCGTGAGTTTGTAATCTGTGGGAGACGCTGGATTCTTGTCTTTTGTGGGTAGCCAGCGATCAAGGAAAGGCGATTTGGTTCAGGGGCCTCCTTTTTACCACAAAAACCAAAATATTGTTAAGTTAAATAAGTAAAAATACACTGATCCGATCAGTAATATACAGAAATATTCTATTTATCTTCCACATCTACTATCAATAGCATAATATAAGACCATGACACCATGTACAAATCATATTCTCTAACTTGTTACATAACGATAATACATTACTATTACATAGTTTCAATGACAAGCTCTGTCTCTCTTGCTATCTTAGGAATCTAACCATACTATTACGTTATAAGCTAATGAAACCATGATCTGATAATGCTGGCGTTACATAACAATAATACATTACTATTACTTAGTTTCAATGACAATCTCTGCTCTATTACTATCTTAGAAATCTAACTATACTATTACGTTGTAAGCTAATGAAACCTAGATCTGATGATGCTGGCGAGAATCCTTACATAAATTTAATTAAGACGTCTCTAGAAATCATTACTGCGTCAGACAAAGCTTATACTTATTCGAATATTTATCAAACTATAATTCTTAGGTTCATTAAAAATCAGGTTAAATCTTAGGTAGGTTAAACTCTTATTGTTAGTATTAGATCAAGGATTCATCTCAAATCTGTCTGAGTTACAACATACGGTTCACATACGTAGAGTCCTACTACTAGATGATCAAGGCCAAAATATATACTAAATAGATATATAAGAACTGAAATCTACTTGTATAAATTCATACATACATAACTGCATCTCTTTTAGGTAGATTAGGTTCATTCTCACTTAAACATAATAATACAAGATGTTAAAGGAGTATAGGTGTAACGTTTTTTTAGCTCCAAACAGTATCAAAGTGTTTAGGTAGAGCAGGGTTTTAAATTATTAAATAAAAACATAAAATTAAATAAAATAATAGATATGAAATTTACAAAAGGGGGCGTTACAATTTGGTGATGCCGCAAACCAGGATTAAAAAAGGTTAATTATATAATAATTTAGAAGGGGTTACAATTTAAAAAACCTTGGACCAGGATATTATAAATTATTTTTTAAAAAAAGGGGGGGGGGGGTTGTTACACAACGAATAGTAATATGTAAAAAACGTTTGGCGTGCACCGCTTCCTCCAACCGACTAGAATGAAAAGAGTGAACTCACTCTTCGAAACGATGACATAATTCTGTGCGTCTGAAGTTTGGGATGTGTCAAATAGAACGTGGCCTAAGCTGTGATCCAGCTTTAGTATTTCAATGGTAACATCTTCCGGAGAAATTACAAGGCAAAAGTATCTCCGGGTGGCGAGCAAAGTGCAGTGCGAGGGAGTAAGTAGTTTGGATTCTTCATGGTCATATAGCTACGCCAGATTACAAACTAATCTTACCTACAGTAAGATTATAATGTCACGCGTTAGATTACAATCTGACGATGCTCACAACTTTACAGTGACAGTTATTAATGTGTCCATCTGTGCTTTACCATCAGTCGCATGTCCTGCCCATCCCGACATTGTGTATTAAATTTAAAACCATAATCAGCCTTAAAATTTAATCATGGTGCCAGTTCTCTCGTTATTTTAACGTTTTATTACCACGTAGATTATTATTAGTCAAAAAGGGGAAGAAATATTTCCGCCATTTTTGAACAGACTTGAACAAAGGAAGTTCTCAATGCTATTGTAAGTTTTTGAGGTTCCGTAGCCAAATGGCAAAATACGGGACCCTTATAGATTCGTCATGTTTGTCTGTCTGTCCGTCCGTATGTCACAGTCACTTTTTTCCGAAACTATAAGAACTATACTATTGAAACTTGGTAGGTAAGTAGATGTATGTATTCTGAGAACCGTATTCATCCAAAAAATAGAAAAAAACAATAAATTGTCCCATTCCTATATTTAAAACTGAATCTCAAAATTTTGTGTGAAAAAATGTGTTATTAAAATGTTGTTATAATATATTGTAATGTAATGTGTTTTAAATTATGTTACTTGCTGCTACGGAAGCCTTCATGGGCGAGTCCGACTCGCACTTGACCACTTTTTTATTCTTGTGAATAAGTATGCAATTATGCATGTAAGCTTCGCTATTGTGAATTTTTGATGGTTCCTTTTTTTTTGTTTAGTTAATCTTACCTTAGTGTACAGTGCTACACTCCGCGAGGCATAAGCTGAGCTTTGCATTTGTGTGAGTGTACATGGATAGTGTAGGTGTGACAACCGGCCTTAGGCGCGGCGCCATTCTGTCTCGCCGCGCTCCTGCCTGATTGGTGATCACTCACACTAATGCAAAGCTCAGCCTATACCTCGCGGACAAAATTTCAAGCTCCTGCCTGATTGGTGATCACTCACACTAATGCAAAGCTCAGCTTATACCTCACGGAGTGTACCAAGGTGTTTTGCCCCATGGCCAAAATGGGAACTAACGCCGCTGCCAAGCCAAAAAGGGTTACCAATATCTCATTTCGAAATTTCTTAAAATTTTAAGGAAAAATCAATGCCCTATTTCCCATAAATGAAAGTCAAAGAAATTGGAAGAAGAATATTAGAAGAAAAAGCGGGTATTTCAATGAACCTCTTAAGGCCAGGTATTTCTGTCAAAGTAGGCATTTAACGCTGTCTTGTTCTCGCGACCGTCACCGATCGCGGAATCGGTGCCACAATGCAGAAATAACGTTAAAATATTAGACTATGTAATTTAAACTCATTTTTTTGTTGAAGATTTGTTTATGTTTGTTTGTTTATGATAAGAGTTTTGTTGCTATACAAACGAAGAAATATTAAATTCATCTATACTCGTAGGTATATAAAACTCAACCTTTTCTTTTTTGATCACACTATAAGTTGAGAACGGCTTTTCCAATTTCATGCATCTTTTTAAAATGTTTCCTAATAATTCACAAGTTCGTCAAAATTTTTAAAAAATGTGCTGAAACGTAATGAAAGGCCAGTAAAAATAGAAGGTTTTTTGGTCAACTTTGCACTAAATTTCTAAACCAATTTTTTTCTATGAGGTAAAGCTTACTGAGCATAAAATCACAAAATGCTCCAGGTAGAGCTTCAAACGCCAGTTGAAAAAAACTGTTTTAGCCGATATTTTGGAAACTATATATTTTGACAATAATTGTAGAAAATAAAATTTTGCATCTTTTGTTGCTAGTAAACTTTTTTGTAAAACTTACCATTTGCGATTTATAACCCATTTAATGATACGGTTGCGATGATGCCGATAATAGTGGATGAAAATAATGTGGTCTACGATGGAACTTGCTTCTCTAATAGAAACAAACACAGTGTACCTTGAACCCCAAGGTTCAAACCTTCGACAAAAACCCACTCTGGCAATGCGTTTCACAGCTTAGTTGTTCTTATTACAAAAGTGGAGACCAAACTCTTCGTTCAACTCTTCAATCATGATGATGAACGGTGCTGTTAGCACGAGCAATATGATATAAAAAACAAAACTAGACTACAAAAAAAAACTACACGTAAAAAATACGATTTATAATTTCGTATATGGGGCTACCGGTTTAAAATCAACAATAAGTACATTGAGTCAATCTTGGCCTTTGCGGACGACCTTGCAATACTTACACGTAATCCCAAACAGTGTCAAGAATTGTTGAACGAAGTCGATGAGTTCTGTACATGGACGGAGGGAATGAGGACAAAACCATCTAAATGTCATTGTCTTTGTCTGGGTAGAAGAAATACCAAATATACGTCTTACGATCCGGGACTCTCCATAAGTGGCCAAGGAGTTGCCACAATTGCAGAGGCAGTGCCTTTCAAATTTCTTGGTAGAAAGATAGATCACAAAGGACGTACACCATCATTAGAGGTGGTTGTTGAAAATTTCATGAACAACCTCAATAAGGTAGACCAGCAGCCTATCAGCAATATCAAAAAGCATGGATATATGACAACTACCTCACATCACGTCTCACTTGGCCTTTCCTAGTATATGACATCGGTAAAACTCTCCTGGCAAAGCTAGATGCCAATGTCATAAAGATATTGAAGTCATGGTTCGGATTGGCACATCCGGCTGATCCTCTACTCTTTTAGGGATCACAATAGTTTTGGGCTGAAACTAAAGAAACCGTCTGAACTTTACAAACACCTAAGAGTTACAAAAACGCATGTTTTGGGAAAGTCGCAAGACGAATTAATTACATCTCTCCCAAAAGACAAAACTGCTTCAGACCTGGAATCTAGACTTCAATTCCATAAACAATTTATGGCAGGTGCACAAGTAAATACTGCTGGGTTGGGTGCGAGAAAAAAAAGGAAGACCGAGACATGGTAAAACCTTTCTACAACAAGACGAAAATGACAGTTACAAAGTGCACGCTATGAATTTAGAAATGCAAAGTGAGTGGTTAACCATAGGTGAGTTCTGTATCCCATTAGCTCTAAAATGGCGCACCTTGATCTATGACTGGTCCCCTGCCTTATTAAAATTTTATCTAAATGCATTCCAAATGACCCTCCTGACCAGAGTAACTTGGTAAGGTGGGGAAAAGCCTCTGAAAAATGTTGCTATACTTGTGGAGAGCGATATGTACAGCAAGGCACATATTGGTGGGATGCAAGGTGCTCCTTAATGGGGTCATTACTCACGGCGTCATGACAGAGTACTTGAAATCATACGTGAAGCCATGAGCCTTTCGGTAGCTAGAGCCCAAAAGGGATTGACGACAAACAACAGACAAATTAACTTTGTAAAAGAAGGCTCAACTTCAAACTCCAGGAACAAGCCTTATTCAATCCTGGGTACAGCACCTGATTGGACTATTTTAATGGACACGTATGAAAAGCACTACAAAATCCCAGAGGATGTGGGTGTTTCGTCATCCAGACCGGACATTTTCCTTTTTCTAGAGCTACGAAACGCATAGTCCTTGTAGAACTTACCGTACCGTGGGAAACTAATATACCTAAAGACCACGCGATGAAACAAAATAAGTATTACGACCTCCTAAACGAATTAACAAAAAACGGCTATGTAGTTAGTTTATACGCTGTAGAAGTGGGAGCGAGAGGTATACCAGCAAAATCTCTCTATAACCTACTGAAAGACCTTGGCTTATCCAGAAGTGCTGTAAGTTCTATACTAGAACGTGTATCTAAAGCTGCACTAGTAGGCTCATATCAGATTTGGCTGGGCAGGGAGAGAAAAACGAGTGGTGAAGGTGAGTGTTGATGTACGTCAGAAAGGGGCCCCTTAAACCTACGCCCGAGTCACAAGTCTCGGGAACTACTCGAGTTTTTCTCTCTCTGCCACACGATGGACCCGGCACCCGCACGGTGAATCCATGGAATGCTAAGAAGATCGTCTCTCTCCGAAACTATAAGAAGTATACTATTAAAACTTACATGTATGTATTCTATGAACAATATTAACATTTTCATACAAAAAAAGAAAAAACAATAAATCTTGGTGGTGTCACAAACTTGGAAAAGAAATAAATAAAAAAATCTATCAAAACCATGCGTGTATCTATGGATAGGTGTTCAAAAATTGTATTGAAGTTCCTAACATTTTTTTTCTAAACTGAATAGTTTGCGCAAGTGTCTCTTCCAAAGTGGTAAAATCTGTATGTGAGGACTTTTCTTCCAAGCACTAAGTACCTTACTACCAAAGAATTTACCTAAATGGCATATAAATGCAAGTTACGTATCATTTATGATACCTAACTTGCATTTATATTAGGGGATTTACGCAGGGGATTTCTCCCTCTCATTTTTCCTTATCCCGATCTCTGATTTGACGGACGAATATTTTACCGATACTAATCTATTTTCCATTGCATCCGCATTGAATTTTTTACTGATGTGTTATCGACGTCAGTTTTTTGAGACTCTCCTATTGGTCTACAACATAAAGTAAACAGCGTACTAATTAGTATCAGCATCAGCGTCTTTTTGCAATTCCAATGAAAACGGTATCAAAAATCAAGATCATAGCGTGCTTCACTAGTAATACCTACTGATATTGTTATACTGTGGCACTATGATCGTAATATTTAAAATTTATTAATTGTCAAAATTGCAAAATCAAGCACAGGCCCGTCGTCCGTGAGCGCCGAAACGCGACTCACAGAGGAAGTAATCACTACGTTGATCAGGCCTGCCGAACGGCGCGCTATATATATGGTAGATATTAAAACATATTGAATAACTGATACTTTTTATCAAGTCAAACTCTGCGAATGCATCTATAACTTTTTAGTGGCTTTCGTTGAGTACAAAAATTTAAAAAAAAAAATTAGTTTAGTCATAAACTTGAAAAAATATTTTGAAAAGGGGTAACTTTGGGATTTTTTTCTATCAAGTAAAATTCATTAAATCGTGGTATTGACTGCGAATTGCACTAGATTAGATCCTTAACTAATACATATATTTTTTCAGAGTTTAATGCACTATTTTAAAGGTCTTAAAGTTGTTTTAAAAATTCAAAATTACGTCCTACACGCCCTTAAAATTCAATTAAGCTCCGAGAGTGAAAAAAAACAACGACGAGGATGATTCTTTATGTGAAAATGATGACTTTTATCATTTTCAACCTCTCGACATAATTCATGGAGAACATAATTACAGCCAATAAACTCCTCCAAATCAACGGAGATGTTGTTGTCGGGTAACCCTGATCGAACCCGACGCTCCCCTGACAACGTTATCCAAATCCCAAATAAGCCTTGTACAATCTCTATATATAAAAATGTTATGTTGGTTTGTGTACGCTTCAAAAACTCAAAAAGTTCTGCACCGATCGAGCTGAAATTTCACAATTATATATAATCCGCATCAAGGATTGTTTTTATCTAATTTTTGCATCACATTGTGCCACAGCGAAGCGTGGCAGGGTACAGCTAGTTATAAATAATTGTCTGAGTACTTTAGAGGTAAATATTTTTTTTATCGAAATTGGTCGAGTGGTTTTTGAAATAGATGTCAACAAAAATCTAAAATTTGTTTAGATGAACGATGTAACTATTCTTACTACCTCTCTGTTTCATTGGGACAGTGTGTTCAGTTGATTTCAAAAACATTAATTTATTTTTAACCTTTTGCAAGATATTTTTAAAATCCATAAATGTTCTCTCGCACCATCCGGTTTCACTATAAATCTTCGTGGAAACAGACCCTAACCACGCGCAAATAGTTTGCGCTGCGATCTGTGAATAATTTCATATTAATTTACCTACTTGGTTAGGTTAATTAAAACATGGTAATTACATTGTTACGTGCCTATGGATTTGCGATTGTTTTAACAAAGTGATAAAGCATTATAAGGGTGTAAAAGGGTCGGTTTAACATCTTATCGATTATTATAAGTATTAGGTTGGGGAAATAGTTATTTGTTATACAAGAGTGCAAAGTTGATTTTTAACCGCGTGCTCAATTTTGATGACCGAGCAAGCGAAGGATTCTAAAATTGAATCACGAGCGCAGCGAGTGAATCAAAATTAGAATCATGAGCGTAGCAAGGGAATCAAAAGAGCACAAGATGAAAAATCTTTGCACTCGAGTGCAACACGTAACTTTTCATTCCACCTCAGCGAGGAAATGACTAAATGCAAATTTTTTAACGTTTTCGCGCTAAGCAAATTAAAAAAAGTAAGTATACCAAGGAAGTTCCGAGTCTGAGTTTATAACATATTAAAAAAAATGTATGATGCATTCGGCACCAAGGAGGTAGAAATAAATAGGTTGAATTATGATTTGAATTCAAAACCTCAGTACACACGATGTTCTAAATTCAAATTTACTTTAACCTCTAGAGGGTAAAAAACTACTTTTGCGCCCTGATATCGAGGAGCAAAAGTACTATTTCCGAGCTGGTGGGATGAAAAAGTCTTTTCGCATTATAGTATGTAGGTATTATAAATCATAAAATCTCTTTGGATATACTATTTCTATCTGGCTGGTTTTGTATTAAAAGTTTAAGTTTTAAAGAACATAATTCCAAATTCAAATTAGGAAAATGTTTCATTTTTATTTGTTTTTCGTACTATCAAGATGAGTGAATCGAATTAAGAAATTCAATAGATTTCAAAATTTTACTACAATAAACTATTTTCGTACAAAAAATTAAACCGACTTCTTAACCACAAATAGGCACTCAAAACCAAAAAATAAATTAATATCATTCTTACAAGCGCTACTCACTCATCTATTTGAAGTCGGTGCCAGTCAGGCCAAAAATATTAGCCTAGTGGCAAGTAATTTGTGTGATCAATAAAATAAGTTATTCCACAGACAATTTCGTATTTGGAAAATTGATTGAAGTTATTTTTCTCTCCAGACTAATTCGACAAGTTCGAACCTGTTAAATCGGCGAGCCAATGAGCGCACCGCTCGCAACGAACGCGTGGTGGGGGGGTGCTACTCGCCCGTTGAAAATAGAACAAAATGGATTGACTCGACTAAATCACTTCCTAAACTACTCGACTAAATTTTTACTGTTCATACACGTTTAGTTGCTAAATTACTCGCCACTAGGCTAAATTACTAGCCTAATGCGAACAAGCCTTTAGTCTTGGCTAACACCGTCTTCAAATAGATGAGTGAGTAGCACTTGTAATAATGATATTAATTTGTTTTTCGCTTTTGAGTGCATACTTGTGGTTTTGAAGTCGGTTTAACTTTTTGTACTAAAATAGTTTAATTTACCCTTTTTAGTGCAAACCAAGTTTTATTAACGCATTTGCCCAATTTCGTAGTGACAGGTTAGAGTTTGATAACTTTTGTGAAATCTACAATTACGTCATCCAGAAAATTGTATGCAAATTTTAGTTTTTGGTTCATATTTCAAAAATCGCGGGACCAATTTCGATACAATTTATATGGGACCATTTGGAAGCATACCCATCCGAACATAAAAATAAATTTTAAAATCGGTACAGAGATTCTCGAGAAATCAGGTAACATACATAAAAAAACAGGGTTCGAATTGATAACCTCCTCCTTTTTGGAAGTCGGTTAAAAAATGAAAAAAGGCAAGCCGCGAAAAAAATTTGAGATGCTTACGGACCTAGTGCAGTGTCTGTGAGAGTAGTACAAATGGTCTAAGCGTTTTCAATCCGTAAATTTTGATGTCAAGGATGCACGTCGCTCTGGTCGCCCCGCCCGATTACGGATAAAATGGATAACATTTTTGAAAAAGTGAAGCTCGGATCACCATATCAGTAGTTATAGACTAAAGGCCCGTAAACAAAATTTATGGGGCATATGAACCACCAGGAGACCTATGTAGGATGATAGAAGGGTATAAGATTCAGCACTACGAGTATGCCGTCACTTTGTAAGCTTGTGGCTCGTGCATCGAGTCCAAGGCTAAAAAATTAAATTCTCTCTTGTATGGAGTACTGGTCGTACCTTTGGAACGGATCGGCTAAGTATCAGCTGGAGGCTCTGGAATCGATCGAGAGACGTGCCAAAAGGCTTATAAGCAACGATACTCGTGTGCGAAAAATGTTTGCGCAAGAAAACGCAGTTTTTTTCAAAGGTAACAGTGAGAGAGCTGGGGAGAGGGTTTAAGAAGTGTGGCCCGCTTTAAATGTAAAGGCAATTTAATGCTAGTCAATGTCATTTCAATGAAGATGTTGTTTTTATGTGCATTACAAACTTGTAATTTTGTCACATCTTTCGATTTGTTGTCGCCCCTAGGTATTCAATCTCCATCGATAAATTAGGGGGACCTTTTTACCTACTGAAAGAAGGGTTACGTTTTTTGCGCGTATCTTGTATGTTTGTGTGCGTGTTATATGATTCTCACGTATCTTCCAAAGGCTGGATGGGTTTTGACAATAATTGTCGAAATCCTTGACATGAAAAATGTTTTAAGTCGAATCTAACGATATCTTACGTAGGTAATTATTAAGATATCATTGGCCATCTACAAATGCGTCAGCATTTCTCATTGGCCGTCTAGAAATGTGTCGGCATATTTAGAAGGTCATGCTCAACATGGCTACGCCCTCCCGTTTCACCCGCGTAGTTTCCAAAGTAGGTACCTACCTAAGCTATTCAAATTCTGAGTTATAAGTTATCACTTTTATTGGCACTCAGAGCTGGGAAAAATACATGCTTTGCTTTAATTGACATACAAATTACAAAATATCGTTTCGCAAGTAATTAATATACGAAATAAAAATATCTTTCAGTAAGGCATTTGAAATATAAAATACAAAATATAGTATTTTGGCTATTTTTTACTAAAATACAAATTACAAAATCAGTATATTACTTGGGTATAAATTACTGATTTTGTAATTTGAACTGCACGGGCTGAAAAGTAGAAGAAAATAAAATCCATCAAAATTAATCAGAAAAATCAGATTTGTAAATGTAAAATTAGATTTCTGAATGTAGGTACCTAGGTACTGTTAGACAAACAGCCTCTTTCTTGTTGGAGAGTGAATAAAACCTGCTAAGGAAAACAATCCTTCGACAGGTCCTAATGAGCACAAACTTGTGTTAAATTGTATGAACACATTTTTAGGGTTCCGTGAAACGTAAAAATGGAATTCTTATAGATTCATCATGTCTGTCTGTCTATCCGACCGTATGTCACAGCCACTTTTTGATGAAACTATGAAACCTACACTGTTGAAACATGTAGGTACCTATTCTGTGAACCGCAATAAAATATTTACAAAAAAATAATTAAAAAACAATAAGTGTTGGGGTGCCGGGGTGCCCTCCCCATACTTAGAACTGAACTGAACTCAAAAAGGTTTTTTTCATGAAACCTATACGCGTACACCCCACACGGATTAGGATAGGTCTTCAAAAATGATGTTGAGGTTTCTAATATCATTTTTTTCTACACTGAATAATTTGCGCGAGAGAAACTTCCAAAGTGGTAAACTGTAACTTCTAAAATGAGAGAATGATAAAACTAAAAAAATATATGATGTACATTACAATGCAAACTTCCAACGAAAATTGAGTTGAACACGATCTAGTGAGTAGTTTATTTTTTAAAACATCGATAAAAGTTACACCGAACTACACGAATGTATGTAGTATGCTACTTGCTGCTACAGGACCCTTCATGGGCGAGTCCAACTCGCACTTAGCCGCTTTTATTTATATTTGAACAGCGCTAAAGAATTGAAAGCTCTTTGCTTCTATAGATAGATGATCTGCATGATCTAATACTACCTTACCCTTTCTTCTATCGGACTTCTCGTTCCACAAAAGGGCGACATCGTTTCATGGTTGATGTTCCAAAAATCGAAGAGATTTGACTTCACATTTGTGATAAAAACGTCTATGTTGTGGAATGCGTTGCCTGAGTGGGTTTTCCCCGATGGTTACAATCTTGGTGTCTTCAAATCGAGAGTGAATCGGTTTCTTCTAGTTAAGCACGCTCCATCGTAGATGCGTAGATCTCATCATTCCTTAACATCAGGCGAGATGGCGGTCAAGTGCGAACCTGTTGTAGTTAAAACAAAATATAGTAGGTAGATGTATTCTGTGAATCGCAATAAGATTTTTATAAAAAAAATAATTAAAAAAAAAACAAGTTTTGGGGGTGCCGGGGGTGCCCGCCCTATACTTAGAAATGAACTGAACTCAAAAAGGTTTTTGTCATGAAACCTATACTTGTGGGGTGTCATATGGATAGGTCTTCAAAAATGATGTTGAGGTTTCTAATATTTTTTTTTCTACACTGAATAATTTGCGCGAGAGAAACTTCCAAAGTGGTACGTACGTGAACGGCAAGTTTTTGATTTATAGTACCTACTTTGCCTCTGAATCGCTACATGAAGGTTAAGACGTGTATTTTAATTTTAAAATGTATTATGAAACCTAAAGTATTTAAAATACTAATATTACAAAATACATCGACGTCAGGAATTTGATATATAGGTAATAACATTGTAAGGAAGTAATTGAAATATAAATACCAAATACGTAGGTATTTGTTATTACCAAAAATTACTAAATAGAGATATAGGTACACTTAAGTTTCTATGACTGCCAATTTTTCTAATGTTTATTTTTGCAGTCGGGTTTTTGAAGTGAAAACTGCTTTTGGCGCCCCACAGACAGATTTTTCGTGGGCTGTGAATGAAGCTCATCGTCACGCTCGTAAATGAAAGAAATCTTCAGGTAAACTCGGGATCATGGCCATTTCCGATTATGGCCACGCTCTTCGGATTCACGGTAGTTTCCAAAGTGAGCTGAGTAAAAGCATAAATATAAACATCGCGTAAATTAGTGCCATCTGTGAAAAGAAGCCTGAACTACAACCCTGTTCAAAATATCACGATTCGTTCATCTCAAAGTTCTTCATAAGTAAAAAAGATGACGCTTACACACCATCGCGGAAAATGTAGGCAAGCATTGTCATGTTCAAAGATGACGTTCTTGAAATAACTTTTTTATCAATGTGAGTCCCATTAATCTATATTTCTATTGCCCCGCAAAAACCTATTGAATTAACCTTACATATAAGTAAAATCATTTTTATTTAAAACATGGCTATAACACATCGATTCCAATGCCGTAATGTCTAGCAATTTCTTCGATTTTATTAGGGATTGTTTGGTTTTTTCAATCGATATTTTCTCTCAACTCGATTTTATGACGAAATCGTGAACAATATGTATCATCTGTCTAAAATAATTAAAACATCGCGCCAGCTATGTATCATTTCGTATGTTTGTTTTGTAAATTGTTTCTATTCTATTTATACATCACGCCCACAGATTTCTAAAACAAAAGGCAGATGGAACGTTCAGAACACAGATCCTTAGGTCCGGAAAGCAAATATTAAACGCCAAAGCAAATACAAACTCCAGTCAGTACGAAACTGACTTCCGTCTCGTACGGGAGTCCCGTGTGATTTTATGTTTTGTTTAAGATTATGCCGTCTTGTGTCATCAAACATTGCAAACATTGTTCCCAAAAATAAAAAAAGGAAATTTCATAGGAAAGTTTGAATATTTTTTCTGGTATTTATATAATTTAGACGATTTTATTTCGATTGATGAATAGAAACACAACACCTCAACGAAAATAGGTCAGTGTTGCTATACTACATTGAAATTATTTTCCCTGAAGTTAAGGTAAAATATAGATTCTAATTTTGTTTTGAAGATACTCGTAGACCAAATTGTTGATGAACATTGTATAATTAAATTTTAAGCCCTACTTTTTTTAATCGTTATTTTTTTTTTATTTCATGTGAATCGATGCCAAGAACAAATCCTCGCCGTTACTAGGGTTAATAAAAATACTAATAGTGTTGATGAAAACTATAGTTATGAAACGAATAGATAAGAATAAATCCTCGCCGTTATAAAACGTCTCGTCTATGACTTGTGGATTCTAACTTGATCTGTGCAGTGCTGTTAGCTTATATATTTTTAATAATACGAACATATTTCTTTCTTACTCCTTGTTGAATTAGAGCCTCCCAGAGCAGATTGTGTTTGATTGAGTCGAAAGCTTTATTGTAGTCGACAAATGCAATGTATAGGTCTTTCCCATACTCTTGAGACTTTTCTATTAACTGTTTTAATACATGCATATGATCAATAGTTGAAAACCCTGCTCTAAAACCAGCTTGTTCAATAGGCTGTTCTTAATCTATAGTCCTTGATATTTTATTTAGGATCAGCTTTGAAAAAAATTTGTTAATGTTTGACATGAGGCTAATAGGTCTATAATATATTTTTGTGGAGCAAGTTATTAACAAGAAATCCTTGCATTATATATTATCGGTGTAATAATAAATTATTTAAAATAATGTTTTATGCGTTTATTATACGTGAAAATTTCCAAAGCTTAACAACACATATTAAGTCACATATTGGTGGGATGCAAGGTGCTCCTTAATGGGGGTCATTACTCACGGCGCTATGACAGAGTACTTGAAATCATACGTGAAGCCATGAGCCTTTCAGTAGCTAGAGCCCAAAAGGGATTGACGACAATCAAAAGACAAATTAACTTTGTAAAAGAAGGCTCAACATCAAACTCCAGGAACAAGCCTTACTCAATCCTGGGTACAGCACCTGATTGGACTATTTTAATGGACACGTATGAAAAGCACTACAAAATCCCAGAGGATGTGGGTGTTTCGTCATCCAGACCGGACATTTTCCTTTTTTCTAGAGCTACAAAACGCATAGTCCTTGTAGAACTTACCGTACCGTGGGAAACTAATATAACTAAAGACCACGCGATGAAACAAAATAAGTATTACGACCTCCTAAACGAATTAACAAAAAACGGCTATGTAGTTAGTTTATACGCTGTAGAAGTGGGAGCGAGAGGTATACCAGCAAAATCTCTCTATAACCTGCTGAAAGACCTTGGCTTATCCAGAAGTGCAGTAAGTTCTATACTAGAAAGAGTATCTATAGCTGCACTAGTAGGCTCATATCAGATTTGGCTGGGCAGGAAAGAAAGACGAGTAGTGAAGGTGAGTGTTGATGTACGTCAGAAAGGGGCCCTTAAACCCTACGCCCGAGTCACAAGTCTCGGGGTCTACTCGGGTTTTCTCTCTCTGCCACACGATGGACCCGCACGGTGAATCCATGGAATGCTAAGAAAATCGTCTCAACAATAGTGGGACTTTTTCCTTAAGACTGGGAACATTACACGCACACCAACGTGAGTAATTTGACAACGTCTGTGAGAGCTGTCACGCATACATAACTAATGACTGGCCTCACAGTGTTGTTCACGAAGGTTTCATCTGTTTAGAAATCTGTGATCACGCCTTATTTAATTATCAAGGTGTATGAGTTTAGCCGTAATGGTAAATGTTGTGGCTTATTAACAGAAGCACTCGATTTTATAAACGTTGAGTGTTGCTATTTACACTCCGCCTGGATTTTTAAGTACTTTGTGCACGTGCAACTCTACGTATTTAACATATATTTGAGTATAGAGAAGCACTCACTCAAGACACTCAGGACCTCAGGACCCAGAGTCAAATCTCAGTGATAGACCCTTGTCTAAGTGCACCATATTTCTTAAGTGTACCGTCATCAATATCAAGTTAGGGGCTTTCAAGTTTTATCTGAGAGGTAAGATGTTTAAAAAAAAAGTTAGGAATATGGCAAAAGATAATGTATCAACTTTTTATGATTTATAGGATTAATTTTCATTTAAACATTGTTTATTTTGTAAGTATAGTCGGCTAAACGTTGGCCGCCGTATTGAAGAACGTATCGCAATGACAATCCGGCTAATCGTTGAACCGCCACATTGCAAAACGGCTCTGTTTTTCAAAATGGCTAGCCGTAATGTCATACGGCGAATTATACGATCCGGCTGCGACATATATTTTGGTAGTTTTAAAATTCATTTACTCACTATGAATTACATGCTATACAATATTATATTAGGTGTGTAATGAATTTAATTTTTGAGTTTTGAAATAAATGAAGCAATCGTTAAAGTATTAAGCGTATATGAGTTTTACCATTAATCGATTTTACCGTAAACAATCGCAACTTCCAATCAAGATTAGCAAATAGCAATTTAGCAAGCAATCAATTGAAAAAACTCAATTTCATTTGACATTTTGACAATTACAAATGACAATTCGAAGAATCATATACGGAGATACGGACGTATACGGCAGCCGTATTTGTGTATTTGTGTAATTTATTTAAAACTTTATTCTGATGTGTCAGATGAATAACATCATGTACTCGCGTGTGTGGTGAAAATATAATTAAGTTAACTGTGCCGGAATACCGCATTTCTTCAGTAAAATGCGTTTTGCCAACATCAAGAAGCAGTACATAGCGGTCGCAATGTTCCTATTTCTTGTGTTATTTTTGTTTAATAGTAGACCAGCATTCCAGTGTCAATTCCATCAGGAATCCAGTGTTTCCTTATCATTACCTACAATATATGGTATTACTCCAACTTATGCTCGTTTAGCTCAGAAAGCGGATCTAACAAGGTATGCTATAAGATTTCGTCTACTACATACATCATTTTGTTAAAAGCTTCCTGCCCTTGATTCACGGTTCATCTTGTGTGCTAATGTGTTTGGCAATGGATCTCGGTACACTGGCAATTAATTGTGAAATTGATGGTTAGCATTATTTAAATAGTTTGGCTATGTTTGTAGTTAGGGTAATTGTTTTCCTGCTCTTTGAATTAATCTGTAACCAAAGCTTTATGTATAGAGCTTAATAATTATTGTTTTGATTAAAAAAAAAATGCTACCGGATAAATATTTGTTTAAAACATTTACTAAGTGAGATACATTTTGGTTTAAAACAATTAAGTACTAATGTAAATGAGAATTAACACATGGGAGTAAATTTATTGAAAATTATTTATTGAATATTGGTAATTAAAATTTATTATAAAAATAAATATGTTCTGTAAGAATAATCTGTTTGTGATCCAACATTCAACTAAGAAAGTTTGCTTTTTAAATCAAAACAAATAATGTTCAAATCATCATTATTACTTAAGATTTTACAATATACTACACACAATCATAAAAATGTGTCTATCAATGTTGCATAGAATACAAACATTTGATGACTTACATAGGACTATTTTTCCAAGAGCCAAAAAGTAAAATGTAAGCTAGTAATTTAAATAAAGAAAATTTTGATTCTCTAACTAATTTACTTTCAACTAAGCCAAGAAGCCAGTCAACTGAGGACTAATTAATATTAGATCTAGACAACTAGAGCTCATAACTCACTGCTATTATCCTATTATAAACAATCATTCAAAATTTGAACTAACCAATTAATATATTTATGTGCAAATGTGTAGCTCAAATGTAAGTCAACCAATTCTCTTCATTTCATTCTGTTGTTTACCACTTTAACTGAATCTGCAATGTTGAAGCTGTCCAAGTGGGCAAATACTTGTAGACCATCTATAAACTGGCAATATTGTTTTTACTTATATTGCTTTGTGGCTTTGTGTAGTGGTAGGACTCTTTGCAGAGTGCGGAAAGTCTCCAGATCCATACCATACCTATGATCTTTATTGTGGGTCTTTGGATTGGTGATCTATGGGCACACAGTGTGCCCAAAGACGTATCGGTGGCATACCAAGTTCTCCAATAAATTAAAGACTTACAACTTTCGGGAATTAACATACCCTCAAACCCGTGGGAAACTAATATACCTAAAGACCATGCGATGAAACAATATTTCAACCTCCTAAACGAATTAACAAAAATGGCTATGTAGTTAGTTTATACGCTGTAGAAGTGGGAGCGAGAGGTATACCAGAAAAATCTCTCTATAACCTGCTGAAAGACCTTGGCTTATCCAGAAGTGCAGTGGGTTCTATACTAGAACGAGTATCTAAAGCTGCACTAGTAGGCTCATATCAGATTTGGCTGGGCAGGGAGAGAAAGATGAGTGGTGAAGGTGAGTGTTGATGTACGTCAGAAAGTGGCCCCTTAAACCTACGCCCCAGTCACAAGTATCGGGGTCTACTCGGGTTTTCTCTCTCTGCCACACGATGGACCCGGCACCCGCATGGTGAATCCATGGAATGCTAAGAAAATCGTCTCAAATTTGACAGAGTTGTTGTTGGTATTCTACTGCCACGTAACATTAATGTGGTGCCAGTAGGTTTGTGAATCTATACCACCCAGGGTACCACCCAAACGCATACATATAAAATCATCCAAATCGGTCCAGCTGTTTAGAGACACAAATTTCTTAGCAATCCATGGATTCATCGTGCGGGTGCCGGGTCCATTGTTTGCCAGAGAGAGAAATCCCGAGTAGATCCCGAGACTTGTAGAAGTTCACTGTCAACTGACACTGTGCAAGTGTGTTACTTACCATCAGGCATAATTTTTTTTTCTGACACTATGGTATGTTTAGACTTGACCACCATTTCACCTGATGTAAAACAAATATGTGGTCTACAATGAAACATGCATACCCAGTAGATACCAATTTACTCTCAACTTAAAGGAAATGGGAACTATTTCTCTGTGCATTTTCTAATTTATTAATTTAAAAAAAATATATGTCACTTAAAATGTAAATGGTCCTAAATTAGTAATAAGATTAATTGAATTTTTTTTAATTTTTATTCAATATCTTATTTGTGTTGTAGATTATCACAAACTCTCATGCTTGTGAAAAACTTTCATTGGATCATCGTTGAAGACTCGGAAACCAAGACTAAGCTCGTAGAAAACCTTCTAAAGGAGTCTATGCTCAAATACACACATTTAAATGTCAAAACAAACAAGGCCAAACATTCCACGGTAAGTTTAACATTAAGCTACTTATTTCAAATGATAAAATGTTTATCTGACAAAAACTTGTAGTGATAGAAATTTTAGCATAGTTTGCCTTGGGAAGTTCCACACCTTTGCTACTTATTCTGCCACCAAGCAATAATGTGCAAACATTACTGTGTTCCGGTTTGAAGGACAATGTGTCCAAAGATTACAGGGCATAGAGATAAATCACGTATCTCTAGATGACCTTGTGCAGTGCTTTGTAATGATTTGGACTTTTTATGTTCCAAAAGGTGTGTGACACTGCTGTCATTGTCAGGCTTTGGCATTGGCATTGCTTACCAGTAGATAATAATAATAAATAATAAATATTAGTGGACAATTCACACACAACACCATCTGACCCCAAACTAAGTAAATCTTGTACTATGGAAACCAGATAGCTGATATAATACTTATATAGTTTTAAATACATACTTATTATACATAGATACATATCCAGCTAATCCCGTATCTCAATATGACATAAAAAAACTGGAAACCTGATATTAAAACTAAAATTCTGCTCTATTCTAATGCAGTAGTAGTACCTATAGTATAGGCATGGTTAAAAATTGAAACCAAACCAGTTGCCGTCTAATCTGATTATAGTAAATCTGACAAGGACAACAATCATATTGAATCATTTATTCATTTGTAAATAGTACAATTAAGGTATCATAATGCTTTAACCACAAACCAGGGGGTTAAAAACCTACGTTATCAGGTAGTCAGTTCCTTCCATTTGTCACTAGGTATGCTGTACATTAATCACATTATATTGCAAAACATGTCTCTTTATTATACCTATTTTACTAGCAAAACTTTACTTACATTGTTCAAATTGAAATTATTATCAATATTAGCAAGATTAAAAATAAACAAAAACAGCTGTTTCACAATTATAAATAAATGTATTTTTACCATATGACTTATTATCTGAACCTTTTATAATACTCATTTCTGTCATAATGCAGTCCCAGCTCCACAATCCACAAGACATCCGTTTCCATTCATTGGGAGATTTAAAAAAGTGAAAAAAGTAAAAAGTAAAAAAGTGATGTAATGAAATATTGCCAAACAATTTAGCAATGCCTTAAGTACTCATAACCCATACATTATGCATGTTATTATATATTTATGCCTTTGAGTACTGTTTATGTATGTTGAAGCTGTGATATCAAAAAATTAATTTAAATCTTTAGGAATGTGAATAAATTAATTATTGTTATCAAATTAACTTTTAAACTTCAATGTTTGCTTTTAGTAAAAATGTTTGTAGGAAATATATTGTTAGACATTCCACACACAATATTAATCCCAAAAGAGAAGAAGAAGGAAAAGCACTTCCATTTTGAATTAGAAATGAATAAGGCAGCGGTTCCACTGAGGCGGAGCAGAGCAGAGCGGAGACGAGCTGTGCCGCGATTTACCAATGACATGGCTCAAAAAACACATATTTTAGATATATGTACTTGGATTTCAAACCATGTGATTGGTGAATCGTGGCACATCTCGGCTCCATTCCACCTCAGTGGAACCGCAACCTAAGAAAGTTCTTATTATTCCATGTGGTGGTGTAACTCAACTTAATTTATTTGCAGTATTTAGACATCAATATCTGCCTGTTCAGAACAACTAAGTACAACACTACTTGGTATTGTGTATGTAAGATTTTTTAAACACATTGTGTGTTATTTCTTGTTGGTTCTTGTATTAGACACTGAGTACCTATATTTTATGTTTGCAAATTATTTTATATTTAAAAAAAAAGTTTTAAAACAGACTTTTCAACCTGTCGTGGTCCTCAAACGGAAGTCGAAATTCGACCCTAAAGCAATAGGCAATATATAGGTAATATTCTCAATATTACTAAGGACTCGACAATAAACAAACAACTATTTATGGGTGTGTGTCAAATAACCATAGTAGGTGGAACTGTATGTTAATTTAAAAAAAAAAATATTTTATGTACTTATTTTTTGTAGTATTAGTATTCTGCACTCCTTCTCTATTTAACTATAAGTGTGTTAAATCATCTTCACGACAACACAAATGTAGGCACTATAACGCAAATCTTGCTCGAAATCCCTGTCATAACACCGACTAGGTTATCAACACCATAGTCGGTATTGTAGGTTTAAAACAGTCTGAAATTCAGACTACGATACTGGAATTGAAGTTCCATAATGGATGTATCTATCAAGAGTACACATAATTGAATATCATTTAAACAAATTCAAAGCTCAAATTCGTGTTTTCGGAATTCCCGACACAAGTTACGGCTGGTGTATTAAGTTACGGCTGGTCTATTAAGTGACGGCTGGTCTAGTAAGTTATGACTGGTCTAGTAAGTTAGGGCTGGTCTAGTAAGTTACGGCTGGTCAAGTAAGCTACGGCTGGTTCAAATCCCACCTGCACCTTTATCTTCTTGAAATCATGTGCGTAATGCCGGGTGGATTATGACCTTAACTCGCTCCTCGCGAGCGAATCCTCGAAAAAAATATATATATGCGCGCCAGGACTGACAAACACTGCACATCACATCCACAGCAACAGAGTGGTACAACACATGTTGGCTGTGGATGTTATTTCGGCAAAGTCGTTAAACTCTTTTAAGAGCAAACTGGACAAATAGATAGTAAAAGACAAAATAATTTTAACAGACAATTACCTATAATTTGTTATTTCAACACTGAGATATAGGCATATCAGCTAAAGCTGCTCGCCTATTAATCAATAAATAAATAAAATATTTGTATGGACATTTAAATCGAGGATGCAAGGGGGTATTGTATTTAAATAAGAGATATAAGTAAGGGGTGTAAGGGGGAAGCGCTTAACAACTAGCTTCCCCAAATGTCAACCTCTCCTGCGCGTGGTACACCCTGCTGCCAACTAACGAGGCTCTGACGACCGAACCAATGGCGGTATATCCATTAAAAAAACAGTCCTAAATTGACCAGGCCGATGACGGGCAGCGGCGTCATCGATGCGAAGGGCTGGTTCCGCGGTCACCAACCCGCCTGCCAAGCGTGGTGACTATGGCAAATACCCCCCCATATGATGGTCACAAAAAAAGAAACGGCCCCTAGTCCCCGGCGGCTCCGCTATTCCAGGCGCTGGTGGCAGCCTTGGTTCCGGCGGAGCATGGGGTGCTAAGAATCCCCGGCAGACGCCCCGCCACCAAACCCAACGACTCGACCTGGCAACATTTAACGCACGGACGCTGAGGGCTGACGAAAAGATTGTGGAGCTGGAAGAAGAAGTGGACAAGTTACGCTGGGATATCATAGGGTTATCAGAAGTCCGTAGACAGGGCGAGGACAGGATAATCCTTGAATCCGGCAACTTGTTCTACTACCGGGAGGAGATCAACAATCCCAGGGGTGTCGGGTTTATCGTCCGCAAGTCTCTCGTCAACAACGTGATAATGATCGAGAGTGTGTCGAATAGGGTTGTATACCTTGTACTTAAAATTAGCGACCGGTATTCATTAAAGGTCATACAAGTATACGCACCGACCTCGACACATCCCGACGAAGAGGTTGAGAGCATGTATGAGGACATCTCCAAAGCCATACATGTCTCGCCAACACATTTCACAGTTGTGATGGGAGACTTCAACGCGAAACTGGGCAAACGTAGCGGTGATGAGTTGAGAGTGGGGAATTTCGGATATGGGCAGCGGAACCCAAGAGGGCAACGTCTAGCGGATTTCTTGGAAAGGGAGAGCCTCTTTATGATGAACTCCTTTTCAAGAAACAGCCACAAAGAAAGTGGACCTGGATTAGCCCAGACGGTTCCACAAAAATGAGATCGACTTCATTATGACGACTAGACGGCAAATATTCAGCGATGTCTCTGTGATCAGCAGGGTTAAGACCGGCAGCGATCACCGTATTGTAAGAGGCACGCTGAATCTAAACATTAAGTTCGAAAGGTCACGTCTAATGAAGTCCACGCTCCGACCAAATTATGCTCAAATCGAAGATCCCGATAACTTTCAACTCGAACTTCAAAATCGCTTCGAATCCTTAGATGAGTGCGTAACGGCGGACGAAATAAACGACAGGCTAGTAGAAACTGTTCATGCTGTTGGCAGAAAATTTTATAAGAGCCGACGCCAAAATAGAACCCAAAAACTCTCCGATCAAACTCTAGATCTCATGGCAGTCAGACGAGATATGCGGTTACAGTCTTCGGTCGACATGACGGTATACAGACGGCTCAATAGACAGATCTCTACTTGTGTGCGACGCGACATACGCTGCTTCAATACTTCGAGTATTGAAGAAGCAATCAAGCAGAACAAAGGCTCGAAAGTGTTCGCGAGAAATCTGTCTCTTGGGCAAAGTCAGCTGACCAAACTAATGACCGATAGTGGTAACATCGTCTCGTCGAAGCCCGAGATTTTGGAGGAGATTGAAAGGTTCTATGAACAGTTATACACCTCTACGCAAGCACAACCTGTCGTTAGCATGGCAAAAGACCCCAGAGCCAAGCTGACCCGACACTTTACCGAAGATATCCCGGAAGTCAGCCTGTATGAGATTAGGATGGCCCTCAAACAACAAGGCACCTGGCGACGACGGAATTACGACTGAGCTTCTGAGAGCGGGTGGAAAACCGGTACTTAAAGTCCTCCAGAAGCTGTTCGACTCCGTCATACTTAACGGTAATACGCCAGAAGCGTGGAGCAGAAGTGTGGTGGTGCTCTTCTTCAAAAAAGGTGACAACACCTTGTTGAAGAACTACAGACCCATCTCACTTCTGAGCCACGTTTATAAGTTGTTTTCGAGGGTCATCACGAATCGTCTCGCACGCAGGTTTGACGACTTCCAGCCACCCGAACAAGCCGGTTTCCGAAAAGGCTATAGTACCATAGACCACATCCATACGCTTCGGCAGATTATACAGAAAACCGAGGAGTATAATCAGCCACTATGTATAGCGTATGTGGACTATGAGAAAGCCTTCGATTCCATCGAGACCTGGGCAGTGCTTCAGTCTCTCCAGCGATGCCGCATTGACTATCGCTATATCGAAGTGTTGAAGTGTATTTATAGTAAAGCCACAATGTCTGTCCGATTACAGGACCAGTGCACAAAACATATCCAGCTACAGAAAGGCGTGAGACAGGGAGATGTTATATCTCCGAAACTGTTCACTGCCGCGCTGGAAGATGTTTTTAAGCTACTGGACTGGAACGGATATGGCATCAATATCAACGGTGAATGCATCACTCACCTTCGGTTTGCCGACGACATAGTCATTGTGGCGGAGTCGCTGGAGGACCTCGGTGCTATGCTCAGGGACCTCAGTAGAGTATCCCAACAGGTAGGTTTGAGGATGAATATGGACAAGACGAAAGTCATGTCAAATGTTCATATCTCACCTGTACCGGTTATTGTTGGGCATACCACACTCGAAGTTGTTGACGAATACGTCTACCTGGGTCAAAAGATCCAATTAGGGAGATCCAACTTCGACAAAGAGGTCCAGCGAAGAATCCAACTCGGATGGGCAGCGTTCGGGAAACTTCGGCACATCTTTGAGTCCAGAATACCCCAATGCCTAAAGACGAAAGTCTTTAACCAGTGCGTGTTGCCAGTGATGGCTTATGGAACTGAGACGTGGTCCTTAACTGTGGGCCTCATAACGAAGCTCAAAGTCACACAGCGAGCTATGGAGAGGGCTATGCTCGGAGTCTCTTTGCGCGACAGAATCCGTAATGAGGATATTCGCAAAAGAACGAAAGTGGCCGACATAGCTCAAAGAGTAAGCAAGCTGAAGTGGCAATGGGCAGGCCACATCGCTCGCAGAACCGACAACCGATGGGGAAGAAAGGTTCTCGAGTGGCGACCACGTACCGGAAGACGCAGTGTTGGACGGCCTCCCACTAGATGGACAGATGACCTCATAAAGGTCGCTGGTAACCGCTGGTTGCAGGTTGCGCAGGACCGTTCGTTGTGGAAATCTAGGGGGGAGGCCTATGTTCAGCAGTGGACGTCTTGCGGCTGATGATGATGATGATGAAGAGATATAAGTGTCTTAAGCAGGTATATTCTTACATATTCTTTTAAGAAGAAAATTAAACATATAACAAATCTGTTTTAACATAGTAGTTCTGTGTCGTAGTATGTAACTTATATATATATGATCTTAACATTATTTAATTGTGATTTAGAAATGAGAAAAATTATGGAATTTAAGTCTGAAACTAAAGTGTTGTACTATGATGAAGAAGTAGTTTTGTGATAAGCTATATGTATCCATATTACTATTGGAAATGCTGTTAATGGTATTTTTATCAGCGCAATATTTAACATCTCACTCATACTTCTGTACAGTAACACACTAAAAATAATTAATTTCATATTGTAGTATTAAGGTTAGACTACTAACACTGATCATTACCCTTGTTTTAGAAAATCATTCGCATTTTGTTTTTATTCATGCACACATCACACACTGGTTTCGATCTGTTGTTGTCGCAAGACAAGTGGATCATTGGAGCCATTGTGTGATTTGTGCCATCAATGAAATGCGAAATATTCAAAATAAAGTCTAAAAGGCTAAAACGTGACGAAGAATATGTGGTTTTGTAGGCAAGTGGCGTGGAACAGCGTAACGCAGCGTTGAGCTGGCTCCGAGAGCATCTCAAGCAGTCTGAGGACAAACAAGGCCTCGTCTACTTCATGGATGATGACAATACGTACTCGTTGAAGGTGTTTGATGAGGTAAGCATGAAAATGCTTATTTTTGAAGTGAAAATTCCTTTTGCATTGAGTAATTTTTGGCAGGAAAAAATGTGGGTTTTCGCCAGCAACGTGCAAATGTCGGGAGGTAGCGGTGGCATCGTTTTTGAGCGACTGTGGAGTAGCATAGCGAGACATGCGCGTTAGATGCTGTCTGGATGGGTGAACTTTTGTCAGTTTGTGTCGCCAACACTATATATCTGTAGCTATCTACACAGGTGGAGTATTGTGCCGTTTAATTCTAAAATTCCAACTTATTCGTTTCAATTTCTATGGCCAACCTCTAAGACTGCAAATTTTTTAGTTGACGGCTATAAAACATTTTTATACCCGACTGCATTGCGAGTGCTCATAAAACCAATAGATCCCCTTTTAATCGCCTCTTACCTCTTATGATGAGCTTGGTTTAGCGAAGACGAATTTTTTACATAACGGAGTTAAAATGTTGTTCATACGGTAGTATTTATTACTACCCGAGTTCAATGATCCATGGATCCTCCATTCATTTTATTTTGGTCGAAGGCCGGTAGTAAATACAAATTCTGTAAACTGTTATGTTTAATGAATAGTCATTTATAAAACCAATGGTTCTTGACAGTGCCCTGATTAAATATATACGGTTTAGCACAACAACGCCTTTATAAGGTCGATGAGCCTAGTACAGGTAGTTTGGCGTCGACGTAGATGATCAAGGATCGATCGCCTAACTTTAACTTATTGTATTACTCGCTATAGCTTTCTCTAATTGTATTTTATTTCTTTAATTTTATTACAACACTAGGCGTATGGATGCACTAAAAACTAATAACCGGACTACTGGCACTCCGCAGTGTCAACAGTTCGGTGATGACGTGTAAGCGTCGTAACCGAACTACTGACACTAAAAAGTTGCAGTAGTGCGGTTAACCGAACTAACAACCGGACTACTGGCACTCTGCAGTGTCAACAGTTCGGTGATAACGTGCAACCGAACTACTGACACCAAAAAAGTTGCAGTAGTTCGGTTAACCGAACTAACAACCGGACTACACTACTCGGTATGGCTTTAAACGAGCTTGCTAGCCATGGGTCAGCCGTCCACCTTTCATTTCTCCACTTTGCTCCACCTACACTATCCTTATCGTATTTTTACACTCTTTCAATATCACTGCACTACAGCCTTCCACCTGGTTTTGGGTCGGCTCCTGAAAATACGTAAAGGTTCAGCTCCAAATTTTTGACAAAATCGGGTGAATTTCATGGTATGGACCATCTCTGCCTACTTTTCTGCGTCTTTTCAATTACACATATTTATGTATTACTTAAAATACTCTCTGTTCTATTATTCTTTGTTTTATTCTATTTAATTTCTTTTTGAATTAAAGGCACACAGCTATGGCAATGTCACAAGCAATTTTGTTAGGACGTAAAATGCAGCCGGTTTCTGCAAAAGCAAACTAGCTTGAATTATTACTTGATCTAATTGCAACCTCGCACTAGGTGCTGGTCATTTTATATAGAATCGTGATATTTAAAAATATTGATAGATCTGTTATTGTGTGGGGTCATAACGGTTCCTGAGGTCAAGTTGTTGAATTGCCTTCTCCGGAATAGACTGACAGGCCACATCTATTTATATTTTTGATAAAGCTATGGTAATTTGTCTCCGATGGCCTGTACTCTCTACCGACCTTTGGACTACCGCAGAAAGCACTGGGGTATACTTACTTAACCTTAATATTCCGAGAGCTGGCAGCAAATGTTGGGTAGATTACGTTGAAAACTTGTCATAAAGTCCCCATATTATACCCCAACACGGAGGTAGCAACACCTGGCTGGTGAAACGATTAGAATTTAGATCATTTCACAGGATCTCACCAAAAGAAAGTCTCACCAAAATGATCTGTATTTTTGAGAATCCCGAATTAAAATTTTAAATTGCCTAAAATATATTTTTCGCAATTTTAAAACCCTGACTAAATCGCATGGATATTTTTTTTGAGAGATGAATTTTTTAGCATTCCATGGATTCACCGTGTGGGGTGCCGGGTCCATCGTATGACAGAGAGAGAAATCCCGAGTAGATCCCGAGACTTGTGACTCGGGCGTAGGTTTAAGGGGCCCCTTTCTGACGTACACCAACACTTTATACATTAAATTACAACGTATAAAAATTGCATATTCAAAACACAACTATTGAACAAAAAAAAAATTAATGGGTTTATTTTGCGCTACTAACCAGCCAGATCTAGTACTTAATCAGCCAAACCTCCGTGTTGGGAAATAGGAGATAAATGTGATAAGTTTTTACATTGTCTCAAATATCTACCTAAAACTTGATCCCAGCTATCGGAATATGATAACTATTCTCGGTTGCCTGGAAGAGATCGCTTTCAGCGATAAGGTCGCCACTTGTTTCACTAGCTTTAAGGATATATCAGTTTGTATTTTTTTTTTTGTATTGTGGACAATAAAGAGTATTTATCTATTCTCACGCCACATACGTAGGTAACTAAGCACATCTACTGAGCTACTGAGGAAGTTATAAACAAAACACACTGTTACCACATACCTGTTTTAAACTGGTTTTGAAAATAGCTGTAATTGATATTGTGTCCTTCATTATTCATCTTTTTATTTTAATTTTCCAGATACAACGGTAAGTTTACCTTTTGTATTGTTATCGTATGGTAAATGATCGATTAGATTCGCCCGCGGTTTTGTACCACGGTATTTCTTGACGGGATAAAAAAAATGTTAAGTGATATTAATTACGGGAAGTTCTTAAATTCCACTGGCTTCGTGGCCTAAGTAGTTGGTAATGAGCCGTCCCGTAGAGCCAGAGGTCTTGCGCTCGATTCCCATCCTGGAAAGTGGTAGTGTTTTTTGTAGTAGTAGGACTCTTGGCAGAGTCCGGGGAAGTACTGTGGTACTTTGCCAGTTATTCTACCGCCAAGCAGTAATGTGCAAACATTACTGTGTTCCGGTTTGAAGGGCAATGTTTCCAGAGAAATGACAGGGCTTAGAGATATAAGATCTTAGATCTCTGGGTGACGAGCGTAGTGCAGTGCTAGGTAAGGATTTTTCATGTTCCAATAGCTGCGTGTCATTGTGCTGTTATGTGTCAGGCATGTTGCTTACCATCAGGCACATGTCCTGATCGTCTCGTCACTCTTTATTTAAAAAAAAAAGTTGTATAACGTCGCGGAGCGAGTCCCCAATACTTCGTTTCAGTTTTGTGCACCACGGATAAACACATAAATACCGTGACAGGTAACAAAAATGTCTCTAACATGTGTGTCGAAGCAATATTCATGCCTAATTTTGTGACTGTCATTTTCGTTTATACGGTAATGGGCAAATGTTCTAGATTCGGACTCGGACTGTTCACTGAAATCGGTCGTCTCTCTATGTTTATACACGCGTATTAGTTATCGTTTGATACAGATGTAAATTTAAAACGTGGCGACCCAGTGGCGATATTGGTAAAGAAAACCATCATGTGGAAACTGGCATATTTCACGAAAAATATATTTCTAAAACATACGCACTAAGTCAGTGTAACCAATTTTTTTTAACGATGCTATTAGAATATACTTGAATATAAAAAAAAATTGCCAGTAGACATAACTTATACAATAAATATTTAGGTAACCCTATAACAACATACTCAACTTTTTTATTCTTATTTATTTATAAATTACAAACAATGTGGAAAACAATCACATTTATTAAACCTCGCAGAGCTTCGTTTTAGCGCTAACATCGAAAGCAAATAAAATACAATTTTATGCGAATTTAAGTGTCAAAACTAAAAGGGTCCGTTCACACAGACCGGCTCGGAGAGCATCGACGCGCATTTTTCTTTTCACACAGACCGGATCGTATACGCTTGGGGCTTGGAGTTGGTCGAAGCGGAACCGCCAACGATTTCTTTTCTTTTAAAAAATACGCGATCGGAGCCGGTCAGTTCCTCTTATTGATTCACACCAAGCGCGTTCAAGCATTCTTAATGACAAGAACAGTGTACATGCAAAAATAAACATTAAGTACTACAAATACTAAAAACTCTGTTTTCAACGTGATAAGAATCTGCTCTCCTCACCGAGCCAGTCTGTGTGAACGGACCCTAAACACACTGAATAATGAATAATGAATAATGGAATCATTTATTGTTTGTATTATCTAATAATTACTTAATATTTATTTAATATATCTAAAACCTGCTTTTTTAAACACAGTGTCGTGACAAAGGTATATTTCATCACTAGAAATCGGATTATATTCAACGTCAAAGCTTGTCATATGCATTAAAATAGGTAGAATGTACAAAATTAAATGATCAAATTCTGCCTAATTAGTTAGGCTAGAACTCTACTGAACTTGCACTGAACGAACTAGTTCAGTGGATGTGGAGTGATTGTTTACAATTTTTTTTTGTAAATGAGCCCAAAAATGAAGCAATGTAGACTTAATTTTTTATCTACAATTTAGTAAATTATCCATTTAGAGGCGATAATAGCTACTGAGTAGGTACTAGTAACAATACAAAACATTAAACATTGTTTAATATTTTTGTGGACATAAACAATCTAGTATTGTTTCAAATGTTCAATGGCGTGATTGTGTCTTTAGTAATTTAAACAATACACACTTATATATGTATATGTCGAAACCCATCGCTTCACATCCACTGAGGTTTAAGAGATGAGCAGAATTTGAACTTGGTTGTTATGTTAGCACTTATAGTTTCTGATAAAAAAAAATCTCGTTCCATTGATAAAACTATCAATTCGATACAAACGGTAATATCATGGGTTCTTCAAAATATTTTCAAACTACTCTTAAAGTTTAAGTGACATTACCATTGGCAATGTGGAGTCCATTTGTCGGATTTTATTTCATTGTTCGATATTATTATTCATAGGTTCAGTTAATGCCAAAACGTGACTTGCAAGCTTTTTTTTACTTTCTGGTAAGCATGTAAGAAAAATCAGTAGGTGTACCTACTGCAGTAAGCGAGAGCGACACTCTTCTATCTCTTTCATTTTATTATCGTAACTGCCAAAACAAAAGAAAAGATGCGCGTGGCTACTCTGAGTGTGTCTGAGTGCCCTCGAAAAGTATTATACATTTACCACCATAATATCTATCATAATGCTGAAAATGACTCCATTATGCATATGTATTTAATCCAGTCCCTATTCATCATTGTGGGTATCGTAATTGCATACACGTACTCAGTATTCACGTTATAATAAATATAGCAAATAAATGGCACGAAACATGATACATACATCCTCTATGCATCTATTGTTGCCTTGCTTCAATTGTTGACATAAACACGATGCATACTTGGTGTATGATTTTTAATGGAATCTAGCATCTATTTGTAATAAAAGCCTGTATAAATAACAACTTATTGTAAACTGAACCAGGTGCTATTAATAATTTCAACGTCATTATTTACTTAGCTTCTTGAATAGGACTGTAAAATAAATAAATAACAACTTAAAAAAACAGACACAAGTTTTTACAAATAATTCTAATATTATTACTTATGCTCTTGAATAGGACTTCAAATAAATAACAACTTATATAAATATACGCAAGTGTTCAAAATAATTCCAATATGTCTACTTATTCTTTTGAATAGTATTCTGAATATATGGTCACACAGAAATACAGGCAAACACGTTATTTTTTACTTATTGTTAAGGTTCAAAGTACAATGAGAAAATAGGAAATTCGTAATCTGGTAACTATTTTATTTGTGATATGTATTTCAAATCGATTATTCTTTTGTAAATGTTTTACTGACATAGTGATCGAGATGCTCGCATTAACACATAACTACTAATCGTTACTTCTGTGCAAGTAGCGTTACTCGATGTCGTGGATTTCTCATTATTAGTTTAGTAGTGGTAGGACTCTTTGCAGAGTCCGCCTGGGGAAGTACCACACCTTTGCCAGTTATTCTACCGTCAAGCAGTAACGTGCAAACATTACTGTGTTCCGGTATGAAGGGTAATGTTGCCAGTGGAATTACAGGGCATAGAGATAAAACATCTTATATTCCTGGGTGACGAGTGCAGTGCTAAGTAATGATTTGGACGTGTTCCAAAAACTGCGTATCACGGTGCTGTTATGTGGCAGGCATGTTGCTTAACATCAGGCGCATGTCCTGCTCGTCTCGTCACTCAATACTATAAAAAGAACATGTGGCTCAATTCACTAGGATCACACTCATTTTATAATGAGAAAGTTTGTGTATTTATATTTATGTTTATTCCCACTTATGTGTGAATGGATTTACATGGAAATGAACTTAAATAGGTACGTACCTACATTGATTATGCTATTTTTTATCTAGTTAAAGTCAGTAGTTAGTGGTTACACCGCGGAGTGCAGTTGTTTCTTTAATAACGTTAGAAAAGAGGATATCACAGTACAAATTATAATAAAGACGAAAGTTTGTGGGTTGGTAAGTTATCTCTGTAACGTCTGAAAATGAAATTGTAAATGAAACTAAATACGTAAGAAATACATTCAATCGTAGACCCGCATTGTCGGAATTTAACGTCACTCGAGATGGTGGTCAAGTTTAGATCTATAGAATAGCATATAAAATCTGGATTAACACATAAAAAGCTATTTGTCCCATAACATTACTAAAGATAAACATAATAAAGATTAAGTGTCCCATGTTCAGAACTATTACGAGTCAAAAGTATGATTATAAATTACAGGATATTTATTTATATTTAAACATTTTATTAAAACACAATATCACGCACAGAGTGTATTTTTAAATATATAAAATTAACCGTGTAATGAATGAGTTCTCGATACTCAAATATACTATAATTAATGTTAATAGTGTTTATTTACTAAAATTTAGTCAGTCCATAGACTCCGGAGTCCGTGACCTCATTTGTTTTTTTTTAAACATATACCATAGATTAGGAGAGAAGAAAATGATAATAGAGCTTAGGAAACATTTTTAACCTTATTGTATTTGTGTTGTTTGTTTAGTAGTGCGGTAGCAGGCTAGCTCTGTGAAGTGTATTTATTCTGTGCGTGCCGTTATGTGCTTTAATAAAATGTTGAGATAAGTATAGTTCTGACCTGAGTTTTAGTATCGGCATTAAAGCTGGTAAAAAGGGGAATGTATCAGTTTTTTACTGCGATAGTGTGCCGGGAGCGCGTGTGGGAACGATGACCTGTGGACTGCGGCATCTTATCGCACCCTACTGACCCAGCCTGCCCGTGTTCCGTATCTATTCGAGAATCTATACCTATTTAGTTCTGTTTTACGAACTGGGACTATTTTTATCCCTGGACGTAAAAACGAAGGTTTTATAAGTATGACATGTGTGTTTGTGTGGTATTGTAAGCTACTGACAGATCTGTTTGCATGCGTAACTGTTCATTAAGAATGTTTAAAACTGTCGATAATGTTGTAATAGGCATAGTGACTAAAGAAAACTCATTAGTTCGTCAATTCGTTTTGTAGTGGTAGGACTCTTGGCAGAGTCCGCCTGGGGAAGTACCACACCTTTGCCAGTTATGCTACCGCCAAGCAGTAATGTGCAAACATTACTGTGTTCCGGTTTGAAGGGCAATGTTTCCAGAGAAATTACAGGGCTTAGAGATATAAGATCTTAGATCTCTGGGTGACGAGCGCAGTGCAGTGCTAGGTAATGATTTGGACTCTTCATGTTCCAATAGCTGCGTGTCACTGTGCTGTTATGTGTCAGGCATGTTGCTTACCATCAGGCACATGTCCTGATCGTCTCGCCACTCTAAATTATAAAAATAATAATAATAATATTGTACACGCATTAATTCTTTTGTTTCACAAACAAAAAATAATTACGGAGATGTAGTGCTTAAAAGTTTCGAGTGACGTTATGTCTATTTACGATTTTTATGTAGACGCGACGTCACGACCATCACAACCACTCCGGTAGTTTTATGATCTATATATGTTGGTCGATTTTAAATAATTTGATTAAACAAAAATACATGTACCATATTGTCCATAATCTACGAGTACCTGACGGACTAATTAGTAAGTATGGTATATCATAAATTATCATCCCAATCGTTCATTCCAATCTTGTCGATTTTCAGATGCGGAAAGTCAAAAAGGTTGGAGTTTGGCCGGTCGGCATCGTGGGCGGCATGCGGGTCGAAATGCCGCTCGTGACGGACGGCAAAGTGACCGGATACAATGCCGTCTGGAAGCCGTTCCGCCCGTTCCCGATAGACATGGCGGGATTCGCGATAAACGCGACTCTGTTCCTCGATCATCCCGAGGCTCAGTTCTCGAGGAAAGTGCAGTCTGGCTTCCAGGTTTGTATATTCAGATGTAGAATTTATTAATTTTTCAAAAAGAACGACCTCAAAAAAATCATTTTCTGACAAGTTGATTAATTTCGCTAGAAAAATTAAACATTAGCGCCACACTTGGCGATATCGAGAACGAACTTTGACAACTATTTGCGTTTTAAAACGCCTCATTCTTCGAAATATTTTTGAGTTTGATTTTCACCGATTCACTCGAATATGCCTGAACAGCAGGTCTACTACGAAGTCCGATAAACGATATATCGGCCGAAGTTATGGACGTTTCATACCACGAAACACAATCGGTAGAGTTGATCTGATCGGGCGTTTCGTTCATCCCGACCGACGCTGATTTGACAGTTTTTTGTGTCATCAACCGACCGATTGTGTTTCGTGGTATAAAACGTCCATAACTTCAGCCGATATATCGTTTATCGGACTTCGTAGTAGACCTGCAGATAGGGATTTTTGTTATTCAATACAGTGCTAGGTATTAATTTGGACTCTTCATATTCCAACAGCTGAGTGTCACTGTACTGTTATGTGGCAGGGATGTTGCTTACCGTCAGTCACATGTCAAGCTCGTCTCGTTATTCTTTATTTAAAAAAAATACAGGATGGCAATAACTAAATACCTACTTAAATTTATTCATATTCATTAAGTAAAATAATCTATCACCTGCGTTTTGAGACTTTTAGATAGATAGATAGATAACTCTTTATTGTGACACAAAACAGGAAAAAAATACAGTAACACACAATTATGAACTAGCGCCACAAATGGCGGCCTTATTGCTGAGAGCAATCTCTTCCAGGCAACCAACTTAAAGGAAAATCGCCTAGAACAAGGTTAGGCGAGGCGACGTGACATTTTCCTTAATACTATTACTAATATTTAATTATACTATTACTATACTATTATACAAAACAAATTAATATATATATATATATACTACAAAAGTGAGTTTAATACAAACAAAATGCTGGAAATTATAAACCTACTAATCAATATAAATTTTTGAACAATTTTTACATGATGAATGCAACATCCAAGATAATGTAATACAGCCGTACAAATGACAGTGGACAGCTATACAACCACTTACGATTTACTGGTGACGACAGCCATGCACTGTGCCAAATAAAATTCTTTTACATTGCTTTTAAAGATGTAAAAAGAACTTTTCCTAGCGCTTTAAAATATTTTCTTTATGAATCTCTTAACTAGAAACATACTAGAAATTGATAAAGCGGTGTTAACACACAGTACAATAAAACAATTGTGTACACATATACAAATGAATAGAAAAGTTTTTTGATTGCGTTCAATGACACGGTTTCTGTGCCGAATGCCAATTGCGTACGTTGCCCAAATTGAAATTTACTGTTCTTGTGACGTCATAGAGCAATAAAGTAAATGGGAAAGTGGGTCTGTTTGTCTGTAGATACTATACCGTCTGTTTCTTCTTACCTAGTATCTACACTAATATTACAAAAAGAGTTTTTTATGTTTGAACGCGCTAATCTCTGGAACTACTGTACTGGATACCAGAAATTATTTCACCGTTGTATTTGTACGTGATCCCTAAGTTATATAAGCTATATTTATATGTAGTTACCACGGGCGAAATCGGGGCAAACCGCTAGTAAAACATACAGGCTGATCGATGACGATCGTTTACGTTAACTGCTGTTATGGATGTTGTATAATATCGTACGGATAGTATTTAAATGGCATATGGTTGTTTACAAAACGATACCCATTTACATCGTAAAAATAAAACAGGAAACTGCAATTAACCTAAAAGTTACCTAAAAGTTTTGTAGTGGTAGGACTCTTGGCAGAGTCCGCCTGGGGAAGTACCACACCTTTGCCAGTTATTCTACCGCCAAGCAATAATGTGCAAACATTACTGTGTTCCGGTTTGAAGGGCAATGTGTCCAGAGAAATTACAGGGCTTAGAGATATAAGATCTTAGATCTCTGGGTGACGAGCGCAGTGCAGTGCTAGGTAATGATTTGGACTCTTCATGTTCCAATAGCTGCGTGTCACTGTGCTGTTATGTGTCAGGCATGTTGCTTACCATCAGGCACATGTCCTGATCGTCTCGTCACTCTTTATTAAAAAAAAAAAAAAGTATACTTTCTAAAGTTTCGGTACAAAATGTGACCTCTTCGTATGCTTTAGGCTACGCCACTATGCCGCCGCCGTCGCGTCGGACAGCGCCACATACCTATCGGCTATCGGTGAAGCGAACCCATATTTTTATTAACCGACTTCCAAAAAAAGGAGGAGATTATCAATTCGACCCCTATGTTTTTTTTTTTTTATGTATGTTACCTGATTTCTCGAGATGGGATGGGTATGCTTCCCGAATGGTCCCATATAAATCTTATCGAAATCAGTCAAGTGGTTTTTGAAATATGAACCAAAAACTGAAAATTTGCGTTCAATTATCTGGATGACGTAGTTGAAGATTTCACAAAAGTTATGAAACTCGATCCTGTAAATACGAAATTGTGTAAATGGATTAATAAAAACTTGTTTTTAACCCCCCGACCAAAAAAGGGGTGTTACAAGTTTGACGTCGATGTTTGTCTGCTTGTGTGTCTGTCTGTCTGTGACACCGTAGAGCTCAAACGGATGGGCCGATTTCGATGCGGTTTTTTATTTTATTTCAAGATTAATACCCGCGCGGATGTTCTTAGCTATGTTGGGTTAATGTCGATTCAAGATGGCCGCGTCCACAAAATGGCGTACAAAATATTTCTTCACAACCTACCTCAATATAGATATCAAATGAAATGCCTTGACTAGTAAAATACTATAATACACTATAACAAATTTCAAATCCAAAATGGCCGCCATCACAAAATGGCGATTTATATTATATTTTTCATTACTACCTCAATATGAGTATCAAACGAAAGGGCTTGACTAGTAGAATACTTTGCACTATGACAAATTTCAAATCCAAGATGGTCGCTACCACAAAATGCCGAAATACATTTCTTTTTCACAACTCCCTTATTATGAGTATCAAATGAAAGGGCTTGACTAGTAGAATGTTGTACAGATAACAAATCTGAGGTAGTCAGGGTTTAATCAAACTTTTTAACTCTTTTCTTGTACACTAAAAAGGGTAAAATAAACTGTTTTCGTACAAAAAATTAAACCGACTTCAAAACCACAAATAGGCACTCAAAAGCGAAAAATAAACTAAAATCATTATTATAAGCGCTACTCACTCATCTATTTGAAGTCGGTGCCAGTGAGGTCAAAAATTTAGTAGATTGATGCTATGATGCTAAGTAGGCACAGATAAGTAGTATCTCTATCCACTAGCTATTAGATTTGGCTGGCACCGACTTCAAATAGATGAGTGAGTAGCGCTTATAATAATGATTTTAGTTTATTTTTCGCTTTTGAGTGCCTATTTGTGGTTTTGAAGTCGGTTTAAGTTTTTGTACGAAAATAGTTTATCTTCTATAAAAAGTGGTCACGGCTAAATAACGTATCACTATAAAACTTCAGTTCACTCTAGTAAGCCAAATAAACTATAGCTGTAATCGTGTATTTTAAATAACTACCAGATTTTAAATAAATACACGGGTAACTCACGTTTACACGGTAAACTGGTAAAGACCAGATTTTTCTACAATATCTATATATCTATTCAATTTGATTTATCTGTAGTCAGCGTAAGTTTGTAAAAACCGTTAGATTAGGTATAACCTAACGACATTACATTATAACCTAACGACATTACATTATAACCTAACCTGTCGTTATAATCTCATGCGTTATATTGTAAACTAATATTGATTGCAATTCTACGATGACATAAAATAAATATTTCTATATTATAGAAATATCGATTTCCTGTACTTGAAAGAAAACCGCCAGACAACAATTGACATTATATCTAAACGTGTACATTGTAACAGGAAATCGATAAGGAGACTAAAATACTCCCGAAAGGGCATAAAATCAACGCGTTCTGTTATCAACGCACGGTTTAATTTTATCGTTAAATTGTTAACTTCGATGCTAATGGCCTTACAAAACCATTGTTATGTTTCGTCGGCGTCTATTTATCTGCGATTCACGATCGAAATTAGTTATTGACTTAAAAATGCCGGTTTATCTGGTAAAAAAGACAATAAAACTGGTATTCTATATGATTACTTAAAATAAAAGGTTTTAAAAGTATATTTTTCAGGGGTTTTTATATACCGTGTTTATAAATAATAAATAAATAATAATATTGGTGGACAATTCACACACAACACCATCTGACCCCAAACTAAGCAAAGCTTGTGATATGGCGGCCAGATAGCTGATATAATACTTATATAGTTCTAAATACATACTTATTATACATAGAAACACCCAGACACAGTGCAAACATTTGAATTCATCACACAAATATTTGCACTGGGTGGGAATCGAACCCACGACCCTCGGCGTCGCAGGCGAGTTACTCCCCACTAAGCCACGAGGCCAGTCAATTATCACAGTGTGTATATAGGTACATCCGGATTTTCCTTTGTGACGGGTCAAAAACCAAAAAAAATTGGTTGTCTGTTAAGTCAGGTTGCTTTACGAACGATAGTTTAACGTGACAACGTCGATCGTGAATCGTCGATCGTCGATGAACGTCGACAACAATGATGCGCAAGCGTACAATGAGCGTAATGACGAGACGAATATAATGTAGCTATGTTTTCAATTCGTGAGTGAATCGGATCTATCTTAGCAAGCACGCTCCATTGAACCCGCATCGTCGCTTAACGTTTTTACCTAAAAGCCACCATACAATCTAGGAGATTTCATCCCCTAGTTATTTATGTAAAAAATTGGCAGTCATAGGAACTGCCGATAGAAACGAAAATTTATAACTCAGAATTTGATAGCTTACTGGAAACTACGCGGGTGAAACCGGAGGGCATGGCCATGGTCCTGAGTTTACCCGAAGAATTCCTGTCATTCCCGAGCGTGATGCTAGAATTCTATTCACAACCCACAAAAAATTTGTCTGTGACGCGCCAAAAGAAGTTTTCACTTCAAAAATACCTCCAGGACGGACCGTAACGTTTAACAAGACATCCTCTCCTCTCTTAAATTGCTTTACATAATACTTGAACGCCCGCAAACCGAATATCGATAAAAAAAGAAATAAGTTCACATTGTACGAGTACTACAGTAACATTGAAAAATGTACACAGGACTGTTCTTACCTGGCAGAGCTTTATTAACTAAACCAAATGACAAAGAAGAATAAGAAAAACATATAAATCGTTCGTAAATTATCTATTAAACTTAGTTAGACGAACTTGGCACCCAAACTAGGATTATCCTGTGCAATTGGATACCAAGGCCTTCCTCCGACTACATAAACTTAGACAACCACGTTTTATTTTATTGAATTAGAAAAAAATAAATTGAATTAGGTAAATGAATAATGATTATAATGATTACTATCAATTGTATATATGTATTATATATACAAATTTTATCTGTTTATCAATAACAATGAGAACGCTATATACCTAACTTACTACTGAGACAAATACAGATAAACGGATAATTCAGACGAACTTAATCGCGATTGAAATTATTATTGTATTACCTCGCGACGTTTTGGCAGAGTTACAACGGTCATTATCACGAGAATTCTCCGTGTCCACGTTAAGTCCTGTGCAGTTTTATAGACATACTATAGCAGACTATTTTGTAGACCTTTTGAAGGTCTACAAAATAGTCAATAGTACAATATTGCTGTATATTATTTTATCTAGTTCATAGGGTTCAGTCAGCGTTTGCAGTGTAAGCGCAAAAAAATACATTATGACATTAAATTTATGAAATTAAAAGTTATCAGTGTATCTCTGCTATTTTATTATTTTATGCACGTATTATACATATAAACCTTCCTCTGAAATTACTGTGCCTATTAAAAAAAGATTTAAGCATGTAATAGGGACGGAAAGACGCGGGAAGTAACTTTGTTTTATCTATGTAATGAGACACTACATACTTTGAAATATTGCATTGACACTAAACCATTTTTTCTGATTTTCAGGAAAGCGAGATTTTAAAATACTTCACGAAGATGGAAGAGTTAGAGCCTTTAGCGGACAACTGTACGAAGGTGTACGTTTGGCACACGAGAACGCAGAAACCTGCAATACTCAACCCTAAGAAGCTGAAGCACCCACCCATACCCGATAGTCACATTGAGGTTTGATTTTCACCTGGGGATCTCTTGTATCAGCTGAAAGTCCTTTTCGAAGGCCTTAATTTTGCGAATTCGGTTCGTATAAGCTTACATTAATCCAACGAAATCCCACAATTTGTCTAACGTACGGGAAGGAAGGAGATGGTGAATGTTTTTATCTCGCTCATGTCATATAGAGGTTTGGTTTTTATCTTGGAATATCTTGTATCAGCTGAAAGTCCTCTTTGAGGGCCTTAATGTTGCGTATAGACATACGTTAACCTAACGAAATCCCGCGTTATATCTAATGTACGGGAAAGAACGAGATGGTGAATATTTTTATCTCGCTCATGTCATATCGAGGTGAGATTTTCACCGTGCAATCTATTGTATCAGCTTAAAGTCCTGTTCGAGGGCCTTATGTTGCGAATCAGGGTCGCATATACATTAACTTCACGAAATCCCAGTATCTAATGAATGTACGGAACTTCGTTCCTTGAAATGAAATATGTAGTAAATGACTTTGAAAAACTCAATCATCTGTAATTTACAATCAGTTCTAGTTTTTAGATGTAGTTTTTTTTAACTATGGTCATGATAATGTTGATCAAATCTGAGCATAATAAAATGTACTTATTTAAATAAAGATTTTGTGACAGAAATCTAATTATAAATTATAGCTAATCTAATTTTACGTACATAACTAAAGACGAAAACTTAGTAATAAAAAGTGTTCCATAAACTCAGTATTATTATACCATTAGTAACAACTCTATTATAATAATTACTTTAATAGATTGAATGTACGCAATTTTAGATACTCAGAGCGATTAAGATCAAAATTATTATATTATTAATATATTATACTAAAATAAATGTAAATTTAGTTTTTAATAATAAAAAAGCAATAAATATGACCCTTCAAGGAAATGGGCAAACTTAATGATATTTTTTACTGTATGTAGACTTTAATTTTTCGAGCAATGAGCACATATCTTTTATCAATAATATCAGCAATTATTATGCTATCTCGTTTCTGCAAATATTTTTAGCAAACTTGTGTGACGCGTAATATTCTTAATTACAATTAATTGCGGTATCTGTGTCAAAAATGTACTATGCTATTTAGTCCGTCAGGTTGGAAAAAACTACGTATGGTAAAAACACGGGACACGTATTTTTTGTTTTATAAAATTATTAAAATAAACTTCCGAAGTGTCTTGCGACGTCACGTCTTCATAAAAATCGTAACTTGATGTCACAAGTGAAGTTTCAAGAACTTCTATAATACATTCGTCACTTTTTGTTTGTGAAACATTAAAAAAAATAAGCTTAAAATATTTTTTTTTTAATAATGTAACTGTCGGACTAACTAATTTTTAAGTCACCATTCCTATTGCAATTTAGTTAAACGCTAATTTGGTCATAATACCTATTATACTCGACCTGGAAATATTGATTTATTTGACCACGTATATCGACTGTTTTAATGAAATGGCTTTTTACAAATATTTCAAGCTAAGTCTTATATAAATTGTGTATTTTGAAAAATTCTATTGAATTTAATTTCAACGTCCGATTCCTTGTGAGTGTTAGCTTGTTTCGAGCGCACCCTTAGTAAAATCTGTATGTTTATTATTGTTTTTATTTTCATTGAGATGTTCGAAAAATAAATTCGAAACTTGATTAATAAGGCTAGTTAAATTTCGATTTTATCTTTGAAAGTTTGCCACACGTAAATACCATAAAACAGGCCTTAAAGATAAATAATTATTAGAATAGCTAATGCTCGATATATTAACTGTTAATCTACCAAGTAAACTTATTTATTGTAACTTTCGTAATTTAGTTAGGTAAATTTATTTTATGTAATTAGTTTTCGTATATGTTGCTAGTCTATTCTTGTCTTTGAATTCATTTTCTATTTTCTAAAATAATTTATTAGCAAATTAATTATTAAATTTTGAATTGGCAGAGAAGCCAATGAAGGCACAGTTTAAAACTAAAAAAATATTAGTACCATATTATAATATACATTTATTGAATTAATATAGATTTCGCACATCAACAAAAAAATAATTCTACATAAATACTAGACACCGGTTCCAACCATCCTGGTTTCGCTCGGGTATTATTACCGGACAAAAGAAAAAAAACATAATTGGTAATGTATTTATAATTGGTAAACTTCCAAACCATGATTGTATTCGCAAAAAAAAAACAGAGTTGAGAAGTCAATGTCATGTAAGTAGCTCGCCTTTCATACCTACGCTCAGCGTTGGATCTAGGGATATCAACTCTGGGATACACGAAAAAAAAAAAACTGTCGACGCATATCTACTTGCTTGATTGATTGTTGAGAATAGAATACGAATAACGGAAATAAATACCAATGTCGACTAAAATAATTACATATTAATATAATTGTTAAAAAAATTATTTCAGAGAAAAGTAGAATTAAAACATTAAAGTTTAATGTGGCAATTGTTCTACTTCTACTAATTGTGGTACTGTTCAAAAACGTTCTAAAGTATTGTTTCGGTGAGAGATTTATGTATGTACTGTATGTGTGTTGTACTCGTATGTGGCTATACTTTTTTGTACACTGTTTTATTTTATAGCAGGGCATTCTGCTGGTTTTCAAAATAACTGGCCCGAGAACTTAGCCAAAATAACTTACCTAAACTATTAAATGTCATTTTGTTCTTAAATAATTAATATTATTTCTAAAATAAAAGTAGTCAAAGCTAGTCCTTATCTGCCAGTAAGTCTCGTCGAAGTCGGTCCAGCCGTTTCAGAGATTAACCGAAACGAACAGACATGTATTTTAAAATCTTTTTATTTATGTACCGTATATTATATACTTTCATTTGCATTTAGTTAAAAGCTGTTATTACAAACAGACGCTTCAATTTATTTATTTGTGTAGATATATATTGTATAAGGAATGTCTAAAAATATTTAATAGTTATGATGATATTGTATCTCTTGTTACATTGAATATAACAAATAGAGAATCATCATCATCATCTACAGCCTTCTCTATCTCACTGCTGGGTATAGGCCTCTTACTTTGACATCTGTCTCGAATAAGTAGAGAATACGATGATTCAATTTTAATTTTAAATTGTGCCTCGAAAGGATTTATTAAATAAAATGTTATGTGTGAACGTGTGATTCCATCTCAGTCATAAAAGGGAGTTTTCAATCTATGCAATACGTAATAAAAACAAATACAAGAAATTGCAAAAAACGTTTGCATTAGATAGTATGCATATGTGTGAGTATTTTTACGACATAGTGGGTTGGTTGCAACTCCGTACGTATCAATAAACGTTTGGGCACTACCTCTACATGCTTTATAGTTCAATAAGTCCTGCATTTTAATTGTGAAATTTACTGGGTGGGTTTTAATGAAGTTTGGTAAAGAAAAAGATAATAGTCTGGAATAACACATATTTATAGTATTTTTATCGCGATCTGAGAAAGTGTGAAACACCAGTGACTTGGTAATACCAACTCACTACTGTTATGCTGCATTCGCTTCAATGATATACCAACATGCAATAATTGATTTTTCGTGCCTTTTATGTTGATCAAATAGTAAAAATTGTTTGTAACAGCAATTGCAATGTGTCTTTATCAGCTTTGGTGAAGACGTAAATAGGTCTACAAAACTTTCGGGTGGTATACCCTCTACTACTTTGAATTGTGTATTTTTATTCAAGTACCATATTTTAAATATAGTTTTTCATTCCCTGTACCGTATGATGAACAAATAAAATTTATTGGTTTTGCTTTTAATAGACAATAATGTAATAAATGATAGTTATACATTAAAATAAGCCTTAACGGTGTGAAAAGTAGTTCTAGTTAGGATCAAAGTTTATATAAATTTGATAAACGAAAACATACCCCAATAATGTCATAAGCAATCTGCTATCTATCGTCTTAGTGCTATGTAATTATACTAAACATTTTCTATAGAAGATAATAATTCGATAAATAGTAGATATAAAACGCATTAGTAAAGATAAAAGGTAAAAATAAACAGTATAATGTTTTAAGTATTTTTATAGATTTTAAGGATGGAAAATTTGACTGTAAATTGTGAATACAACTCGTAATCTACGCCGTTTTCGGACAAAATAATGTAAACCTTCTCCCTGAAAAGTATTCATAATTCGCATTCGTTTTGAGGTCAAAATTATGAATATTTATGTTAAACTAATTTGCAATGATGTTAATCACAACATTTGTACTTTTGAAGTCGAACGAAACTGTGATCGTTTATGTATTATGATACATAAAATCTTGTATGTTGATACTTCTTTAACAAATAATTATGGTATACAGAGAGCTATTTTAAACTCACTAAAAAGAGTAAGTTATCAATTCGATTGTTATTTGAATTGTTTTCATCATAACTGTGAAATATAGGCCCCTATTTAAAAAATTCTGTATTATCGTGTTTGTATACTTACGAATTGTCCGAACAGAAATTTCAAGAAATACCTAGTATCAAAAATATACCTCAGATAGCTTTATCACTTGAAACTTCAAGTTGCCCTGAGAAAAAAATCTAAATTTTTATAAACACTCAAACATTCCGAAACAAGACAATTTTTTTATTTTAAATAAATACATGGGTAACTCAGGTTTTACATATATATATAGTCAGTCGAGTCTGCCTCTCGTTTAGCACTCAATCGAAACTTGAGTCGGACTGGACTGACTATGTCAAACGTGAGTTATACGTGTATTTATTTAAAATGTATAATAACCACGTTAGGTTTCATACATTTTTTATGTTGTTAAATAATAATAGAGTTCAAAACACACAACTATATACATATTTTGCTGCACATTTATATACAACCGCTGCTTTTTCGATAGAAGAAATCTATCGAATAAGCAGCGAAAAAAGCTTCTAATCGAAAAAGGAAAAAGGTGACATGTGATTAATCCGTTTACTAGTTCAAACGTTTTTAAAATATTTGAAAGACTATTTTTCTTTATAGTAAAGGTGTCACACAAGCAAACGGCCCACCTGATGGTAAGTGGTAACCGCTGCAATAAAAAATGTTGATGCTTTGCAAACCCAAAGAGATGTTTTAGTTAAAAAAACGTGTAAAATGTGTATCAGAATTCTGTTTATTTAAAGAGTTTAGAGGCTGTTCTGTATTTTCGTAGTTTTTTATAGGTGACGATACTTAAACGCAAACGCTACGTATCTATACAACCTAGTTAAGAAGATACTCTGAAAACGATATACTCATTCGTAGACTTACTGAAATTACTTATTTCAGAAACCCAGACAAAATTTAACTGAAATGTGATTGTAAATTTTTAAAACATAACAACCTTAGCAAATTGAGAGCTCTCATGAATTGTAATGTAGGTTTATAATGTGTAACTTAACTTAATCATTTCTTAATCGTAGTAACTATTTTAGGCTTCGTCTAAATTTAGCGACAATTCGACAAAATAGACTAAGCTTTCTCATATAGAATAAACACTTGATTATTATCTTGTATGCTAACATTAAACCAAGGGTAAAAAATTTGTCAGTTTTGTCTTTGTATAAAATTGACATGGACTAATTGAACAAAGTCAATAATGGTAATGAGTTTAGGTCAAGATTCCCAAGTCAACTTAATTTTACTTCAAAACCCGCCCAATTTTCTGCCTATGTATTACGTCATCGATGTATTTTATTCTAGTCTTCCTTCAATTCATAGTGAGATTATTACTCTCTGTATGAATAATGTAAATCAATGCTATGTACATGTAAGTCAATACTATTCTTTAAACTTTAAACGGTTAAAACAAATTTTGGCAACACTATTCTACCGCCAATTAAAATGCTCTTGGCTCTCTCTCTCCTTATTTCAAGAAATAATAGGAAAAGCAATATTAAAACCAAGACTTTATTCCGCCGGCCATACTATAGCCCCTTTATTTTATTCATTCACATAGACTTAATTCATTCACCATCATCTGAAGATGGAATAGTTTCAAAGGGTATGTGGACGACCTCTTGGTCCCTCAATATTGAAAAAAAAACTAGATTCTATTTTGTCGTATGTCGGCTATTGTATATTAAAATGCTCAAGTCTTCATATCGGTCTAAACTTGATTCCTTTTAGAATGTAGGTGTGAGATAATCTATACTTATGTATAAATGGTACTGTATGTTCTAGTTACAATATATTATGTATTTATTAATTATTTCGGTCGCATGGATAGTGCTGAAATAATCTTAAATTTGACTCCTAGAAGACGACTTAGGAAAAAAAGAGCTCCTCTATACTGGCGATTTCTGGGCGTGAAACACCATACGCATTTATGGTGTATTCTTTGCGTGCTCAGCGCGAGGTCAGTACTTTTCTCGCCTAGCTCTTAACTTGTCCACAAATTGCCAGTTTGTGTGATAAGATCCTTAGTGGAAATATGTATAAAGCAAACTTCAAAATTTCAAGTCTCTCTCAAACGTTGTCTGTGACTTTTTTGTTCTAAATGTTGTCAGTCTATGAAAGTGCCAGTCACTCTTGATTAAGGCTCTTGTAGATATTAGAGTAGGATCCCAGGGCCGCCAGACGTCACGTATTTTCTGATGGATGAAATGTGGACGATTGAGTAGAGTTAGTATGAGTACGTACTAAGTTTTGGGAGTTTTAAAGCGTCTGTTAAGCAAAACGGCCGACGGAAAGTGTCTGGGCGTATTGGGCCTTATTTTTAAAGAAATTATATATGTATACTAGTTGTACCCTGCCACGCTACGCTGTGGCACATTGTGTTTGGTGATGCAAAAAATAGATAAAAACAATCCTTGATGCGGATTATATACTATCATTCAAAAATTTCAGCTCGATCGGTGCGGGACTTTTTGAGTTTTTGAAGCGTACACAAACCAACATAACATTTTTATGTATAGAGATTATAACATACGTGAAAATCAGTTATTAGAAAATACGTGAAGTGATGTATCTTCTGGACCCCGTATCTCAAAATTGGTCGTCTAAGCAAGTTAGCGGGTAAGCATGTGTTCTTAGTACGTACTAACTCTGCTCAATCCTCCACATTTCAATCATCAGAAAATACGTGACGTCTGGCGGCTCGGGGATCTTGTACTATATAGAATATTTTTTGATGTAATCATTTAATGAAACACACCATTTATTTAGTATAAAATTCAATGCTGTGTTTCATTGAAGTTAAATTGCAAATATGATAAATCATTGTTATCAATGGTGGGTGGGTAGGTTTAACCTAAATAAATGTATACCATGTGATGAACCAACCAATCACAATTTGTTATATTGACGTCTTGATGTTTTGACGTCGTGAATACGTAAATATGAGTTGTGATTAGTTGTCGGTATCTATATTATTGTATTAGCTGATCTGATCTAGTATGCCAAGTCATTTCACCAGTGAAATAGTATTGTTAAATCACTTTTGCAGTGGCAAAATTGATGATCGCTATACCGATTTTAATGGAATGTTTTATGCAATGTCACTGCATCTATCATTATAAATTATCCGCAAAAATGGGATGATACACAACCAAGTTACGTTGATACATTTGTCTAAATTTTACCGAAAGTGTTAAGACACAAACTTCTGTAAACAAAATAATACCTACAGATTGATTTACAGAATAATTGATTTGATTTTATTATGTAATATATCGATCAAATAAGACGATAGTTGATTATAACATAGTAAGTAATAATTAAGTAAAAATACTCGTATGTGATCTATTAGGATTTCTATATATAATTTTGTATATATTTCATATAGATTTATTACATGAAAATGAATACTTCCAAAATAGTTTGGTTTCATTTAAGACCTGAATTAGTACCTAATGTGATAGTGATAGGTACCTACATTCACTTTTGGGTTATTTTTTGGGATCGTTTTTTCCAATTTTATCGTTTATAGTTCTAGTGCTGTTGCGCAAAATATTTATTTATCTTATACCTTGAAACGAGCAATTATTATACCTTTAAACGAGCAATTCTTGTAGGTATATATATATACAATCAGAATCTCGGAAAAGGTTCGAACGATTTTCATGAAATTATGTATACAGAGGGTTTCAGGGACGATAAATCGATCTAGCCAGGTTATGTTTAAAAAAAACGCCGTTTCATGCGCGTTTTTAGACAATGAAAAATTGTTACATAAACATTAGAATGCGACGGTAAATTTCGCGACGCCGCGCAACGGTCTATGAGCTCAGTCGGGAAGATGGGCGGTCATATTAATATGATAGGTCCGGGTTCGAATCCAACCGGCCGCGTTCTTTTTTAAAGTTCATTTTTTTTTAGAAAATCGGTATGTATCTAAGTAACCGAGCAAACCTCGGTCACCCAGGTACTGTCAGTTTAAACACGCAATTTACAGTTAGGTAAGTAAGTATTATTTACTTACACATACATTTTCAAACTATACGGGAGGACTTTGGCCCTTAATTTGTCTATCTCGGAGAGTAGGTATGCAAAGTTTGTTTTTTTAGCTGGTAGATTCACATGAATTGCGGTGCAGGTAGACAAATTTGTGGAGGCGAGTGGATTGTGCAAACTTGGAACAAAGGGAAGGGAGGGGAGACTCTACCTCCATTTTTCCCGGTCCGGAATCTTTTGAATTTGGAAAAGATTTTGGCGCAATGAATAAGGCTCAACTCACACCAAAGGAGTAGCGGCCTTAATACCGAACGAACATACTAGACCCCTACGCCCCTAGCTGACGGCGGATTTTCAACGCGCAGATGAAGCGCGTAAAAGCGCTCCAAACGAGATTCGAACTCATCCTTGTAATCTAAGCACATGGACCGATCATGAATCACGTCTACTGCGTATAGGTACGCGTAGACAGCGATACAGATGCGCTGTAGTCGCGCTTTATATAAAATAATTTTATTGATGTATATAGGTAGGTACATACTATTTAAAAAAATTGAGATATACATTTACGCATATCATAGTGAACCTATGGACGGTCATATCACAGTGAACTCGACAACACAAATGGGGCCCCTATACCGACTTAAACCCCACGGTTTTCCACCTTTGGCGCTTGTAGTTCCCGCCAGAACATACCTACTTATGCGCGGGGATACTCTCTATTATCTCTATTCTTCCGCGAAACTATCGTGGAGTATCCGATTCCTGGCCTACTTCTCACTGGAGCACATCGACACACCCATGGCAAGCTAGGACCACCTTGGGGATCCGCTAAGTTCCAAGGGTCGTACGTCTTAACACCTTCCCTACGATAAAACCACGCCATCTCCCTCTATCACCGGTGATGACGTGCAGGGTGTCGTAGAGTGATGTGTCTAATATCATGATGATGTGTCGACGTACCTATTTATGACGGGGCACACTAACAAGTAAGCTACAGACCATTTTCCTCTTTACCGCAACAATTACCTCTATATTTCACAGGATACCATATCTCACCTCCCATAAATCCCAATCAGATTAGCGATCACGTATTTCAATCACTAACGAATGAATTGTGCGCATATTGGCAGGACAAGAGATATGATTAAGGGGTGGCCGCCACAATCCGCGCGGTTGTGAGATGCATACTAATGCATCCAATTTCGATGCCACATTTAAATGATTCCGTGACGGTATTCGGAATTTAGAGGATTGCAGTTGGAAATTGATCGTGATCTGCGTCGGCGTAAAACATAAATAACTGCATTAATACTAGGGCAGGTCAAACAGAAATGATAACAGGTGAAACTAGGTACCTACGTAATAGTTCTACAATTTAACTGTCAATCAAATTATAGCTAAAGCCTGATTAGTCGGTGATTACTAACACATGTCGAGTAATCAACGTTGATTTACGCGTCCGACCGGAATTCACTGGAATTAGAGCGCCATACTGCAATTCACGCGTTTTGAAGTGCTCTAAAATTTAATAAACAGACCGACGAACGGCAAATTAATTTATATGCTAATGCACGCACTGAAAATGCTGACGACCTCTGAAGCGAAAATCAATACGTACGAGTAGGTACATACACATGTGTTGGTAGTCGGTAGGCAATAAATGAGGCTAACTTCCATAGGTCTATAAAAAAACTCAAGTATCTAAGTACGCTCAGGATTCTAATTTTTGAAATCAATTTTAGAATCCTTCGCTTGCTCGGTCATCAAAATTGAGCACGCGGTTAAAAAGCAACTTTGCGCTCTTGTACAACAAATACGTATGATGCTCTTCGCAATCTACGGTACAGACATAAGTATACCTACAAAGGTAATTATAGTGAAGTTGAATTATGTAATATTTTTTTCAAAATCATTCTTTTCTTTGGAAGGTCTTTCCCTATTTATCAAAATTAAGAAAAATATTGATGGTGAAAATTAATAGTTAAAATTTTTAACTTTACGTCTATTGATCACTAGATTTAATAGTGATCAAGATAAATATTGTCCATAGGTATGTTCTACGACTGCCTACTTAAAACTTACATAATTGCATGTGTTCTTAAAAACATGCATGCCTTGGAGAGCAATACGAATTATCCATATGTATTTATTTCCGCAACCAGTGGGTACTACAGATCGTACAACTTAGCAACTCTGTAGGGCAACGGCTCCTTAGACTGAATGGCCTCGCTTGAGTTAGGTACCGCCGGAAAGAGTAGGTATATAATTATACATAGGTAATAATTATTTATTTTTTAACCTCGATGAGTTCATAAATACAGCGTTTTTAAGCTATGAATACCTACCTGTACCTACCTGGTCTATGCCAATAATCATTGTTTGGAGACACTTAGGTACAAAATTGCATTTATAGGTAGGTATAGGTACCAAACTACTATGCTTGATTAACCACAATCATGTCACAAAAAATATCGACCAAACTATGCAGTTTGTTATGACGAAAACAACTTCATGAAAGTACATTTCGTTTCTATCTAAATTCATTGAAATTCAAATCGATAACAACACATTAACATTGTCACATGTTATTGAAGCTTTGAGGGTTCACCTTATATGAAATCCGACAGCAAAAATATTTATGCAATCACATACCTACCTACCTATCACATTCTGATGCTTTAAACAACCGTCTTACGAATATTATATCTAAAAAACTAACAAAATTTGGAAAAATATACCAAAACCAAACATGTCCAAGATATTTTATATACTTTTGTAAGCTAAAAACAAAATCACATTAAAAATATGTCACGAAATAGTAAGTATTAGAAGAATACGAGAATTGCTAGAGTGTGCTAAATATCTTTGGAAAGCTTTTCAAAAGGGTGCATTTATCAAAAGAAATTATTTTATCATATCTCTAAAAATATTTTAATTTAAACTAATACTGCTACAGAGTTTTGGGTAGATTGTGGAACAGTTTAATCCAAAAATGGTAATAACTTTTATCATTATGTAAAGGTAAGTGCCCTGTGGCAAATCCATAATGTGGAATTTTAAGAATTCGTAATATGAATCATGTGTAAACATGGAATGTGGAAAATTCGGAATATAAAAAATAAGTATTTTGGATAAATATTAATAACGTGGGCAATTTTAGAACTTGGAAAATTATTAATTTGGAATGTAACGCTAACATCGTAATCCGATTTCAGCGATTATTTCCAAATCCTATATTTTCAGCTTTATATATTTTCTCATTTCTTTGAAATACATTTTTTTATCTAAAATCTACTAATTTTATGAACGCCAACGTTTAGTTGTTTGAATGTTTGTTGATCATTCACGTCGGAACTTCTGAACGGATTGGATTGAAATTTCCCGTTATTCCCTGGGAACGAACGTGAATGGGACCTACGCAATACGCGTAGTTGCGCGGGGTTTACTACTACGAGTAAGTATACGAAATTACTGCAATCCTACTACAAAATTATTGTGTATATCTGACCACAAAAAGGCAAGCAAAATTGGCAGCCTATTTTATTCCGCAAGCACATCCATACGTTTTGTGGCTTTCTACCAAACACAAAGCAACGAACGTATGTACGTAATCTTGCACTTATCCTCAAAGCCAATCCCCCGATCAATCCGGCGTTTAATTCAATCTTCGGTCAACATGTCGGGGGTCTGTCGGTCCGGTCTTCGTGCTAATCAATCAAACGGCCTAATAGAGCTTCTATAGTTTGGGAAACTATGGACGTTAAAATTGGGTACCATGATAGGATGACATTTTCGAATATACCATCTATTTTTAGTCATAGATACGTGAATTTAACGCTATTATTATTAGATAGGTAGAGAAGTATCTACATGTAGTAATATTAGCGTTAATTTTCTAAATTTCTACTAATATTTTGAATGCAAAAGTTTGTGAGTGTGCATGGAAACCTACCTATTTGTTATTCCTTTACAAAAAAACTACTGAAGGGATCTGGATGAAATTTGGTACATAGATAGACTATAGTCTGGAATAACACACAGGATACTTTTTATTTCGGTAAAATAAAGGGATTGGGACGTATGCGAGTGAAATCGTGGGGCACTACCTACCAGTACTGTATAATTTTCCTTGCTACACGTTGGTACTACATATAGTACCGCTGGCGCTGCTACTCGTAGTACCTATTACTATACCTACTTGTATACATATATAGGTATAGTACTTAGTAGGTACTACCAGCGCCCCGCGGGTTTAACCCCACAGTTCCCATGATTTTCCCGCTATAAAAATAAACTATGTGCTATTCCAGACCATAATATGACTGTTCCGCGATCCATTCAGATGACCTGGCCTTCCACCGCCTAACTAAATCGGCTTTGGTCTTGCTATTGCCATATCAATCATTTTAAATGAAAAGAAAAGAGAGAGAAACGTCAAAGCTAAAACAGTTTTCGTTCTGCGGTAGACCCCTAGATCGCAGTCCAGAATGTAAACTAGAAATAAAATGAAAATGGCTCAGATACCTACAACTTTGAGCGTGTAATGACCGACTGATGTGTGTATGTGTGCGTGTCAGCCTGTATGTGACAGCGCATTGGCCGACTCTATAGACACAGTTTTTGATTTTGCGAGACTACGTTCGACTTTTTTTATGGGATCATGGCACTTTCCTAACACTTTCGAAACCGACACTAAAAATCTAAAATAACCTTAAACGAATACCAATTTACTAGTGTAATTAAAATTAATATGGGGTTCGAATTGATAATAGCCTCCTTTTCGGAAGTTTAGTTCGGAAGTGTTTCCAGAGAAATGACAGGGCTTAGAGATATAAGATCTTAGAACTCTGGGTGTCGAGCGCAGTGGAGTGCTAGGTAATGATTTGGACCCTTCGTATTCCAATAGCTGCGTGCCACTGTGCTGTTATGTGTCAGGCATGTTGCTTACCATCAGGCACATGTCCTGATCGTCTCGTCACTTTTATTTAAAAAAAAGTCGGTTAATATAAGATAAACGTCTTGATAAAGACAACACAACAAAAGACGTGAAAAGATCCAAAAAATTCGAATTTATATTACCTACTCATAGACTAATAGGATGTATAGTGATAATATGATATAGACTGGTCAAACTGGATTATGCAAGTAAGTACTTCCCTACATACCTACTCCTGCAAACGGTGCAGAAACACACGGCATGAAATATTCAACCGTGGAAACGAGAAATGGAAACTCAAGAGAGTAATTTAAACAAATATTATTTCACCACACATGTATTCATCTCGTTCGTAATCCAAGGTAGTTCTGGCTCTGACATCAGAAAGTAATGACGTTGGTGAAACTCGAGATAATATAAAAGGTTTATTTTTTTAAGGAGCAACGTATCTACCTATTATGATAAAACTTAAATTGGAAACATATAAAATACCATACTTACATTAACTTCTGTTTTTTAAATTGCAAAACGTAGAATAGACTGTGAATAGTCTTAAAACCTTTATTGGTCCCTTTTATTGACTGCCTTATGACTAGGCGAGCAGGAAATGGGCCTGATGGTAAGTAACACGGCTGTCCATAACAGCATTGTGTCGCGTAGGTAACTATTGGAACATGAAGAGTCCAAATCATTACCTAGCACTGCACTGCAATCGCCACTCAGAGATATAATATGATTTATTCGTATTAATTTCACTGGATACATTGATCTTCAAACCGTAATAAATTGGTGATTTCGCATGACTTTTTGGCAGTAAAATTGCTGGGAAAAATGTAGTATTTCTGTTCTACTACCCCAGTCTAAAACTCTCTACACACGAGCCCTAAAATCAGAGGAAATTACGTAAAAATAGTGGGGAGGACCCTACATCGCACCATATGATTGGTGATCTATGGGGCGATGTAGGCTCCTCCCCGCTACTTTTACGCAATTACCTCTGATTTTAGGGCTCGTGTGTAGAGGGTTTAACTCTGCAAAGAGTCCTATTGATGTCATTTTTAACCCCCGACCAAAAAAAGGGGTGTTATAAGTTTGACGTCGATGTCTGTCTGTCTGTGTGTGTGTCTGTCTGTGGATGTTCTTAGCTATGTTTGGTTAATATCGATTCAAAATGGCCGCCTCCACAAAATGGCGGACAAAATATTTCTTCACAACCTACCTCAATATGGGTATCAAATGAAAGGGCTTGACTAGTAGAATACTATACATTATAACAAATTTCAAATACAAGATGGTCGCCACCACAAAATGCCGATTTGTAGTATTTTTTCACTAATACTTCAATATGGGTATCAAATGAAAGGGCTTGACTAGTAGAGCACTTTACACTATGACAAATTTAAATCCAAGATGGCCGCTACCACAAAATGGCGAAATACATTTCTTTTTTCACAACTTAATATGGGTATCAAATGAAAGGGCTTGACTAGTAGAACGTTATACAGATGATGCGAGATCCGAGGTAGTCGGGGGTTAATCAAAATTTTTAATTTTGTTCTTGTTTAGCTTAAGCAAAAGAGGTGCCTATCGGAAAATGGCTGTAGTAGTACGACGGGCAAAAATAAATTACCAGTCGTACTACTGGACCTGTTGGTAGTAACACGGGCAAAAATATTTACCCGTGTTACTACTGGTAGTAACACGGGCAATAAACGCTATAAACACTTACCTATGCGATCCATTTTTTGCTGGTAGTCTGTCAATGATGATTAGCGATCGTTATGCTCTCTGTCAGAAATCTACTCCATTTAAATTACAAAATTCAGATGAAGAATTCAGGAAACGTTTTAAAATCAAATTTAATTAAAATCCAGTCACTGTATCAGAAAACCTGAAAAGAAACGAGGAGAATTTCCAATACCGGCAATAGCTCCAGAGGTTCGCGAACATTGTAATTTGTTCTGCAGCGGCCACTCACGTAGCACGCATTAGTCCTGCGCTCGCGCCAACTCACTAATGGCGTCAGCGGACGTGCTTCTGCGTCTTAGGGTCCGTTCACACAGACCGGCTCGGAGAGCATCGGCGCGCATTTTTCTTTTCACACAGGCCGGATCGTATAGGTACGCTTGGAGTTGGCCGAAGAGGGGCCGTCAACGATTTCTTTTCTTTTAAAAACACGCGATCGGAGCCGGTCAGCTCTTCTTATTAATTCACACCAAGCGCCTTCAAGTATTCTTAACGACAAAAACAGTGCATATGCAAAAATAAACATTACTACAAAGACTAAAAACTCTGTTTTCAACGTGATAAGACTCTCGAACTAGACGGCTTTCCTCACCGAGCCGGTCTGTGTGAACGAACCCTTAAGCAGCGTATGGACGTAGGTACGAATGATCGCCAAATTTCAAAATGGCTTCACTAGATACCTGCACAAAAAAAGCTCTAAAATGTCCTAATTTGAAAAAAATCAGAAACCAAAAATTTGTTTGCAAATATTAAAATCCAGGAAACCATGGGGTCGCCTCATTCTAAAATTAAGAATCTTTCTTTATTATCGCTCTCTCTTTTATTGCATAGATATGACAAGAACAGCATTATTTAATTCATTCTTTAATTTTTTCATTCTCGTGTCGATAAGCACGCGAGACGGTCGCTTATTGATACCGCGCGCATCGAACCTACCTAGTACCAGTTCGCGAGAAGCCTATTGGCTCGGGATCGTTTCCTGGCCGGGCATTCGGCCATGGGCGATCGCGAAACAAATATGGATTCTGAGGCAGATAAACCGAAAGAGACAGAGGTAAGAAAAAGAACATATACAGAAGAAGAGGGTTGTATAAATGACGAAGCAGAATGGACTACAATTACATCAAAAACGAGCAAAAAGTTAAAACAAATAGACAGAAGCAAAACAGAAATTTATATATCAAGTGAGTCACCGTTACCCAAACAGTTCGCTTTGGCCAAGATGTTTCATGATCTAAAAATGAAAGATATTCATAAAATTAAGTACTTAAATCCTTATAAAATTAGAGTAACATTTGAAGACGAAAAAAAAATAAAAGATTTATTTTCAATCGAAGAGTTAAAAATAAAGGATGGCGCTTCAGCAAATCTTCAGAGGTCAGTTTTTCGTACGGCGTGATCAAAGATGTGGATATGGAACTGTCTGAAGATGAAATCAAAGACAATATTTCATATGATGAATCAGCGGAACTTATTTCTCTGAAGAGATTGTCACGCCGTAATAAAGAAAATAATAATACTAAATGGTGTCCATCTGAGTCGGTGCGCCTCTGCTTCAGGGGCAACTTGCTTCCGACGCACGTTTATGTCCACGGAGTGAGAGTATCCCTTGAGCCCTACGTGTACCCTGTGACACAGTGCTTCCAGTGTTGGGCACTAGGTCATACAGCGAAGACTTGCACTGTAAAGAGGAAAGTGTGCCCCAAGTGCAGTGGCGATCATGATAACTGTGTCACTAAAGTATTTACATGCGTTAATTGTTCCGGTCGACATATGGCAATGGCGAAAACATGCTCTGTGTATTTAAAGGAAAGAAAAATTAGACTCATCATGGCGGAATACAACTACACCTATAGCAAGGCGGCGCAACAATTTCCAATATTGACAAATAATGTCTTGATCGATCGGAACCCGCAAGTGATGACTCATCATGCTTCGAGTAGCTTGCAAAGAAGAGAAGCAGATTCGCTTCAGAACACCAGCTCGCAATCTAAACATGATGTCTCGGATGCACAATCTGAAAAAAGCGCTATTTTATCTTCACGGAAGATTAAAAAGAGGATTAAGAAATCTGCTTACGATTGGGCTGGGTCATCTGAATGGGCTAACATCGAAGAGGCTAGTAATGATCATGAGTCGAAACAAGAACAACAAACAGATAGCAGCTTACCCAGAAAAACTACATTTGTTGAGCTTATCACACGAATAAAAGACGTGATATTTTTAAAAAGTTTAGATATCCAATCCAAGGTCAAGAAAGTGTGTAAGTTGTGTATTGAGTGGTGTATTATTTTGATGCTAGACAATATTTCGGACTGGTCTTTCGTTGATGTTATTCAAGGATTTCTAAACCTTAATGGATAACAAAGACATCGTAAATTTGAATATTTTACAGTGGAATGCCCAAAGCCTACCAAACAAGTTAACTGTATTTGAGAGCTTGCTTTTTCAAGAAAAAGCTCATATCGCTTGCGTAAATGAGACCTGGCTAGCGAACAACAGCTCCTTAAGAATTAATCAGTACCATGTTTACCGCAGCGACCGCGACAACCATGGCGGAGGTGTAGCGATACTCACTCACAGGTCTCTAAAGACACAGGTCAAGCACATAAGCTTGCATAATCGAAGTATAGAACTCGTTTGTGTACAAATTTTCAATTGTAAATTAATCGAAAACGTAATCTGTGTATATTTTCCACCATCTCTTAATCCGTCTCAAAGAGACCTTGATTCATTATTGTCTTTATATAGTAAAAAAACATTGATTTTAGGAGATTTTAATATGCATCATTCATCTTGGTCATATAAAACGGACAGTAAAGGTAAACTATTTTATTATTATTTCGACAGTTTAGTTGACAGTAACTATATAGTTTTAAATGATGGTCGTGACACTCGAATTAAATTAGTCAATGGTAATCTACAAAAATCAGCTCCAGATTTATCACTATCTTCATCTGATATCGCAGTAGAATTTAACTGGTCAGTTCTTCAAGAAAATCTCAAAAGTGATCATTTAATAATTAAAATTAGTGCAAGATACAGTAAATGTAAATATCTTATCAAAAAAAGAAATTTAAAAAAAGCTGATTGGAAGAACTATTCTAAATGCCTGAACGATATGTTTCACGACTTTGAGATCCCAAATAATACCCAGGAGTTTTACGATCTATTTTTAAATATGATAAATAAAGCAGCTGATACTCACATTCCATTTAAAAAATTTAGTAATAATCCGGAGTCTAAATTTAAGGCGAAACCATCGTGGAACAGTAAGCTATCACAACAAGTAGCTAAACGGAGATTAGCGTTATCTCAATTCAGAAAAAACCCGACACCTACTAATTTATCAATTTTAAATAAAATAATTACAGAGACTCATGATGCTATAAGAGATGCGAAAAATAATAGTTGGTACGATTTATGCTCCTCCGTAAATGAAAAAACGTCTTCATCAGAAATGTGGCAGCGCATGAGGTGGGTCAAAGGTCATAAATATAACGCTCAGCAAATCAGTGAACGGCAAGCTTCTAATTTACTTAACTCTCTTGCACCCGATTATGTCACTCCAATTCGGCCAAATTTCGTAAATTATAGTTCAAATCTAGATGTAGAAATCTCCATGCAGGAGCTTGAAGTATGTATTAAATCAAAGGATACATCTCCTGGATGCGATGATATATCGTATTCTATGATTAAACACCTGCCAAGTAATGTAAAATGCCTACTTCTTTTATTATATAACAGGTTCTTATCAGCTGGGTTTGTACCTGCTCAGTGGCGAACTATAAACATCGTACCTATTGTTAAACCGGGCCGGGACCCAAATGAAGCGTCATCGCTACGACCTATCTCACTACTATCGTGTCTTTGCAAGATATTTCATTCAATAATAAATAAGCGATTAGAGTGGTATGTCGAACACAATAAAATGTTTTCTAATAATACGGTTGGATTTAGAAAGGGAAGGTCCAGTATGGACAATTTAAGTAGCTTAACAAATAAAATTCAATTAGGTTTTTCGAATGATTTGACCACTATTGCTTGTTTTATAGATATTCTAAATGCATACAATAATGTGGATATTAGTGTGCTTTTATCAATATTTGATAAAATTAGAGTTGGCCCCAATATTTGCAATTATTTATGGAATTTTCTCAGTAATAGAACGCTTCAAATAAAAGTAGGGAATAAATGTTTGGCAAGAAATACTGGAACCGGTTTGCCACAAGGAGACCCCCTAGCTCCAATTCTGTATAAGTTATGTACAATAAATATTTGTAAGGTATTAGAAAACAAGGTTTGTATCTCCCAATACGCAGATGACTTCGTGTTATATAATCAGTGCAAAGATATCACAGAAGGAGGTCGAAACTTAGAAACATCTATTAAATTAATGTGTAAATTATTATTTAGTTTGGGGTTAGAGATTTCCCCCACACAAAAGTAAAGTCTGTGTTTATAAAAAAGGTATATACCGAGGGGGTATACTCGATTTAAAAATAAATGATACTCCGATAGAAATCGTTTATGATGTAAAATACTTAGGCTTATGGCTAGACAGAGGATTGAGATGGAAAAAACATGTGAATGAAGTCTATGAAAAATGCACAAAATTTATAAATATTTTTAAAGTTCTAGTTGGTTCTACTTGGGGGATACATCCTATACATATAAGACGCCTTTATCTTTCTATTGTTCGCAGTCGCCTCGATTATGCAAGCTTTTTGTATGATAACTGTTGTCGTACTGGAATCATAAAACTAGATAGTTTACAAAACAGCTTTTTAAGAATTATTGGAGGTTTTATCAAAAGTACACCTATTCACGTTATGGAGGCAGAGTTGTGCATTCCTCCTCTGCATGTCCGCCGACAGTACCTAGCGTATAAGTATTGGCTCAGAGCAAAATCAATTCGTGATAATGAGATTGTCGATTTGATATCAGAGCTGTCCTGCCAGTTGAGCACACGATATTGGGCGTGTAAGAAAAAAACCTTTGTTAGCGACTGTTCATAATATCCTTAAATATAATAGTTTTAATAGTAGCAATCAAATAGAAATGTTTAGTTTAAATACATGGGTTAGCAATATAGATGTATCAGACGTATTAGTGACCAATATCGATATTATAGATAAACCCAAAAGATGTTATAATGCTGTAGAATTAAAGCTCAAGTGTGTAAATTATTTGAATGACAGTTACTCTGATTTTTATAAAATATATTCCGATGGATCTCTTCGCGATGATAATAGAGGAGCTGCTTTTTTTGATGCTGAGTCAGGACGCAATGTAAAATTTACTATAAAATCTAAAATCTGTATTATGAATTTAGAACTCATAGCGTTAGCAGAAGCAGTGTCGTACCTAGGAAGTATTTCGTTTAATAAATTTGTAATTTTCACGGATTCTAAAAGTGCCATTCAACATCTAGCTAAGTGTACTACTGGATCTAGTTTCAGAGGCTTCCCTATAGCATATAATGTACTAAACAATATAAAAAATTTAAAAAACATGAATAAATGTGTCAAAATCCAGTGGATACCGTCCCATGTTGGCTTGGTGGGAAATGAGGAAGTTGACAATCTTGCAAAAGAGGCAGCCACAGACGGTGTACTATTTAATTGTCTTCCATTCTTCAAAGATTTAATACCGTACTTACAAAATGTTTGTTTTGAGAATTGGTCCGAATATTTTGACGAGAGATCTCTAACTAAAGGCGTCTGGTATAAAACAGTACAACCATCACTTCCTCGTTCACCATGGTTTCTTAGGGCCGACATGGGGCGGAATGATATTGTTACAGCTTGTCGTCTTCGTTCTGGGCATGTTCCATTAAACAAGTTTGCCTTCATGATGCGAAAGGTCGAGTCCCCTTTATGTGATAGATGCGGCGTAAGTGAAAACGTGTATCATATTTTGATGGAATGTGCTCGGAACGAATGCGTGCGTCGACAACTCTTTGTTAGCGATCACATCTTCTGGCAAATAGGAGGATGCAATATTGTACTGAGCGATCCTGACTCTCAAGACGCTAGAAGGTTGTATGATATATATCACACAGCCCTCAAATCTAGAAATGAATTGTTTTAGACTTAAGTAGTATGATTTGTTACAAGGGTGACATTTAATGAAAACCCTGTCTAAATCCAATAAAGAGAAGAAAAAAAAAGAAATTCTTTAATTTTGGGTTATGTTTTCGGTTTGGTTTTTGATCTACCGATGTAGAAAAATTAGATTTTTTATTTTGGTAACTATTATCTAAGAAGTGTATGATTTTTAGTATAAGTAGGTCTGGTGTTTGTACGTGCGTACGCAGCTTTATGGTGTAGAAAAATTCTCAAGTTTTTGGAGATTTCCTAATAATATTTTTGGAACGAAGTTCCTTATCGCGCGTTGTGAAAGGGGGCTAGACGGAAAAAATTCTTACGAAAAGTTGTCACGACACTTTTTGCTATTGTAAGCTGTGCGGCGTCGCATGTTTTTCTGTCTGTCTCTCTCTCTCTCTCTCTCTTATAGAAAGCAAGCCAGATATTTTCATTTCTATTTCGCATTGAACAGTGTGGTGTCGCGACGATTATTTTTGTTGAGTGTATACAGGTTTTTTGTAAATAATAAAAAATAATAATAATAATAATTCCTTCACTAATTAATCGAAAGGAACTTCGTTCCATCCGGGTGTCCCTTGACACCTCTCAAGTTTTTAGTTTATATTTCATCTGAGATCTCCATTTCGAAGTGGTAGTCCTACCACCTGTAGGATCTTGGCAGAATCCGCCTGGGGGAAGTACCACACCTTTGCCAGTTATTCTACCGTCAAGCGGTAATGTGCAAACATTCCTGTGTTCCGGTTTGCAGGGCAATGTTTCCAGAGAAATTACAGGGCTTAGAGATATAACGTTTTAGATGTCTGGGTGACGAGCGCAGTGCAGTGCTAGGTAATGATTTGGGCTCTTCATGTTTCAATAGCTGCGTGTCACTGTGATGTTATGAGGCAGGCATGTTGCTTACCATCAGATACATGCCCTGTTCGTTTCTTCACTCTTTATAAAAAAAAAACAACAGACTGTGAAAGTCTTTATTCGATATTTATATATGAGATTTCATATTTTGTTCCTCTTGCACCTATAATCAAATATTATATGCTGAATAGTATTCAGCAGTTTTTGGATAATTAAAAAAAAGGCTGAAATTTACATTCATCGATGATATATTATTATTATTTTATAAAAGATCATTCGTTTACTCCGAAAGCTCGCTGAGCTCGTAAGTCGAGTTTGTCTCGAGTTTAATTTTAAATTGAAGACGGTGTTGGTTTTTTCGAGAAAATTAATTACTCAGTCGTATGTTTCTGTCTGTCGGTTATGAAATAATATTACGTGGGGGTATTAAATGTCGTTGTAATAGTAAAATAGTCAAATTAAAAATTGTTTGGCGTATCTATTTGTTTTCGTTGAAGAAATAGGTATTTAAAATAACCATAGTAAAACTTGGTATTTTTACCAATGCGTTCTTCCCCTCGTACCTAACCTTGTATTTAATATACGAGTATATTATCCGTCAAATTTCCTGACAAAAAAGAGTAGCTATTATTAATCATACATTTCCTTTGTGAGACGAAATTAGGTTTCCTTGAAAAGCCTTTCATTTCTAACGTTAGGCACTCACTCCTAATAATATAATCTTCGTAGAAAAGGGATAGCCTAATGGGTTTTATCAAACGTAAGATATTTCCGTAATGTTGGTATAATTCGTAAATAATTAAACTTAAATACCAACCTATATAAAAAAAAACTCGACAAACTAGTCATTTTGTCACCCAATAAAAAAGTCTAACTTTTGTTGACTCCGGAAAGAGCATGCTAAATATACAATTTTTAATGTGTAACATTTGTGTTCCGATGAGCCAGAGCTATGGAACGTTTTAACATTTTAACATAGTCGGGGCAGCTTGAACACATGTTTTTGGAATGATCAGAGATGAGACTTCTGTAAAATCGTGTGATCCAAGTCACTAAAAATGACTCCCAACATCCAAAGCTTGTCGCAAATAGGTCTCAGCTCTGCTGTCTGCGTTTGCGAGCACATACCAATCTCTATTTTCGATCTAATATTACAGTAATTCATTTCCACTCTGCGTCACTACGAATTCATTAAAAAATTGTTTACACCCTAATACATGTAACTACGTATAGAGTTAAATTTTCCGCACGGTTTCTTTGTGTCAATCGTAAGCAGATGATGTGCATACTTTCTATGGCAACAGAGTGATGTTCCGCGACAAAAGTAGGTATTACATTTTCACAACAGCGACAAGGCAAGAAAGATGCTACCCATGCTTTCGGTGTAAAGCGTTTGTGCCAACTCTATACGTAGTATATGTAAAATCTTTGTCTACACCTCAATCGCCTTACAAAATTGCTTATTTAATTGCAATGAGTCGTGTTTCAGACTAGACAACATTAAAATCGTATTTAAAAAAAATACCATTGTAGATGGCGCCTGTTTGACGTCTAACACGACTTTTTAACCCCCGATCAAAAAAAGGGGTGTTATAAGTTTGACGTCGATGTCTGTCTGTCTGTCTGTCTGTCTGTCTGTCTATCTATCTGTCTGTCTGTCTGTCTGTCTGTCTGTCTGTCTGTCTGTCTGTCTGTCTGTCTGTCTGTCTGTCTGTCTGTCTGTCTGTGTGTCTGTCTGTGGCACCGTAGAGCTCAAACGGATGGGCCGATTTCAATGCGGTTTTTTTTATTCGAAGGTTGATATCTGTGCGGATGTTCTTAGCTATGTTTGGTTAATATCGATTCAAGATGGCCGCCTCCACAAAATGGCGGACAAAATATTTCTTCACAACCTACCTCAATATGGGTATCAAATGAAAGGGCTTGACAAGTAGAATACAATACATAATAAACAATTTTAAATCCAAGATGGCCGCCACCACGAAATGGCGAATTATATTATTTTTTTCACTACTACCACAATATGGGTATCAAATGAAAGGGCTTGACTAGTAGAATGTTGTACAGATAACAAATCCGAGATAGTCGGGGGTTAATCAAAATTTTAATTTTGTTCTTGTTCTTATTTTGTCCTAATCAATCTTAATATTGCGGCTTGATAAATTGGATTCGTTGACATGTCTTGAGTTTCATTTTTTAACCCCCGACCAAAAAAAGGGGTGTTATAAGTTTGACGTCGATGTCTGTCTGTCTGTCTGTCTGTCTGTCTGTGTGTGTGTCTGTCTGTGGCACTGTAGAGCTCAAACGGATGGGCCGATTTCGATGCGGTTTTTTTATTTGAATGTTAATTACCGTGCGGATGTTCTTAGCTATGATTGGTAAATATCGATACAAGATGGCCGCCTCCACAAAATGGCGGACAATAAGTTTCTTCACAACCTACCCCAATATGGGTATCAAATGAAAGGGCTTGACTAGTAGAATACTATGCACTATGACAAATTTCAAATCCAAGATGGCCGCTACCACAAAATGGCGAAATATTTTTTTTTCACATCTCCGTCAATATGGGTGTCAAATGAAAGGGCTTGACTAGTAGAATGTTACACATATAACCAATCCGAGGTAGTCGGGGGTTATAATTTTTTTTAAATTTTGTTCTTGTGATTGTCTCAATTTACTTTTACGCATCATAATACTTAAATATAAATAAGTCATGGAACAATCTGTTTTTCGCAAGAAAATCTCTATAAAATAAATGAACAAATAGTGATGGTAATAATTTAGTACTAAACATACCCACTACAAGCTTCTGATGCGTAATTTAGAACATTTTTTTATCTTCTGCAAACAGCTCACAGTCACATAGGGAACATGCTAGTAGGGTCGAACCTACTGTTGAAAGTTGTTACGTTATTACGTTACGATGGGACTGTCATTGCAGCATAAGGTCTCCATAAAAAAAAGAATTAAGTATATAAATAAATGACAATCATAAAAATAAAAGAACTTCTGTGCTAATGTCTGCTTGAATGTGTGCTGACACGTAGACACCACTCGCCTGTTTTTTGTATCCAAAACCATGATTACACTAGTACATAGTACATCCTTAGTAGTAGTAGCAACCTTTTAAGGTAAAATATCGTGAAGTCTCTGAAACGATAGCAAAAAATATAAGTACTGAAATATTTGTTTCAGCATCAACTTTTCAATTACAGACAACTGATTCCTTAGAAACAACCTCAACACCTTAAGTTAAATTTTACATCATCTCTAAAATGGACCTTTAAACAAAACAATGTACCAAACCAAGACAATCCGACGTAATCGCATTTACAAAACATCCTCAGAGATAATGTTTATTTATTCCTACTGTATCAAGATGAAAGGAGACGTTGCGTGAATAAATCACTCATTTTTAATTAAATTGTACAAGCGCCATCGATAGAGATTTTGCAAGACGCGAATATTAAATATCGTCTTTTACACTGCCAACACTTCAGTCAAATATACCAAATGAGATGGTAAACAGTCTCACTTAGTTAAGCGAATAGATTTATTGATACATTTATTACAGGTTGATATTTAATTTAATTAGTTCTTGGACTTATGTGTTTCTAAATATCAATTTTGTTTTTTTTGTGTTTCTCAAAAAATGCTAAATGTATATAAGCATATTTATGTGGAGTCGTTGCTAACCTGAACTTTAATAAATACGAGTACTATGTATACAATTACAAAAAATAAGTTAATTTATTTTCAATTTATTTATAGTATCACCAATACCTAATAATCAACACATCACCTAAGAATCTGTGTGATACGAGTATCTGTGCAAACCTGAACTTTTACAAAACAAATAAAATTAAGTAATTTTCTACGTTTTAGAGTTTATTTTACTTTAAAGTCGGTTTATGTTACGATGTATTATATAAATAATATTTATCTACTTAATTCTATTCATACGTACATATATGAGAAATACGCGCTTTATTAACTACAATATTTCTATCTGATGTCAAGTCAAACGACTACAAAATGTATGGTGATTTCATGTCTACTAATCTGTGTTGAAGGTGCGTTGAATATTTAATGCGTAGTCAACACGGGCTGTAATTAGAGGCAGCCCCGTCCTGCACTAAGTGATTTAGTGGAAAAGTCTAGGGAATTATTCAAATGCACGGGTATCTCTCTGACTGTATACAGATAATCTAGGTTTAAGAAGCAAAATTATAGTTTATAAATATTTCTGGATAAATATTAGCAATCTCTAGGACCACCCTGCATTTTTACCCGTAGTTCCTATTTCCGTTATTTTTAGTAGTACTTAAATCCCGCTATACAACAACCATCACCGAGCTGGTTTTTGGATGAAAATATGTCAACAAATATATTGCAAAGGGGTTGCCTAAAAAGTTTCAGTCCAGAATATGAACAATAAACAATTTTAAACATTCCACTTAAAATGATTGAACTACTACAAAATACTACTATTTCAAATACTAGAACTAGTCACCAGACTAAAATTTGACTGTGTACCAAATTTTCATACGATCTGGGCAGGTGTTATAACATGGTTGAACATCAACAAATATTGACATTTTCATTTTTATTTTAGGGGTTAGATTGTTAATAGGTTACAGGTACATTCACCGGTTCAAAACTGGTTGTCAGATCCTCCTCACTAGAGCCTTATAATAGCAGCTAGCGACCTCGTCCTGGCATTCTCGAAGGGGGTATATTCCCTTCGAGGATGCCAGGTCGACCCTTAGTTTTCCCTAACTCAACTGCCAATCCGAGACCGTATCCTTTGATTTGAGGTCCCTTTGCGCTAGTCGTCGTAAAGTAAAGATGAAAAGCATAAAGTCGTCGTGAGATGTTTAGTCACATCGTTTCATGGTTGGTGTTTGTTCCAAAAGCACGAACAAAGAGATTTGACTCTACTTTTGTGATAAGAACGTCAAGGCTATGGAATACGTTGCCTGAGTGGGGTTTTCCCGATGTTTACAATTTTTGTGTCTTCAAAGTGAATCGGTTACTTCTGGGTAAACACGTTCCATCGTAGACCGCATCGTCGTTTAACATCAGTCGAGATGGCGGTCAAGTGTGAACCTACAAAAGTTAAAAAAAGTGCTCGTGCTACGGTCAGTATTACCTACTAGATATACCTACTGATATATAAGCATGTTTTTGACGCGAATCTATAAGATTTTCCCCGACAAAAATTGCTTAACTCAGCCAAGTTTTCACTTCAAAAAACAAAGATTTATGTTATTTAGGTCTCTATGTCTTTTATCTGAAATTATTCTTCTACAGTTTCGTCATTCGTTAGTTTTCCTACATCCTTGCCCAGTATTTGTGATTACTAGAGCAACTAACATAACTTTTAATTCCCCTCACCTTCGTTTCATGGCACATTCCCCATTATAGGCACCTGCGAGGCAATTCAGCCAGCGAGCTAATAAATCCAGTGAATGGAGCTGCACGTGGGAACTGCCAGTTGTGACCGAATGTTTTACAGATTTTTGTACTAATAGCTAGCGGTAACGTTGGTCATAACAGTGGGACCTTAATGGGATTTGCGGTGATTTGGTTACTTTATAGATCCTACAGCGATATTTATCTGGAAAAGGAAAGGCTCTTCTTTTTGCAGCCCTTTATTTCACACCAGCACCGCACTTTCATCTGTTTCCGTTATTTTGCTGGAATAAAATTGTGTGCTATTTTTTACTTTTTTTATTGTTCAATATTGGTGGACAGTTCACACACAACACTATCTGACCCCAAAGTCCCCAAACTAAACAAAGCTTGTACTATGGTGGCCAGATAGCTGATATAATACATATATAGTTTTAAATACATACTTACCATACATAGAAACACCATATTCCAGATTACATATAATCTAACTTTGTTCCAAATCAATTTCATTATAATAAGGATGTTAACACTAATCACACATTAATGTTTAATGTTAATTTTATGATATTGCATTAATAGGATATCAAAAATCAAATATTTTAAAATTACGTAGTAAATTTATTGTACATGCTACATTTATAATCTGTTGTCATGTGACTGGAAACACCAATATGAATTATTACGTCACTAGTCGCAAAACAAACTGTCGAAACTGATTAAACTGTTTACTTTTCTGCATTTTTATTATAGTTTGCGATCTTAGCGACGATTTTGATTGTTTGTATTCAAGTAATAATATGAAAACACATAAACTGGACATACAGTCATGAATCGCGACCAATGTTTTGCGACTAGTGACGTCATGTCAGTCGTTAGTGTTTTAGCAGCAAAATTCAAAATTAGTCTAATATTGTATACTCATCGAAAATACTAATATTTTGAAATAAAATGTTATTTTTTACGGTAAACAAGGGTCAATCTTCAAAATAAAAGTAGTTCCCAAAAATTGTTAACATCCCTATTCTGATTCACAAAGATCAGATTGATCTCGACTCGGAATCAAACATCGGTCTTTGTCTTATCTGTTGACAATAAAAGAGACAAGGATTGTCATGTCAAATTTGAGTCGTTCGAATTACGTTCTGATCCTGATCGCTGATCCGTTCAGCCCACGGATATCAGGGGATATGCCTTGAGGGCGTGGCAGTGTCTTCTCAATACGGTTAATATGACCGTATAACTTTGACATTCGTTCAGTCGCTCTGCAGCGCTAGAGAGTACGTTGGCGCGTTAGTGATGGGGTAATGGAGTTTGCCGACGTGAAATTTCTTCGAAAATTTATTCGGTAATTTACATGGACAATGTTCGTTTTCTTCATTTTTTAATTAACTACCTATTTTTCCAGATTTTTTTATTTGTTTTATGATTATTATTAATAATATATACAAAGAAATAAAATTGGAGCGTTTGTATGTAATATCAAATTAACAACTGTTTACTAAGTTGTGACAAATAAAAATATGTGCAGTACCTATACCTAAAAACTATTTTATAACTTTTTGTCTATCTTGTTTGTTCCACTAATCTACCAAACAGCTGAATTATGACGGGACCTTCACTACCAGACAGCTGATCGTCTAAGGCATAACTTTTTACGTTTTTTTAACGTGTACTTTTCTCTTGCTTGATGAAAATAAAATGTTAATATTATTACTAGCCTACATTGTCCCACTGCAGGGCAAATACCTCTCTTCCTTCCTTGCAGATAGTCCAATTCACGGCATTAGGATTTACGGCGTTCGACAGTCTGAGATATAATGTTTAACCTCCCCTGTAATTTCTCTGGAAACATAGTCCTTCAAACCGGAATAAAGTGATGTTTATTTAATGTTTTAAATAAACTGTTTCATTAAAAGTCCCTTAAAATTAGTCCAGCAGTTTCAGAGATTACCCAGTACAAGCAGGAAAGCAAAAATATTATAATATTTTTTTGTCATTGGTATCGTAAATCCTAGTACCTATATATGTATATTACAAATGCCAATGTTTGGACGTTTGGGTATTTGGATGTTTGTTGCTCAATCTCGTTTAAACGTACGAACGGATCGAGTTGTAATTTGAAATACAGTAAGATTATATTTTGGAAGAACACATAGGCTTAGGCTACTTTTATCTCGATAAAATAACGGGAACGAGAACTACGCGGGTAAATCCGCGGAGCACTGCTAGTACTTTTGTATACATTAAACGTAAAACTGTTAATTTGAAAAATGCAAATAGATTCCTACTCCAACTTTATACATTTCTTTATAGTATAATACATGTCGTACAGGGTATCCATTTTTATATATTATAATTATATTTACGTATTTGTATATTAGTAAAACTTAATAAATGAAAATATAATAATACAGCCAAAAATAAAATGTCGAATAAATTTTGCAATCACTCATTTCAATCCCTAGTGACATATTATGTGGGCGTTGATCGACTCTTTCTACGTAGACAAAATTATTTGTTAATACGGAAATGTTCCGCCCATTTTATTAACCCCCGACAAAAAAAGGGGTGTTATAAGTTTGACGTCGATGTCTGTCTGTCTGTCTGTCTGTCGGTCTGTCTGTCTGTCTGTCTGTCTGTCTGTGTGTGTGTCTGTCTGTGGCACCGTAGAGCTCAAACGGATGGGCCGATTTCGATGCGGTTTTTTTTATTTGAAAGTTAATATCCGTGCGGGTGTTCTTAGCTATGTTTGGTTAATATCGATTCAAAATGGCCGCCTCCACAAAATGGCGGACAAAATATTTCTTTACAACCTACCTCAATATGGGTATCAAATGAAAGGGCTTGACTAGTAGAGTACTAAACGCTATAACAAATTTCAAATCCAAGATGGCCGCCACCACAAAATGGCGAATTATATAATATTTTTCACTACTACCTCAATATGGGTATCAAATGAAAGGGCTTGATTAGTAGAATACTTTGCACTATGACAAATTTCAAATCCAAGATGGCCGCTATCACAAAATGGCGAATTACATTTCCTTTTTCACAATTCCCTTAATATGGGTATCAAATGAAAGGGCTTGACTAGTAGAATGTTCTACAGATAACAAATCTAAGGTAGTCGGGGGTTAATCAAAATTTTTAATTTTGTTCTTGTGTATGTTGTGGGAGGAGACCGGAGACACTAGGTTTCGAACTAAATTTGCAATCAAGGCATATCCCCCGAATATCCGTGGTTCAGCCCTTCGGACGTGATTGAGCAAAAAACATAAAATAATCCAAACTTAGTCATTTACAATGTTAGTAGGATTTTACAGCAACTCTTTGAATTGTAAGGATTTAACTATTGTTCTATAGTGGTATTCGTAACAAGATGCAAGAAATATCATAAATTAAGTTTCTTGCCACTTACTATGTCTTGAATGGCCTTGCAGATGATAAATTACCCACTTACAGAGAATATTAAACAAAAGAGTCTACACAAGTTGAAATTATTTTTAACCGACTTCCAAAATGGAGGAGGTTATCAATTCGACCAGTATTTTTTTTATGATTTCTGATTTCTGAGAATCCCCGCACCGATCATGCTAACAGGTAGTGGACAGATGCTATTAACCTGTGTCTACTTACCACATGCCTATCAATCTACTAGCTTTTTGACCTGACTAGCACCGACTTCAAATATATGAGTGAGCAGCGCTTATAATAATAATAATAATTTATTTTTCGTTTTTAAGTGCCTATTTGTAGTTTTGAAGTTGGTTAATTTTTTTGTGCGAAAGTAGTTTATTACCCGTACCTACCAACATATAAATATGTAAAACAAAATAATACATCATATAAATTAAGAACAAGATTGGCAAACGCTCTTAAAAAACTTCAGTGCACCTCTGTACCTACACTATAACTACACTATTCCCTTTCAAGATGTTTTATGTATTATGTATATGTCACTGTAAATTTACAATCACCGTCAGTTTAAAATATGACGCGTGAGATTATACATAAGCCCATGGTAGGTTAGGATAGTTTATAATCTAACGTCGTTACCACGGTAATATTATCTATCAGTAATATAACTGGGCCGTTTCTTTGAAATTCATACCTACAGCTGCGAGCACGTAAACAAACGATAAGGCTTATGCGACTTACACGACTCGGCTACCTTATGTCATGCACGTTAAGATAGAGATTACATTGGGAACACGTACCGAGCGCGCCCCGAGATCGAGGCGCGTAGGTACAACCCGCGTTTCGTCCGTTTGTATGAAGTCGAAATACTGGTAGTTAATATTACTGTGTCGTTACATTGTGATGTAACGGTTTTCAGCTTTACGGTGACATAATTTCACCCGATTACTAGCATAAGCAGCTCACTAAATGTTCCCGCTACTGGGACTCGGTGCCATCTCTGGCAAGGAGAGAGTCAATGCCATAATCCACCACGCTGGCCCAGTCCGGATTGATAGATGGCACATGACCTCAAAATATTCTAGCTACATGTCGTTTTCCGCACGATATCTTCATTCACCGTTTTAAGTTAGCGGCATTACGCATATGACTCCTAAAAGACAGCAGTGCGTGTGGGATTTGAACCCGGGGCCTCCGGAACGGCATTTGCTGTTCGCCCGACTAGACCAGTCTTAGTTTACCTGTTTATTAATACCTGCCTATTAAAGTCCACATAATCTAAATAGGATATGTAATAGAAAATATACAGTTAAATACATCGTGAGATATCACAAATTTTCAATATCACGCGCGCCTGCTTCGTCTTCCAACATTTAATATCACAGGTGTGCTTGTAAGAGTGCAATTTACAAGCGAAAACGATTATATTTTAATAAAAGAGGGAAATAACTCACCAAAACCTATTGGAACAAACAGTACCGACTACATACTTATAAAAGAAAGAAGAAAAACTGTTTTCTTTAGGTATTGGGTAGGTATTTTGACTCCATCATGTAGGTATGTACGTGTTTTTATTAAAAATAATTAATTTAAATTTCCAATGTTACACAATTAAAAAATGTCAAATTATATCTCACAATACAAAGCTAATAATGATATCCCTGTCTTTCTTCTTCTTTGGGTAGATCCCATCTCCCTACTTAGTCTGTGACTGGCACTAATCTGCCAAGAAATCCTGCGGCCGTCAATCTCCAATCCAAAGATGCTTTTAATTAGCGTTCATAAAAGTGTTTTGACGTTTGTTTTTAACGGATGGACTCTCTATTTACAAAACTTTTTTTTTTTTTAATAAAAAGTGCCGGACGAGCAGGACATGTGCCTGATGGTAAGCAACATGCCTGCTACAAACGCTACGCGCTGCATAGTGACACGCAGCTATTGGAACATGAAGAGTCCAAATCATTACCTAGCACTGCACTGCGCTCATCACCCAGAGATCTAAGATGTTATATCTCTAAGCCCTGTTATTTCTCTGGAAACATTGCCCTTCAAACCGGAACACAGTAATGTTTTCACATTACTGCTTGGCGGTAGAAAAACTGGCAAAGGTGTGGTACTTCTCCAGGCGGGCTCTGCTAACACAACACTAACTAGCCCCAAACTAAGCGAACCTGGTATTATTTGAGCCAGAGAGGTACCTGATACAATCCTATTAATATTAAAAATACCAATTTTTGAATGTTTGTTGCTCAATCACGTCATAACGTCCAAAAGAATCTGGTCGAAATTTGGAACAGATCAGAGAACAGAGAACAGAACAGAACAGATACTTAGTTTGTAAATCACATAGCCTACTTTTATCCCGAGAAAATAACGGGAACGGAAACTATGCGGGGAAACCGTCAGGCACTACTAGTAGTTATATAAGTATTCGTAAATACATACATATCACAATAATTATGATGCATAGAAACACACAACAAATATTTGTATTCATCACCCAAATATCTGTCCTGGGTGAGAATCGAACCAACGACCTCTGGTTTTAGCAGTAGGCTACTGCAAACTAAGCCAAGAGGCCATACTTAAATAATAACGTTACCTCAACTTGAGACTTCTGTAGAAGAATGCCTCACACAATTCACCTCAATCTTTCTCAAAGTTTACATCTTGCGTACTTTGTGATTACCTATTCCCTCCCGACAAAGTATTAATTTTCAATAGCAGGTGTGTCCCTGCTGAATTGCATTCATTACTCGAAAGTAATCCGCATTGACAGGTCGAATGAGAAGAATAGAATGGTTCCATTTTATCTATCAAAATTTGGTAGCTCTACGTTCTATAGGATAGAGTTTTACGTAAATTCTACTGTTGTTACGAATGGAAGTGTGAACGAATCGCTTAAGCAATAAGGTAGCATTTACTATAACTTTGGAAATGCATGTTTTCATTGGATTGGATATCTTTAGAGTGTTTAGCCATTAATTTGTGATTCTGATTTATCTTACCTATGAACTGCAAGAACTGGAAGATCTACTACTGCAAGACCTTGGATGGACATACTGATCAAACTCAAAAAACACAAAACGACGTCCGGCTGAAACACAAGACGTTGGCGAAATTTTGCTCACCAAGCATTTATATCACACATATATATAGGGCAACCAAATAGAAGCCTGAAATGAATAGAAGATGAGGAAGAAGAAGACTTTAATCAGCTGACTATTGTTTAATTTTTTTCATTGTATAAATTAAGACTACAACAAATTGTCTTGCCAGACATATTGCATCCCTCTCACAGAGGCCAGTTTGTATGGGACAACTTTTAAAATGTTTCGTATCATTTTATCTTACCTACAAACAGCAATAAATATTTTTATATTTGTATGAAATGTCCTACTACTTAATATAATATATTTTAAACACTAAAGTTGGTATGTTTGTTTGTAACTCTTTCACGCAAAAACCACTAAACTTATCATCATGAAACTTTGTACGTATAATTATATTTTGTAATCCGAAAAAAAAATTGGAACCGGTGTGTGTGAATTTTCGGGACACTAGTACAACATAATAATTGTTCATCTGAATCATCTATTCGAGTCGTTCTCTATCTTACAAAGTCCTTTTCTTTAAAATACATACTAAAATTGTTACCGTCGGGTTGCGTTGCCTGAGTGGGTTTTTCTCGATGGTTACAATCTTGGTGTCTTCAAATCGAGAGTAAATCGGTTTCTTCTAGGTAAACACGATCTATCGTAGACCGCATCATTGCTTAACATCAGGCCAGATGGTGGTCATGTGTAAACCTATAAAAGTAAAAAACAGAATATTCGTTTTATAGCTTCTAGAATAAAGAGGCGTTTTAGTTATCTAAACAAAACGAATACATTTTTAATTATGCATGATTTGAACTGATATTGAAAATATTACACAGTAATTAATCGCGAATTAAATTATTATATAATTACTTCTACGTTTTGGCAGCGTTACAGCGGCCGTGGTCACGGGAAAACGTCGAGGCAATGAAATATTAATTTAGATCGCGATTAGTAACAGTTTCAATAAAAAATATGTTTTTTGCATAATCTGTTTCTTACAGTATAAAGGTTCTAATGTTATTACTGCAATAAAATGCATTTTAACTGTTTTAACATTTATTTACAAAGGTACAATACAAAAATTGTCTTTGGCACAAGGGGAAGCTTACTGACATAGTTTTAATTGGACGACGGTTTAACTCTAAGGTCGACAATGCTGAATGAAGTACATTTACGTATATAATATTCTATTGTTACAAAAATAAAACTCCTTCAATAGTTATTTTTATCAGATAAGCTTTATATAGTCGATCATCTGACTTCTTGTATTCCAGACTGATAAAAATATCATTGTAACCAAGTGTAATCTTTTTACAATAATAGTTTTGCACATGTCTATATTTATTATGTCATAATTACGTTGATTTACAAATAGTTTTTTTAAACAAGCTTTATGTTGAAGTAAAAACAGGTTTTTTTCAACAAACAACATTTACGCATACAACGAAAGGCGAATGAAGGAATATATTAAGCCAACATATTTGTATCGTTGGCTAGAAAAAGCATTAAGGGCGTGTGGGCCGTAATTTTGAATTTTTAAAACAACTTTAAGACCTTTAAAATAGTGTATTAAACTCTGAAAAAAATATATGTATTAGTTAAGGATCTAATCTAGAGCAATTCGCAGTCTATAACACGATTTAATGAATTTTACTTAATAGAAAAAAATCCCAAAGTTACCCCTTTTCAAAAGGTTTTTTCAAGTTTATGACTAAACTAATGAATTTTTTTATTAAATTTTGTACTCAACGAAAGCCACTAAAAAGTTATAGATGCATTCGCAGAGTTTGACTTGATAAAAAGTATCAGTTATTCACTATGTTTTAATATCTACCATATATATAGCGCGCCGTTCGGCAGGCCTGATCAGTCGCGTTTCGGCGCTCACGGACGACGGGCCTGTGCTTGATTTTGCAATTTTGACAACCAATAAATTTTAAATATTACGATCATAGTGCCACAGTATAACAATATCAGTAGGTATTACTAGTGAGGCACGCTATGATCTTGATTTTTGATACCGTTTTCATTGGAATTGCAAAAAGACGCTGATACTAATTAGTACGCTGTTTACTTTATGTTGTAGAATGTAGACCAATAAGGGAGTCTCAAAAAACTGACGTCGATAACACATCAAAAAAAAAATTCAATGCGGATGCAATGGAAAATAGATAAGTATCGGTAAAATATTCGTCCGTCAAATCAGAGATCGGGATAAGGAAATAATGAGAAATGGGAGAAATCCCCATGATACCTAACTTGCATTTATACTATACATTTATACTATTACATTTAGGTTTCATTCTTTGGTAGTAAGGTACTTAGTACTTGGAAGAAAAGTCCTCACATCCAGATTTTACCACTTTGGAAGAGACTCTTGCGCAAACTATTCTGTTTAGAAAAAAAAATCTAGGAACTTCAATACAATTTTTGAACACCTATCCATAGATAGATACACGTATGGTTTTGATAGATTTTTTTTTAATTTCTTTTCCAAGTTTGTGACTCCACCAAAATTTATTGTTTTTCCTTTTTTTGTATGAAAATGTTAATATTGTTCATAGAATACATGTACTTACCAAGTTTTAATACTATACTTCTTATAGTTTCGGAGAAAAATGGCTGTCACATACGGATGGACAGACATAACGTATATTTTAAAATTTGTCTACGAATACCTAAAAACCCAACTTCGTTCATTTAAAACTTATTTAAAATGAAATTTAGACACTCGACCAAATTTGATAAGAAGCCTTTTAGGCAGTAAGATTACTCGTAGAATTTAACTCTGTATTAAATTTCCGATTCGTATTTTTTATATAAGGTTTAGAATCATTTCCTGAGCATAAAATTACAAAATAATAACAAATCCAGGTGGAGCTTCAAGCGCCAGCTCGAAAAAACGTTTTTGGCCGATATTCCGAAAAAGTTATAAAGCCTATTATTATTGTATAAAATAAAATTTCCCATCCAATTTAATGATAACAATGTAAAAAAATAAGATGTGAATTCTGTTCCCAGTAGCATAAACATGTCTCTTTTTACCGGAATGGAAGAAGGCTTATGTTTTTCGCGCGTATCTTTATGTTTGTAAAACTTTGATTTCCACATATCTTCCAAACGGCTGGATGGATTTTGGTAACTAAGATATTCTAAGACTAATCTCATTCGCCAAAGTGTCCTTAGACTCCTTAGATAGTAGGTAATATTTTTTTACGTGTAGTCGGGGTTTTTAAATTAAAGTTATTCTATCATATTGCTGGTTGCTCGAATAAACAGCACCGTTCATCATCATGATTGAAGAGTTGAACGAAGAGTTTGGTCTCCACTTTTGTAACAAGAACAACTTAGCTGTGAAACGCATTGCCAGAGTGGGTTTTTGTCGAAGATTCGAACCTTGGGGTTACGAGGTACACTGTGTTTGTTTCTAATAGAGAAGCAAGTTCCATCGTAGACCACATCATTTTCATCCACTATTATCGGCATCATCGCAACCGTATCATTAAATGGGTTATAAATAGTAAACGGTAAGTTTTACAAAAAAAGTTTACTAGCAACAAAAGATGCAAAATTTATTTTCTACAATTGTTGTCAAAATATATAGTTTCCAAAATATCGGCTAAAACAGTTTTTTTTTCAATTGGCGTTTGAAGCTCTACCTGGATCTGTGACCATTTTGTAATTTTATGCTCAGTAAGTGATCTTTACCTCATAAAAAAAATTGGTTTAGAAATTTAGTGCAAAGTTGACCAAAAACCTTCTATTTTTACTGGCCTTTCATTACGTTTCAGCACATTTTTTTAAATATTTTTGACGAACTTGTGAATTATTAGGAAACATTTTAAAAAGATGCATGAAATTGGAAAAGCCGTTCTCAACATATAGTGTGACCAAAAAAGAAAAGGTTGAGTTTTGTATACCTACGAATATAGCTAAATTTAATGTTTCTTCGTTTATAAAGCAACAAAACTCTTATCATAAACAAACAAACATAAACAAATCTTGAACAAAAAATGAGTTTAAATTACATAGTCCAATATTTTAATGTTATTTCTGCACTGTGGCACCGATTCCGCGGTCGGTGACGGTCGCGAGAACAAGACAGCGTTAAATGCCTACTTTGACAGAATTACCTGGCCTTAAAATATTTCTAATTAACGTCAACATAATCTTACACATTTAAATTCTCTTATGTAAAAACTACTTAAAAATAATTTAAATATTAGATTTACATTAATTAACTTTTGTAGCTATATAAATAGAGCAACTGAAAAATAAACATTCGTTAAAAATTAAGTGGCAAATTGAAATAATTCCAAGCCTTATATTATGTAAATGTCACTCAAAAAATTGCATTTACCGTCAGTTTATAATATGTATAATAGGCATGACGACTCATTTTCGGTTTAATGTGCCATCAAAAGGCTACTCAATAACTGAAGCAGGTGAAAGAACTACTTTGTTATCTTAAAAAACTTCCCGCGATATCACGATTTTAAAATCCCAATTTTGGACTTGCTTAAAAACGTTTCATACAAAAGCACTACAAAAGCGTGACGTCACTGTCTAGTATTTTCTATGCGTCGCCCATAAAGTTTGTATGTTAGCTTTATTAAATATTGCGTTTAAGAAACTGGGTTCATAACAAAAGTCACTTTAAATGAAAAGGGGGTTTCCAATGGTATATACATTTTCTAATAATTTCGTATCTACTTTTAAAATGGACTTAGTGTTTAGTTTTAAATGTTTAGCTACACCTTTGTTAATAGTATTTAAACAGTCATACTAAAAGCCTATAAAATACAATTGCATAAAAAGTAAAATTTTGTGTCAGCAATTTTTTTTTCAGGATCAAAGGGTTGTCCCATATCAAAAGTTTTTGGTTTTAATAAGTACCTACTTACACCTGTTTCTCTCGACTTAGTCGGTTTAGTGAAATCCAATAAAAAGAGACAAAAGATTCACAGTTATGTTTTCTTTAAATAAATAAAAAAATAGAAATGAATACAGCGATTGTTTTAAAAAATCAGCTTAGTCGAAATTTTACTTTTTATATAACAAATTTTACCAATTAGATTTTTTACCGCACAAAACAAACGTAACGTAAAAGTAAGTACCTTCTGTCTAAAACAGTCGAAGATGAATAAACACGAAATCAGCTTCAATAAATAGGTACATAATATGTGCTTGTAGCAATAAAACGATTCGTGGCATTTGTAATTGTTTTATGTAAGTATGACATTAATAGAGATATAATATATGTGTCACCGTACAATTGTAAAAACCGTCAGATTATAATTTAACAACATCAGATTACAAACTAACCTAACCTACCGCGGGATTATAATCTGTCAATTTTACGGGACATAATATAATATTATGGGGATATTACCAAGGTACGTTACCGGTTACAACGCTGGCCTTGTTTCAAATGACGGAATGTATACCGGTAACAACTCTGACAGTATTTTGATTGATGGAATTTTTAGCGATTATATGAAAACTGGTGCTATTTTCAGTGACTAAATGCTTTGGTAAGTTACAACTTTTACAATATTCCAAATGATGGAAATTTTACCGATAACAACTCCGACGTTATTCTTACAACTCTGATTTTGAATGACGGAATTTTTAGCGATAATATGAACACTGGTGCTATTTTCAGTAACTGAATGCTTACCAGTTACAACTTTTACGATATTTGAAATGATGGAAACTTTACCGATAACAACACCGACATTATTCCAAATGATAAAATGTTTACCGGTACCAAATATGACACTACTTATTCCATGCATCTTGGTCGGAATGTTACCGGTAACAAGTCTGGCACTATGGGAAATAACGGAATATTTTGCCATTGCAACTCTAGCACTATTTAAAATTATTGAATATTTACCGGTAACAGACACGTGAAAAAACCTGGCAGTATTGTAAATGACAGAGTGTTTATCGATAACAACCCTGAAACTATTTTAAACAATGGAATGTTTACCGATAATATCCCTACCTCTATTTTAAATGACGGAATATTTACGGGTAACAAATCTGACGCTATATACTAAACGGCGGATTTTTTAAACCGATAAGCAATCCCTCGTTATTTTCAGTGTTGGAATATTTACCGGTGACTTAATATATTTTAAACTGAGGAATGTTTACCGGTAACGATTCCGGTGTTTTTGTTATACTCATACTCTCTGTGACCATTGTTGCGGACGCTGCATTGATCTTCTGACTCACCATTTGTAAGAGGGCACTTCTCTACTCTGCTGACCCTATGGTAGAAATACACACAAATAATGTTATTGATGCTCCAAAACATAAATTTATGATTTTTTTATGGGACTATGAATTGTAGATGTAAATTCCTCACACAACACTGACTAGACTCAAACTAAGCAATGTGTCTGCAACAGTTCATGTGTGAAGTTTCAAGATCGAAATATTAGGTACTCTCTTCACGATTTAACTACGGCAAATATTCCAGGGAAGTAAGATCCGTAATTAATAATTTCAGGGAATTGAACCCCCGCATTAACTTAAAACGTTTGATCATAATATCGATTCAGTTGTTTTTTATTTATTTAGAAGTAGGCATTTCTTAGTTATTTGGTTAACTACTTTTCATAACCATTTCATCTATCAATGTAATATATGCTCCGCAAACACATGTTTACTTTACATTTCTCTTTTGCATTTAAAATTTCCCAATGATAAGATTTTGCTAGATTGGCTGGCTTTAAAGCAGAGGGTGTACTTGTAGGACAGGGTTAGCCAATAGCGCCTTAAGAGCCTGCACCTTTGAGTATCTTTTCAAACGTGGTTTCACTAGTTTGTATGTATCATTAACTTGATGGTGAAGGCAAACATTGTCAAGAAACAGAAACAGATATGTTTACTTTTGTTTGTTGTAAAAAAATACTCGAGAATATAAAGAGAACTACAATATTTTTAAGTTCAGTATCTTTATTTAAAAATCGTATAAAATCATTTAATTATTTGTCAATAGAATTAATATTATAAGATACCACCAAGTTTAGACTTGGCCAGAGCGGTTTAAAACCTGGACTCTCTTTACGTGATAAACGGATTCAAGTGCGAGTGACATCACAAAAGGTTTTTTTTTGTAAATTGTTATAAAATTAACAGATTAAAAGAATTTAGCATTGAAAGTAGGTAAACTATAGATCTTACTACTACTACTATGTAGCTATAGATACAAATAAACTCACCGTAAGTTTTCATTGCATTCTTTTTTCTTCTTGAAACAGCACGTAGCGATTATTCCTTGCCTCCTCCACACCAATAGTATTACGTCGACTAGCAAAAGCAACAGTACTACAATAACTATTGATACAACGATAATGGCTCCCCCTGAGAGCTGTATTATTGGAGAATTCAACAATGGCGCTAGAAAAAAATTACATAAATTAAACTCTGGAAGAAAATACGTCTCAGAAGAATTCAATTCATGACAACATTATAAATGCCAATTTTTACTTTATATTAAATTTAACCTGAGGATAAATCACTAAGCCCCAATTAATTCTAATCTAGTGTATAACGGCATGCCAACAGGGTATTTTAACTTTCATAATATTAATGTTAAACAATTTTTAAGAACACCGTGTGTGTAAACTCTCGCCGAAGTGTCCTGTATGAAAGCGTCTGCGTCTGTGTGCTGGCAGTGTAACCGTAATTCAAAACACGATGTTCGTAACACGACGCCGTAACAGATAATATGAATAGTAAAACCTTAATACTAAGTAAAAAAAATACCTGGCACAAAGATGGAGACGTTAGCTGGCACAGAATCGCCTTGAGCGTTATGAGCAATGAGTTCCAAAACATACGTAGTGTTAAACTCCAAATCGTCTATTTCTAATTTTGAGGTTGGTGTTATCTTTTTGGTTTTACAGGTATCATCGTCATCTTCCTGAAACAAAAGGTCAAGCTGGTGTTCGAAAGTTGCAACATATTCGTGTATCAGTAAGCCTAATACTAAAATCCCATAAAACATCCCACACTTGATTTTATGTATTAGACATTTGAAGAAAATGAGATAATATCTCAACATCTTTTGATTCAGCAGGTTTTCAGAGAGGTTCTCAGCGTTCCTAAAGTTTTGGTGGAGTTAACTACATAGGCAACTTGTAAGTTATATTCGGTTTCAAGGCCAAAATGTGCTCTGAAGCAGATCATACTACTACATGAGATTACTCCCACAGAGAGAGCAGATCTTTAGAACTTGAAGTGAGCCGGTAATTAATGTATATACTATCTATTTATTATTATATATCTATTTTTGGGTCAAGTCTAGTATAAATACTAATCGAGAGCTGCCAATAAATCTAAAAAACAATTTCCAAATCCGCAACCTCGGAAAGTAATCCACTTTCTTTACTTCATCCTCTTATTCACAACAATAGGAAAATAATTAGAAAAATGAGGATCAAAAGAAAATGAAACAAAAATCTTTGTTTGAGGAACAATAACTTTCGATTTACTTCGTAATTAAAATCCGAAAGTATATTAGATAAATAATGGTGAAAAGTGTTTGATAAACTGTTCAAAGAAGAGGTATAGTTTTCGACATTAGATGCTCCCATGAATTGTCTTATTTAATTTCGGCGGCTCTTTAGACTATCAGACATTCAGATAGACCAGACGGGCGGTAATCGTACCATTCGATTCGTACCAAGTACATACATAGAATAAACGTTTCTCATAGTCAAAGTCAAAGTTCTTTATTGATAAATCACAGATTTCTAAAACAGATGGAACGTGCGGAACACAGATCCTTAGGTCCGGAAAGCAAATATCAAACGCCAAAGCAAATACAAACTCCAGTCAGTACGAAACTGACTTCCGTCTCGTACGGGAGTCCCGTGTGATTTTATGTTTTGTTTAAGATTATGCCGTCTTGTGTCATCAAACATTGCAAACATTGTTCCCAAAAAGAAAAAAAGGAAATTTCATAGGAAAGTTAGAATATTTTTACTGGTATTTATATAATTTAGACGATTTTATTTCGATTGATGAATAGAAACACAACACCTCAACGAAAATAGGTCAGTGTTGCTATACTAAATTGAAATTATTTTCCCTGAAGTTAAGGTAAAATATAGATTCAAATTTTGTTTTGAAGACACTCGTAGACCAAATTATTGATGAACATTGCATAATTCAATTTTAAGCCCTATTTTTTTAATCGTTATTTTTTTTATTTAATGTGAATCGATGCCAAGAACAAATCCTCGCCGTTACTAGGGTTAATAAAAATACTAATAGTGTTGATGAAAACTATAGTTATGAAACGAACGTCTCGTCTATGACCTGTGGATTCTAACTTGATCTGTGCAGCGCTGTTAACATATATATTTTCAATAATACGAACATATTTCTTTCTTACTCCTTGTTGAATTAGAGCCTCCCAGAGCAGATTGTGTTTGATTGAGTCGAAAGCTTTATTGTAGTCGACAAATGCAATGTATAGGTCTTTCCCATACTCTTGAGATTTTTCTATTAACTGTTTTAATACATGCATATGATCAATAGTTGAAAACCCTGCTCTAAAACCAGCTTGTTCAATGGGCTGTTCTTCATCTATAGTCCTTGATATTCTATTTAGGATTAGCTTTGAAAAAAAATTGTTAATGTTTGACATGAGGCTAATAGGTCTATAATTTTCAATTACGTTTCTGTCTCCTTTTTTGTGGAGCAAGTTATTAACAAGAAATCCTTGCATTACATATTATCGGTGTAATAATAAATTATTTTAAAATAATGTTTTATCGTTTTTTAAACATGAAAATTTCCAAAGCTTAAGACAACAATAGTGGGACTTTTTTCTTAAGACTGGGAACATTACACGCACACCAATGTGAGTAATTTGACAACGTCGGTGAGAGCTGTCACGCATACATACCTAATGACTGGCCTCACAGTGTCGTTCACGAAGGTTTCATCTGTTTAGAAATCTGTGTGATAAATGTACAATTTACACGTCAATCATATGTATTGGAAAATTCTAGAACATCTTATTCAAGATTGTGTTTCCTCCTAATCACAATCTGAGTATTTTCAAACCTAAAGTAGACAGGTTCCTTCTAGGTAAACATGATATTACCAATATCGTGAAAATTGCAGCCCAACGAAAAATAAAATAGTTAGTTAGGTAGGTTTGTAGTGTAGTTCTCATTGTAGGTTGTCCATAACATTATCCTGCTGAAGCACAAGACGTTGGCGTAATTGTACTCATCAAACATATCACACTAACATAACACAACGGGATAGAAGCCAGAAATTAATAGACGATGAATCAGATGACATATATGATACAACCGATTAAAAGTTAAAAAATGAAAAAAAAAAGAAGAAGACTTTATCAGCTGACTATTATTATCATTGTATAAATTCAGACCAATGGAAACTACGTTGCCAGACATATTGCATGCCTCTAGAAGAAGAGGCCAGTTTGTATGGGTCAACTATTAAAATGTTTTGTATCATCTTATTTTACCTGCAAACAGCAATAAAGATTTTTGTATTTGTATTTGTATTTTAGTTTTGTAAAGGCTCTGTCCGATAAAAAAAAAACGAAAACCAATTTTTTTAAATAAGATGAAGAAACAATTTACAGGTTTTGATACTGTTATGGACTAAACTTTAAAAAATAAGTTAACCCGACACAAACAGAGCTAAGGATGATATCTTCCAATTTCTCACTCTTTCAAACTAAAGAAACACCAAGTCAGGCCATATGGCTTTTTAAGTTTAATAAGTCACCAATGATGACTTAAACTTATAAAAGACCCTTTGTTACGTCGGAGCTAAAAAAACCAGTTAGCGTAGTAAGAGTAGTAGAACAAGATAGTACCTAAAATTTACGTTTATATTTTTGTGAGAAAAAGCTTTGTAATTTAGCTGTTTAAGATATAAGATGCAAAATCGTTTTTTTTAAAATACTACACGTAGATCTAGAACTCTCTGTATATTTAAATAAATTAGCAAAAACACAATGTATTCAGCTTTATATACCTACTGGTATACATAATTATAGCTAATTCACATTAGTAGTCATAGAAATTGATGATAATTAATTAATGATTAAATCACCTTAATCATATGATTGACTCGAGAATTACGCAATATAAAATTCTGGCAAATGTGGAGTATCGGTATCGAAGTTCTCAAGCAAATTCAACGAGACTTATATTTACACAAGTTGTGCAAGCAAATTCAAAGAGTAGTTTTACTCAAGTTTTGTAACACAGCGATCACTATTCTAAATAAAAGCCTAGTAGCGAATTTTATATCAAAAAGGGAAATAATAGAGGTACTGTTATAACATACTTACCGGGCAATACTTCAATGTGTAATAGTCTAATGGTTCCCCGTTGTCGTTCGGCTCTTGCCATTTCAACACGTGACTGTTTTCTGACAGTAATATAGGCTCATCATCCCATATCGGGGCATCAGGGACAGATCTAAAAACAGAATGAGGTTTAAAAAGATATATACCAAATTAATATTTTTTCTAAGTAATTGTATCATTTACTTGTATGCCAGTTTTGATAAAATTTTGACACATTGTTTCTAATTTATAGAAGTTTATTTTAAATGTGTATTTATCAGAAAAATGGAAAAAAATGGTTACTATTAATCATTTGGTATGTTATACCGACAAATACACATTTTTGGTTTTGTAACCTACTTAACATGATATGAACATAATATTATTTTGCCCAAATCTATGATTTATTATGGGTATATTTCGATAATAAACATCTAATATAAACGTTAACGTAATAAAACGTTATTAAACTCGTGGAACAGTCTATTGTTCCCGTGATATTTATGTATGTTTACATAAGAAGAAAGAAACTGCAGAAAATGGCTTCTTACAACTTTTAAAATATGGAAAAAACACTACAATTAAGTGCGATAAGGTCTACTTTCGTCAGCAGTGGAATTATTTGCAAGTTCTACTCTGCCAGATGAAAATTAGCCCTATCAGTGAAGAAATAAAAGTTCAGGAAGAAAGTAATTTTATTTTTGGTAATTTTTAGTAATTACACGAAGTTTTATTTTATGTTTTTGCTTAAAATTAAAGTTCTATAGCATTTTCGTCGGTAGGTTTCAACTTACTTTTCCAAAGTTCTGAATTCGTAAAATGTACTCCACGTCCCGTGTCCAACCTCATTCACTGCCGCAAACTTGACCCAGTAAGTAGCGTTAGACTTTAGTTTATCCAATTTACACGGCCGGTCCATAGCCCAGGTTCGGTTTATGTGGATATCGGTTATATTAAAGTTCTTTTCTTCGTCATAGGTGGCGCGGAAACCAATAATTTTAGGTCGATCGGTGTAGTTTGCTCCTTCAAGTTTGAAGTTGATAGAGGTTGCTGTTGCTGGTTCAGAAGTTATCTGGAATGTATATTTAAATTTAAATACATGTATATAATTTCATTTGCAACTAAACACTTATTTATTATTTTCCGTATCAACCCATAAAGTCCTCACTGTCCATCACGCTGATCACGTTGTATTCCGAGAGGTGGTCGCAAATTTTGGCTATGTGTTGCGAGTGAATGCCTATGTGCATTTTGCCTTTGGCTCCACTCTACTCACCAGCCAAGTCTGCTCCTACGTCGGATATACGTTGGGATATTATAATAGGAGAAGTATGTGATATGTTTTCAGCTTGCCTCAAAGACGAGTACCTACCTACCCAAAATTTGCTACCAGCTCTCGAAATATTACGGATTCACAGACTTCATTTGTCTTTGACGAGTTAAATATTATCCAACAAGCAAGTTTCCTAACGATGTATTCTTTTCACCGTTTCAAAGTTAGCGCAATTACGCACATGACTTCGAAAATACAGTGATACGCGTAGGATGCGAATTAGGGGCTCCAGATCGGTAGTTGTCGTTCTCCCAACTAGACTAGCTGTAACTTCTGTATTTTTCTCATTTAGTATCATACTTACACGTTCCAGAGCTCCGGGTCTAAACCCTTCTACCAGCTTAAAAGTCTTTGTAGCCGTACCGTAAGCATTGGTGGCTATACAAACGTAAACTCCGTAAGTTGTGGTATTGTCAATAGTCATTGTGAAGAGAGTCGGGTCCGGCATCGAATTAAAAGCTGGTATCAATTTTCTGGTTATTGCTATTTCGTCTTCAGGCGGCATGCTTTTATCCTGAAAACTGGTTTGAAATAAAATTTGATGTTATATTGTATAATTTTAATCACGTTTTATTATTCTTTAGGTCAATGGGCTTACCTGCACTGTCCCCGTTCTCGTTAATTTTCCGCCATATAAATCCAAAAAGTAGTCTATATCCTATTACAGACTATAATTTAACCGTGTTCCAAGTTTCAACCCGATCTCATCAGACGTTCTGATGTAATTGAGCAACAAACATTAAAACTTTGACATTTAAAATTTTAGTGGAATTACTACCTAGGTATCTCATCACAAAAAAAAAACAGTGCAGAAGTCAAGTTACTCCCAACGCACACTCGAGCAATGCAAAATAGACATCGCTCACAGGGACAACACCTCGGAACGTTTGGGAACAATAACAGGTATCATATCATATCTACGTATATTTAAACAGACGCGAAAGGAATACCCTCGACGAGTTCCTTAAATGGTGGATATTAAAACGGCAATGTTAGCAATTTGTACGATAATACACGTATTCTACTGCCAAGAAGTAAAGTGCAAACACCGCTGTGTTCTAGTTTGAAGGGCAATTGTCCTGGTAATGTCGTCACTCCATACCATAAAAAACGTTGTGCTTATTGTAATCTTTTACATAATATAAATGTTATTTAATTCTTACCTCCATGTAACAGAGGCTTCTGGATTACTGTCGTGATCACAATTAAATGTTACAGTTTTGCCTTCCCAGCCCCAAAGAGTTTCGTTTTCTTCCTCAAAATATGGTTTGTGTAATACAGTCAAATACATTTCCTTTTTAACAGAATCCACTGAAATATTGGTTATTTTAAAATCACATAATAATTGTTTTAGTTAAATCTATTTCGTCAAGGTTTAGGTGTCAAAACATGATGGATACTGCTGAATGGTAGTAAGGTATTTATGAGCAAATCTAATTGGATTAGATTAATATGGCAACTATGTATGTACCTAGTCTTTTAGTGAGTGTTTAAATAAAATATTTAAAAACCCCCGATGTAAAAACCTTGGGGTGTTATAATTTGTCTCCTTTTCTCTGATTGTGTTAATGTGTGTATTAAAAAAACACCTGTATTAGTTGCATTACAGATGTAAATTCCTTCATGTTCGCGTCCTACGGTTATTTCTTTCATATTCTCAAAATAATCCAAATTTTCATCGTCACTGTAAGAATGAAAGAAATTAATAATTTAAAATAAATTAAATTAATTACAGAAAACAAATACAGATGTCAAGCTACTTAGACTATTATTATGCACCTTTGAGTATGTTTCCAAATGCGTTGGTCGTCATTGCTCTTTTAACGGTGAAGGAAAACATCGTCCTAAAGTTGCGACATCCACCAACCTACAATCGGCCAACGTGGTGGATTAAGACCTCTGCTCTCTCCTCGTGAGCGATGGCCCGGTCCCAAGAGTGGGAACATTTAGTGGGCTGCTAATACTAGGTACTCCGATTGTAAGCTTAGATAGGTTTACAGAGTCAATTAAACTCTACGAGTATTAACATTTGTTCCACAATAGCTACGTTTCATCAAACTGATATAAATTAATAGGCATGAAATAGAATACCACTGGTTTTTATTGAAAAATGTTCAAAATACTTACTCATCACTCCAATCTGTGCCGTTGAATTGGATAGAAATACTTGGAAAAGGTACCCCACTGGCGTTACAAAACATCTGTATTGGAGTATTTTCGACAGCAGTCTCATTGCTAAAGTTCACGATGTATGGTGGAACTAAGACCTGTGTATTATTAAATGTTATCAAAATTATTGCATAAATTTCAATAATAAAAGAAAACAGCTGGTTAAAAAAACTGTGCATTTATACTTATGTACACAAGAAGTTAAAAATTCTTCCCTTTATTCCTTTTGCTAGGAAGTCCAACTTCAAACATACAGCAGATAATATCTTCAACGCAAAAAGTATTAACCCGAAGCTAATTAAAATCACAGATAAGAAAATAGTTTTAAAATGTTGTTTATGTAATTTTAAGGTAGGTAGTCCTACCTATCTTAGTTTACTTAACGATGTGCGCACGCATCGTGAACATTAACTCTCATATTTTTTCCCTAAAGTGCCAAAAGACGTAGGTATAACTTCAAAAGTCTTTTATTATGCTTTACATAAAATAACATTCTACTTACTATCTATTACTATTACTATCGCGGATGTGCTGTAATGTGGCATATTGCTTACCATAAGGCACATAACCTGCTCGTCTCGTCACTCTTTATTTAAAAAAATATATTACTTCGCTGAATATAGCAATCTTTTAGACTACAAATAATTAGAATTGAGTGTTACTGTCCTATATTAAATTCTTAAAACGAATGTTTGATTTCTCTTTTCATAGAGATGATGAAGGGATGTTTTGAGATCATAATCTTGTTGTTAAAATGCCTAAAAACGATAAAAAAATTATTTACTTGAAAATTTCAAATATTAAAAGTATACCTCAACAGGAACATCCATTGTATCTGTACCAGCGTCGTTGAAAGCAGAACATGTGTACACTCCACTGTCTTCTGGTTTCACTTCGTCGAATATAAGTGAATTAATTTCTTGATGCCAAGTCTCATTCGATTCTAGACTATCCTAGAAGAAAAATATAATAAAGTTTAAATTTGCTTTATATTTTTATTAAAATTATTCGGGTCTAGATTATCTTAAAAGTGATTAATCTTGTTAATTTCATTTGCTTTACTTTTTATTGAAATACGAGTATGTCACTACTATTAAGAAGTTCAAACATTTTAGAGCCCTACTACAAGCAAGTACTCGTACATAAATTATACATTATTAGTTCACTTACTATTGATAATGTTTTGTTCCAGATATATTCAGGATGTGGTCTTCCATTTGCTATACATTCTATAATCAAATTATTACCAGCAACTACTTTAATGGATCTAACATCATCAATTGCGTTTGTTTTTATACGTCTTATTTCTGGCACTGTCATAACCTAAAATGAAAGATCAAAACGACGTTAAACTTTTCGTTGAACCTGTAAAAAGTGTCGAGATTACAAGTTACTTGCCTGAACTACAATGTTTTTATCCACTTCTTCGTTGGTTTCAACCACCCGAGCTGTGCATTTATAAGTTCCGGCGTCATCATCAGTAACATTATAGACAGTAAGTCCATGAGTTCCACTGACAAATTTGACATCATTAACTATCTGTAAAGTAATTAGTTGCTGCTATACCGGTTTGATTTCAACAACATGATGGCGACTACATTCCATTTTGCAATTGTGTGCTCGTATAGGTTCGGATCCTGGCTGCACATCTGAGTATATATCTTTCTAAGTGCAAGATAGGTAAATAGTAAATACCAATTTATCATCTTTCGCGCTTGCTTTAACAGTGAAAAACCCCATCGTAAGGAGACTGGCATATTCCAAGATAGACATATATGGAGGACATGCGTCAAAAAAAATTTGTAGAAAAACATACTTTATTATGACTGAGTAACATAAGCTATATCGTAATAATTTAGGAATTTCTACGATGTCACCACAGTGCCACTCAAAATGTACAAGTTCACTACACTATTATCAACTACAAGGTATTTACCGTGGTGACGAGGTAAACCTCTGCCTCAGTCTTATGAAACATTAAACACTGCAGTGCCAAAATCCTCAATGATAGAACGATGTAAAATGGCTTTGTTGAACACATAAGGATGTAAACGTCGCGATATTATGTGTAGTAATAATAGCTATGACATATTGTTATAACAAAAATAGAAATACAGAGGACTTGAAAAGGAGTTAAAAGAGCACACCTCACTACCTCCAATGCTGAAACCTGATGGGACACTGGCTCACACTGCAATGGAGAAGGCTAATTGGTTTGCATCTCAGTTTGGGGACTCTTTGCGTCTAGATGCTGGTAGTGCGACACCTTCTCCACCTGGCTGTCCGACTTTTATGTCAGAGATACACATTTGCCAAGTGGAGGTTTGCGAAGTGCTACGCAATCTGGACGTGAATAAAGCCTGTGGTCCAGATGGTATTTCTGCCCTAGTTTTGTAGGCTTGTGCGTCTGAGATGTCACAAATGTCACTGACGCGCCTATTTAGACTCTCTCTCTCCAAACTGGGCTAGTACCAAAATCTTGGAAGCTTGCCAATGTGCAACCAGTGCCCAAAAGGGGTACTCGGGCTGACCCTGCCAACTACAGGCATATTTCAGTCACGTCTATAGTTTGCAAGACCTATAGATCTACAGGCTCCTGGCGTACCTAGAATCAACCGACCAGTGACCAGCAATACAAGTCCCCCGGGGATATTCTAGCGTACGTCACTCACATCTGGAGTGAAGCTATTGAGAAACACGGGAAGCACTTGTATTGCAGTCTCCCTGGACATATCAAAGGCTTTCGACAGGGTTTGGCATGATGACCTTATAAGTAAGCTTTCTAGTTATGGTTTGTCTCCTGGGTTTATTGCGTGAATATCGGACTTCCTGAGGGATCAATTCATACGAGTCGTTGTACAACACACACACAGTACTGTTGAAGCCCGGTAACTTTGGGTCTTGCACGAGAGTCTGTGGGCAGCAAACTCAGGTGACAGAGAATTTGATCGAGCGTTTGAGCTTGACCCTTGAGGCGGTGTCTAAATGGGCCGATGCCGATCGATGGTCAATTTCAACGAGAGCAAGACACAGGCGTGTCTGTTTTCCGGAAAAAGGAGTCCATTCCAACGGACTCTAACTTTTAGAGGTGTATTCGTGCCGTTTTTTTACTGTTTTGAGCTTTTGGGCGTTACTTTGACATTGACGCTCAACTTTGGTTCGTATATCGAATCCAAGGCTAAATTAGATGCCAATAAACTAGTCCTAGTCCTCTCAAAGCTGCGAAACTACTTCAAGTCTGAACAGTTGCTCACGTTATATCAAGCACATATTCGCGCTTGTACGGAGTACTGTTCACACCTTCGGGATGGATCGGCTAAGTATCAGCTCGAGGCTCTGAAATCGACCGAGAGACGTGCCAAAAAATTCATAGGCACCGACACTCTTGTGCGAAAAAAGACTTCAAAGTCTTCAATGCTAGCCTATATTAGTGCTATGTTGCTGAACGCCGAATTATATACCAAGCTAACCTGTGCCGTGGTCATGATCTGTTTCGTCGGTGTGATATTCCAATAATTACTTTGAATAACACAAGAAAAATACTTACATCAACTGCCTCTCCGTTTTCGTTTTCTTTTTGCCAAGTAATCATTACATTAGCGTCGCTCCTAGGTTGACACATGATTGAAGATGTTCTCTCATATACTAAGTGCTGATCGTTTGGCGTATCATAAAAATAAAGTGGCTCTAAAAGAAACAAAAAATATTAATGATCAACAATAAAATTGCCCAAACAATGTTTGAAAGCGGTTGGTCTAGTCGGGAGAATGGAAAGTAACAACAGGAGCCCCCAGTTCAAATCACACTCGCACTACTGTTTTTTGAAGTCATGTGCATAATGCCACTAACTTAAAGCGGTAAAAGAAAATATCGCAAAGAAGTAATTTAGCAACCCACATTGGGCCAGCATTGTGAATCATGGCCTTGACTTATCCTTGCGAGAGAAGGCTCCGAATCCCTGCAGTAGGAACAATTCGTGGGCTGCTCATGCTTATGCCACAGTTAAACATTTGGCCTTATAGTTTGGCCAACTCACAGAAATCTACAACACGTGTTGTAATTAATCCAATTGTTTAACTGTTGCATAAGCATAATACAGAAGCAAATATGTATTATACATAAGCATTTAATTGTCATCATAGCTATGTATCTGCTTCGTTTTGGCGTTCTACAATGATCATGAACTATCGTGCAAAGTCCGAAAGTGTTTACATCATAAAATTAAATCTAAGTTTTATTCTTACCATATGCAGTGAGTGAATAAGTTTGGCTGTATATTTTGTTCTGGAAGTGAGTCACGCACTTGTATGTGCCAGACATTTCCTTCGTTACGAAAGGGATGTGAAGCTCGAGGGTTTCACTGTTGCTGTTATCCGTATACATTTTGGCATGTGTACCTGGTCTTGTGAAAAAAAATACTTTAGGAGTTGATGACATATCCAATGTCGATCAAATTCTTAATAGGTAGCTGTAGTACCATTAAGTTGTTCTATAAAAAAATATTGATTTTATGAATAAAACTAGTAGAATGCGAAGCAGCACATTATTTATCATGAAATTGTATGTGAGACAAAAGTTTCTACGTTTGATGGAACGCGATTACCTCATGACGTATCAGTAGATACGTATCAGTTCGATGAACTTTGACGTGCCATATGAAGGTGGTTTGAAAAAAATTATAATATTATTTTATACTTAGTAAACCAGCAGTTTAACCATAAATTATAGTAAATATATTATTATAACAACAATAAAAGAAGAAATCTAATACATAAATATTTCTTTTTGAAACAGTATACTAATCCATTAGGTGCATTTCTATTTCAATAAATTGATATCAGTTGAAATATGAAATAATGCAAATGTATATCCAATTGACATTTTTTTTAAACGTATCGTTTTAATTTTAAAATGTAAATTTAAATGACTATTAAAAAGTAACAATACTTTTGTGTCATTTTAATTCCCAGCTAAAAACCCTTCAAAACAAGTAAAATAAAATTTAAACGTTTAACATAACCGTACCAATTTTTTACTCCAAGTGGATTGATTAACTATAATTTGAAGAAGCGTGGACCTACACGAATGCTTCCATCAAATGAATATTGACAAGTATTTATTGCATACCCCGATGACAGCGGAATAGGCGCGTCATTATATAACCATTGTAGGTGGCTGTTGTCGTAGCCTGGCTCCTCGCACTGACATTCTTCGTAGAAAGTACTGCCGGTTGTTACACTTTTTATCTGTTGTTCGTTCGTTTGAAAACATGCTTCGATTCCTGAAATAGAAAAAAGTTTATCAAGTTTCTTAATATAGAAAGTGGATTATTGAAGATTTTTTTATCCGAACATAATAAATTACAGTCTGAATTGTTAGGACCTACTTATATTTTCCTCTATCAACAGCTATACAGAAAGTCAATGTTTTCTTAATGTATGAAGAGTTCCAACAGCGGATTCCATAAAATCACCTCACTATAAAAAATGTATAGAGTTAATTCAGAACTGGAAAGGGCTTCAACAAGGTTTCCTATTTATATTGTTATTATCCTATTATCACGGATACGTTGTTGAAGACCTTTTTACAGTTTTTTTTAGTATTTTAACTACGTTTCTGACTCCAGTTCTAACTAAACACTGATTATTTTTTATGTATGTGAGGTGATTTCATGGAATCCGCTATTGGGACCAAAGATCAAACGTAAAATGATTGAATATAGCTAAAAACATGTCGTTCAAAATTTGTGATTAATAATTCGTTTTAGTCTGATTCTAATTTGGAATAAGCAACTGGAAAACATTAACAGCAAACAAGGTCATTTATCATTTTCATTATCACCGAGCGATGTGATATGACCCTTTAAATGCATCTAAATGAAATAACCACCGTGGATTACCTAATAAATACACTTTTTTGTGTCGTTGTCTTTCCTTTTTTGGGCTTATTTTCATAGGAGGATAGTCCCTAAAACCCGTATGTCTACAAGCCCATAAGTATTTTTTAAACTAAAAAAAAATACACAATGTAAAAAGGAATCGAACTTGTGGGAGAATTTAACTTGAAAACAGTGGAAACATCATCAAAAAATGACTTGAACTGAACTTTATTTAACTTTGATAGAAGCTGTATCCGTAAAAATTACGTGTCTACCAGCCGAATCTTTTGCTTATTCAACTTTTTGCCGGTTCATTTGCAGAATTTCGGAAGTTTTTCGTTTATGAAAGTTATTTCGAGAAGTCGAAGGTTTCAATTTCAAAAAATCCGGCAAAGTCGTCTAACAAATAAAATGTTATCATCATTGGCTTACACTTCCATTAGTGTAGATCACTGCAATGTTTTTTTTTCTGTCCGTTATTTTCATTATCTAGTTTCAGGCAGTCTCTAATAATATCGTTTAGTATCAAGTCTCAACACATCGTAAGGCATTTTTAACCGACTTCCAAAAAAGGAGGAGGTTATCAATTCGACCCCTATGTTTTTTTATGTATGTTACCTGATTTCTCGAGAACCTCTGTACCGATTTTAAAATTTATTTTTGTGTACGGATAGGTATGCTTCCCGAATGATCCCATATAAATCTTATTGAAATCAAATAAGTTTTTGAAATACGAACCATAAACTAAAATTTGCGTACAATTTTCTGGATGACGTAGTTGTAGATTTCACAAAAGTTATGAAACTCGATCCTGTCAATACGAAATTGTGTAAATGGATTAACGAAAACTTGTTTTTAACCCCCGACCAAAAAAGGGTGTTATAAGTTTGACGTCGATGTCTGTCTGTGTGACTCTCTGTCTATGTGTGTGTCTGTCTGTGGCACCGTAGAACTCAAACGGATGGGCCAATTTCGATGCATTTTTTTATTTTCATGTTAATATCCGTGCGGATGTTCTTAGTATGTTTGGTTAATGTTGATTCAAGATTGCCGCCTCCACAAAATGGTGGCCAAAATCTATAACAAATTTCAAATTCAAAATGGCCGCCAACACAAAATGGCGAATTATATTATATTTTTCATTACTACCTCAATATGGGTATCAAACGAAAGGGCTTGACTAGTAAAACACTTTGCACTATGACAAATTTCAAATCCAAGATGGTCGCTATCACAAAATGGCGAAATACATTTCTTTTTTCACAACTCCCTTAACATGGGTATCAAATGAAAGGGCTTCACTAGTAGAATATTGAACAGATAATAAATCCGAGGTAGTCGGGAGTTAATCAAAATTTTTAAGTTTGTTCTTGTACACTAAAAAGAGTAAAATATACTATTTTCGTACAAAAAATTAAACCGACTTCAAAATCACAAATAGGCACTCAAAAGCGAAAATTAAACTAAAATCATTATTATAAGCGCTACTCTTACTACTACTTCTTACTCTACAAAATAGATTAGTGAGTAGCGCTTATAATAATGATTTTAGTTTATTTTTCGGTTTTGAGTGCCTATTTGTGGTTTTGAAGTCGGTTTAATTTTTTGTGCGAAAATAGTTTATTTTATATAAGTTAGAAGATGTTTAACTGCGATATGCCTGTTGTTGTTTGTTTTATTTACTAAATCACTACCTAGATATAAATTATTTACCTAAAAAACTTACTTAACGTGCTTATTGCTCTACTCTTACTCTAGAATTGAACACACCCAGGTACACTTTAAGGGATACCTTTTTTTTTTTTTAACTATAATAGGTTCGCACTTGACCACCATCGAGCCTGATGTTAAGCGACGATGCGGTCTACGATGGAGCGTGCTTACCTAGAAAAAAACCGATTCACTCTCGATTTGAAGACACCAAGATTGTAACCATCAGGGAAAACCCACTCAGGCATCGCATTCCACAACCTAGACGTTCTTATCACAAACGTGGAGTCAAATCTCTTCGTTCGCGTTTTTGGAACCTATCCTTCCAATATATACCTTATATACCTTCCTTCGCCAATATACTTACTATGCTATGTTCTACTTATTCGATAAATATGAAACACTTCGCACACTATGAAATCTCGAGTCTACTAATTTGGTACCTATATTATACTTATAATGAATGTATCTAGCATTTCCGTCATCCCAAAATAGGATCCAATATGTTTCATCACCGTTGATACATTCCCAATGGACTTGTAACGGAATAACATTGACTGAGTGACTCAAAATTGCCTACGACCGCTAGCGCTTGTTTTGATGGTTATCAAAGCGGAAGGATAAAATTAAATGTCAAAGGGGTTATTTTAAATATTCAAGAATTTATTGACAAACTCTGTTTTTTAAATATCTCTAAGATACAGCTACAGTTTACCGTTTGCTCACAGTTCACAAAAATGATACGGATAACACAAGACACAAGGAGCCCACTTTATGTACCCGCTTCTAGGACTTGAAGCATTTTGTCACAATGAAAAAGACAATGCCATGATCACAAGAGGTACGCTGGCTAAGAGTAGATTTGATGGATAACACGAGTCCTTGAAAGAAGTTTTCCTTGCAACATGCTGTCCTGTGAAAACCAGTAATACTTACCTAGTTACAAATTTAGTACGTACTTCTTGCTCATCTACTAGGGAAAATACTCAAAGGTGCAGCCGGGCTTCGAACCTGCGACTCTTATGATTGTAAATGAGATGTTTTCCCTACTAGAGTACCACAGTTTTGCTTTCGTGGATAAAATAATTTCAATATTTAGATAATAATATAAAAAATATATAATAAAAAACAATCTGCTAAGCCAATTTCGGCTTCTATTTCTGAGAATATTCAGTAATAGTTTATAAAGTCTTATTTCAAAGTGATTTGACCTCATAGTTCAATGGTTCTTGGAAAAGGTGAACAGATCTCAGAGGCCGGGCAAAGGGTGACATCAAAGGATAGTGTTGATTGAGCTACTGTAAACGGAGCAGAAACGCACATCAAAATACTCGTAGTTTTATTAAACATCGCCTATGGTATTTAAAACCTCGTTCCTGCTACAATCACTGGCGACATTAATAAAATAGTATTTTTTGTAATTTACAACTATCCCACTAATACTACTTATATGAAAGTTTGTAAGTTTGGATGCTTGTAGCTCAATCATCGTCCGAACGTCTGAACGGATCGGGTTGAAATTTGGAATATACGCACAGAAATCTAAATAGTAGTACCATATTATTTAGATTTCTGTGGGAATAGCATATACTAGCTCAGTTCTACTTCATCGCGGGAAAATGGACGAATATGGTAACTGGAGCTAAATGGCTAAAACTCCGTTACTGACACTACCAAAGGCACTGCCAGGGTATCACATGACTAATTTCAGATATGACTAAATATCACATTCATATAATTACCTACGGTGATGCAACTACAAGTACAAATACACAAAAGCTCCTATCCTATTCAAGATTTAAAGAAATTTGCAGCGCCCTGCGATTGTAGCCGTAGTTTCCGTTCCTCTCATTATCTTGCAATTATTAGCATATCATGTGTTATTCGAGGCTATAATCTAACTGTGTTTTAAATTTCAATTTGATCCATTCAAGCGTTCCTACGTTATTGAACGACAAACATTTATATATCCTAACTTTAACATTTATATTATTAGTAGGATTGTGTTATAACATCTACTAAGATATTTTGAAATCAGGTTGTTCCATACAAATTGCTAGGCCGAGTCCTAAAGGAATTCTTATCATTTCATTTGCGTGATTTCAGGGTTGATTCCAAAATAAAGGACGTTTATAAGAATGTTTAAAAAGTGACTCTTGCAATAGTCCTGGTGTTCAAAACTTTGTATAAATATAACATAGGGGTCGAATTGATAACCTCCTCCTTTTTGGAAGTCGGTTAAAAAAGGAACTATTCATTCATAAATTCAAATGTAATTTAATAAAGCCCAGAGAAGGCATACTTCATGCAATTTAAGTAATCAGATTTAACGTGGATTTAACCCTTGAAACTCGACACGAGTGCAAGATGCAAACAATCTGGTCGCAGATTAGTCATTTGAGATCATTGTCTATTTTAGGACAACATGACGGTTAGGAATATTTTACGAGAAATAAACTGGGCGAATGATGCCGGCTGCTCTTTGTGGTGAAACGCCATAACTCATGGTAAGAACTATTTAGCGAGTGGAATGCGAGGTCGAAATAATTAAAAGTTGCGTTGACACGGACATGTGGGGAAAGAGTTGGTACCGCTGTAACGAACTGTATTATGCTTATTGATTGTGTGAGCTAGAGTGCAAATATCGCGAGTGTTTAGTCTAAAATATTTAGGGTAAAGGTAAGGAAAGCCATATCAGTATATGAAAAAATGACAGTCATCAGTAAAAACTACTGAGTTTTAAAACGTAGAATTTTGGTATTAAAACAGTACTTTTGTTGCAGATTGGGTCCCTGCTACAGCTAGAAATTTGCAATTACGTATGTCGATAAAGCGAATCCACAGGATTTCACCCATCCTAAAAACTTGTAGTACCTAGTACGTCCTGTTTCACTGCTCCCTCGCCATTCTGACTACTACTAATTCTAACTACTTATTAGTTCCACTGAGCCAGAACCGTGGTAGCCACCGTCACCGAACAGTAGTATTTCGGGAACAATTAGCAACGCGAATCTATAAGGTTAACCTCTAATAAAAAGTGATCAACACAGCTAAAGAAATTTTCACTTTAGTGTCCGCCGAGAAGCAAGCGCCCTGGTAGAAGAGCGTTTTTCAAAAAATTTGGTCCGTTACGCAACCGGAATATCAATTTTGAAAGAATTTTTAATGGATAAAACGTTATGATTATGACGTTACTGAAGCATATTTTTAAACAACATGACCTATTTAAAACTTAAAATATACCTTACTTTCGATGAATTCCATTGTCTAAAGTGTTCTTAAAATACTCCGTGCAATGAAAAATAGGATGAATTCATTTCATTTTAAATTTGTTAAAAAAGGGTTACTAGACCAAAAAAATGCTCTGAATTAATAATTTTTTTTCGTAAAATGGCAAAAATTGCCGTTACTTAGTGGGGATTCCGGTATACCGGGAATCCGAGGACAAATCTAAAATTTAATTATTAATACAATTTTGTTCTAATATCTAATTAAAACGGTTAATTAATATATCAACAACTTTGAATAATAAATAAAATACTTTTTCGGCAATTTCGACGAATACATTGTATGGTAGGCCACACAATCAAGGAACAAGGAACTTCAAAGCTACCAAGGAATGCATGGGAGACATCGTAAAAATGGGGGCCCCTCGTCACATTTGTTTAAATTATTGATATTCTGTACATTTTTCAATATATTTATGGATTAGAATTTACTTCTATTTTAATTTTCTAACTTTTTACATAAGACATGTTCCATTAACAAATGTAAAAATGTAATTTTTGAAATTTATAATCCGTGGACATGATGATTGCACATGGGTCAAAAATGTTGAAAACCGCTCAGCAAGAGATTGTTTTTTAAGATAGCGCCAAAACGTATTACAACAAGATAGTAAAAGAATAAGGACTGAAAACTTTTTGGTAGATGGCAAAAAATGAAATTATGTAATGATACTCAGACAACGGGATGGAATGTATGTGTAATGTGTTAGTAAATAGTAATTAGAAGGTTTATTAGAAGGTCGATACACAAAAAGAAATCGACTTTTAAAGTAAAATCTATTTTTATAAATCTATGTTTTATATTAGATACCTAATAATAATCAGCACACTTCCACTCCACTTATAAGCTCATAACCGTTATATTCAAATCATTATCTTGCTTTGCTAGCTAGCGATGTTGTGGTGAGTTATAATTTGCTGTTCACAGCTGGCTTTTCAGCGTGTTTGCTGTATGAGACGGTTTTCTTTACCATAGTTCAAAGTTACACATATTCTTATATTTTAACCGAGTACAAAAAGCACGAGATTATGAATTCAATCGGTTTTTTTAATGCTTAAGTTTGTCTATCAAAAACCATACGTTACGTACCTACGTTATAAAATATAACGTTAACGATAGATTTTTTCACTAATTCTAAACTAAACAAACTTCCACGATGGAAGCCAAGCAGCTGATATAATACATATAACATTTATTATTTAAATACACACTTCAAGAAAATCTAACTCACGACTTACGGCTTAGTAAGCAGATTTACTACGGACTGATCCATAACGCTATTTAAACAGCATTCAACATTATCACTTCCAACTTTGCTTCAATTCACCTTCACTTTGTCGTTTTACTACGATGTTTGGTAATTCAATCGAACCTAACAAAAAAAAAAAAAATTCTGTGTACAATTCGTAAAATATGTAAGTTCCGAAGAAAGCAAGTAAAATAATGGTGCATATCGTAACCATAGAAAACCATTCGCACCCTCTAAATTATCAGTTCGTTAGCGGAAAAGCATCGGAAGTACCGCAATTCTCAACGATTTAATGTTATTACTCCCTAGTGGAAGAATTAGCACATGGAAAACATCTACGGGGGAGCCCTTTCGAATTTCATTTTTATTTTGTATCGATTTTGGCTTTCGGCATCCGGGCAATAGACGTAAAAGCAATAAAAATAACGCCGTATTGAGTGAAGTTTCGGCTTTATCTTCAGCTGCATGAAGCTTGAAGCCCACGGCTTCACCCAATTGAAGTAAAGCTGCCTATCATCCTACAAATACTACAATTACGTTCGTTTTTTTAACGAGCAGGTTCTTTATTAACAAAACTAAAATACAATGAGAACTACACATTGAGCCATATACCTAAAGAACTAAGCATATTTATCTGAAGAACTAAGCTATACATAGACAAATGAAAACTTAAGCATAATCAGATGACAATTACCTAGTTTCATTGTTTGTTTTTTGATTTGTTATTTTCTTATAATAAAAATATCTGATAAATCTGGGTGAAATTTGGTACGTATTTATAGTTATTTTTATTGTGTGTTTGTTTGGTACCTATGGTACATAAATTAAAGTTAGCATTACCAAATATCCTACTTTTGATCTCGAAAATAGTAACTACTTTGATACAATCATGGGGAATAACTAGTTTTCCTTAAAGCATAATGCTCCCAATACTGCGAATAGGCCCTTTCTCTAGTATAGCTTTTAAAGACATAATATTTTCCTTCCTATAGATAAGCCAGAGACTATGACAAACTTCATTACCTAATTTTGCAGATTTTTGGTGATTACCATTTCATCATCAGAATCATAGAGAGTGCAACCAATCCAAAACAACATAGTATTGGAAGACTCAACATTTAATAATAACTGTAAAAAAGCCTGTGCCTTGTAGAAGTAACATGTGATGTGTAACCTCTGACGTTGGGTATATTTGCATAAGTTCTCTATTTCCTTTTCTCTTTCTCGTCACACACTTTGTTGAGTGACGTTACGACGTCTTATTGTGTTTTTTTTAAATAGTATACAGTGACGGCATGATCAGTGCCATGACATGTGCCTTATGGTATTGTAAGCAACACACCTGGATGTAACTTATTTTGGATTCATAGATAGATAAATTCAACCAGTTATTTAAAATGTTTTATTTGTATGAGCTATAATTTATCTTTAAACATTTCCCTTCAAACAGGAACACAATGATTTGTTTCTCCAGGCGGTCGTTGCAAAGAGTCCACCAATGGTGAGACTTCACCCAACATGGATTGGCGTCATCTCATCAGCCGTGCTGCTCATCTCCTCTAGCATATTCTTACACCCAAAAATATTGATACAATCTGGATAAAAAAATTCAAGAAATCTCAATATTGCATCGAAACATATCAAATAAAACGTTCGAGTTACAGCTGTCTTGGATGTTGGGGATAAAAGCAACTGGCGTTTTTACCATAAAACGTAGTTTACTGCTCAGGCCAATCAATACATACACGATTGTATATACCCACGTCAATCTTGCTGTTTAGAAACTATTTTGAACAAAATGAGGCAACATAAATAAAATAGAACTGAGGCGTAAAAATGCTAAGCTGATCGATTTATTCTAGCTAACAAACATACGATGGGAAAATTATTCGTTGTATAAATTTATGTTTTGTTGTAGTCTGTGTAGTGGTTAATCAATATCTTTGTAATGTATAAAGATAATTCAACTTTCCTTTGAAGTTTAAGGTCGCAGTGAAGTGTATGTTAAATAGAAAATCTTTGAAAAATTTGTAATATTAAAACACTTTGTGTTTAATTCTAATTTATTTAAATGTCTATTAAGTAAAGCGTAATAAATGTGTTTGAATACTATACAAATTTATTACACAGGAATTACACAAAACAAAATTAAATACACAGGAGTGGCATTGTCGTTAAATTACATTTTTATATCAAACGATGAAATATGATTACTCCGCTTCAAATAAAAATATACCTCTAATATATTGAACGGCTGAACCGATTGGGTTGAAATTTGGAATAAAACGAGAGTAAGCTTTCATCGCGGTATAATTACCAAATTCTAGCAACTTTTATTTGTAATATTTCTCTGTGTATTTTAATGAATGAATAAATGATTTATTTATTATTTATAATTAGGAAAACTACACCAGTAAAATCACGGGGCCACCGGCGCCGGCCGCAACTAGTAAAATAATAATAGCAATGTACTCAGAAAATAAAATACAAGGAGTTCCGGTTTATTTTATTATGCAGTTCCCATCACATATGACGTGATTCTCAACCCCTATCGGAACTCGGATTTTCATCAAGGAAAAGTTTTTTTGGTCGTTTGTACACAAAGTGACGTAGATTATTAATTTATTTTTAGTACACAAGTACACATTGTACATTCGTACATTCCAGACCTTTGCAGGGATATTGCAGGTTTTCGGCTGGCGTACTTCGTGATTAAATGTTTAGAAAGTGCGTGTAAAGTTAGCAGAATTACTTGTAATCTTCACAGTATAAAAAACGACTTTAACATTTTAGATAATATGATTCAATAATTCAATGATTCAACTTCTGTTCAAAACACTATCGAAAAAAAAAACAGCAGTCCAACAAGACTTCATAATTATTCTTCTACATGTATTCTTTACGAGAATAGGTACTCGTAGTATTTTCTCAAACAAAAAATATAAGTTTCGTACACTGTTCAGTTCTCTTCCAAAGATTCACGAAAATATAAAATAATCACGAACATACCAAAAAAATAATAATTGTGCGCTTAAAACCACACGGAAGAAGTGAAAACTAACACAGAAGTAAGTTATAATCACGATAACAAAAATATGTAAATATACGAGTACTAAACACAGGGACACAACAGCGAAGAGCAGTAGACTATATTCATTTTCTCGCTCTAGCATCCCGAGTTCACCCGAAAGTTGCTTATCATTCCCGAGCGTGATGCTAGAATTCAATTCAGCCCACAAAAAATCTGTCTAGATGCGCCAAAAAAAAGTGTTCACTTAAAAAACATTTGTTGCTCAAGACATTCAAACACAAATTCAATGCAAATTGAAATACTAATATGATAAACATTTTTTATCTGAAAATATTGTCTGCCGTATTTACGTTACGCGAGCCAAAAACCAATTCGAGTATTCAAATTTTTGACGTTGGTGATATCAAACGTATTTAAAATGCTAAAATTGTGCTTGACATCAGATAGGTTTTGTTATGGTGTCGCCACTTGTACGAAAATCTTAGAGAAAGTGTCAGCAGTGATTCATGGATCCACGACCAAACCCACTGGACCTTGTAACAAGATTTTTAGGTCACGTTCTTGATAAGATTGCTGCAAAAAGATGTTACAAAATAGCAGTTGATTTTTTCCCGCAAAATAAGGAAGGGAAAAGGGTTTTTTTCCGGAGAAGTTATTGGGTTGTAAAGTTAACCTGAGCATTTGATTTTATTAGATTTTTTACGTGTAAAAGTATAATAAATTCAGTTTGTTTAAAAAAAATTGTTGTTTGTTTCATAAAGGTTATAGTCTTGACTCCTTTTTTTAAACTTTTGTATGTTTACACTTGACCACCATCTTGCCTGATGTTAGTCGACGATGCGGTCTACGATGGTCATGTTTACCTAGAAGAAACTTATTCACTCTCGATTTGAAGACACCAAGATTATAAATATCAGGAAAAACCCACGCAGGCAACTCATTCCACAGCCTAGACCTAGACGTGTATATGACAAAAGTAGAGTCCTCTTCGTCCTTGTCTTTAGAATATCTACCATGAAACGGTGTCGCTTCTTCGAGTTACGAGAACTACGATAGAAAAAAGGGCAGGGTTGTATTAGATCATGCAGATCAGTTCACACTCTCCGAAGTGTATCCGATAAAAACCCCATAAGCTAGCAATTTTGCGGCGATGTGCAAGACTTTGAAGTCTTTTTCATACTCATAATAATCTTTATTGGTCTGTGAAATTAGGTGGTATGCACATAGGTATTAGGTATACATATGGTACATGACACAATTCTACATAAGTTCGCTAATTTCTACCACAAATGGTATACAGACAATTGAGGTTTATGTCAAAATATGAAATTTAAGAAGGTTTTAGACTAAAACAATAAGATTAGCACACAATGTCGTTGTTAATACATAAATTATGTCATGTGAATTCGCACTAGAGTGTATTTGCATATGAGCCTTTTGGCACGCCTCTCAACCGATTTCAGAGCCTAGGCTGATACTTAGCCGATCCATCCTAAAGATCCAAACAACAACGAATATAAGAACGAATCTGTGTTTTGCATATTAAAAGTAATTTTTCAGATTTGAAGTACTTTCGCACCTTTGAGAGGACACCTAGAAAGCTTCAAGCCCCAGCAGCAATTATTGATCCTAATAAAACTATTCATAACAACAAAACATTAGAAAAAGTGAAAATTAAATGAGTCACGTAACTGTTAGCGGCGTTTAAATTTGACCCATTGGGCTTGACCTGTATGCCCGTACCATCAAGACAAAGACAAGACGTGATTGAACCTCGACAAAATAATAACTGGTTATATTCTCAATAGACTCCGCCGTCTTTGGAGTTAAATAGCAGTTACGCATTGTCGTTATATTAAGCTGTGACCGTGTGTATAGCGATTAGCTGAGCGGGAGCGTAAACGAAAAATAACATGAAAGTCGTACATATTTATGTATATAACATTTGCCTTCTAGATCTTTCTCTTTCCTACTTCTTTCCTCCGTCTTACACACTTTCTTTGATTTATAAAAATCTAAGTTTGTTTGTGCACGCTCCAAACCACAGATGGTAGGGACGACGGGCTCCTATGACCTCTAATATATCGTGGCTATAGCAGATGAATCACACAAAACTTAGCATTACTTGCATAGCAACAAAACGTAAAATAAAAATGTTTATTCCCATGCCAATTGGACGCTATATATGTATAACAGTAAATAAATTTTGATCAAAATTATTCACACACAGTCATCTAACCCCAAACTAAGCAAAGCTTGTACTATGGAAGACAAATATAAGTAATAGATACCTACATATTTAATTTTAACGATGTTGATGTTTAATTTTAACATGCTTACGATACATAGATACTCGTACATCCAGACGCAGCACAATAATCTGCATTGATAACACAAGATAAGTGACAAATAACTTCTAATATTTTCTCCGCTTTGTTTTTGTTATTGAGGGACTATTCTTGATAACAGAAGCAAAAAGTGTCTTAATACCATCCACGGTGGGGAATAGTGAGACCAAACTATGCTCTCTGACATTGTCAACTGTTGTTAGACCTAGTTTCACAGACGATTAAAGTATAATTGAGTATCACAATCTGTTCTGGGTAGGAACCATGACCTATGGCTCAGGGAAAACCCTGCCACTACCCAGCCAGATTAACACACGCCATAAAAACACACGCTTGCTATATTGTAGACGTCGAAGTTACCAGTGTGTTTAGGAATTTGGGCCACGCCGTGATGTCGCCGTGTTTCCGCTCCGCCAATCGCTATAACATTAGCCACGGTTTTATTGCTATATCAACGTCGCGTGTTCTCCTCGTTCAATTAAGTCCTATTAGTTAGCCATTACGCCTGTTTGTAAAACATATTTCGTAATTCACTACCGTGAACAGTAGTAGCTGTTAACAACTTGTTTGGGAAAACAAGTAAATTGCTAAATTTGGACATTATTCGTCTTCACTATTTAACGATTTATCTTTGATAGGTTTCTTCTGGGCAAACGTGTTACACCTCATATTTTAACTGCGTTTGTAAGGTGGGCTAGCGTCCAAAAACAAGTTCAAAGGAAACTAAATAAATACTAACATTTACATAAAACTGAGTATTAATGATAATTACCATTAATAATCATCAATACTCATTAATAATCATTAATATACTAATTTATGTAACAACAAATTTAAATTTAAAAAAATGCCTGTGCAGCTTTTAACGTAACTAAAGGGGCTGACAATGTCATGAAATGGCTGAAAAACATTGCTGAAAATGACCCGTTCTGTGTCAGTACGTCTCAAATATTCGTTCATTTGTAAATGATAGTTCTCATTTTTTAGGTATTTTGCTTAATATATTGTGGAAGCCATAGAGGCCTAGTGGCGAGCTCTTCCGATTTTACAACAGATCATCCATGATTCGAATCCAGCTTGTACTAAAGATAACTTTTTCAGGTGCAAATCATCGTGAAGAAACCAGCATGTTCAAAGAATATTTCTGGATCATGATGGATTATGACCTTAACTCTACCCTTGTGAGTGAGAAAACCTCAGCAGTAGTAGTGTAAAAGGGCCTGCTTCTGCATATTCTCAAATTATTGTCGAATTTCCGCCCAAAACAGCCCATCACACTGGCGGCATTCCTACACCGACCAGGGAAATAGTTAAGCCAGATAAGAAGGGTCTACCATCTAGGACTCCAAAGCAGTTGGAAAGCATGCTAAGTCATCATTGCAAGAGGTTAATTATGTTGTCATTTTAGAGCGATCACTGAAAACTACTCTCACTTTAAGGCAACCCAAGACTACAAAAAATCTTCGCCTCAGAACCAGGGTTTCGCCGTGTCCTTAGTCCATAGTAAACGGGCCGAACTTGTAGGAAGACTCCAGAGCGAAATATTTGGGGTGTAGCTTAAACTCTTGTAATATGTAACATAAAATAAAAAAAAACGTTTTTACAGTTTAAACGATTCTGCACGAAACAAAAAGAATAATTGACACGGGAATTATCGTTGGAAGGGATGATAGTATTAACACACATAAACTAATGTCTATTTTCATTAGAATATCTATTTTAGAGACACATGTCATTTTGGAGTTCATACATGACATTGAGTGCAGAGCCACTTTAATCAGCGTCAATCTAAATGAACAAGAATAGCAAACATGTCAGTTTGATCCGAATTGAATGCGCACAAATTATTTTACAGATTAATTAAAACTAGTAAGTATTCTTTATACGGAGAAACATATAATTCAGTCAGTTATATGAAGTTAAATATGGTGTCAAACCTTGAGCCTGTGTTTATGTATTGTAGAGTTGCTGAAAATAGAAATGACCCGAAAGAGGCCAATGCCTATTTTAGGACGGCTACTGTGTAGTCATAAACATTAAACGTTATAGTGGATTAAACGCTATTGGAAAATGCAGTGAAATAACAGAAATCGCCTGCATTCCTAATTTTCCGATGAAAACTAAATTGCACTGCGACTCGTAATGTTAGATATAACTCTAACATTAGCGAAGTTTGTAATGGTACGACCCTTTGCATAGTTTGTATGAAGGTATTCTACAGCCAAACGATAATCGGCAAATATTACTGTTCCGGTACAAAGGGCAAAGTTTACAGAAAAATACAGAGCGATGAGATTAAAAATATGTGTGTGCTTGTCCTGTATTTAGAACTAACAAAATCACGTTTGTTGTATTTCGGACGGGTATTTCCATTATTTCTATTGGTATTGTTTAGGATATGTTTTTATAGTGGTAATAGGAATAGATGTACTTCATCTGTAAAATTTCAACTGTCTATCACTGTTCAAGAGATACAGCCTAGTGAGTTGGTGACAGACAGGCAGACAGACTGAGATACGGTCGGATGGATAGCGGAGTCTTAGTAGTAGGGTCTCCCGTAGTAGCCTTTGGGTACGTAACCCTAAAAAACCTCAGATTCTGCATTAAAATTCATCAAAGCGTAATATTTGGACGGACAAACAGACAGATTGACAAACGGACAGCGGAGTCTTAGTAGTAGGGTCTTCCTTAGTAGCCTGTGAATACATAACTCTAAAAACCTCAGATTTCCACATTACAATTCCCCAAAGCGTATATATAACATTTGGATAGATTTGAAGCGTAGACGGTTACTATGGACGTTCTCTACCTACTCCAAAACAAATTCATCTCTGGCGTGTGTCAGTCAGAAACACTCATTATCCCTTATTATCCAATTGAAAACATTTGGTGGATGGTGTATTTGTCTGCTACTGTAATAAGAGTAAATCAAGGGTAAAACATAATCATTTAATTCGTTTGTTTCTTTCTTTTTAGTGATAGGACTCTTTGCATTGTCCTGCTTGGGAATATAAATACCACACATATATGCCAGTTATTCTACCGCTAAGCAGTAATGTGCAAACATTACTGTGTACCGGTTTGAAAGACGATGTCTCTAAAGAAATTACAGAGTTAAATCTTCTAAATATATGTAAATTACGCGTCATGTAGTTTGTCCGCGATGGACTTGTAAGCTACTAAATCGATTATAATGAAATTTTACCGTGTGAAGTTTGATCCAACTTGAAAGATAGCATAGTTTAATTTGAAATATGTCTTTATTTGACAATATCCGAGCGAAGCCGGCACGAGCTGATACTTGTCTTATATCTCTACATTGTGACGAGTGCAATGTAGTTCTAAATAATGGTTTGGACTCTTTATATTCCAATAGCAGCGTGATACTGTACTATATTATAAGCACGCTAACTACTAATGTTAAGAAAAACTTCTTAACATTAGGCAAAGCTCCTGCTCGTTTCGTCTGTCTATACTACTTAAAAATCAAGATTAAAGATACAATTGTTCTTATTTTTTTCTCAGAAAACAAATTAACAAATGGTTGAACATGTGTGGTCAAGAAAAAAAACGTCTTTTCAATTACTGTTTAAAAACCTAAAGGTATTGTAGATATGAATTATGGAAAACTTATATCAAAACATAATTTATCGGAATGACATCATGTTTATGTAATCATCGTTTGATTGAATTGTAAGTAATTGCTGCGTTGGTTGTTAGATACTTATAAAAGTATTTTTGTAGTACATACATGCGTGCGTATTATTAGCCTTTACAATAATTATAACGTGATTAGACTTCGTGTATTTTGTGATCATACCCCAGTGCTCGAGACATTTACTCAAGGCAAACGAAACACTTGTCCGATTGTAGAGTACCTACAGTCAAAATGTTACAAAAATTCCCGAAGAATGTTAGTAAGTAATTCTGCTAATATTAAAGTCGCGAAAATTTGGTTGTATACACTTTGCGGAATCCGTTGGGGGAAGTACTATTATACTACTGCCACTTATTCTATCGCCGAGCAATAATATGTTAATATTACTGTATTCCGGTTTAAGGGCAATGTTTCCAGAGAAAGCACAGGGCACAGAGATAGATGACAGATGTCTCTGGGTAAGCAATGCAGTATTATGTAGAGATTTGGACTCTTCAAGTTCAAATTGCTGTGTGGCAATTTACTCTTATGGCCAGCCGTATGTATTGCTTACTATCTGGCGCATGTTTTGCTTGTCTCTTCAGTATAAATATATATTAAAAGTAAAGTTTGTGTGGACGGATGGAAGGATGGATTATTAGTCTTTCGTGCACAAACTCCTGGCCCGGGAACAGAAACTATATGGATAAAACCGCGGGCCGCTACCTACTATATGTTTTAAGTCCGTCTATGATTCAGCTTAACCCATGTTGTGTAACAAGAGAGTTAATCTAGAGTTAAAACTGGCGTGTCTGAATGCTTGTTTTTAAATACATATTATAATGTTTGAGGCATCGTAGCTCCTATACAAATAGATTCATTTTTACTTATAAGTGTTTATTTTCTATGAAAGCTAACGTGATTGACATCGCATCATTCTTAACTTTGTTTTTAGCACAAGTCATTTAAAATGTTCTAATATGCATTCCGTAATTATGGTATTTTAAAGTTTGAAAATCAAATAAATATTCGTGGACATTACAGCACCTAGTTCTAGACTAGGCAAATCTGTGTTATGGGAGCCAGATAGCTGATTTAATATTTACTTACATGATAATAAATACTTGCTCATTATGCACAGAAAAAGATTAAAGGTTTCTAATGTAATGTAACAAACACATTTTCTGCGCTTACACTGCAAACGCTGGCTGAACCCTATGAGCTAAATCAAAATAATGTACCTACGGCAATATTATTGCACCCCTTCAAAAGGTCTACAAAAAAATCTGCCATAGTATATGTCTATCTCTTAAGAATAACCCACAATAAGCATTTTTATTAGTACTTATATTTAGTATCAGCATTGCATTCGTGCGAAGCCGGGGCGGGTCGCTAGTTCAGTAATAAAAACATGTTTAATAGAAACATGTTATGTAGGTACGAAATCCATGTATTCTGTAAATTCTTTGTAAATATTAACCCCAGCTCTTGCCAAAATACAAACGAAAATAGGATTTCCAGAACTGTGTAAGTAGTTGTTAGCAACTCGGCGTAATTCAATTTCGACGTGTCCATCACCCATCTGGGTACTTAGCTACTTGAGTTGGAGACCAACAACCTAGATGAAATGCAACTTCCTACTAATATCATACATGCGAAAGATGTCTGGATGTTTGCTGTTTAATCAGTGAGACTCAGTTGGTAGTAAATCACACTGAGTAGGCACTGAGCCGTAGGTTCGATTCCCAACCAGGGCAAACAATTGTGTAATGAATATGATGAATGTTTGTTGTATTGTGTTGTCTGGGTGTCTTAAGTATTATTATAAGTATTTTTTTTAAATTAAATATGTATCTATTTTATCAACTATCTGGATCCCACAGTACACGATTTTGATAATTATTTTTTTGTTTGATAGATAGTTCAACAGTCCATGTAAATTTAATCAAAAACAGTGTGGCGGTTTCCAAAATATAAAAAAAAAATTGCTTTCATGTATTATACGATACAGTGATAGATTCTTATGAATTTTGGTAGAGTATCTGAATTTAATTTTAAATTGAAGTCGATTTTTTTTTAAGATTACAGATTATTTCAATGTTTGTATTCGTTGTAGAGTATTATTTGCTAGGATGCGTCTAACATGTGTGGGTACACATAACAATTGAATGTCGTAACTAAACACGCAACGTGCATGGCTGGTATAGATGGTTCAGTACGTCAATTCGATGCGTTCGCTTATTGAGCTCGTTAAACACAGCGTGATGATAGCAATTCCTAAAATTATGTTCGTTCATCATTTGTGTCAGTGGCAGGATGGTTATGTGGGTTATGTTTTGGGACATTTAATTTTCAGTTGGCTGAATTAATCAGCCCGAATTATTGTATCAGTATGAGCAACTATGTAATGTAAACAAACGGAAATCTACGGATCACGCCTTGAGTTCATGATCCTTGACTACATACGTCGGCGTCGTCATCGCATCGTTTCAATACGCAAGTCGTTCGCAAGTATAGAAATGAAACGTTCTGAATTCAAAATAGTTATCAGATTTTTTCGCCATTTGGGTCACCTAAAGGTTAGCTTCAAGAGGAAATAAGTATGTTTAAAGAAATCTTTCAGAGACGTGCTTCAACTGCCCACTCGCACTTGGCCAACGTGGGCCGTCCTCCTTCTCCTTCTCGTTCTCTTTCTCCTCCAATCCTTATGGCCCGACTCCCAGTAGTGCAAACGTAAAGTGGACTGAAGAATACACCGACAAATGCAATATCTTATACACGGAAAAAGTAACTTCATTTTGAAATCAACATTGATAACGCCATTAGCATACTATCATTAATATGATTGTATTTCAAATTTTGACCATTGCACCACTGTATAGTGTGACTGTTCTGAAATAATACATTTTATTAATCATAAATTCTGAATGGTTGTGACTAATAATTAATAACGGATGATTATTATGATCTTAATTATATATTTCAATGTAATTTGTACATAAAAAAGCATAGGGGGAGGGGCAAGGCCCAAAGTAACCGTGGGGGGTGGCTGCAGAGTGAGAAATATCCTGATGATACACACTATATTGAATACATCTACCTACTGCATCAGATATTTGATTCAATAAATGTATTTTATTTTACCCGAAAAAACAAAAACCTACTTTTTTTAATCCTTGTCACTAATTTTCTTACGGCTTTAGTCTCACGTATTAGTTGGTTTGATAGCACAAAAAAGCAACTATCTCCTCCAAGGTTGCCGAAAAGAACTTCTTTAAAAAAAAAACATACAATCGAATTATGAAACTTCTACTTTCGTTAAATAGCGAAACCTTCTTAATATGTCGGTCGACACTTTTCGCTAAAATAACACATATACTTAAGGCCGACACACCGACATGACTATCGGGATTATGATCAAATCAGCATCCCACATGTCAGTAACCTCTCGAGTTAATTCAAATCAACTGAACCTTAAATCGAAATTTCGTTGATTGTATTTAACTTGTAATAAAAATATAGTAACGGCATTTAAATGTTGTCATATTTAACTATATTGATTCATTTATACTTCTTGAAGAAGGTATGCTCAATTTGTAAGCGTTATGGCTAGTTGGTGCTCATAAGTTAAAATTAGTTAAGCCTCGGCGGATTCTGCATTAACCTCTGTATAGACTATGTTAATCTAACTAACATAAGTATATTTTACTATGGAATTGTAACTAACTAATAAGGGACTTTGACAACCTGAGTAAATTAATCAAAGACTTCACAAAAAATATCAAGTTAATGTTTACGGAACGCAAGAACGATAAAGTAAAAGATAAGTTTTCACCCACCTTCGTCTCCAACCTTCTCCTGCAAAAAGACACTTTGCGTAAAAAAAACATATTCCAGTATGCCATTCAAACGTGCTTTCCGCCTAAAGGTATAAATATATAAATATCTGTCTCGAAACCACGAATGGTGCCTCTACGGGGTTTATCCTTCGCCGCATAATGAAATTTATACTTAATGTAGATAGATTATAGTCTAAATTAGTTCATAAGCAGCCTACTAAATGTGCCACTGCTAAAACTCGGGGTCTTCTTTTGCAAGGAGATAGTACAATGCACAAAGATGTCCCAGTGCGGGTTGATAGATGACGCAAGACCTCGAAAGATTCTAGGAAGATCTCAGATTCCTGAAGTTGTTTTCTTCCACCGTTACTAAGTACTAAATTAATATATAACTCATTTTAAAAAAAATATTTAAAAAAAACAGTCATTAACTAAATTTAATGCGGACGAAGTCGCGCGTAATCAGTACTTAATACATGCCAAAGACGTCACGAAAGCCCTATAATCCCTGCTCACGCTATGCCGAATGGTACCAAGCCACACAAATGCACGATCACGTCGCACCTATCCTCTGATTAATGCACGAGTAGGGTTAAATAAATAGGAATTTTCCAATGACTTCTAACGGAAGGCTTTTTTATGTTTTCAGTCGTAAAGTGCAGGAATAAGCGTGTGTATGAAGTTAACAAGTGATATAGAGGCACATTGATAAGTATACGAAGCCCACTGAATGGTCCCACTGCTGAGAATTCAGTCCCAGCATTGGGGACATTTAATGAGCTGCTCATGATTATGATTTTAAATAGTCATCAGTCGATATTTTTAACAAACTTCAAAAAAGTTTTTCTAATAATTTTGTTGTATTCATTAGTTTTTCTTAGTTTTCCTTATAATGTATTTCCCGTTTTCCTAGTTTTCTATGGATTAAATCAAAACAAATTATTCGATAAAGCCCCTAAACTCTACTCTAAAATAACTATACTATCTATACTAATATTATAAAGCTGAAGAGTTTGTTTGAACGCTATGATCTCGGGAAGTACTGGTCCAAATTGAAAGATTCTTTTTCTATTGGATAGTCCATTTATCGAGGAAGGCTATAGAACATAACGCCACTATCAATAGAAGCGGAGCATGAATGAAGAATGTAACAAAAACGGGAAAAAGAGAGTTTTTTGAGAGTTTTCGTGCTTTGACATGACACCATGACAGCATGTGTCATGTGATTAAAGATGGCGTCAATGAATATAAAACTTTGCTAATTGGTACGACCGATTACGCTTTAAGAACGAATTACGATTGAGTTGGTACGACCAATTTCCGACAGGTGGCGTAGCAGGTATCTAAAGAGGTTTTTTGTTTGAAAGCGATATTCTCAGGAATGACTGAACCGATTTCAGTAATTTTTTCATCGTTGGATATGTACGGGATCCCGATAAGTGGTATATAATGTACCACGGGCGAAGCCGGGGCGGACATCTACTCTAATATAAAAGTAATCTTTCAATTCGGACCAGTAGTTCCCGAGATCCTAACGTTTGAACAAACAAACAAACAAACTCTTCAGCTTTATAATCCATATAACCCACTAAAACCGTTATAATATAGTAGGTACTTTAGTATCAGCATTGTACCCGTACGAAACCGGGGCGGATCGCTAGTTGTATATAAAGCCGTAATCTTCACTCACAAAGATAAAAGAATGCACTCTGTGTCTGAGATATCAAGCAACCGCAACATAGAGCATGGAGGTGTAATCTGTGGAGCATGGAGAGGTGTGTAATCTGTGAGCATGGATATTACTTGGCTGTCAAATGTCAAATATTTCAAAAAGAGGTTGGATTACTTATTTTAAACTATTCTTTCAATCCAACTCCTTTGTTTCAATCTGATTTCTGAACGACGTGACGGTGACATAGCAAAAAACCTTTTATTTTGATCGGTAACGTCAAATGTTTGACTGGATGTTATGTAGAACAGTCTGTATGGGAAATCGAAATTGTTGTTTTTATTATCTTCTTCGCAACTTTTCCATATTTTCTCACCGTATAAACCTTCCCTGAGCGTAGCTCAAACGTTTCAAAACTAAAATCAGACAAAATGGCCCAGCCGTTGTCGAGTTTTAGCCAGACCCACGAACAGCAATTCATTTTTATACTCGTACTAGCGGCCCGCCCCGGCTTCACCCGTGGTACATTATTATTCCCGGCAATTATTCAATTTTTTTCACGATATATATAAATAGATTAAAAGGTCGCCAAGTGAATTATAATTTGATCGACTTGAGATTACAGTTTCGAACATCGAACTCTTAAAAACGACAGAAGCGGCAAACGCGCTTCTACTATGGCGATGCAAAATCAGGTGACGTCTCCTGATTTAGTCTCAGTCGCAACAAGGAGTTGTGTACGTTCGCTGACAATTCAATTTTCAAATTTTTCAAACAAATTTTCGCCACGTTATGTTGTCTTTAGATTATAGCATACCTCATCTTCGTTTCTTTAATTAAATCGATGGTTTCGAACGATGAGCAAATACGTTTAACGAAATAATATGTTATTGCGGAAGCAAAAACATATTATTTAATGTGGAAACATTACATATGTTCAAGGTCTTCAGTGGCGTAGTGTTTAGAGGGCCTAATTATTTAATCTTTATCGTTTCTTAAAGTTGTTACGTAGTAAAATGTTGAAATGTGGTACCTAACATAGTGTTTGTCACAAGTGACAAACCCAGAAGAACCCCGATTTACTGTAGACTCTAGATTATAAGGGGTGATCCAAAAGTAATGATAATCAATAATAAACACAATGAATAAAATCAAAAACTAAATTTATTTCTCAACATAGTCTCCTAGCAAGTCTATACATTTAGTCCATCTCTTTTCTAAACCTAAAATTCCCTTAGAAAAAAATCTTTATCTTGACTCTCAAAAAAGTCCTCAACCGCGGCCATCACGTCGCTATCATCGTCAAATTTCTTGCCCCGGAGGTGTTCCTTGAGTCGTGGAAAGAGATAGAAGTCACTGGGGGCTAGATCTGGTGAATAGGGGGGGTGTTCCACCAGCTCAAAGCCCGCTTCCTGAATGGCAGCCATGGCAATTGCAGCTTTGTGAACCGGTGCGTTGTCTTGATGGAACAGCACTCCAGCCCGCAGTTTGCCTCGCCTTTTCTCCTTAATAGCCTCCCGCAATCTTCTTATTTGTTCTGCATAGTAGGAGCCTGTAATAGTGGCCCCTTTTCCAAGTAGTCCACCATGATTATTCCTTCAGCGTCCCAAAAACAGACGCCATAACCTTCCCTGCTGAGCTTGACACTTTGAATTTCTTCGGCGTCGGTTCATCGGATCGTTTCCATGTCATCGATTGTTCTTTTGTTTCAGGATCAAAATGGTGGATCCAGGTTTCGTCCATGGTCACAAAACGTGACAAAAAATGATCCTTGTCTGCCTGGAACTTTTCGAGATTTGCTCTTGACATGTCGACTCGTTTCTTCTTTTGCTCGTCGTTTAACATTTTCGGTACCCAACGCGCGGAGACCTTTCTCATATGCAATTCGTTCACAAGGATTCTTTGAATGCTGCCATATGAGATCCCTGTGACCTCAGCTACATGCCTGATAGTCACTCTTCGATCTTCCAATACAACTTCTTCAACTTTTTCACATTTTCTCCAGTGAGGGACGTCGATGGGCGCCCTTCGCGGTGTTCGTCTTCCGTCGATGTTCTTCCCAGCTTAAACTCCTTAGCCCAGCGTGCAACTGTGGAATATGGAGGAGAACAGTCCCCTAATGTTTCCACCAAGTCGCTGTGTGTGTCTTTGGTAGACATTTTTTCAAGCAGAGGTATTTAATGACAGCTCTGATTTCGTGTTTTCCATTTTGATGTTCACTCCTTGACAGTCCGTATTCAAATGAATGTAGCTCCCGGGAATCGTGGCCTATTTATATGATTTTTTTCCTGAACTAGTGGGTAATTGAGCAAGTGACTGTAATTTTTTTGTATTTTTGTGTGCACTAGAAATAACTGATTATCATTACTTTTGGATCACCCCTCGTAATATTCATCAGAAAATGTCAACTCAGAAAACTCACTCCTAAGTTAAGATATACGAGTAGTTATTATAAAAGTGTAATTAATCCTATCCGTTAAAATCTTTGGAACATTAACCATGAAACGTTGTCCCTTTCGGAAGCAAAGCGATCAGATAAAAAAAATGCTGTTTTCGAGTTCAATGGCTGTCTTCCAAACATTTACTCAAAGCGTTCGTCAATCATTAACCCGAAACATATTAAAAAAAAAAAACAAATCACTATTGACATGTTAAATGTCTGTGATAGGAACTTCGGAGAGTGTGCGACTGATTTGTACGATTTAATACCACCTTGCTCTTTTTTCTATCGGAATGCTCGTAGCTCGAAAAAGCGACATCGTTTCATGGTTGATGTTCCAAAGACACGAACGAAGAGATTTGAATCTACTTTTGTGATAAGAACGTCAAGGCTGTGGAATGCGTTGCCTGAGAGGGTTTTTCCCGATAGTTACAACCTTTGTGTCGTCAAATCGAGAGTGAATCGGTTTCTTTTTTTATTTTTTTAACTATAATAGGTTCGCATTTGACCACCATGTCGCCTGATGTTAAGCGATGATGAGATCTACGATGGAGCATGCTTACCTAGAAAAAAACGATTCACTCTCGATTTGAAGACACCAAGATTGTAACCATCAGTGAAAATCCACTCAGGCAACGCATTCCACAACCTAGACGTTCTTATCACAAACGTGGAGTCAAATCTCTTCGTTCGCGTTTTTGGAACATCAACCATGAAACGATGCCGCCCTTTTGTGGAACGAGAAGTCCGATAGAAGAAAGGGCAAGGTGCTTTTAGATGATGCAGATCAGTTGCACACTCTCCGAAGTGTATCCGATAAAAAACGATTTTGCGGCGATGATCAAGACTTTGAAGTCTTTTACGCACAAGAGCGTCATTGCCTATGAGTCTTTTGGCACGTCTCTCAATCTTCTAGGCAAACACGCTCCATCGTAGACCGCATCATCGTTTAACATCAGGCGAGATGGCGGTCAAGAGTAAACCTATAAAAGTTAAAAAAAAAGGAACTCACAAGAGTTAAAGTGAAGTTTTAAAATAGAGCCATTTGATACTTAAGCTTTACTTCAGCCAAAAAGCTTTTACATTTTTCACTACAACCTAATCGGCACACAAATTTTCGAGATTTATGACGTAACACTAATTGAAAGAAATGTTTTTTGTAGAGTATTTTCCCAGACTGACTCTATAGTGGTAGGTGACTTTTTCTCTACTACTACTACAAAATTACCGGGGTGTTTTAAGAAATCGGGATCGAAATATGGTCAATCGCATCTCTGTTTTAAAATTATGAAATTGAAATCGTATGAATTCTTTTGGATACGACGATTTTTATCTCATTTAAAAATATAACTGAGAACAGTTTAGTTGTATTGTAGTATTAAAATTAACGTGATTGTTTCACATTTTTAATTGGGTAAACGGGTTACTCAAGTGTAATATGGTCGGTCAATCCGACTCGAGTTTCAGCCGCATCCGGCGGTCTTTTTCAAGGAGAGTGCACGCTCGTGATGGCTGCCCGTTTGGCACTGATGATAAAGTTTATTTCCATGTTTTTTTTAATTTATGTTATGCGATAGCTCCGCCAATCATGAATCAATGTTTTTTGGTAGATCATGTTTCAGGGGTTGGCCGATTTCGATAAAATGGGCCCCCATACACATTTTATCGAAATCGGTGTAGCAGTTTTTGATAAATCAGCAAGAATCTAAAATTTGCATGCATTGACAATACATTAGTTTACTCCGAAACCTGGATGTCTCATTGAAACAGTATGTTTACAGGAATTCATTTTATTTGTGGAATTATTCTCGCATACGTATCAAGGATGCCACACCTCTGCCCTTATCTGTTAACCTTGTCCTTTTAACCTTGTATTTATCTAAAGGTTATCTGGAAGAGATCGTTATTAGCGATAAGATCGCTTTTGCCAAAATGTTTTGATGTTAAGTTTAATCTTTGTTTTTGTAATACTTTTGTGGTATAATAAAGTGTTTTTTTGTATTGTATGTTAAGTGGTTTCAAAACCTGACTTAACATACAATACAAAAAAAGTTTATCTAAATTTATTTAGTTTTTAAAGTCGAGCGTCTGAGTTTAATTTTTAATTAAAATCAATGTTGTTTTAATTAACTGAACGGTAGTTAGTAAATTTGTAGTATTATCAATGTTATTTACAGAGAGTTAAACGAAATACGCAGCTCTGGATGGTAAGACAAGGAATTTAGGAGAGCTGTCACCGTAAGTGACGGATGGTACTCTGTACATAATCTTATTACGACGATGAACGTGGGCGTTATAAGATTTACGTTACCCTGTTTGGTAAAGGAAGTTAAAGAGACCAATATATAAATAGAATAGGAGGTCTTCCTTGTCTTTACTTATTAACCATAATTTCAAAAAAAGGCGGAGGCAATGCGGTTGTAAGTATGTGACGGGGTAGCTCCGCCAATTATTATGTACCGATTTTGATGATTCTATTTTTTTTTGGAGATTACTTCAAAAATGGTGTCACATTTTACCAGAATGGTGTGATGGTTTTTGAAATATAAACAAAAATCTAAAATTTGCTTACCTTTACGTAAGCGATGTATTCGTGCTACCTCGCTGTTTCATTAGAATGGGGTGTTTAGTTACATAATTTCACAAAAATATGAAATATAGCTTCAGGGTTTCATTTTAAATTGAAGTCAGTTTTTGGTTCGAAGAATGTTAAATTACATGCACATTTTTTTTGTTTTTGTACGTCATCATCATCATCATCAGCCGCAAGACGTCCACTGCTGAACATAGGCCTCCCTCCTAGATTTCCACAACGAACGGTCCTGCGCAACCTGCAACCAGCGGTTTCCAGCGACCTTTATGAGGTCATCTGTCCATCTAGTGGGAGGCCGTCCAACACTGCGTCTTCCGGTACGTGGTCGCCACTCGAGAACCTTTCTTCCCCATCGGTTGTCGGTTCTGCGAGCGATGTGGCCAGCCCATTGCCACTTCAGCTTGCTTACTCTTTGAGCTATGTCGGCCACTTTCGTTCTTTTGCGAATATCCTCATTACGGATTCTGTCGCGCAAAGAGACTCCGAGCATAGCCCTCTCCATAGCTCGCTGTGTGACTTTGAGCTTCGTTATGAGGCCCACAGTTAAGGACCACGTCAGTTCCATAAGCCATCACTGGCAACACGCACTGGTTAAAGACTTTCGTCTTTAGGCATTGGGGTATTCTGGACTCAAAGATATGCCGAAGTTTCCCGAACGCTGCCCATCCGAGTTGGATTCTTCGCTGGACCTCTTTGTCGAAGTTGGATCTACCTAATTGGATCTTTTGACCCAGGTAGACGTATTCGTCAACAACTTCGAGTGTGGTATTCCCAACAATAACCGGTACAGGTGAGATCTGAACATTTGACATGACTTTCGTCTTGTCCATATTCATCCTCAAACCTACCTGTTGGGATACTCTACTGAGGTCCCTGAGCACAGCACCGAGGTCCTCCAGCGACTCCGCCACAATGACTATGTCGTCGGCAAACCGAAGGTGAGTGATGCATTCGCCGTTGATATTGATGCCATATCCGTTCCAGTCCAGTAGCTTAAAACATCTTCCAGCGCGGCAGTGAACAGTTTCGGAGATATAACATCTCCCTGTCTCACGCCTTTCTGTAGCTGGATATGTTTTGTGCACTGGTCTTGTAATCGGACAGACATTGTGGCTTTACTGTAGATACACTTCAACACTTCGATATAGCGATAGTCAATGCGGCATCGCTGGAGAGACTGAAGCACTGCCCAGGTCTCGATGGAATCGAAGGCTTTCTCATAGTCCACATACGCTATACATAGTGGCCGATTATACTCCTCGGTTTTCTGTATAATCTGCCGAAGCGTATGGATGTGGTCTATGGTACTATAGCCTTTTCGGAAACCGGCTTGTTCGGGTGGCTGGAAGTCGTCAAACCTGCGTGCGAGACGATTCGTGATTACCCTCGAAAACAACTTATAAACGTGGCTCAGAAGTGAGATGGGTCTGTAGTTCTTCAACAAGGTGTTGTCACCTTTTTTGAAGAAGAGCACCACCACACTTCTGCTCCACGCTTCTGGCGTATTACCGTTAAGTATGACGGAGTCGAACAGCTTCTGGAGGACTTTAAGTACCGGTTTTCCACCCGCTCTCAGAAGCTCAGTCGTAATTCCGTCGTCGCCAGGTGCCTTGTTGTTTTTAAGTTGTTTGAGGGCCATCCTAATCTCATACAGGCTCAGTTTTTGTACGTGCAGAGCTTTAATTACCAGTTTTCGTCACGACTTCCCCTGCGTAGAATTTAAGGTGTGGTATGTATAGAAATACACTGCTTTATCAAAATTGATAAAATTGTAGAGTTGTTATGTTTGCTACTTAAGCAAAGTCCAAGTCTATAAATGTAAAACGAAGCCAAATCTAAGAGATATGTGAAGCGATCAATAATAAAAAATGAATTATTATAACACAGCAAAGGAACCAAAGAATCAAAATTTGGCCATTAAGTCAAAGTCAAAGTTCTTTATTGATAAATCTACAATTTACACGTCAATACTTAAGCATAACCATTTAGCAGTAGCTAAAATACAAGGCAAGCTTCTCACAGCTAAGCTAATACAGCTACTCCAGCGCAATACCTACACGCGCGCGATACATCTGTATTCTCTTAATTTAGAAGTTACAGGTGGAGGGGGGGGGGACACACTTTTTACCACTTTGGAAGAGTCCCTCGCGCAAACTATTCAGTTTAGAAAAAAAATACATATTTGGAACCTCAATATAATTTTGATGACCTATCCATAGATCTCCACGTAAGGTTTTGATCAAAAAAAAATTTTATGTTTCAGTTCTAAGTATCTAAATTTTTTGTTTTTTTTTCTATTTTTTGTATCAAAATCTTAATGCGGTTTACAGATTACACCTATTTATCAAGTTTCAATGTCAGAATATACACTTCTTAGCATGTAATTAATTTGCTCTGCTGTACTCTTGAGAATGATATATTTAATTTTTTCTTTATTAGCCTGGTACTTAACTGGGCACTAGGTAGTCTACCTAGTGCCCAGTTAAGTACCTCAACCAAAATAAATATGAGCCCCTTAAATTAATTTTCATTTCCAACCTAACCCTCTTCCTAACCTTTAGTAGTGGTAGGACTCTTGGCAGAGTCCGCCTGGGGAAGTAGGTACCACAACTTTGCCAGTTATTCTACCGCCAAGCAGTAATGTGCAAACATTACTGTGTTCCGGTTTGAAGGGCAATGTTTCCAGAGAAATTACAGGGCTTAGAGATATAAGATCTTAGATCTCTGGGTGACGAGCGCAGTGCAGTGCTAGGTAATGATTTGGACTCTTCATGTTCCAATAGCTGCTTGTCACTGTGCTGTTATGTGTCAGGCATGTTGCTTACCATCAGGCACATGACCTGATCGTCTCGTCACTCTATATTTAAAAAAAAAAATACCTGACCCGAAACGATGTTCCGAACCTGACCCGCTACCGGGTTAGGTTAGAAACAGCAAAAGTGATTCATTTTTTTCATCACGAACGTAAACCCTCTTCTAAACCTGAGCCGGAAATAATGTTCCTAAGTTATCTTGAATCTAAAACCCTACCTAGTAGTTTTAATATTAATGAAATAAGTGTTTTCTATTTATTCTACAATGTACGAGTGTATATCGCATTAATTCCTATGTCATTTCGGTGTATACTATTATAATTAATTGTGTTTTACTTCTATTACGAAGAGGGTTAGGTTGGGAATGAAAATTAATATTTTTTTGCTGTTCCTAACCCAACCCGGTAGCGGGTCAGGTTCGGAATAACCATACCATGGTTTTCGGGTCAGGTTAGGACGAGGATTAGGTTGGGAATGAAAATTAATATTTTTTGCTGTTCCTAACCTGACCCGGTAGCGAGTCAGGTTTTCGGGTCAGATTAGGAATAAACCTTAAATAAGGCTAATAAAGAAAAAAAATATATCATTCTCCAGAGTATAGCAGAGCAAATTAATTACATGCTAAAAAGTGTATATTCTGACAATTTGCAAGTGACGTATTGAAAGGGGAGGGTTACAAAGTTGTAAAAAAGTTATGTCTACATTCTTGAACATGGCATTATTTTTATTTTGTTTTGAAGGAATTGTTTCAAGGTTAGTGAAAAATACATATTTTAAATATCTGACGATTTCCATGAGCTGAAGTAACAAAATCTCATCGATAGAGCTGATTTTACATATTTGAAACTTTATAGCCGCTCCCCCTCATTTTTAGGGTTCCGTAGCAAAATACGGGACCCTTATAGATTCGTCAGGTCTGTCTGTCTGTCTGTCTATCCTTCCGTCCGTATGTCATAGCCACTTTTCTCCGAAACTATAAGAGCTATCCTATTGAAACTTGATAAGTAGGTGTAATCTGTAAACCGCATTAAGATTTTGATACAAAAAATAGAAAAAAAAACCAAAAAATTTAGATACTTAGAAGTGATACTCAACATTTTTTTTTGATCAAAACCTTACGTGGAGATCTATGGATAGGTCATCAAAAATGATATTGAGGTTCCAAATTTTTTTTTTTTCTAAACTGAATAGTTTGCGCGAGGGACTCTTCCAAAGTGGTAAAAAGTGTCCCCCCCCCCCTGTAACTTCTAAAATAAGAGACTGACAAAATTAAAAAAAAGTGTATGATGTACATTACCATGTAAACTATCAACGAAAATTGGTTTAAATGAGATCTAATACCTATGTAGTTTTATTTTAATACGTCATAAATTGACTATTGTTAAAACACTGATTTAAGTAATAAAAACGAACTACAAGAACTTTTATATTATGTTACTGCTGCTGCTACGGAAGCCTTCATGGGCGAGTCCGACTGGCACTTGACCACTTTAATTTTATTCTTATCATTTAAGCTTTGCAACCCACTGGGTCTCTATGATGCTCGAGTAAATTCCCATTTAATTAGCATCGTGGGTTCCCCTACCAATATAAAACTTCCATTCTTATTTCATTCTCGTAGGAGTTTAATGTCGCAAAATCCTGTCTTAGCGAGCACCTACGTGCCAAAATAGCACTTTCATACAAAATTTGAGACTCCTAGTATTTGTAGTTTCATAGATTTCGTGATGAATGAGAGACCTTTCTCTTTTATCTAATATATAAAATTCTCGTGTCACAGTTTTCGTTGCCATACTCCTCCGAAACGGCTTGACCGATTTTGATGAATTTTTTTGTACTTATCCGGTATCTATGAGAATCGGCCAACATCTATTTTTCATCCCCCTAAGTGTTAGGGGTAGTCCACCCCTAAATTTTTTATTTTATTTTTTAGACAAAATTTTTAATTTCTATTTTTTTATGATACAACATACAAAAATACATGCAATCCTCAATTTTCACCCTTCTACGATCAACCCTTATTTTTTAATAGCTATTTTAGTAATTTAATCATTTTTCCTCTCCGGTCGAAAACTGATCAATCGTCGTTTAATTAGTTATCCCCGCAAGATGTCTACAGGTGTCACTTCTGACCCAGTAAACAGCACGATAATTTGGGGATCAAAAGTAGCCTATAGCATATATATAGTTTGAACACGCTAATCTCGGGAACTACTGGACCGATTTAAAAAAATCGTTCACCGTTCTTTCATATGTTCGTAATCCTTGAACGCTGTAGGTTATATATATGTATCACGGGCGAAGCCGGGACGGGCCGCTAGTATAAATATAAAAAATAGATAGATAGCAGATTTCATCCCCTTGGGGATTGAATTTTGGTTAATTCCACTGGTTTTAACACTGGGAGTAAAACGCAGATAGGTAACAGATATGTTCAAGGAAAGATATTTGCCGAGGACATGTGTAGTTGGGTGTATTAGTCCAAATTATTTGCAGTATCATTCTCAGCTGGCCTTCTGGCAGAATATAAAGTCGAGTCACTGGTACATTTTATAACAAGTACGGATCTTACAGTGGCTTCTTAAGTATCGAGAAAATCCGTCTAATACTCGAAGTCAGCGCCAGGTTTTGAGCCAATCTCGACTCTCCGTCTTTGATACAAGTTACTTATCCGTTTTAGGACCTCTATACCATCATTCTCATAGACATAATGACGGCATGAATAAGTATACAAAGAGTTTATGAGATGGGTCGTCGCTATCGATTCTTAAAGTGGTCGATGTTTCCTGTGATCGAGATGGGTACAATCGAAAGCAATAAAATGCATACTTGTTTTAGTATCTATTTAAACAGAACTACTTTTATTTTATAGGCAAAGGGAGTTATTTGATGATTGCGTTAACGAGTTGTAGGTATTTAGTATATCATATGAGTGTATCTCTCTACTTAGTCTGTGTGTCATTTTGTCACAAAAATTGGTTGACCTTACGTCAACTTTTTTAACTTGACATAATTTTCACCCATCTATCAATATAATAACACTTTGTTATGCACTCAAACATCGGGCGCCTAGAAATGTAGCAGCTGAGCGTCCAGGCGCCTAGAGCGGCCGACATAGAATCAAAAATAGTTTTTAATTTCGAGATTGATTACAAAATACGCGTCAATGTATAAGAAAGAATGTGGTTGATGTTCTCGATTTAATAAATAAAAAGGTGTCATAAAACATAAAGGGTGTCTAAGTTTATAAGCAATGATTATATTGGATTTCAAAGCAATGTTTGTACTTAACTTAATTTGCTTAATTTGAAACAAGCAACGATCAGTAATTAAAAATATTTATCAAGCAGCTTTTTTAGTATTTGTTATTACATAACCGGTAATACTCATGAAATGGTACAGTCGATTTTTGTAGAAACTTGAAAACACATCCATACGTATCCAAACATAAATCCAAGTTTTCCTTGCTTTTTTTTACCTTAGTAATAATAATTTGCCACGTAAGCACTATAATTTATTGGCGCTATTGGCAGACAGACAGACAGACAGACAGAAACTCTTTATTATGCACACCAGTAAATTACAAACACTTAAACAAAAAAACAATAACTTAATATCTAGTGCCATAAATGGCGGCCTTATCGCTAAAAGCGATCTCTTCCAAGCAACCATTAACAGCAGGAAAACATTAAAAAAGAATACAGTGAGGATAGAGTGCAAAAGTAAGAACATGAGAAAAACAAAAATAATGTGACGTCACGTATCTTAGTAGACTACTTAACAATATTTTACACATATAATTTAGATACTGAAATAAAAATACATATAATAATAAAATATAAATAAACATACATAAATATATGTAGTTACAATGATAGTGATCATTCAGGAAACAAATAAGAAGTAAGATGAATTCAAGAGATTAATTCAGAGAGATAGTGTTTTTTAATCTGAGCCTTGAAGGAGTCTAAGCTCTGCGCACGCCTAATACCCACCGGAAGAGCATTCCAGAGGGCAACCGCTCTCACACAGAACGAAGACCCACAGAAGGAACTTGTGTGAGATGGAGTGGACAGAAGAAGATTATCAGATGACCTAAGATTGCTGGAGTGAGTATCACAAAGAAATACGAAACGAGAACTAAGATAAGTGGGAGACAAGGGATTAAAAAGTGTATTATAAAAAAGAGATAAAATATGTGTATCCCGGCGAAGCCTAATAGGGAGCCACTCGAGTTTTTTACGGAACTGCGAAACATGGTCGTACTTTCGAAGGCCGAAAATAAACCGGATACAAAAATTCTGGAGACGCTCGAGTCTATCAAATTGCTCCTGGGTTAAGTCGAGGTAACATGTATCCGCATAATCCAAAATAGGTAGTAAGAGAGAATGTGCTAACGCAACTTTAGTAGCCGTTGGTAAAAAGTTTCTAATTCTTCTCAATGACGCGGCAGAGGCAAACAATTTGCGTTTGACAGATTGCAATTGTGGGTCCCACGTCATACAACTATCAAAAATAACCCCTAGATTTTTAATTTGGGAACTGAAAGGAATTATAACGCTGCCAAACATGAGCTGGGGCAGAGCACCCCAGTCTATCCGCGAGATCAGCCTACTACTTCCAATAATAATGGCTTGAGTCTTCGAGGATTGACTGCCAGCCCGAAAGATCGACTCCAGGCCTCGATTCGACGCAAGTCATCATTAATAGTCCTCACAGCTACACTCAAACGGTCTAATGATGCCTGCGAATAAATTTGAAAATCATCAGCATAGAGGTGGTAGGGAGAAGTAACATGTGACGTAATGGAGTTAATAAAGATTGCGAAAAGAAGAGGAGAAAGAACGCCACCTTGAGGGACGCCAGCACTAGTATCGCACCAGGTAGAGAACGACTCGCCCAGGCGTACACGTTGCCGACGTCCAAGCAGATAACTGCGAAACCAGTCAATTGCCGTCGGAGATATGTTAATAGAGCGAAGTATAGCGAGAAGGACATCGAAATCGATCGTATTAAATGCATTGCTGAAGTCAAGCAGAGTTAGGATTGTAAGTTTCCTGTCGTCCATCCCCATCCTGATATCATCCGTGATTTTTACAAGAGCAGTGACGGTGCTATGACCAGAACGAAAGCCGGACTGTAAAGGACTAAGGAGATCATTACGATTAAGGAAGGAGTTGAGCTGAGAGTGAATTAGGCGTTCCAGAACTTTGGAAAGGAACGGGAGTATAGAGATAGGACGGTATTCGGAGAACGATTTAGGATTAGGTTTCTTTGGACTAGGAACAATGTTTGCTTCTTTCCAGCAAGATGGCACCGTACCCTGCTCAATAGAGGAATTTAAAAGATGGCACAAGACTGGGAGGATTTCCTCCAGGATAGGTACAATCATGCAACGACCGATACTGTCACTACCAACAGCATTAGATGATATGGATAAAATGCTCTTCTTAACATCACAATCGGCAAACTGACGTATGACAAAAGGAGCGTGATTGGGTGTAGGAAGAGAGGATAGATAATTTAAAGTAGCTAATTTGTCATTCTGATTAATGTTAGATGACGAAGAAAAGTGAAGATTAAGTGAGTTTATATCAACATCACATGAATCAGAATCTTGTTTAGACTTCCCAACACCCAACGTACGGAGAAACTTCCAGACTTTTGCCGGATCTCCGTTTTCTACAGAGCTATGGATATGGCGGCGTTGAGCATCCCTACACACTCTATTGCAACGATTTCGCAAAAGTTGAAATCCTTCCCTGTTCACCTCTGTTGGTTTAGAAACAAACTTACGCTTAGCTGATGCTTTTAGGTGTAATAGCTTTTAATATTGTCTGTAAGCCAAGGAGCGGGCATATGTTTTATTTTTACAGGGTGAACAGGAGCATGAATATCGTAAAGTTCAGTTAATTTGGCATTAAATAAGAATACCTTGTCCGACATGGCTTCTGCATCAAATACTGCGGACCAGTCGATACCAATCGCATCCTCACGAAGTTTTTCAGAATCAACGGAACCAAAGCTGCGCTGCAGAAGGATTTTGGGTTTGGTTCTTAGTGGTCGAGTTTTATAGGATAAATAGACAACATCATGATACGACATGTCATGTGCAGAATGCGAACATTGCCCGTGCTTTGCGACATTCTGAATTGACGAAACGAACATGAGGTCGAGAAGAGAAGGGGAGCAGTTAGGAAAGTGATGGGTTGCTGTTGAAGGTAGGATATGCATGCCGCTGGAGCGAATAATCGCTTGCAATTTTTCACAGCGTGCATCAGCCTTCAACAAGCAGGTATTAAAGTCACCCATAATTATAGAATTAGAGTAATAGGGAAGAAGATCTTCAAGAAGCTTTTCAAAAGAGGAGAAGTAGTTAACGTTCTTGTCATGACTATAATAGACTCCGAGAAGAAGTTTCGTGTGGGAAAGAGTGATTTCAAGAAAAAAGATGTTCACCAGCGTCGGACGGGGGAGGCTGAGCAGAAGTGCTAATAACTGAGTAGGCGATATTAGAACGCAAGTAAACAGCAACTCCACCGCCAGGCCTGCCCGTCCGATCGTTTCGGATGAGAGTGAAACCGGGAAGGGAATAGGAAAGAGTAGGAAGGCAAGGTTTCAACCAACTCTCGGAGACTAATATAGCATGAACATTTCTGTCAACAAAGGATGCCAGCAGCTCAGGGTAATGAGCCGGGATACTTTGAGCATTAATGTGAAGTATATTCAAGTTCTTAGGTACATCAGAAAAATAATTTGATAAAGTGTCACACAGAGACGGCATGCTGACGTAGCTGTCATCAGATTCAGAAACACTATCGGAAGGAAAAGAATGAAAAAGGTCACTAGATTCATTGTTTGACATTAATAATAAATAAATAAAAAAACTAAAACAAATAACTTAATAACTACCTTAAACACAGTAAAATTAATTTGGTAAACATAAACAACCTGCCAAATGTGCCAACGCTTATTAAATTAACAGATAAATTATTGCACACTTAGGCATCCCAGAATCCCAGACAAGGAAAAAAAAAAATTACAAATAAAAAAAATTAAAAAAAAAAAAACAAAATGCCCGATAAATGCAGTTCAATAGGTACTTTCTGTATACCTCAGACTGAAAACTTTACATACAATAATATACAGACAAAAATAAACATAGGACAGAATTATTACACGCCATGGAAAAATGTTTTAATAAAATGTCAAATTTTGTTGCAAAAAAAAGCAAAATGCATGAATGCAATAATCTGTGATGAATGTAATCTGTGATGAATGTATTAGATGTACAACGTCTAAAACTAAAAAAAAAAAAGAACATGTAACACTACTATCAGCTCATGGCGTGTCGTTGTCATAACGGATTGTCTGTCTACGTCTAATGTCCATTTAGTGTTGAGTGTCAACCTGTCAACATGAAACAATACAAGACAAAACCATTTTCGAGAATTTTGTAAAATAAATCTTAACAAAAGTGGGTATCGATCTATCGATTTATCAAGAAACTGAATACAGACAACATAATATGAGAAGTACAAAAATGACAATAACTACAAAAGTCTCAAGTGACGTGATCAACAACTGGGAACGAAAACAAAGATTTAGAATGTAAATAATTACTTCGAAACTGGGAGTTTGTTCTTCAGCCTCGCAGTTCTAGGCTTCTTCACAACGGCGGGCGTAGATGGACGACTCGTCGAAGCTTGTGGTGTAGTCGATAATGCGTTTCCCACTTGGATTTCAGCTAGCTCATCCATTGTCGTCACTCTGTGACGAACATCGCTCGGTCCGAGCACAAAAATGCCGCCGTTCCTCGTCCAACATTTTGTGATGCCAAAACGCTGTCGAGCCGCTCGGAAGACGTCATGTCGAGACTTCGTTAGAAATTCGGACAAAGTTATGCCCGAACTCCTGAAGCCCGTCTTAGCCGCCCAGACTCCGTCACGAACGGCCACATCTCTGAATCCTAAGACAACAGGGCGAGGTCTATCCGCCGCCGCGCGCCCCATTCGGTGGCAACTACCTAGATCAGCCGCAGAAAAGTTGGGAATCTTTAATCGCTCCACTATAGTCTTGGCAACAAGTTGTGATGTATTCTCGGCACTCTCCTCAGAGAGACCATGCAAAAGCAACATCTTGCGCCGCGATCGCATCTCACATTGATCCACCTGCTGTGCTAGTATGCCAATTTGACTTTGTACTGCTCGGAAAGTCGCCACCACAAAGGCTTTAAAGGAAGCAATCTCCCTAGCCAGGCCCTCAACACCCGGAGGCAGAGTGCTTGGCAGCTGACCTTCAATTGAATCCAACCGCTTGTGGAAGGCATCCATCATAAGATTGAGAGATTGTTGAATAGAATCCATTATATGTACCTTGTGACTGTGCAGTTTAGTCAACTAGTTGAAGTGATGTAGTGTGCAGTGGTTATTGGAAGAGAAAACACTTGAGGCAGGTAGGGGGTGCTAAAACATAATAGTGTAGTAGAAATCACACAATTGATTACACTTTTACTATTTTTAAACAAATAAAAAGTAAAGAGCTGTATAGAAACACTGTGGCAGTGACATTTCAATAATATAAGCGTCGCGAAATTATTTTAGCCTTGAAGATAATTTGTTGCTTGTTAAACACGCTGAATCGTGGTACATAGATGTACCGATAGGCAACTAAAAATGATGACGTTTAAAATCTAGTATGTCTATTTAGAATTAACGAATCCCACCCAGACTCCGACTGATATTTCCTGGACTTTTGAGCAATTGTCAAATGGTAAAATTATTTCGTTTCATAGTATGACGAAAAGGATATGTACCTAATGGTAAGTAGCAAGCCTGTCCATAACAACACAGTCTCACGCAGCTATCAGAATACGAAGAGGCCACATCATTACCTTTCACTGCACTGAACCGTCTACCGGAGATATAAGATGTTTTACCTCTATGATTTCAATTAAGTTGTATTTAAGTTTTAAATTAATCATTGACGTTCATTTAACCGTACTTAGTTCAGAATTTTACTCTACTAATATGAGTATGAAATTAAAAAATAAGTATCATAAAAATGCTGTGAAAAAAATAACGCAATTAACAACCCTTTGAGTAGAATGTGATATGCGAAAGCTGTATTTTCTTCAAGTAAATCTTGACAACTGGCCTTAACGGTGAAAAACAACATAGTGAGAAAACCAACATCTTTGAAGAATTGTTTCTTTCAAGAACATATGAAATTTATTACATCGTGCTTAGCCAACGTGGTGGATTATGGCCTCGTCTCTCCTTGTTAAAGAAGATTAAGATTCCCAGAGTGAGAACATTACGTTATTTAGCATGTTACATGTTGCATAGGATCAATAAGTGGCTATTAACAAAACGAATACGAAACGTTCGTCAGTAATCGAACTAGATAATGTCAAAATATTATCTAAATCAACCGAATTAGGGAATGAAAAAAACATACTAAATAAAAATCATTTTCTAAATAAACTAACAACGAAACATCATAATAATGCCATCGATATACCACCGGATGTGCCCTGACCATCTTGAAATTGGTAATAAACTGCGTCTTTGTGTGTAGTGTAAATAGCTTACACATCACCAATATACTTGAATATACTTCAGTTCTCGAGGTAATCACTTAAAAAAATCTTCAGGCTAATAATGCCATTACATGGATAAATTATTTTATTCTGCTTGTGTTTTTACTAACGGGCAGAAAGAACCTTTATTAAAATTTTGCATTGTGGCATTGCCCGCTAATTATTATTTTACACAGCTTAAGTAAAGTAGGTAATAGCTATTCTGAAGAAAGATGATATATGGTCAAACCTTTTTTATTATTTTTGGAACTTTTTTATGAGTGCAAGAAAGTTTTTGTCGCTTCTTTATGCTTTTTGCCAGACTACCTGTTTTATTCAGGTGTAAAACAAAGTTAAATAAGTAACTGTATAAAATTAAATTACTACAATTTTGAACTCTATTCAAGTACAAATGGTAATAGCCAAGAAAAGAAAGAGCACAACAAGATTCATATTCAAATGTGTAAAAAACCAAGGTCGTAACTGTTGTTGTGAACTTACGTACCTATCTTTGCGTTTTTAGTTTTCTTTTCAACGTTTATTAGACCGAGTTAATAAACTATTTAACTTTTTAACTTAACAGAACCCGTTTTCAACAAATGTATGTTACAATGGTTCGTTGGTAAATATTTTTTAACGTATTAAAAAAATCTAATTCGAAACGGTTGTTACGTTACAAAACTTGTATAACTTTACTCCATTTACATAAATCATTACTAAACATAGTTGCATAAAAAAGGATGAAACTAAGAGCTATACAGAAAGTGTTTATTTAAGTACTAGTCCTATAACTAAGTAGTACTTAAGTGAACATATATACATAACATAACATACATATCTATATACAACTAACATGGTCAAATATTACTCAGAGTGCAGTGCAGACACAAAACGTAAATACCTATGTGCATTTAAATTAAAAAATATATTTGGGTAGTTGTTACTTACTTCAAAATCGAAATAAAATAGAACTACAAATATTTCCGGCTCCTTCTCAATATGAAGTAAAAAAATCAATTTTTTTCAATCTAAATGGTAATAAAATAATAGGATTTGAGAAATATTTAAATACTGCCGTAGATATCACTAGCGTAACGCACGTAAATGTAACATTACGAATATCGCTTGTGTTAGTGCCTAGATAAGTTCATTGAAATAATTTATTTCTTATTTTAAGTTAAGGATTCGAAAAATAAACTATTTCGCGACCAGAATTCGGAATAAACATAAAAAGTAACTACACAAATTCAATAAATAACTTACATATCATAAAATTATTAATCTACAAAAAATAAAAAAGCTCACCATTTAAAACAAACACCAACAACACAACAAGAACAATTTCCCGCTCCGAAGACATTTTCAAAAATATAACGTTTTCTTTTTCACGACGAACCTATGTCAAGGCTGACACATTCTACTTTCGCGCCTTTATTTGTAGTTTTTTTTCAGCTCTGTGGCAACTGTAAGCAACTGTAGTTCTTTTGTGCGTGTTCGAACGAATGTCGGAGTGAACTGACGTTTGACTTGTGCCTCGGGCTGACACTTGAATATGGGCCGTAGCATAAACATCACGCTTATTTTTAGAGCAGTTGAACTGTTGTCCTATGGAATGTCATCTATGGTGTAGGCAATGAAGCCAAGTTATCGATAGATTTATGTGGTGGAGCCACAACTGAATAATCTAATTAAGTATCAAATGTATGTAATAGATACTTAAATACCCAAAAGGCATAGTTTTTTTTACAAATTATAGCGTTAAGCATTCTGGCATAATCTAAAATTGTTGTATCCGTCGTATATGTACATATATATAATATTATATATAGGTCATGTTTATACAAATCAAAATAAAGTACAAAACGCAGAATTAAATTGAAAAATAGGCAAGTACTTAAATAAAAAATGGTGGGCACAAACAAAAAACGACTTAACATCGACTCAACTCAACACGAAAAAAAAATTAAAACTTTGGATGAAATTAAAATAAAACATACAAAAGGGCACAATCATGAAAGTTGCGACAATGTAGTCGAAGGAATTCGCTTAACCGGAAACCGATTCACTTTTGTGTTCATGTTAGTTCGCTTTTGTTACAGTTTGAATCGTGCCTACCATGTTAGCGGCATTACTACGCTGAATGGCAGTAGACTAAAATATTTTGGATTTAGAGGAAACCGTGTCATACAGATAATAATGTAGGCACATGTTTATCCGGTTAAGTAAATCAAATTAGGTTGTATATGGTTAAGTAGGTCAGCTATCCAAGATGGAGGATTGAGTTTGTTTACGTAGCTAGAAGAATACGTTGTACTGCTTGATTAGAGATGGAATTTGAATTTTGTGGGAATTAACATTGTAGTGGTAGAACTCTTTTTTGCCTGGGGGAGGACTAAAAGTCATCAAAGACAGCTATTTTATCACCAAGCAGTAAAATTCAAACATTACTGTGATCTGTTTTTAAGGGAAATACTTCAATTAATACTTTGAACTCTTCATGTCCGTGCTAGGTATGTGGGAACTGGCAAGCGAGTTTCTTACCAACAAGTGTACGTATTGCTCGCATTGTTTGAGTTTATGAAATTTAAGTATCTATACTAATAATATTATAAAGCTGAAGAGTTTGTTTGTTTGTTTGTTTGAACGCTAGGATCTCGGGAAGTACTGGTCCGAATTGAAAGATTATTTTTCTATTAGATAGGTAGTCCATTTATCGAGGAAGGCTATAGGCTATAGAACGTAACGCTACTATCAATAAAAGCGGAGCATGAATGAAGAATGTAACAAAAACGGGTTTATTGAGAGTTTTCGCAGCGTGCTTTGACATGACAGCATGTGTTTAAGATTGCGTCAACTTCAACTTTTTCTTTTGGCTTCCATTCGGTAATGTCACCGTAATTTCAGCAATGTCCAAGATTGCGTCATTGAATATACACCTTTGCTAATCAAATTTGTTTTTAAATCTGAGTTGGTACGACCAATTTCCTATAGATGGCGTAGCAGGTAGCTGAAGAGGTTTTTTGTTTGAAAGCTATATTCATCTTTCCACAGTTTCCTCAGTTCAGTCATTCCTGATAATTATCAGGAATTACTGAACCAATTTCAGTCATTCTTTCACCGTTGGATATGTACGGGATCCCGATGAGCGCTATATAATTTACCACGGGCGAAGCCGGGGCAGACATCTAGTAATAGTATAATATTAGTAAGGAATCGGTTAGACTAACTTCATCCGGCTATGTAACCGGCAGCTCCGCACTACTTACTTTAAAGATTTAAGTTACTTATACACTCACTACGTTTTTAATTTCATTCAAATCTATTCTGTCGTTACAGACAGAGATACATGGGAGGGAATACGTGGAACAATACTTTGACAAGCCCACAAAGTTTCACCCATATAATATTAGTGTAATAATTTAGAAATGAAAACTTCTTTTAGCGCGCCACAAACAGATTTTTCGTGGGCTGTGTGAATTCTAACGTCACGATCGGAAAAGATAAGAAATCTGCGGGGAAACTCGGGACTCTAGCCATTGACCATCTAGAAATGTGTGAGCATTTTCCATTGGCCATCTAGAAATGCTCATAGCCACGCCCTCCAGTTTCACCCGCGTAGTTTCCAAAGTAAGCTATCAAATTCTTGTCAGAAGTCGAAAACAGAGTCATGAGTTTTCACTTCTATTGGCAGTTTCTATGACTGTCTGAATTTTTTTTACGTCTATTAAACAATGCGACGAAATTCTTCTATCTCTGTTGTTATTTCCCGGGTATCATAAGATTTATCAATTTGATCGTTATCTTGGCATAACGAGATGTTATTATGCTTTTTTTGCTCGGCAATCTAACCACCCTTTGCAAAGTGTCGTATCAGAGGACTGAATTTAAAATTATCCGGTTATTTTCAAGATAAAACTTTCTAGTAGGGTATCAGTTCTAAGGGAACGAAGCTAAGCATGTCTAGGAAATAGTAATCGTTTGTATTTTATTTATCTTATTTTCGAAAGATACAATTGTATATAATCTGCGCATAGCGGTAGGTAGGTATTATCTAAATGATCATGACTAAAAGTGTCACTCGCTCACGTAACCACGATGTAGTGTTCTTTAATAATTGATCAATGTTTTATGTGAGTTGTCACTCGAGGAATTTATATAATCTATAAAGCGGGCGTCATTATCCCGCTGAATGGATATAGCCAACCTTTGCTTCTAACACACCACCGCCGTTTGTAATAATTATGTGGCCCACGATGCCCGGGAAATAATACCTGAGATGGAAGAACTACGTCGTAACTATTGTTCAATGTACGTCGTTTAAACAAAAACTATCAAAATAAATGGCTCTGTTTGAAGTTAATGCATGTTATTTATGATTTTTTTTGTCTACATGGCTATTTTGTAAATTAAAATCCGATAAAAAGTGATACAAACCGTTTCTAGGTGGCGGTAAATACCGGTATTTGCTAGGTTATTCGGTTAACGAATACTGTTAAGCTTTATCTGTTTTTAGTCCCTATTTTACAATTCAGGGTAAAAATGAACAAGCAATGAGCACCCTTCGCACTTAAATAAATCGCGTCTTGTTACTGAAAAGAAAAGCATTAAGGGTCGTTTTTTGGCAAAAAGGGTTGGAAGTGGTAACTTTGCTTAATCATCCGTACTGTTGTAAAATGGATTAAAAGAAAAGATTAGATTTAACTTTGGCTCATTTTTAAGACAAAATAAATTGTTACTTACTTGCCATACTGGATTCCTATTTAATAATTATAAAATTACCAGCTGCATCCCTCGGTTATTTATCCGACTTTCAAAAAAGAACTAAGTTCTCAATTAGATTGTACGCTTTTTTTTGTATGTACGAGTCTGTTACGCGACAGCATCCATTTTTGATGGTTTTTTTTTTTTGATAAATCGTTCAGAGGTGGCCCATATATTGACTGGCCTCGTGGCTTAGTGGGAAGTAACTCTGCCTGCGACGCCGAGGGTCGTGGGTTCGATTCCCACCCATTGCAAATATTTGTGCGTTGATGTTTGCACTGTGTCTGGGTGTTTCTATGTATAATAAGTATGTATTTAGAACTATGTAAGTATTATATCAGCTATCTGGCCGCATCTTTGCTTAGTTTAGGGTCAGATGGTGTTGTGTGTGAATTGTCCACCAATTTATATTACATTATACTTATTTATAAAGTTTATCGAAATCGGTGAAGTGGCTCGTGAAATATTTAAAAAAAAAATTGCTTTCCTATCTGCCTTTATCTGAATGACGTTATCATAGAAATGTAATCTAAAATGGAAGTCGGGTTTTATTTTTTTGGCAGAAAATTAAATTTCTATTTATAAAAATGTTATGTTGGGTTGTGGACGCTTCAAAAACTCAAAAAGCTCTACACCGATTGAGCTGAAATTTGAGAATGATATATAATCCGCATCAAGAATTACCTTTATCAAATTTTTGCATTACAATGTGCCACAGCGAAGCGTGGCAGGGTACAGCTAGTAATTTTTATAAATGTTTTTTCTGAGCAAGTATTTAAATTACTATTTATATATTTTTTCGGAATGTGTGCTTAAATAGGTGTTGTACACATAATATTTATGTTGAACATGTTGAATCCATCAGTAGTTTTTTATAGCAGCCGTGGTGGCCAAACTATGAGAACGTTCGGTGTCACAATCATGAGGCCGTTGGTTCATAGTGCGGCGGTACCTCTGAGTATTTTACTAAATGCCGATATAGAACTTTATCGCCACTACTGGCTTTAACGGCGAAGAAAAAGTTCGTGGGAAAACCAGCGCGTGTTCCAAGATACACCTTTCGAGGCCAAACGTCATCCTCCAACCCACCTTTGAACAGTGTAGTGGATTATGACTTTGACTCTCTTTTTGTAAGAAGGCTTATGCTGAACAAATAGGTACATATTTTTCCGAAATACTGTCTGAGTGGGTTTATAGTTTTTTTCACATTTGTTATCAAAACCATGGACGTATGAATAATACGGACAGAACCATCCAAAGACAAACCTGAGGCACTCAAAGATTCCAAAATGGCGGCGGCTTTTAAATGTGTGAAGGAATTCTGAGTTGCCATGTTAGCTAAATTAACACCACAAAAAAAACACAAACACGTAATTAATATTATTCTTCTTACTGCTTAACCTTAGATAGAACATTTAGCCATTGGAGAGAGGTAAATTAGAAGTTTTTTCTTCCTTAAAAACTTTATCATATTTTTTGCAGGGCGTGAGGGAAACGTATAAATCACACAATTTTAACTTAAGCTCGCACAAAATCAACAAATCTCTATTCGATACTTATAGTAGGTACCTAATATTATTAGTAACAATATTAATTATTAACAATACTAAAAACAAACAGCATACTTGAGATTAGTAGTCAATTTGGATCAATTATATTGATTGTTACGGCACTTAAAAGGTATTTGTTGATATCGTAAAATTTACTAGAAAATGTAGGGTTATGTTCTATTCGGGAGAATGGTGCCTGCTGATCCGAAGACCCGGGGTTTAAATCACATGCGCACCACTATCTTTTCGAAGTCATGCGCATAATGCTGCTAACTTAAAAGGGTGAAGGTAAACATCGTGAGGAAGCCGACATGTACCTACAATCTTTCGAGGTCATGTGTCATCCACCAACCCGAACTGGGCCAGTGTGGTGGATTATGGGCTTAAGTACCTCCTTGTGAGAGAAGACACCGAGTCCCAGAAGTAGGAACACTTATAGGGCTGCTTATGCTGCTAGAAAATATGTAAGAATGTTATAATATTTATAATAAATTCATATTTCCGGACATTTCACCCATCACAAACTAAGCAAAGCTTGTACCTACTGTGGGAGCCAGATAGCTCTAATGTAATACTTATCAATATATTTATTTAATACATACCTACTTATTATATACCTACTTAAAAATCACCAGACATAAAACAAATAATATTCATCGCATAAATATTTGCACCGGGTGGGAATCGAATCCACGACTCTCGGCTTCGCAAGCAGACTTACTACCAACTAAAACACGAGTTATAAAATACAGTACGAGTATTAGCTTAGATTGTTAATTTATCTTTTGAGGTATTGCATATTTATGTAACAATACGCCCGAACCCTTCTTTCGTTACATATATATTATCAACTTCAAAATGTTTACTACAAATGACACTGTATTTGTTTGGGATCCAATCGTTTTCATAGTTACTATTTCTAATTATTTGGATCCAGTCATTTCGCCAAGCTTGATTTTGCTTAGGAAATCTAGCAAAGAAAATAATAAAGCAAATACCTGGTGGCAACTAATAAACAATATAAATGTATTAACATAATGTGACATAAATCTTTATTCACACAGTTCACTAATTTTACAATTAATAAACTAATACTAAACAATCATAAATAATCAATGTCCCATATATTTTCGGTTATTATCACACGCTAACTTTGGCAACACTGGACTTGTAATGCGCAATATTGTTTTACCAAATGAAGATTGGTTTTAATATTTAAAATGTGGAAATTAGTAACTGAATTATGTATCTACCTGTGAAACGTGATTCCTGGATGTTTTTTGCGTTAGTTACTACGGCTTTTACAGCATTTCACTACACAAGACATCCTGTGTGTTGAGATTTTTCTTTAACCCAAAACGTGTCGTCTGGCTAAGGTTTGCGCGCGTAATGGCCGACTTTTGTGAGTATGTATGAGTGTCAACCTGTATGTGACAGGGAACTGGCCGACTTGACTTGACACAGTGCTTGTGTTAGCGAGACTACGTTCGTTATTTTTATACGTCCATGATCAAAACATTTCAACAATTAAGAATAGAAAAGTTCGGTATTAAATTCTTTATTAACATAGGATGTTGAAAACCTGTTAGATTTGGCTGGCACCGACTTCATATAGATGAGTGAGTAGAGGTTATAATAATTACCTATATTAAATTATTTTTCGCTTTTGAGTGCCTATTTGTGGTGTTGAAGTCGGTTTAATTTTTTGTAAAAAATAGTTTATAATAATTAAACTCTGTTGGAACACACACAGCTAAAATATACCTCAAATATACTTCAACAAAAACAATCAAACAAAACATTACTAAAAAAATTACACCCAAAATTGAACGATAATTCAACGCAACTGTTTTCAATCAGCGAGCCCATTAGCGGAGGCTTACCAAAACAAAGGTCTTAATTGATACGTATAATCTTAAAACAAAGCCAGAGGAATATGGCCCAAACGTGGGGTAAGCGTGGAAGTAAACGGTACATCTCCGGATTGCTACAACCTTTCGACGAAAACAATTTTCCCGTTCATGGGACCGTTTTGACCACTTCCCCTATAAGATTGACCAGTGAAGACGAGATGTACAACTCAAACATTTTTTAGAGCGTGGGGTCGAGCAGGACATGTGTTCGATGGTAAGCAACACAATAAAAGCACAGTTTAGTGTACAACACGAAATACAACCGGTAAAATTTTGATTATTGTTCAATATTGTTTTCGTCAAGAGTATTGAATACGAAAGTAGTAGTTATAAAAAAACGACAGTACAATGAGGCGTTTTTCAGACGCAAAACGACTTGTTAAAGATATTTCTAAATATTGTCAAGTGTGGCACAACTGTTGGTTTTTGTGAAATTTCTCTAACAAAATAAAACAGTGGCGCACTTACGGTGACATTGAGAACTGTACTTATTGACAGGTCTTTTTACATCTTAAAAACACCCTGTTTAATCAAACCATTCTTAATTTTTTTAAGTACCTATGTAGACTAGATAAATACGAATGAAAAGTTAAGATGCAAAAGTGATAAGTTAATAAATTTTAATCAATTAAAATAAAACTATTTCTCAAAGCTTGTTTTATAAACGACTAGCAAGGCTCCGTGTATTTCCCATTTCGGTTGTTTTCATGGAATAAAAAGTAGCTTATGTGCTATTACAGACAAGTCTGTGTTCCAAATTTCAACCCTATCCGTTCCGATGCGCTACTTTGACGTGATTGAGCAACAAACAAATTTATGTTTTATGTATGTTTGGAGTTACACATCTGACATTTTATTACTCCGTACCTCTAATTTCGGTTAAGCGCTTGGGGCAAACGTTACCTGAACGTTTGTTGTCTGTGGCGATATTACGTGATTGTTTTGTGTGCCTAATCACTTTACCCTCGCTTTTGCTCAGGTGGAGGGAAATAAACTCAGCGCAAAATGCCTTTTAGGAAGATGGAAATGCGCCAGTTCAGCAAATATACACAGAAATAGAAACCAAAAACAAACATTATTCAGGTGAAATTGCTCGTTTTTCTCGTTTGTGTTCTTAATACTAGTAAGCCTGTACAACGTTTGCTCGAAAATAATAGAACTAGTAAGCATGGTGGTCTAGGATTTGTATCTAGAATATACTATGAAACCGTGAAACTTAGATGTTTGATGATTTGATAATGTTTCATATTAATCTAGCTTGACACCAAAATAACAATTCCATAGGTAATTAATATAATTCACATTAAGAAAAATGTGTAGTGAAAAAAGTACGCTTGTTCGCTTTGCTAATACTAAACTATTAATACTCCGCTAATACTATAAACGAAATGTGATTTAGATGTTTGCTCTTCAACCACATTGGAAGAACTGAATAGATCTTGCCGAAATTTGAAACGTACATAAACCGGAATAAAACATAAAATAATATGCATTTTCACGGAAGTGATACAATTAGTATCCCTATGTAATGACATGTAATCCATACTAATATTATAAATGCGAAAGTAACTCTGTCTGTCTGTCTGTCTGTCTGTCTGTCTGTCTGTCTGTCTGTCTGTCTGTCTGTCCGTCTTTACCGCCTAAACCAACCAACAGATTTTGATGAAATTTGATACATAGATAGAACAGATCCCGAGAAAGGACATAGGCTACTTTTTGTTCCGAAAAAAGGGTTGAAAGGGTTAAAATAAGGGATGAAAGTTTATATGAAAAACTACGTCATTGTTGAAGAACTATGAAACTTTACGTCTAGATATTTAACACGAAACCATAAAATGTATATTTTAGCAGTTTTGTAGTTTCGAACTGTACCTACGGGGGTGGAATTGGGGGTGAAAGTCTTGAAGTTCAATATTATTGAAGATAAAACCATGAAACTTTGTATCTAGACACTTGAAATGGAGTCGATAAACGTTTGTTCCAGCAATTTTATAATTTCTAACTATACGGGGATACTTATATAACCGCTTGATACACTGGCCGCTTTTCGCGTTTTACAAATTTGGCGGGAAAACTGGTGTCATGTTCCATAAGTGCGGTGTTTATGTTTCGGCATATGAAGTGCCGCCTTACTTTTATCCGTTGGAGCCATTTACTCTCAAGAGCATTTCAAGACGCTTCTAGCGGTATCATTTATTTATAATTAATGTACTTAAATAAATTCAAGATGGCCGCCGCTACAAAATGGCGGATAATTTATGTTTTATTAATCCCATCAATATGGGAATCAAATGAAAGGGCTCAACAAGCAGAATACAATATACTATAAAAAATTGAAATCCAAGATGGCGGCCGCTACAAAATGGCGGATAACGTAGGTTTTATCAATCCCATCCACATGGGTATCAAATGAAAGGGCTTAACAAGCAGAATACAATATACTATAAAAAATTGAAATCCAAGATGGCGGCCTCTACAAAATGGCGGATAACGTATGTTTTATCAATCCCATCAATATGGGTATCAAATGAAAGTGCTCAACCAGTATAATACAATGTACTATAATAAAATTAAAATCCAAGATGGCGGCCTCTACACAATGGCGGATAACTTAGGTTTTATCAATCCCATCAACATGGGTATCAAAAAGGGCTTGACAAGAAGAATACAGTGCACTATACAACCTCAATATTTAAGATGGGCGCAGCCACTAAATGGCGTATCAGACAGAATTTTTGATAGTCGACGAGATTTCTATGGTGTCTTATCAAATGTTATGCATGATGGACGCTCGATTAAGGCAAATTAAGAACTGCAAAAATGAGTTTTTTGGAGGAGTAAACGTATTACTTTTCGGTAATCTTTTACAACTGCCCCTATAAAATGATCAGGAACACCTGTTTTCAATTCTAATATGAAATTATATATATATGAAAGTAACTCTCTCTGTCCGTTACCGTCTAACGCCTAAGCCACTTAAAGAGTTAGTTACAATTTGGTGCACAGATAGACTAGACTTAGGAAAGGACAACGGCGACTTTTTATCACAGAAAAAGAGTTGAAAAGAGTGGAAATGAGGAGTAAAAGTGTGCATGGAAGGATCTTGGCACTCTTTGTATGCTATTTTTAACCGACTTCAAAAAAGGAGGAGGTTATCAATCCAGTTGTATTTCCAATTGATAATCAATTTAGATGGTTATTTTTTTTGGTTGGTAGATTATAGTTCAGAGGTGGTCATATAAATTTTATCGAAATCAGTGCCGCGGTTTTTGAAATATGAACAACAAACTAAAATTTGCGTTCATGTAATCAGACGATATATCTACTAATATCTACTAATAGACTCTAATAAAATTTGGTGAACCGTCCCAATATGATCTAAATTAAAGTCTGTTTTTGATAAATTTTTTGAGAACATAGTTTTTTTTTGTAATTTGTCGTATAAATTGTACATTTATTAATAAATATAAAACTTTGACTTAGACCGATTTTGATTAGGAAACGTGAATTTGTATGGTAGTAGACATACGAGTAGGTACTGCCTCAATTACTTTAATAAATATGTGGCGCGGACGAAGTCGCGGGTAAAAGCTAGTTACATTATAAAACATCTTATATCTATGGGTGATGAGCGCAGTGCAGTGCTAGGTAATAATTTGGACTCTTCATGTTCCAACAGCTGCATGTTACTGTGCTGTTTTGTAGCAGGCGTGTTGCTTACCATCAGGTACATGCCCTGCTAGCCTCGTCACACTAAACTATAAGAAAATACATTCCACAAAAATGCTAAGTTTCTTTAGTAAATAATATATATCTTACTAGCTGTACCCTACCACGCTTTGCTGTGCCACATGGTAACGCAAAAATTAGATAAAAAAAATCCTTGATGCGGATTATATATCATTCTAAAATTTCAGCTTGATCTGCGCAGAACTTTTTGAGTTTTTGAAGCGTACATAAACCAACATAACATTTTTATATATAGAGATTATAAATTATAATAAAAGTATGTATCATGATATAAATTACAAATTCTTATAATCTATACTAATATTATAAAGAGGAAAGATTTGTATTTTTGTATGCTACGAATAAACTCAAAAGCTACTGGACCGATTTCGAAAATTCTTTTACCAATAGAAAGCTACATTATCACTGAGTAACATAGGCTATGTTTATTACGAAAAAAAATGAGATATCCATGGAAATTTTTGCTAAAACCAACGCAAGGTATAAAAACAACAGTCATAAAATGGCTTTCATCGCATACGCTGCGGAAAGCACTAATGATAGACCAAAACAATGTTCTACAATATTATAGAACGTATTAAAATCTACAAAAAACCTTGCGAGATCATATGTCTAACTACAGTAATTACGTCGCTACAGCTACTTTTTTACATTTTAAAAGTAGGTAAAAATGCCTATCAAATTCAGACCATGTTATCAACACATTTGTATTAATTCTTATCCAAATAAATTATTTCTTATTCAAGACTCTTTTAATACCTATTGATTACTTTTTGAGTTATTGAAGTGGGACATTCCATTCAAAAGATATAACGAAATCAAAAATATCAATCCTATCAAAATGCGACGCCGCGCGGCGTAACACCGATAGATGGGACACCGAGGCACGGGGGAGAGGTGTTCGCAGCTATGAAATAGGTAAGTACGAGTAGCCGCGCGCGCGTCTACTAATTCGCGTGGTCGCCTGCGTTTATGTTCCTATCAAAATGCTCTTTTCAGAACTACTTTTGTATAAGTTTATTCTACTTTTACTGTTATTGTTCAAGTTTTCTCGCACTTTCTACACAGTATTACATTAAATTTATTCCATTTCTGTTTCCTCACGATGTTTTCTTTCACCTTTTTTTGGAAGGCATTACGGATATGACTTCAACAACTTCAAAAAACAATGATGCGCGTCTATATTGAGCTGGGGGATAGGATACGATATAGGTCATCCCCAAAGGTCCCCTTTATCCTACTTACTAAATTAGAATAAAACGAGCATTAAGGACTACGATGATGAGACGATCAGAAATCTAGCTGTGTCAATAGATTCAATAAGCAGCACACTAAATATTCCTACTACCGGGACTCGGGCCCTCTCTCGCAAGGACAGAGTCAAGTCCATAATCCACCACGCTGCCCCAGTGCGGGTTGGTGGATGACACATGACCTCAAAAGATTCTAAGTACATGGCGATTTCTTCACGATGTTTTCCTTCGCCGTTTTAAGTTTTGCGGTATTACGCATATTACTCCGAAAAGACAGTGGTGCCTGGTGCATGTGGGATTTAAAACCGGGGCTCCAGATCGGCCGCCGCCGTTCTCCCGGCTAGACCAGCCGTAACTATTTAGTACGTATTTAGAACTAATAGACTTTAGTAGTTACATAAAACATTGCACAACCATAAACTACGTCGTAGGTGGCATTAGCAGATTTTTAGCACTAAATTACAATCATTAAATATTTACTGATTTAATTTTTGATTTGATGCGTAAAAGTAAAAGGGGAATAACGACGCCAGTCACGCCTAACGTTTTTAGAACTAATGATAATATGACATAACAACTAACGCATAACAGTTTTCGCATAATTTTTGCTACCGTATATAGCATAAACATAACTTAGCATAATGTTTAAAGGCACATATTGAGAGCAGCATAACAATACCTAAACATAACAATTTGTCCTATTATGGTCTATCACTGGAGTTTGACTCCGGGTGAGCTCCCGGAGCCAGAAGCTCTATGTCATTGAGTGTAACCTCTCGCTACGGCGGCGACCTCGCTTGGCTAGCTCCTCTCAGGACCTCCCTTGAGATTCTGGCTCCCGCATTTTTTTAATAAAGTAAAATAGGCAAAAAAAACATGCGTTTTAAATGATAAACACATGATTGGGATTGTTTGTTTTGTCTTGGTCGTATGTACTAAAATTTCTAAGTCTAATAATTTTGTTCTATACTTATTTTCCATAATACCCGTGCGAAGCCGGGGCGGGCTGCTAGTAAGCTATATCTAAAAGAAATACAGGAGGGAAAAAAATAAAATGTAAAAACTCAAGTTGATAATCTTTTATAAATTTATTTTTGAAAACGAGTTTATCATAAAAATAGACATTTGTGGAAATCATAAATATCGGCGATTTTTTATACAGCTTCATCTAGGCCCAAATTTAGTAAAGCTAAAGAAGCTTGTAGCCGAAAATACAAAAACAATTTTAAATATACATACAAGTACTTACGAGAAATACATTATAATTATGTTTAATATATAATTATATTTAAATGGAGAGATAAATATAAATTAGTTTCAAAAAAATTATGACCGTACTTCTCTCAATTCCTTCTGTCATAAGGTTTAAAACTTTCACAAAATAAAAAAAAACCTTGAGTATAGATATCCTATTCATGCTATAAGAGTTTATGGCGGGTATAAAATCATTACGACCGATATTATAATAGCCATTCCACCTTACTGCCCGATATAACTTCCGGAACCAATTCTCTCTCTGATTAAATTTAAAATTGTCCCACTGCCCAATTACAGAACTAATATCCTATAGTTGACATCTGTGCCGAGCTTACCCTCTCTGACCCGTAAGTAGATGACACACTGTTCTGAATTTCGCGTGACTTGAAAATAATAACAGGAATCTAATTGGGAAATGTAAGCAAATATTCATATTGCCTACTCTACAGTTAGTATTGGAATAAACCAATCTTCACCAAACTGGTTAATAGAAAGAAAAGTATTTTATATTCATTTAAATATGTCGATAAATATATCGCAAATGGGTTGTCAAAAAATACATTCCAGAATATGAATTAACAAAAAAATAATTAAACGTTTCACTGGTTTGGTTCAGAGATAAATTTCATACCAATCGAAAAAATGAAGCAAATAGAATACGCAAACGTTAGGTTGACTATTTTTTTCCCGTGAAAACTTTTGGGTAGGCAGGTATAAACAGGTAAATCGATACTTATTACCTTGCACCGGTTTGGATAATGAATTTAATAATTAAAATAAAGATTATTTCATTACCAACATGGGTTAGAGTTACCTTCCATATTTGTTCGGGTCGTCGGCAAAAAATCAATCCTAATTCCGGTGGTCAAGTTTTAAAAAGAAAAATTTAACTTTTTAAAACTCGACAACTGCAAGTGAATACGTGCAACAGCAAGGTCCTAGCGAACCATCTCATGAGTAGGTACATAGCATTATTGTAGCAGTGTGTAAGTTCATTGATTGAAAAAAAGAGAGTACGAGTCCTTGAAAATAAAAAAGATAAATTTCAAATAGGGGAATCAATGTTTGTAATGACAAGATACTGAAATTTACGAAAATAAAATGAAGCAATGATCCTAAAGTAATTCATTCTTAGTTTAATTCTTATCTATACTTATAATAAAACTGTAACGGGTCGAATTCTGTACATTGAAGATATTTTGAAAAAATTTTTTTTGGAGCACTCCATAGTCGATACTGATGGCGAAACTGCATTTTTTTTCTTTCATGTCTGTCTGTATGTCTGTCTGTCTGTCTGTCTGTCTTTCTGTATAGGGATCACGCATCACGCCGAAACTACTGATTCAATTCAGCTGAAACTTGGCATGATTTTAGTTTATACTAAGGACATTGCTGTAGGCTACTTTTGACTCCCAAATTCTTATCGGTTTTCTTGCAGGAGGGGGTGAAAGTCAGAATGTGTATTTGGTTGTAACTCATGTTTGCGTTGTTTAATTTCATTAATTCTTTTTTGTTAGAAAGAACACATTTTTAATATTGTCCCGTCAAAATTTTAACAATATCGGTCTGTTGGTTCGGAAATTACACAAACATTAAATAATAACGACACGCGCGGCGCGTTCGGTACATACTAACTTCTAAGTATTCTGTGTATCACAGACGATCCACAGAATATCTAGATTCAAGAAAGTGCCCACGTGATCGCGTCGCGTCGTCTTGGATGACAAAATAATTGTCAAAAATATATTTTGTGTGGAAAACAAACATCATTCGGTTATAATCGACTTCAAACAAAGAGGATGTTCTCAATCGGGTTGCATGTTTTTATTTGGTTTTATTTTACGCGATAACTCTAAATTGTTAGTTGATTTTGATAATTGCTTTTTTGTTTGGTAGAAAATACTTCAGAGGTGATCTTAGATAGCGAAAACAGGGAGGTAGTTTTTCAAATATCAACAAAAAACTAAAATCAGCTTAGATATATCTGTACGACATAGTTATACCTTCTTATAAAATTTAGTCTAATGACAGAATTAAATTACCTGTCATTGAAGTAGATTTTTGTATTTTGGAGAAAACATATCAGCATAATAAGTAGCAGCATAAACAACCCATTAAATGTTCCCACTGCTGGGCGTCGGGCGCCTTCTCTCGCAAGGAGAGAGACCACGCTGGCCCAGTGTCGGTTGGTGGATGACAAATGACTTAGAACTTAGATTATAGTTAGATTTCGGTTTCTTCACCGTTTTAATTACCGGCATTACGAACATGACTCTGAAAAGATAGTGGTGCGCGTGGTTTTGAACCCTGGGTCTCCGGATCGACTGTCGCCGTTCTCCCGACTAGGTCAGCTGTAACTTACTAGACCAGCCGTAACTTATTAGAAAACGTATTATTTCATTCCAAATACTGTTTAAAATTTAAAGGTAGTGTTCAACAAGGTTCGGTGACCGAAGCAGACCGTTGTTAGGGTTCCGTACACAAAGGGTAAAAACGGGACCCTATTACTGAGACTTCGCTATCCGTCCGTCCGTCCGTCCGTCTGTCACCAGGCTGTATCTCAAGAACGGTGATAGCTAGACAGTTGAAATTTTCGCCGATGATGTATTTCTATTGCCGCTTTAATCATGGCGGAACGTATCAAGTGATCGGGTTGAAATTTGAAATAGAATTAGATTACAGTCTGGAAGAACACACAGGCTAAACATTGCCTATGTACAAGTACTCTATGTATTACGTAACAAACATCCAAACAGTGACATTCATAATATTTACAGGACAACGTTGGAACGGCTAAACATATTTGAATGGAATTCGAAACACACATAGTTTGAACTCAGAAATAGCAAATCGGTTACTTATAGGTTACTGTGACGTAGGAAAGACTAAGCAAATTTGGTAGAAAATTGAAACAGAAATAACTCATAGTCTGAAATACCACATTTATGTTTATTACCTATCAACCTGAAAAGAAGCATGGGCCATGAGGAAACAAATATTGACTATCACGTCAAAACGGCACAACGATATGGGTTGACATACGAAACACATATAGGTATGTAGTTTAGAGTCTAAAATTTCACATGGGCTAATAAGTCTACATTTTCATTTAACTCCATATTTATATAAGCGTATATTTTCGTCAGGAACTTGATGCGATGGTAAGGTCAAAGCCAAAAATGAAAAATATATGCACCCGTTTTGGCGTAGATAATATAGGTGATTTGCGTTCACAATCAAAATAACAAGCAACATAATATTCTCATTAGTCGGCGCTAATGCCAGTTTAAATCTAAAAGCACCAAAGGCCATTTAAATCGATGTTTTGCTATTGTGGTATGTATTTTTTCTTTCATCACTAGGTGGCGTTAATGGTACTATTCTAAATAAAATTGTACTAATAAGTTTTTGCTGCTAAAAGGATTATGATGCCAAATTTGGATTCTTTCGTTCTTGATTTTTTTCTGTGTTACCGACAATTAAATTCATACATTAACATTTCACTAGGACTTGGCTTAGATTTACGGGTTCAACTTGCTTGAATATAATTAAAACTCAAAATTTTAATTATTTTGATTCCACACACATCGCGGAGAACAGCTAGAAAACAGCTTGCGGATAAAAAGAAATAGGTAAGTAGGTATCAGATCATGCACATTAGCTTCAGACTTTTCATAATGTATCCTATAAAAATCCTACAAACTTAACACTTGCGGCTATGTTCGATACTACGAAACCTTACTAAGTATGTTTGATTTTGTTTAAAAAAAGAAAAATAAAGATGATAAAATTCAATAAGTCCGGCCGAAGGGAAATTTTTGTGTGGAAAAACAAATTCACTCAAACTCAAAGGTTTTTCAAGGACTACTTATCCAAATATTTGACGTATGATACTTCCAATTAATGTATAAGTCAGTAACATCTGCTTACGCGAACGAAGTAGCGGGTTCAGCTAGTGATGAATATACCCATGAACATGCTCATATTTGATACATACAAATTCTATTTTCGTGGAAAACTTATTTCTTGCTTGCTGTTTTACTGATTCGTGTGTCAGACTGTTTAATAGAAAGGAGACCGGCAACGACTGCGATGAAGCTCTAGAAAGTTTTAGTGCTCTTGAAGGTATGAGGAGAAAATCTCTAGGGATAACCATCCTCGAAGCAAAGGGGTTAAGAGCCGCTCTAGAGCACTATGACTTATTACGTAAATACTTAAGTCGTTTGTTCAAAGAGAAGTTTATTTTGATTACCTTCTGACGAGAATAAATGGATCGGCGGGATCCGGGATGACTCGTTTAAGTTTGTTTAGTCTCCTTGATGTGATTTTATTCGAGTGTATATTTTAATAATTAGAAAAATATGTGGCGTTTTTTACTGTGGGAAAATCTTGTGCAGATTGCATGCAGGTTGTATCGTGGTGCAGCCGGGTTATGTGAGATCTTACTCACTAATACCCCCCTTAGAAGGGAATGGAATAGAAAAACGTCGAAATAAAATAACTTTTCTTATTAAACTTTGTGCAAGCGATCGATGCGAAATCGCTTGCACAGAGATCCAGAGAGAGAGAGTGAGAGAGAGAAAGAGAGCATCCAGTAGATTTAAAACTATATTCTTTTACGTGACCTAATTAATTTGCATTGCACCTGTAATAAGAAAGTAATAAAATGATTCTGCAGAAACTTGCTTTAAGTTTGATGCAGTAAAGTTAAATGAACAATTAAATTATTGCCTGTTAACTTATCGCCTTGGGAATTTAACTTTAGGTAAGTTTGGTAATGGTTCAGATAGTTTTGAGAACTCACGGAACCGGAAAGATATATGGAAAATGCTTCAGAAAGCGGTGTATTTTAAAACTATCCATGGCCATCCATATCCATTCTTATTCATCAATTCTATCGGCAGTTCCTATGACTAGCATCCTATTTTACTTTTTAACGTAAATTAACCTTCACGGATAAGGTGGGGGCATTATTAAAAGAATATTCTATTAAAACTGTGTAGGTATACTCCTTTATCAAAGATGACGAGGCATATTAGGACGCCGAAAGACGTCATTCCATTTCAGACTCCAGGTGTGTGGGTCAACTGCAGCTGTGGTAGTTCTTATATTGGTCAAACTAAGCGTACAATTGCTGAAAGGATCAAAGAACACATCGCTGCTGTAAAAAATCGCCAGACACAGAAATCTGCGATTGCTGAGCATTTGATTGATGCGGGAACTGGTCATTGGATCGAGCTTCACGACCCGAAGATTCTCTCCACCGAACGTCATTACTACGCAAGAATAGTTCGGGAAGCCTTAGAAATTAAAAAACATCGTAATTTCAACCGGGAGGATGGTTTTCGGTTATCGGCGTCGTGGAATCCAGTCATAAATAAATGTACGCATCGCGGAGTGAGTTCGGAGAAGCCTGGTGATACGGTTAGTGTTGTGTGTCGTGGTGGTAACCCTGCGATTTTCTGCGAATTGTTAGTAAAAAAATGTTAAAAATAAAACAAATATTTCGCCAACACTCTGTTTGCGAGTTTCCGGTCTACAGTTGTAGTCAAAGTTAGAGTAAAATGTTGCAACACCGGTGTTTCTGCTTGGTTCAAAACTGCCGAAAGTTGGTGCGATTTTGAACAAGACTGCTTTATGTATTTTCTTGTTTCCAGTTTACGAAACTATTTCTTTTTGGGAACTTAACACCTTGGGGAATTGGCATTATGTCAGCTTCTTGGGGGGAGTTCTTAGGCAGTTTTGTGCTATAGGGCAAGTACGTAGGTATATTGGGTAGTAAAACACTTGGGAAAACAAGATATCTATAGATTTGATTTATCTTCCCCACGATAAATCGTTGTATATGTTAACGTCGAATTGCAATTAACGTCAGTTTGGTAGCCAAATATGAATTCCGATATTTCAATTTTTTTATCTTTGTTCTATGGATTTAAGTAAATTCGAAAACAATGGTACAAACAAGAGTATGATGAACACGACCTGATGAGATTTGACCTCTAAACCAATATTTCATAAAAAAATACAAATTTATTGTAAATTATCGGTTATCCGACTCTCTGGCTTACATTCTAGTAAGTAACCAGTTTTACTTAGTGTTGAGGTTACACAGTGTGTGAAAATTATTGCGACCAATATGTAATCAATCTATTTAAAAAAATTATATCTATTTCTAATATTTAAATAAATTTAAAATATATGAAAACTAGTCTTCTCAGACATGTTCTAGGTGTACGTTTGAAGATAATATGAAATATTCAACATTTTACATTTCATTTTCGATTCCACGTTGGAATAGGATTTCGACGGCCCCGGGCGAGGGTAGCATGTTCACCGTTGAGTTGAATATTTCAATTTCCTCCACATGCTGGTACAATAACACGGTTGATTCAAATGAATATTGTTTTAAATAAAACGTAGATAGTACATATCTGTTATTACTGCTATTCCTAGCTAGAAAAAAGGCGAAGTGATAAAGGATTAACGACGAGTAATTGTTGTTATAATCAAACGCTCCTCAGCTAACTTACCATTAAAAATCTATCTACTAAGTGAGAGGCCAAGTATAAACTTTTCGTTTTTGTCAGGGCCATAGATACTAGTAACTAAACAGCCAATTCACAAGTTGTTAGCGCAATATAGCACCCTTCATCAGCTCAAATCGATCATAGATAATTATTTCCATGATAAGACCTTCTTTTATCAAAATAAGATCAAATTTTAGATATTTTTTGTAGTATATTAAACATTTTTTTGGCACGTTCTAAACATATCATTTAAAAATAAAAAGTATTGTATTGTGAGCTCTTTTAACATAATTTTAACAAAAAAGAACCGACTTTCAACGGAAAAACTTATAAAGTAAAAAAGTTTTCCTCGATTTATCTAGGATGTCATCATCAGATCCTGGTTTCCTTATTATGGTACCACCCTTGGAATATCTTCTTTACAACAAAAAAATAATCATCAAAATCGGTTCATAAACGACGAAGTTATCTGCGAACACACATAAAAAAAAAAAACAAAAAAAAAAACATACATACGGTCGAATTGAGAAACCTCCTTTTTTTGAAGTCGGTTAAAAATAAGATCCGTAGATCCGTCAAACAGTAAAAAAACCCAACGAAAATAAATTACTGATAAAAAAACATTTTATACCTAATACAACATATCTAAAGACCTACCTATCTAAGGACACATGGGCCATTGAGACGAATCTACCGATATCTTAATTATTATCAAAATCTATCCAGCCGTTTGGAAGATATGTAGGGAAGGGAATAAAGAAATTTACGATCGTACAAGATACGCGCAAACAACAAAACACTTCTTTCAGTCGGGTAAAAAAATGCTTTACATTTGCTCAATACATTTATGTTATTAATTATGGAAAATATACAGTGGCTAAACAATCTAGGCCATTAACAATACATAATAACAATTGCCAAAATCAGAAAATATACGCAATAAAATTACCAAATATCCCAAAACACAAACAAAATCACTTCATAACACAAAACCGCCACAAAATTGCCAAAAAAGATCCTTTGTCCCCATTCAGCAATGATTGATTTACGTATAAGTACGTCACAAAAATGAGGAGGGCCATTCATTTCCCTACGGCGTCCGTGGCTTGTAACATAGAATAGCTTTTAGGTGCTTTGAAAGCTGGTCAGATGGCTCCGTATAGCGGGTGCGTGACGGATGCCTCGAGGGTATTGAGAATTTGGGACTGTCATTCCACCAGTGTGTAGCTAACTCAAACTGCTAATAAAGCCCAGTTTACGCTTTACACTTCAGTTCGCTGTCTTACAGATTTGTTAATGGTACATCTTTTGGCTAAATCTTGGATTGTTACTTAATTACAAAATACACTATCTTGACTAAATTACTAAATTACGTCTAGAAGTTACGGCTGGTCTAAGTTATAGCTAGTCTAGTCGGGAGAATGGTGACTGCAAATCCGCAGCCCCTGCAGATTCGAACCTCACACTGTCTTTTCGAAGTAATGTGTGATGTAAGTGCCTATATGGCATTCACTTAAAAACAGCAAAGAAAAACATCGTGAGGAAACCTACATGTTTCTAGAATCTTTCTATATCATGCGTCACGTTTACGCTTATACTTCACGTAAAATGTAATTGTAGCTGTTTGAGCTCGGGTGAAGGTATTTCTAACACACCATCTACGTATAGGTACCTACCTATATTTTATAATGTACATTATCAAGTCTCAAATATTTTAACAACATTGTGATGCAGATACGAGTATTTATTTATTTAAAGAAACACCAACAGTACACATATTAAATAAGTCAAAGGTGAATTTACAATTTTATAATGTTTCCTGATATGTATACCCTTAACAGGTGTTTACAGCATTCTCTACAATATTAGACGATTAACTAAACAAAAAAAAAAACAATTACAAGAAAAAACAAATGTTACAATAATAATCAAACTAAGAACAGAGATTCCAAGAACAAGGCCACTGATACTACAACCCCATAAAAATAACTTATTTACTGTTAAAGTACCTAAACAATTTCGTTTTGAACTTACAAAGTGAGTCCCGAAAAATGTCCATATCATTCAAGGAAACATTTAGTTCGTTATAGGTACGACTCATTCTGGGCAAGGGAGAGTGATGTACCAAATTAGTTTTAGCACACTCAAACACTCATACACGTCAGTATCTATCACTTGACTGCATTTCGCTGTCGCTCGTCTGATATTTATTTAAGAAATAATAAAGAAACGAGCAAGACGGACACTTAATGGTATACGGTATAGCCAGGCCATAGCATACCATAGCACAGCACTACGTTCGTCGTCAATAAATTAAAGATGGGTATAAGTATATTTCCACCGTGATGCTTGAATATGACTTGGTGGTAGAATAATTAGCAACAGTAAAAGTATTAATTATTGACAAAATGCTGAGTAGATAGAAAACTTTTATTTTTAACACAAACAAAAATAAATATTACCATATTACTATGAACTAATGAAGTGTCGGCGTGAAATCCTTAGATGTGAAAAATGATGTTAATTGAAAAATATAACTAAATATATACTGATTAGTTTTTTAATCAGTTTCGTTCGTAAACGAAAAGTTTTTAATCCGCCAGAATCACAAATATTGTTTCTTCCCCTTATAACCGACATGTTGCCAACCACTAGGGGACAGATAGCACAGATGGCCCACCAATATTACCACCTTCACGAGGGAGTTTGCACTAAATCGGTAATCAATATGTTACCTTATGGTTACAGAAGCCCTTTTTACACGAAGGCATGTAAATCTTTATTGAAGTGGAAACTTCTTTTGGCGCGCCTAGACAGATTTTTCGTGGGCTGTGAATAGAATTCTAGTGTCACGCTCGGGTATGATAAGAGATTTTCCGGGTAAAACTCGAGATGCTAGAGCGAGAAACAAAATACAGTGAACAAGCGCGTCAGAGCGAGAAAGATAATATAGTCCTTGTGTATATTTTTGTTATGTGGGGGAAATGCTTTTAAGTATGCCCACCATGGAGGGACATGGTGGGGTATGTCGGGCTCGACACCATGGGATACGACATACCACATTAATTGAACTTGTCACGAAATATTAAATTTGCATTTTACATCCATTGCAAAAAAAGTTATTGTTGTAATATACTCGTATTACTTACTGTTTTATCACAGCACTTACACATACACTATAACACAACATATTTATTAATTTTTAGTGAAATACCTATAACATAAATAAATAGCTGTTACTCAAAAATTTGATACTCAAACGCTAATTCCGAACCACGTAATTTTTTTTAAATTTATTTTTGGCCCTGAATACTAGTCATTCAGCCGTATGTTATTCTTGTGTTGCTGTGCTTACTAGGTATATACTAATTTTCAATTTCTAAATATTTTTAATTTTTTAATTATAAAAATTATTTAGTAGTCTTTAAATAGTTAATCCAAAAATTACACTGTGGTTGATAATCAGTGATCAGACCCTCTCTGACCTACGAATCGGTTGTGTGGAGGCCCAGAAAACAATGCACTCCAATGCATAGCAGGAACGAATAGAGTAACCCTTCAATGGATCAAAGTACATAGCGATTCACTAGGTAACGATGCAGCTGATGAACTGGCCAAAAGAGGAGCAAAGGCAGTAGTATATTGGTCGGACCTTTAATGCCTATACCTCAGGCCCAAATAAAAACATGGCTGCAGGAAAATACTGGAAAAGCAAATTCGATGGAATGGAGAAACACTGAAGGTTGCAGGCAAACCAAAAATGATGTTCCGGTAGTAACAAAAAATCTTGCCCACAACCTTATCAGATTAAGCAGGGACAAAATCCGTACTATGACTGGCCACTGTCCTTTTAACAAGCACTTATTCAATTTAGGTGTGACAGACAGCCCTCTATGCAGGGGATGCATGGAGGAGGAAGAAACGCCACAGCATGTGATTGTGGCAGATCAACGGGAAGAATTCCTCTACTCCCCAGTAACAGTCCCGGAGGCCTTCACCAACCTGAATAGGTTGCTTGCTTTCTGGGATAGCCTGGGATGGCTGGAGTAGAAGGGTAGTATGAGCCACGCACAATGGCCCAATTGAGAGGCTAAGTGCGGAAAAGACCCCGTCTAAGTAACTAACTAACTACTTGTTTTAATTTAAAAATAATAAAACAAACAATGACATTTTATTTCAATCGTGGCTTGGAAACTAAATTTATATTGTCGATTTTCTAGCCTTGTGTAAGAAGTGCTCTTTCTCACTTGCTAGGAGATACACGTAGCGTGGTAACTTTAATAAAAGAAGCTAAATGGCGGTTATAAACGCTATCCCTATCTGTATTTCTAATAAATTTATTTAATGCTAATAGCATCCTGTGGTTTCCACTCCTATAGTTACCGAAACCGTTATTTTACCGGGATAACAATAGCCTGTCTTATTCTAGCCTAATTTCTATCTATTTAGCAAATGTCACCTAGATCCATTCAGTAGCTTTTGTTTGAAAGAGTAAGTAATATCCATACATACAAACATTCTCATTTATAAATACTAGCAAGATTAAAAAAAACAATTCGTTGTGAGGTGTCTATTGCTCAACACTGGAGCAAGTTAGTTCCACTACATTGAAGCCTATTTGCAAGACAGAAAAAGATCTCATAATTAAATCTTTTACAGTTCTTTTACAGTACAGTTTTGGATTCGTTCAGGAGTATTTGGAAAGTTTTTTACGCGAACAGAATTGCGTTTGAGCACCAACTCATTTGCCTGATGGTAAGCTACGAAGTGGGCGAAGATATTGTTGATTGTGGTATAAATTCCTTCAGAGTGAAGAGACGAAGAAGACATTTATCTGATGTTAAACAAAATACATTTGTGCTGATACCAAACATGAAAATTAAGATTTCAAATCACAACACTAGACTGCGCTCGTCACCTGGAGGTATAATATGATTAATCTCTATGCCTTGTGTTTTTTTTTGAAAGCATTGACCTTCAAACCGGTACACGGCGATGTTTGCACATTTAAATTTATAACATGGCTTAGTTACAGAGTAGATATTTAATATTTTTATTACCACAAGATTACTCATACAAAGTTGTAGAGAGATCAAATAGTTTTGTAGTGGTAGGACTCTTGGCAGAGTCCGCCTGGGGGAAGTACCACACCTTTGCCAGTTATTCTACCGCCAAGCAGCAATGTGCAAACATTACTGTGTTCCGGTTTGAAGGGCAATGTTTCCAGAGAAATTACAGGGCTTAGAAATATAAGATCTTAGATCTCTGGGTAACGAGCGCAGTGCAGTGCTAGGTAATGATTTGGACTCTTCATGTTCGAATAACTGCGTGTCACTGTGCTGTTATGTGTCAGGCATTTGTCTTACCATCAGGCACATGTCCGGATCGTCTCGTCACCATTTATTTAAAAAAAAAATTAGTTTCCAAAAGTATTATGAGTAAAATATCAGTTACTGGACAAAACATATTACTTTCATTCTCAATTGTAATCCACTCGTAAGTTACCTTTTCAGCTACACCTTCACCTGCGGAACCGATTTTATCCAACTACAATCGTTTATTCAACGAGATCGCTTCAACAAATCAATGGAACTCTGAGAACAGCTGTGTCCAAGATCGAACACTATTAGATACATATTCATGAAAGAGTCGTATTAGTTCGTAACAAAGGCCCATCTCAACTACTCAGGTTTGAACGACTAATGTAACCTTTAACTGTATATGATTCTGAAATTTCGACAGTAAAGAAGCACACAATGTTTCTAAAAGAAACATTGTGTGCTTAGTGTTAGACAGGACGTGGCAGTGGTTGATTTTATGCTCAACTAAGCATTCTATGTAGAGAAGCTGAAGGTCGTGGGTTCAATTTCTACCCAGGATTCTACTACATTTGTGTTATTATATAAATACTAGTTGCGTCTAGGTGTTTATTTGTACCTATTATGTGTATATATTTGTTGTTAGGTGAGTATTATGTCAGATGTGGTGGACCCGCCTCTTTCAGTTGATTTTAAACCGAAATTCTAATAGATTGAGTCTATGTTTGTTTAACTTTTTGCTAGTTTAATTATTTTAGGTTCAGTAACGATTTAAAACAAGTTTTATTTCGTTTTAAGCTTTGAGCTTTGGTTTGCACTACGTGAGGAATTTCCTACAATACACATACTTATTATTATCTATTTATCCAATCCTATTATAAAAAAATGTACACATACCTAAAAGTGAGTAGGTTCAAAACTAAACAAGACAAGAAAAATATTATATTTTCACAGAAATTTGCAAGTAAACTTGGATGCATTTTAATTTCACAATTCATTACCTAGTCGTATTTTGTGGGGAGATGTAATGGTTTGGGTTACGCAGTGTATTGAGTAAGGAAAGTACCGACCATGCAAAAAATTATACTTAGGTACTCTAAACAAAGTTTTTGCTTAACATATTAAATATCATGGCGAAATTTCAAAAAATAAGAAATTTGTTCATTGCTTATTCGGGAGCTTTTCTTTTAACTAAACTAAATTATTTTAAAATTCAATTCATTCTTGATAACCTATAGGTACCTACTCGTACGATATCGATTAATGTGTTAAGGTACAAGTTCGGACCGCGACAGGTAGTTGACTGTATAGAATTGTATGGGTACCAGTTCGCGCCGAGACCGCTACAGGAGACCGAGACACGAGTCGCGAGACATGTGTCGCAGTCACGGCGCGAACTGGCGCCCATCCAATTCCATAGTATCAAGTGCCTGTCGCGGTCTCCGGTCGCGGTCTCCTGTCGCGGTCTCATGTCGCGGTCTTAGCGCGAACATGTCCCTTTAGAGTAAGATCCCAGGGCCGTCAGACGTCACATATTTTCTGATGGATGAAATGTGGACGATTGAGTAGAGTTAGTACGTACTAAGAACACATACCCGCTTACTTGCTTAGGCGGCCAATTATGAGATATTGGGTCCAAAAGATACATCACATACTTCACGTATTTTCTGATAATTGATTTTCACGTATGTTATAGGCAATATCTTTAAAAATAAACCCCCAATATAATACAATACCAGATACTTTCCGTCGGCCGTTTTGCTTAACAGACGCTTTAAAACTCGGTTTTTTAAAGCGTCTGTTAAGCAAAACGGCCGACGTCTGGCGGCTCTAGGATCTTGGACTATGTAGTCTCGAGCCCATTGCTAGTTGGCATAACATCCCGTCAGCGGCGTGTAACATCCAAAAAACATTTCGCATTTATAATATTAGTAGGATTAAAATATTTCAGTTCTGGATAGCCCTAGGTGGACTATCCAGAACTAAACCCTTTGAGATTAAGTCTTAGTTTTAAACATCAGTCTAATTCATTTTTATCACTTCAAAAGCATTTGAAATCATCATGAGAAAATCAGAATCAGAGAATGAGTCATCGCGACTCATTCTCTAACAACACAAAATGATACCTAACCTAGACTTCCAATGAAATAATTCGACTGCCCTTACTGTAACTAAATAGCCTAGTGCCTTATCTACAAAACATTATCGGAGAGTCATCGCGGAAGAAGGTCATAAATCTTGCAGAGACTCTGATTAATAGCGACTTTGTTAATGATTGTTCCCTAATGATTTCTCGACTCGATTTGTCCTTTCGCCTCGTTATGGATATTGTCATTATTTCTATTTTTTATCTAAACAATCTTTGTATTTTCTGTTGCTGAAACAGAATTATGATTTTGCGATCTATATGTTACCAGCATCAATATCCGGTATCTAACGGTATCCACCAGTATCCGGGTTCATATCCGATGTATTCTCAAAGTCTGTTTTTTCAAAGTGTGTGCGCAACTTAAAACAGTGAAGGAAAACATCGTGAGGAAACAGACCCCTACCTAGAAACCTAGAATCTTTCGAGGTCATGTGTCATCCACCAACCCGCTTTGCCAGCGTGGTGGATTATGGCTTTGACTCTCTCTCTTTGCGAGAGAAGGTCCCGAGTCCCACCAGTGGGAACATGCTTATGCTGATCGATATGTTGCCCCTTTTTGTCGTATTTTGTCTGAATTGCCGTTGTCGGAGAAGACAAGAACATTGAGCACTATTGGTATGAGAAAATCTAAAATAGTCGCTTTACCGACGGGCTAAAGTATCTGCGTAGCGTCAGAGCGTCGACGGAGCAGTGGAGCGAGACTTTCGAACAAAGGTTACATGTATTTATACTTCATCTAAGCTTGCGCTTTAGACGCTTTTAAGTGTTACGAGTATGTTGTGAGTTCACGTCCCGACATACGTAATAGCAATACGTATGTACATACGTATGACGTATAGTGCTGTTTAATGCTATCACAACCACCTTCAAGTTATAAGTTGTAGGATACACACCGTCAGCTTCTGCCCCCCGAAGTAATGGACTGTAAAATAAACTGCAAGTAGAAGAGGTGAGGAGCAATTATCTTATCAACGAAACGGGAATGAAGGATAGAAAGATCCACCAACCGTGGGAACCTTGGGTACTACGAATCAGTGACATCTAGAGATATCTCTCCTTACTAGTCAAATCTTGAAGCCTGGGCCAGGGCTTCACGAGGTCTTCTTAGGATGTGTAGTTGCTTCAGTCGTCGATGCCTGACTGCCGTTCTACGGCCGCAGCCTTCAGTATTGGAGGAAATCTCTAACTCCTCAATCCATTTATATAGATCGAACATAAGCTATCACTTTCATCTTATTTTTTTTAGTAAGACTAGACTAAGTAACTGTTCTCTTATCTGTGTATATTATTACAGTGGATGCGATTTAATTCCAGCATATTGAAACCGGCTTTTCCTCACAGATAATGTTCCTGAATGAAAACAGCTGAAGCCCAAAGCCCATAAAGGCACCTTTCAGTTTTCTTTACCGTATTTTGTAAGAATCAGTCGATCGTTAAGAACCTGTAAGTAGATTAGGCAGGTAACTTACCTATTTCTTTGAAGGGAGGGATCAAAGTGGGTCACTTACTCGGACATGTTTATGTAAACCATATCCTACCTAAATATGAGCCTATTTAAACAAAACCTGCTTCAATATATGCGATTTGTGATGAAATACGTGAACTACATTAATGTTAAACAAAAAATCATTGAATTCTATAGTAGCGCCTCATGTTGGTAGAAAAATAATTCAGCGACCCGATTTTCCGACATCATAGTATCATCTGTCGCAGTTGCTCTTATTGATTGCAGTATTAGCATGAAAAGAACAAACACTATCTTTCTCGGTCGGAGAATTGGATCTAGCCAGCTGTATTATTCTCGGATTTCTTACCATACATAAAGGAAACGGTGCATGGGATTATAAAAAAGGGACTAACAAGCAAAGCAATTTGTGTTTGTTCATAGTTTTTTTTCGTTTACTAACTTTGTTTTAGTTTTTCTTCCCGTTTAGACAGTCTAAATTCGGTAGTTAGCATGAGAAACTTAAAGTTATCTACGGACATTATTGGTGATAACTCAATCAAAAATATACCTATCTATTGTTTTGTTCTTATAATACCTCGGCATCTAGGCACTTAAAAGCGAAAAATTAATTAATATAATTATTAGATACTCGTAAGGAACAGGTAGTATGATACTACCTTCCTATAAGTGTTTGTCTACTTACTATGTACATAGTATCTATCTTTCTAGTATTTTGACTTGACTGGCACCGACTTTTATTATGAGTGAGGCAAATAATGATTCGATTTTTCACGTAATACAAGGATTCAAGAGTAATTCTTAGAATTAGAGTGTGTCCGTTAATATCTGAAACAATATCCTTTTATCAAACCAATGATTGATGACAGCAAATAACAGTTAGCGACGCAGTCCACTAACAGCCGACAGAGCTGTTGATATTGGGAAATTGATCGAGTTTTAATTACAGTCGACTAGGCTTTAATTCATAACTAGTACTTATATATCCGTGGCTTTCGCCGCATATGTTAGGAAATTAGTATTTCCTAAGCCAGACAATATTATTCCAGATATTATAGACTACTTGAGCATTTCATTTCATTCAGTTGCATTCAGCAACAACATCAACGCTTTCACATTCACAATATTAGTAGTGGTGGACAATTCACACACAACACCATCGGACCCCAAACTAAGCAAAGCTTATACTATGGCGGCCAGATAGCTGATATAATACTTACATAGTTTTAAATAAATACTTATTATAAATAGAAACACCCAGAATAAAATAAATCGATTCATGGTTAATGTTCTAAAGACACGAACAAAGAGATTTGACTCTAATTTTGTGATAAAACGTCTAGACTGTGGAATGCGTTGCCTAAGTGGGGTTTTCCCAATGGTTACAATATCGGTGTCTTCAAATCGAGAGTGAATCGGTTTCGTCTATGAGAACACACTCCATCGTATACTGCATCATCGTTTAACATCGGGCGAGGTGGTGATGTAATGGCGTAACCTATTGAGTTAAAAAAATGGCTACTTGAATTTCAAATTTCATTTTGATTCGTTGATTATGAAGTTATTGAGCAACAACAACAAAACTTACGCATTTACAATATTAGTAGTTATAGTATTGACATACAAACGCTGTTCAGAACAAAAAAAGTTGTAGAAACAATTACAATTCATCGATCACTAATGGGATTTAAATTTGAACCAAAATAATTGTTATCACAACCAATTTGAAACAGTTGAAACGTCACTAATCCTATAATCCTAGGCTACGTGATGACCCTAAAATGGGTAGCGAAGGCCTTACAACGGTCAGGGGATTATTTGACCCTACGTTTTGTTTCACCGGCCCATAATTTAGGGTCACAAACGTGTTTAAGTACTGATAGAGCGAGATTTATGCCGAAAACTGTTTTTAGCGGTAAAGGTTTGCGGGAACAATTTATCTTCGCTATTTTGTCTGGGGAAGCAAGAGAATACAGGTATAAAATGGAAATTAGGACTTTATTACATTTTTAATATTTATTAATAAAAGTGTCAACATAAACCACAGTCTTTTATCGTACTAAGTAGTAATAGAAATGTTAATTAAATGTGGATAGGTACTTGTTGTCCAATCTCGTCGGAAGAACTTAATGGAAATTAATGCACACAATTAGAAATATGTTGGAAGCTTAGATCCTACTAATATTTTAAATGTCAATGTATGGATGTTTGTTGCTCAATCACGTCATAACGTATGAACAGATCGGGCTGAAATCTGAAATACGGATAGATTACAGTCTGGAAAAACACGTAGGCATTTTTTATCCCGGCAAAATAACGGGAGTTACGCGGGTAATACCACAATGCACCGTGCACGTGGGATATTGCTAGTAGAATTATTATATACTGGAATAACTCATTGGTTTCTTTTTATCCTGGAAAATGTAGAGCTGTAGAGTCGTCGGGAACAACATTTTTTTTTTAAATAGAGAACTATTTAATTTCATAAAAATGCCAAAGAATAATCCTACATGATCACTCACATCTTAAAACCTTCAGATGTAATAAAGCTAATCGGAAACATGCCCAACGCAATGCAACGCTTATACTTTGAGCCAAAAAAGCGCTAGCAGCATTTTGATCTCGCGTTGCGCCGCTTTTGAAAGGCTTCTTTCAAAACGAGATGAGTTCCCAGGCCTTCACTTGCCCTATGTCTCAACACTAAATAGTACAAATAATATGTAAACGCTTCTGATGCTTTCACATATATGTAAATGTTAATAGGACTGTGCCTATGTACATTCTGAATTCTACGCTCTGTAGAAAAGTAAACATAAACATTCTGAAAATTCCATCATTTTCATGGTAAACTTTACGATGTCTGATACAAGTATTTTGCATTACGCTTTTATGGAGATGCGAACGTTTTATGATCAGTGTAATATCCCCCTAATATTGTCAATGTCACAGTTTGTTTTTAAACGGATTGAAATTCAGAACATAATTATTGTCTGGACATAGGCTACATTTTAAAGCGGCAAAATAAAAGGACCAGAAATTACTTAGGTAAATCCGAGGGGAGCTGATGGCAGCCCAAGTGGCAGCAGTGGAAACATTTAGCAGGGTGCTTTTGCTTAGAAATTTATAAAGAAAATATAAATTTTAATCTAGGATCGACGTTTTTTGTTTATTACAAAACATGATCCTGAAATCCTGAGGCCTTGGCTCGTTGCTCGTTCGCTGTCCCTGACCGGCTGCGCAGCTCGCGCGCGTGCGCCGTGCGGAGACTCTTCCAGGAGCCGCGCGCGCGCACCGACACGGCTAAGTTCGCGCCCACCGCACAGGCCCTCGCCCTACTCAACGACTTACTCGCCTATTCGCCAGACGTTGATATATTTTTTAGTAAGCGACGAGAGTTTATCGCTCTAGTAATTAGATTTTTAAGTGTGTAGATGTAGGGCTACATGCTATGTGTTGAGTTGGCTTGTAGCCAATAGTGTGTTGTAATAGTTGATTTGTGTTTGTGAATTGTATAATACTATATATACTTAATCTATACTAATATTATAAAGCTGAAGAGTTTGTTTGTTTGTTTGTTTGTTTGTTTGTTTGTTTGCTTGAACGCTAGGATCTCGGGAAGTACTGGTCCGAATTGAAAGATTCTTTTTCTATTGGATAGTCCATTTATCGAGGAAGGCTTTAGGCTATAGAAAATAACTCTACTATTAATTGAAGCGGAGCATGAAACAAGAATGTAACAAAATCGGGAAAAATATTCCCTTTGAGAGTTTTCGTACGTTTCGTGCTTTGACATGACACATGACAGCATGTGTCAAAGATTGCGTCATTGAATTTCAGTAATCTGTGCCTCGAATATAAACCTTTGCTATTTTTTTTTTCTAAATCTGAGTTGGTACGACCAATTTCCGACAGGTGGCGTAGCAGGTTGCTGAAGAGGTTTTTGTTTGAAATAGATATTCTCAGGTATGAGTGAACCGATTTCAGTCATTCTTTCACCGTTGGATATGTACGGGATCCCGATGAGTTCTATACTAATATTATAAAGCTGAAGAGTTTGTTTGTTTGTTTATTTGTTTGTTTGTTTGCTTGAACGCTAGGATCTCGGGAAGTACTGGGCCGAATTGAAAGATTATTTTCTATTGGATAGTCCATTTATCGAGGATGGCTTTAGGCTATAGAAAATAACTCTACTATTAATTGAAGCGGAGCATGAAACAAGAATGTAACAAAATCGGGAAAAAATATTCCCCTTTGAGAGTTTTCGCACGTTTCGTGCTTTGACATGACACATGACAGCATGTGTCAAAAATTGCGTCATTGAATTTTAGTAATCTGTGCCTCGAATATAAACCTCTGCTAATTTTTTTTCTAAATCTGAGTTGGTGCGACCAATTTCCGACAGGTGGCGTAGCAGGTTGCTGAAGAGGTTTTTTGTTTGAAATAGATATTCTCAGGAATGAGTGAACCGATTTCAGTCATTCTTTCACCGTTGGATATGTACGGGATCCCGATGAGTGCTATATAATATACCACGGGCGAAGCCGGGGCGGGCATCTAGTTAAATATATACTGGTTGCTGTGCGTATTGGTTTAGGCTGTTAGCATAGTTAACAATTGTTTAAATAAATAAATAAATAAATGATTTCAGCTCAATCCTATTTGTTTTAGTTTGATTGACGTCACAAACATCAAATATCTCTTAACTAAATTGACTTGAGAAATTTAGCATGGTTTTTGCCAAAACGCGCCGCGTAAGCCACGTATGAGTAACCTATGAAAACTATTTTCATTCTACAAAATGTACCTAAATAGATGCGTAATAAATTCACTGAAACATTTTCCAGAATAAATAATAGCCGAAGTTAGTGAAGCAGTCCTGATCTCTGATCCTGAAATCAATGTTTATCTAATATTTTATGTAAATACTCCAGGTAGATAATCCTGGAGGCTTTATCAGCCATTACGGTGTCCTCACGTTTGAGATGGGATTACGGCTCTGCAAGTTTGATTTGTTTGTAGGTTTTAGTAAGTTTGTTATTTGGACTATTCGTTTGGACGGTCCTAAGCCTTTTGAAGTTGAATTTATTTTTGCGCGTGTATCTCTTTTTTATATAGTTTTTATAAACAAGAGCAAACTTTTTTTTAATGAAAACAAGGATCTATCGGTTAATAACTTTTGTGTTGTCAGGCCGGCCTGACTTAATTTCAACCGCATCCGGCGGTTTTTTTTTCAAAGAGACACACATATTTCACACGCGTGATCCCTGCTCGTTTGGTAGGTACTCGAGTTCCAAGGCCATTTGCACCGACTTCATATAGATGAGCGGGTAGCGCTTACAACAATTGTATTAATTTATTCTACGCTGTTGAGTGCCTATTTGTGGTTTTGAAGTCGGTTTTTAAACGTATTTTGGTTTACATCATGTGTTTTTCTCAATCTTGTGGCCAGCCCGAGTTCAGTTTTGATTCGCGATAAAGGCGATGTCGTTAACCGAATTATACTTACTTTTTTGGAAAAAAATAGGTCAAGAAAAGAAGAGATGCCATTCCAGTCAAAGTTTACGACAGCTACTCGTAGTTTGACTGAAGCCTTACTTACTTCCGATCCAATTTTACCCGAACTAGAGAGAGAAACTTTTCCCTAAAGTAACTTGAGCGAAACTGGTAAAATTAGGCCAAAAAAAAAATTCACGAACCGTTATGCGGTGCTTAAGCCAAAGCGTGAATCCAGCACCTTTCCCGTAAATCCGCCCAAGTAGCTAACTCAGTATTTATTGGGGTACAGCCACAAAATCTGCTATAACAGTAACTCATCTTTTAGGCCAACTACTTCTTCAGATAACTGATAGTTTTAAGCCATTAGGCCAGCCATAATCGCCCAAGGCCAACGATTTACGCTGGTTTTTGATATGTCTAATCTGTTCAAACAAACATGGGTTACCATAATATATTCTTTTTCGTTAAGAGTTTTGAGTTTTTCTGTTTTTTATACGTTAATAAACTAACTATAAGGTCTAACTTAACCTAACTGGTAACCCTATTAACTTTAGGATTACCATCATTTGTGCACCAGGAACGGTTCGAGACGGGTTGTTCTAGTTGATATGACTTTGTGGAGGTCTATTTTTTGACATTAACATTTTATGAAAAAATTATCTTCTTCGTTTTATATTCCTATTCATTTATTTGGTAAAGCCAATTTACACGTCACATAGAATTAATAATTAAATCCGAAAATACCAATCAATAAATATATATATAAAAATATATTTATATAATAAATAAATAAAAATTCATTAATGTCATAAAACGAGTACTCGACAAGCCAGCGCTGAAGCCGGTGTTTGAACTGTTATGGCTGGGGGGCATCCTGAGAGAGTCTGGTAGCTTGCTATATACTACCACTGTACCCATGACATGCGTGAGTTTGCTCGACTTCACAAGAGTTGTTTTTCGTTCGTCCCTAAGTATAAGTATTATATCAGCGTATCACGTTTAGGACTTTTAATGAGCTTGATTGTTTAGATTATCATAGACCTTCTTTGATATATTTCTACTACCTACCTACTTTTTCGCTTATCACCGTCTTGAACTAAACAATGAAAGCCAGATAGCTGATATTATACATACATTTTTTTTTAAATAGAAATAGAAACGTTCAGATAAAAACAAAGATTCATATTCATTGTGAAGACGGGTGGACATAACCTTCCTCCGCATAATTATGATAAAACTGCTTAAAATTTGTAGAATTTGAACAAAAAACTTAACAAACAGAGAGCAGAAGTTTCCCAAATAAGAACAAATTACTGTAACTCATGAAGCACTTGAAGAATCTCATAGACCTACATATTTCAAGAAGTGTAAAGTAACAGGGTTTGGAACTTTGCCTTCTTCTATAAATTGTAGGCTTCACTACAGTCGAACTGTATGTAAGTAATTGGTACCGCATCGTTAACTAAGCGAGTGATTAGAAGGATTACTGATGTTCGCGCAGGTACGAGTATGTAATTACGTCTGCTAATCGAAACCGTGTTACGTTCGGGATTTAGGTTGATACCTCAATATATAACTTTCTTGACTTGATAAAAAAAATTAGTATGAAAACTAACGAGGTTGTTGCATATTATTACAACTAAATTAGTTATTGTAGTGTTTGCAATAGTCAGTCCAGTCCGACTTAAGTTTTCTCCGAGTCCGGCACCCTTTTTCATAGTTTAGTGAGTGCATGCGTGTAACCGCTGCTCGTTTGGCACTCACACATACCCTTACGCACACACACACACACACGTGTGACGAGTGCACACGAGAGTTTCCCGTAAATTATTATGAAGTTGTAAAAACAAGGTAATAAAAACATTTTTTTTTCTAAATGAACGGCTTACTTATATGAGAATGAGACCAATCCAGTCTGTCTAAACTTCATTCGCATTCATCGACCTTTTTCAAAATATAGTTTTTTTTATTGATATGGTAGGTTTGCACTTGATCATCATGGCCTCTGATGTGAAGCAATGATGCGGTGCGGAGCGTGGTTACCTAAAATAAATCGATTCAATCACGAGATGCGTTTACGCAACCGATCGACGCCGACTCGACGTGCTGGATGAACTATGAACGCTTGCGCACTGATACTAGCAGCGCCCCGCGATTTTACTCGCGTAATTCTCGTAATTCATACCACAAATTAACAAAAATAAATAAAGATTAAGACTGCACTATACTTTATACATGTCTAACTTCTTACACTAGACACATCTGAATTATCCGCAGACCAACGAATGTCTAAAGATGTAATATTTTTGTATTATTTTGTATCTTTCGGTTTCGTCCCAAGTTCTAGGATCTTTCTGAATTATCAAAACAGGCTTCTATTTTATAGAATTATAGTCTTAAAAAAGGTCTGTTTAGTCGTGGGAGAGTAGATACCAAAGGGGCATACTAAGTGACGTCACTATTTGTGAAAACGAGATAGTCTAATTATATATTCCTTGTGAAAAAAGGGAAAGAGATCTTGATTTTCCGTCCTTATCACCGTGGCCGGGGTCTTCTCTGGCTAAGTAACAAATCTGACATGGGATACCCAAATAAAAGTCTGCACAAAGCTCCGACTCCGACAAGGATTCATATGTCTGAATGAATGTTTATTAAAAGAAGATTTAAAACTTGTTTGTGAAAGACCTATAAGAGATTGCTGATATTTATGTTGTACAATACCTCTTCTAACTCATAATTCTGTAACGCTGTACAAAAATCTTGCGACAAGAAAGAAAAGAGCGAGGGCTGCAACCTCCGCCTTTTCAACTTGCACTCAGTTGGACAGCTTACAAATGCCGGCATAGTGCTGAATCTGATTATTTTATATCCTTCTATCACTCTATATAGATCTTATGGTGTATCATATGACCCATAAATTTTATCCACGGGCCTGTAGTCTTTAGATAATAGATAGATAATTTTACGAAAACTTGTCAAAATTAGAAACCTCGCAGTCTGACAGAAACTCTAAAACTTGTAACGACTTCCGGTACCAACTGTATGCAAACTAGAGCGTAATCATTGTGCTTAACACCCGCCACAGAGGGTGTTTCCGGTGTCTAGTTGCCAACTTAGCAACACAAACGCGTCGAAAATCTACTTCCGTGTGGAAAAGTTACGCGGGAAAGTTGGAAAGAGGTCTTAAATGGGAAGTGTCTAAGTAAACAAGCTTTCAATGTTGTTTTAAAAACAAGTGCAACATTAAAATTTATAAGTAGCCCAAGACACAAATTTTGGTTTTAAACATGCTATTTGAAGTCATTTTGAAACTATAATCTAAGACTAAGATAAGATCTAAGGTAAATTAGAAGGGAGGAGGAAGAGAGGTAGACCTAGGAGAAGTTACATGAACCAAGTGAAGGAGAAGATAAATGTAGTGTCGTATCAGGAAGTCAAGGAGAAGGCGAAGTGTAGAAGTATATGGAAGGAACACCACCGACAAGAACGTCGCTCTTAAATTATGAATGAATGAACTTCAAGCATGAGGTGGGGGAGCTGTTAAAGCAGTATTCTATTAAGACCGTATATAGTCTGTACGCAGGACACCAAAACCGTCATTTCATTTCAGACTTCTGGTGTGTACAACTGTACAAAGTGGACCGCAGCTATGGAAGTTTTAACATTAGTTAAACGAGGATAAATATTATTGGTGAAACAATCAAAGAGTATGTAATCATGGCTATAAAAAAATGCTAGGCACAGAAATCTGCGATTGTTGAGCATTTGTTTGATGCGGGAACTGGTCATTGGATCAAGTTCCACGACCCGAAGGTCCTTTCAATTAAACGATATTATTACGCAACGATACTTGTACTTCGTGAAGTTGTGGAAATTAAAAACATCGTAATTTCAACAGGAAGATTTTCGGCTATTGGCAAAGTGGAATTCTGTAAAAAATAAATATATGCGTAGGTAAGTTCGGAGAAGCCCGTTGGTACGGTTAGTGTTGTGTGTGGCGGTAACAACTCTCCGATTTTTTAATACCATATGTAAGGACGTAATTGACGTGTAAATTGTACATTTATGAATAAAATACTTTGACTTTGGATTTGGAAATGAGGACTGGCGTCGTGGCTTAGTAGTATGTCTGCCTGCAAAGCCAAGGGTTGTGGGTTCCATTCCCACCTAGTGCAAATTTTTGTATGATGAATACAAGTATTTGTTCTTTGTCTGGTTGTTTCTATGTTTAATACGTACCTATATGTTTAGAAACTATAACATAGGTTGTTACTTTTTATATCAGCTATCTACACGATTTGCTTAGTTTGAGGTCTGATGGTGTTGTGTGTGAAGTGTCCACCAATATAATTTTATATCTCCGTCTAACCAGATATTTAATATAGATTGTGGAAAAAATACTTCACCCTTAAAAAATTATGAACCATTACATGAAAAATTATGTTTACCAACAGAACTTAAAAGCTTTAGTTGACTGATCTACAAAAGACGACGACCAAGTCTAGGGATAGGAATAATAATATACAACTACTAAGTCTAACACTTTTATGCAAATTACATTGATAGAACAATTTAGCTTCGACATTTAAGGTAATAAATGACTCATGCGAAAATTCGTTTCAAGTTTCAGTTAGTGATTCATCTATTCTCGGCTACTTCGAAAGGCTTTGTACGCAGCGAAGCCTGAAAAGTGCGTCACGCGTCGCGCCAACCAGTCGCGCCGTCGCGACGCGTGCCAGCATCCACTCAACCTCTCAGAGTTTGCTGACCCCCCTGGTACCTTCACATGAAATATTGCTAACGAGCAAATGATATATCAGATGATTGTCTATTAATATCAATTTAATCAGAGCGTTTATTCACAAGAGTTTACTGGGAAATAGAAGTAGAAAATTAAGTTTAAAAAACTATACCAGAGGAGAAAATGATGAAATGAAATACTAGAGAAAATGTAACTTCATCTACCATATTACCTAAAGTGTGACATAGACATAAAATTATATTCTATGCTTCAATTTGTTTAGTGCGTTAAAGTTAAAATATCTTTTTTTTACTCATCAAGGTTCAACTTCATCAAGGTTTGATAAATAAAATCAGAGAAATTAACATTTTACAGTACACTAACTAATCAGATGAACTTGGTTACTTCTAAGACAAAATCGTTAAATAATTATAATACTTCTTGACTGTTGTACGTAAAGATAAAATTTGGAAAGAGCTAGTATGTCTGGAAATCAACAATTAAATAATGCTTTAGCTTCGAATATTTGGTAATCTTTGACTGACCTTTTACATTAAAATATTACCTATGGCATAAACTACTTGATTAATTCACGTATTCTACACTGTATTTAAAAGCAGAGTTTCAGTGTAATAATGGTTAAATCGATTATTTCTCTTGACATCCCTCGATATTTAACTGAGGCTAATGAGTCCACTTTGTCTAGGCTATACTGTCGAGGCCTGAAATACTCGTAAAGCAATCGAGAGTCGAGCAATATTGGCAGGAGTGATTTTACAATTAACTACCAACGGGATTTTAATAGGAAGAAATCTTTTTAATCATACAAGTCCTTAATTATGTGTTTTTAACGCATTCATAGACTTGCGTTTGACCACAATGCTGATGATGTGCTTACTGCTAAGTAAAGATATTCATTGATGCGACACCTAAGACAAATGCACTACAACAGTTATACATCACTACTGGCCACTGGTCTTTAAGATCCTAAGCGGTAGCCGGTTAGCGTACTTTCCCTTTTGATTTTACACCTGATTTCCAAGAAACTGCCACTTTGTTTTCGGAATTTCATTTAAATTGCTAAATTCATAAATCTTTACTTCTATTGGCAATCAGTTGTCCTATTCGTGTATGTCTTTACTTTATCTACTAACTATAAGTTAACTCATAGCATAAGCAGTTCACTTTATATTCCTACACCCTCGTAGTAGTACTGGTAGGTTCTACTCGGAACCTACTCTCACAAAAAAATAGTCAAGTTCATAATCCACCATGCTAGATATACAGAAACACCCACAATATGCACACTAAATAAAATGCTGGCCGAGTGTGGACTCGAGAGATGTTGCATATCCTATTTTTTTTACTGGGCAGAGCTTTTATTAACAAAACTAAATTACAATGAGAACTACACTACAAAATGCTTTTCCTTGAAGTATAAATGTCTTTCTTGGAGCATTCCGGTTTTTTTGACATATTTTTACACTGGCACTGGCAAACTCTTGGAAAAATACTGCGAGCTGCAAGCGGGATCCGAACCTATGATTTTACGATTACGAAGTCGGGCATTCTAACCACTACACTAGCACGGCTTATTAAGTTTGTCATATGAAACCTTGTCCACGTCATTAACTAATTGAAAATTTAACTTAACATCACAATTTAATTACTGACTGCCGATCAAGCATTGTTATCCAAATGACAGCTTCATTAGTTACAGAACGGCGCAGCCCTATAATTGGGCGTTGCTGCTGTTTCAAATGCGAAGTTTACATCAAGCCAGTGGTGGGCTTTAAATACTCCAGAGATGGTTCTTATTACGTATGGTTTGTCGTACAAACTGTAATATATTTAATTTCGATTCTTTACCTACAAATATCTTGAAATGTTTAGAATTATAGTCTTTCCTTTTCTTTATTTTGCATTCTATTTCGCTCGGTTTTGTGTCTTGAAGCAGATAGCATCAATTTTCAAACATAAGGTACCTTAGCGAGTATTGTTAAATACACAAAAGAATTCAACAATCATACACCGCAATCTTATCTCTTCTTTTAGTTTTCATTCGACAGCTTTATTTTTTAAAATAATAACATTTCAACATTTTTGTAGTGGCAGTTAAATTTGAATGGTAGCGTAATTTCAATTAGATGTTTTATTGAAAAATTACCATAGCGAAACATATCTTAACAAACCGGGTTTTTAATTTTTCTTGTCTTTTATTTCTGATTAAAAAAAATATTATAATAATTGTAGGGTTTTTTTCTTTACGTCTTTAAAAAGATATTGCCAACTTGCGTTAGTCACTGGTGCAATGCAAACTTTCATAAAAGTTCGTGATGATTACATGCCAATATCAAACATTTCTCTGCACGGCCCTGTCGTTATCAACTTAAATTGGGCTTTGGGCAATTGTGCATATTAACAGCAGCACATGTTCACTAGACTGACTAATCTAAACGAATTCAATAAAAAAATCAGAATGGTTACAATCTGCTATTATTACATTCTGTATTTCTTCATTTGTTATTTGTTAATCATTTGTTTTGTCAAAGTGGTAAATCAACCAGTTTATAGTGGTACAGAGACAATCTGGATACACAACTTAGCCGATTCTTACACTGGCAAGCAATTTCCTCTATAGTCAATTTCTAATTTGAAATACATAAACCGCCTTACATTTTAAAATCAATTCTACTAGCATTACAAATAAAACTTTGGATTTTGGTTACTCAATCAAGTCGGAATCTTGGAACGTCTGAACGGGTCGGTTTGGAATTCGGAACACAGTTACATTACAGTAAAGAACAGCACATATAAACATGCCTATAGAGGCACAGACTACTTTTATCGCGCAACTAGATGTCCGCCCCGGCTTCGCCCGTGGTACATTATAGGGCGCTCAGCGGGATCCCATACATATCCAACGGTATAATATTATGACTGAAATCGGTTCAGCCATTCCTGATAATATCGCTTTGAAACAAAAAACCTCTAAAGCTACCTGCTACGCCACCTGTCGGAAATTGGTCGTACTAACTCAGATTTATCTATACTTATAATAAAACTGTAACGGGTCGAATTCTGTACATTGAAGATATTTTGAAAAAATTTTTTTTGGTGCACTCCATAGTCGATACTGATGGCGAAACTGCATTTTTTTTCTTTCATGTCTGTCTGTCTGTCTGTCTTTCTGTATAGAGATCACGCATCACGCCGAAACTACTGATTCAATTCAGCTGAAACTTGGCATGATTTTAGTTTATACTAAGGACATTGCTGTAGGCTACTTTTGATTCCCAAATTCTGATCGGTTTTCTTGCGGGAGGGGGTGAAAGTCAGAATGTGTATTTGGTTGTAACTCATGTTTGCGTTGTTTAATTTTATTAATTCTTTTTTTGTTAGAAAGAACACATTTTTTATATTGTCCCGTCAAAATTTGAATATTATCGGTCTGGTGGTTCCGAAATTACACAAACATTAAAATAATAACGACACACGCGGCGCGTTCGGTACATACTAACTTCTAAGTATTCTGTGTATCAGACTATGCACAGAATATCTAGATTCTAGAAAGTGCCCACGTGATCGCGTCGCGTCGTCTTGGATGACAAAATAATTGTCAAATATATATTTTTGTGTGGAAAAACAAACATCATTCGGTTTTAATCGACTTCAAACAAGGAGGATGTTTTCAATCGGGTTGCATGTTTTTTTATTTGGTTTTATTTTACACGATAACTCCGCTAATTGTTAGTTGATTTTGATAATTCCTTTTTTGTTTGGTAGAAAATACTTCAGAGGTGATCTTAGATATCGAAAACAGAGAGGTAGTTTTTCAAATATCAACAAAAAACTAAAATCAGCTCAGATCTATCTGTTACGACATAGTCATAGCTTCTTATAAAATTTAGTCGAATGACAGAATTAAATTACCTGTCACTGAAGTAGATTTTTGTTATTTTGGAGAAAACATATCAGCATAATAAGTAGCAGCCTAAACAACCCCTTAAATGTTCCCACTGCTGGGAGTCGGGGCCTTCTCTCGCAAGGAGAGAGACAAGGTTATAATCCACCACGCTGGCCCAGTGTCGGTTGGTGGATGACATATGACTTAGAACTTAGATTATAGGTAGATTTCGGTTTCCTCACAGTGTTTTCCTTCACCGTTTTAATTACTGGCATTACGAACATGACTCTGAAAAGATAGTGGTACGCGTGGGTTTGAACCCTGGGTCTCCGGATCGACAGTCGGCGTTCTCCCGACTAGGTCAGCTGTAACGTACTAGACCAGCCGTAACTTATTAGAAAACGTATTATTTCAATCCAAATACTGTTTAAAATTTAAAGGTAGTGTTCAACAAGCTTCGGTGACCGAAGCAGACCGTTGTTAGGGTTCTGTACACAAAGGGTAAAAACGGGACCCTATTACTGAGACTTCGCTATCCGTCCGTCCGTCCGTCCGACTGTCACCAGGCTGTATCTCAAGAACGGTGATAGCTAGACAGTTAAAATTTTCGCAGATGATGTATTTCTATTGCCGTTTTAACAATAAATACTAAAAATAAAATAAATATTTAAGAGGTGCACCCATACAACAAACATGATTTTTTACCGTTTCTTGCTCGATACTAATAATAACGTACCTGTCACAGGTAGACGCTTTAACTATTCACATAACATTTAGTTTTATGTTCTCTTTAAAAGTAATTAATTAAAATAAAATAAATAATTCAGGGGGCTCCCATACAATAAAATCCGTTTATTTGCTAATGGTTCAGAACCCTTCGCGCGCGAGTCCCATTTGCATTTGACCCGTTTTATTTTTTCTAAAATTTTGTTAAATCCTATGCTTTCCTAATCTATACTAATATTATAAAGCTGAAGAGTTTGTTTGTTTGTTTGAACGCTAGGATCTCGGGAAGTACTGGTCCGAATTGAAAGGTTCTTTTTCTATTGGATAGTCCATTTATCGAGGAAGGCTTTAGGCTATCGAAAATAACTCTACTATTAATTGGAGCATGAAACAAGAATGTAACATAATCGGGAAACAATATTCCCCTTTTGAGAGTTTTCGTACGTTTCGTGCTTTGACATGACACATGACAGCATGTGTCAAAGATTGCGTCATTGAATTTCAGTAATCTGTGCATTGAATATAAACCTTTGCTATTTTAAATATTCTTTTTATAAATCTGAGTTGGTACGACCAATTTACGACAGGTGGCGTAGCAGGTAGCTGAAGAGGTTTTTTGTTTGAAATTGATATTCTCAGGAATGAGTGAACCGATTTCAGTCATTCTTTCACCGTTGGATATGTACGGGATCCCGATGAGTGCTATATAATATACCACGGGCGAAGCCGGGGCGGGCATCTAGTAAACAAATATGATTAGCAAAGGTTTATATTCAATGACGCAATCTTGGACATTGGCGAAATTACGGTGACATTAGCGAATGGAAGCAAAATAAAAATTTGAAGTTGAAGTTGACATAATCGCTGTCATGCTGTCATGCCAAGTGTATCTCTCTACTTAGTCTGTGTTCAAAGCACGCTACGAAAACTCTCAAAAAGGAATATATTTCTTTTCCCGGTTTTTGTTACATTCTTGATTCATGCTCCGATTCTATTGATAGTAGCGTTATGTTCTATAGCCTAAAGCCTTCCTCAATAAATGGACTATCTAATAGAAAAAGTATCTTTCAATTCGGACCAGTACTTCCCGAGATCCTAGCGTTCAAACAAACAAACTCTTCAGCTTTATAATATTAGTATAGATAATGAAGGAAACGGGAACAAACCGCGTAAAACTGCGGGCCATTGCTAGTAAATTGTATACGTAGTATGTATCGTAGAAGTAATCAAGAATTATGTTTTATATTATTATAAGTTATATAAGTATTTTTAATAGGTGTAGAGTGACGCGACGATCAGAACATATGCTTGATGTTTGCGAAAAGAAAATTATTCCATTATGTTACATAGTTTAATTCATATTGTGCTGTTTATTTAATAGTATACGTCTGTGTAATTTAAATAACCAACGAAGTACTTATGGAGTCGCAGTGCCACATAAACTATTACAAATCGATTCTATAAAAATGGAAAGGTTATCTGGAAGAAATAGTTTTTTAGCGACAAGATTTTTTTATGTGCTCGTTGCGTATTGTTGTTTTATGTGTTTTTGGCAAGATTATTTATTTGATGTTTTGTATTGTTTTTTTAAAATGAAAACAATATTTTAGTTAACTCAAATTATAAACTCCACTCCATACACTCACATAATCGAGACCGCACCGTGCGTGCCCCAAGCACCCTACAGCCTCACTATAACGGCTTCTGATGAGGCAATAAAAGTGAAGAACTGAAAAAATAAAAAGCATTTCGTGATTGTACTGCCCTCGGGACCCCCGCTGATGTACGATGTCTATGCCCCTGTAATTTGCGAATATCCGAACAGGCTTTGGGGGTTCCGGCAAATTAACGGATTTGAGCTCGAGGCGCGTATTTTCTTCTACAATTCTACATTTCCTTTCTCACCTAACTAGTTTCAAGTTCTAAATTATTCTAGTATACTCGTATAAAAATGTATATAGGTATGAGACATTTCTTAAAGTTATTTTTTATTTTTATTTCCATTGTCTCACAAACCTATTACATTTTATATTGATGAATAAATATTGGATACGTTACTATAAGAATGAAAATTTTCGTATAAATTACATAAAATTCATTAGTATAATTTGTTTTTAATTTACGTTATCAAAGTAAATCATTGCGTAATTAGCTTTTATTTATCGCGCGTTCTAGTGGTTAGAAAGGAGAGAGGTATCTTCACGATTGTGTTTCCTACGCTTTCTCAGAAATAAAGTACATCTAACTAAACTCGAATGTTGTGCCTTGGAATCGGTGCGAGCATATCTTCGAGCGAGCTTGACTTCAAAGACTTCCTATCTACCTTTCCAAGCGTTTGGCCGACGCGACGTGAAACCAAAATGCTGGCGCATAAGTATTTGGCTCAACAGATAAGCATTCCCATTCATAATAATGCCCCAAGCATGCTAAGCACGCTGGATGGTAATGGACTTGATTATTTTGATTATCTTTGGCCGTTCTTTGGTCTTTGCAAAATTTTGATATGCATAGCGTAGGTACCTAAGTAATTGTTAGGTATGTACCTAATGTTGTAGTTTTCATTATAATTTAGTTGTATCAATAAAGGTTCGGTCAACCGACCGAAAAGAGAAGTTTCTCATCAGCTCTGACGGAATCTTTTTGTTGTGCTTGTTAACTAAATACACATAAAAATCGTATACATGACCTTCTTATTTAAACCTCCATATAAAAATTAAGTAATATTCTAAGCTTTCCTCCAGATGAACAATTTAAATATTTTAATATTATATAATCGTAGACACCTGAACCTATTTAGAAAATATATATTTTTTTCATCTTAAAGGTTTATACTGCCCTAGGCAATCCCATTAAAATTTTAACGAATCAGTCGGGCGATTTTAGAAAGAAAGAAAAAGTAAAATTGTTTACATCGATATTTTTGTTTACTCCAAACCCTTGCTGTCTCATTTATTAAAAAGAGTGATGGACTTCGGAAATACTTTTAAATCAGTCTCTGATAATTCACTAAAATCAACTTAGCCGTTTGACTTTATAATGAGCCGTTTACAGACCAAAACACATTTCTAACTCAAACCGGATACTTTATCTAAGGTATTACTAGATTGCGGCAGTGGTATTTTAGTAGATACTATTATATTCTCCCTACCAATATTTACTGGTTTCAAAACGTAAATTGTTCTCATAATAAAAACAGCTTGCTTCATGAGTTTGGCATGCTTAGCGATATTAAAAAAAGACTTGTCAAAAATTTGTCAGACTGGCCCACTTACAAGGACAGAACACCAGACTTGGAAAAAAAACAAATATTATGTTATGTGTAAGAAAGGTGCTATCCAAGTGTAAAGGTTTTTTTTTGTCTCGTCTTAAAATGGTCAGAGACGCTGTATGCTCCTTAAAAAAAAACAATATTTTCAATAGACAACCATGCATGCATGGACGTAATTCCAAAGTAGAAAGTTATACAACTATATTATTACAAATACTCTCTTGTAACTTGACCACAAATATTCAAGCTACATTCACGAAATGCCTTCTTTTTTTAACTTGAATGACAAACTGTTCAAAGTTATGAGTAAAAAGAGAAACTTTTGAAACTGCTACAAAACGGATGTAGAATGTACAATGGCGACCATTTTAAATTCACGGAACGAAAACGAATTTTAAAAAGAATCTCGAAATAAGTTTTCTACAAAAGCTACCAAATTCAAATTCGATGTCCACTGAGAGAATTTAATTTTAAGTTCACATTTTTTAGTATGCAACGTAGAATCAAGGTTAAATGGAGAATATCTACTTTCCGAAGGAGCTCATTTATTGATTGTAGCAGACGTAATCTCCTTACAAAGCCATGTCGATGAACTTTTCCTGGCGTGATCCAAGCTCTTACTAAAAACTAACGTGACAGATAAGTCTGCCAAATTTTTGAGTACCTACAGGAGGTGTGTAATCAATGACCTACAGTAAAATCAATATAGAAGATTTTGGCATCTATGGCTATTGTAACATATTCTCAAATTTTATAAAATTAAATCCATTCAATCTCAATTTTTTTTCTGAATTTTGACGTTTTCTGTTTTACTAGGTAATTGTTTTGGAGAGTAGGTAGTGTGTACACATTTTTGTGTGAACTTGTCCACACTGAAGTCTATAACAATATCAATGCTGTCTATCTGTTGAACCTTGTATCTATTCGAATTCGAGGCGCGTGCAGAGCAACCCTTTCTCTTTTCAGTTCATTTCTTTTGGAAGTTGTGATTTTATTCTCCCTTCGCAAACGTAATAAAAGATCAATAGACTACCCTGTCCTAGTAATCCTTATTTGCTGTTCTCAATTTTTGTTTGACTTACTTTGATAATCGCTGAATTGACTGCTTTTTAGGTGTATCTCTAGTAAAAATAAAGTATCTATGATTTTTTTTAAGACTTATGAAATTTTAAGTTAGTTAAGCTGTCAGTTGATAAGTCGCACTTCATCAACATCAACAGCCCACTAAAATGTTCCCCCACTGCTGGGACCTTCTCTCGCAAGGAGAGAGTTAAGGCCATAGTCCGCCACGCTGGCCCAGTGCGGGTTGGTAGATGACACACAACTTCGAAAGATCTAGTACATGTCGGTTTTCTCACGATGTTTTCCTTCGCCGTTTTAAGTTAGCGGCATTACGCACATGACTTCGAAAAGACAGTGGTGCGTGTGGGGCTTGAACCCGGGGTCTCCGGATCGGCAGGCGCCGTTCTCCCGACTAGACCAGCCGTAACTTAACCTTATTTTATTCTTGTTAGATAAATTGTAATAAATTCAACTAAGTGTCGTTGACACTTGTCAATGTGAGACTACAAAGTGATTGCGATCACTGTCTGTCTTGAAGAAAGTTCCTTAGTTTCATGGATTTGCTTGGAATATGGTGGTAATTACGGTGGTCAACTGGGCAATAATAGATGCATTCTAATCAGCAAAGCCAATGGTACATAGAGCGGTAATGGTCCGATCGAACATTGTTTGAGATTTAAAACCTACTTTTGAAATCCTACCTTTAAATCTTTTAATTTGTCCTAATTAGGGTAGGCTTGGAACATTTAAAAGGACGAAACGACGGATCGAAGTAGAACCGGAATAGGAAAGTCGCGAGTTTATTTCGAAATTACGTTTTTCGTAGAAAGATAGTAGTATCTTTATAGAAATCTACAAAATGAGTAGAACATAGTTAAGCATTAAGATGTTACTAAACCGGAAAGACGTTTTGGGATTACTAACAGTTAGTTTTAGATCTTTTTGAAGACTCTAAACAGAAAAATACTTATTAAGTACATAATTAATACATCTATAACAGTTGCTATATAGACGAGCAGAAATGTGCTATTTTAACTACATTGCAACTAGAAAAATTACAAAGAGTCAGAAAGAAAACGAATCCGAATTCGCATACTTTATACTTTTTAAAAACTACTGATTCGCAGAAAATAAAATTTCTTAATTTGTGAAATGTTTTATAAAAGCACGAAAATCTTCGATAAAAGACCGAAGGTTTAATTTAATTAAATTAAGCTCATCTACATAATAGTTCATTAACGAATCGATCTCTCGTCAGAAGCTGAATAATTGCATATCGGGTAGTCACGTCACCAATCAGGCGAAGCGAATCATTTAAATTAACTGCTATTATCTCAAAAGCAATATGTACTTAATTACTTACCTTAATTAAGGTAACAAATCAGACATTTCAATGGATCTTAAATAAGAGTTTAAATTAAAATATAGTTCATACTGTAATCTATACTAATATTATAAAGCTGAAGAGTTTGTTTGTTTGTTTGTTTGTTTGCTTGAACGCTAGGATCTCGGGAAGTACTGGTCCGAATTGAAAGATTCTTTTTCTATTGGATAGTCCATTTATCGAGGAAGGCTTTAGGCTATAGAAAATAACTCTACTATTAATTGAAGCGGAGCATGAAACAAGAATGTAACAAAATCGGGAAAAAATATTCACCTTTTGAGAGTTTTCGTACGTTTCGTGCTTTGACATGACACATGACAGCATGTGTCAAAGATTGCGTCATTGAATTTCAGTAATCTGTGCCTTGAATATAAACCTTTGCTAATTTTTTGGAACGAAGTTCCTTATTTTTCTAATTCTGAGTTGGTACGACTAATTTCCGACAGGTGGCGTAGCAGGTTGCTGAAGAGGTTTTTTGTTTCAAATCGATATTCTCAGGAATGAGTGAACCGATTTCAGTCATTCTTTCACCGTTGGATATGTACGGGATCCCGATGAGTGCTATATAAATATATAATATACCACGGGCGAAGCCGGGGCGGGCATCTAGTCATCGATATAAATCAATGAATGTGCCCTCCCAAACTTCAGGCGCACGTAATTATGTTATCGTGGGGAAGAGTCAACTCACTCTTTCCGCTTTAGTCGATTGTAGGAAGCGGTGTACGCTGGACGTTTATACCTATCGCTATTCGTTGTCAACAACCAAAATAAGTAGAACCGGAACATCCCTCACCGCTGGCGATTCTAGGGATCGATTAGATTGGTAATTGTAAACCACTCACGCTACACACAGAGACGCAGTTCCAAGGTGCTCAGGGCACATCTTTTGATTTATATCGATGACTATAGTCACGTTTTCGTAAGGTATTTAAATACAGTGTGGTAGCAGACTGATTGTTGGCACAAAGAGGACAATCATCGTTACAGTTATATAATTATTGAGTTTGTATTTTGTTTTGGGATGCAATCCAGGTGAAGTAACATTTATAGCAAATATATGTATTCTAGACTCACGGTCCGTCCCGGCTGGTGGTGCATAATATATAGCATAAATATAGCACTGAGGGATTACGTAGACAAATGTGTACGTGATTCCGTACACATTTTTGAAGTACGAAAATTGAAGTACGTTAGTGAAAGAATTTTTTGAAAAAGATACAGTAGTTCCTGTAATTAGCGGGTTTAACAACAAACCACTTCAGCTTTATAATATTTGTCAGAATAGATACTCGTAGAAAAGCATGCTTTATCCTTACCTAGGTCACCCTATTACATAACATCTGGCATTGTATGAAACAATATGTAACTTGAAATGTTATTTACACTGATGTTTTCTAAATAGTGATACAAATACAATTTTTAATAAACAGCTTATCGCCTAGAAATTCTGCGCAGATGAAAATGAATAAAACGATAAAAACACAAACTGATACCTAAGTTAAAAACTTTGCAGCAGTGTTCAAGACGTAGTCGACCCATCCCAAAAGTGCGATCAGTACCCTATACAAGAGCGAACCTGTGCTTAGTATAACATGAGCAACTGTTTAGACTTGAAGTACCTTCGCACTTATGAGAGAACGCCTAGTTTTTTTGGCGGATAATTTAAATTTAGCCTTGGACTCGACGAAACAGTAAAATTTTTGCGTGACGTAAATTATAAAGTAACGCCCAGGAGTACGGGATAGTCAGTAATCAAAACAGTTCGACCTGGAAAAGTAGAGTCAGTTGAAATTTACTTTTTATTGGGCAATATGCATAAATCACATCAGTTTTAAAATGTGAAGGTATATCATCATGACAATTTAAAGTCCTCGTTTCAGGATAGCCTTATTAAGTTTATTCTGTAAAATAAAATTGGATGTCACTACCTATACCTACCTTCTAGATGAGACAGATCCCCAGCGGATCCATTGTCAGAGCAGTATTACGAAATTTTGTTAAATTAACATAAATGTAAATGTCCCACTTCAGAGGGCCGGTTGAAAGAACCACAAGTCTGTTTATGTGAGTGTTTGGTGACCCTCTCCAAACTTTTGGGAATTAAACCGGCTTTGTTCTAACTTGGGACACGGCTTTTATAACTTTTTATTAATCACGAATGTACAACGAGGTATGTGTTGTTTATTTAAATAAATATTGGTCTTCTGATAATGCGGATGCTTTCAGTGTTGTTAGGTACGTTTTAGTCACGGTAATATTATAGTGTAGTCGAAGTAACTATTTTCTTATCTGTGGTGTAGTTTAACAGTAATTTCGTTTTATGCCCGTTTAATAAAAGATACATAGCATTAAGTCGTAACACAGACACAAACTTGGAAAAAATTAATGAAAGTTGATCCAACGCATATTGTTTGCAAGAAACTGTATAGGAAAATAAACGTTTGAAGATATTTTGAATTGTAATGGCTTTGCGGATCAGTTTCTATTGTTATCAGTTGTAATTCTATAAACATAACCTACGGTAATTTTTAGGAGTAAAAATATTACCCCTAAAAAGACTGCGTTATACCAAAAACTTACCTGTTGGTTAGCGATAATATCGCCGTAAACAAATCACACATATTTAGAAGGGCTCTATTGGCTTCTGGGTTGCTTAAGGGTTCTCGCTAAGCAGCTAAAGTTGTAAACTTGTAAATATCACGAAACACGTCCCAGGTTGTTTGCATTGCCCATTTCATTAGTGGCCCGTGTAGTTTTTGTGTTCATACATTCACGCTGGCCGGCGACCATTCATTTTGCATGAGTAATTAGGTCTTGTTCTCTTTCCGCTTTTGTGCGCTGTTGGTTGGAATTTTTGAGTGAAATGGTCAAAGTGAATCGGAATGAACGTAAGTAGGCACTGTATAGCATGATGGTGATGGATGACGATGTAGTTGTGATGCGTGGAATAATAATAAGAATGTGTTTCATTCTACATATTTTAATGCGGTTGAATACCCGTTGTAGTTAACGAGGAAACAATATTTTCAGTATCCTAACTTTAAATGAGAGCGTTTGTATGTTTGTTGTTCTACGGCGCGGCGTCGATACGGCTGAACGGAGCGGGATGAAATTTGGAGCACATATTTATAGATTATAGATATAGAATTGAATTTTGTCGTGGGAAAATAAAGGAAACTGGAAGTAGGAAGCTGCTACTCAAAAATTTGAAAACTGATGTTATGGTACATTGTAAATTATAAGTCTGGTTTACACATTTATTAATTTTCCATAATAACCATGTTGGGATATATAAACATATTATGTGCCTATATAGGCACATTCGGCAATAGTTTTTTTGATAGTATAGAGCGACAAAACAAACAGGACGCGTAGGGTCAGCAAGACGCCAACGCATCACAATGTCCCGAAGCTATATATATATATATAACCGTAAATTATAATTAAATAGCATACACTTATGGGTAACCCTAAGTTAGGTTAGATTAGTTTATTGAGTTATTAACTGTGACAAACTTACGGTGACAAACACCTATACAAGTACGAACCAAACTAACACATAAATATACTTATTCCGTTATTAATGTGTCGGCAAGATATTCAACAAGCAATATATAGTTTTTAACGTTTTATTAAATTTTCATTAGGATTGATTTTCTTCTGTTTCTTGCGTAATTTATTGCATATTTTAACTAATGTAGAATTAAAACTCCATCTATGCGTTGTTACTTTTTAAATGGCGGAATATTTGGTATTTGTTTTAGTATATTTCAGTGAAATCTAAGTTTAGCATCGAAGTAATCATGAATGAAGTCATGAGCACAGACTAAGTAGAGAGATACACTGTCATGAGTCATTACAAACGTTCAATTTTCTCCAAAAATACGTTCGAAAGCAGAAAACGCAAATAAAAAATGGCGCCTGTCAATCGGCACATGTCAGGCACGTGCCAACTCAAGAGAAGGTTGAATTATTGAAGAGCAGCGGGAAATAACAATATTTTTTGATGACTAAAGTGCCTCAAAATACGATGATTTATTCTGATAGAAAGAACGATGTAGAGTTGCGAATTCACACATCATCCAATTCCATGACACAAAATTGTGATGGCTCTGACTCTCGTTGTGATAAGTAAGCGATTTTGTCATAAGGGAACTTACAGGCCAGGTAAAAAAGGTGTGTGCATGCAGAAGTGAACAACTTAATCGGCAATCGTAATTTATATGGTAATAGTAAATAATGTTATGTTGATCTATTATGGATCGTATTAGTAGGTAGAATGGGAACTAAGTCAGAAATTAACATTCTTTTCTAATTATATTGAAATCAAATTATTGTTTTCATATTCTACAAGGGATACAATAGCATATAGAGTATACTCGTATAATGGAATTCTTAAAATTAAAATAATACAAACTATACATAAATAATAACAATTATTGTAATCTAACATGCAAAAAAGCAAATACCCGAATGGAGAATTTTGAACCCTTTTTGTTTTACAGTTTAAGTAATTTGGACAACCTCAGGAATATTGAAATAAGTAGGTATGTTACGTGTATTTATTTAATAAGAAGTATCCACTGCCATCATTTATGGTTAGCGCACAATCACTACAGGTCACGTGAGGGCAGGAACCCCTGACCCCTCGTAAATACAGATTGGGCGAGATGGCCAAATTTACTTAGACAAGAGCGTTGCACATATTTCCGCAGTTTTGGGACAGTCGCCAACACAATATGTTTGGATTTACCGAACAACCATGAGTTTTTTTTTTAAGGAAATAAAGTAAATTGCTAGAAAACCTTAGCTAATATTTATTGTATGTGAGTTATTGATATCCAAACTAATTTTTAAATAGTTTTTTGATAGTATAGAGCGACAAAACAAACAGGACGTGTAGGGTCAGCAAGACGCCAACGCATCACAATGTCCCGAAGCTATTGGAATATGAAGAGTCCAAATCATTACCAACCTAAAACTGCGTTACGCACACACAGAGATACTCGTAACATAAGATAATTTGCGCTCTCTATGCATCATAAATTTATTCTTATTCTTATGCGCTGCAATATCTAGATATGGATTATTTTTAAAGATTTAATGTTACTAACTTAACTTAACTTTTTACAGATTAAAGATAATGAATATACCTATAAGACCTAAATATTGGTGGACATTTCTCACACGGCAATGTATGCATGCAAACAAGTGACCAAGCAATAGCTACGTTAATTCATGTGTTCTACTGAACACAATGTTTTTTGTATCGAAACTGTTCAAACTGTTTGTTGTCGAACAAAGCAACTCAACTAATAACACTCATTAGGGAGTAATAGTAACGAAAATGTCACAGTTCCATTATAGCCTGTCATTATGTGTTAAATTATGGTGAAATTAGAGCCTTGAGTCTGTTTAAAAAATTTACGTTCAAGTAAATGTTTCAACTTGTATAAGACTGCACGGAATAGGTCAGTTTGCTTTGATAACACTGACACTAGTTACTTTAGTGAGTTGTTATGTTATATATCCTTAAATTAGCGCGTGCAAACAAAATTACATCGTCAGCTTTATAATATTAGTATAGATTGAATTTTAAGTTCTAAATAAATATGATTGCGTTAAGCTCTTTCTAATATTTCAGGCCATGACTGTACTAGTTCGGCTGTCCAAAATCAAAACCTAGCAAGGGACATATTTGGCAAAATACGTTTTTTTTAAACCAAATTACGTAAAAATTTGTGCTGCATCTAATGCAAAAACAACCATATTTATATCGCAATTAGTACTATAGTTATGAAAATGCCAAACCTAGCAAGTGCACGTCTTAGTCCGGTTTAACAAAGTCAAAAATCTAGCAAGTAGCATTTCCTAATCCAAAACCCTATTAAGTACGGTACATACTAGGTTTTTGAATTTGTAAATGGGACTTACTAGGTTTATGAATTTGGGCTAAGCCCTATGCTAGGTTTTTGAACTTGGGAATTGTGTCATACTAGGTTTTGGTTACAAAACCAGTGAAGTATGCAACGGAATTTCCAATTACTACTTATAGTAAATAATAGCAAGTCAGTGAGAATTGAGAAGTAAGTGCGCGGGGCAGGGGTGCGCTGTCACACGATCGTGTTTCGACTTTTTACCAGTAAAGATTGTCATAATAACAATAAAATAACAATAGAGATTGTCAACATTTTCATATTTGGGCTGACAATTGCACAGCTCAAAATAAGAACTGGACACTGTTAACCGCTTTGATTACAATTGTCAATATCGATCTTCCAGTAGAGACTGTGACTTTGAGATGTTTTAGACTTCGAAGATTTTAAGGAAGTGGTTCTTGATTCAAAACAAAAGATACAGGTTAGAGAATTAAATAATAGCAGAAAATGACCAAAGAAAAAAAGAACAGCAAGAAAAAATGACGACGAAGATTTAATGAAATCATTCTTGCTCGGCCAAGTTGTTCAAGTCAAATTCATTGCTGGTTCAAGGAATATTTTTAACAAACCTACTAATGTTTATAATGTATCTACAGGACTTAATCACGATTTAATTCATTGTTTAAATACCTCGACGTTTCGGCAGCGTTACAACCGCCGTGGTCACGAGAAGACTGAAGAAATTGCGGGTCGTCTCATTGCGAAATGAGGGATCTAGATCTACCCTCATTTGGTCTTCAAAAAATCGCAGGGTTACCACCACGACACACAACACTAACCGTATCACCAGGCTTTTCCGAACTCACTCCGCGATGCGTACATTTATTTATGACTGGATTCCACGACGCCGATAACCGAAAACCATCCTCCCGGTTGAACCTTGTGACCACGGCGGTTGTAACGCTGCCGAAACGTCGAGGTATTTAAACAATGAATTAAATCGTGATTAAGTCCTGTAGATACATTATAAACATTATGTGTTCAAATCGCGAAAGTTTAAAAACAATATAAACCTACTAATGAGTAGCTAATGAAAGTTATTATTTTCAGTTTTGATGAACCATTCGCAGAGTTGGATTTCCTTCCCAAAAAGTTTAAGGTAACAGAGTTACCCGAAGAAATATTAGGACCTCCAGGCATTCCAACTCGAAAAAAGGACATCATTGTCGCTAAATTGGTTCCTCTAATGCCAAAACCAGATGAATGTTTTGGAATCAAATGCCAGTTAATGATGGATCGATTGATCTCCAAACTGAAGGCGATATGCCAGAAGAAACTTAATTTGACTTTATATTTGTTTCACTATATTTGATTTGTAATATTGGTTTTCAGAATCTTCCATAAAGGAGTAGGTTTATTACATTAGGCAGCGGTTTTGCTCGCATGTTACGTGAAAGTTCCATAAATAGTAAAATTTTATTACTTGCGATAGGTGATTTTGAAAATTCAGGTCTATTATTATTCTAAAAAAAAGTTTTTGTCATAGCGATGCCGCGTAATGCCGCTAACTAAAAACGGTGAAGGAAAACATCGTGAGAAAACCGACATGTACCTAGAATCTTTCAAAGTCATGTGTCATCCACCAACCCGCACTGGGCCAGCGTGGTGGATTGTGGCCCTAACTCTCTTGCAAGAGAAGGCCCAAGTCCAAGCAGTGGGAACATTTAGTGGGTTGATGATGACACTTTTAGCACCTACTACACTCGGGAGCTAGACAAGCCGAATATGATTTATTTTCGTAAATTAACTTTTTTTTTGTACTTTTGCTTATTTTTGTTGTTTGACCAATAACAAAAACTCTTTAGAGAAACCAATTAAAACACCTAGTAATTTGCCTTACTAGGTTTTTATTTTGGATTTTATGTTATACTTATGTTGGATTTCCCAAATCAAACTTAAGTAAGGCACATAAAACTGGCACAGTTAGATAAACATTGAGTTAAACTAGCTTATAATGTAAAGCAAATTATATTTATAAATATCAAAATGAAAACAGTACAAAAAGGATGTTGTATTCTGAATGGTCAAAGAAAATGTTTCTTTTCCTTCTCCTACAAAATTTGCTCAATGCTCTTTGCTAGGTTTTGATTTTGGACAGCCGAGTTCTTTCGAGGGTTTTCGCAAACACTAGAGATGAATCATAAAAACGCACAATAGTTTACGAGCGGGTACTACAGTTTTATGACACTCCGTTACACGTAGTCTTCACCCCTGTACAGAAAAATAATAAAAATGTTTATTTGCTTTGCAAACGCAAGAAAAAGAGATTTAAATTTTTACGTGATTCACAAAATTAGTGTAATCCTAACGGAATATGTACTTTCATGGATAATAATTTAATCGTCTTCGAAAAAAGGAGCAGATTCTATGTTCGACTGTATGCTATTTTTTTCTATGCATGTTCACCGATTTCTCCGTCAATTGTGGACCGATATTCAATTTTTTTTAAAGAGTACACTTCCTAGGCGACGTCATGAGCACCAAGTCAGGATCCTGAGAAATCGAGAGAAACCTTCAAATTTCAAAGGCACATACTATCTACAATGGTTGTTCATATATTATTAACAGTTGTAAATGTGTGCTTTATAAATAAACAAAAAAATCGATGGAATAGAAAACCTCGTCGTTTTTGAACTCTAAAAGACTGAGAATGATACTTACATTCAACGCATAATTATGTTGATTTGTTCATTTGAACATATGTGTTATTGTTACTCGTTTACAAAAAATATATCATCTATTTAAACTACTAATCAAAACACAAGACTTTTGGTATTGGGATTGGATATTTGATGTGAACCCACTGCAAATTGGTCTTTATATAGTTATAAAACGTTCAAAAGGAACGTCAATTTTAACTCACTCCTACTAATCCAGTTTATAAATGTGTCAGTTACTGAACATCTAAAGTTGTTTTGATTTCTACGCTCAACTTTGGCTCTTTCCTCGAGTTTAGTCCAAGACCATATTATTTAGCTTATTAGCTGCCAAAAAACTAGGTGTCTTATCAAAAGTGCAAAGGTACGAGTATAAAAATACAGTACCTGGTTGACCGAGCTTTGCTCGGTTTAAATGCGTTTATAAAGGGATCTAAGTAAAAGATTTTCTCAGAAAAAAAGACCAAAAAGAAAAACCCATACTGTAACCATCAGGATTCGAACCTGGGCCTTTAGACTCCGAGGGCGAGCATATTCCGTCTGAGCCATTTAGAATTACAGAACAGTGGCGAAATAAGTTATCGTATTCTAATGACATTGTAGGAGTTTTTCATTGTCTAAAAACGCGCATAAAATGATGTTTTTAAAAAATAAATCCTAGCTAGATCGATTTATCGTCCCCGAAACCCCCTGTATGCATAATTTCATGAAAATCGTTGAAGCCGTTTCCGAGATTCAGATTCTATATAATATACCTACAAGAATTGCTCGTTTAAAGGTATAATATAAGATACCTAGACAATAATCATACATTATAATATATTCTTATCACTTAAAAATAACCAACCTTATAGTGCCTATAAGGAATGAAATTGCAGGGCGTGCCAAGTTTGAAATTATATAAAAAACTCCCTATACAACGCAATCACAAAAATAATTCAAAAAGACGACAAATTAAAAAGTTTTTCCATTTTACAACTCAAATTAACAAAAAACCTGCGTTTTAATGAGTTTGCAAATTTCGCGATTACATAATAATGATGTCGGCGGTAAAATAACCATTTTCCTTTTGAAATATTGATGAACTGTAACAGCTAATTAATTTTATGTGGCCAGTGATGGAATGCCTTTATGAACTTAGTTTAATTCATAACTATAACACTTTTGATTACAGTACTACCAGGGACTTTTTGCAGTATAGGCCTGGAGAAGTAGGTACCACAGGTTTGCCAGTTATTCTACTGCCAATCAGTTATGTGCAAACATTACTGTGTTCTGGGTTTAAGGGAAATGTTTCCAGTGAAATTACAGGGCATAGAGATAAAACATCTTATATCTCTGGGTGACGTGCACAGTGCAGTGATAGGTAATGATTTGGATTCTTTGTGTTCTTTAGCTGCGTGTCACTGTGGGTTAGTATAGGAGCTTTGTAATACCTAAACAGATAAGATTGATAATAGATAAACGAATTTTCTGAATCCGAACACGAATCAGCAATTTGTCTCTTGCTTGTGAAACATTTCTCATTGTTCTTGAGTTTGAATCCTCTCCCTTCGGCGGGTAATCCTCAGTAACGCTTAATGTCGACATCCAAAGGGTTCGATACTTAATGCCAATAAAACTTTAAACGTGAGATGAATTAATATCGAAACAGATAAATAATCGACGGTTCTGATTAAGCATCAATACTTTACTGGGAGAATACATTAATAACAATACAATTAAATACCATTTATTTATTAAATAATAAAGTATTTATTATAAAAAATAAATTATAATGAAAACTACACTAATATCCATATCTAAGTACTGATGAATATCTAGAGGTAGACAAAATCAATATCAATTAATAATCCCACTGCTAATCGGAAGCATACCCAACATGCTAGCAACATTAGCACCTTGAATGGTTTATTCCAATGCATGGTAATGCTTTGAGGTCGCGTCGCGTCGATCCAAATAAACGCGTTGCATCGATCAAATGAGAATATTATTAAAATTATGAAAAACAAAATTTATATAAATTATGTTAAGAGCTCAACTACTTGAATTTTCTATTCTTGCCAAATTGACCGGATAAAAAAAAAAGAAGAAAAACAAAATCCGCAGTGATAAGTTTACCTCTACACGTGCCAAATATAATAACATACTCTAACAGGAAATTTCCGAAAAAGCACCACCAATTTCGTCAGCAAAAAGGCAGAAACGCACGCATAGACATGTATTTCCGTTTATTTGAGAAAAAAGACGGTGCAGGTCTCATGTCGAGCATCAGGCATGTATGGGGATGCAGTAATGAAATGCTGATGCTCATTCCCCCTCATACGCTTCCGGAATATTGATAGCACAGTGCCTGCCGACAGGGCCACCGCGACTGTTCTCTGAGGACTAGATAACCGGAATTATAATTTTAGGCTTGTTCAACGTAGATTTAGATAAATAACGGTTATAGGAAAGCCAATTACCTATCTTTGTTTTTAAAATTAAATAGTCATTCAAAAATCAATCCCATGACCATCTCAGATAAGCAGTTGACTCCTTGAAGAGAATATTGTTATTGAAACCTGAAATTATGAGCAGTTCTTAGGAATAAATGAAGAAAAAAAGGTCAGTAGATCTATAAGACTCTACAGTCTACAATGTCCTTTTAAATAATTAAGGAAGTAATTACAACTTCGTTAGAAAAAAACACTGTTGCAGAATACATTTTAGTTTTACTATTAATCATAATAGATTTTAGTATTTTTTTAGTGTAAACAATTTTTACTAGGAAAAAAATTAGTTTTTTTTTTGCAAATATGATTATTTATTTTTTACTTGACCACTTTGTCGTCTAAACAATTGTTCCCATTCGGACTATTTATTTTTTATCACATAGAAATATTTTAATTTTTATTTCTCGAAGACGCTAAAAATAACGATTTACATTTACACCATTCAGTCCTAACTTGATAGCAAAAGGAGCCAATATTATATCGCAAGTCTACCATACGCACAGCACTGGCTGTCGACGAGAATTGTAAAAATAGAAGAACGGATGAAAAATTATCTTTCCACTGACATTTTTCACTTGAAATAACTGTTCACGAGTTTCATTTACTCAGAATGACATTACGACTGCCGGATAGGAATGCAATAGGAATTGCGCTCACTTCTCCGCTTGAGTGGTGCTAAAATTTTACTGATATCATTTCAGATTTTCTACGACTCAAAAGCTTGCTGCAGCATCTTGGACTAATATTTTACGGGTTTCATAGCCTGTAGGTATCTTCTTAAGTATTATAAGATAAATAGAACCTTGTTTATATGAGGTTAGATAATATGAGGTCACATTAATATTTGTAGAACATCGTGGGATGTGTGCAGAGCTGATGACAGCAGTAACCACAAGGACGCTGAAGTTGGAGAAGTTCAAAAACAATTAGACCTAGATATAGTTTTGCGTCATAAATCAGAATGCTTAAATGAGCGCCGAAATTGCTTATGTAAGTATATAAGCAACTATCTACTGAAGTAATTCTGAAGAACCAAATGTCCCGAAGGGTCGTTGCGTTACTGCATGTGAGACTTTTTACAATACATTGTATGAAAAATTAGCTACAACTGTGTTTAGAATGGACAATTGATTATTGCTCTTCAACATATAATAAATCTACATCTTTTCCTAATAATTATATCCTAAGCCAAGTATATCATCATACAATCAGGTGAGTTGGTGGTCAAACATGGACCTATGTATATACGTAACAAAGGAAGACATTCTGGGAATGCCCTCCACCGCCTAACTAAATCGGCTTTAGTTTTGCTACTGCGATCTCAAAACGAAAAGAAAACATCAAAGCTAAGACCGTTTTTGTCCGGCTGTAGACCCCGGATTGATGTTAATTACATTGCAGAGAAAAAAACACAAATACAAAAATAATAGCAAACAAAACATACTTCCCAAACAAATTTTCGCCGTCTTTAGTATTAAAACAGTGACGAATGGTTATGGCTAAATCCGACGAGGCATTCTGTGACTACATTCATAAATTTGTATAGGCCTTAAGCTACCGTCGTCTATCTTAATCTATCACATTCAAAACAAACTTTCCCGAGAAGTTGTGTATTTTCTATCAAAAATAAACTGAAACTCGCGTCATAATAAAATTTCCCACTTTCGTAGTTACATGACGTGGGTTGACGTTGTAATAACATGTTGTATCCTACCCGACAAGGGATAAATGGGAAACTCGTGTACAATTACGTTTTATACATAGTTTTTTAACTATGATCGGTTATCTCGATTATTTTTGCTGCTTCTGTAAAAAGAGGACAAATTTTCAGCATAAACAGTTCGTTTTGTGTTCTCACAGCTGGAAGTTGAAACCTTATTTCACAAAAAGAAAGTCAGGGCCGTAATTGGTCACGCTGGCCATATGCAGATTGGTGGATAACAGAAACATGTCTACGAAAAATACCTTTATTTTAATATGTTGGTTTATTCACAAAAATAATAAACGGTAACAACAAAAACAAATGATATAGCCCAAATTTGGCCATAAGTTTACGCATCGAAATATTAGGAATCAACAATTTCACCACAATAAATGTCTCGCGAATAATAATGTCGATCAATCAATTTTATTGTTTCATTTAAAAAATAATGATTTGGGCTAGGGTAGGTATAAAACATAAAAATTTCAGATATTATCATTTTATCCAGATTGTAAACAAGTATACATAAATGAATTTGCCTTTTAAAACGCGTTTATTTTTCTAATTTTCTGTGACATAATGAATGTAGCATAGTAGTGTCAAAATGTAACTTTTGCATAATAGTTTTTGGCATAATGGTTTCAAGCATCTATGTTACTGCATTCAATTCGACTATTGATAAAATCCATAATAGTCTTTAGGCATTTTTTATTTATTTGTTGGTGCAACTAAATATAGATAAAGGTTTTTGGTGGCTTTAAAGATTATGCTAAGTTATCTTTATGCTAAATATGGTTATGTGTTTAAACATTATGCAAGGTTATCTTTATGCCATAATATATGGTTTTGGTAGTAAAAAACTTGCGAAAACAGTTTTGCTTTTAGTGGTTATGGTAAATAATAATTAGTCCTAAAAACGTTATGGTTACTTATGTTAGTACAAAAATTGCTACCACATATAGACCTAATTTTAACGATATTACAAATTGAAACGATTTTGATATTGACCCTTGGTTCTGTGCAGTATGTACAGTAAAACAGCTCCTACGCTCGACTACTTTACTAATTAAAGGAACATACAAGAAAGTGAAACTTCTTTCTGATTTCCATTAATTTCACGATTACACTCACAGGCGGGAATTTATTAAATTTGAAGACGAAACTGAACAAACTCTGAACTCCAATTAAGCGTATCAGATAAGAGTTAAAATTAATTAGTGAGAAACGAATCGGTCATAAATTTTCAGGGAAACAGGAAGCTTAATTCCTGTCTAAAATTTCCCAGATAATTCCCTTATTTGTGTGAATAATTTGGACACTGTTCTTGTGGTATTTCCCTTATATAATCTCGAACAAAAGTTCGCAACCAAATAATTGCGATATTTTGGGCCACTTCAAACTTTGCTCTTTAAGACTTCTCTCGAAACTTTGTTTGTGCCCGTATTTCAAAGTACTGTAATGTTTTATTAAAATGTTTTAATTGTTAATTAATTTCATAGAAAAAAGGGATCAATAATGGGATAATAATAACAAAAATGGGCAAAACCTACCTTTTTGAGAGCTTTCGTTGCCCGCGTTGAAGTCCGTGACAGCGTGTGTATATCTTTTATGATTGCGTCATTATAAACCTATCACAATCAAATTTATTCTAAATCTGAGTTGGTACGACCAATGTTCGACAGGTGGCGTAGCAACACGCGCAGGGTCAGCTAGTGAAAACTAAACGAAACTGATTGTTTTATACATGTAACCTTTTAAACGGCTCAGAGTTCACACAAGTAATAATGCATATGCTACGCAACTGACGATTAGCTGACTTTATAATTATTTATTTATTTTAATATTAAAGTATAGAATATCGGGGCGACTAAGATGTGCAGCTTACGGTAAGTAACACGCCTATCCAAAACAGCATAGTATGTAGCTCAACTGTATGAACATGAAGAGCTCATCACAGACTAGCACTGCACTATCTCGTCAACCGGAGATATAAATTAATCGCTTTGGTCTATTATGTCTCTGGAATTATTCAAATCTCTTTCAAACTCAAACACAGTTCTTGCCCGTTACTAGGTATTTGGTAATAGAATAATTATCAAAACTGTGATATCACCGCTGATGAACTCTGCAAAATGTTTTATCAGTTCTACATGCTAAGAAACACCACATTTTAAAGTTTTATTTTAAATAAAGAATGACGAGACGATCAGGACATGTGCCTGATGGCAACATGCCTGCGACATAACAGTACAGTGACACGCAGCTATTGGAATATGAAGATACCAAATCATTACCTAGCACTGCACTGCACTTGTCACCCAGATATCTAAGATGTTATACCTCTGAGCCCTGTATTTTCTCTGGAAACATTGCCCTTCAAACCGGAACACCGTAATGTTTGCATATTACTGCTTGGCGGTAGAATAACTGGCAAAAGTGTGGTACTTTCCCAAGTGGACTCTGCCAATAGTGCTCCCACTACAAAATTAAATTAAATAATTATATTTGTGATGACGTTAAAACGAATATTAAATACCTATTTGATAACATTCCAACACGTAAATATAAGAACTTAAAATGCCCTTGAACAGACCGTGTTAATAACAACTGTAATTCAAAGTTTCTTCATTGTGCTAAGAATGCCGCTTACTGTATGTTCTCATATTACGGGCAATTTTCCTATTAAAATCATTACTAGTTACACTTGAAGATGTGAGTGAGGTCCGGAAAATGAGTCAAGACTCAAAGTGACTCATAGATCCGTCAGAGATGACATACCTACCCTTGCAAATATATCAAATCCTCGGAAATTGTACAAAAGTACTAGGGGAAGTAAGATATATTGGAATGGTTTTTATGGTGAGTAATAGAACTGGGGATAAAAATAGATACTATCTAACCTTTTTGTTGCATTCCAGATCACTATTTTAGACCAATTTAGCTAAGTAAAGTCTCCAATGAATGGTACAAAAATAGCAAATGACTAACGCCTAGTAATCTACCACATCCATTTCAAACCATTTTCTGTGATTCTTTGAGTAATATTGACCTGTTATGTTCGTGAAAAGTATTTGTATTTCAAATTTAATTGTTATTTTAATTATTTCTTTATGTGTCTTCACAGGAGAGTACTTGCCCAAGGTCGTGAGTTTGATTCCAACTTAGAACAAATATTTGGATTAACCACACACATATTTTTGTTCTGTGTCTGGGGGCTTACATGTATCATAAGTACACTTATGATACATATAAACTTATGAATAAATAATACAATAAATTAAAATTTATGAATAAATCAGTACTATTTTCGCTATCTGGTACTTATACTACAAGCTTTGGCTTTTTGGCGTTGTGTGTGAAGTGCAAAAATATTTAATTGTTTATTTTTTGTAAATTAATACGAGTATGTAATCAAACTCTTATTTTAAAACAGCTGCTTCTCATCTTACTGATGCAATACTACTGCATTACTACTGTATGCTACCCGGATAAATAGTACCGATCAACATTAGAACTGGCCTACCAGTTATCGAAGTTACATAATCCTTATAATCCATTCAAATGAAAAATAGTATAATATAAGAAAGAATTTAATTTACAGCCTAATAAAATTGCTTATTGCCTTTTTCATCAGAAGCAAGCCATTTTATGTTTCCACTGCTGGGACACGGGGTCTAAGAGAGAGTCAAATCCATAATTCACAACGCTGGCCAAGCGCGGGTTGGCGAATTACACATTTCGTAATTTTTCTTCTTCCAGAAAGCCGCAAATATCCTCACGATGTTTTCTTTCACCAATAAAGTCGGTGGTGATCACAGACTCGCACTAGCACGTTGAAAAATATTCAACTACTGGCGGGATTCAACCTAACAATTTTGATACCGGATGCTCTCGCCACTAGGCCATCTCGACCAGAGAAATATAGACATAAAAATGAAGAATCGTTTTTAAATCGATAAAACACTACAGATCATCACTTTAAACGTTGAAATCGTACCACAACAAAAACTACAAAATAAAAGGAACTCCTTTCAACCGTAGCATTTTCTCGCAATATTGTAAAACGATCGAGAAGATTTGTGAATATTACCGCAACACAATAAAATGCATAAGGAATATTTACTACTTTATCGGTACTTTTATAGCGACTTTGATTTAGTAGCAAACGGCTACGGGGTGGGAGTCCGCTATTTCCGATTTTACGCTTCGCTTGTGTGACTTACTGGATAATTTTTATTTTCACTATAAAGCATTTATCATCGTAGCATATTTTAAATTTGTTCGGTTTGCAGAGATGCGGAAAATTGGATGTACTGACAAGTCATCGGGTTTTGTTCAACAACTTTAGTGCTACAGAAATAGTTTTGGCTGTACTTTAGCATAATATTATATTATGCCAAAATGTATTATAGATTGTCGGGACAAGCATACATGCATCTGATATTATCAACACACCTGACCATAACTACACAGTATCATGCAATTGTTTGAACATGAAGAGTTCAAATTACTGTCTAAGACTGCACTGCTGTTATCACCCGTAGGCTCTGTCCAACATACTCCGTTCGTGCCCATACAGCCCAAATGAGTGTCAAACCCTTTTGTTAAGCGTTTAATATAAGCGTTTCACACATCTACATGTGTGCTTGTTTTGTTGAGGTATGTGGCATTTGTGTTTAGAGATTTATTGTTCTTGTATATATTTCACACATTTGTAAACTTCAACTCAGTTTACAAATATGTGAAATATATGCCACCCCCCCCCCCCCTCGCGCCCAGCAAAAACAATGATAAAGTTTGTTAGCAAGCCAAATGTCTTGCGTCACAGTAAATACATAACAGTAGGTTATCTAAGACCGCCCGCCGAGTTTTTAGCCTACTCTTGCGTTCATCCCCAGGGTTGTCACTTTTACTTTTAGTTAATATTTTCGAACAAGCAGCACTTGATCTAAATTTATTGAACAAAAAGCATATTATGATTGAATATTTTACCAATTTATACATTTAGTAAAGATAAAAAGCCTTTATTCACGTAACATTTATTAGAGAGAGACGAACTTCTTAGCATTCCATGGATTCACCGTGCGGGTGCCGGGTCAGAATCAGAATCAGATACAAAACTCACCTATGGTTAACCTATGGCCACTCACTTTGCATTTCTAAATTCATGGCTTCATCATTTTACATGGTTGCATAGATAGAGCCCAGATGTCCCTTTATTGTTCTACATCCATGTTGATTTAGAAAATCTTCTTACCAAAAAATCCTACTGTTATGGTGTCATACGATTTTTACCGAGAGTTAAAAAAAATAATCATGTATGGAGTGTTTGTCTTATTACGAGTATAACCACAGCAATAAATATCAAACTGCGCGAAGACATCAACAAGACGCCGAGCTAGCACAATGCAGTGGAGGTGTTACAAAAAATGATGTTAGGAGAATGATGATACATTTATTTAGTAATTTCAACTTAAAAACTATGCTCACATAATTTGTATATCTATAATTGAAGAATTCCGAAGAGTTTAAGTGTTTTACAGCCATCAAAAAAAGAGGAGGTACCGGATTGAAGGGCAATGATTCCAGAGAAATTACGGGGCTTAGCGATACAAAATCTTAGATTTTCGTCCATGTGTACAGATATTACTGTGTTCCGGTTTGAAGGGGGAATGTTTCCAGAAAAACCACAGGGCTTAGAGATTTAACATCTTAGATCTCTGGGTGACGACCGCAGTGCAGTGCTAGGTAATGATTTGGGCTCTTCATGTTCCAATAGCTGCGTGTCACTGTGCTGCTATGTGGCAGGCATGTTGCTTAACATCAGGCACATGCCCTGCTCGTTGACTCGGCTACGCTATTAATAAACTGTGAAATAAACAATAATACAATACCTACCACATTTTCTAATAAGATTTAAGTATAAGTAGGTACTTACATTTCATTTTCAGTAGGAACCATGAAGAATGATAAATCCGGGTTTGCGAAATCGTTATTGAGGCACCCGAAAGCACCACAATATCTTTTTCCCCTTTTTGAAGTCATGATACTCGTTATAATTATTAATATTATGGTAAGTGGCCGGCGAGAGTAGACGAACGCGAGCGGTCATGTAACTTACGGACGTGCTCACAGTCGCGCTGCACGGCCCCTACTGTCGCCGCCTTATCGCGCCATATATTATGCTAGCGTGTGCGTGAAATCGCGTGCCGACACGGCGCGCGGCGCGCACGCAAACATTCAAGCCGAGAGCGGCACGTTTGTATGAAGATGTTTTACTGTTCTTTACTGTGCTTGCGTTCTATGGTAAATACTCAAAGCCCGTAGGTGTACAACAACGTAGATAAAAGATCGTATTGGTTAACAAAAACTATACCAAAATTCAAGTGTCCAACAAATATAATGTCTACATAAAATAATATTATGCTTTTGCTCGAGATCTCTTTCTAGTTTAGTCCAACAAGTGCGCTTTGAAGTCATGCAAGCATCAAAAAGTCCACGACCCGAACCTCTAACCTCTAAGCTCTAGTAATGCACTGACTTATTTCGTATTATACTTCAATTTTATTTTATGTTGATCCCTAGCTCCCAAAAATGGCTGCTAAGGGAACAGTAAAGCCGGAGCCGCAACGTTACAGTGTATTACTAACCTGCCTTACAATATAAAGAATTCATGAGAGGAGAATTTTTGACGAAAGACACACTGGTTTGAGTTTTATGTCTGTGGGTAAGGATGTTGTTTGTCGGTTATGTTTTCTGGTGAAAGGATTGTAGGGTGAATTTTGTTGAATCATGCTGTTATTCAAAGTTTGTGAATTGACGATAGAATTTCGGGTATTTGCACAATTTTCTTGGAGTCCATTCTCTAAGTACCAAAAGTTGGAGACTCATCACTAATGCCCGAGCGACACGAGGCTAGATTTTCAAGTTAGGATACCAAGCTTGAAGTACTAGCTTGCTAGCTTACTAACACTAGCTTGCTTTCCGAGCTTGAAAACTATCCTCGTGTCGTTCGGGCATAAGTATTGAAACTTGGATTCCCATCATGAAGATGTTATATTGACACTTGTATCTTTTAAGTTCATTATTTCTATGAATTTTGAGTGACTAATCCACAGATTACAGAATTGTTTCTGTCTAGGATTGTGGATTAGACTTATCGAATCACTTGTCTATTTAATGATAGTAGAAGTATAACATTATTCATGTTGAATGATTTTACGCTCTATTACCCATACTGGAAACCAAAGTTTTTATTTGTTATATTGTTTATTAAACATAATTATTTACTTACTACTATTATTGTTTAAATAATTTTTATTGTTTGTTTCAATCGACTTCAATTTTTAAAATTAAATATATTATTTCTACAATTGACGATTATGAAAAACTACAATTTTTTTTCAAATAAAGAGTGACGAGACGAGAACGATGTGCCTGATGGTAACTAATATGCCTGCCACATAACCGCACATTGACACGCAGCTATTGGAACATGAAGAGTCCAAATCATTACCTAGCACTGCACTGCGCTCATCACCCAGATATCTAAGATGTTATATATCTAAGGTCTGTAATTTCTCTGGAAACATTTCCCTTTAAACTAGAATATGGTTAACCGGAACACGGTTAAATTATTGTTATTATAAAATTACTTTCACAGCCCAAATTCCTTGAATTTTGAAGCGGTCCCAGTAAAGTGAATTTTCCAATTTCTATGCAATAAAGGCTAATCATACAATTCCATACGTCATCTGAATCGAAGAAATGTCTACGAAATGTAATCGAAACGACAACACATTCTAACCCCAAATGCCAAGTGGGAAATAAAAGGAAACTCCGCGTGTTGTCAATAACATCAGTAGATATCCCGCGGGGCGGGTCGTTCACCTCGGAAAAACTGACACAGACTGCGTAACAGTTACTAGGTAATAATTTGTACTGCTATGATATCTTTGAAAGTAGTTTCTGAGTTAACAAGCGTTACAATTCTTTCTGAAATTGCTTTAAAAATAGCTGAAGCAATTTGTTTGATAACATCGTCTGCAACGAATGCTTTAAACGAGTATAATGTTTGAACCGTATTACTCTTAAGATGCTCGTATTCTTTCATTGAAATTTAGTCTAACTAGTCAACAAGTGCTTTTTAGGACATTTTTTTCTCTAATTCTCCTATCTTTATGATTGAGGTGTCATTCGATTCGAAATAGATCTAGATAGTTTTTGAGAAAATGCTAATGTATTTGTGAAAGAATTATGTAAGGCCCAGTATGTGCTGAGATTAGCGCGTTCAAACAAATAAACTTTTCAGCTTAAAAATATTAGTTTACAATAGTATTCAAAATATTGTGAGTATGTATATATGTATAGCACACTTAATCACATGACATACGTTATATTTATGATAGTTTACTATATGACATATCTGATCTGGTCATCTCATTTGATTTCAGTCGATATAATAGAAAAAGAAATCGAATCTAATTATGTACCTACTTAGAAGAATACATCTCAAGGAGAATATCATAGGTACATATCTAAAAATAAACATATTCTTATAATATCAGGAATCATTTGGCTCTGTCTAGACACGCCTACGACGCCGACGTCTCTCTTGTCTAAGCACTCAGTTTCTCAAAGGCTTCATAATGTCTGAGTATATTTCTTTAATTAAGACCGGCTTAAGAAATCTTTTATCTGAGTTTATCATTCAATTTAGAAACCATTTGGGAATTCTCTTAAGAAAATCTGGACGCTTATTCTGACATTCTTTTTACGTCATAAATTTAGTGGTTTCTGATGTCAATTTTTCGTTTAGTCTTTTATATTTTACATTACAATATTATATCCATAAATGCGATTAATGTTAAATTAAATGCTATTGTTTTTTGAAGTTTCCACTCCTTTGGTAACAAGTATGTTGTTGTTATTTTGATGGTTAAACATTTAGACGTTTCGACGTTATGACGTTAAGACATTACAACTTTACTACGTTTACGTTTTTTTTTAAACATATAGTGACGAGACGAGCAAGACATTTGCCTGATGGTAAGCAACATGCCTGCCACATTACAGCACAGTGACACGCAGCTATTGGAACTCATGTTCCAAATCATAACCTAGCACTGCACTGCTCTCGTCAATCAGATATCTAAGATGTTGTATCTCTAACCCCCTGTAATTTCTCTGGAAACATTGCCCTTCAAACCGGAACATAGTAATGTTTGTACATTACTACTTGGCGGTAGAATAACTAGCAAAGGTGTGGTAATTCCCCAGGTGGACTCTGCTTCTTTATTACGTCGGTACGGCTCAACGCATCGGCTCGAAATTTTGAACATATTTTAATATGGTATAGCCAAAGAGTTTACATGTACTACGTGTAGAGTTAGATTTTCAACACGCTTCCTTGGTGTCAATCGTAATCAGATAACGTGCATACTTTCTATGGCAACAGAGTGATGTGCCGCTACAAAAGTATGCCACTTCCACAAGAGCGACAAGGTGAGAAAGACGCTACCCGTGCTTTCGGTGTAAAGCGTTTGTGCCAACTCTATACGTAGTATATGTGAACTCTTTGGGTACAGCACACCTAAAGACGGGCACCACGCAGGTAAAACCGCGAAACAATGCTAATATACTTACATAATTTAACCTAAGGAAAATTCAGATAATCAAATGAATTTTCCTTTGTATGATGATACTTCAACATGAATAAGTTACGTTTTCATAAAGGATCCCTGGGCTTACGCGAAGGTAATGAAAATCTATTTACCAGAATAAAAACAGAGCGTAAAGCTCACGTCTCACGGGAGTCGGAGGGACATCGCGGGGGGCTGACCGTCACTCGTAATATCTTTTATTCTAACTTAGGATACATTTCCCTTTTATATTCTCTTCAGGAAATCGTAAAGTGAAGGAGGTTGTTTCTGTTTGACCGTAATTATTTTACCTGTCGTTGATAACACTCGTTACTGTTTCAACATTGTATGACTTATTTTTTTGTATTTTGTTGTGTTGATGTCAAGAACAATTTGTTTCTGATGGTAAGCAATCTCCCAGCCCGTAATTTCTTTTTTATCTCTGCCCTTAATTTCTCTGAAATCTAAATCTAGATTATCTGCAATAATGTTATGGATAAAGTGCTAAAGTAGTGCAAATTTTGTGGTAAAGAGTGGGAGGACGAGGAGGCTATGTGACTGATGGTAAGCAACACGTCGGTCCATAACAGCACAGTATCACGCACCGATAGGATCGTGAAGAGCCCAAATCATGACCTAACACTCCACTGCATTCGTCACCCAGAGAGACACCCTGTAATTTATATACAAACATTGCCTTTCACACTGGTATACTTACAGTAATCTTTGCGTCTTTGCACTTTGTGGCTTTGCGGTAGAATAACTAGCAAATCTGTGGTATTTCTCCAGATGAACTTAGCAAAGAGTCCTACTACTACAAAAATCCTTATAAGCACAAGCCACATATTAAATTATTAACTCTGGCGTACCGTGTACGGGTGAGATTGGTACCGCTAGCGACAGCCAACAAATATCTCGGGACTTTCTCAACTTGGCCACAACTTGCACCCGATGCTAGATAGCATTCATCATCCTAATATTAGTTGAAACTTGGCAATCGAAACTACGATTTATTTGGCGGATGTGCAAACGAATACTGGGAAAACAAACGTACATACTAGAGGAGGAACTCTACGTGAGCATTTATGGCTATGGATCCAATGGATCCATACATTTTTTAATTTTCTCAAGGAAATTACTGATTGATTATCTTAAATTTGCTTTTGTCTCGCGTTGTACATGATAATATATGTTTACTACATAATATCAACAAGAAATGTGTGCTTTTTGCTTTTCTTTTGCATTTTGCTTTGTAGTTGGAAATTAGAACGTGAAGGAAAATATCGAAATCAGCATGTTCCCAGAATTAAATAATATAGGTACAGTTTATAAGTGCATAGATCAAAAAAACGGTATCGTGACATCGTCCAAGCTCCAAAGATTCGAACAAAGAGGTTTGTAAAAGGAACGTCTAGGTTGTGGAATGCGTTGCTTGACTGGGTTATTATCGATTCAGATGGTAATAATCATAGTGTTATCAAATCGATAGTAAACCGAGTCGTCTCATACCGTCCGATGAGATGGCTGTCAGGTTTAAATCTATAATAGTTAAAACAAAAACATATACTAAGGAAAAAAGTCAAGGTGGCATCCGTACTTGGTTCGCTAGGTCTCCAAAGATCATAGGTTAAAACCCGAATTACAAAGAATTTTACTTAAATCATGTAGGTATAAGGTACACTATAAATAATTCTACAGGTACCAGAACCTATCAGAGGGTAATGTAATATCGACTCGCAATGAATATTTGTCCGGCCTGTCAACGTCGCAATCATTAATTTCTATAATGAATTTGGGTTCCGCTTTGCTGAATATTTGCTAGGGCTGCCAAAGAAAATTAACTATGGGAGTAAATTGATAATTTCAAATGTTTTTTTATTAATTAGAGCTATCTACGGTACCATGGTCAAATGGTCATACTAATGTAGCAGTGTAGCACTGCAAAAACTCGGTTGCCTAACAGTAATGGTTTTGGGTTTTCTCTGCCAGTGGCAACCCAAGCCGAGTTCGTGCGGTCTGCGGTGCCCTTCTGCTAGTCGTACGAGATGTAGTAGGTACGTACTCGTATTCGTCGGGTACGCCGAGATTAGATAAGTAGTGCCCTGCGCTCTCTCTGCTAGCTTGAAATTCGGTAACCAGTAGAGCCCAGGTGAGGTTTAACTGTTATAGGTTCCTTTAAAAATTCATTTCAAAAAATTATTAACATTTGCGCCAAAGGTGGGGATAATGTTTTTTTTATTATAGAGGTATTATAGAGTGACGAAACGAGAAGGGCATGTGCGTCATAGTAAGCAACATGGCTGCCACATAAGTAACAACACAATGACACGCATCTAATGAAACATGAAGAGTCCAAATCATTACCTACCTGGCACTGCACTGCGCTCATTACCCAGATATATAATATATTATTTCTCTAAGCCCTGTAAATTCTCTGGAAACATTACTTTTTAAACCGGAACACAGTAGTGTTTGCACATTACTTCTTGCCAGTAGAATAATTGGCAAAGGTGTAGTACTTCCCCAGGCGGACTCTGCAAAGATTCCTAGACCTAACACTACAAAAAAATTATCGGTAGAAAAAAAAACTATTTGGAAACGCCAATGTCAATAATCTAACATATGGTTACACCCATTTAAGTATTAGTCATACCTGTCGTTTCGATTACGCCTCATTGCAAATATACCTCCAAAACTTGTTGAAAGACCATGACCGCAAAACCATAAATCAATGATTTTCGTGAACCCGTGAAACAGCCCTATTTCTATAGAATCCTGTCCATCGGCCGAAGATAATTAATTAATCGACAATACAATGCGCAGGGTTAGTTGACTGGGGCTGAAGTGACCCCTGGACCGAAATGACCCCTACTTTGGCAACTGTTTGTTTTGCGTGCCCAATCGGTACATGTGACGCTTTGAGTCGCTTTCAACTTAATTTATAGTCGGGTAATATTGCGAACAAATGAGTAATAATATATTCTGAACCCTAAGTCCTACTATCCTGATAATATTATGAATGCGAATGGTTTTATGTGCATCACGTTGGAACTGCTGAATGGATTGGGTTGAAATTTGATACAAATAAATAAATAAATAATAAATATTGGTGGACAATTCACACACAACACCATCTGACCCGAAACTAAGCAAAGCTTGTATGATGGCAGTCAGATAGCTGATATAATTACTTATATAGTTCTGAATAGAAACTTATTATACATAGAAACACCCAGAAACAGTACAAATATTTTAATGCATCACCCAAATATTTGCACTGGGTGGGAATCGAACCCACGACCCTCGGCTTCGCAGGCAGAGTTACTGTACCCACTGAGCCACGAGGCCAGTCAAAGATGATGATAGTCTGAAATAACACTTAGGTGCATTGACGGGGGAAAAACTGTTACGGTAAAAACGGGATTTATTTGGTAAAACCGCGGGCGCTGCTAGTGTAAAATAACATGCCATTTATATTTTACAAACAGCTATTTCTTTATATCATTTTCAAATGTATTTTAGGTTTTATCTTTCATTTTATTTACCATATACTCATAGAAAAGACTCTGATGATGATGATGAATGATTTTAACTCTGTGGGTGGTAGTTAGTGTAAAGACAGAGCCATCATAGCCCGTGCCCTGCCCGGTTTTTGAAAACGGTGTTTTTTTTGTATTCCATTGCAGACATTGCTTTGTTTGAAGCTAGATGCTATATTGCGAAAAATGTCGATCAATTTTATATCCTGACCCGATATATCCGTTCTTTTTCAGGAGATAAACAATATAAAACATTAAAAAAACGAAAGTCGTTGGAAAAACGCATTGAGATTCAATGGAGTGATGATTCCGCTCGTCCGTCCATTCTGACATATTCTGCATTTAGGACTTTTGTGATTGGCTTTCTTTTCCTCGGCAGCATTTACTCTTGTTATGAGTTGCAACAGCTTGCATCAGGTATGACTAAGGACATGCCCCATATATGCAACTTAACGCCGTTCAAGGATATCAAAAGTTTGTGTTTCCGGTCAACCCACCGTATTATATCGTACCAATGGGATGGGCATTGGTACTTCTCTAAACCCAAGAGATCGATATCATGCGCCTGTGTGGACAAATAAGGAATCACTTCCAAGCACAGGACATATCATGTAGCATTGCAGAAGACGAAGACGAACAACCTACCAAGCATTTCCATTCAACGTAGTAATGTTGGGCACGCTCTCTGATAATGGACCTGATCATCTTGATTATCTTTAGACCGTCATTAGTATATTACATCTGAATATTCTGAATTACCCATAGGGATAACTCAGATGTGCCTAGTGCAAGTAGTTAAGTATGTAGCGTAGTAACTCTCATTGTATCTTAGTTTTATTAATGAGCACTGTTCGTTTAAAAAAAAAGTAATTGTAAAAGATATACAATTATTTTTTAGTGACTTTTTTAGTAAACAATTTCAAGTAATAGAACCTTTATACATTTCAATTTCCTCTTTACATTGAATTAGTTAATCTAACGTCTTATAAAGGACAATAAATTAACTCAGTAAAAGAGCTTTATAAATCCTGAGATCTTTTAACAAAGGACACAAAAAGCTTAGGACGTGTTTATTTCAAATTTAAAATGTGTTGGTAAGTTGGTATGCTTGTTCACGTTAAATTATTTGAACAGTGTTTCCTCTTAATTTGTAACCCACTGTTTGATTAAAAAATTTCATTCAAGCCTTACGGGATATTTACATGGGGCAAATAGTGAAATGAGTCTCCTGTATTTTTTTCAGTTCTTGCACGTTTTTGCTTTTATACAAAATTGTTTTTTTTCTGGGTGTCTTCGAGTCTAGCGATTTCTTCTAGGTTAGTGCTTTCTATCATGGACCGCATCGTCGTTTAATTGGCGATCAAGTGCAAGCCTATTATCTGTATTAAAAAAAATCGAAAATTTCATCAAAAATCTTGATTGACCGCCGTGTTTCACATATTTATTCAAAGTAACGAGAACGAACCCGTATTTTTTTGTAATATGAAATCAAACCATTTCAGACATTTCAAACATGAAAAAATGTGTGTGATTAAGACTGCACGACAGGAGTGTAAACTAAAATTAGAAATTACTATTAAAACTATTGAATAAAATATGAAAATAGTAAACAGCGACACAACAGTGAAGAGCAGACTGTATATATCTTTTTCGCTCGGACACACTGGGCGGTCCCGAGTTCACCCGATCGAGATGTTCACTTCCGAGCGTGACGATCAGCCTCATTCATAGTTTACGAAAAAATCTGTGTGCTGCGGTGCAATAAAAGAAGTTATTCTTTCACTTCAAAGAAAAAACTAAAAAATAGAAAAAAATATCCAAGTAAAATTTTGGAAAACAAAAGTTAAAGCACACGAAGCTGCGAAATAAACCTAGTATCTAAATATTTTATTTCCTCACCCACTGCGTTTTCCATGGAAATTTTCTCGGGATGATATCAGCGTAACAAATCATCTTATTGTCCTAGCATACCCCTCGGAATGAGCTTTTTCCACACCATAAAATTAAATATTGCCGGAGAAAGAATAATTTTATTATTTCGTATCCCGTGAGCTGTTGAATGAGTATTGTGCAGTTTATTCACAATGAAGGAGAAATAATTTTTCTTTTGCGAAGGTATTTTTGTATGAACGTGAGTAATTTACTTCGTATTGTTTTGAGATTTTTTGGTTTTCAAACGACTTCAAGGAGTTTTCAATTTGTTACAACGGTTTTTTATGAATCGAAGATGCGTGAACTGATTTGGATATTTTGAAGCGTATATGTACTTACCACACACCTTGAATTTATTGAAATCGATCTTTTGTCCGTCGGTCAGATTATGTTCAATTCGTTGAAAAATCTACAAAATCGTTGTCTACATACCACAATCATCTGTAACAATTATTTTCGTTTTCTCCAAAACTTTTTGAAGATTTACTTTGGTTAGCTTTGAAACTTTGTTTTACGTAGTGCTGTGCGTTTACCTACAAATAGTTTTCACTAATTTCACTAAATTATTAGTTGAGTTTGGCTTTTATGACTAAATTGATTGATAAATTATTACTGTCAACTGTTGGGTTTTCAAGGTAGGTATTTGACTGACACGTTTCAATACCACACACTAGCTTTCCCGATAGACGTCTCTAAAAAAATGTATGTAACACAAACCGAATTACACGGTTTTGAGTGGAACCTGAACCTAATTAATCGAAATCGAATCAAATAATTTTAGACTTTCGGTCAAAAATGCCTCGAAGATTAAACATCAACTTCCTTTTAGAACGGTTTTGAATGACAACGCCTGAACAGTTTTCATAGCAAAAACTCAGGTTACATTAGTGTAATATTTTAGAAGGCAGTTTTCGTGTAGACAACGCTATGCAACGTACCAGCTTGCTAGCTTGCATACATTAGCTTTCTATCCTAACTTGAAAAACTAGCCTCGGCCCTGTAGCTCGGGCATAAGTGACAATTTTGTCTATCTTCGACAGTGCTGTAGTTTGCGAACTTTTTTTCCACTTGAAACTGCTTGAAAATATATGAAAATTTCGGGTCCTCATGTTACTTTACAACGTTTTAAACAGACGTAGATAAAAATAGGTTTTTATCATGATAAATGTTTTAACTATAAAACATACCCTGGCAATGCTAAGGGCATCCTACCGCCAAGTGCATGCTGTGTTCAGGTTAAAAGAGAAACAAAAAAAATAGAGAATAAAAGAGAGACAAAAAGATGAATCCTCTAATATCTGTGGAGGAAGAACGTAGTGTAGTGCTAAGCAGTCATTTGGAACACTTACATTAAAATAACTGTGTGACAGTGCTGCGATGGGCCAGCGTGTAACTTAACATCAGCCGCATGTATTTCTCGTCCCGTAGCACTATTTACTGGAAAAAAACTTTCCTGCTTTGAAAGATCCTTTAAAAAACGTAACAACTATCTGTTAAACTTCACAAACAAATAATCTTCATCCACTTAGTCGGTTCGTTAATGCACCACAGTATTCAGTACACTAAAAGGTATACCATAAGCTCATGTACACTTTAAGTGCTTGCAAATTCGACAGTGCACTAACTTTGTGTAGGTAACTTGTGTTGCGACAGGTAGTTATTTGCAAATTTTGTAGATCCTTGTGTAGAGCAGAATCAGAGTTTTTATTTTCAACCTTTTATATTTTTCTGTAACTTACTGGACCGTTATTTATGTTTTGTATAAAAATTGAGAGAGGCTTCAATTGTATATAATGGTTTTGCTGATGACAACATCAAATTAGCTACAATAATAGTGCTTCGTCAAGTAATTAAATTCACAAATAGAACTATCTAACATTTATAATCCAAAACTTACTTTTTTTTGCCTGAATTAGCACATTTTAAAATGCAAACTCTAGCTCACATTTTCCAATCGCTCGATCTCAAATACTGTCCCAACTACGCAGCTTAGTGCAAACACAACGAGCCGTCTAGCCCTCGTACACAAACAGCAGTACAATAAAGCATCTCTCCCTTCGAGGCTCAGCTGTTTGGCCGAAGTGAGAGTGAATACAAGCATTTGCGAGAGCCCTAAACACTGGCAACACCGGCCATTCACGTCTAGCTTCTAAACTATGCTAAGGTACGAGTAACTTGTGTAACACAGGTGTTAATGACTCACGTTATTGTTGTGTAATTCCGAGGGTGTAATAAACGAAAGTTTAGTAAGACTTTAGGTTGGGTTAGAGTAGTCGGTATCATGGGCTTCTTCGGAAGCGTTTAAATTGCTTGTAGCTTAGACATAAGTAGCCGCTTTGTGGTCCCAATGATACGACTCGAGGCCTTCTCTACAAGAATAGAGTCAAGGATATATCTATCATTCATCATCATCAGCCGCAAGACGTCCACAGCTGAACATAGGCCTCGCCCCTAGATTTCTACAACGAACGGTCTTGCGCAACCTGCAACCAGCGGTTTCCAGCGACCTTTATGAGGTCATCTGTCCATCAAGTGGGAGGCCGTCCAACACTGCGTCTTCCGGTTCGTGGTCGCCACTCGAGAACCTTTCTTCCCCATCGGTTGTCAGTTCTGCGAGCGATGTGGCCTGCCCATTGCCACTTCAGCTTGCTTACTCTTTGAGCTATGTCGGCCACTTTCGTTCTTTTCGAATATTCTCATTACGGATTCTGTCGCGCAAAGAGACTCCGAGCATAGCCATCTCCATAGCTCGCTGTGTGACTTTGAGCTTTGTTATGAGGCCCACAGTTAAATATCTATCATTATCATGTATTAATTATTTATTACAGAAATTACTAGGTATTCTCTGGGTAATGCAGATCGTAATGCAGTGTCAGTTAATGATTTGGATTCCTCATATTCCAATAGCTGCGTAACACTGTGCTATTATTTATTTATTCATTTAATGAGCACACAAAACAGAATGATGATGACATAACTACATATTATAACGTAAGAGTATACTGTACAGAACTGTATTACATTCCAAACTAGCCTAAAAACTGGCCTAGAAACATTTTTTGTTAAAATACACTGGTTTGATAATAAACCTATTAAATTAGATATAATCCATAAAGAAAATTAGTCCAACAGATCTGAACTTAAAACTAACGTGCCTTAAAATAGTAGAAAAATAGGATACCTAGTTCATAAACATTGTGAAACAACTAACTAGCCACATTTCAAATTTAAAAGAAAGAAAACTTTACAAAACACAATAAAGGTTCCATTAAGTTAAAATGTGTAAACAAACATTATAAAACAAACTCAGAATAGTACTTACAGTTAGCACAACAGGGATATTCTTTTAGATTAAAGTGTAAAAATTCTTTGATTTTCTTCTGAAATTGGTATAACTTTAAGTAAAAAATATCAATGTCCCTGTTGGAGACAAGGACTTCGTTGTATTGGCAACTCATTCTGACTATGGGATTATAATAAGACGTATTTTTGGTAAAAACTTGCGAAGACCTTAGAGACTTTATGAGACCGGAAACGTGTATTAAAATTTAAAAGCGAAAGAACGGTTGGGGACTCAATCAAAGATTGGACGATCTTAATATTAATCTTATTATGGGCAAGCGTAAAGATTACCATCAGGCACATGTTCTGCTCACCACTTTATTTAAAAAAGTAAATAACACATGTCCCCGAAAGACATTTTTGTTAGAATACGTTCGTTTCCGGTGGATTTCGTAATACGCTGAAAATGTTAATTCACGTACCTGACTTTAATGATCTTCATACCGAAACGATAACCCTAGATCAAATGTTGTAGTTTAATTTAGTTACTAAAACATTGTACACAGTCCCCGGTAAAATGTATCGTCCGATCGAGCGGTATTAGGTCATTTAGATACCTGGATACCCGCTTGATATGCGAATATATCCCTTTAGATCTCGCTTTGGTTTACCTCGAATACCAAAACAGTGCTCAAAAGCCGCGGGTTCAGATAACGAGTCCTACGGGTGCAATAATTAAATTATAAACTTTGCTCCGTCCTTTTGAAGGGTCAACGCAAGTAAACGGGATATCGTAAAACTTTATAACGTGCCAAATAAAGGGGTTAACTTTTACATTTGTTTTATACTGCCATCTACGCGGTAAGATTGTTAAATTGTTCCTAAATGGTGGAAAGAGCTTTTGTTTGATCGAGAATTGTAGGTTTGTGAAATTTTTACTGATTTCAGAATTATGTCTGTACTCGTAGCTCGAAAAAAACACATCTTTTCATGGTTGATTTTCCAAAGACAGGAACAAAGAGGTTTGACTTTTGTGATTAGAACGTCTAGACTGTGGAATGAGTTGCCGGAGTTGGGTGTTTCCTATGGTTATGATCTTGGTGTCTTCAAATACAGAGTGAATTGGTTTCTTCTATGTAAGCACGCTCCGTCGCTTAACTTTAGGCGAGATGGCGGTCAAGTGTAAACCTATAAAAAATTAACAATCTATTTTTACCACAAACGTAATTAAAATGTTTGTATATTACTGGCTGAATACCGGCAGAGATTGTTATAAATGTCTTTCATAAAATTTTATCAAAATCCGTTCAGTGGTAATTTAGAACTTGAATAAAAACTCCGACTCATATTTTTTTTGGATTATGGGAATAAAATTCGTTCACATGGGAAAGCTATAAATAGCGGTAGCCATTTTGAGCTTTACATTTTATTCAAGCGAGATTCCTTTCGTTACTTTTTTGTTCTAGAGTTTAATATATTAACTAAATATTTCAATTTACATTAATTTACTTAATAATTTATCGATACATAGACAAACAAGACCAACTCTTGCTGACACAAATATGTTCAATAAATTTATTCTCGTACCCGCTTATAATATTATTTCATCATGACCTTCAAATAAATTACGTATTTTGTACCAAGCTTCTCGAATCGGAATTTTCTCCCTTTCCTGGAACAAAATAACAGAAATATCCCGGTCATAGAACGAAACTTTCTCGGAAATTCTTATAACAGTGCTACTTGTACACAATACCGTTGAACCCGGAAAATACCAACACCAATGCCATTACCAAAATTGCATTTCAGAACTTCTTTGTCGCAAACGTAACCTTCGGAGTCACAATTCGTCTCGTATAATTCAATTCCACTAAAATTCTTACAAAAGTTGCCCTTTAGCTAAATACCGTGAAAGTTTTTCTACGTGACCCCATCAGAACAGACCCGAAACTCCCAAAGGATCCTAATTCGACGGGTCCTTCGTACAATAGCTTAACTGATGAAATTACGACTTACATATGTAGAGGCATAGAACATGGAAGTCTAAATAATTTAAAGCATTATTTGTAGATATTTTTGTTTATTTTTTTAGTTCTTTGCACTTTTACGAGGACTGTTATTTTTACTTATTGTATCCTAGTAATGTTTTAGATACCAGTTACAGCTGGTCTAGTCGGGAGAACGGCGCCTGCCGATTCGGAGACCCCAAGTTCAAATCCCACACGCACCACTGTCTTTTCGAAGTCATGTGCGTAATGCCGCTAACTTAAAAACGGTGAAGGAAAACAACGTGAGGAAACCAACATGTACCTAGAATCTTTCGAAGTCGTGTGTCATGAACATTTAGTGGGCTGATGATGATGATGAATGTTTTAGATGCGAAAGTTTCTATGTTTGTTGTACTATCACATCGGAAAGTTTGAACGAATCGGGTTGAGATTTGGAACTCAGAATATAGTCTGGAATAACTAGGCTACTTTTATATAGACACAGAAAAGGTAACAGGAACTGCGTGGGTAAAACTGCGGGGGACGATTTTAATAAAAATGAAGTTTTTGATGTTTGTTCCTCAAACACGACGAACTGAACGGATTTTGAAACTTTGAACTCCCATATATTTATATAATTAATAATATAAATAGATAGTGAAGGGCGTCCAATTCTGCAAGAGGTAGGGATGAGATTTTTGTCGATGTTACGTAGCGGTTGTGATGCGATGATGGAACTTCATCGCGGCTAAATTGAGGTCGTAGGGTGAAAAGTGTTTAGAGCATTCCCAAAAGAACATGACAATATAGGTTTATTATCTCAAAGAAAGAGGGAGTTCTTTTGGAAAAAAGTTATTTTCTAAATATAAAATTTTATCCCATGAAATCACGAGAACAAACTAGTTTAAAACAAAATTATTATTATTTCCCAATTTATAAAAACAATTGGGAAATATTTTCAAACTACAACAACAGATGTGTTAAAATTTAGGCGAATCTTACATTTGATGAGTCTTTCCATTTTTTTAAAATTACAAATGCAAAACGTTACAGTATGGTTCCATAAAGTTGCGAATGCGTACTTGTGCTAATATAGGTAAGGGCCGTCGCTATGGGATTTCACTCCCATTTTATTTAACAAAACGCTGGTTGTGTTTTATTACTGGTTTAGTCGAGGACTAGGGTTTTATGTGTGGGATTCATTACTAAAGATGGAAATGCGTACGAAAGCGTCTTGGATTTACATAATTTATGTACTACCTGCAAAACAGCGAGGAGTGTTTTTGGCGGGAAGCGTTTAGAGCTCAGGGTCATGAGTAATTTACATATTTGTTTTATAGATTACTTCGCGTTACCGGCTAAGGCTTTGGATCTACGAAAAGTGATATTACAGAAAAGGTGGGTAACGAAAAGAGGTACACTGTTATTATTATGGGATATTGAGAGAGATTAAATAAATATCTGGTAGAGTGGCTACGGGTCTCCAAACAACGTTCGTTGGTAGGTCACGAGTAAGATGGGTCGACAACATCAGATCCATCGCGGGGATGAGATCGACTCAGGATATATATATCACCGATTCATCGATATTTGAACGCAAGTTAATACGCCATGTTAGTGGCGGAACTGAAGAAAAAATATTGTGTGCCCATGTATTTTTTTTTGTGTATGCACTTTTAATATCTTAAGCGTATTCAAATTAAATACTCAATAAACTATTTTCATACAAAAAATTAAACCGACTTCAAAACCACAAATAGGGATTGCCATACGAGTCGGTCATCGTAATTAAAACTAAGGCAAACATGAAGCTGCACGAGAGCGTGGCCGTGTGGCAGTCGTCGCAATCTCACGGCACACGGGGACCTTCATATACTATGCTGACGACACTAATGATGACGACGATCGGTCGGTTTGTACGGCGAGCGCTAACTGCATCACTGAAGACCATCCGAGAATTCAACTTGCAGATGGCTATCAAGGACAGAAATGCGGCCGTGGTGGAGGCTCTGGGCCGGGAGGAGGCGGCTTAGGCAAAAGACGATGTCGATTCGATTACTATCGGAATCCCAACCGGTAGTGGTCGGCTCAACAGACGAAACCCGACTAAAATGTTCACAACACCCCCCTGTTTTCCCCTTCTTCTCCTAATCCAAAAAATACGTAAAATTAAAAAAAATATTGTAATGACAAAGGTCACAGACCCCGGAGACTGTGGAGTGGCTAAAATTAATAATAAAAAAAAACACAAATAGGCACTGAAAATGGAAAAATAAATGAATATCATTATTACAAGTGCTACTCACTCATCTATTTGAAGTCCGTGCTAGCCAAGTCTAACAGGTAGTTTGGGAAGTATACCCATCCGAACATAAGAAATAAATTTTAAAATCGGTACGGGGGTTCTCGAGAAATCAGGTAGCATACATAAAAAAAATCAGGGGTCAAATTGATAACCTCCTCCTCTTTGAAAGTTGGTTTAAAAGAACTAAACACTGCCTGGATTAACAGATAATGTAGATCACCTTTTATACCCTTTAAACTCAATGGTCGTCAAGCTGCGGCTTACTGGTGCAAATGGTGGAACGTGGTGCGGTGCAGCTATGACAGAAATAGAACAAAATAATTCGTACATCAGTAACTTTCTAGTTTCACAGTTGTTATTAATATGTGAGATAAGGAAAGTTTTAAAACCTGTCTTTATGACTGTATGCATTTATTCTTGCTGTCACAAACGTCGATAATGTCAATTCAAAAATTCAAATTGTTACCGACCACTACCGACTCATAAATTCATCCATTTGTTAGCTCGCGTAAGGGTTTAGATTATTCCAGTCTTGCGATCGAACCATGATAAATGAGGAAAAATGTAAACCGGCAGACTAGAATGCTAACTGGATTCATTGCTTTCCAGAGCCAGTTCACGTTTTTCTAGTAAGCAATTCAGCGCTGGATTGGATCGCTGGACTGGAATAATATAAACCGGGCATAATGTTTAATATTATGGCAGTAAATATTTGTTTCAAACAGAATTTGAACAGTCATACGAGTATTTATCAGAGATACGAAAGTATCCATTCACTGACTCCCAAACACGTCCCAAATCGCCGTGCCCGGGCGATTATCAAAATCGTGCGTATTCCTGACCCCGACACAGATGGTCCTCCAATTGACCCAAGCCGCATTATGTCGAACCTCACCTAATGCCAAACTGTTCGATACGACCCGACAGATGGTAAGCGGTGTATTGGCGATATTACTCGCTTTATGAACTACAAACAGTTTACGGACTGGCAACATCGGGATTATATTTTTCATTACCGTTATTGCACTGTTTATCCCACTTTGAAAACTACGCGTGCTTCCGGAATATTTTAAACGGTTGTATTTAACTTATTCATTGGATTAAACTTAGTAATTAAAATCTTATTCTTTCTTAGTAGGTAGATTGATTTTTGATTTTAATGCTTAAGTTTTTCATAATGTATATTTCAAATCATGAAAATCGCCATGTTATAACAATCCTCATTTATTCTTCCACCCTAAAGTTTCCTGGAAAATATCGCCATTAAGACAAAGCCGTCATATCTCACATTAGCTTAAAATGTTCAACTTGTGATTTATTTTGGCGTGTACAAAAAGGTTATCTACCTATTTTGTCGTTTACTGAGTTCAAGGAAACTGGAACATCGATGTTCTCAATTCATTCAAATTCGAAGTTAACTCATGGCCAGTTTTTTATCGACTTCAAAACAGGAGCATGTTCTTAATTTGGTTGCATGTTTAATTGTATGTATGTTACGCGAAATCTCCGTCAATTGAGGATTTTTTTTTGATGACTCTTTTTTTGTTTGATAGTTTATGCTTCTGAGATAGTCCCATATAAATTGTATCGAAATCAGTGTAGTGGTTTTTAAAATATCAACAAAAATCTAGAATTTGCTCACCATGACGACGTATTCGCTTACTTCGTTGTTTCTGTTTTATTGAACCAGTGTGTTTAGTTGATGTTACAACAATAAGAAACTAAGTCGAGTGTCTGAATTTAATCTATACTAATATTATAAAGCTGAAGAGGTTTTTTGTTGGAACGCGCTTATTTCTAGAACCACTGAAACGATTTCGATAATTCTTTCACACTTATAGATATATGGAGTTATGGATATGTACGTGATCTCTGAGTGCTGTAAGCTATATATAATGTACCACGGGCGAAGCTGGGACGGGCCGCTAGTGTTAAATAAAAAAAATGCATTTCCAAGTAAGCTGTTACAAAATTACTTAGGCTCCCTAGCTTTTGATTTAGTGCTCGTTAAAGACTTTATTGCAAAAAGCAGTGTCAGCAAAGTCGGTTTTTGTTTTAAATTCAAATTAATTTGAATTTGTAAATTAAAAAAAAACATTTCTATAAAATATTTATAATTTCCATTAAGTGTAGTTTTACTGCAATGTACTTTTTCATGGTTAATTCAATTCAGCAACATAAAATGAAATAAAGTACCTTAAAATTTTCAACGTCCACCAAACATTCGCCATAACCGACCCTCAGAATTATTCATCTGACCATTGTGTACCAAACCTACGTTCAACTGCTCTTTTGAAACACCCTTTATAATTAAGACCGCAAATTTTTGCGTGTTATCCTTCCATAAAGATAAATATAAGACTTTATCCACACGTCCGGCTATGAACACCATAAGCAGGGTTGCATAGAAAGGGTATGCTTAACCACTAAGGACTACTCGTCACACTAAGGGTGTGTCCCCAGTAGGCAAACTGTTAGCGGCCGACTGAGTTAGTTATCTGTATGTCCTTCCATACATTTCAAATGGAGTGTCCACAGTTTGCAAATTGTGGACATTCCATTTCAAATACATGGAAGGGCTTACTAGATTAACTCTGTCGGCCGCTCAATCAGTCAGTGAGATGGCATACTGGGGTAATAGCTGTTTTTTTTTTACTGGAAGTTATTATTTTGTTATATAATATTACTCTTGCGAATGAGGAACGGGTCGCTAGTATAGGGATAAACGACATTTGATTCATGGCTATATTTGACCATAACGCCATACACCTCTGTCCCCTTTCCAAATATCCCGATATATTAATCTAATACTGTTTGTTTGTACAACCCTTACCACGTTCGCAAACAAGGGGATGGGATTATGACGTTACGCTAATTGACACCGTTATTTCGGAAACACATCGGTCCCTTGTTTCGTGATGGTGCATGCTGATTAGTATTTAGTAATCCTTGGAATTATGGAAATAGGACACTTTTCCTACTTGACAGGCGACATAGATGTCTATTCATAATTTGTGTTGTTTTGTTGTTATTATAAAGTGTTATTAGATAACATTACGCACTTACATTCTCAAGTTCTCGTAGCAATGTAGCACCGTTAAGGTTTTCGTAGTCCCGTAGCATAGTTTAACTATTATTATCCACATATATTTTTTTGAAAAATTTCAGTGTTATACTCGTATTAGTATTTTTATAGTATTACGATTTTTTTAAACATTGCATTTTTCGTTAAAGTTAGTTAGTTAGTTCCGTATCTTTCAACGTACATAATATCGTCTTAAGTGAGCACTGAAACTGGGCTTGTGATTTATAACCGTAATGATTTTGCTTTTGATTGTAGATAACATATATTTGCATTAATTGACTGAATACGGTCCTACAAAGTTCATAAATTAAGTAATTTTTATCTCTTATTAATTAGGTAGATCGAGGCAACGACAAAGTGCATAGAGAATCAATCTAGAAGAAATCGATTCACTCCCATTTGAAAACATTCTGATAATATCCATCAGGGAGGGAGGGAGGGATTCATCAATTTATACAAAAAACAACGTCGCTGTTTTGTGCTACGCGCAGTCAAAAGAGTAATGCGGTACTAATACTTACCACCTGATTTTAATCAGTTTCACACTCACCGAAACGTATCCCACATAAAACTGATCAATCTGCAATTTCGCATTAATTTTTAATCTATCACTCTCATTGTATGTGTGTATATAATGTGTGTGTGTTTAATATTGACTCACCAATTTGTTAAAAAATCATTTTCATTTTTTGACAATTCATTAAAAACAATTAACTCATACGTAAATCCTTTTATCGCATTACATTTTATTTGGTTACGAAAAGAAACTCAAGAAGTAATTCAATTGAAGTTATTTGTGCCGAACTTTCTGCTATGTCTATTTTTGGCACGTCTAGACTCCGACCAGACCTCTCATACTTATGTGGCTTAGGTTGAGCAATTCTAATAAATTATTTTGGGTTTCAATTTGAACAGCGAAGGATACGTACCTACACAAATTTGTACAAAACATACTCGTACCTATTGCTTGCCTCTGAAGTAAATATCAATTCTTGCTAATACGGTATTGATTGTACTTTTTAAGACGAATGTTTCGATAGATAGAATTTGATTTCTTTTCAATGGATTGTGAGGCAAGTTAAGGTATAATAATAGCAACGGAATACACAGTAGAACACATACTTCTTTTTATCTCAGAAAAACTGATTGATCATGCAGATAAGATGTTCCACAGACTGAATCAGATCAAATTATTAACTTTTTCCGCATTAAAAACGTAGCCCATGTTTTTGTCAGAGTCTAGGCTATGTTAATGACAAATTCAATTTACATCAATTCAGTCATTTAAACGTGAAAGCGTGGTTTTCAATCTAAGGTGAAAGCGTAACAAACTGACAGACAGAGTGACGTTCTCATTAATCACTTTAGTAGACAAGTAAAGGTCACAGTTAATTCGAAATATTGATTGACTTCAAGTTTTTGACATATGAGAACAAGTTTTTTTTTTATTTACTCGAATAGAAAATACAGATATAACATCTTTAGGTACAAGTTTGCGCTGAGACCGCGACACGAGACCGCGACAGGCACTTG